>OY101433.1:8817190-10235264 GCA_956483605.1 Tuberolachnus salignus | reverse complement strand
TAATTATTTAATCAGCGTAATTATAATCTATAGTTACAGCATACATAAATAGAAATAAATTATTATTTTTCATTTCCTTAGATTAGGGGAAAAAAATTGCATGGAGAAAGTAGCAAAATTAATCAGTAAAAGATTATTTAATATAGTATTTATAACCAATAGAAAAAAAAATATGTAACACCAAAACATTTGATCAAGGAAATAAAAAATGAAACCTATAGATAAATAATGAATCTGCTAAATTCAAACAATAGTGATTTAGGTTTGAACAACTTAGTTCATGGTTTTTAATACAAATATAATTGAAATTAACTAATATATATATATATATATATACATGTAAGTAGGTATTATTTTGATATATTTATGTTTATTTAAATCAAGTCTATTGACTATATTTTATATCAACTATCCTAATTATCTTAAGAGGAGGATGTCAGTGAGTGTTTTTGAACATAGTTGTTAAACATTTTTTTTTATTTTGAAAACAGTTTGATAAAATAGTCTATGATGAAAATTAAAGAATAGAACTTCATTTCAGGAATACCATATCCATTTAGTTGAATGTTAATTTATTACAAATGAATAGCTTTTTTTAATTGTAAATAATCTCACATTTCAATCTTAAATTGAGAATCAATATGTCAAACCCTAGATCGTGTTGTAATTGTCATAATGAGTAAAAATTATAAAACCACTTTGAAAGGTAATTTTTTATACTAATTTGGTTTAAATATACACAAATATAGAAGTAAACTGTTTATTATAAAATCAATGTAGTAATGATTTTCTTATTCTTTAAAATATAATTTTAACTATTTTACTTAGAATCTATTCATTTCATTTTGAGTTATAATTTTATCAGTCCATTATAAAATTGGTAACTTAATACCTGTATTCTATACATTTACTTGAATTAAAAATATTAATGTTCTAACTAAAAATATTATAATTGTATAATTATGATTCAATATGTTAACTAAAATTAGTGAAATCAGTTTTGAGTTTGATGGAAGGCTTAATTAATTTTGTTACATTTTGTGCTATTTGACAACCAGTATTAAATTGTTGTTGGGTAGATTTGTTAGTTTTAATTGTGTGTTCTAATTTTGTTCTCAGTTTATTATTCTGAGACATGATTATTTTAAATTCCTGAAACAATATAAAAACAATACATTAAATTTAATAAATTATAGTGGTAAACAGTAACAATACATTAGGATAGATGGGCCCAATTTTTAATAAGCACTGTAAACTTAATTCATGAAGTTTGCACCGAAATTTTGATGTATTATCATATTTGATTAATTCTGTATCAATAAGAAAATGTATCAGAGCAGGCACTAACAATGACAACATTTGAATTCCTGTAAAACAAAACATATTAGTAAGCAATAAAGCTATATACATATGTGCACGTAAAATAAACATTTCATTCTGTGAACCCATGGACTTGGAAAATCCATGAGCATGAATGGACAGGTTTTAGTGTTTTTAATATGTAAATACTAAACCCCTAAAATGTGTCCACATGTAAAATAGGAAGCTCTAATAGGTAATCAATATTCAGAATAAACATTATCTTTAAATTATGCTTAAATTAAATATAACTTAAAATCAATTAATAGTTGCTAAATACATTGTGTTATGAATGTTGTTATTAGGCACTGGAACTTGATACATATGCATTCATTTTTCTTTGGCTCTAGTATGTTTTAGAATAAATGGAAAATATGATTCCGTAAAAAAAATATATAAATTAAGTGTGTAAAATTGTAGGCCATATTTAACATTATGTAAGCAAAACAAAATGTTATAAAAAATAAAATATATTCTATGAGAGTATATTGTTTAACATTTCTAACCATAATTTATCAAAAAACAAAAATTGTTTTACATATTAATACTCAAAAATATTTGATACATAGTTTATTAATTAATGAGGTTTATTAGATACAAGATACTTGAGCTTGTGGGTTTATAATTAATCCTCCATTTGTGGCCGATTTATCATACAGTTTATCATATATAATCAATACTGCATACTGTTATTATTCATAATTCATAAAAAAATTGTTGATTTTATAAATTATTATTTCTCAAGGTCATTATTAAAAATCTCTAGATTTAATAGAGTGTAATATGTGCTGTATGGTATTAACTATTTTGGAATAATGTGTGAACATGTTTAATAATGTAGCTCCTGTTGCTCTACACACTATGTATAAATTACACAATATAGGTTGAATGATGAAGGGATTTTTCTTAAATTATAATTAATTATTAACAATAATATATATTTTTTATTAAATTACTATGTTTAGATGGTGCTAATTGAACTAAAAATTCAATTGTGCTAATTGCTTCACCGAGCATAATCAAATGAGATTCCAACAATGTTTTTGGTAATTCCTCGTATAATAATTCCATTAGACGTGGAGCTAATGCTTGAATATAACCTGTTGCAATATATTTATCTTCAAGTTGAAAAACTGATTTTAGAAATTGAATGCATTTCGTTTTAACCTAAACAATTAATACAAAATAAATAAACACTTAAATTACAAACCCAGTAAACTTTCTTACTTAAATTATAATGTATATTACATATTTAAACATTTTTTTTTGAACTTATACTATAACTGTTGTATAAATAATTTTAACACAATGTAGATAAATTATACTTACAAGAATATTATTACTTCCGAAACATTGAGTACAGTAATTAATACAAGGATATAAAATATTTTGTACAAACATCACACCAGGTGGTGCATGTAATGTAAATACAGCGATGACAGACAACATTGTTACTTCATCTACTTTTTTTCCTTCATCACCTAATTAAAAAGGATATAAGTTAGTTCAATTAACGTTTGATTCAATAATTTATTTATAAAAATATTACCAGTTTTAGAAATGTCAATAAGTTTAGCAATGGTACTTTGTAAAAGTGATCTCCATTTACTTTCTGATATTTTATGATATCCATAAGGATGTTTACATAGTAATTGAAAAGAGTCAAGGGCAGCTTGAATAGAAATGTTGTGTTTGAATGTTTCATTAGAGCTATTAATTTCCCCCAATTCTTTTAGTATGTTAGTTGTTAAATATGAAACTGTTGGAAGTATTTGAACACCTCCTATGAATAAAAATTATTAGAAATAGTAATAATTAGATTTAATTTTAAAGTATACTCAAAATGTAAATTTTTATACCACTAGGAGAACAAAGATTTGGAAGTTGAGCCATTATATTTAAAGTTGTAGCAATAACATTGTGATTAAAATTATTTGAATGTAATTTTCTGGTTGAAGATACTAAAGGTGTTGGATTCATATCTGGTATCTGTCGAACAATCAGACACATGCAAACTTCTAAGGTAGCAAATACAATACTTTTATTGTGTTCTAATACTCCATCCTGTCCTCCATCAGTTAAAAATCTTATGTTTTCAGTAGATGACAATTCTGGATTTATTTCTATAAAAAATAAAAATGATTTTTAAATGCACACAAAAAAAATTAAATTATAAACTATACTACCTTTAATAATATTTGATTTTTTGATTTTTAAATCTTCTTGAGCAGCTTTAACTATTTGTTTTACAATAACCATTATAGTTTGCAGTACTTCAATACTATCATTAGTTAAAAGTAATCTATATCATCATATATTAATTATTTAAAAATATGTTACTACATATTGCAAATGTCAGAAATTAAAAATTATATAAATATACATTACTTGTGCATAATATTTAATGTTTCGATAGCTAAAATATTTTTTTTCATCATAAATTGTCTTGTTAATGGTGAATCTAATATTGTATATAACGATTTGAGGCAAGTTATAAAATGTTCAATATTTTCTGAAGTGCGCTGATTACATACAGCTTCAGTACAAATACCTAAACAAAATAATATAATTTTAAAAAAACTTTGATATTAAAATTGATGTTTAAGAATAATATTACCGAATATTAGGTAAAATTTATCTTGCAATTCTTTATCGATATTAGAATTAACTCGTTTAAAATCTTCTGAATTTAACCACAGTGATAAAGCATATAAAATTGGAGGCCATGCATTCTTATAATGGTTTCTACTATTATCAATTGTACTTGAAGTATAAAAGGCTCCACCCTCATGAGGCAGTTGACTGTTAAATTCTAAATGTTAATATGTATAAAAAATAATTTTTATCATATTTTGTATATTGGCACAAAATACATGAGGTTTTATATCTTATAGATATATCCAACTACACATTTAATAAAGATAAAAATTTAATTAAGCATAAATAATAAACAATAATATAAAATATAATATGTCAAATTTAGTTATAAATATAATAATTTTTACAAAATTATAATTGTAATTGTATTTAAAATAAAAATATTTACCACAAGGTAGCAATAAAAGTGCATGATCTTTAAGGGCAGCTTGCCAATTTTTAGATAACATGTCTAATTCTGGACGAATTAATGTCAATAAACTATCATTTTGTCCTTCATAATTTCCAAAATCATCATTAATTTCATTTACATTAAGATTAATGTTTTTATTAAAATTTCCCGGGGCATTACCATTATTTATCATTGCAATGATGTAAATCTAAAATGAATAAACTTCATATATAACCATATGAAAATATATTTGGAACCAAAAATATTTTTTTTTACCTGGGCCCAAGCTTTGAGTATAGCTAAGCATTCAAATGTTGCAACACTTTCATTATATAAGCTATTGAAGTTTATATTAAAACCAGGTTTAAGTTTTTTTAGAGATGTAACTAATAAATGATAAACACGCTTTAAATCATTCAAATCACGAGCAACTCCACTTCCTATCCATGTTCCACATACACGACATGCAGCAGCTGTAACATGACTAGGAGTATCTTCTGAAAAAGCTGGTCTTAATGCAGCGCTCACCTTTAAGTTATATTTAATTATACTATGTAAATTCAAATAGTTGAATACTACAATACATTATTTGTTATTTATTTTATATTTTAGGAAAAAATTACTTGAGCTTGAAATTGCTCTAATAATAAATGACCAGGAAATTCTGGTTCAGGCACTTGAGCAAATTTTTCAATAATTTCATTTAGAGTTTCAAATCCTTCTAAACGTAACTGATCACTTTCACTAGTTGCCGCCATGAATGCCATTCTTATTAAATCAGATAAATGAAGAATCAAATAGTCTCCTAAACAGTAATAATAATTTGAATTACAAAATACAAAAATTAAATTTGAGTAACTCATTAGATTACCTTTATTATTAGTAAATGACAATTCTTTTGCTAACGATAAATTAAAATGAGGAGCAGAATCACTTTCTTTATGACACGTAGATATTATTCGACAAATACACTGAACAGCAAAAACTCTAGTGGGCCATCTAGGTTGTTGTTTCCTCTTGATTAAATTTTCATTTTTTGAATCTTTTTGGAATTCATCATGGTCATCTCCAGTTTCATCATCATCATTCATTATAGTTCTTTCATTTTTATCTATTTCTTTACAATTTACATCTATAGAAATTGTATGGATATTTAATAACAATTTGACAATAGTAATTAATATTTAAAATAATTAATGATACCTGAAGAAACTGTTAGTACAGATTTACATAAATTTATCCATTTTGTAAGGTTATTAACAGCTAAGATTTGAAGCATGCTTATAAGAGTATCGTGTATATCTTTAATAAGTTGTTTATCCATTTCAGTGTCCAACAAATTGAATAAAACACCTGGAAGTCCTGATTCTGTCAATAAAAAATCTAAAATATGCACATATAGTAAAATTATTAGTTTTTTTTTATGTAGCTTAAAAATTAAAATCACAAAATATGTAGTATAATTATTTACTATTGTTGTTTATATTTTCAGGAGAATTAACAAATGTTTCTGCTATTTCACAAACTTCTTTTGCCTCACGTTGTGATAACTGCCTCAAACAAGAAACTGCAGCTTTTCTTAAAAGTAAATGACTATTTGATAAATTTTGCTGCAATTTATTAAAGTAAATAATTATTTCAAACTGATATCTTATTTATCTTATCATAATGAGTTTAAAAAACCGATTAAGGGAAATAAATATGATTATAATTCTTAAGTAATTATTATGTCATTGTACACATAAATAATAAAATTAAGAGATCAAACAGTTTTAATTTATTATAAATTACATCTTACTCTCTTTTAAATATGTATAGACATAACAAATTTGATTAGAAACCACTTAAAAATGTGTAATTAAGTATGTTCATATTTATAATTATTACCTAGTGTGAGACACAAAATTTATTATCATATTCAAAGAATATTTTTAATTTTTTTTTTGAGAAAATATAATGTGTTATGAAGTTTTGAATAACAAATCAACTAGATACAACTTCTTTAGTTTTAAGATACAAAACATACAGGAATAATTATTTCTAATATGTATGTAGTTTTAATACTCACACACAAAGTCCAAACTAAAGCTGTCAAATTTACATGCCGTGGTGTAAATAAATGAAGTTCTTGAAGGCACACCGTAGATTCTGCTTGAACTAGGGGATCTTCATGATCTTGCATTATAGCACATGCACATAAAAATGATGATCGTGCAGTTGTTATTGAAGCTGAATTACCTGAATCAAATTAATAATTATAACTAGAAAAAATAATATTTTACAATAATTGTGTTAAATAAGAAATTAGAAAATTATTAATTTTTGCAAACATTTGAATTATACTATAGCAATAAAAATGTTTAGTTAAATCGAAATTGACTCTCTCAAAATAAATTTTCATAAATAAACCTAAAATATTAGAAGAATCTTAGAAATTACAACAAGAATGAAAAACCATAATTTTTAAACCAACAGTTTCTACATAATTATTATAAACATTGCATTATAAAAAAAATATTATTCCTTCAAATTCGGAATTGAACTTTAATGAAATTTAAACAATTAAAACAACAAAAACAATTTAAACATTCAAATTTAGAACTTGCTTGCCTTGTGAGAGCTGGTACCTCAGTAAAAAAAAAAAAAAAAACTATTGAAACACACAAGCTATAATTTTGGTCATTGAACATAAGTTTTGGATTTGTTCAAATTATTATATTGTGTGTATTATGATTTACATCTTATACATATTGACAAGACTAAAATCTTAATTTAAAAAAATAAACAACATATTTAATTATAAAAACCTTGTAACTCTGGACCAATAGTAGTGATTAGAGCTGAGATCAATTTGCCAATACACTGATGAACATCAGAATGGTAATGTGGAACTATCAACAAAAGTTTTAAGGCCAATGATAATGAAGGTTCTATATAACCTCTAAACATTGGACCTCCTGAATTTGCTATAAGGGATAATGCATGAAGAGACCAGACCTAAAACAGATTTTACAAATAAAATATATACATACATTTGAAATGAATTTGTCTTACTTGAACAATTGGAGATGTTGTATCTTGAGCTAATGCTAGTAAAATGCTAACACTAGTATTTAAATGATGTGATGATCCCATACCACCAACATGCCTATGTAAATAACCAAGAGCTAAAGAATGTCCAGTTCGACTAGGGACATCTCTGGCACACCGAAGGCGATCAAAACTAGTTTGAGCTAGCATAGCAGTAAATCTTGAATCTGAAACTGCTTGGGCCATACGTCCAACACTCTCTGCAGCAGCGACACGTAAAATAGTATTGCCGTTTGTTAATGCGTTCTAAAAAAAAACAAATTAAAAAAAATATTTTAGTAATATAGAATTTAATTTATAAAGATGGAAATGAAACATGTACAAAACAATCATTCAATTTTATGATTAACATTTTTGAAAACGAAAATTAAAAATATTACCATAATTAGAGTAGCTGTAGTTGTTTTAATTTCTTCATGTCCAATTGTTGATTTTGTATCTGATAGAGCTTTGAGACCAGCTAAAAGTGAAGCGAAAATATTTGTGGAAATAGCATCACACCGCCATGACTTTGAATATTTTATTTGATCAGTAAAATGATCTATCATTTGAATTCTGTGTTTATTAGCCACACGAGGAAATATTAAACCAAATAAGGTAACAGATGCATCAATTACGGAGACACCAAGTGGTAAAGGACTTGGTACAATATCATCCTAGATAATATTTTATTTTTATTCAGTGTACACTCTAAATTCAAAACTTAAAGTAGTGTTTCTCAACAAGGAGTATATGAAAAGAAAAAAAACCTTAATTTTAAAGGTTAGTTGTGAAATACTAAATAATTAAATAATTTTTTCTAACTAAAAGAATAGAAAAAAAACCGGTTATTCATAATATATAATTGTGTAATTATAATCCAATAAGTAGATGGTGGAATGGTGTGCACTGGAATGCTCTGTGAGTTCAGACTTATGGGTTTAATTAACATCTGGAGATCAGAAATTAAAAAAATTAAGTGTAACCCAACAACCACTACAAGGATCGCATTAAAATGAAATTGTAAAATTTTATATTGTAGGGAATATGCTGATTAAAATAAATAAATATTTTCAAATTTTTCATTATTTACCGATTTCAAAATGTCTTATATTTTCTATGCGAAAATAAACAAATTGACAGGTATGAGATATGTAAAGTAGTCAAGGGGTATGTGAATGAAAACAGGTTGTGAAACACTGACTTAAAGTAATGTTAAGGCAGCAATTGCTTGTTTTTTACATATGATTAAAAATTGGTAGAATACGGTAAAAGAAATGGTTATTTAAATGTTTTTAATATAGTTTATAAGAAATGAACTGAATAAGTTGAATAAAAGTTTTAAAGTTAAAAAAAAAAAGTACACAACAGAATTCTAAACAATAAATATGTATATGGTTTAAAATTAAATGAATCCAATGAATTTGAATTCAATAAACATTGAATTGAAATGACATAGTCAATACCATTGATTAGTTATACTGTAACTTGTAGCATTTATTTTTTCAATTTTTTCTACTTATCTTTGTTAGGGTACTAACATATTGTAAAATTTGTTCACTTGTTTTTATTTTTCAAATTACATGATTATTTATGATTATGTAGTATGTATATTGTATATTTAATAAAGGTACATATTTAATAGGTTTTGTAGTTGTGTAAAATCTATTTTATGTTTTACAAACAATCATCAATTGTAAAAAACAAACAAACCTATTTGTTATTAATTGATTTACTACTTACTTTAGATACTGAGAGATAAAGATATCTAGGATCGTGTTCTAAAGCACCAGATCCTATGGCATTATTTTGTATAAGCTGAAACAAATATGATAGATTTAAATATTACGTATTTGTTTAATAATAATAAATACCTAATTGAGTTAACTAATGATTTTAAATTAATTTACAAAGGTAGTTTTTATATACTAGTATAAAAATATGTATTAAAAAAAGGACTATATTGTGGATTATAAATTGTATATTACCTTTATCCACAGTGTTAAGAAATATTTTTTAAATATTGATTTACTGAAACTTATGTGCTAAACTTATTACCCATAGAAAACTAACAAATTAAAAATGTAATATTTCTCAAACACTTCTATTACTTCAGATGAAAATTCCCTACCAAAAATCAGGGCAGGATTCACACCAACAACAAATAGAACAATCAGTTGAGGCATTCCATTCCAATTTAATAAATAACTTGCTTTCAACCGCCACCCAAATATTTACAATTTTACTAAATTATATTGATGACTTAAAAGGCCTTCAATCTGATACATATATCAAAATAAGAATCAAAGGCAAACAAAAAACAATATGGGTTTATGTCATATGGAAAACAATTATCTAACTTTGTTTCATTAGTTATATAAATTGGTTAACTTATAATACTTAAACTTAATTGTTTTAAATATTAAATATAAAAAAATTACAAACAATTGTGTAAGTAGTTATTACTTAACAATTAAATATTAAATAAACATTATATATATACATATACATGTATTTTATATTTTATTAACTAAATTTCATTAATAGTATCAAATACTAATAGTTATACACAAAATATGGTTTTTAACATATGAAAACTTACATAGTCATATTCAACTTTTCTTGAACAATCCACCTTATTAATAAGCAGCAAATTTAAAACCAAAAATGTTAATTGTAATCATAGATAATATGAAAAGTTATTAGAATAAATTAAAATATATTATAACTTATAGTGCACTATGTACCATATTACATAACATAATTCCAATCATTACCTGATCTTCAACTGTCTGGTGATGTGAATGTTGAACTGGACATATTCCCAATAATATTCCTTCTTCATTTTGACAAACATATCTTAATTTTGATGTAATTGTGTTAGCTGGATTTTCAGCCAAAGTAAACTCTGAGACTAATAATCTTAAAATATGTGTAAATGAAGCTGTAATAAACATAATATTACTAAGAATAATATTGATTTATTATACATACACATTAATTATATTACAATCAAAATTACTAAATGAACATTAGGCAATTTAGTTAAATCTAATAATAGGGGGGAAAAAAAATAATGATCAAAATATATATTTGAATATTACCTTCAAAATCTTGGGCAGGAATCAAAGATAATGTTTCATATAATCGCAATCTGACTAATGCTATTGGAGCTTTCAAATGCTGACCACAGCTTTTAACAACAGAATTCATACTAAACACATATAGAAAATTATGAAATAAAGAAGTAAACAGTAACTAATAATTGTATAGGCACATCAAATTATTATGTAATATTAATAAACATGAATATAATAGAGTATCTATATAAATGTATTTTAAAAAAAAAGTTCTATTGTAAAATTTCAACTACAAGCTTTTTTAAACTTAATCCTATTTTTTCTTCTAAACTAGACTGAACTCTCAAATTGTTATAAAAAAAAATACACAGGAACACAAAAAAATAATGTTTGAACAAATTATAAGAAAATAATATGTTTATATTAATTAAAACAATTCTTAAAATGTTATCTCTTTAACAATTTATGTACATGTTTAAGTGTAAATTGGGTAAAAATGTATTTAAGATTCTAAATGATTGACCCTTAATACTGATAAATTGTACAACAATTAATCAATTTATTGTTTTATTTTATCTGAGTTAATAAAATAAATAATTTACTTGATAAGCATTGCAAGTGCTGATTCAATTGGAATTAATAATCTTCTAACTATATCTTCAGTAACTAATTCATTACAGTTAAATAAAAAACTGTGAATAGATGCAAGTGCTCCAGCTCGACCTTCCAAAATCAACTAATATTTAAATAAACAATAGAATCAATATTTTTTAGTTATAGAAAATTAAATATTACAAAGAAATATTCTACCTGCCAAGTAAATGCATCCCCTCTAGCTTTTTCAGATTCTAGTTCTTTAGATGATCGAGGAAATGAATTTCTCCATAAAAGTAGCATACGTGGTAGAAGTCCTCGGACAACACTAACACCTAAACATATAAAAAATATAGTATTTTTTATTATATTTTATTAAATAACTTATAGAAATTACCTAACGTCATAACACCACCAATTAGCAACCATCCAGCTTGGGTTCTACTGAGCGATAGTCGACTATTTTGACTAGCACTCCGTAGTAAATCTTCTGCAGTATTAAAGATTATCTATTTGTTATACATAAAATCACATATGGTTAAATATAATGTATTATATACAAATATTTTAATTATCAGATTCAATATATAATAATACAAAAACTAACTTTTCCTCGCATATGCGGAATTCCTAATGGTGAAATATTAACACTTCCAAGAATGCCAATTAGTACAGCACTGTAACCAAAAATTATTTCTGGAGTAGCTCTTGTGCTTTCAATATTCTCAATACATCTAATTAATAAAAATTAGTTTGTATTAGATATTAAGGTATTAAAAAAAAAATAAATAATAAAATACCGATCAATTAATGGTGTGCATTGGCTTGGTAAGGCAATACAAACACACCGTATACACCATGCAGCTGCTAACCGAGCAGCTTGACTTGGATGAAGCATAACAGATAAAGCAGTCTCAATTACATCTAAAAATATAAATAAAAATATAAGTTATAAAATCAGTATTAAATACTTTTAACATACTGCATGTATTATCTGATATAAGATTATTAGCCATTGTGCCCATATTAAGTAATAAACAACCCATTTCTTGTAATGCACAAACTAGAAAATGTTGTCCAAAAATGGTTTCTTGATTAAAATCTTTAGCATTTTCTGGGCTAAAATCTAAAATAATAAACCGCTATAATAAGTATGATATACCATTAATGGTATATATTATAAGAGGTTATATATTTAATAAACTCTGATATTTCTTTTACCAATTGAAGTCATTTGTTTCTTAACAATCAAAGTCAATTCTTTGCAAGCAGAAGATTGAGCTTTTTCACTCAACATTTGTCCAAGAACACTACGTAGTATAAAGCTAATACATTTCCTAGAGTAAACGGCATCAACATGAGATGATGCCGATTTTGGATTAGCAACTAAATCTAAAACATGGCGCATGAAAACACTTAAATTTTTTTCCAACCAAGTAACTTCCAAGGAATGAACAAATTCCACATAAGTCTAAAAAAAAAATAAAAGACTTTTATAACTTTAAGTTATTTACTTGAATTATCATCATTATAGAATAATTACATATGTAACGCCAACTCTGACTTCTCGATGACTACCGGTAGTTCCTTTTATAATTTCTCCAGTCCCTTTAAGAAAGCCAGTACCACCTCTTAAAAATCCATTCATTAATATTGTCAATGCATCTTCCAATGTAACACACTTTGTTAATTTTGACATTTGAACTAAAATTATTTTATATTAAATTATCTATACATTTTTTTTTTTTTTTATTAAATTTATTTTCATACCTGTATGATGGTCTTTATTTTGAATTTGTGTAGAAGCAATTAAAAATCCTAATAATTTTGCTACAGAACATCTTACTTCATAATTAGCATTCTCAAATGACCGAAAACATAATGTAGCTACATTTTCTAAATCTGATGTATATAAAAAACTAGAATGTTTTATCATTTCAAACAAACACTAAACATAAAAATATTATTAAAATTTATAAAAACAAAAATATTCAAATTTTTGTCACTTTAGCAGTAGCAGTACGAACGGCCATAACTCGATCAGTTAGGGAATGTCTAATAGCTTTGTAGATATCTTTATGAATGGTACCCATAACATTTCCCATACCGGAACAAATCTATTTGAAAATAAAAAAACAAATTATTGTAATTTAAGAAACAAAAATAATTAATTATTTACCTTTTCTAATGTTACAATTATTTCCACTCTCATTTGTGACTCTGCATTTTTAAGATATTTTATTAAAATATAAACAGTTTCTTCATAAGAACGTCCCATCATACGACCCAAATTTTTGTACATAAAACCCATACAAGTAATTGCAGCTCTAAACAAAATAATTTCCAAAAATGAAGTGAATACAATACAATCTAAATAATCCAATTTATTCTTGGCCAGGTTTATTTGAAAAAAAAAAACATTTATAAATATTTAAATGTTTTTATTTAAAGCAAAGTTAGTTTTATTAATGATAAAAAAAAAAAAATTATATTTAGTGGGCAGGGTTGGTCCAGTCAGTTTATGGTGTACTTGCTTAAAACACCAAATTTAAATTAGTAAAGGTTTATACAAATTTATTTTTAGAGTAAAATCCCAAATATAAAATGTGTCAATAAAAAATTTAAGATGCAATTATGATAATTATTTTGAAGTGAGCGAAAAGTTAACTTGTAATAAAGGTATTATAATTAAAAACCATTTTAAAATTTAAATAAAAAATAAATTCTGTGATCAATGTTTCATTTATTTTATTGTATCAAAATTTATATTACAAAAAAAAAGTAATTTATATATATGTTAAAACAAAAACAATAACAAAAAAAAAAAAAACAAAGCTTAATATATAAGTAGTATGTAAGTACTTCCAGCAAAATATATTTTTGTTCACAGTGTTGTATTACTTAATGATAATTTTCTAAATTGAAAACGGTCATACTTACATGTAACTTATATAATATTCCAGGCTTTGTTTTGTTTTGGTTTTATATATTTATATTTTTTTTATTTATTTTTGTATTATAAATTTTGATATTTTATTTTATTTGTATTATATTTCTAAAACAATTTCTGGTTTTTTTTTTTTATATTGTATTAACATTTCTAAGCCCAAATTACAATATTAATGTAATATAATTAATTAAATAAGTAGTTATTGTCTTTTTCCATTCACTTAAAACTGTATTATTGAATATGGTGTATTATTAAGATTATATATTGGTGTTTATAATAAATATTTATACATACAATTTTGTGGAAAGGTATGTCATAGAGTCGTCTTTGACACGTAACATATCATTACATTTGTTAACTGTATCAAAGAGTAGAAATGTATCACCAACATTAAATAAAGTTGACAAGCATTTTGCAATTAATATTCTAGTCGGTGGACCTGGATTTTCTTGAATTAAACTAGTTAGTTGATCAACCATTTTCTTTTGACATTCTTTAATATCAACCTAAAAAAATTAAAATGAAATTAGTACACTCATGCTTAAATATTTAAATACTCAGTCATTACTAATACACTCATCAATAGAATTATCTATAACTAATTATCTAAGGAACCTTAACATATCACACTTAATTTTAAATAATACAAATAAACTACGTAATTTTCACAGTTCATACATTTCTTTGATTAAATTTGTAAAACACTTTCAATAAATTTTAAAAAGAATATTATTCTTGAAAGCTTGTGTTGTAAATTATTTGGTGTTATATAGTGTAGATAATCAAAATGTCATACAATAAAAATTAAAATGTTTTATAAAGTAGATACCTATATAATATACTTTTATAATGTATCTGTATATAATTATAATGTAGGACGTATGTAATATATTTATAAATGTAAAAATGTAAAATGCTTTTATTTTAATTGTTTACCAAGGATGGATTAGACAAAACACCAAAGTATTATATTTTTGAGTTTTTTGTTATTATCTTTAGCTATAATGATAATAATTTGAATTATGAAGATGAAATAATATATGGGTTAGTTTAGAGCTATCGATAAATTTAGTACTTTTTAATTTGATTTAGAAAAATGATATACACCTAAGTAGAAATTAATATAATAAAAAATGTAAAAGTATATTAAACTATTATTATTTATAAATAATGACTTAAAATTCCAAATTATTTTAACTACAATATATATATAAAAGAATGTCCCTCAGTTATTCCAAGATAAACTCAGAAAATTTAATTGATTCAGCAAGATACACAGTGTCATTGATTACATCCAGTGGCATATTTAGGATTTTGTCTTAGAAGGAGATATGTATTTATCCAGAAATCACTTACTTGATGAGTGTTTGTCCCTCTCACTACCACTGAGTTTTATTAAGTTTATAATAACTTATTATCATAAATAAAAAATTCATTTCCCGCAAAATTATATAAAACATGTTACTCGATATCCCATCACCCCTTAATAAGCGTTTATAGTATTTTGGTATGAGTCGAATTTTAATTGTTGTTCATTTATGTTTCTTTGGTGATTCAGATGAAAAAAGAAGTTGTTATCAGCTATTTAATTTAGTTGTCCCGGGAAAGAAATTTCCGTTTTTAAAAGAGATTAAAGATAAACTAAAAAACGTGTTGACAATTTAGTACAAATGAGGAACAAATTTAAGAAAACGCGAACGCACTCTGTGTAAACTTCATCAGAATCATTCGTGTATTTTTTTTCATTGATTTCTGGATAATTTAACTTGACCTGAGCAGGGCAGGTTAATGACGGATAGTATGTAGATATTTATAGGTCTATAGTTATTGTGTTCGAACGTTGTTTATGTAAAACTAATATATTATTAAATCATGTAGCAATTAATATACTTACTTTTTTAGAAGTTAATAATACTTTATCTAAGAAACGAAGCCATTCAAAAATAAAAACGGGTCTTTTAGTTTCTGGCAACTGTTTTAATGCTTCTTCATTTAAAAGCAAACTATGACTCATTTCCATAATTACAAATTGATTTATATAATATAAATTGTTTAACAAAACTATAAAAAGTTAGTAGGCAAAAACATCAAACAAAATAAAAATTATGATTCAGAATTCCAGACATATCGAGTATACTCAAGTAAATTCTGACTTCTGAGACGGTGATGTCAACATTGTCAACTTATTATCAAATATCAACTAATAACCGTTATCACTAAAACTAAATACAACCATAGATAATAGTAATTCAGTAGCTGAATTTACCGGCGATAAAGTAATTTTTTCTTCTAATTAACCCTCTTATGGCCAGCTAGCGTTTACAAAGTCATCTTAACGACATGGAAGCATTTTATTGAAAATGGAAAATAAAAATAAATAGTGAAAAATCCTCGCATATCACCTTTACTCTTAGACAAGGCGTAGACCCTCTGATCTCTCTGTCAAATAAAGTTATACCATCATTTACTAGCGTCAAATACTTAGGGTTGATCCTTGATAAACGTTTAACTTGAGTTAAGCATATAAAACAAAAACGTATCTTACTAAACGCTAGACGGAAGTCTCTGTTCACACTTTTAGGTAAACATTCCAAGCTTTATCTGAATAATAAATTGTTGCTCTACAAAACCCTTTTGAAGCCTATTTGGACCTATGGTATTCAATTATGGGGTGCGGCAAAAAAAATCCAATATTTACAAAATGCAAACATTCCAGTCAATATCACTTCGTATAATTAATGCACCCTTTACAGACTGTCACCGAAGTGGCTACATCATCTTATAATTGTTTCCGTACTCGCCTTACCAACTACCCAAATCCTCTTATTCATGCTCTAAATTCAGCAAATATTCCTGGGAGTACACCAAGAAGGCTCAAGAGCCGCTTGTGTCGTGATTTGGCTAAATTAACTGATCAACAAAAAAAAAAAAACTAATGTTATCTAATAATATAGCCTAACAGTTTATTGCGTTTGAGTGTTACTGCTGGGTAGGTACTCTTCTCAAGCTCTCAGGTCTTGTATATTATTTATCTTGTACACGCTCATATGCTTATGGTAATCCTATATTACAGATTGTATATTTTTCTAATAAATGTTATAGATAATATTGTAGTTATTATCTATATCTGTAATTCTATTAACTTTGTTTTATATGCACATGATATCTTTAATCGTGATAATCATTACTAATGTTTTTATAGCAAATAGTTCTACGATAACAGTAGTCAGCTGATATCGAAAGTACCTTGAAAATGTTCACGTTTCATTAAAGCAAATCCGACGTCACCAAAAATTTAATAATTCAGTTTTTATTATTGTAAAAATCATAAATTTTGTGTTAACTAATAAAATTTTGAGTATTACTTACGAAATGGCTCTATATTTAAGAAGGTAATATAAACTATTATTAATTTTAGTGTAACTATTTTGTTTAGTTCGTATTGGGTAATTATTATTAACTTTACAAAATGTTGCGAAGTTTACATGATATAAAAACAAATAGTGTTGATATTGTTTTTCGAGTTGTAAATGTTTTATTAAAATTTCTTGATGATATAATAAACCATCCGTATCAACCGAAATTCAGAAGAATTTACCTGGATAGCGATATTGTAAAAAATAATCTTCTGCCGTTTTCCGGTGCAATGGAATTCCTTTTTGAAATTGGCTTTATCAATGATGAAGATTCCTTAGTATTACCACATTTTATAAGTTTAAATATATTGAATAGTTATAAACGACAACTTCTAAACATAATACCTGATGATAAACAAATTAAATCAACTAATAATAATTTCTTAAAAGAAATCAGTTTTACATCATTGGCTGTACTTAAATTTGAAGATCAAAATTTACAAAGAAAAGCTCTAGAAAATTTATCTTCAGAGAATATTGAATTGTTTTCAAATTTGAACAAAAATAATACTGAATTATTATTCCATGAAAAAATGATGCTAAAATTGATGAAATGGTTTAAAGTGTCATTTTTTAAATGGTTCAACAAACCTACTTGCCAATACTGCTGTAGTTCAACTAAATTTATAGGAATTAACCATGATGTAACAGAAGAAAATGTTAAGTATGCAGAAATCTATGAATGTGAAAACTGTAATTTAATCACGGATTTTAAAAGATATAGTATTTGTGAACGACTTTTAAATATCCGTAAAGGTAGATGTGGTGAATGGGCCAATTGCTTCACACTTTTTTGTCGGGCACTTGGTTGGGAGGCAAGATTGGTAGTTGATAAAACCGATCATGTGTGGACAGAAGTGTGGTCAATTCAACAAAACCGTTGGATTCATTGTGATCCATGTGAAACTGCATTAGACAAGCCATTATTATATGAAAAAGGATGGGGTAAAAAATTGTCATATATTATAGCCTATTCCAATGAAGAAGTTCAAGACGTTACTTGGCGTTACACTGAAAATACTAACATTGTTTTACAAAGAAGAACACTTTGTTCAGAAAATGAGTTATTGAGTACAATTCTAAGTCTATCTGACCAGAGGGTAAACAATTTATCATTGTTAAGACGAAAATTTCTTGCAAAAAGACGCTTAAACGAGTGTATTGAATTGTTATTTCAACCCAAATGTACTAATGGTGATAATTATGAAGGCAGAACTTCTGGAACTCTTACATGGAGACTAGCTCGAGGGGAAGTTCAATCTAAAAAGTTTATTTGGACTCCTACTGAAACTGAAATTATCAATAAAAAATTTGAATTAAAATATTCTACTGCTACAGACAAATATATTCATGACAATATCGTTCATAAAGGTTGGCAAAATGGTGTTTACAATTATGATTCGTTAATCCGTAAGGAAGAATTAGATTGGAAAAGAGTTTATTTGTGTAGAGAAGTAAACTGTGAAAGATCAACAATAGAATGGCGGTTTGACTTTTCTTCATCGGGTCTAGTTGTACAAGTCATTAAATTGATTTATACAACAACTTTATTTAACAGTGGTCAAGTTGAATGGACAATATTTGGAAATGATCTGTCTGTGAATTTGCCTGTTATTGAACATTACCAAGAAACTATTATTGATAAAATGAATGGAAGTCAGTCTGTAACATTAATTGCATCTTTATTTGGAGGGTCTGGTGAAGTAGCTTGGCAACATTCCCAGATATTTAGACAGTCAATTGATGATCAAGAATATCCATTTCAGATTTCATTTGTTCTTAAAAACTAACAATTATAAAACATAGTATTATTGAAAATCAATACCTATATAATTATATTATTGATATATTGGATTATATATTATGTATTAATAAATAATTATACTTATTAGGTAATACTTAGTATAATAAAGTACATTGTTTTTTGTTTATAACTTTCTTCTTCAAATTAAAAATTGCTGATTTAACCTATTTGTTTTACAGATGTTTTTCATTTTATCCCTAGTGATAGTTTGTTTGAAAAATTTTTCTAAGAAATTAAAAATAAAATAAGTGATAATTCAATAAATGATGATATATCATTTTTTTTTTTTCTGAATGGGGTTACCTTTGGTGCAAGGAAAAAATATAACTAATATTAATCTAATCATTTCAAGCTCCGATTAGAATTGTTTTTTGATTGAAAAAGAAGACTATAACACTACAGATCTTGCTGAATTGATGGACTCAAATTTTATGAAAATCGGTCAATTAGTTATCTAGAATTAATAATAAAACATGTTCAGATTTTAAACAAAACAAAATGAATGCTCTTAAATAAATTTGTTAATAGGTGTCTACCTGTCTATAAATACTGTCAATACTTTCATTTTTTAAATTTTATTCGTTTAATCTTTAATAAAAAAGGGTCTTGCCCATGACTAGTGAATTGAATAATAATAATATTGCACTTTCTAAACAGAAATAATTCACTTTATGGTTTATAAGACTTAAAATCAAGTATTGGAATCGGGGATAATAGGTAGCCTACATTATGCCCAACAAAATACTGTACCTTGCAGTGAGTCTCGTCGAATAAACTGATATAACTTTTTTTTATTCGTGTCACAAAGGTAACTCATAAATCAATAAGAATAATTTTATTTTTGTAGCGAAAACCCGTTTTTGGAAATTGGGAGGGGGGGTTAAAAGTGCCACTGACACTACTATGATCTTACAAAATCAATTTACTGAATCAAATTTATAAAATAATTGGTCGAGTAATATCTGTGATAGCAACAGAAAGAAAGTGTATTCATTTTGATTATATATATTTAAAATTTTGCATTTATTGATCAATTAAAAATTTTAATTTTTTTAACTTGTTTTATTTTTTATATTTCAGTGTGCATGGGTTATGCATGGTTAGACAAACAATATCTTTCAAAACTCCAACAATGTAAGTCACAAATAATATTATAAATAATAATACATGAGATTTAGTAGTATCAATTTGTGTTCTAATTAGCTAGAAATCAAGACCCCCAGAAAGAATTAAGTTAAATGTTGTGTGTAATATATTTTTCATATTTTAATATTTCGTAGTTCAATTTTTTTTTTAAATATTTTTCATAAAATATAGTACCCATATTATAAAAGTTCCTAATTATTTTAATATACTTTAATCATACAAATTAAATAGAAAAACCAATTGACTGAAAAAATAGCAGAAATTCGTAATAACTAAGTTAGAATCACTACCCTGATGTTCTCAGATTCTTAAATATAAAAGAACCATTAATTTCTATTGATGCAAATAAAATTATCGTTATGGAATTTCAAATATGCAATTAATAACAGTGATGTTTTAATAATTGTCATCTATAATTATAGTTGTATAAAGAATAACTTAACCTGTGCTTGTAATAAAGACAGGTTTTTATTCTGCAAATTTGTTTATTTGATAGGCATTTTTTAAATTCAATTTTAATTTTATAAAATAAAATAGCCATCGTATGATTTCTATGCATGTGAAAACTGCTCAAGAAATTGAAAATAAAGTTGGTGAAACCCATGATGAAAAAAATGGCCGCCTTCAAAGACCCATGTCTCCTCATTTGACTATTTATAAACCTCAATTAACAACAATGTTATCTATTACACACCGTGGAACTGGTGTTGCATTAAGTGGTTTCACTACTGGATTAGGCGCATGTAAGTCATTATAAGTTAATTATTTTTACTTCTATGATTCTTTTAAAATAATATTTTCCTATCTAATAAATACTTCAGAAATATGTACATTAATAGCATAGATTATCTATAACTGATGATAACCTACTGCACTTATATTCATTTTTAGTCATTTAGTTTTTAAAATGAAATCATTATACCTTTATAATTATAAATTAAATAGCACTGATAATTATTATACTCCAATATTATTATTTAATTTTCTTTACTTAAGTATTAAGTTATTTTATTGTTACAAATCCATTCAAACTATTACAGTATTTCTTTTGACGGACTTACCAACATTTGTTGAGTATGTAAATGGTTTACAACTACCATCGGCAGCTATTATGACTGCAAAAGGGTTAGTTGCTTTTCCATTCATTTATCATTTTTGTAATGGTATTCGACATTTGGTAAGTTCTAGTACATTAAATAATTAAATTTAAAAAAAAATAATGTATTCTGGAATTGAATAATAAATATTTAAATTTTTTTTAGGTATGGGATGCTGGTAAATGTTTGACTATTAAACAAGTGTATACAACTGGTTATGGTGTAATTGGTGCCAGTATACTTCTTACAGTAATATCTCTAGCTTTTAGCACTTAAAATTAAAAAACAAATCAATTTTTTTTGTTGAAAATAAACCAATATTAATTTTATATATAGATAAAAAATAAAATAAAATTTAAATTGTAATGTTATGTATCAAATGTGTTATATGTATATTAAATAAACTAGTATTTGCTGTATATAATATGTTTATATGAAAATAATTTATAATAATAAGTGATGAACACAACCATTCGGTTGCTATCAAACTATTCAATGTATAGTTTATATTTAATTACGGCAGAAAATATTTGATCGTTCATCCAAACTACCCAAAAATTTGTATAGCATAAATTATTTGAAAGTGTCCATAATTAATCATAATAAATATTAATATGGGCACTGTAGAAGAAAAAATTTCTAACTAAAATAATAAGGTTCAATAATATGTTCATAACATCACTACAATACAGTTTACTAAAATACAAATAATTTTTATAATATTAAAAATTATTTTTGTAAAATTGAAGTTCTTGTAAACTTTCTTTAATATCATCAAGAGCTCTGTGCTTAAATGTTTTCTTTGGTGTGTTTTTTACTAATTCCGGTTTCCAACGTCTGAAATGAAAAATTCATTAAAATTGTACAAGTTAATTTTTTGTATGCCCTATATTCATTTTTCACAATTTCATGAAGACATGCAGTTTATCCTAAAGCGTATTCACCTTTTGGAATTATTCAACAAACAGCAAAACTGTTAAGAGGTTAATTGACTAAAGACAGAACTAAAAATGGATAACACAAAATGTTCAAAACTAAGTTAGCAAAAAGCATGATTCATAAAAACATGTTTTTTTATGTGTTATTATTACTTTAAAGGTTATATATATTATATAATTATGTACATATCAGGGACATTATAACAGGGAGGAAGATTTTTTTTTTACAAATCATGAATTTTGGTTTATGCTACAAAGTACAAATTTATCATATAAATAGTTCATTAATGTTGGCCATAGATATAAGTCAAAGTAAAAAATGAAAAATTCTTTGACAAATTGGCACAACTGCCAAGAAAATTAGAAATTTTGTTATAACAATTTTCTAGTCTTTTAGACTTAGGTACTTTGTAACTTATGTATACGTTTAAGATTAATATTATATTTTATAAATGTATTATGTTGAAAAAATAATGTGAGATGATTGGGCTGAAAGGTGTGGGAGGAGTGGACCTTCCACAGGTCTGATGATATACAATTTTCATATCTCTTCCCAAATAATATTTGTAATTACGCCACTTGTACATATTGCATAATAAGTTAATAACAATTGTATTCAGAGACCAAATTTAATAGAGGGTTTAACCTAACCGATCTGGTTATATAACCATTTTTTAAGAAAAGTTTTCTTACTTATTCCATTATATTAATTATTATAACTACTTTTATACCATATAATATTTTAAGATTTAAAATCACTTTTTTTCTTATGTTGATTGTTACAAAATAAAAAAAAAGGAGTAGCTGGTACTAATAAATTAAAGCTTTATAGGCAGATAAATTATATTTTTCTATTTTAAACAACTATTTTTTTATGTTGCTTAAATTATTTGTTTTAAATAAAACTATTTTTGATTAATTAAAATGTATAAAACAAACTGTTTTAAACATCACAACCCTGTCAAAAAGTAATATATAGATATAGAACATAGATACTGTAAATGTTTTAACAGTTAAGAATTTGTATTATAATTATTTATTAGGTAGTTATATTTGAACCATACTTGAACAACTCTTTCAAAGTGGACACATCAATGAGTCGATAACTTAAATGATTTTCAAGTTTAGGCATGTATTTTCTAATAAATATTCTATCCATGTAAATAGTATTACCAGCTAATGGACATATTCCTAAAAATAAAAAATGTATTATATTATTATGTAAATTAATAACTATAAATCTATAATAATCTAATATACTATAAAATACTCTAATTACTTGGTCAAAATACAGTCAACTCTGCTCAACTACTTCAAAGTAGAGAACTGAGAAATATGTGGTTAGTAGATAAAAAAAATTTAAACTCTAAGTCGTAATGTGTTATGATGAAATATTACAAAATAAAATAAATCAAAATTATTGGTATAACAGAATAGCAAGATAATTAATGGAAACATCGAATAAAGGGTAATCTATGTACAAGATAATTTGAACAAAAAGTGGAGGCTGGATAAAATAGTTAAAAAATTATCCAAGCCTAAAAGCTATCTAGTGGAACTTTAGAGAGAAAAAATGTGCAGTTGTTAACATTTAAAAAAGAAAATAGATATAATGATGTTGATATCAATGAAGATATCTAAGGTTGAGAAATTTGATAAAGATTCAAAAATAGACAAAGTGAAACTTAACTCAAGAAGCTTTAGTGAATGATGAAATATTTGAGAATGCTGATCTAAAAAGAACCAGAAGAAATAAAATGAATAAAAGAATCAAAACTGTATATGTAACTAAACATAGTTGAATTATTTGTATTGTGTAATTTTTTATCTTTTAAGTAAACACTTTTGTAAATAAACATTTTTAAATTTTTAATTGAACATTGTAGAATTTATTTGGAGTAAAACTTAGTAGTTTTAAATTCATTTGTCTTTATTGTTTTGATGTAAAAGAGTGACAAGGTAAACATAATTACATTTTATTTTATTTTGTAATTTATACTTGAGAATGTTTTATCTAAATAGAGGAGATGTGAAATAATCATTATATTAGTATTTAATTGTAAAATGAAATTCTTATTTGAATTAAAAATATATTTTGCAATAATAATTGTTTTTAAAGTAGTATAATATTAATCTGTATTATTCAGAATTTGAAAGTTTAAAAATAAGGACCACCCTAGATTTTTTATACTACCGTTTTTAATATGTAAATCAATTATGTATATGATTTTATGTATTAAATTTCCAAGCCCTTTTGCCAAGAATTAAATACATAAATAATAAGTTAACGGTAAGTGTATCATGTGGTTGATTTTCTAAATGAATGATGACTAGGATGGTCTACAATAAATAGTTACAAGATGTATTTATTTTACCTTTAGGAGTAAATGGTTTAATAAAGTCATACAATATTTGGTCAGCTTCTTCAATTGATATATTGCTTTTACGGACACTCTCAATTAAACCACTCTAAAAGAAAATACAAGTTTTAAAATAAATGTTATATTAATATTAAATGCATGATTCTGAAATATCATAAATTAAATTACCATAGTGATCCAAATTTATTTTCAAAGCAATATTCTTTAAAACTATATAAAATACAAAAAAATTGTTCAGTACAAAATGTTTTTATTTTAGAATACATATCCATAGTATTCAAAAGTTATATATGTTTTTTACAAATCATTTTAAGAGTTTGAGTTTGATTAACTCGTCATTTTTGTATATACAGGGCAATAAACTAAACATAAGACTCAATATCTCAGAAAGTAATAAATTTGTTTGGATCTTTTGACAATTTAAAAAACAAGTAGCTTTAAAATATTACATTACTGATATTTTCGTCACCCTTATTTACAAATAGCAACCAATATTAAAAATTCCATAAATAGAAGTAATTGTAATTTAAATATAAATGTTTTTGTTGAAATTTTTAATTTTTGTCAACTTGTTGGCAAAACACCAAAATGTATTTCAACTAAAACTTCATCTATTTATGAAATTTTTAACATAGATAACTGTTAAATGGTTATGTAACATTTTAGAGTGGCTTATTTCTTCAAATGTCAAAAAAAAAAATCCCCAAAAAGTTAATACTTTTTGAGATAATCAGTGTCTTATGTTGAGTTGATTTAAACAATATATTTTAATAGACAAAAAACATTTTCTTTCACATTTTTAAAATTACATATGAAATAAAAAAACAGCGGATAATTTTCCGATAATTATTATTTTTTGCAGTACAATACTAAATTTGTTAGCTAATATTTATGTGCGTTACATAACTCTTATAACAAATGTACTAAAAAATATATTTTATTTTAAGGTATTTTTTTTCTTTTAGGGTCTTATTCTCATACTCGAATCGCCTTATCTATAAAACTTTGTTCTACCTTTATTTTATTTTACTTACAATCGATTGTGTTTGCATTAGAAATATAAAAACATTTGCACACAAACTATTTTTTTTCTGTTTTAAAACACTTTAAAATTAAATGTCTGCATTATCTTTATATATTTATCATTATATTTGGGACTCTATAATAAATTTAACATTTACTAATGTATGATGTTCTTTAGGCCAATCTTCCATATTTTCTAAAACTTTTTCTGGTTGATATATGATTATATTTGGACTTTCAGCTAAAATGTTAAGATTTCCATCAGTTACAATGATAGCTGCTTCAATAATAGTATGTTTATTCACATTTAATCCAGTCATCTAAATATTTTCAAATACATTTTAGTACAAATGGTCAAAGAGCATTTATCAATTTATCATTCTGTTACTATTAACTTCAAGTGTTTCCATATAAATGTTAGATAATCTAGGTTTAGTAGAATCAGCTTTTCAAAATCTTAACAAATAAAAAAATAATAAATAATAATCATAATTACCTCACCATCAAACCAAACAATATTTTGAGCATCATATTTATTTTGATTAACACTAGAGTTTAGTTTTGAAAACATTCTGGTTGTCAGCTCTTTTGTTATATTAGGATTATGTATTCTAGAATGGTACATAGTAAAAATATATTAATGGTAAAAAATATTATCATTAATTATAGTAGTAAAGATATTACAATATATTGTTTAAAATTTTATTTCAAATAAATGAATACTATTTTTTCTAGACCCAAAAAGCTATGAGGTGTTGTAGAAATCAAAATCGAAAATCTGATATATAATTTATTTTAATTTGTTGATCTCATTTATTAAATTATATTATATTGTACTAAATAAAACTGTTGAAGAAGTCACTGAATATTTACGACACGTCGTATAACTGTCAACTGGTCTAAGAGTGATATGAGGCTTTACCCCGTTGACCCGCCTCCTGAAGTAGTACCTCGACAATTCCGGGAGGCGGGGGTATTGCCGGTTCCGAAATTAAAAAAAAAAAGGGCTTTACCCCGTTAAATACCTATTATTTACCACTAACAACCTATGAATTCACTATTCGGAGTACAGTAAGAAAAATATTATAAGTATGAGTCAAGGAAACAAAGAGGTTCAAGCCACCATTGGAATAAGAATTTCCTTAATTATAGGTTTGTACTATCTGCATCTGTAAATATCAGGATACGTATTAGTGAATTATACAATTTTACACTTACTTCGTTAACCGATTAAATAAATAGCTGAATTTGAATGTATACATCAAATTGATTAAATTTAATTTCTGAAACAAACTACAACCTTATCTACAAGAATTTTGGCTAACGTAATATTGGATTTTAGTGGGAATAATAGAACTGATAAGGGCTATATAGAAAGTTATTGGCATTGCGGGTGTTCATGGGAAATATTTTCTTAATAAACCCCAGCGCCGTCTTAGCGGATACTTTTAGAATTAGTTATGCACTAACACGATTATGGATCTGTTAAATGCGCGTTTACACAATGACAGTTAGGGACGTTGCGATACTACCGATACCAGTAAAGTATCGATACTTTTCTTTCGATATCACGTCCCTAATGACAGTAGCATCATGACATTCTACGACACTTACTGTCACGGGAGTCGTGCTGTTTATACACAAATATAAATTAATACGCAGCGTAGCAGTTGTAAGCTAATTAAAAATTATCATTAAATATTAATAAATCTGCATACACGGACCAACTTTGGCGTAAATATGTTATTTGCTCCCGATCCCGTTCTTATCTTAGGAAGTTCTTGATGTATGTTCCTATATAATGTTTGCCCGCAATTCCTTCACACTTGAAAGACCGGATATATTAATAATAATATAACCAATACCCAAAAGCAGCTTTTCGGCTACATCTCATTTCAGCTGATTTCTGAATTCAGGAATGCAATTATTCCACAAACATGAATACAGTTATGTCTTTAGAAATTCAATAATTTCAAATATGATTAATTGACCAAATATAGAGTATAAAGTAATCAAACTTATTAAACATAATATACCAACAACAAATTTTAAGTGTATCAGTATGTACACAGTGTCGACAGTATGTGTTGGGACGCTGAACCGTCCACACGTTAATTCCGCGGAACGTTTTTATAGCTTCCGATAGCAGTACGAAACGTTTACGCTGCGCCGCTCTTATCTGGTATGTATAGCAACATTTTAATTGGGTCTAAATTACGCTAATACGTAACCGCATAGCTAGCAATCGCCGCACACGGGCGAAAGCCCGTTAAACATTTATACACAATATATCTAATAATGGATCCAAATTCAAAAACTTCTATACCAAATAATGGTACTTCATCTCAACTAAATAAACAAAATAAACAAAAAGTCCCTCCTCTCGTCATAAAAAAAAACAGACTCCTCTCGAATCAAGATGACTCAAGCTCACCTCCTCCAAATTCCGACGACGAATTTAGATCGCTAGGGCACGCGACTTATCACTTACAAACTCATCTTTCTTTCCCACAAAAAATCGCTTCTCGCCATTAGAAACTGAGGATTCGAATCAAGCTAATCCACCAACAAATCTAACAAAGGACAATGGTCCTGAAAACAACTTGAAAGGTACACAGGCTAGACCCAAAATCCCACCAATATACGTCCACAATATCTCGGATTACGTAAAATTCCATGACTCACTAGACAATATAACAATCGACGATTACTCGATCATCAACACAAAATCTGCCTTAAAATTGAACCTATGCTCAGTCGACGATTACAGAGCCACAACAAATTATTTAGACGAATCCAAAATCGACTACCACACTTTTCAACTTCCCGATAATAAACAGTTATCAATAATTATCAGAAACCTTCCTGTAAACATTACCGAACAGTGTATATTCAACGAGCTCATAGAACTAAAATTTGATGTCACATCAGTTACACGTCTTCAGAACAAATTTAAAAATCCGTTACCTATTGTAGCCGTACTATTGTCGAAACCATCCACAGGTATTTACTCCGTAAACAGACTCCTACACTGTGTAGTAGTCGTTGAACCAAGAAGACCATCAAAGGACATCCCGCAATGCACAAACTGCCAACGCTTCGCACACACGAAAAAATTTTGCCATCTACCACCTAGGTGTGTAAAATGCGCAGGTGACCATCATTATAGTCTTTGTCAAAAATCGAATGATACGCCGCCTAAATGTGTCAACTGTAATAGTAACCACCCGGCGAGTTACAGAGGTTGTACTTATTACAAAGATTTCTCAAAAAATAAAAATAAAAAAAACGTTAATATCAATACATCCCGACTACCGCGGAGTAATTTCCAAGCCGAACAAAGTTCCCCCGTGTATACGCCAAATAATCCGCAAGATAACGCGTTCGCCGATAAGCGTTCGTATGCTTCCGCAACGAAAAATAATTTAAATAACCATTCAAACAAAAACACAGATAACAATTTTATGAATTCACTTTTACCGTTAATTAACACATTCGTATCGCAATTACTGCAGAAAATTATTGAAAATCTACCAACCATCATCAACAGCCTACATATAAATCCAAATGAATCCTCATAGTACTACCTTACTAAACTGGAACGCCAACGGTCTGAAATCTCACAGAAACGCTCTCCTACACTTTCTCAACCACCACAATATTGATATCGCATGTCTAACGGAAACGCACCTATCAATTACAGATAAACTTAATTTCCCCAGATATAAAATGTACCGGGCCGACCGTGTCACACAAATACGCGCTATGGGTGGAGTAGCAATCTTGGTCCGTAATCAAATTATTCAACAACAAATGCCCACATTAAATCTATTATGCCTAGAAGCCGTAGCTGTGCTAATTAGGCTCAATAACCGACATGTTACTCTTGTTAGTGCTTATCAACCACCCAGCCGTCATATGCATATCTCAGATTACGAGCAATTATTGAGTCTTAATAGTTCAATTATAATAGCCGGTGATCTAAACTCCAAACATACTTATTGGGGTTGTCGTGTTATTAACCCGAACGGTCGTAAATTACAATCATTTATAGCCAACACGTCCTATACAGTATCCGCTCCAAGTGAACCTACATACTTTCCTTCGGATGTAAATCGACTCCCCGATATATTAGACATTCTTATACTCAAATCAGTCCCATTAAATTGTGTACATGAACCCTTAGCAGAACTCGACTCAGACCATGTTCCGGTAAAAATAACAATAAATTCATCTCACCAAACATACCAGAAAAATGACTCACTAATCAAAGGCAAACCAGATTGGATCAAATTTTCCAACAGTGTGCACTCAAGTCTTGTAATACCTAAAACAATTTCTACGACTAAAACTGCTGAACAAACAGCCGATCACTTCACGGAAGTCGTCACTGACGCTGCGCGAGCTTGTTCAAACCCTGCATCGACAAATCCACCTAGTTTCGGTATCCTACCATCATCTATTTCTTCACTTATACGACGCAAACATATCTTTCGGCGCATTTGGCAAAATCAAAGAAATTCTACAGTCAAAAAAACTCTAAATAAACTCACTAAAGAAGTCCAAGTGGCCCTTCAAAACTACAGAGTGTCCTCGTATAATAAATTTTTGTCTAACATGCACCCCGGCGAGTCAAACTTATGGAAAGAAACTAAAAGATTACTTAATCAAGAAATTAACATCATCCCTCCTCTCCACACAGACTCAAATCTAGTTATATCTGACATAGATAAATGCAACGTGTTCTCAGATATTCTGCACCACACTTTCTCGCATAACCGTATAGGTAATATCTACAACGATTCTAGAGTTAAGCATGCACTGGAGCAACCTGACTACTCAGTTCAAAAATGTATTGGTTATGTAACTCCAAATGAAGTTAAGAAAATTATTAAGAATCTTCCTAATAAAAAAGCACCGGGTCATGACAAAATCACGAATCTCATGTTCAAAAAATTACCTTCAAAAGGATTCGTCCTGCTGTCTACCTTATTTAATTCATTGTTACGTCTTGGTTATTTCCCTGCTAAATGGAAAATAGCAACGATAATTCTTATAAGGAAACCAGGCAAAGACAAGACCAATCCTGATAGCTATAGGCCTATTAGCCTCCTAACTTCGTTATCAAAAATTTTTGAAAAAGTCATTCACACCAAACTCCTCGATTATTTGAACATCACGGACGCCATTCCGAAATTTCAGTTTGGTTTCAGAACCAACCATTCTACCGTTCAACAACTTCTACGGATCACGGAACACATTAACTCTGCGTTTGAAATGCACTGTCACACTGGCGCAATATTTATCGACATTTCAAAGGCGTTTGATAAAGTGTGGCATGAAGGCCTCCTTTTTAAACTACGTAATATTAATACTCCATCATATCTTTTTAATATAATTCGCTCATTCCTCTCAAATAGACAATACTCAGTCAGAATTAACGACAGTGCCTCTAACCTCAAGTCTATCTCCGCTGGTGTACCTCAAGGTTCCAAACTTGGTCCTATTTTATTCAACATATACGTTTCTGACATCCCTCAATCACCACGCACACAAATTGCTCTCTTTGCTGATGATACAACCATCTTCACGGAATCACGCAACATCGAAGCAATAACTTCAAATCTGCAAGATCACCTAAATACCCTCTCACACTGGTGTCAAAACTGGAGGATCAAAATAAACGCCTCAAAGAGCAATGGAGTTATTTTTAGTCTACGTCGCTATATTACTCCCCCACAACTAAAATTTGACAGTGAAAATATACCCTGGCAACCGACGGTTAAATACCTCGGTGTAACTCTTGACAAGCGACTCACGTGGCGGCCCCACATTTCATCCAAAGTCCAGCAAGCATACCAACGCATCTCAATGCTTTATCCTATCCTGAACAAAAATTCAACAATACAAAAAAAATGCTCTCTCCTAATTTTTAAGCAAATTATACGCCCAATTCTTACCTACGCTTGCCCGATATGGGGTAATTGTGCATCCTCGCACATCAAAAAAATGCAAATTGTCCAAAACAAAGTCCTCAGAATAATTGCAAATGCCCCATGGTTTGTCAGAAATGCAAATCTCCGCAAAGACTTTCAAATCCAAGAAATCGAAGATCATATCAAATCATTGGCAAAAAATTTCCACTGCTCTCTTTCAAACTCATCAGGTGCAATTCACTATAACCTCCTCACTCACCCAACCAATCGTCGATTAAAACGAGGTCGTCCACACGACCTCCTACACTAAGCCACCTTATCAACATCCAAATCTTCACTATACACAAGAGATTCTTCCAGATCAATCTTCGACCCCTCTGTTACCTATAGTTATTAAATATTATTGTAAATATGTAAATATTAGAATAATTGTAATCACATTGTTACTTCTGTAATTCTTAATAACCAATTGTAAATATCCTATAGTACTTATAAAAATATTTTTTAATTATCACGTTAATCTGATAAAATATAATATTGTAATATATCCCTAGATATAGATAGCCTCTGGCTAGGAATGTCTTATGTTTAAATAAAAAAAAAAAAAAAAAAAACACAGTGTCGACAAATATTTTCCACACGGTAACAGTCCGTTGTAGATAGTATCGTGTAATCGTGGTAGTACTTTTTTTTTTTTTTTAAACCGGCAATACCCCTGCCTCCCGGAAACACCGTGAGGCGGGAATCGCGGTAGTACTGCCAACTATCTAGCTCGGCCTAATAGTACAACAGTACTGCTGTAATGACTTCTGATGAATGATTTACACGACACAGACTACCGCAACTGTCGGGTGTAAATGTGCACTATAGTCTGTAGATTATAATATATTGTAAGAAACATATTTCCATCAAAAATAAGTGCAAAAAGAATATTTTTGATTGTTTTTATATTTCCAATATCATACAATAAATTGTATTATTCTTGTATTTTTTTAAATTTATTCTATTGTATTTTATTATTTATATATATATATCTCAGCTGTGCCGCAAAAACAAAGGGCTGGGGGTATAGATGATTAAAAAGAAGTCGAATTGTGTAGAAAGTATAAGGTGATTACTAAAAATGTACTAAAACTGAACTCCACTCAGAGTCGTTCTTTGATTGCAATGATTCATAGCCTTCAGTATATAAACTTAATTTCCCTATGTTCTATGATACAGGGAAATTTAGTTTAGTCAGAAATTGGGAAGGTCTAACTTCCTATTTACAACAGAATCTTATCATAAATATGAACTATGTCAACTAAAAAATATTATATATATATATATATATATATATAATATATAGTAACCTATAGGTACCTACTGTTAATAAAGGATAATAAAAAATATTTACCTAACGGTTACAGAGAAATATCCTACGGCAAAACAGTATAATGTAATTATGGATGGTTGCAATAAGGTCTTTGACCTAATAATAGGATAAAAATCTGTTGTGTTCAGATATTGATATTGATTAGGGTTACTTTTCAAATTTTCAAAAAAATAAAATAAATTCAAATGGTTTTTATTATTTTTTTACAATCAGCACCAACTGCATCCGCCATTGAGTTGTATTTATCTTCCCTAAAATCATAATTTTATAAATAAAAATCTAATTAATATATAATAACAATTATTAACTACAGTAGAAACTGTTTATAATGACATCGGTTAAAAAAGTATGGCTAAAATTACGGGAAGGATATACAGATGACCAAGGTATCTACTTCAGAGCTACAAAAATGATCAAGAAATTATTTCTTCATTGAATAACTAACCCGAAGAACACGAGGAAGAAGATAATAGTGAAGATAGGAAGATGATACTCTCGATGAAGATTTATCAATCAGTTCAGTGTTGAATGCAATAACATTTTTTATCAAATTATATGGCTTAGAATAACGGAAGTTAAAAAATAATACAGTATGATTCTTCTGTAAACTAAGATTATTTTAATACAATGTAAATTTAATTTTAAAATAATAATGCAATTTTTTTTTTTTTATGTATTGAAATCACAATTTAGTGATACAAATATAACACATTTATATGTAAATACATAAGTTTTTAAATTTTATTTTATAATTTTGGTTATAATAACAATCGGTTATTATGACTAATTTCACTAATCTTTCTAATGTCATTATAAATAGTTTCTAGTGTATATATAATTTAAAAAAAAACTATAATTGTAATTATGCATATCTATTAAAAAAATAAAATTAACTTAGTAAAAATATATAGTTGATATTCAAGTACAAAATGCCAATGGGAAACTAAAAACTTATGAAGAATATTCAAGTATAGAATAATTTTATTTACTTATTTTTATCATAATTGTACATATGATATTTTTTTTTCCAACAAACATATATTTAAAGGGCCCAGTTTTAGAGTGTTGTTTGGCATTAAAGCATTATGGGATAACTCGTAAAATGGTTAGATTTTGACAATTATTTGTTTGTTGGAAAGAGGACAATTTCCTCTACAGACCACATTGAATTAGTCTTATAATTTTGGTGGTTATTAAAATGTTAAAAATAATTTTCAAATTTTACAAAATTGGAAAAACTGGCCTCTTAAACAATAATTTATCTGGTTATTCAAAAATTATTTTATCGTGTTTAGAAAATATTTTAATTTATAAGTTTTAAAAATATGTTGTTTTTTAATTTTGATATTACACAAATCTAAACATTTTATATTAATTAAACAATAAAATATCAAAATTAGTTATTTTTTATAAAATTTTTAATATTGAATTTTGTCAAATATGTTTAAGTTAAATAGTAAAATTCTAAACCATCTGTTTTATGTATCCATTCCATCAAATCCCAAAACTTTGCTTAACTTAAAAATAATATTATCTAAGTTTAGTTTATCCAATTATAGGAACAAAATTCAAGTAGCATTTTTGTTATGTCCAAAAAACAATAATTATTGCAACCAGTAATATCTGTATAATATAATTAAATAGTTAATTATTAACACCATTAAATAAATATCTATTTAATTATTATTTAGATTTTAGAAACATGTTAATGTAATCTCAATAAAATGTAATACTAAATTCAGAACTAAAAGTTTTAAATGCGCTTAATTTAAATATTAATAACTATTATAACATTAAACAATTTAAATATGTTTTTTAACCAATATTAATTTAATCAATTGTGACAAACTTCTGTGTACTATTACAAAACTTCTGTATACCATTATTTTTCTATTAATAATATTTATATCTATGTTTGCACAATTTTAAGTTAAGTAATAGTACTTTTAGTATTTAATTTATGTTCTGTTCATAATCAATATTAGTAACTCAACATCTCCATTACAGCTGCCGCTTAAAGGAGATGTACAAACATATTTATTTACCTCAAAAGACATTCCAATTCTTTTTTGATATTGATTACAACCGATGGTCCATTATAAATAAATGATGTATAAATTTGTAAAAGTGAGGCTCCAGCTTTGATTTTAGCATATGCATCTTGACCATTGAATATTCCACCAACACCAATAATTGGAATTTTACCTAAATTGTATTATTTTATACTTTATAGCCAACCAATAAATTACAACTGTTGTATTATATGAAAACCTTATACAGTACCATGTGTCAATTGATAAAACTCTGCTATTAATTTTGTAGCTGTTTCTTGTAATGGTTTTCCACTAAGTCCACCTGGTTCTAATGCATTTGGATTATCATAGACTCCAACACGTTTAACAGTCGTATTTGAAATTATTAATCCATCAACTTGATACTAAAACAATTTGTACATTTTTTTAAAGAAAAATAAATCTAATTATAAGTATTTACAAAAAAAATCTTACCTTTTTATTATTAATTACATTAGCAATATCCTTTTTATCTTGATCACTAAGGTCAGGAGAAATCTTTAACAATAAAGGTATTTTATGCTCTCCACAGTATTCATTTCTTGCTTCTATAATACTTGAAAGTAAATTCATGAGATCATTTTTCTTTTGTAAATCCCTCAGACCCGGAGTATTAGGGCTTAAAACATATTAATATTTTCCTAAATAATATATTTTAAAATACATAATTTAATGATTTTACCTAGAAATATTTATAACAAAATAATCTGCAACAGAAGCAAACTTTTTAATGCCTTTCACATAATCAGAAACTGCATTTTCAGACTCTTTATTTTTTCCTAAGTTGACACCAATTATACCATCAAAGTTTCGATGTAGCTTAAGGTTATTAAGTCTTTCAAATACAACATCATGACCATCACTATTAAATCCATACCTAATTTATAAAACAAAACTAATATTCTTAATTAAAACCGTAAATAGCAATATAAACAAACTAATATATTATATGATAAGTTATAAAGAAAAAAATTAATAAACAAAAAACAACATTTGTTTTAAAGATTATTACAGAGTAAAATAAGTGTATAATGTAAATAATACAAGAAATTAAAAATAAGTAGAACAAACATAGCCGGGAATATTATATAGGTTGTAAGTATTTACAACTGGTTTCTATTTAAACAATCATCACTAGGTTTGGGTTATAATACAAAGTGAAAAAAAAACACGTTTACCATTTTTACCTTTTTATATAAATATTTTTTACATTTTTTTTTTATTGTTACAAAATTAATACTTGTTAAGAAAAAATGATATATAAATAAATATTATTTTAATTCATCAATTAGTATATTTATTTAAATATTAATTTTTATAATGAAGTATTCAATGATCTTCGCATAAAAATTTATGGGAACAGTATTTGTATGAATAGTAGTGCTTGAATATGAGTATATATATGAGTTGAATATTTTATTCCGTCATTAAAATAAAGAGAGTTAATAATAAAAATACATTTTTTTAATAAGGATTTTTTCACAAATTTAAAATGAATAATTATTTATATAAGTTAACAAAAAATATCTGTATCGACCACCAATAGCCAGCTCCAATATTATCTATTTCTTTTTTCGCAAATTGTTCAGAATATAGAACACCCATATTCTTTAAATAAAAACTTGAAAGTAGACTACATAATTGAAATAATATACAGTGTATATTTTGTATAACTTATGGAAACACTATACTGGTCAAATATTTATTTATATTTTTACCTATTAATAATAGCTAGACTATTTAAAAGTCTAAATACTCTTGGTTTTTCATTTCCTGGTTGAGGTAAAGGTGTTATTGAACCAACTTCTACAAAACCAAACCCCACATTATGTAATGCTTTTGTTATTTCACCTTGTTTGTCTAATCCAGCTGCAAGACCTATTGGGTTATTGAAATTTAAATTCCACAATTTAGTTTTCTAAACACAATACTACATATTAATATAGTTAACATTTTTTAAACAATTTAATCTAATAAAATATAAACTTACCAATATTGGTGGATCGTTATAAATTGATTTAGGAATAAGTCCATATTTTCCAGAAAATATTAAAAGACTATGAGCTTTTTCTGGATCACACATAAAGAAAACTGGTATGATATATTTCTTATAGAATTTGTCATTGAATGTAATCAAATTTGTTCCTGTATATAAAATCAATCCTCCAGAAGTAATATAGAAAAAAGACCGAAATGGACTCTAAATAATTTAAAAAAAAAATAGTTTTATTGTACAATACATTTACATTTACTTTAATATTACGAATTTCTATTTTACAGTTTATTTATTATTATTAATATTTGCAAGTAACTCAACACCTACATAAATTACAAGATTGTACCTAAACTATAACAATTGTTTTTTTTAAAAAAGCCTATAGTCAATGAAAAAGATTTAATGAAATCAATGACTGCTAACATATTAACAACTATTAATTGCCATTGTATGATTTTTGTTTTTAATATTATTAATTAACAGTTAGATGTAACTTATAATGAAGTAGATTAACAAAGATATACCATTTGCATATGCATAATAATATGTAGAATGTAATTAAAACATGTAGATTATATAACCCACTATCCTAAGTATTTTATGATAACATTCTGCAGTCATACTAGTCATAGACAAGTAAATAAAACAATATTTGTTAAGATATTATTGAATATCTTAGGTCTATGTAGTCGTGCTCCAAAATAACCAACATGACAACCGACATATCCAGTTAGCTTCCACTCGAAATTAGAGTAATGCTTCAAGCTATTAAATGAATGTGTAAAAACTCACCATTGTACAAAACTTTTGTTCGTTCGTTCAGTATAATTTATTTTCTTCAAATTATTATATGTTCCAATGTATATTTTTCATAGAATATTAATAGTGTATTTTCATACACCATTTATTTTGTTATGAGGCAATTATCTACGAAGAAACAAAATATCTATTGCTTTAATATTTATGGAAAAAATTTGATAAGTAACTCTAGTGGTTCTCAAACTCCGAATACATCACTATTTGGGTGTTAGATAGGCAATAAATACACACTATACAAAGTCAACCAAGGGCTTTAATAAAAATATTGTACTTATAGTGACATACGTAGCACTCCACCGGCCACGTAGGCCAAGTTTAAAATTCGATAATAATAGAATAAAACTAGCTGGATATAATTTTGTTTTTCTAAAAGATGACCAAAGCGGTGAATCTTTAAGTCTGTGGTATCGGACAAGCACCTCTTAGGAAGACAAATCTAATAGGAACTCAACAATAAATAAATAGTAGTTATGTAGATTTTGTTGAAGATAGCAGCGCAATACAAATAAGTAAAGTAATTATACAAACTAATTACTAAACTATAGAAAATAATAAGGTAAAATTATTGTTCACCAATGTAATATAATTAGTACAATAATTTGAGAAACTGCCATATATTTTATAGTGCTCAGATTCACTGAGTTTTAGTAAAAACAAAAATCTTTTAACATTCAATGCATATAGTGGGTACTTTTTTATCAAATCTAAATATTTGGTATAAACAAATGTTCTATAAAACAGTGTATTTATACATTTTAATAAGTTAATGACATCTTCAATATAAATTCAACATTTTATTTGTGTTTTACTGTACATTATACATTTTTCATACAATTTTTTCTGTTAATAATAAACTAAAGTGTACCTATCATGAGTTAATTTGAAACTTATTGAATTTCAATACACCAGTAACATTTAGCATTTTTTCTTCGATTGTCAAATTTAATGTTCCTTGTAACTCTCTAACAATATTTTTTTGATATTTCTGAAATCATACAAAATTAAAATAAATTTATTTTTACTTGTTTTAGTTTATTTTATAAATACTAAAAGATTAACAACTCCTATAACTCAAGTCATTTTATTTTATCAATAATATACTTAGAAAAATATAAAACTTTAAATGCTAGGAGTTTAGTTAGTAAATGCAATATAATATATTTATTTAAATTATAATAACCTGAATAAATTTATAACACTGAAATAAAGATGCACCAGTATAAAGTGTTGACAGTTTGATCGGTTTTCCTTGCAGTTCATTTACAAATGGTATTACAGTAGATAGAAATTTATGAGGACCATGTCTAGTTTTCAAAATAATAATTTTCGTAGTTGGATTACAATAGTGAACTGAAAAATAATTTGTTTTAAATTAAATAAAAATTATATATATATATATATATAAGGTAAATTTTTATATTTATATATATATATATAGTATGTTTCCTATGTTTATCCAGAAAAAACTCTGAATTTATTTTACCAATTATAATCATTGATCAATTAATGATGTAATGAAAAAATGTTTAATTATTAAATTTAAACTTATTAGAAAATATTTAACTGAACTTTGTTTACAAACAGATCAATCATTGTAAGAGCCGGATTTAAAATTAGGTTAGATATAAAAAAAATTTGTTTGGAACGTTATAGGTTATTTAAAAATGTTTAAATTGTTGTTATTTCTAAGCAATTTAACTAAATATTGAACATTATATTCAGAATAATAAAAACAGCGCAATCACTTTGAAATATTGTCATCTTTTATTCAACATGTTTTTCTAAATAGTCCGTAATAGATAGACAGTCAGCAAATTTGTACCTTTAAAACAAGTTTTGATAGCTCCAACTCCAAAATCTCCAAATAATGTTTTTATTGTGTTTAATACAGTAAATTGTAATTCTTTATCAGAAATGTTGAAATTGTCATAAGTACAACTTAATCGAACAACCATATATCTAAAAATCAAATAATTTAAATTAGATAGAAAAAAAAATATAGCAATGTTTAAAATAATTATAATTGTTTCGAAAAAATAAACTTTAACATTAACTTTTTAGTTAATGACATATTATAAAATAAATCATTGGATCTTTTCATAAATATGAAATATTTAAATATAAAATATATAAAAATATTTCATGATGGTCAGAATTTTAAAACAAATTTTTGCTACTGTAGTGCAATACCTATTAAAATACAATAATTGTAATCATATCATAATAACATATTACTTATGAATAATAGATTATTATAAACAGATATTTTTTGTATTATAATTTCTGTAACTTGGGCCACATTATGATGCTAGTAAAAATATTATGTTTTTGACTATAGTAGATACATACCTGTTTTTAAATCGTACCATTCTTAATTCTAATTATAACAATTATTAGATTACTTTAATTAAATATTTAAAGTTAATAAACAAATCACTCAACAGTTATGAAGTCCCATTTCTCAACTGGATATCATAGATAAAATATATTATCTGGTCTTAAAGATAAAGTCGGGACACTAAGCAAACTGTTATCACAGTTCATTTCTATCGTGGTATGGTGAGCAAGCTGTGCGACGAGTTTTGGTTGAGGTACGGGTTCCTTCTCTTGTGGGCCGGAGTATAGTTGTATCTCAATTACAAATGAAATAGATTATGTTAAAAAATGCATAACAAGTTCCTAAAAAGATTATATTTTACCATTTAGTTGTTAAAGTGTAGAAAATTGTCTTTGCAGTTATTTTGTGACATCTTTTTCAAAATACAAATTTTTGATTAGAAGTTTGTAAACACACAATTACTGGTACATCGGCTTAATATTGTACACGTTTTACAATGATAAACATGGTTCAAATGCTGTGGCTTGATTTACTAAACATTGACAAATTGTGTTTCCTGAATTGGTGTTACCTTTTCCGGAACCAAGCAACAGTTTGGAAAAATGTGTGAAAATAGTGCAAGACTAACATTTAAACAAGTTAAAGTCAAAACTTCTGGTTTTATTATTAATCCTTGCTGTTACTGGCTTAGGTTTAGCCCTGATGGTTTTTATCAATGTGCTGACAATGCTTATTTAATTCAAATAAAATGTCCATTGTTAAAAAATTAATATCAGGAATAGAACTATTAAAAATAGACGGAATGTTTGGGAAATTTGTCTAGAAAAGGTTGATATTAATACCCTGAGCAAATTTCAGGTCTCTACAATTATTTTAAACCAAGTGACAACAAAGAGAAAAAAATCGAAAATAATGAATCTATTATTGCTGTACATTTCCCCATTTGACCTTCCTCTGTCCATGAACTAGATTCAAAATCCTTTCAGAAAAGGTTTTACACTTTTTACTTTTGATTTTTATTAGAGCAAAATTTCTGGTAGAAAGGATGTCTATCCTATGTCCATAGACAGAAAAAAATATAAAAAACAACCATAGTAAAACCAATAACATTCCTCTCTACAATCGTAATCTAAAAAATTATATTTGTTTTTATTTATGATAATGCAATCAGAAATTGTATTAAGGATTTTTACTATATAATTTATTCAATATTATACCAAATAATTTTATTTATTACAAAACTACATTTTAAAAAAGCAATTTATTTCTTGGTCAATCATTTATAATGGAATAGGATGCCCTTTCACCAGGTTTTCTTCACCCCTAACTGCTAAAAAATGTGTACAGTTGACATTATTTTTTTTCTAAAATGTATTAATTAACAAAGAAATTAATTTTCAAATATTTAAATTGAAAATAATAATTTTTGATTTTCTATTATAATTATACAAATCACATTGGCAATCTATTGCCCTAAAAAGTAAGTGATATATTTTAAATACATACAATTTTATTCATAATTGCTTTTATCATTATTTAGATTTTTCAATATATGTCTAAAGGGTTGGTGATTGAAGGTAAATACTTCGTTTTTAAGATTTATTATTATTGGTACATATATGAAAAAGGTGACCAAGGATAGTGAATAATTATTAGAAAAGAGATTGATAAGTAGGTACTAATAAATTCTTATTGACTGTTATATACATTAATATGACTATATAATTTCTAACAATTAATAATCTAATACATAATTAAACATGTACATCACAACAAAATTATATTACTGTACACAAGAAAATCGACTAGGTAATTTAAGTCTTGATATATTTAATAAGGCAGTCTTCAATCAAAAAAAAAAATTATACTAGCTTTAATTTTAATTATTTAAATTTGTTACAACTAGTAAAAAATAGTATTTATTGTGTGTCACATTTTTCATAGAACAACATATAGGCAACTGATTGTAAAACTTGTTGTAGTGTAACTTCTTCAATGTGCGTATCAGAGGTGAAAAACCATCTAGAAACATAAAATCAAGTATAAAATAAATATTTAATTTCCTTTTTAGGTACTAATATTTGACATACTCCTTAAATTGTAATTTAGATGTACTTACAACCGCGAATGGTAATCATATCATTATTAACTATTTATAAAATATATGACATTTACAATTGTATAATAATATACATAATTTGATGAGAAATTTGAAATTATATATTTTATATTTTGTTAAAATTGTATTAATAAATACATGTTTAATTATATTTTAAAAATACTTGTAATATTTTAAATATGTGGTAATTATAATTGGCCTATTAAATATCAATTAATACAAGTTTTTTTTAAATATTTGAATGTTAATATATTTTTAAGCAATGTCTTATTTATTTCCTAAGTTTAAAGGAAATAATATTATAAGACAGTTATAAGAACTCATCTAATTAAATTTCTGAACTAAAAAAAAAATACATATATAGTGAAGTGTTTATTTTATTAATCAAAACTTATAGTTTGAGCAAATCTTTAATATTTTAAACAAAAAATAACTTCTAAAATATCAAGACATTCTGATAGTATCGAAAAATAAATAATGGTACAAAGTATTAAACATCTATTCAAATAAAAATAGTATAGAAGACAAATACCTACTATTTTAAGTACTTTGAAAACTGAAACAATACATTATAAATGGAATGGAATTATTATTAGCAGAATCTAAATGATACAAACAATGAATTTATGATAACATATTATTAAAACTATAATACTGGCTGTATATGTTTAGTTATTCATTCTGAAATAAAGTATAAAACAATTTTCACTAATTTTAGATTTAATATTTAATATTATTAATTTAATATAATCTAAAATTAAATACTATTTAATTATCACTTTTTAATTTTCATAAAATATTGAAAGATTATTAAATATATAAGATAAATCTTGGCATGTCTGTAAATGAAGTAAACCAGGCCAGTCCAGCCTAATATCATGTAATCAGAATGCTTGAATTGGAGGGGGGACTGAGTATCCTTTTTTAAAAATAAAATACAGCAAATTCCACTTCTCTATTTTTTTCATAATGCACATCATGAACATGTATTAGAGTAAAGACATTTAAATCATCAAGTAATATATATTTTTTTACACTTTTGCATCACCCTTCTAATTTGTCTATAGTTTGTTCCAAAGAATCTTATTATTGTTAGTAATTATTTCCAAAATAAATTATTACATGAAAATTTGTCAAAAAATGGTTGCATGCAAAATAGTAAAATACCTTGTATCACTGCACCTGTGTCTAGTATGATCAGTTGTGATTCCTCTCCTGTAGGTACTGAAATGACCTGCATTATGCTCACCAACATGTACAATAACAGCTTTTAATCTGTATGTATACTTATTTCCTCTTAACCTTTATAATAATAAATTACTCAAAGTTAAATTTAAATCATTAATTAGTTTAAAATGTACTATAAGAATGTTAATTTTTGTATTTATTGTTAAACGTATTCTTGATATTCTTATTACATTATATAAATCCTAGGATATACATTTAAAACTAAATAGGAAAATAATATTTAATGTTTTAAGAAAAATGTATCAATATATCTCTAGTTAGAACTTTGTAAGACAGTTTTTGACAATATTATGGTTCCCAATACCCACATTAATCTCCAATCTGAGAGTGGAATTTTAGGATTTCTAATGTTGTAACTTTAAAACACAAGAGAAATTCCTAATGTAAGTTCAAAAATACCAGACTAATTCAAGAAATTACAACTGTCCTTGATTTTGTCAAAAAATGTTGAGTCTTTATCAGAGGCAAAAAAGTTTTATCTATATATATAAAACATAAAATAATACTCAAATTGCCATGGTTTTTAAGTTTTGCATAAAAATGTGCACTTTAAACACTTATAAAAAAAAAAATGACTACATTAGGCTCAATTATTTTTTGTTTACAATTAAGTATGATTCATAGATCTTGTGTCAAATTTTAGAGTTGTGTTATCCATATACAACAAAATAAAAACTAAAATCCTCAAATATTTAAAATAACTATAATATATTTATATTACAAAAAACACCATAATGTTTTAAAAATTTCAACACCTCTAGAAACAACTATTACAAATATTTGATAAAAATTAAAGATATTTATTATTATTTTGAGCAAAATTACAATAAAAAAAACAAAATTGAAAATAACAGAAATTGTTATTGCGGAAATATTTTCTGTTTTTTTAACTAGTATTAAGGAAAATCAAAAAATGACCTCCCTAACTAGATCCAAAATGATACAGACGAGCTTTCTTGTCATTTTTTTTTTTTTTTAATTAGAGCTAGATTTCTAGTAAAAAATTTGTTAATAGAATCGGTTAGATTAGATTATCTAGGTAAGAATCTAAAGGGAACTTCAAATATAAATATTAGTAATTGAAAATATAAACTCAATATTTGCAAGTATCAGATAAAAATCATAATTAGAACCTAGAAACTAAAATGTACTTTGCTTTAGTTCTAATAAATATTCAGGTGTTACCTATTACAATAATTAATAGTGCAGGCAAAAACAAATTATATATATATATATATATATATATATATACTGTATAATTAATAGTAATGTATTACAAAATATTTAATAGAAATAAATAAAACACTAAGTTCAGACGTATTACCTCTCTATTGGCTCCGATGAAGATTTTTCTCTAGATTGTCTAAGTTTGCTTAATTGATCATACACAGTAGTATATTTATCCATATGTAAGTATTCTGGAAATTCTACATAATCTTTCCTTTTTAATGGTCTATCTTTAGAATATTGAGTTCTTACTATGTGAAGACATAAACAGCAAGGTAACTAAAATAATTTAAACAAATTAAATTATTTCTTTTTACAGTTTAATTAACTAAATATAAAGTTATATATACTTTTCCGAATTTAACACTCTTTATAAACGACTTTCCATCAGTTATAGTACAATTTTTATCACAGTTTATACATGGTAGATTTTCTAATTTCTCATTTTTTATATACTGTTCTAAAATATTGGTTAATTCAATTTTAAATTGAACACGTTCTGGTAGATTCAACGATATAACATAAAATTTTTCATAATTTAATGATGACTAAAAATCAAATTACAATAAATTAGTATTATTTATTATAAATTAATAATTCTTATAATAACAACAGTGTTACCCAACCATTTACCATTAGTATATATTTTACTTAAAAAATGGGTTATTAAATACTGAATTAATTCCTTTTTTTTAAGGGAATGAGCGATCGAAAAACTAGTAACCATATCTTTTACAGAAAATTATGCACGTCTATAGAAATAAATAAATGTGTTTGTTTAGTTTTATTAATTCAATAAAAAATTTATTGTCCGACCCATCATCTCAAGTTATTGAGTGGTATATATTACTTGGGACATAAGCATTGGCTCAACTACTTCTAGATGAAAATTATATTAGTGTTAGAAATAAATGGGTGGTAAATTACTTAGTATCAGTCATTTAAATACATACTTTGTAATGGCATATAGAACATTCTATATTATTAGACAAATAACCCATGAAAGGAGCCGGTTTAATGTTTTGATTTTTATCCATTAATTTTCTATCTCCTCGTAACATAATATTTCTGTACAAATAAGTAAAATTCATAATTAAATAAATTAAATGTACATAAAACAATTATATTACCCAGAAATCATATAATTTTTATTAGATACTGAAATATTTTCTAAAACATTTCCTTCGACTTTAAATTGTTTGTATATATTAATGTTGGTGTCATTTTTAAACTTAATTGAATTTTGATAATTTCCTTTTTCTATAAAATTGCCATTCGACTCCAAGCAATCAGCCAACTAAAAGTATTTATTTAATTTAAAAAAATAACTTTATACTTTGTACAAAACATACACTACAACTAGTTTTGTAAGCTTCATCTTCAATCACAGAAAATAAATGAACAAATAACTCATGAACATCAGCCTGAAGGTGTGGTTTAAATTGAAATCCAACTTTTGCTAAAGTAGTTACTAATTCTATTGGAGAAAATATGCCATCATCATTGTACCTAGCTCCTGTTAAAACTATATATTAAATAAATATATAAATTTCATATTGTATTATTGAATAGTAAATATAAGTATATTAATTTATGAATATAATATAAAATATGAGGTTTTAAAATATTAAGTTACATTCTAATCACCCTATATGAAAATCTAAGAATAATTATTAAGTTCCTACTCACTAATTTAAATTATTTGTACCAGCCTACTAATACTATTTTGTCCAGAATAGTTTTTCATTTGCAATGATTTATTGTTGCGTACAGATATAAATAAAATTCCTCTCTATATTGTACCTTCTTAACTTCCCACCTATATTAAATATTACAATTCTTAAACAAACAAAACTTACAATTTAGTGTTTTCTTCAAAGTATAAGATACAGTTGAAGATTTTGATTGCTGTTCAAGCCATAGTACAAACATAGGACAAGATGCAAGTGACTGTAATAAAGTATTTAAATAACAAGTAGTTCCTAAATTTTGAAGTCCACAAAAACCACCTATAAGAGGATAAAGTATATAATAGATGATTAATCAAAATTAAATTGTTTTAATAACAATTTAGGTTATTATTGATCTTATTATAAGCAACTATAACAGAAGAATGTATTATTTGTGCAACTTTAAAGTAAGTATATATATTAAAGAAAAAAACAGTCTGCATCTGTTGTGTACATAATTTTAATTTATACTATAAATAATATAAGTATATGTTACAATTAAAAATCTTTATGGTTAATAATAATAAAAGTTAAAAAATAAATAAGAAAATTAAATTTAGTTTATCTAGGTAAAACATATTTAATTATCAATATTTGCACAAATATTGTTATTTAATGATTTATTACATTTGTAAATCAAGATTGTAATCATTTAGTTTAATTGTAATTTAATATAAATATAACAAACTTACGTTTTTTTGTAGATTTTGGCTTATCCGACGGGCCAAACAACACATAGGCAACTATTGCCAAACCAGCACCAGTTACACCAATAAAAGCTAAATGGCTTCCATTTAATTTATACATTGTAAAACTTAAAAATTCATATTACTTATTGTAAAAAAAAAATTTACTGAATAATGATATATGGAAATAGTTTAACTACTTATATAGGTATCTTGTATTTATAAAGTATCAAAATAAAAAAACCGAATGAACTTTGTTACCACATGATTATATCACCCAAATTTCTTCTCAATATTTCATGGTTTCCGTAACACTGTTATCTACTCAGAACCTTAGATCATACGCTGATTATACAGTATGACGATAACAAAAACTACTATGATCATAGAATATATATATATGTATAGTCATATATTTATATATAGGTCAGATATATGACTATAATGAACATTGGTTATTGGTGTTTTGTATCCTTAGATTATATGATGTCCGTCTGTGGTATATGTATTATATGTCCGAAATCCATACATTTCCATGATTAAAATTCCCGTAGAGGTATTCTTATCTATGATACGAACCTTTAAATATTATTTAATACAATATATATTAACACATAATTTGTATTTTCAATGCTGTAATTTAAAATGCATTTCTCATAAACGTAATGATAACTTACATGTTGGTGATTTTAATCTTAAGTTACATTTTAAGTAGATATCATTATAATTGTCTTTTTTTAAAAAATAATTTATGTAATTTGATTTTAAATTTATTTTTTCTCTAATAAAATTATGACAGTCTTTGTAAGTGTTTAAATAATGTTCAATAGAAGCTCTTTATTTTGTGTAAATGCTTATAAAATGAGAATGATGTCTACAAAAAATATAATAAAAATTAAATCAAATAAAGATATACCTATTGTGAAGGGTTTACCTATAGTTGGAACGATATTTTCAATTTTGGCTGCTGGTGGTGGTCGTAAATTACATGAATATATTGATATGCGTCATCAACAATATGGTTCAGTATTTAGAGAAAAACTTGGCTCTGTTGATGCTATATGGATCAGTGATCCTTTGGACATGAAATTATTATTTGCACAAGAAGGACAATTTCCCAGACATATTTTACCAGAAGCTTGGTTACTTTACAACCAAACATATGGACAAAAACGCGGACTCTATTTTATGTAAATTATTATAATAATATGTATATAACAATACATTTTAATGAATACCTAAACTAAACATCTAAACATTTAGTTTCCTATTTAAATATATATTTGTATTCGACGGTAAATCATTTACGAAAATTAGTGTACAAATAATTAGAAATCTTTATGAAATTATAGTATTATGGAGTCTTGTGTACACAATATTGATTAGTGATATACCCTTTATTTGTGTTAATATTAAATACAAATTTAATGCAATAACTTATAAATTGTATTAATATTAGTATTTCTATATATTGAAATATTGACTAAACAAAATAATTAGTATTAATGTAAATTTGTATTAATTTTATTTTTAACATAATCCTCTATTATTTTCAAAGATATAAAATTGTTTTATTATATTTATAGGGATGGAAAAGAATGGCAAACATATAGACAAATATTAAATAAAATTATGTTAAAAGATTTGAATGCAAACTTTATCAAATCATATAATATTGTCATTAATGATTTATTAACTGAATGGGAAAATTATACAGGACAAGTGGTTCCAAATCTAATAGAAGATTTATATAAAAATTCAATTTCATGTAAGTTTTTAGATACATACTTTATTGACTATATGTATACAATATATACTGAGTACTATAAAGACAAATATCTTAAGAAGAAAAGGATCATTTTAAATTTTAAAAAAAATTATCCCTTCAGTAGTCAGTACTGACATTTACTAATGATTAAATGTACTTAATTATTATTGATATTGTGTATTTTATAACAAAATGCCAAGGTATTAATAACTGAATTAATGAGTTTGTGCTTGTAAGTTTGATGTATTGAATTTAGTATGCAATTTTTAAAAATATTTTATTACTGTCAGTTAAAGTGGTTTGCAGTGTATAAACTTTGATCATTAACATTAATTTTTAAAACAACTAAATAATCTACTAGAAAAAAAAAAATGGTAAGTTATAAAAGAATTCTAAAAAACTCATGTTACATTAAAAAAACAAAAACTTTAATAGTTATCTAACCTAACCACTCAGAATCATTTTTTGTTCGCAATAATTTAATGTTAATTTCAGTGTACAAACTAAACTTGTATTTTTTCTTTTTCTTCTGGCATTTAATACTATCTTAAAATTGTTATTGCCATCACAATCTCCCTTTAATTTACTTGATCCTGAACTACTTTTTTTCATTCTATCAAAATGTTCATATTTTTTTTTGGTTCCAAAATTGATAACATCATTATACTCTGAGACCTTCCCCTCCCCCATAAACCAATAGTGAAAAGTTTTGAATTGTTGGTTCACAAGGTAGGCCATGACCATGTTCAGTGTGTATGCTTTTAACCCTACCTCATCAGCTATCATCTTCCCACTTATTACATTGGCCTACCAGTGGTACAGTATGCCTACCTCTTTTTTTTTTATTTGATTCACTCAGTCAATTATAAAAATTAAAAATAAAATAAAATTATTATAATTTTTATAAGTCAACTTCTTTCTTTCAAAATTTGAAATACATTTTAAAATTATATTTATTAAATTGTTTACAGTTATGGTGGCAAATTTGGTTGGAAGTGTTTATGATAAATGTAAAATTGATGTATCAAATGATGTTCTCTGTTTAGCACAAAGTATTCAAAAAGTGTTTCAATGTACTGTAAAATTTACAGTTATCCCAGCTAAAACAGCTAAATTATTAAAATTAAATATCTGGAATGACTTTGTACATGCTGTTGAAAATTCTATTGAATACGGTATTTTTTTTTATATTTATAACTATTTAAATTTATATATTATTATAATAAAACCTTTAGCAACAAAATTCAATAAAACTCAAACTTAAGTAAATCTTTATTTTAGATTAAGAAATATTCTAATCATTTATCTTATTTCAAAATTAAAAAAAAAAAAAGACTATTATGATATTTTAATAATTATTAGAAGAACATTTTAAAATTGAATAGATATTTTATTATTTTATTGTACTATAATGTATTTCTCTTATAGCAAATAATTTGGTATCAAAATTAATGGAATATCATGGTGATGGTTTACTAGATTCTATAAAAAATGTTAATGGCATACATATTAATATGATTAAGAACCTTATAGTCGACTTCATAATTGCAGCTGGTGATACAGTAAGATTAAGTATAAGTATTATAGTATTACTCAGTGTAAAACTAATTGTCTAATAGTTAATTTTTTTTTTTATATTTTAAAGACAGCTTATTCGACTCAATGGGCTCTTTATACTATAGGACTACAGAAAAATATACAAAATAATTTAAGGAATAGCTTATTGAGAACTGACTTTTTAGAATGTGATTTATTAATAAATATTTTGAAAGAAGTCCTAAGAATGTATCCTTTAGCACCATTTCTCACAAGAATTCCAGCAAATAATATTTATTTAACAAACCACATAATAACTGCAAATGTATGTTTCATATTAAAATAACCCTTCATTTTATGAAGTAACTTCATTGAAGTTTCTTTATTATATTTATTGTATTATTGATTATAGAGTTTAATTATAATGTCAATGTTCACAAGCAGTAGAAATGAAAAATATTTTAACAGCCCAAACTTATTTAATCCACATCGATGGAATCGTGTAAAAAATAATAAATATAATGGTGTAATTGAGCCTTTTGCAACTCTACCGTATGGATTTGGTGCAAGATCGTGTATTGGACAAAGAATGGCACATACTCAGATGTATATGACAATAGCAGAGGTATAATAATAATGAACAATTAATAATTTCCAAATTTTAGTGTAGTTTTTTATAATTGTGTAGAGGGAATGTTACATAAAATCTTTAAACATTTTTAATGTTAAATAGTTAAACTTAAGATGATTCATATTTCTTAAAATTAAATCTGCCCAGTTAAATGAACCTAAAATGGGATTTTCTTTGATTTTATTTTACCTCTATTCTTTTATTTGATCAACTGATTTTGTATTAATTGTATTTATTTATTCAGCATAATTACAAAGTAACAATACTTAGTAACTTAAAATAATTATTATGCCAATAATATGAGCCAACTAAGCTAAGTCTTAATAAACAATATATTTAATTGTATTTTGTATAAATTAACTAACAATGTATTTTAAATTTATCTGTTATAATTGTATAGCATATTTTTATTGTTACAGCTTATAAAACGATATGAGATAGAAACAATGAATCCAGTTAAAATAGCTTTGGATTTAATCACAGTTCCAGATGGTTGCGTGAACTTAAAAATACATAAGGTATGAATTGTAGATAACTCCTCCACATAAGTTCCTTTAGTTAGGCCCTGTGATAATCTATGAAAAGATATTTATTTATATTATTTTTGAGAGGTTATTTCTTATAATTTGTTTATATTTTATATTTATATATATATATATATATGTGTGTGTGTGTGTGTGTGTGTGTATGTATATATATTAATTTTTGTAACTACTGAATTAAATAACTTCAGACAAATCCCATATTAATGTATTTTATCACAAAAACTCACAAATTGATTTATATTTTAATGTATTGTATTAATTAGCTTGTTTTTATTTAAATTCACATAGTTATAAAACAAATCATTATAATTAATAAGAACTAACTAATAGGCAATATTAATATTAAAGCTTCTTCTCTCTACTTCAATTTATTTATAATAATAAACCTTGACTTCAATAAATATCCTAATGTATACTTTTCTTCGGCTTATTCATTGTCTCAATCATCTATTATAAAATAGTTAAACTATTATTTCATTTCCTACTTTTCTCTAAATACACATTAAATATATTTGATAATTTTGATAATTGATGCATTTTTAATGTTGAATTTAATAGAATTAATTGTCACTTATTTATATTAATATGAGAACAATGCAAAATTATTAATTTACACATTATTAATAAAAATATCTAGAAAATTGTACCATGTATTGAAATGGCTAATATTAATATTCTGTAAAAATATAGATCTTTACGGTTATTTTTAACAGAGTTACAACAAAAAGGTTCCCGGCCGTCCACGGGTATTTATTGTGAAAGTAACAGAAAACAATAATTTAAAAAATAAATGGGCATAGGTTTCCAGCGAATTCGGGAAATTGTGCATTAAAATCATGAACATATTTGAAACAAAATATAAAAATTTAAACTAAAAATTACGTAGATTTTATGGCACCCATGGGCTTTTTGAAAGTAATAAACAAAACAAAATAAGCAAAGGTGGTACCCACAGTTATTAGAACGCCGCAATCTTGTTTGAGTGAAAACCATTTTGACGTTAAAGTTCTGTAATACTTTGACAGCTGAATGTTTCATACGATAATATTTATAATAATGAGCTACTATATTAATTTATTAGAAAACCCAGTTACGAACAAAACTGAGAAAATAAATAGCTGTTGGTGAACAACTGAAAAACGATATTAATATTGTCTGATCACTAGACCAATCAGATCATTGGATACGCGCGACACATTCATATGAAAGCTATTGTTATACCGTCGTCGAATATTGGTATTACGGTGTCACATTTTGTGAATTTTTACAATTTCTTCAAAATTTATAATTGAAATGCTTATGAAAAAAAATTATTAAAATATGCTCAACTTTTATCTTTGCACCAATAAGTGCAAATTATGAGTCAATTTTTCGTGCGTTTCTGTCCTGTAAGTTTAACCGTGGTTAGTTACAATTTAAATTCAAGAGAGTAGAGAAAAAATCTATAGTGTGACTCAGGAAGTATATTAGCATTACATACACGAAATAAAATCCGTTGTGGTTTATCATCAATTAGGTTTTAGAGATTTTTGGTTTACACTTAGAACATCGTTAGGGCGGTATTAGGTTTAGACAAACATGTTAGATATCGTGTGTAGCATAACGAGAGACGTGTTTAATTTTGTGTGCCGAATGCTAATATGCATAACGCAATAATAAGCTATTAGGAATGGATACCATTATTTTCGTTCCAAAGAAAAGTAACAAATTGGGTCAATTATAATTTATTATTTTTATAATATTTAAATTAAATTTTCGAAGATGAGTGTTTTGTATTATCACACCATTTTAACTGTAGTACGCGGTTAGTTGATGTTAATTCAATTTCCCGTATTCACGGCGGCAACAACATCGACGGCGACGAATACGGCCGACTAACGACGACCAATGTCAGAGCGAATAGACTCGGGGGGTCTTGGACGTTGCTCCGCTATACATTTGGGTGCGCTCTTATTTGGTACAGACTATAATTTATAATATACATTACCACGATTAACTAGGTAAAATAAAATACTCCTGTCATACATAATGTCATACTTCTACTTTCTATTATTATTTATTATAATTATCTATAATTGATAATTTGACATTCATATGAAAATATTAATTGACATTATTCTATTTACTATAAGAGATTACAAGGATTATAATATGTTGATAAGATGTTTTAAGAGTGAGATAACATAAATTTGAAATGTTTATTGTTAAATTATAATACTTGTATTATAAGAGTTATTAGACAATCATATTTAATAAAACTGAAGTTCATATTGTTTCTTATATAAAAAAAAACCATAACTTTACATTATTTTTATGTTGTCGAGTAAATTTGTTTACATATATTTATGTTTGTATAACTGTAAATGATATATTAGTTTATTTGTGTGAATTTATTATGACTTCGAAAATTGAATGTGTTCTTAAACAAGCTCTTACCACATTTTCTGGTTCTTACACATCTAAAGCTTTTCATGATAATTTGGTCAAACTTAAACGAAATGCCAATGAATTAGATGCCTATTCTGTGGGTTTAGATTTTAGGCTATTGAGATGGGATGCATATGAATTGAATAACAGCATCGATAAGTTGTCCGGATCTACATTTATACATCATCATCGAGCACCTGTTACTTATATTGGAGTGTTTGAAGACCAACATGTATCAATTGGTGTTTTTGTGCTTAGGAATGGTGCTAAAATACCATTACACGATCATCCATACATGTATGGTGTATTAAAAGTCATATATGGTAAAGTCAGATTACAAAGCTATACACCCAAACAAAAGGATTATAGTAAATTAAAGTAAATGTGATGATTTGACCAATTGAAAAAAAATTATTATAATTAATACTTAATCATTTTTATGTTTTCAGTGACAGTAACATTAGTGCAATAAAATTGGCACCAATAATCGTTGGAGAAACAGATGATCCGTGTGTATTGTGCCCAATAGAAGGAAATATTCATCAAGTGGATACTATAGACGGTCCAGCAGCATTTGTTGATATATTAGCTCCACCTTATAAAACTGATATTCCAAAAGTCGGAAAAAGAATTTGTAGGTACTTTAAAGAAGTAAATATATCTAAAGATACAAAATTAACAATTACATCAAACCCTATTGAATACTGGAGTGATACTTCTCCATATACCGGGCCACCATTTACTATATGCTTTGAATCTAATACATAGTGTGTTATAATACATGCGCATTGCACATTGCACATAATTAAAATAAACAATATATTATTTAATGACTACTACTACTAGTCATTACTTATCAATACCTAAATTCCCATACCAATTTGACATATAAATATTATATTTAGTTTTAAACAGTGGGCTTTTTTTTTTCTTTTTTTTACAGTATAATGTGATAACTGTTTATAGGACTTAGGACTATTATGTTTTGTTTATATTGGCTAAATTTTGAAATGAATAATAATTTTACTTATAAAATATAAGATAGGTACTTAATTATTTAGATTAATGAATTTTATAAATCATTAGCCAATTTGTATTAACTATGTATATATATATGTTAATGTGTGTGTGTGTATATGTATATATATATATATATATATATATATATATATATATATATGTTAATATATATATACAGGGTAATTATTTTATCTCAAACCAGTTATTATCTACAACAATTTTGAGTAGATTTTGTTTTTTTTCAAGTATTTTACAACCGTTTAATGATCCTATATTTTACTTATCTTGTATCTATGGGTGTCTGTGATATTAGTGTTGTGCATCATGAATATGAATTTTTTTTTTAAATATTTTCTTTTAGAATTTAGGTTAAAAAGAATGGGTTGCTATTTAGAAATTATTAGTTCAAATGTATTTGTATTCTGGGTTTATGGAATAAAGGAAAACTTTAGAAAATATTATAAATAATACAATTCTATAATATCCAAAAAAAACTATAATCATGTTTACTCAAATTTTTGTAAATAATTGCTGGTTAGTGATACAAAACCCCCTGTATATAGTGTATTTCACTTAAATGATAATACAAAATATTTCAGCCAGATGGACTAAAATTAACAAAGGAATATTTTAGGAAGATTAAAGGTACTAAATTACACATTTTGATCCAGTTTTCAAAATGTTATGCTTTGTAGTATCCATGGAATATAAACTTACTTTTCCTTAATTAAAAATACCAATTTTTAGCACTAGATTCAAATAGTTCCATTTTTTTTCAAGATTTCATAAAAAGTTATTTTTAAACTTTTTTCACCAAAATAAAAATGTAATTGAAATATGAATATTGTCCTTATCTCTGTAAGTTATAAGTATATATAAAAAAAAAAAACAGTTTGATTATTTTCATTATTTCAGGAAATATCGCAATGTGTAAATCTTTGTGGGACACTGTATGAGAAAATGTAAGTTTTAATGTGAATGTGCTCACCAAAAGTGTAAACATTTAGAAAATTGGCTCAAATTTTTATTTTTGTACCACCCGCTTTCCTTAAAAACCTCTATTTAAATCTTAGTCCACCCAGCTGAAATATTTTGTGTTACCATTTAAGTAAAATACCAAAATTACCAATTGACCAATGTACTTATAATAAATTTTATTATTTGAGATAAATTTAAATTTAAAAATTTGTGAAATTGGTTTTAAAATATATTTTTTCATTTTATAAATGTTTAATTTTACCCATTAATACATGTTTTTCAGAAAGTGACATATTTAAATTATATAGAATATTGATGTGTACCATAATATTTCTATACATTAAATCTGAATGATCATTAAGTTATTTAGGAACTAACTTAAAATAACTTATTGCTTGATATAAGTACCCTTTTTTTATGTAATTAAAATCATGTATAATGTGTACAAGTATTAACATTTTAATTAAATCTAAATTTATTTTATTAATACTTTCAGTTTAGTTTAAAATTTTGATAATAATTATAATTTATAAGATATTAAGACATGGCAAATTAATTATTAATAACTGTTATTATTTGTTTGATTACATTTTGTTATTCAGAATCCTTTCAATTGTTTCAAGTTTCAATATAACTATATTACTTTTCCAATAAACCTATTACTGATGTAATGTTACAAAAATTAGCTAATCTGTTGATATAACCTAGGTATTAAATTATTTTGAAAATTAAATAAGGAATATGTCTTTCTGGAATTTAAACAAATGAAAGTAAATAATTTTTATTCTGAATTTTAAAAAAAAAAAATCAATTCAAAATAATTACTATTGCATTTATTTTATTCAATGCCATAATGTCCAATTATCCAACAAAAGTACCTATTAAATTCATTTCAAAATGTAAGTTACCAAATTGTTGGTGTTACATACTTAAATATTTTGCTAGCTATGAGTAATTTATTCAATTAAACAAGTACCCCTTAAAATTTTGGATTTAACTAATACTGAGCCATGTCATGACAGAGTTAAATTGGTTAAAAAATTAGCAACTTGAACCATTTATTGTCTTGTATTTTGCAATGGAGTTTAAGGATAATGAAGGGAGGGAAAAAACAATATCTTAATATATTCAATAGTTATCTAAACCAAATATACAAATAATATTTGTTTTTGTTTGTACAATTTCATCTTTCATACAGGTAAGGATCCAGAACAATGATATGAGGGGCTCAAAGGTACAAATTATTATAAAACACATACCTACCTATATATTTAAATACCTACAACACACTATCTTCCCAATATTATACTTATTATTACAAACATTAATATACCTATTCAATTACACTGTATGCAGGTATTTTATGTATATCTACAATAATTATAAAATATAAAAAACAGAAGCCAATGTCTTATTTGATTTTACTGAAACTCTAAATTAAAAAATTGTTCCCCTGGGATAGGATGCTCCTCGTCTCCGCTCATATTATCATTGTGCCTGAATTATTGAAATTACGGGCGCTTTGTTAATTGCAATTTACAAGCTTCGAATAAAGCACTAACAACTTGTAAGGTTAGGTTAGGTTAGATAACTTGAATAGTTAGACTGGATCATTCGACCTTTAACTTAGGTTTTAGGCTACCAATTAGGATAGAACAGGGTATATTCTATTCTGTAATACAGACAAGTAACATTATTTAAAAGATATACAATATAGATTTGATCTACGGATATAAGAAGTATATATTAAATTTAAAATCATTTTGAGTGGAAGGTAAAAAAAGTAGTTTAAAATTTAATTGCTAATATGTATATATAATTTTATTTAATAGTATATTCTGAGTGTTACTGCTGGGTAACTACTATTTTCCAGTTTTTGTATATATATATTTTTTTTTTACCTGTTTACAGTTACAATATTTTCCAATAAACGTTAAAAAATATAATAATATTATATTTTAATGAAATTACAATTTTCGGGATCAGCTGTCTGGTAAATAATCGTCATGATTTAAACCAGTACCCTAAACTGCTACATTAATATCATGGGTCCCTATAGTAGCTTTTTTTTAAATTGTTATTATTTACAAAAAACAAGCCTTTACAAGACATTTTTAAATGGACTCCATGATATCAATATCCAATTTTAATAACTTGCACCACAGCTATTTAATCATGTCACAGGTTATGTATTATCTATAATAATATACTATATATTGGGAGAGTGCAATACAGTAAGGAATAGATAAATCTATCTCTATATCATACCTCAATGCAGTAGGGCCACATATGATGAATAATTTATTGTACATCATTTACGATAATTATTGTACTAAATATTTAATATATATTGTGTAACAAATCAATAAGAATATTAATGCAAATCAATGGAATTCTGAAAAAATTATCCAAAATTTGATTAGCTTTAATCTACTGATTAGTCAATGATAATCTTTGGGTTTATATTTACCTATATTTATGTATATCTGTTTAATTCATTTGCAGATTAGAATTCAATTTTATCTAAATTGTTAGGTTATATACTTAATATGTTAATACTATTTACAATTCAAGAACTATAGTAATTACTTTATACATTTTTAAATATATTTTCTTGTGGCTATTCATTACTGAAATTTCAAATTGGTTCCTAGCAATATTTATATATATTGAAGGCGTTAAATGAAAGAGGTTGAACAGTAATCCAGACTGTTAAGATTAATAATAAAGTATAATTAAACTGTAAATAATATCTAGTGGTGATGACAAGAAATAATATTGCACACGTTCAGTGGTTACAGACCTTAATATCGAGTGTAGACATTTAAATAAATCACTATATAGAAAAGTTATAATTATATAAAGTTATGCTATGGTTATGACCTAAATAATTTAAGTAAGAAAATTATAAATGTAATTTAGCCAGTTTTCTATTTTTTAATGATTTTTCTAAAAAAAACTTGGAGCAAGTACTGAAAAACGATGAATACAAATAGATTCTAACTTATGTATATAATTAGAAAAATCTTTATGTGGCATCATTAAGTTCCCAAAAGTAGTATTTCCATTATTAATATATACTCTTGAATAAGAAAACAAAAATGACTGGTCTTTTTGAAATTTAGCTTAATCTTTACAAACTTTACAATTATTTTTATCTTAACATTTTTTCATTAAATTGCTACAAACATATTGAATGAATGTTAATGAATTTTGATCTGGTAGATTTAAATCCCTATAATCTACAGAACCAATGGGAAGTGAGATTTTTCAAGAAAAATTATATTTTTAATTTCTTTATTTGAGGAATCTGGAATTTCAAATAATATAATATCAAAATCTTGAATACAATTTCTACTATCAAAATGACTAAAATAATTTAAACAAAATTTTTTTTAAAAGTTGCCGTGATCTCACGGTTAGGCGTGGTTCGTGTCTATCGAACAGTTGTCGGTTTTTGGTACTCGAGTCGAAGGAGACGTGCTTGCGCTCGTTGCTCGGCTTGAGACGCGCCGAGCCACACGCCGTGGATGGCTGTGACTCGTGTAGTGTATAGGCCGGCTTGTCTTGTTATAGACTTGGTACGAAGGCGAGTTTCGCGCCGTGGGATCACAGCATAATAAAATTGGAATGGAGTACGAAAAATGTACCAATAAGGTTTCTAGGCAATCTTGGTTTAATCTATTAGTGAATAGAAAGTAATTGTGTTGAGAATTTCCAGGTTTTAGTAATTTCCATAGTAAATTTAAACCAGCCTTAATATATTTTATTCATATTTATTTCTTTGTTATTTTTTCAAGTATGTTAACAGTGATTTATAAAGATTCTACAGAATCTATTTGATCTAATAGAACCTGTTCTCTAATGTCATCATTTAAAAAAATTAATTCAGCGGCTGACCGATCTGCTGTAATTAGGAAGGTAAGGGGATTGTGTTTGCTTAATAAAATATAATGTAGACAAAGGAAATACATTTTAATTGAATTAAATTTTCAATCATATCGTACTAAATATAAATATTAATATTTACATCAAATGTTGAAATTGTTAGAAATAAATATAATATAATATAGTATTTCGTTTTTATAAATCAATACTATATAAAATTTATATAAAACTAACCATATTATGCAAGTTGTTATCCCACGGTAATATTGGCCAATCGGAGAACAGGATTTTCCATGGCAATGCCGCCGCCCTCTGTAATCGTAGTTTATACTTTTAATATTATGTTGTTGTACGTGTATAAGTTTCACATAATTTACGATCAATAATCATTGTTTACTCATTAGGTTTCCTATATCATTACTTTTTGATTAGTAATTTTAAATTTATACCAATTATATAGGTATTCAATTATTCAAATTAAATCTCCTAAGCATTTATAGTACTATATTATTACATTACACGTTCAATATAGAATTACAAATTGTAATTATTTAAACTTTATATTCTTATTTATTACTATGGATCCTAGTGCAAAACCAAGTACTTCCGTAAGTATATCTTATAAAAAATATATTAAACCGATAAAGAAGTGTCTTAATATGTATTCTTAATAAAATTCATATAATAAATTGCAATGGTATAGGAGCTATCCCCACAGACATTTTTGAACAGGCTGCTGTTATGAGATTTAATCATTTCCAGTATTTCAGTACTTGGCTTTAAAATTACGAAACACAATTTTGAGTATTATAAGTGTAGTAAAAATGTTATTTATACAAATAATATTATTGTTAGTAACTTCAAAATTGTAGTTTCACAAGTCGTAAACATGAAACATCATAATATGTAACATTTGGATTTTTTTACTGGATTTATTTATGTAGTTTTTGTAAATTTTAATTCAGAGAGAATAAATAATAATTTCTGAAGTATTATATAAAAGTAATGCCTTTTGTTTTATAACTATTTTTTAATTTTCGATACAATTGTCGTTTGCAGTGCATTTAATAGTTAATGTTATTAGTTTAATGTGTGCCAAGTTATAATAGTGAAACGTTTTCAGTTTATTCATACGTAATTTTTAATAATGGTCTCTCTAGATATACAGTTTAAACAACGTGCTGTAATAGAATTTCTTGTCGCAGAAAATGTTAAATCTGTCAATGATTTCGTAGACATTTGCTCTTGGTCTATGGTTAACAAAACTCTAGATATCAGTTTTGTTCATCATTGGGTATTACGGATTAAAGGTAGTGAAGTTGAGAAAGCAATTTATTTCCGATCAGGGTTGATGTGGCCATTAGTGGCCGTACCACAATATAAGTAATTGAATCGCTGGATTTCAAGTCATTCCGTATCCACCCTATAGCACCGTGTGATTTTTTTTCTGTTCCCTAAACTTAAAGAATATCCTAAAGGTATAAAGTTCAATTCTGATGAGAAAATTAAAGTTTGAGTCAAGTGGTAGTTTGCAGCTCAAGATGAACAATTTAATTTGGACAGCGTTAAAAAACTTGTTAAGTGTTGGCAAAAATGCATTGAATTAGAAAGAAGTCATTTTGAAAAATAATGATAATTTAATTTACTACACATATGTTTTTATTTCATTAATTTATGATCACTAGTTTTAAAGTTATAAGTAAAAAGGCATTACTTATCAGTCCACCTTCATATTATACAATCAATCTAGTATGTTATCTAAATAATTTATTAACAAAAATAATTAAGTTTTAATAATACCAACTACAATCTGTATTTATTACCTACAACATAATTTTATTATAATACAACAAAATACCTATACAAGAAATAAAAATAAAGTTTAATGACAATATAAATATCAATTATAATTATTTACTAAATAAAAATGATTATGATTGTATTTAAAAACCAATAATCTTATAAATTGAGAAAATAAATTATATTTATGATAGAACAACCTTCAGAAGTATCAAAATGTTATTTCGTTAAATGCTATATTCAATCAAGAAGTAAAGTTACGTGATGACAATAATGAAAAACATATTATTAATTTATCATTAAAGGACTTGAATAATAAAATTCAAACTTATACCAAACTATATCTGGAAAATGTAAGAATTTCTAATGCAACTATTTACTAAATAATTAAATATGTATTTATTATTATGATTATTATTTTATTTAGAAAATTAATGTAAATAACGCATTTCAAATAGATTTGATTAGTTGTATGCAGCAAGTGGTAAAAAAAACAAAACATGAAACAAACTTTTTGGTAAATATCATATTTACAAAACCGTATTATGTATTGCTTTTTAATTTCTGTATGATATGTGATTTATATTTAATATAGGATATTAGTTTTACATTTGATGCTATTGGAAAAGTGTATACATGTAGAGTTGACGATTTTTGGACAACAGGAAATAAACTGATTAAAGAGTTTTCTTCAGAAATAATAAACATAAATAAAGAATGTATTACTGTGAACAAACCTAAACCGCTTAGAGTAAGTTTGATACAAGTCTTCCTTAAATTAGGCACTTAACTGGTATTTTAAAAAATTTTAATTACAGAAGAAATTAATGTTAACAACACCAGACAAGTTGTGCTACAAAGAAAACGAAACTATACGAAAAAAAGTATATTCAAGTACTCTTCTTGGTAATAAATTAATTGACTATGCAAAACCATCAAGAGTATTGATTAATGCATATTATAATGAGGCTTACTGGCCGGAATATAATAATTTGCATGAAACTGATGTTAACAGAGATCAAGAAGTTGAATGTGATATGGAAGAAATAAGACGTATGTATAATTTAATGAGTACTGTCATTTTGTATCTTATTATGTCCAATTAAAACTATTTATTTTTTTATTTTATTATTTAATATAGATTGTACTGTTACAATTAATTTTTTTTTTTTAAATGTCATACTCTTTGAGAAATTTTAAGGACAGGTTAGGCTATAAGCTAATATAACATTATTTCATTATTTTGTATTCAAAAGGTGGAAACCACCCGTGAATTGTTAATAAATAAATAACCTATAGTCAATTATATTGGTTAGTTAGGCGACACCCTAATACAACCAATTTTTTAAAGGGAAAAGAGTAATACATTTTTATATTCAACAATTATAGAATTATCATTTGTTTTATTTTTTATTGTTTTAGATTAATTAATCTAAATTGTAGGATTTTTTGGAAAATAGTAGTATCTTAATATGACCTAAAAGAGAATGGTTTTTCTTTTTTTTAATCATCTGTTTATTGAACACATTGTATGTTTATTTTAAATTGTTTATGATAAAAACAAGAACTCTGTCAAGTAGAAAATATTTATATGATTTGTATTTATGCTTGCAATATAGATTCCATTAAAACAGCCACAATTTTTCCGGAATACGATCAACTTATAGCCGAATGTAACTATTACATAGATGGTGACAATGAACAAAACAAATTTGATAATGTTACAATATATTCTAATCAGGATAAATCACATTCCAAGGATAGTATGTGTAATTTAAAATGTAAAATTGTGTTATATAATTTAATTTACCGTACAAATATTTGTAATGCAGACCATTCTGAAGATCTTAATGAACCAATGGATACTGATATTGATGAAGAAATTTTAGAACAAACAATTCAGACAAATCCTTCCTGTAGTAACAGTCCTAATTCACACAGAAGCAATGGTACTTCAGGCTATATTATTATAGTATTTGCTGCAATTTCTTAAATTCTACTATATTTAAAATACATTGTATTTTTACAGATTCTATATCTCAATTAATACCGAGGGTGAATAACCCTTATTTTAAATATTCATTATATGAAACAATAAAAATGCGTATTTGTCAATGTACCGATCACAAAAATGATAAGTTTGAAATGATAACGAGAAGTAATTTTTTCTATTTGTTCATATGTACATTGTTAAGGCTTTAATTATAATCTAATTAGGCAAAAAAAAAACAAGAACAAAACAAGCAGCTGTTACTCATAATGTTCAAACAGATATTCCAAATAGTGCTTTCACAGGGAATTATAATAATGTAAAAAACACTTCAAGTAAGGTGAATTTTAATATGAATTTAAAAAAAATTATGAAGAAATTAAATAATAAAGTTGGTGATTCTGTATGTAACACTAATTCATGGAAAATACAAAATGAAATAACTGTAGACATGTCAATAATCAGTCCTGTTAGAAAGTAAGTATAAATTATTTGAATTATTGGAAATGTTTAATATATTTTTTTATTTTTTCACAGATTATACTTCTGCAAATTTATAGAGGTCGTTCCTGATTGGTATGAAAATGAATCGACACCAAAATTAAACAATGCAACAGATCAAACCTCAATTTCCATATTGCCAAACCACAATATACCTTCTACTAATTCAACAGTACGAAAAACTGTATAAACTCTAACTTATATTCTAAATTATTTAATGGTTATTTAAACACATATAGGATAATGTAATGCATGTGGAAAATGTAATGCATGTGGAAAATGTTGACAATACATTAAGTACTGAAATCAATGATGAGAACAATTCAAGTGTAGATTTGAACAAATATAATACTCATGAGGTAAATTATAATACATATTTGTATACTTTATATATATTTGCAAAATAATTTCATATTTGTATTTAACTTTTTTTTTGTTTTAATAGGAGTTTGTATTTTCGAGTTCTAAATCTGGATATATTGATATAGATGATCTAAAAAAGTGCATCCTTAATACTATTAAACCAGATAATGATGGAAAGATAAATATAACGTTTAAAGACGTATTGTGTCAAATGGTAAAATTTTTACCAGAAAATATCAAAGATAAAGTTAATGCTCATATTATATTAGTTGCTTTATTACATCTATGTAATGAGTATAGTTTTCATTTAAAAAACGATGATAACAATCTTATCATATTTAAAAATTAAAATATTCCTACTTATTTTATAGATTATTTAGTTATAGTTTCATTCTATATTTTTCAAAAATATATCTCTATAATATATTTTTTTTTTTTTTTACCACCTAAAATATTTAGACTAAGTGTTCATTATTTTTCATCAATGTTTTACAAAATTATAAAAATTATACATAAGTATTATAAAGGATCCAACTGATCCTAATAAACCATAAACAAGAAACATAATTGGCTTCTAATAATCAAACATTGTAACAGTGCAAAAAATCAAAGTCCCACAATCCAATTGAGTGCTCTATTACAGTGCTACACAGGCCATGAATTTTACACTATTTCTGAATCCTTTTAAGGATATTTAACAGGATGTTATTATAACAATATTTTATTTTTTAACTAATCGTAGTCATTTTATATATATATATATATTTATTTAAAAAAAATAATAATACTTATACAAAAATTGTCAGTTAAAAAGTTTGAAAAAATATACTATATCTAAAAAAAAAAAAATTGAATATATATTTTTTTTAATGTATATTTGAACTAAATATTAACTCTAGAAATAAAATTGAATAATAGACATAGAAAAGTATAACTTTTATATTTATAAACTGCAAACACTCACACTATTGGATAAATCAACTTTTCCTTTTAATGTTTTCTTTTGAAGCTTCTGTAATATAGATTTGTATTATTAATATTATTACATTTTATTTTTTTTTAAATAAACTTTAAATACCTTATTAAAAATATTTGCCATAATTTTATTTGTTTTATATTCTTCTTTTCTCTTTATTTCTACATTTTTATTCTTAACTTCAGGGCACTTGCTATATTTACGTTCAGTCTGATTTCTCATTTCTTTTTGGGACATGACACGTTTTACAGCTTAAAATCAAACAAATAATTATAGTAAAATTGTATTAATTATATATATAATAATTTAAAAGTACCTAATGGATTGGGTGGAATTTTATTTTCATTATAATTTGTCAACAATACATTTCTTTTTAATTTTTTACGCTCGTCTCTTAAACTTGCTATGTTAGCTAGGATATTATGTCTTTCTTCAGCGCGACAAACATAATCAGGACGATTTGTCATTAAGTACTCCTAAAAATATAAAACGCATTAGGTTATATTATAGACAATTATACAAAATTTAGCATTCAAAAAATATAAACTAAACAAATTATATTTACTCAGATCATAAATGCTTTTTACAATAAAATAATACAGTGATTCACTATACGTAATTATAATAATACAAAAGTATAACTGTATTCAGTAAAAAGTTTAAATTAAATAGCAAATAATTATTAACAAATATAAAACACATTATTTAAAAACTTATCTCTCTTCTCACACTGATCAAAATTTAAAATTGTAATAATTTTTTTTTTTAATATATTAAAATAATACCTGTAAACTTGATTTAGGCTTGAATGGTGCATCATTGGTTTGGCATCCTACTGATATTGAATGTTTTTGTTTTGATTTATCATTAATCTAAAAACAAATGCAGTGAATCATTTTTCTAAATAAATTTGCTTAAATATTAAACTTTAATTTTTAAACATACAGAATTTATTTCCTTTGAACGTTCTGAAGTGGGCTTAAATATTATATCATAACTTATAGAACTTTTACAGCCGAATGGTTTTAATTGTTGATCTGTTGTATAAGTCACTGTACTCCGAGATGAACCCTTTCTATTACTTTTGAATTTGATTTCATTGATTAATTCAGTTTGACAGAAAGCAGATTTCAGTCTATTAACATTTTGTTGCTTTTGCTTTTTTTCAATATTATGAAGAGTTTTTTCACAACATTTTTTCATAGATTTAGGTTCATCCATAAGAATGCCCTTTTTATAATGCATATGATCACAGATTGTAGTAGACGTTTCAGCATCAGTATCATCATATCTTGAAGAAACTGACAATTTTTTGGAAGAAATCGTTGAATTTGTATTGGAATTCAAAGTAGTGAAATCCGAACTTGAACTTGATACTGGATGTAAAATTTTCCTGCAAAATTATAATCCATATTTTTAATAAATATAAAAAATAAATACTGATAATAATAATTAAAATAGCTATTTATATTTTTATTAAAAAATGATTTATAAAATACATTGTACATTTTCTAACCTGAATTTAGGTTTATGACTTGCAGTTTGTTTTTGTTTGTATAAGTTCCAATTTTTTTTCAATTCTTCGTGAGTACTTAATAACCTAATGCAAGTATAAGTTTTAAAATATAGACAAAGTATATTGAGTTGTATGTTAAATATAATTGAATTATTGTATTAATTTTATATAAAAATTGTTTAAACTTTAAAATAAAGATAAAAAAAAATTGTATAGATACAATGTTTACTGTCTATTACCTCAATGACTAACTGAGTCATAGGAATATTTCTTTATTTATTTTAATTATAAATATTGGTGATTATAATATTTAAAACATTTTCTTATTAGGAGATGAGATTAAGCCATAATTTGTTGTGAAGAGTAAAAATAGATGTTATACTAAACTAATTCATTACTATATTTTAAAATAACTTTACTTTTATTATTTTTAATTTACTTTGTACTACTTAAGTATTATTGGGAAAAAATGACCAATGTAATTTTGTTTTCTAATTATCATTGTACGATGCATTTCATTAGGTAAAAAAAATTGTGTTAAAGTGAGGAAAATATTAATTTAACTATATATAATATTATAATACAAAAAAAAAAATTGATGAGTCACAATTATTTTAAAAATCGGGTCATTTATGATATTAATCACATAAATAAAAATAAGGGATATCAATTAAGAGTTAAATTTAATGTACTATAATACATTCATTGTGTGTATACAAATATATATTAGAGATCTAAAAGTTTAGAAATGGGATTATATAAAAACATTCAATAAACATGGATGAATTTAATTTAATAAATAATTAGTTGTTTAGTACCTATACAACATTTTGATTATATCATATAAACTCAATTCAATGTTCATTTTATCTTTTAAAAGTCTTATACTTAAATAATGTGTATTTTTCTAATTCATTAGATTTATAAATTGTATACACAAGAAACAAACTTTTTCAAATTATTTAAGTGAGATATCTGATTGTTGACCCAAAGCATTTGATTTTCTCTTTCTGTTTTCATATAATTTGTATGAAACCATATCATCTGATTCTTGAATTTCTTATTGATATCATGAAACTCAGATTTACCTGTTAAAATTTAATTTATATTAAATATTTTTATTCAAACAATATAAATGAGTTAGAAAACTTACTTTTAACATCATGGCCTGTAGAAGATTCCCAATTGTCTTCCTTTTTTGTTGATGAAACTGATTTAGGAAGTTTAGATTGTTTTACATTTGTATTAATATTTGATAAATTATCCTGAATATTGCACTGCACACCTTGATTTTTTAGTTTCTGTAATTTCATTGTCTTTAAGTCAACATTTAAAATTTGGTTTTTAGTTAATACAATATTTTATTCAATTTGCTATAAACACACAGGCTTTAGATTAAACTATCATTGTGGAATGTGGTTATTTTAAATCTAAGATAAGATTATTTTCTTTCAATTATATAGATAAGTAAATTTTATTTATATCCATACATTTTACTCTTTTAACCTTCAATTATTAACAAAAGTACATAGAATAAAGTTATTTAATTAAGTTTTTATATATTAGGTTCACATAAGTTGTAACTTATAAGAATTTCTAGTTCTCCACACATTCGTTAAATATTTCAACTATAAAGTACTCATTTAAATTATAAATATGTTACATTAATAGTATTTGTATATATACTTATAATATCACAATCAACAGAATCGACAACAATATAACATTGTAAATTTGTTACTATATTTAATTCAGTATTACAAGGGATTTGGATTTGTAATTGAGACTGTATGTTATAATTGTTAATATTGTATATAAAATTAATTAATAACCTAACATAACCTTATTAGTACCCTTCAATGAGTTTTTATAAAAAAAATGATTTGAACAAAACATTGTAAATCTATTTTTTTATTTTGTTTAGTGTATAACTGTTTGGTTGGTTCACATCATATAAATTGGCCTTCCATTACACCAGATCCTTTGCCAGCTGTTTTAGTTCAATTTAAGTTTAACCTCGACAATCTTGTTTAATCAAAACATATATTTCCCGTGAAAACTCCATAGGTTGTAATTTTGAAGTGTGAAAACAATAATTTCTTACCTTATGGTAGAGAAAGTAAAATATACGTATATGACAGAAAATAACATATATTCTAGAGCAGTGGTTCTCAACCAGGGTGACATGAATCCAATGTAGGGGTGACAAGAAAATCTTGGAAAAAGTTTAAAAATTTATTATTTTTCTGCGTACTGTATTTTTTATAGGGCTTGTATTTTATATTATTATTATTTTGATGTTAGGGAGACGTAGTGTTGGGTTATTGTAGATGAGAGTGACATGAATCCAAAAAGGTTGAGAACCACTGCTCTAGAGGCTAAAATAATCAAAAAATTTAAGATATAACTTGACTGTAAACCAATATTTTATTTAAACAATAATTCTTTAATTAATTAGTTAATTATATGAATTATTTAAAATCATATTATACAACTATTAAATTGATATTTGTTCGACTTACATTTATTGAGTCACATATTTCTTTTGATTTATACTTTTGCAAGTATATATGCCCAAATTCCATAGAAGATTCATCATATTTAGAATCAGGATCATTACCATAATGTGAAGAAGAAGTAATTGGCGATGAAAATGTAATTGTGCTAGAATGATTAACTAAAAATTTGTATTTATTATATAAATACTTATAGGTAAATAAATTAAATTTATATATATATAAAAAAAATTACTTGTTTTATTATTGACAATAGTATTGCCAGTATTTGATGTTTGTGATGTGAAATCTTGTCTTATTGGAGTTTGATCAGAATCCAGTGGACTTTTTATTGAAACATTTTTATCTTTAAGGATATAGTGTTTAAGAAAATTTTCAACGATGTCTTTGAACATACCTTTTCTTTGCAATTCATTTGTTAAACCATTGTTTTTCATTGCATCTACTAAAATCTTAGCACTTTGTTTGATTTCATTATCTGAATAGCCTTCAAATTCACCATCTCTATTATTATAGTATGTATTACCTGGTAAATATTCAAAGCTATTTACTCGATCTGTAGTAGTGTTTATGGAATCACAAAATTCTTTCACCGCCCAAGATCTGGCAGTGTCTGCACTTTCCGGGGTACCATTCGATTCTTTACTACTTTCTGGTGATTTTTGTTTATTATTCAAATTAATATTTGATTTTTTGAACCTGTTTTCTTGTTGTTCAAAAATCATATTGATGCGTTTATTACTTAATTGTTTAATTTGCTCTATATTCAAAGATTCTAATTTATGTACCACTGTGGAGACTGATTGTGAAGAAGCCATGGGCGATCGACATTTTGGTAAAGTATCACTCTTTATAGCTGTGCATTTTAAATCTTCAAAAGAAGTTGATTTTTTATCTTTATACAATTCAATTCCGTTCAAATTAATCAATGAATTACTTTTTTTTTTCAAATTAAGTCTCTTATTGTAAGCAATTGTGGTTGAATTAGTGTTAAACACAAGGTTACTCACTGCAATTCTTTCTATAGTGCTCATATCTTGGCTTTTCTGTGTTGGAGTAATATCATACCCAACATCAGCTCCACTATCCCATTCTAGTGGTTTTGTTGAGCAAATACTAGAAGGAGAAGAAGCATTTAATAGTTTTGGTGCTTCAAGCAAACTATGATCGCTATCTGTAAAGGACGCGTCGTGTCCAGGATGATCAGTGGTAGATATATTATTTATGTTTATTTTGATATGTTTTGTATGAGAATTGGTTGATTCCGAATGATTGGTTACAGTTTCATGGACATCGTAGAAGCTGATTACGTCCGAAATAATGCTTTCAAAATCTGATGGTTCCGACATTTGAATAAAATTGTAAACGAAAACTAAGTAAATCTTTTTTTAAAACAATAGATCATTGAAATTGTCTGGCAGAAAATTTAAATGTCAATCATTAACGTAACGTATATAAACAAATTTTTGATAACACAATGATAATAAATTATCATTTTTTGGGGATGTTATCAAGAGGGAAAATATAAACCAATCAAATTCGAAGAAAAGTCAAGGTTTGTAAATACTATTTTTTGTTTTTTTTTTTTAGATTTAGTGTCTATCACAGACTCTTATGAGGTATATTGATATACCAATAAACCTTAGGAAAAAGTTACGGTATAATTAGGGGTCGAGTCTTTGGAAGGGTGCTTGTTCGTATCTTTAATATCTTCTAATCGTGATATATTTTATGTACACAAAATAATACATTTTGAAGTTGGTATTTAATCAATATGCATGATCTAATAAGTAGATACAATTGAAATAACTTTTTCACAAAATTTAAAATTCTTCCTGCTTTTTAAATTGTTTTTATTTACAAATCATCATCCGTGTTTAGATATTAATTTGTTCATCAACTGTTGAATGGAATTTGTTAAAGACTGTGGTAATCATACAAACGAATATGGTGTGGGGTATAACCACCTCAAAGTACATATTTGTACTCTACTTAGTATTCATAGAATTTTGTTTGGCATACCAGAAAGTTTTCTGAAATCTTAGTGTACAATTAAATTTTCAAAATAGATGATTTCATTTTAAAAAATATTTTTATTCATGTTGGATCTGATAACATAATATGTGTTATTACTTACATTTTTTCCCTATAAAATGTCCAATATTAATTGAAATATTTGTTGTCTAATTTTTTACTAAAATACGAGTGAATATCTTAGTCAGATATTTTGTTTATAGAGCAACACTGAAAAATAAGCTTTTTAGAGTTGTTACCACAAACTAAGTTATATTATATAGTCCATGATTGTCACTGATGAAAATAAAACTGTATTATAGTAATAAAAGTAGTTCCTTTTGTTAAAACCCAACAGATTTGACAATAAACATCTTATACCACTTATTATTTAAAATTATAAAATTAAATGTTAAAGTAAAATTTGAGTAATGATTTCAAACTTTGAAGGCATAGAATATTATATTAGCCAAATTAAATTTTATTATATTAAAGTATCATAAAAAAAATTAACTGTACAATAAATTTTCTTATGTAGTTCAAAAAATATATAAACACATATACAACACACTCATATATCATTATTTGATACATATCACAATTTTGGTTGAGAATCGGGTTTGGGATCAGTATTGTCAGTTCTATCTTTTTTATGTCGTTTTTCTTTTTTGTATTGTGCTTTCTTAATAAATTTCTCCCAGTTTCTATGATTTAGCTTGGTAAAATGATCAAGTTTGGCAATTTCAACCAAATATTCAGCCAAATGTAATAATTCTTTGTCCATTTCCCAATTCAGATGAGCTTCTCTAAATGGACGAATTTTGAGACCATTTCTTGGGTTCATCAAGAAATTTCGACGAATATCATCAAACATAATTGTATTATGTTTATTATAATTATCAGGAAACTTACCCCATATTACGCCCAATGGTTTAACCTTAGAAATATACAAATGTATTAGTTAGAACTAAAAATATAAATTGTTTTAATAGATTATAAAATAACTCACAGAAACCACTCCATGCTTCGGAGTATGCACAGTAATCATTGCAGCATTATCTAAGTAAAATATTATTTTGTATGCAGCATTATTGGCTACATTTAGAACAGCCATCTTACGTTCTATCCAATGCATATCAGTAGCTGACCAAATTACAATATCATAATGCTAAAAATATATATTAATTAATTGAAATTTTGTAAATAATAATACAATTAAAACAAATTACTTCATAAGCTGATTCTAAAAAATCATGTAAATATGGTCTCATAAGTTCTATTCCACTTTCAGCTGCCGATCTGTGATCAAATAGAGTATAGTCAATATCAAGGACCAAAAGTTTTTTACCAGGTCTAGGATCATTAAGCATTTTAATCTATTTGAAAACAAAAAAAAAAGGTTAAAATAAGTTGTTTAGTTATTAAAGTATATAAGGTAAATATTTAATGAACAATAATACAAATTACCTCATAATTATCAACTCTATTCTGTACTTTAGCTAAATGAACTTCCATTTTATCAACACGTTCCTCATCAAAATCGTCAAATTCATAACTTTTACATTTTCGACCTTTTTCTCTTTTAGGTGGAACAACACTAGCTTCTGCTATGTCTTCTTCTTTTGAACCCACCATCATAATTTTAGTGCCTGATTTAATATTTAATGCATTCAATAAACATTCATCTGGAGCCATTTTACCTATAAATAATAATTTTTGGAAATAATATAATTGGATAAAATACAACCTAAAAACTAATAGTAATTATAGGTTATTCTAATGCTGATTAAATTAAAAACAACAATATTAGATTATATAACAGTTAAAATGAATAATATTGGATTAAATAAAACTTAGATGTCAAAAATGAGTTAAAATATATTAAAATAAAAAATAAAATAGTAATGTTAATTTCAATACTAATAATAAAAAAATTAATATAAGATTAAAAAAAAAAAAAAGCAAAGCCGTGAGCATTATTAGATAAATTTATTTTTACTCGATTCTGCAAAATATAAAATATATAATCATAAAATATAAAAGTTGAAAAGGCTTTGTTAAAATATATTGCTTTACATACATCTGTCAACTCTATCATGATACATGTCTTTCAAATTCAATATAAAATAAACAAATTTACTTATTTACAAACAATTTGTTAGTAAAACCTATTGTATTAACTATAATTATATCAGTAACATTGTAACCTATATAATAAATCTGTACAGAATATTTTAACTTTTAACCCAATTGTGTTTTAGATTTTTTGTTGAAAAAAACTAAACTCATAAAAACAAAAAAAGGTGTAAGTTAAAGATTAGTACATATAAATAAATAAAATAAGAATAATACCATGACAATTTATTTGGATTTAATAGAATTAATACAAAAGATATTTTATAAACATAAAAACCTATCAGATTATTGTAACCAGATCAGAAAATCAATCAGATTCCTGTACCTACCCATAACAGTTGATCAACAGCATTTATGTTGATTTATTAACTAAACGTACTTGTTCATTACTTTATACTTATATGAATATGTAAGTACTAAACATATATTTAATATACCTTGTGATACATAAATATAGTTTTCTTCTTAAACACTTAAAAGATTTCTCAAAAAATAAAAAAATATATATACATATATATTAACCTGATATTCTTAAGTTGATAAGTTTTTGTCTTTCTGGCCGTACGCCAGTACATTTGAATATCTCTTCTTTCAATGTTTTCACATCGCTATTGGTATTTAAATTGTTTATGTCATAATCATTACCATTCCATTTAATTACAATATCCAACGAACTGGTCGCGGATTGCTCTTCGTATTCCATATCTTTTCCTACACTATCCAGTGTTGGAGCAAGCATTGAAACCAGTCAAAATTGCTTTTTAAAGAATAAATTTCGTAATTTTAATTCATTTTGTTTCACTAAACCTATGGTGGAATATGAACATACAATCTCAACACAATACAATAAAATAATTTTGTTATTGTGATAACCTTATTACAATGCATGGATAATATCAGATAATGTACAGTATAGACATTAAACCCATGTAAAATTTAACTTTTACTTATTAATTTAATGTTAAAACATTTAAACCCTACAAAATAATTCAATTAATTTATACACTTAAACTCAATGGACAATTGAATTTAAATATAATTTTAGAATAAAATGTTTGAAAATAAAATATATTGTAAGCGGTATTCACTGTGTAATAGTTTTGATAAAGTCCTTGGAGATTTAATTACATTAATAAACAGCTGACAACTATGGGCGAAAATATCATGTCACACTCACAGCATTCGACTCTGACGATTAGAAGCGTAGCTGTTTTCCAATCGTTTTCTTGAGTTTTTAAATAATTTTATTTACTTTTGGATTGAAAAGTAAAATGACATTTGGTGCGATGGACGCCCACCAAGCCCATAAAGAACATGTGTTAGCGGTTTCGAGGGATTTTATTTCACAGCCTAGACTTAGTGAGTATGCAAGACCAAACAAATTAGGGCGTGTCTAAACTAAAAATCGATCTAAAATATATATTTATTCTAAATTAAATCATTACAAAACATTAATATCTTAAATATTAAAATAATGATCTATTTTTATATTATAAAAATTCATAATTAATTTTTTTTAGATAATTTATTTAATATTTAACCTAATAGCTAGGCCTAGATATTTATTATGATGTACACTTGTTATATAATTACATTAAAAATGTATTAATAATATTGTTTTAATTTATCAAAATTTTGGTATTATTAAATCATAAAAAAGTATGACAGTACAGTATTTCTCAGTTAAATTATATTTTATTATATAACAAGTATTATATTAGCCTATAAGTATGAACAGTAATTGTAATTTGTTTTACAAATCAATATTAATCCTTTAATTTAGAATTTATTTTTTTTATCTGTAGATATTTTTATACAATTTGGGATAATAAAATTATTTACTTACTATACCAACCAAAAAATTCTAAAGGGGCGTGGTTATTTGTATTGCTATTTTATTTTAAATTTGTGTAGCGTATAAAACTGTGTCTGGTGTTAATGGACCCTTGGTAATATTGGATGAAGTTAAATTTCCAAAATACGCTGAAATTGTTCAATTGAGATTACACGATGGTACACTCAGATCTGGACAAGTGCTTGAAGTTTCTGGATCTAAAGCTGTTGTTCAAGTATAGATTTCAATCATCTAATATATTTAATTTAGCGCGGTGTGGTAAATAAAATCTTTAATTTTAGGTATTTGAAGGTACATCGGGTATTGATGCTAAGCATACTTTATGCGAGTTTACTGGAGATATTTTACGTACACCAGTATCTGAAGATATGCTTGGCCGTGTTTTCAATGGTAGTGGAAAACCAATAGATAAAGGACCTCCAATTTTGGCAGAAGACTATTTGGATATTCAAGGCCAGCCTATTAATCCTTATTCTAGAACATATCCTCAAGAAATGATTCAAACTGGTATTTCAGCTATTGATATTATGAATTCTATTGCTCGCGGACAAAAGATTCCAATATTTTCCGCTGCAGGTTTACCACATAATGAGGTATTATATTATTTCTAGAATATTATTTATATATAAGTGATCTACTAAGATTAAAATATTTATTAATTGTTTTAAATTAGATTGCTGCTCAAATTTGTAGACAAGCTGGTCTCGTAAAACAACCTGGTAAATCTGTCCTAGATGATCATGAAGATAATTTTGCCATAGTATTTGCTGCTATGGGAGTTAATATGGAAACTGCCAGATTTTTCAAACAAGATTTTGAGGTAAAATTATTGGTTATTTCATAACCTAAGACATGTCATGTTATAATTAATTTTATTTATTTATCTTTTTTAGGAAAATGGTTCAATGGAAAATGTGTGTTTGTTCTTGAATCTAGCTAATGACCCTACTATTGAGCGTATTATTACACCCCGTCTTGCTTTAACTGCTGCTGAATTTTTAGCTTATCAGTGTGAGAAACACGTCTTAGTTATTTTAACTGATATGAGTTCATATGCTGAAGCTTTACGAGAAGTTTCTGCTGCTCGTGAAGAAGTTCCTGGACGTCGGGGTTTCCCAGGATACATGTACACTGATTTAGCTACAATTTATGAGCGAGCTGGTCGAGTAGAAGGCAGAAATGGTTCTATTACCCAAATACCCATTTTGACTATGCCTAACGATGGTAAGTAAATACTTTAAATACTTACCATATATGTTATAATATATAAATAAAATATTAATGTTAATATGTTAGATATTACTCATCCAATTCCTGATTTAACTGGATATATTACTGAGGGTCAAATATACGTTGATCGTCAATTGCACAATCGTCAAATATATCCACCAATAAATGTATTGCCATCTCTTAGTAGATTGATGAAATCTGCTATTGGAGAAGGAATGACTCGCAAAGATCATTCTGATGTATCAAATCAACTGGTAAGCAAGATAATTTTATAATTTAAGTAGTATTTAATTAATTTAACTATTTTATTTTTAGTACGCCTGCTATGCAATTGGAAAGGATGTTCAAGCTATGAAAGCTGTTGTTGGAGAAGAAGCATTGACACCAGATGATCTTTTATATCTAGAATTTTTAACTAAGTTTGAAAAAAATTTCATTACACAAGGTAAAAATATCAACATAACTTGATTATTATGATTACACCACGACATGTTTGTTTTAGGTAATTATGAAAATCGCACAGTATTTGAATCGTTGGATATTGGATGGCAATTGTTACGTATTTTCCCTAAGGAAATGTTAAAGAGAGTTCCAGCATCTACATTAGCTGAATTTTACCCAAGGGATTCCCGTCCAAAATAAATTTTATTGTAAGTAAGATGGTATTTTTTTAACAAATATTTTTAATTACTAATAATATTTTCTTATCATGAATGTTTAAAGGACATAAAAGTATCAAAATATGTTTGTATAAAATTGGAGCATGACCATAAAAAAATTACATTCATCATATGTTTCTATTTTAATTGAAAAAACATCATATTTGTATTTACTGACTGTTATCTATTAAGTAATATAACCAAATTGTGGTGTTTAGGTTAAATGTTGAGTTTAAACAATTTTTACCAAATTTAAAGAGAACAGTTTATTAAGGGCCTCATAGCCATTTTGTGAATTTGATATAGAAATATAGTTATAGCTATGTTAAATTTATAGTTAAATTGCTTAAATAAGCAATATAATAAATAACTTATTTATTAGACAATTGGTTTCTAAAAAGAGTGAAGCCCTCAAAAATATTATTTTTAAATCCAGTCATAGTTCAAATGTGTAAAATTGTACCCTTTCACCACAATTTAAGTTCTGTATAATGCCATTTATTATTTTTGGGTGTATGATGGCATTATATGTGTATGGTATTATTTTGAGTAAGGTTAGTTTATACTTAATTAATACTTTTCAAACTTGAATGTGTTGCAGATGAATATTTTAACTGTAGATTATCAGAAATCGTCTATGTTCATTCTTCATTGGTTCATCTTGTACATTCCATTAAGAATAATAATAATTATCTATTTTTTTTTTAGAATGGTAACAATACTTAGAAAATAGTTTTTAAATTAAAGTCTACATGTATACATTTTACAAAGTAGTAATAGTATTTATTATTTTGTTTTGATAATTATTGATATAAATAATATAGTAATATTCAAAACAGGATTCCAATTATAATAGTTGTCTGCGTAATTTTTAAGAGAATATGTTGATTTCTTTGAGGTGTTTTACCTTCTTTTTTTTTGTTGTGAATTATTATATTCTATTAATTATTAAAATTGGTTTAAAAAATTATATAACTTGTTGATAATGGAACTTAATAATCATTTATTTTAGATTTCAAATTATTAAGATGATTAATGTGGTTAAATAAATATATACTTCTAAAATAAGTTCTGCTAGGTGTGTAGTTATTTAGTACTATTCTTTTTATCCAATAAAACTTTATCTGCTATTATTTGTAATATTCATATACCCTTATGTTATGTATACTTAAATTCTAGTTTATACTTTACTATCTTTGGTTGTACAAGATAGAGAAAATAAACCAATTAGTAGTTGACACTGCCAAACTACTCTTATTTTGGTCTTTTACAGCTGACTTATGGTTCAACATTTTATTTTACTTTTACTTTTGTTTAAATTGCAAGGTGAGTTTTGATTAGAAATCAGGTCGATTACACTGAGCATCATGCTACATACATTGAACATTAATTTTTTTTTTTATATCATTGTTGGTATAATTACTGTTTGTTCCTGTTTATCACGCCTTAGGAACAAGCAATATGCATTAGTTTTTACATCCAATTTAATTTTCTAACATAAACAATTTTTTTTCATTTTTCTAAATATTTATTAGTTTGCTAATAAGTTATTAATAGTTTATTAACCTCTATGAAGGACATAATGTGAGTATTAGTGGAATCTATATAGTTCAGTAGATTTATAAATTTCATAAAATTAATTAGTTTGTGCACACAACTACAAAAATCACCCAGGAACATGTAATTAATTTGTTTAATTAAATAATTTTGCCATACACTGCTGCAAACAAAATGTTCATATTTCTTTTATCAATTTATGATTGCAATTCACAAAACTACAAAAACGAGACACAACTTATTGTGTAAATTTGTTAATTGTAATGTTATTTTTATTAAATTATACAATTTAATAATCATACATTTGTTTTAATTCTTACATAAATACCTATTTATAGGTACATAAATTATTTAACAGATTTTATTGTTTTACTTCACATCCATGAAGTTCCAGTGTTGGGTTGACTCAAAAGGTGATAGGAGTGGCATAAAATTTGCCATTCATAAAAAAAAGGAAAAAATATATTAAATTTAACTTTTTTTTTTTTTGAGACTACAAAAAAAGGTTTTTTCTTCTAGAAAGTGATTTTTCTTTTTATATCATGCCAAAGATCTTATAAACTATTTTGATAATTGACATAAACAATAACATTAAAAAGCTAAAAACTTCTTAATCTTTTATATTATAAAAAAAAAAAACATTTTTAAGAGAAATCCAACAATATTGTGCCTAATTTAAATTAAACTAATTTGTATGTACTTTAAAAATGTACATACCTCATATCACAGGTGGGAAGTTTGGAAGATAGGATATAGAGGGGAATTTATTTATTTCTATGCAACAATGAATCATTACTAATGATAAATAATACTGAGCAAAGTTCAGTTAATCATTTTTTGAATTTTTAAGATTTTCATAAAAACTTACACTTAACACTTAAAAAAAAAAAATTATAATACGCTATGTCTTTTTCTACTTTTAACTTTAAATTATATACTTATTGTTAAACAATAAAACCAAAGTGACAAGTGATTCAAAATATTCATAACTATCTCTGTGTAATATACGGAGACAGTTAAAAATTGAGCGAATAAAACATTTAGCACCCTATAATCGTAAACAATAGCAGCAGGAATATTTGTTAGTTTATGACTATCTAATATTAAAAAATTCAGAAAAAATTTAATACTCATAGACGCTAGTTAGTGCCTTGGAAAAATCTTAAATAATTAAACCATTATTGTCATAAATTGCTCCGGTTTTCCTAAATTATTAAGGAAAATCAAAAAATTACGACTAGATCCTAAATGAATACAGAAAAGGTGCTACACTTGAAAATCAGTACTGGATGTTTAATAAAAGTTGTTTTCGGAAAAAAAAAAATAGTGAAATCATTCAGAATTGGTACGGTTTTAGTACGACAATAAATAAGACAAATTGCCGTTGTGAAGTGCATAACATTTCTTGCATAAACAGCTCACCCTGCCATAGATGAATTAAAACCGTTTTGAGCTTATGCTGTATTCAATAAATTAAAATTAAAAATACTAAATAGGAAAAGTAAATAACATTGAATAAAGGTATCAATGATTAAGATATCCTAATCATTGATAAGATTTTAATGCAAGAACGGCCGCATTGAACTGTGTGCGTATGTGTAGTGCGATGCATAAAATATCCGAAAATTACTGTTCGGAAGAAATATTTTCTGACCAGTAATTTCGTCAAAAAAAATATTGTGTTTATCGTATATGTTAGATCCGTATTTCATCCGAAAAATTGTTCTCGATAGGACAGTATTATATCCGAAACTTATTTTGGTAGAACAATATTCCAGTCACAATATCGCTAGCACAATTTATAATAAGCTTATCATTTGGGGTGGAATACGTTTTGGATAAAACATTTAAAACATTTTTCGTATCTAATATTCTATGAATAAAATATTTTTGCATATAAAATTTTCTTTTTTGACTAAATATTTTTGGATTTTTTATAGGTCACCTGTGGTGTTGGTATCCCTTGAGGTCAACCAAACAATTGGTTATCACAATGTAGGAAATTGTAAATCTGGAGTACAGAAATACCAATTTACAGTCGTCGCTCGTAGATTTCGACGTGAAAAATATATGACTTTTACCTATTTATTAAGTTAATATTAATAAATGTATCGTTATTACTGTTTATTTTCTTTATTCGTGATAAATAGTCACTACTGTTATTGCGGTATTAATTATACCCGAAAACTGTCGATCGATCTGCGGTAACCACTAAACTTTTACCCGTTGTTTTATTTTACTTGCAATTGATATGTATATATTATATTATATTATATTACGTCCACTCGCATATTATAATCGTACACATTTTTAATTCAACAGCTAATATTTTAACGACTTAATTCTTCCAAAATCAATCGAAATGTTGTGAACCGTGGCAGTTATATACTCAAACGCAAATCTATATAGTATTGATTCTCGATTGGTTTTATTTGTATTATTACCATTGAGCATTTGCACAAAAATCCGTTAACATTTTTGGGCAGTAATTGAACATCCACCAGTTTATTATTTGGTCAAGGCTCTGTATAATGCGAACCATCTTGTATATCCATAGCCCTACTAGTTTAGCAGGTAATATAATCTGTTGTGTGTCACGACCAATAACTTCTATTAATAAAATATACAGACAAATCTGAACATGCACATATACTGTTAACAACTGTATAATATTAATTAATATAACAATATCTTTTAAACATTTGCAATCATTTTTTTTAAGCCCCTTTCGATTTTCGTCAATATAATTATTTGCACATTAGTTAGGTAATGTCACTAATTAAATAATGTTAAAAAACATTTTAACCAATTTTCTTTACAACCATAATTATATAAACATTTAGTTAAATTTAAAAAAAAAACACTGTTGCTTATATAATATCATTTTACAAACAATAATCGGAAATTCTTAATTTTTTTATAATTTTACAAAATGGACATCTTATAAAATATTTAAAAGTAATATGCTGTTCATGAATATTTTGATTTCAAAATGAGTAATAAAAATAAACCCATAGGATCAAAAAATAATTATTACTATTGTTGTTTTAGTTTAAAAATGCTGTCAGTAATAGATTCACGTTTTGAATGTTCCATTTGCCTTAATTGTCTTAAGGATCCTATGTTGACAAGATGTGGACATCGATTTTGTTCCGAGTGTATACATGCATGGCTTAAGTAAACAAATATAACAATACATTATTATGAAAATTTAAATAATAGGTATATATATCAATTTAATATTATATTATTACATTAGGCGTCAAAGTCAAAGTTGTCCAATTGATTATTTACCTTTATCAATTGACAATTTATTTCCTGATAATTACACAAAACGGGAAATAGATGAGCAGAAGGTGACCTGCTTAAACATAGGATGTGTGGCAGTTATACCATTATTAGAAGCTGATCAACATTATGCGACATGTGAATTCAATAAAAGCCAAGTAAATTCTATACTGTAGTTTGTTGAAAAATTCTGAACATTTTTTTTTATGAAATATGTTTATTATAGTTTTTATATTATTTGAAATTTAATTTAATAATACTTTATTATTTGTATATATATATATATATATATATATATACGTATAACATGTTGTACATTTTTATTTACAAAATAAATTGTAGAACTGACTTAAAGACTTATTACTATTTAGTATTAAGCAACTATACTTAATTTTTACTCCGCTACAAAGGTTTTTGTTTTTGGCTGTATGTGAATGTTTGTTCACATATTTGTTCAATGTGTAAAGCCTAATTTAATGGAGCAATTTCAACAAAATAACATTTTTTTAAAAATAGTTTTATTATAAATCTATAGTAAATAGTTGTTATTAATTATAGATAAATTTGCATGCCGAAAATACCTGTCCATTTCATTTAATCGGATGTAAAGATATTATAAAAACTAAAAGTGAACTATCCAATCATCATGTTATGAATGTACATAGACATATTACTGTAAGTAAATATATTTATTATTTATTTTTAAATATAAATTTTTAAGCTGTATTTATATGTCCAGTTACTTACAAAGTCTCATATTGATCTTATGAATAAATTACAAAATAAAGATGGTGCCCATTCTAAAGCCTTAGAAGCTACACAATTTTGGGATGCCAACAAAGATCCAAATTCAGAAAAGGCATTACTATGGTTAGTTGTAACATTTTTTTTTTATTATTAAACTTCCTGTTTACATAAAATCTTAAATATTTCTTAAGTACTTGCCTTAGCATAAGATAGTGTTGTATTTTAGTTTTGATTTGAAAAGCAATGATGAAACAATTTTAATGACTATTCCGAACTTTGCTAATTACTACCTCTTTGTTTACTATCTTATGTTAAGATTTATAAACCAAGACAAGTATCAACAATCTTTATTTTTATAACTAAATTAAGAATTTATTTTATTTATTTATTTAACAATAGCAATTTATATGAAAGAATAGTTGTACTAGAACAAAGCAATATTGAGAAAGATAAAGATATTGACCGTCTCAACCAAATGGTTAATAATTTAATCCTAGAACTTTCACGAACTCAAAATAAAATATTATTGGTTACATGTAATGGTGTTTATGTTTGGAGATTTACCAAATTTATGGAGGCATTAAAATTAATGAGAGAAAATCCATCGCAAATACGACAATACTCTGAAGGGTTTTATACATCTTCAACAGGATACAAGTAATTAATACAGTAAATATGTATAGTACACATAATATATAGATCGGAATTGTATGTTTAAATATTCATATATTAAAAACGTAACTTCTAAAATAAGTTATGTAGAATGTTTATATCTTTGAAAAGTTATGTGATAGACAGATTATTTTTTCCTAAGTCAAGGGAGTCTTAATAACTCAAGTGTGATAAAAATTGATTTGATGAATTTGTATTTATACATTTTAATATTATTTTATGTGTTTTTAATGATCAGATTGTTTAAGAATATGTTTTATTGATTCTTAAGTAATACAAGAAGAAATGATTTTTGTAGTACTGTATGAAATAATTTACTGGGTTAATCTTTGTTTGTTGTTTTTTATTGATATTTCATTTTTTCCTAACTTCTACTTCCATTGTGTTTGTCGTGTGTGAATGCTGACTTTTACTATATGAAGGAAATTTATCAATGATGTTATCCCCAATCAAAGATTCAAAATTTGAAATTATCATTTCACATTTATGTATATTAATATTTGTCATCGAAATTTCTCTTAAATTTGTATTCTATATATACAAAAAATTAATATTAGTAAATACTTACTGCCCTTGTATATACTTAATTATTAACAAATTCATTAAATAAAGATATAGTGTCTAGACTTTTTATTTCTTTTTGTCTAGTCTTGTACGTTATAGATAGCTTTATCGTTTTATCATCCTAATATTTTGCTAACTCTGTGACATTGCCATTTATTTTGTTTCCAAGGATGGAGACTGATAAAAGACACCCAATGTTCCAATAAAATACTGATTTACATTGAGGTTTAGTTAAACAAGTTAATAATGCTATGGTCAACAAAAAAAATGGTGAAACAAATGATACTGGAAAAAGATAAACATTTTATTACAACACATGACTTTCAAAGAAATTACCTATCTAATAAATGATACCTTGATGAAGTAAACCTTTAAACACTTATCATGTGTACGTAACTCAACATGCCTGCTCCCACAAAATTATATTGCATCCTTAATTCATAACTAAATGTAGTAATTATCCTATTTTAATTTTTAATAATAACTTTTTTCAATTCTAGAGTTTGTGGTCGAATAAATATGTCACCAGATAATCATAATCTTTCTTTATTCATTCATATGATGCGTGGTGATTATGATGATACGTTGAATTGGCCATTTTCTGGTCATATTACTTTATCTTTAATCCACCCTACAAGTCAAGAACAAACTATTTGTTTAAAAATGCAATCATCTGATAAATCTGATGCATTTAGGAGGTGTTCTCTTGGAAATAATGGTAATGAGACTCCTTTTAGTTTGAATCTAAGAGCTTTTGGCTATAATGAATTTGTTGCAATTGATGAAGTGCTTGATAAGGGATTTATTGAAAATGACACAATAGTGATTAAAATAATAGTTGAATGTATCTAACTTTTAATAACTTAAATATTAATTATATTTTACTAAATGTATTACAATTTTATACATAATTGAATCCGTCCATAAATGTGATTTTTAAATTGTTAGATATAATAAAAATAATATGTATTGAATAAAAAATAATTGTACAAACATTGTGTTATTGATTTTCAGAAATTGATTGGTGAGAATACTATAAGTATTTGATGATTCTCATTTTATAATCCTTGGCTAGATATTTATCCTAAAAATATATTTTGTGGGTATTATTAAAGTTTATTTAATATTAGGAAAGGTACACCATCTTAATCTATAATTATTACTTACTAAACATTTAGCACTAATCCAAAAAATTTAACAATACACTAATAAAACTATCAATAATTTTAATTGAGATATATTCCAGTTAGTATATAACTAGGGCTTAGAATTGAAAAATATAAATTCAGTAAAATATTTTTTAAAATCTGTTTATTTATCAGGTAATTAATTTATCATGCACAGTAGTTTTCAGTGCCATTCACTGGATGGTACTCCAAGTTCACTATTTACACTTGCTTTATATAGCTTAATATAATTTATAGAAGAACGCTAAAATAATTTTTAAAAAACAGTACTTACACAGGACACAGGTATAGGTTGTTCAGTCAATATTATTATAAGTAAGTACTGTAGGCAATACTTCTGAAATAAATTATAGTTTTTCATAATCTAGTTCCAGTATAACCTAACCATCTTAATTTGTCTACAAATATATTTATAGGAGTCAAATGTAAAATAATCCTAAAGAGCTTATTGTTAAAGTATGGTCGAAATTCACTTCAAGCCATTGAAGAAAAACTGAATGAAAGATAATTTTACAATTACTTAAATAATTATTTTATTTATTTATTTGAATTTTTAATATAATATTTTTAAATAAATATATGAAACATAGTAGATACCTAATAAAATATTAACGATGATATAAATGAATGAAATATTTTTGGAATGGTTATTAAATGTGTTTGAAGTTTGACATGTGTTCATCGAGCTTTATGCAATTTATACAGTATCCATAGACTCAAAATTTAAGACTTATCACATGTTCTAATCTTTTATATTTTGTAATATTAAATATCCGTTAGTACCCATAATCAATGTCGCGAGTACTTATATGATGAATTATAAATTTGAAAAATACATGAGAATATAGATTATACATATATTATATTATTATTGATAGGTAATAATCCCACAGTTAATTAGTAGACACGTTGGTTCTTAAACCTTTTATATTTTTAATATTTTAACACAACCCACTCCAAACATTTTTTTCACTGTACTCCGAATTGTGAATTCGTAGGTTGTACGAATTTATATTATATTTTAAATTTAATTGCCGATCTTTTAAAATTGTTCTAACCGCAGGACAACCACCCCACATATTAATATTTTTGTGAATCTTGCGATTTAAATATACCTTATTCGATCCACCATTGTACTTAGTTTATAGTTAATGTATCCAAATATTATTTCAACTGTACGTGTACAATAATTGCTGTGATTATGTCGCTTAGTGAAAATCCTTAAAATTATCCTTTTGAGTTAAATGTTGTGATTTTTACGATTTTCATTAAAATTTTAACTTTAAATGCTTTACAAAAAAACTACTAGGTACATTACGCTCAACTTTTTTCTTTTTTTTTTCACTACCCTAGTACAACTTATGATAAATCTACATTTTCCTCTATTAAGAAAAGTACAACGAAAATAAAAAACGGTAATCTTGATAAACCGGGAAAAGGAAAAAAAAATCTCTCAGAAATTGACCCAATAAAAAAGTATTCGGAAACAAAGTCTTGGGGCGGGGGGGAAGTCAATAAATCTTAAAATCTCAAAATTCGGAACAAGTTTTTGGGTGGAAAACACGTAAATAAAAAAATAAATCTAAATTATTATATTGCATATAATTTATTCGCACCCTATAGAGGTAGTAAGAGGTACCCACGCATAAATTAATATTTTTAATACAATGTAATCAGCTGATAATTATTATATTCCCCAAAGCTAATAATTTATATCGTTCAGACTTTATAGAGAAATGATTTAAAACGATAATAAGTAAATATATTTTAAAAATGACATATTATCTTATACCAATTATTCGTAGTAACAGATATAGGTATTGTTTGAAGGAATAGGTACCATAGGAATAAGTATAAGTATTATATCAATTTCTAACTGAAAATTAGATAAATGATTTTATCCAATAATAATTATTATAGTTATATTCGGATTCCCCCCTTCGTATGAAAATGTTAAACACGCCACTGATATAAAGTGTACACGTACCGGCGAGCTGACCGATGTCCATTAAATACGAACGTGATCGTATAGCATTATTTTCGAATAGTGGCAGTTAACCTTGTGAAACTAATTAGTAGGTATAATATTATTGTATGATAATTTCTAATCGTATATATTTAATACGATTTTACTTCAAGTTCCATAGTTATCTACTACACATCTTATCACTCGTAGATAATTAATACAGTAATAGGCCGTTGTTCTCTACTCTTGACACTCGTAGGCAGTTATAGGATTTTTGAGGCCCGGGACAAAAGAATAAAAATTGGCCTATTATTATGAATTGTAAATTAAATTATAATTAGTAAATATAATAACTATTCAATACTTAATATAAGTACGATACAAGGATTAATTAAATCCAGTAGGTGGAGGCCCCTGGACAAATACCCACAATGTCCTTGCGTAAACAAGATCCTGCTCATAGATAATAAATACAGAAACAGGCCGTTAATCAAATCATTCTTGGATGTTCTATAGTCATGATTGTCAGTATTCTAACGTTAATTACACGTGCATATAGTTGTAAATTGAAAAGATAATGTGTTGAAATATAACACAATGCATAATAGTTTAAACTTGAAAAATATTCATAAATTTTGATTGTATTGGTCAAATATATGATATAAGTAAGGGTACTATGTAATCGGCACAATATATATCTTAAATCGTGGAGTTCAGAGAAGTTATTTTATATCACGATCTACAATCGTGTTCTGTAATCAATTTTCATATTTTTAAGTACTGCGATTTAACATAAAAAATATAATTGGTTTATAACTGTGACAGGTTAGATTAAATATACATGTATATTATACGTGTATATTTAATCTATGACCAGTAACGCCTATAGTAATTCTATGTTAAATATTATGATTATAAAATTCTGTGATTACCTTTATACTACGGTTGGTTCATGGAATAATCGAAAATTATTTTGTAACCAGGTTACGTATACCATGGTTTATTTACATTTTAACCAAGCACGTGAAGAAGGGTTTCAATGGTTTTTGTATCTCCCACTCTGCTTCAAATTCAAGATTTAAATTTTCACACAATAAACGTCATTCACATAGTAATCCACAGTTCAAACTTTAAATATAAAGTACCGACAAATTTGTTTTCAAGTACTTATTTAAATAATTCAAGAAATCGGTATTCCAATCCTGTCTCAGTTTTATTATGACCGGTTTATGAATGCTGTCGCTGTTATTTGTGAATATTATTGCTGTTACTCTTCTAATAACTCTGTAAACAGGTGATACATTTTTAATTAAAAATTATTATATCGATATTAATTAACTGTGATTGAAGGAGTACAAGAAATATTTAAAAATGAGTTCAAGAATGAATACTAATGACCAACGTTTAAGAACTGGCGGAGAAGAAAACTTACTTTTACAAGAAAATGTAGTAAAACATGGTAATACTTTATTATCCATAAATTCAACCATGAATTCAAAAGGTAAGCATATTTTTATTTATCATAATTTTATTTTGTTTTATACCAAGTGAAAAAAATTTGGAGTGCTAGGTATTTAAAGTACATGTTGGTTAAGTATTAAATATTATAACAATTGCCTACTTTTATCGTCTTATTAGGGAAGTGCTTATTATATCTGCATACCTACCCAGCTAGTACTAGACAGTCAAATTATTTTTTGTTTGTTATTTTATTTATTTAAAAATAAGTACTTAAACATTTATTTTTTATAGTACATAAGTACCTAATTAAATTATTTAAAAATTGTTTAAAACCACAAAATATTTCAAATACATTTTTTCGTAAAATCATGTGCAATAAAATAATACCTATAAAGTTTCCTCTGTAGATAATAATAAAAAATATATAGATATTTTTCACTTTATAGGTATTATATTACTATATCATTTAAAAAAATGTTTTAAAAGTAATTGTTGTGTTCTTTGATAGAACAATTTTTAACATTTGTTCACAATTAGTCTTATACATTTTATTATGTATTTTCATTATTATTTAAGATCAGTTAACTTCCTAACAACCGTTTATAATCAATTAGTAATTAGTACCTATACCTACTTATTACCAAATTAATATTGTGTGCACAGGCTCAATCAACCCTGTTCTTTACTAATGGTATCGGTAATGAAAACTACGCAAAAACTATTTTTTACAAATACAAATGAAAGTCCTTATACAATATTACCTCGAGATCTACAACAACATTTTTTGTTTTCCCTACTTACACTATTTTAGCACCCACCACTTCAGTAGTTATAAGGTATCTACAATAATAATATATCAATATCATATTTTAAAACTAAAAGAGTTTTTAAACTGGAAATTTTAGTCAATTAACTATGTATATTAGAATATTGTAAATAATTATTTGTACTCTTATCATATCTGATTTATTAAATTAAATTATTAGATAGCTTTCCTTAAAATTATTGTACACTTGTATTGGTGTTAGGTAAATTTGATCTTAGTTTATTAGTTTTTTTTTTGTTGTAAATATGATTTTCCGTGCTGCATATAAAAATGACAAACAAAAATTGAAAATTTGTTGTGATGTGTTATTATATTTTGCTCTGGTTAGTTGGGTCAAACTGTATTTAAATACTGCTCTGTACCGTCAAAATTTTGCTGCTGCTATCCCTTTGGTTTAATTGGATCTTATTAGTAATAAAACATATATATTTCATAATTTGGATAGAGTACTTACTATTTTATATTTCCTAGTGATATTTTTTTTTTATCAAAATCTGTATTTAAATTATGTTGGTATTAGTAATTTGTAATAGCTACTATAATAATTTGATGTTTTAACGGCTCTCTTGCATATGACCTTTTGTATTTATCATGCATTATTTTAAAAATAATGTACTCATGCTAATATAGGCACTAAATAATCAATAATTATACAAGCAGTGTGCAGTTCTCATTAAAAAAATTTAAAGATTCTTCGAAGTATTCACTAAATATAAATAAACAATTTATGAAAATAATATTCTTTAAGCAATTTTCAGGTTTATGTCCATTATCAAAGTAAATGTGTAATTACTAATTATATTATTATACCTCAGTACCTAATAAATAATAATTATGGTTAAGATTTATATGCATTAAACAGTTATGAAATATGCTCTTTAAAAATTGCATTAGTTTTAATTGAAAACTAAATGAAATACAAACAAATATAAAAATCAAAATTAAAAATGTACAAATAAATATATTATTGGTTTTTTATGTACCATAGGAAAACTGTTAAAATTTACTTTTCATTTATCGTACAAATATTTACCAAAATATATGTATACTTTTAATATAACTAAATGTGAGCACAAAATCAAAAAATTGTAAAGAATTAAAATATGCAAACATTTTTGTATGTTTATTCATAACATTATACAATTTTTTTTGTTTTTGGCATATCTATATCATTAATCAGAAAAATTAAGTAAATGTATATAAATCCGAGTCCTAGTAATATTATATAATTTGTTTAGTTTGCTAGGTAATGAAATTGTATTTAAATATTTGGCCGTAAGATGTAAATGAATAAATAATATTATATTCATTTAAATATATCTATATTTATATATTTATTACCTACGTTCAAATTTTGTATAAAACAAATATTTCACTCGAACAGCATGATATTTTAAAGTATACAGAATTATTATATACAAGTGTATATATTATATAAAATACATAGGTATATTGTGTATGCATAAATTATATTAGTTTTTTTTTGTTGAATTGAAAACTTGTTTAAGAGGAACAAAATTCCAGTATTTGCCGTCTTTGTCTATGTAATGGACAACATAGCAAAACCATGCTTATGCAGTCTCCATAGAACTCGCTTGATTGTGGTTTTAGAGTTGAAGAAAGCACCTATTATTAAATTAAAAGAGGGCAAAACGATGCATGTTTTTTTTATAAAATTAATTTTTTGAGTCATTTAAAAATGTTGAAAAAAATGTCTCTACTTCCGGGATATTGTCCTCTTTTAATTCTAAAATAAAATGTGCTTTTATTCTAAATCCAAAATTAAATGATTTCTATGCGGTCTGTTTGAGAGTTGTTGCTAGCTATGTAACCCCTTAGATAGACAGAGACGGCAAATACTGGTATGACATTATCTTTATTTAAATATGTATATTATTAGTATTTTATTCGTGGCAATATACAGAATATATATATATGAATTTATATACAGGTTTAATCAGAATTTTTTGTGAATAATTTTCTCATGAATATGTTTAATAAAAACGTTTATTATTAAATAATATAAATCATAATTATATATGGGCTCTATATTTTTAGAGACCTTTTTTTTATTGAGGGGGGGGGGTGTAAGTGTTTTTTAAAAATCAAATGAAAAACTTTGCATACATTAGTAGTCAAAAAAAATAAAATACCTAAATCATTAATTATATATGGAATATAATATAATCAATGCCTAAATGCAAAACTTGCCCTAGAGTGATTTAAAGTTTGCATCATTGCAGGTTTGCAGCTTTATTATTTGTTTCTGTTCTACAGAAAAAATGTATTATTATTTAATAATAATTGATTTTGTAAATTACTAAAAAAAAACTTTTTATACTTAATAGAATAAAACTAGTGTTGGGGATATAATATTACTTATAATATAATTTGAAAACAAGTCGGTGAAGTGTCGTTTAATGTATATAATTTTGTATTTAAAATTAATTCAACTACTAATAATACATAAGCCAACAATAATCGGACAAATTAACTATTAATAAAGATAAGAATTATTTCGTCCAACTACTCAGAGTAACAATATAGAATTAAGCAAAAAATACAGCACAGAAATTCTTTAAAAAAGTTTCCAGAAGTAATTGATGAAAAAGAACTCTAAAAAGGCTCTATTTATATTTATTTTTTCTGTGGTTTTTACCATTGTGTCATATCGCCAAATTATATTGTACATTTATATTTGATTACGCACAACATACATTTACTAATATGCAATTTATATATAAGAAATACAAAAATTCAAATATAATTTCGAAAACAATTTTTTTTTGTGTGATTCACTATATAATGAATAGACTATGAAATAGTATAAAATCTGTGTTTTAGGCTTGTCGTATTGGTTAATAAAAAATAAATTCAATACAATACAAATATGGCAATAATTTGACCACTCGTAGTAAGTAATAATTCCTTTAAAAAAAAATTATATTATTTTGACGATAATTATGTAATTTCCATAATTTTCTTTCATAAAACTTACTTGTAGAAACCTGATATTTTCACTAAATTTTTATATTATCCCTTTCTAGAAGACGTGATATAATTTTAAAAACATTCTGGCGTTTTAGTTATATATAGCTATTTAAAATTTTTATTTGGAATTATGTAAATTAAATTTGCTTGAAAATTTGTCTCAAGGTTCATCGGTCGTTGTTCTTGTGGCCATATAAAAATATTGAAAATCTGTAGGTACATTTTTTTTTTTATAAGCGTTTGAAGTCCAAATTTTAACAGAAATCGTTATAATCACGGAATTTCAAAATATGATTAACCGAACTCTGCCCAACATCGTTTATCGTTAATATAAATTAAAATCCTTGTCTAATAATTCCGAGTTATATGTTAATGTTAGGTATTTATTGTTAAGATTTTTTTTTTTTATATTTTTTAAGTAAAGAATGTTTAATTATCATATGATATTAATGATATTTGGAATAATATTATTTGAATATCATTATTCAAATGTCAAATATTTTACTAACTATAATGCATAGCTCGAAATTTCGAAATCTACCGTGCTCTATCAATTAGGTACCAAACTATTTTAATTCAAGGTTATAAACAGAAATTTATATCAAATGGATAATTAAAAATTATCAGTTTTATTTTAACTGTAAAATACTGCGAAACAATTGGTTTATTAATATTTTATAGTTCAGTCTAAATCGTTTTTTATATTAAATATTAAAACTGTCATTTAGACTATACCTAAAGCAAGCAATCTGCATTAATAATTGGCTTACGATTTGCTTTTTGATGTGTACTTTTTGTCTGAATACGATTTATCAAAACACTTGCTTGTATACTTTTCTTAATAAGGTAAAATTGACAGGAAACATATAAAATGGGGATATTTACGGAATACTGGTTTTTGACAAATTTATTTTTTTGTAATTTAGAAAGAATCGTAGGGCCTATGAAATTTTACACTAAAAGAAATTTCTTTGGATACATTTTTATGCCATAAATAAACTTGACAATTTAGGTTCATCATTAGTTTGTATTTTGTAGGCATTTACTTTTTTTATGCTATTGATCTCAAATGAAACTTTGTTAGCTATAAATTCAATTTAACGCACGAAATTTTATTTTATATTTTTTATTAAAATTTGTTCTTTATCGACGTATTTGAACGGTCAATATTTATTTGTATATAATGTTTTCCAAGGACATGGCTCAATTTTATCTCGTTATGTTTGATTTGATGGGATGACTTATCGATATAATTTGGATAAGATATGCTATTGCATTATTTAAAAGTACCTATTTAGTTGGTTTCGTCGTGTGTCACGTACAATGCGGTCAAGAGTATATAGATAATATAAAATAATATAAATATATAACAATATTAATCGTTCAGTGCAACTCGGATAAAGCAGGTAAAAATATACTTTTTTATTAAAAAATAGTTGGGCGGAAATTTTTTAAGAATTCTACTTATTTTTTTCACAACCATACAATTATTGACATGCATTAAATAATAAACTAATACGTCTAATATTAATTTTTTTGTGGGTTTTCGAAAAAAGTTTAAATGCTTTTTTGCTTTGTTTAAGTACGTTTTTTTTTGTTTTATAGAGCTACAAAATGCCAACTCTAATTGTTTGCAATTTAATTTAGAAAGATAGTGTTTAAGGTCGAGCGCAGCTTTTCGATTACTAATAAAAATTAAAACACGCAATTCAGTAGGGATGCGTACACAGAGAATTCCTAGTAAAAAGTAAAAACAAATTCGTTTTATTTGTTTACCGATTTTAAACTATTATTATTTATTACACCCTGATGGTATATTGTATAATAATATTAACATGAATGTATTATAATTTATAAGCATTATAAGCATAGATTAAATATATCTTTTTTTTTTTAAATATTCTATAATTAAATGTTTACGATTACGAAATGTACACGTGAAAAAATAAAATAAAATAATTTGAACCCTGAACAATTTAGATTTACATTTCATTTATTTTCAAACAAATACCATAACATAGGAACGCAAATCCTCTCTTCATTAGAAGACATGTTAGTGACTATCCGTGTTTTGAATAATTATGTTTTATTTATGTTGCAGTCATAATGCTTTAATGTTTTATTGTGACATAAAGCGAAACGACTAATTATGACTATAATTTCTCCATTCAATTTTGATTTACAAGTGTGCAGTTACTCTAACCGAGATCTACTCGGAATTGTTTTATTATTTGCAATTATTTATTGCTATATTCTTCCTTACGAAGAAACTTAAAAAGAAAAATGTCACCGGATCCGTGTCTGGATACAATTCATTTATAGTTGAAGAGTGTCAGTCATGATATTAGTTTGGTTTGATTTAGGCAGTAATGCAAAACGTATTGCTTGTTCAGAGTCGTCTTAAAAATTGTGCAAACGTTTTTAGTAGCATTTGACAACTATAAATTGATTTTAGTATTAAAATAGTAGTAATGCTATTTGTCTTACTGTATTGTATTGTTACTTATTATATAATTTTTTTTTATTTGTAATTTATAATGCTAACGAAAATATGAATATTATCTGTTTTGATTACGTATATTAATTTAAATTTAAATCTTAAGCACATAATATGATTATTAAGAATATAAAACATAATTTTTATTAATCCATTTTTATGTGTTGTTGCGTATATACGTAGTTTTTAATGAATTAAAATATATATATATATTATTTTGAATATTTAATACGAACTAGTCTTGGAATTTACCTAGATATTCTTATTCCTAGTCTGTTTAGTTTTCTCCGAATTTTCGCCATTTGGTTGTTCAACTATAATTCAACTGGTTTCATCCAGTTTCATTTGCATAGGAAACCTTCTATCTTTTAATATTTGACACTTTAATAATTGGTAATTTTTTGTTGAGGTTTTTTTATTTCGTTATCCAGCGATTAAGGTTACTACCGCTTGTTAATATGGCAAATATTTTATAATTACATCTAATTCATTTATACATTATAGTATTTTACATGTCAAATGAATACTTTGTTATTATATAAAATTAACTGTTCCCTATTCCATTGAATTTATTAATTAGTTGAACCCCGTAAAATGATTTAATTTTTGTGGTAAACCTACGTTTAATGTTATTTATGTAGCTTACGTAATCGGAAAAAAGAAACAGGATTTGTAATTATTTATCTTATTAATATACGAGGTTGACATACAATATTCTCATTTGTAATTCTAGTCATCTATAATAAGCAAGGTTGAAATGAGTTCACATTTTATTTTTCGACGATATTAATTTGAACAATGTAAATAGGTATTAATATATGTTATTGTTGTTTTATTTGTATGTTCTGATTAAAAAAAAAACCCCCCCACCAATGAATTTTAATTTTTGTTTTCCGTATTTATTTATATTATATTATATATTCATCCCAGCAGTGATTTTCTATGTGGTATTTGAAGAACGTAGGTAATCTATTACAACATTTTTGAATAACTAATGGAATTTTAAATTGTTTAATGATAATCAATCTGCTCATATTTCTTTGTACGGGTCAGTAGTACGTTTGATTTGTTAGTGTGCAGTATAATCGAGCAAATCACCATCGCTATATTTTTAATATCAAGGTATGTATTATAAATACAACTTATCTGTATATTTGTACAATGTGTGTATACCAGTGGGTTTAGTTTTATATTCTATTATATATGTTAAAATTATACAGTCACCATTAAATAAACGAGAAATTCATGAATAGCCCAACCTTATTATTTAAATATTTTTATTTTACTGACAATATATATAAATATATACCTACTATGTAATAATAATATGTTACGTTTCCAAATTCATGAGAATAAATTTAGATAGATACCTACATAAAAATATTTAATTTTGATTCATAAAATTTGTAACTTCAAATGGTAATAAAAAAAAAGTTTTTTTTATGCAGAAAAAATATTTTATCTTTATAAATCGAATGAATCTAAAAATTTCTGGTAAAAAAGGTTGTCTAGTTGGTGTATTAGGCAGTCATTCTTTTGATTTTCATTGTAGTTTTCTAAATCGCGGTGTGAAAAAACCGGGAATATTTACGCAATAATTGTAGAGACCTCAAACTTTCACCGAATATTATAACACATTCTTGACTTTATGAAATTTTCAAAATATTCTGGCGTTTTTGAGCCTTTATTTGTTTTTCGTTTCCAATAATTTGTCGTTGCATAACAGATATAACTTAAATTGTTCTATATATCCTACTTGCCTAACTTCTCGCCTATATATAATAGTGGCCCACCACATGGGTGCATGGTGCAAAGTATGTAGTCTTTTTTTTTTTTTATAAATAATTTACCTTTTTTCGATCACGGAGCTGAACAACGGATTTCTTACAACGGTTATGCGCAGTGTTTCATTCATTTCTGTGTACATAATATACTAGTAAAATTAAATAATTTTATGCGTGGTAACAATGGGTTATTAAATGCCAGAAATAAGTGACGTTATTAAAACTCGCCGCGTGCATAAAACACTGGTGTACTCGTACATCTGTGTTTAATTTTATTGTCGTCCCGCCATGATGATAAAACGCCATAAAATCAATCATTTTTCGACGGCCGACCTGCTGTCGCCTATTCTAAGCTTTTAAAGTTAATACGCTTACGATCGAACGCTTGCCGTATCATAGTTCAGAATTTCATATTTAAAATATTTTATGAATGGCTATCCCTTTGAGATTTACTGAACAGCATTTTATTTTATTACTACCTGTATTACCCGCGGAGACTTGCCATTTCAGAGTTCTACGCATATACTTTGACTTAAGGCCAAAAACGTATTAATTGAAAAAAAAAAAAAAAACGTTTAAATTGTTTAACAATTCCAAAGTTTCGTTTACAAGACCAAAAATTAAAAGGGAAGCGTGTCAAAATGTCAGAACTCTACGCCTACGTGAACTCATTTTCTATAGATCGGTAGACAGACAGACTCTTTGTTTGATTAGTACTGATTTGATAATGTTTTTTAATCATAAGTATACTAGATGGTAGATTCTGTGCGAAGCGAGGAATATATTGGTTTAACTATGACGTGTAAATGACAAAAAATTGACGTATACCTACGCCCACTTAAAACAAATTTTTAAACACGCCCGTTTAATGAATTTCATACGTGTATAGGGTACTTTGAAATTCATTATCATTTAGTCTTAAGCCTGGTAAAGTTTGAAGTAAAAGTTTTCAAAAAATAATTCGTTTACTTGGTAATTGTTTCATTCTTTGTTTTTTTTTATCGATGGGATTTTATAGTTATTTTTAATAGTTTTATAAATACCTTTTTAATAAGATCCCAGTGAAAAACGCTTTCCAATAATTAGAAGTTTGGTTGGTAATTTGTATTATAAACCAGTTTTTCCAATACTCGTGAATTTAATATAATTAAACTTATTTAATAATAATTATATTATTAAGGAACCCATAGGTAATAATTTAAAAATTAATAATTTTCCATACCTTAGGTATATTATTTTTAATATTGAATAATTTATACAATACGTACACGATGACCTAAAATGTACAATATGCCCGGGATATAAGAGTTATATTTACACAAAATTGTGTAAATAGAAGGTACTAGTAGTTACGTTATGTACGTATCTATAGTAATTTTGGCTTAATGGGTCATTGTTATTAAAACTGTAGTTGTTCGCTTATTAAACTATGTACCTTTTCGGACGTTGTTATGAATATATTTGTACGATGTTATTGTTTAACCTGTTAATGTATGATACAAAATGGATATCGGTAGGGTTCTTAATTAATAATTCCATGTACACTAACACTAACTACTAGTAATATAAATTATAATATATGGCTATAACTCATAAATATACGCAAATCTGTATAAAATGTTCAAAATTAAAAAAAATCCAAGGTAAAGAGATAATTTAAATCATCATATATGAACAATGATTTACTTGTTTACGGAAAATACCCGTCCTAGAATTTTATTTTCTAAACAATTATTACCCCAGTAATTACTTTTTTGTATCTATATTAAATGTGCCCCGTAATATTTTTTTTATTTATATTTTTTATAAAATAAATATTGAATTTTTATTGTAATAAAATAATATAAATTTTAAACGATATGTAGATAAACAATAATATAACGCGTATTTATTTATACACGTAGAAATCGTAAAAAATAAATTAACTTTGAATTTTATAACCTTATCCATAAAAAATGTTTGTGATTGGAATGTTTTATAATTTTTTTTCTCGAAATAACTCTAATAAAAGTAAAGAGATAGGCCTAAGTAATAAATAACGATTTAACAGTGTATAACACAAAGTGGTTCCACAGAACAACTCTGGAAACCAGATTGACCCTTAATTGAATTCCACATTCCAAACATTATCCCTCCTCAATAAATAGTTGTCAAGTATTGTGACCTCCGACATACAATCGTATAATATACTCAAGTTTAGTTTGGTTAAAATCTTTTTGTAAAACAACACCCATAGGCCATAGTTTTATTCAGTCTTATTATTTTTGTAAGTATAAACACTTAACCTCAACTATGGTATTAAATATATGTTTATTATTTCAATATTAGATTAAATATTTTGGTTTGACAAACGCATAATGTTTTCGAATTGCTTCACATTTTACACACAATATATTTGAAGTATCATTCAGTAACCATTTATGATTAATATTTGATTATAATAGTATATTTTTTAGTTTATATAGTATTTAGACCATTTAATATAACAAAAATAAATAAGTGCATAATACAAATAATAAATTACAATTTAATATAATAATAATAAATTTTGTTCACATAGTTTATATCTAGGTAATTGTTTAAAAATGCTATAGTTTTTAATGTGTTACTTTAATATAATTAATGATTGACATATGAATTAATTATAAAGTTAGTAGGTACCACATTGTGTTGCTAAACTAACTAAGTCACCAAAGCTTATTAAAAATGACATTTATTAACTGTGTTCCAAAATTAAAAATGTTATCAAGTATTTTGATCATCAATTGTTTTTTCTTTTCATTTTTTGAAACAGTGTAATTATTTTCTTGTTTACTAATTAGTTTATTCTAACCTAAAATGTATAAGAATTACAAATAATTAAATTATTATTTAATTGATAGTTAAAATTCAATTGTTGATAATCTGGAGGATAATATAATTTTAATAAGTATTTATTGCAAAAACAATTACATATTTATAAATTTTTTAAATTATATTTATAATATTACATATTTTTTCATTTTATAGTGCAACCAAAACATAATTCATTTACAAGTGTTGCCTCTGAACAAGTACCTGTACGTTTGACTCCTGCTTGGGAAGAAAATAATTTACCAAACGACGAACTTAATTTTAAAACATTAAGCATGGATGACGCAGTGTTGGAGACTAATCCTCCAAAAGATAGGTAATTTTATTTTATTTATAAATAAAATAATGTGTTTGAAATCATCCATCATATTATTAATACAAATTTCTGTATTTTATATCTTATATTACATATTAAATTTTTAAATAATTCTTTAATTATGTCTTAGAGTAAAAACACCAATTATAAATTTAATAGAAGGCAAGACAATGTGTTTTTTCTATTATTCCAAATATAACATTCAATATACACTGTTAAGAAATAAAGAATATTTCACCATTTGTAAATAACTGTAACTTTTAAACAAATTAATTTAAAAAAAAAAACCACATCATTTAGCATTTTGGAATATTGTTGTATTTTTATTTTATAATAAGTGCTTTAACAGTTTGTGTAAGCATGTTTTTGCAATGTTGCTCATTAGATAGACAGAGACTGCAAATGGCATCCTCTTAATCATATTTACTATAACCGATTCTACTTTTTACCGTTATCTGTTTTTCCAATTTATTATAAATCTAGATTTTTGATAAAAGCAATGAACCAGTATTAAATATGTATACATGGATTGCTATTTTATATTTAATAATCATTTTTTTACAATATTGGTTAAAAAAAAAAAAAAAAACCATTACTACCATTACTATTTATATCGACAATATCTAATATTGAATATATTTTGTGTATTTATACCAAAAACAAGATTTTCTCAAGATACTGGCTAAATTAGAATTTCAAATTGTAAACTTATAATTGTGTCTTTTTATGGTTGTAGAAGATATTTATTTAAATATAGTATTATAATATTAGGCTTCTTAAGGCCTATTTGGTTATACGGTATACAACTCTGAGGCACTGCCAAAAATTCCAACACACAAAATATACAAGTGTTCCAATCAAAAATCCTTAGACTCATAACTAATGCTCCTCCTTATATCTCAAACCATATTCTTCATACAGATCTCCGCATTCCTAACGTCTCCGAAACAGACAAGTTATACGATTCAAAGTTCAGAAATTGCCTTCAAAATCATACCAACCCCCATGTTAAAAAAATGACTATTCATTTCCATTCCCAGAAACCCCCCCCCACACAAAAGACTCAAGCGTCAATGACCCCGAGACCTCATAGATTAAAACAAAATATTATAATTAATTTGTAAATTCACGCCAAAGTGCTTTCATTGGTTGATTCTTCCCTCAGTTCATGCAAGCTGCCACATTTAACTTAAAATAATATTAATTATGCTTATTATACTAGTATTTTTATGTATAGATTGTATAAAATTAAAAAAAAAAATAATGATTGTTCTTTTTTGTATCTAGATGGAATATTGTGTATTTGATCTTAATTCTTCATGGTATTGGAATATTAATGCCTTGGAATATGTTTATAAATGCGAAATCTGTAAGTAAAATTTTAAGTACCTACTATTAAAAACCATTTATTTTTCATGATAATGTCCTTCCAAAAATTACTTATGTAAAAGTCTATACTTTGTACCACAGAGTGGCACTATTATAGGTGAGAGGTTGGAAGGTAGGATATATAATGCAATTTAATTTATATCTATACACAATAAAAAACAATTGCAAACAAAAAACAATTTGAGGGAAGTCCAGTCAAACATGTTTTGATAAATTTAATTTGAAAAATATGTTAATTTATAACAATTAAATAAATTATATTTGTCTGTGTTTTTAACAAATTTTAATAAATAATAAATATTTTACTATTAATCATATTTAATTATATTTAAAAAAAGAGCATTTTGAAGTATATGTAATAATAGATCAATGAGCATAACAATGTACTTGCTGGAAATTATGTGGATAGGATGACGATGCACACTCTTTCTGTTCGGAGAGGGATCAACCCAGGGCTATATATAGAGGAAACAGTGGCAGAGTGTGTTGTCATCTGGTCCATTACTATTGTGTAATTAATTATCAAATGTTAATATGATTATTATTAAGACAAGTATTTGCACAAAAATACTCACTAAATTGATTGCATTATTCTATTAAAATAAATTAATAATTGCACTTATAATTTTGAAAATTGCCTTGAAAAATTTAGCTTTTACATAATTTTTTAAAATAACTGATTTTATAAAAACCTTGATATTCCGCATTTGTATGGACAAAATCGATAAGACCAAGTATAATAAACCACTAAATGGTTACAAATTACAATAATATTGTTGTAATTTGTACATCAGTACAAATCTGATTGTCGATTGTTGTATAATATAATTGAGAACTTTATGAAAACAGTTGATGTATGTGTATGGTGCAGATTGTAATTAATTATATTAAAACATTCTATTTCATGATATTATGTAGTATTACCAATTATTTAAATAATGAAATGATTAAAACACATGTTCTACTTTTTATCAAAATCAATTAGCTTATTTAAGTTTTTTTTTTGAAGGTCTTTTTTTAAATAAACTTTCACCCTAGTTGATAAAAGTGGTTTAAATTTTAGTCTTTAAATCTCCTTATTATACTTAGAAATAATTTAATTTATTTAAATTATATTTCTGTTTTTTTTTTGTTTTTTAGTATTTTGTAGACTACAAGTTAGGAAATGATTATTTAGTTAGCAAATCTGACTATGCATCAATATTTATGTTATACTTGACAATTTTTTCACAATTACCAAATTTTCTATTCAATTGGCTTAACATATTTTGTCCAATAGGGTAAGTTTTATAAGTATTTATCTTAATTTGAATAGTTTTATAGTTAATTTATACTATGGTAAATACAAAATATTTAATATATTATATACATGTGAAACTTAATTCTTCTTTGGTTAAAATTTAAAATTATTATTAGTGGAATAAAACTGTAAAAATTAATATTTAGTTAATGTTATATTTAGACCTATACCAAATATTTAATTTCATACAGAATGAAAATAGTTTATTTTATTTGGTAAGAACATTTAAATAATTTATTGATTGCATATTTAAATACCTAATTTATGTGAAAACTGTCTGTTTTAATCCAGATTATTTAAAACTAATTAATTATTCCTATAATTTATAAAAGAAAAAAATGAATTTAAATACAAAATAAATCACATAAAAAAGTAATTAAGTACATATACAAAAAAAAAAAAACTTATCCTGAAGTATTATTATTGGTTGTTTTCTTACTGGCCGGTTTTGATTTTAATATATATTTATATACGAATATACCTGATTATTTTATATTTTATACTTGATGATTAACTATTAAAACAATGTTTTGTTCTTTCTTTTTAAGATTTTAATTAAATATGTTTTTATAATAAAACTTTTGCCTTTTATATATTTACAAGTATTTGTTCATAAAAATATTGCTTAAATCCTAATTGTAGTCAATTATCATATTGGTATTATACATAATAGTATTTAATTAATTTTTTAAATTTCTTTTTCAGGGGAAAATTAACAACTCGTATAGTATGGTCCATTCTTACTGAAGTAGTTTGTTTTGTTTTCACTGTTAGTTTAGTAATGATCAATACCTCTGATAAACCAGGAGTATTTTTCTGGTCAACTCTTGGAATTATAGTGTTTTTGAATATGGCAAATGGTATTTACAATAACTCTGTCTTTGGAATGGCAGCGAAACTTCCTACAAAATATATTGGTGCTGTAATTCTTGGTACAAATTTGAGTGGCACATTTACATCTATTACCAGTATAGTATCAATCGCAATTGCTCCAGATGCCCGAACAGCTGCAATATATTATTTTACCACTGCATTATTTGTGTTATTGGCTTGTTTTGATACATATTTTGCATTGCCTTTAAATGTAAGTTATTGAAATTTGATATAATTAATTGTATTAATATTGTTACTTTTAATCATATAAATAATATATATAAGATTATAATGTTGGTATTATATGCACTTACTTAGTGGTCAATTTTTATATTTAACAATTTACATTTAAATTTAAAAAAAAAAATATAAAAAATTATTGTCACCTTTATTACAACCTGACATCAATAATCTATACTAATTTGTTCTCTATGAATATGAATTTATTATATTTTTTTGGGTTTTAAATTTAATATAAATTTCTGAATTTATAATATGATGCAATTTTCACATATTCAAAAAAACAACAACTTTGAGTTGATTTTAAAACATAAATTAAAATTCTTGTTTATAATTTTTTTTTTTTTTCAATTTTTTGTAACTACTGACTTCTAGAAATGTGAAGTTTACTTCTCTGCTTTCAGCGTTGAATTTCAAACTATACATTTTATTGTTTGAGCATTGGTAATATTTTATAAATAATATATATGTGTGTCTGTATATAGAGATTTTATAAGTATCATGAATTGGTTTATCAACGAAGAATTAATAATCAAGAATCAAAACAAAGTGGAGAAGTTGAAAAAATTCCTTATTGGAATATTTTTAAGCAAGCTTTCCCACAATTATTTAATGTATTTTTTGTATTTTTCATTACCCTTTCTATATTTCCAGTTGTTCATTCAGGTATTAATAAACAATATTTGTCTAATGTATAATATATTTACTTTTTTATGACCATGTAATTATTATAGATGTTAAACAGTTTGATTCAAATTTTTTGATTGGCCCAACATATTACATCAGTGTTTTGTGTTTTTTGACATTTAATTTGACTGCACTTATTGGAACATATTTATCTACTTTGTTTACATGGGTAAATTGTATTATTTTATTAATTTATTGATGATTTAATTAAATTTACTAAAATTAATTTGTTTTATTTTAGCCAAAGCCAAAATTTCTATGTGTTCCTGTTATATTGAGGGTGGTGTTTATTCCATTATTTTTGATTTGTAATTATCATCCAATTGGTGTTACTAGACTAATGCCAGTATTAATACAAAATGATTATATATTTTGGATTTTGGGAATTATTCTTGGATTGTCTAGTGGCTATTTCAGTTCTGTAGCAATGATGTATACACCAGGGTAAAAAAATAGTGTTTATTTTGTTTTACTGTATTTAGAAACTAAGTACTAAATAGTATTCTTATTTTACTAATATTTGACATTATTATATTATATTACTTCAAAAAATAAATGAATGTAAAATTATATATACATGCAATACAAATAAATAAAATAATATATAGAAAAAGAAGAAAAAAAAAGAAATAGTTTGTGTATAAATACGACCAGTTTCAATTTAATGAATATAAATATATAATAATATAATCTGGTAATAGAACAACAAGGGAAAAAACAACATGAAACTGAATATAAAATCATAATAAGATGTACATAGAAAAATAATTACTATTTTTTACTCTGGAAGCAAATTAATTTTATTAATTCATTTAAAATCAGATGGGATGACTATAGATTTAGTTTTTATTTATTATCTAAAGAATATTAATATAGAATATTATTTTAAAAATCAGTCTGTACATACAATATATTTTTAAACTTATTTTCCTTAAATTCATTATAAATATGCAACGCTACCAATACAGAATTAATATAAACATTGTCTGGGCTATTCAAGTCATTATTTATATCAAAACCAACAGTATAATTATTTTCTAAATCATTTAACAAAATTAAAATTAACAGAAGCTTTAATTAATTTCATTTTAGGGATATGTTCTTTGTATCTAGTTTTAAAGTTCCTATTTTTTTTTACCAATATAAAATATATTATAATAACACTTAAGCTTATATACGACAGCATTATCAAAAGTAGTAAATATTCTTGTGAAGTTCACTATAATTTACTTGATTAATTAAATTATATATTATTAGTCTTGAAATTGACCCCAAAATTTTACATTTATTGAGTATTAATTTCTAAAATAATTTTTGTTTTTTGTAATTCATATTATATACAAATGGTTTTTTTCAGCTGTGTTGAACCAAGATATAGTGGTATTGCAGGTATGTTTGGAGCTGCTATGCTACTGACTGGTATTTGTTGCGGAATACTCTTTGGAATGCTAATGCCAGTTATTGTAAAGCACGTCCATTGATGAATAAGTACGCAGATTAATAATTTTAAAAATATTTTTTTTTTCTACATATTATAAATGACTAAAGACTTACCTTTACGCATTATGTATTTTACCAGTTTATACATTGATAATTAGCATATATAATTTTATATAGATAATTGTTTTAATTTCATTATATGGGGGAATCATATATACCTCAAATATTTACTTTATACATAGTCATTTTTTTTTTTATTATCATGAACTAGTTATTATCTACACGGATTGGAAGAGTATTTAAATTTTTTATTAAATCAGTTTTACTTAAACAATTTTCAGATAATCGTTAATTTATGACTACATAATCTTGTATTGCATTTTTAGTTTCCCAAAACTACTTATAATATAAATTAATGTATACAAATTTTACTTAGAAGAAAATCATATTACCTTCTTGAATCCACATTTGTATAGATGTCACCAATATCACAACTAAGCATTTAAGTGCCCTAGTGCAAGTTAAATTTTGGTGTCCATACGTCCTTTTACATTATGTAAAGTTATCACTGTCTTAAAAAAATGTGCCCCACATTTATATCTGAAAAATTAGATATTTTTGTAGGTAGGTATTATAAGAAGTATGATAATATTTTTCTCTTAAGATAAATTTCAAATTTTTGATTTTTTTATATTTTCCAAGACAACCTGTATTGGTTGCTGGATTATTGTTTAATATAAATATACTTAATTTATTTAATAATATAATTATATATATATATATATATAATATATATAATATATATATATATATATTACAATTTCAGTAATTGTGTCATACTTCATTACATTTTTTATTACAAAACTTATTTTGAATACTATTATATATAACACTTTCAGTTATGAAAACTGTAAAATATTAAGCAAAATATTGTATAATTTAGTAGTATTATAGTTTTTTAAATAACATTTCTTTTTGTAAACTGTCATAATTTTATAATTATAGACTTATTAGTTATATTAGTTCAGTTATTGTATAAATTTAAATACTGATAAAAAAAAAACCTAGATATTTTTACCTTAAATACAATGAAAATATTTTGTGTTTGGTTAAGTATCTTGACACCTATTATGTTAAAAATTATATTAAGGATGTATTGTCCTCAATACTAATCTTATTAGTGCATTTATAAAATAATATCTCCATATTAAAGCAAAATCATATTACTATTACCTTTTTGTCTAGATCATGATAGAATTATAGCAATTTTTTGCTGTTATAAATATATAACAACATATAAATAGGTAATTTCATTGATTAATACTATTTAGACTAATATTTTTTATAATAAATAATAATTATTATTTTATACAACTTTGAGACAGTAATGTTTAATGATTTTATAATATTTGTATATAGTTATTAACATACAAACCTTAAAAGGTTTTATATTTCTGCTGCAACTATCTTTAAGTTATATTATTAAATAAACTATAATAATATTTTATAAACGGTTTATATAAATAATAACACCATACTGTGTTTACTTAATATTAAATAATATGAAATGTGTTGAACGTTTTAATTTATGTACTATAGAAATTAGTGTTAATTTTGTCAATGGGTTGTAAACTTAATTTTGTACTTTTAAATATTTAATAAATTTCAATCAATGTTTAAATTGTATATCATAACTGTTATGATCCTCCTACATAAACATACTTCATATTTGAAGAATTAAAAAAAAAAAAATTACTTCATTCAAATAGGTCAAATGTGTATTACTCAAATAAAACATAATTATAATATTTGTTAAATTACTAAAATATGTTAATTATACGTACCTTATATGTATTATAAGTTTTACTATAATTTGATATGCCAGTGATGGCTACAAAACAACAGTTTTTGCTAAAAGTAAAAATATGTTAAAAATAAATACTGAAAATATTACATATTTACAAAAATTTAATTTAATTTTATATTCATAGTATTTTATTATTTACTTTATAATTTAAATAGTAATACAAATCTCTACATTTGTTAGTACAAAAATAAATAACAATATATATTTTAAAAAATTGAATTATGTTTGTCATTATCATTGATTTCATTACCTGCCTATCTGAAATTTAATTATAATACAATTTTATATTACTTGGTATCTATCATTTTCATATCTTGAAATGTGTTTGTACCATGAAACTATGTAAGTTGAGATGTTGGATTGTTGGATATTTTATTTAAATAATTGGAAGTTAAGAATGAGCCATCATTTGGAAAACCATTTAGAATTTTATAAATAAGATGTTTATGTTGTATATTTTTGTTTGTATTTTTTAATTGTGTTATTATTCAATCTAAGTAGGAAAAACCGATATATTTATTTAATTTTAATTTTATTAACTTAAAATTATTTTAAATTATCTTAATAATTTAATTTTTGTGGGTATACACTATATACGTTTATACAAAATAAATAGGATTTTTATATATAATATAATATGTACACATATAAGAAAGGTATATAAAATATAAAATAACTGATGAAAGTAATATATCAACAAATCAACAATGAAAATCATTAATCAGATATTAAATGATTGAAAATCCAACCATTAATTATTTACATTTCTTGAGGGTACCTATACTAACAAAATTTCTATGAAGTGTTTGATATTTTTATTTTTTTTTTCCAGGATCAATAGTATTTCAAATCAAACTCAAGTAAATCCATGGGGTAAATTTCCCATTCCATTGTAATTTTAACTTTGTTGTGTTTTCTATTCAATATTTTTTTAAACAATTTTCTGTTATTTTATCATTAAACCTATCTGGTACAATTACTTTTAATTTATCATCTAAAATAAAACTAATTTTTCATAAATTCAAAAGAAGTTACTTAATATTTTTCTCCTTGTTTCAAATCAATTAACTTTATAAATAATGTCATTTAAACGTGATTTAAAGGCTTCATTAATTGGTTTTATTTTATTAATAGAAAATATTTATATTTTTTTTTTTGAATTTTACATTTAATTTTAAATATTGTTATTAAAAAAATAATACTGCCTTGAAATAAAGCTGTAGTTATTTACTATTTTAAAATAAAGCTATGTAATATAAGTAAATGAAAAGATCATAGAAATAAAAACATGTGAACAAGATTTGAAAATAAAAATATGGGAACATAATAATATTTATATGAAAAAGATCTAAAGAGAAAAGTATGTGAAAAAAGATCAGCAAATTATTTTAAGTGAAATAGAACACTGCTTCAGGAATGTTGTATTCATACTACTGCTATTTACCTACATTAAATATTATTAATGTATTAATAAATTTTAAATAAAACTTAAGTACCAATCATTTTAGTAAAATATGTTTGACATTTATGTTATTACTGTTATTAGATATTCCATTGCTAAATTGTTTGATATTTGGTTAAAAATTATTTAAAACAAATAATTTTGAAAGTATGAGTCTAGTAGAAAAATAAACTCAATACAGTTCTATAGATTCCCTCATTAAACTTAAAAATAATAATGTATGTTTAACAATAAATTTAACACTATTGAACTAACCTGACCATTATTTATAACTGTATATAATACTTTTATTAATTAAATCTATAAAAATATATGTATTATTTCATTGATTTGCATTGGTTAATAGAGTAACATATAATAATAATTGTAAAACCACCAATTGGAATCATTCTAAGTTTAGCAAACCGGAGATTTTTTCGATTTTAAAATTGTATAAAACGAAATACGACGATCTTTGAAGTTATGGGCGAAAACTTCAAATGGTGTAAGGAAGTCAGTGGCCCAAGTGTAAACCACGGATTTACAGATTAAATTAAAAGTTAAGAACTGTGCGTGTCTGTGTGTATAATATTATCTACTGTAATTTAGATTTACAGCCATAGCTTAACCATAGCTACACCATGATAAGAAAAAATGTGAATTAATGATTATCAGCTGTTAAGGTGGTAAAAGGTAATGCGGTTGTGTCCGCTGTTTGTTTGGGTTTTTCAGATTTCGCTCATTGGCTCCATTGAGCGATGATAAGCTCATTTAGCTATTACATTACATTTGTCCCATGTTTCGGATTTTATTACTTCGTATTTACCATGACAAAATCTATTTTAACTACTTACCTATTTCATTATCGTATTTTAGATTCCCTAATGTGATATGTGAAGTTCATGATTTTATTAAACATTTTAAAACTAACATTTTTTTTTTTTTTATTACAATTCAAGTACTGTATAATGACCGATTTGAAATCATTGGAACATCCAACATTAAAGGTACATTAAGTATATATTACGATAATAATAGATTATTTTTTATTTGACAAATTAATTAAATTTTAGGTTCCATATGAACTTCTCAATAAGAAATTCCGTACGACACAAAAAATCTTGGACAGAGAAGTTTCACACTTTCAGAATGCCGTACAAGAATTTGAACATGAAATGTCACCAGACGTTATGATGACAGAAAGTTCTCATATTTCCTTGTTGCTTAATGGCATGGTAGAAAAACTGAAAGTGCTCAAAAGAAAGGTTCAATTTTATTTGCTTTTTCAATAGATAAATTGTAATCAATATATTCTTATTAGGCTTGTGAAGGTATAAGTGATGAATTACAAGCTGGTATGGTGTGTAAAAAGAGGTTAGAACACTTAAAAGAACATAATTCGCCTTGTGATGCCATTGTACAAAATTGGCGGCGCCGTCGATTAGATCGGATGTTAGTAGAATACTTTTTACGTTGTGGTTATTATAACTCGGCCAATAAACTAGCGCAAGATTCAGATCTTGATGATCTTACTAATATAGGTATAATATATTGAATGTAACTTATTAAGTGAATTAATTAAATATTAAAAAATAGAATAATTTCAGATTTGTTCATGATATCAAAGGAAGTTGAACATTCATTAGCTAATCACGAGACAACAAAATGTTTAAGTTGGTGTCATGATAACCGGTCCAAATTACGAAAGTTAAGATCAACTATGGAATTCAATTTACGGATACAAGAGTTTATTGAACTTGTACGTCAAGATAAACGACTTGATGCTGTAAAGTAAGTACAAAAATAATATTTTTTGGAACTAGGTTGAATCTCAAAATTTATAAATTAGTAGTATTGAATCCTGTGTGTGTAGCGTGTTTGGGTGCTGTGTATGTATAGCATACAATTAAAAATTGAAAACATTTTTTTTTTTATTCATTGTATTTCAATCTTCAGTATATCTTTTATGGATTATCTTCATGAAGATAGATCAATCTACCACACTGCGGCCGCGCCACAGATAACATAATAATATTACAGTATACCTAATTAAACATTTTCAACCAGTACATTAAGTTGAAACCCACGCTACGCCACTGATTTCAATTATATGTAATAATTATTGCACTATTATATAATTTTTTTTTACTTATAATTATTAAACATTTTATATAAAATTACTTGATTATTTTTAGGCACGCTAGAAAGTATATATCAACGTTTGAAGATACTCGTATGGATGAAGTACAGCAGTGTATGGTTTTATTAGCTTTTCCAATTGACACTGGTAATTAATTTAGATTTTATTGTTGGTAGCTATGGTCTTGTGTTAGAAAATATTGATTTTTTTATGAAGGACTGTTCTGAGAACCAGATTCAGATTTTCAAAATTAAATTGTATTATTTGAAGAACCATAGAATCATTCCTGGTTAAAATTTAAATTATAATACATAATTAAAATCAATTTATTTTTAACTGTTAGTAAAAATATGGAATTTAAGAATAATTTAAACAATTCAAAAGAGACAGTAATTCTAAAGTTCTGTACTAATCTTACTTAGCCTACTTAACCATAATAGTGGTATATATTTTTTTTTCAGTTGATAATTATAATTATTAGTTATTAAAATAAAAAAAATCTATTCTAAATTTAATTTGGTATTTAAATGCTTTTTATATTTAATTTATTTGTTTTTTCCTTGTTTACAATTGTAAGCGTATAATTGAGAAGTTTGAAATCACTTCTCCTAACTACTATCTCTTTTGTTAGGTTAATGAAACGTTTAGAGTCCACTATAAAACTAAAGTGTGATTTGTGTTTAGGTGCTTCTAAAATTTATTTGTAGTGCAAAATACTAAAATATATCTATAGTATATTTTTAAATTTTATATATTTAAATGTATTATACAAATAACATTTGATTTATATAACACTATATATTACAGTATAACATATATTATTTTTGATGAAAACCAAAACAAATATCAAATATAGATTTAATAAGAATTTTATTGTGTTTGGATAATCATCATTACCAAAGATACAGTTTTACTATTTATTATTTTTCAGTAATATCACCTTATAAAGAAATGTTTGATGTAGCTCGCTGGCAACGTTTAATTGAACAGTTTCGTCAAGAAAATTATAAACTATATCAATTATCTACACAGTCTGTTTTTACTGTTGCATTACAAGCTGGATTATCTGCACTAAAAACACCATATCCTTTTGAAACCTTTAATTTAAATAATTTAATCTAGTATAATTTTCTATAATTTTTACTATTGTTTCATTGATTAAAATTAAAAACATCATATATTAATGATATCAATTAATACCTTTTTCGGTTGTAAATTATGTAGTATGGTATGTGTGTTTGTTTGTTTTTTTTTTTTAATTTAATCTAAATCACTAGGTATATTAGCAATCTAATACTTTTTTTCAGCAGTCTTGTAGAAAATATGCTAGAACTTTTCTTTTTGTTGACTATATCTTCTGAATTTATTCATTATCTAGTCTAATATATATTATTATTACATAGAAATTTAACAGATTATTTAAATGTATATTGTAACATACAATACAATATTTCAAAGTATATGAGGTATATAGATCATAATTGATACGGGATATTCCAGAATTATCCATTATTGAATTCTACTTTATTTCATTTTATTGAGATGGTCAGAACATTTATAATTTTATTGTTTTTCATTTGATTACTTGTTAAAAGTCCATAACTAATATTTATATATTGTAGACATGTTTTTAATTTGTATACAAATAGATTATCTATAGATAATTTAATATGTATAAGTTGCACTATTATTTAAAGTTATAAACTAAACTTTTATACTCAAAAAAGTATTTAGTAACTATAACTATGCAACTTGAAGTTTATTTCCTTAACTTAAACATACTCAGTGTTATAGCGAAATAAAAGAGGCTCGTAATACTAGCTGCCCAGTTTGTCAAGAATGGTTCAACACTTTAGCTAGGCCTTTACCATTTGCACATTGTAGTCAGTCTCGATTATTTTGTTCTATTTCAGGACTTCCATTGAATGAACATAATATACCTATGGTTTTACCTAATGGATACGTTTACGGAGAACAGGTTTTAATTTTTTTATAATTTCATACGAGTTATTAATAAATTATAATAATGATACTTCTATTTTGTTTTAAGGCTTTGTTAGAAATGTCTCTTCAAAATAGTGGACAAGTTATATGTCCAAAAACTAAGGATTTATTTTGGTTGAAACAAGCAGAAAAAGTTTTTGTAATGTAATAAAACAATTTTTATATTTCAATTTAGTAATTTACTGATCTACCAATGTACCATTTCCGGTTATCATATTCTTGTTATATCCAAAATTATTGACTTATGTAAAGTTTATCATTACGTTTTGACAAGCTTTTTTTTTAAATTCAGTTACATAAAATAATAAACATTTATTGTCTTATAAAATTAAATCAGTTATTTCCTTCCAATATCTAAAGTTGTATGTTTGTTTATTTCACATTGTTTTTAAAACAAAACAACTTTTTTAAGAATCGTTATAATGAGATTAATAAAAAGCTATACATTGAATATAGCTATATTAAAAATAAATATAATTTAATTTAATTTTGTTGTATTGGTAAAATTTATTGGGATAAATGTATTACTAGCTAATATGCCTGTTGCACTGTGGCATTTGAATAATAGAATAAGTTTTAAAAATCTTGCCTTGTCAGCTAAATAAATATATTACAAATAATTTATCCAGCTCATTCGATCATTAGTATTATAAAACAACCATGTAACTATGTAAATTGATTAATTTCTATTGGTAGAATAAATAATAAGGCTTTCCCTTTTCTAATAGGGAAAAATATGCAATTTTTGTATTATTAAAACAAGTCATGTGCTAATCTCTTTTTAGAGATTGAATTTCAGAAATAAAGGTATATGCGCTTGGTTACAGGGTAATTTCAAATCCAAGCTTTTATCTAACTAAAGTATTTTAACCATGACTGAATCTATAGATCTATGCAGATATGGAAACATTCTGAAATTTTTTATAGATTTTTAATATATACATGCAATTAATATTTATTATGTTTATATATTAATTTTCAATCTTGGCAATTATATTTGAATGATTAAATTAACTATATATTATGTGAATGATCCTTGTTAAATTGTAGCAACTTAGTTTGCCAACATTTATTATGTAGTCACATTTTTTGTTTTGCCTTTGCTGTTCTATAACCTGATGATAATTTTTTAAATTGACACTGATCGTATTTACACATAACCTTTATTTACACCTCAATTTGGTTTTTTCTTTTTTTACATATTTTTATTTGCATATACATATTTTTTTACTTGGCAATTAATCAATTATTAACAATGTTGTAAGCGCATGAATTGGGAGGTGACAGAGTACCTCTTTTTTCTTCAAAATATTTCAGCATACTCCTAATTGTTTATGACATGAACACCCATGTATGGGTAATAAATATACTTTACCTTAGTCACTTTTTTTTACACTTTTGTGTTCCCCTTCTAATTGTTTTCCAATTATATTGTAGAAGATATGATTTTGTTACAGTTTCTGTTTAAAAATACAAATACTTAAGATGTATTAATTTTATTCTGTTATAAAGGTTATAATAGTAATATTTTATTTTACTCTACAGTAATTTGTACACTACTATTTGTAGTTAATACACTATCATAATAATACTTTGGAAGGTACTTGTTGATAACTTTTTAATTGCTATAATATTTAATATTTGTTCGAAACAAGTTGTAGATTATTTTAATCATCACAGTATTCAAATTTTTATAAGTAGTATTTTATACTGACCAAATTTTAAGAAACAGTGAATTACTATAAATATAATTGGATTTAATTTGATTGTTTGTGTAAAATATATTTTTAACAACTTTATGTGAGAAATAGCTTAAGTAAATTTTTAGATACCTAAACAAGAAAAATAACTGTCATTTAAGGTTAGTCGTGCTCTATAACAATATATATGATGGATAATTTCAGTATTAAGTTAATATTTGTAAAATTTTACCTAGATAGAAATCTAGGTAAATATTTGTATCAAACAATCTTCAGCAATTGAGAGCTGAATGCACAACAGCATTGACGGAGTATATTATAAACTCAAAAAAACCAATTTACTTTTATCTTACCATCATTGCGGTACAGTAGCTAAGCTTCGATGATAGACTAACGAATATAATGGTGAAACTAATTAATGAAACAATTTTCGGTTTCTTCTAGTCCGAAGTGAAATAATTCGAGTTTGTTACGAACGGACAGATGCGCAGATTGAATAAAAAGTGATTTTGTAAATATGTGTAAGACATTTTTTAATCATCACTATGGAACGATCAAAATTTTGAAAAATAATCTATTCGATCAAAGATAAAACGCGGGAAAACGATATACGACGATAGATGGCGCGGTGGTAGCCAAGAGCTCGTGAACGCGCGGTCATCGATGCTCATCGATGACCGTCCGCCATTTTCCGGCGGCTGTTTGTGTTTGTCTCGCGCACACACAACAGTTTCGGCCGCCGTCTAGCCAACATAACCTGCTTCTGCAGAGCCGCCGTTGCCGCCGCCGCCGCTGTCGCCGACGACGACACTGCTATCCGTTACAACCACGACGATTGACCACCATTTCGTAAGTGCGATCGCGTGTACGGTGTTTTATTATTTATCGTTATTTATTTATTAATTTGTTCTATTAAACGTTCGGCGTTCCGGATTTTATGTTTGCGTACCGGTAAAATCTCGTCTGTTCCGCGTTCGTCGTGATACGATTTTACTGGATATTATCACACACATACATACGCACGCACGCACGATTGTATATTATAAATTCGTGGTAATATTATATTATATTATTCACCGACGTCGAATAATCCGATGCTTAATAAGTTTGTGCGCGCCAGTCGACGATATTATTACCGCGCTCCAACGTGAATCCGGTGGATTTTACTAGAGTATTACGACGACGACAACGACACGTTTTACCTACTAGTGCGCGCGTGGTTATCATCGCCGTCGGCCTGCCACACGGACGCTGCTTACGCCGTTATTGTCGTAGTATTATTGTCGACGCCGCCGCCGACGCGCTCCCAAACAAGGTAAGTTCTCAATGTCATTTTAATAGACGCGTGTACAATAATTTTAATCGTAAGCCCGGTCTATATTTTTGTTCCCCGGTTCATCCAAAACTCTTTAATCCAAATGCGATTCACCGAATTTTACTAGGGTAGTATCGTCCGTTCGTCTGTACAGTAATCCTACGCCATCGTCGTAGTTTACCTATTTCGTTTTCGGGGGAATCAAACACCCCCCTCCCCCCGACGATAACGTATTCGTGCATGCCGTCGGTAACATATTATCATTGTCACGTTATTTGTATTAGAAAATACAAATAAAATAATAATAATTATAATTATTTGTTGACATAATTACTATTGGATACCTAGATATATTTTAATATCGTCAATATTATTATGATATCCGTGTTAAGTATTACAATTGTTTTTCGTGTCGGTAGTACATTATTACAATAGCAACAGTCGAAATGTCGGCCGGCATTTCTGTAAAAAAAAAAAAAAAAAACAATAACGTAATCTGATATAAACACTGATAAGTTAAAATGTTTGTCCAGAACGTAATTATTTCGCTTGACCTTCTTGATCGTATTGTAATTGGCATGATGTCACATGTGCTTTATCAAGCATAGGTATTCGTCGTAACAATACACCTTGGCAACGTAGTGTTTTTTTCCCGAGTTACGATAGGATACAGTACAAAATGATTATAGACACGGAGGTGTAGTATTTATTCTACACACAGTCAAACGTTATTATTTCGTTGTATCGCCAACGTAGTAGACCGATGACGGAGCTCGGATTTTTCACCGAGTTATACCTGTATAATTCGATGGTTGGTGTTTATCGTCGAGGGTGTGGACGCCAAATTTGTTGTTTTTGTCGTAACGCCTCCCCCCCCCGCACCTATTATTATTATGATAAATTGCGTGCACTCGTGTATGATTTTTCCCTCTAAAATATTTAACGCGCTCGCGTAAAGATTTCTAGAATTACAAAATTAAGTGGCTCCGCGTAATAATAAATAAATAACAATAATAATAATATATGCTAATTGAAATTTCGCTGATTTTGTCGCTTTTAATTACTCGTACGTGTTTTAGTAATAAAATACAATTAATCGTTATAATAATAATAATATTACGGTATGTATAATATTCTTTTTACATTTTTTTACTAAGGTTTGCACATTTTTGTTTAAAAATATATACATGTATACCTACGATAAAGTGGAGATTATTACACAAAAGGACACGCAGTTGATAAATAATAATAAAAAAAAAGCTTAGTCTCCGTATACTCCATGATTATCCTTAATACCGATTGCGGAGGAAGAGGGAGTAGAGAAATTTGCTTGCATTTGCGTTTCCTTAAACCGATTACATTGCACTGAAACACTGGCGTATAAGAATATTTTTTTTTTTTGCCGCAATAATAATAATAATAAAAAATGTATAACATGTAATATTATATTTTGTATATTATGTCATCGCGTTTAATAATAATGATTATATTATTATTCATTTGGCGAAATTCAAAGAAATTGTGGTGTTTGGTGGTGGTGGTTTTGTTTTATTTGTTGTGTATTTTCGTCTAGAATAAGTTTTTAATTTTTCACACGACTTGTGATTTATTATTGGACAAAATATGGCCATCGTTTGTTTTCGTTAAAATCAAATAAATATTATATACTCCTCCCCTCGTCTCGCTCGCACGCCGCGTGTGTATACGCGTAAAAAATGTATGGAATAAATAATAATATTGGTTACTACTATTACTGTATAGAATATTATTAATTATTATGATCACCGGTGTCTGTATAGATTTTGACAATGATTATTAAAAGTGGTCGTCAAGGCGAACTGTGGTAATAACCGCAATTGTCGGTGGTGGTGGCGACCGCCGGCGGTAATTGAGGCACCATAAATGGAAGGGCGACGATGACAATGCGAAAAGAGCGCGTTTTTTAACTGGTCTGCACGGCTGGCTGGCACGACGCGCGACTCGGTTTTGTGTTTGCGGGATGTAAAGGACGGGGGGGGGCTTCGCTGGACGTAACCGCCATCCTTGCGGCGGCGGCCCACGTCTTTCTACAACGCGTACCCAGAAACACCGCTGTCGCCCTCTCTCCGCTGCCGCGTTCGTGTTTCTCCACCGCCGCCGCCCCTGTCTGGTAGTACAGTATTCACTTTCGTGATCTGTTCTACGAGAGACCTGTATGTATTGTATGTATGCCCGCGTGACGCGTTCACACTAGGACGCGCGCCATGCCGCTTTGCGCTGCCTTCGCGCGGTTTGCCTTCCTCGTGGAACCTGCCAAACGGCGGAATTCTCTCGCCTCCGGCCTTAATTTAATCGAATCACGACGGTTTTCACGATTATATCCATGCGTGTGTGTGTATATAATACGTGTACATATTATAATAATAATATGCAATGCGGTATGCTCGCGTCGCGTAAACCGAGCGCGCGCAATGCCTTCCAGATATTCCGATTGTTTTTTTTTCCTCAACGAGTAATATTACATATATATTAAAGAGTAATTGTACATTGGAATTTATTGCGGTACAAAAACCGCCTTCTTAATTATTATTATGTTTCTATTTATTTATAGTGCGTGATTTACTCTTATATCAAATAGATAATACTATTATAAATTATCTATGGTTTGGTTTTGTCCATTTGATTATGCATAATTATTATTTTTTTGGATACGCCGTGTCTCCAATTGTAAAATTTTCGTTATCCGTATATTATCGTTTTTCAAACGGACTTTTGTCGATCGATAATATTTTTATAAACACAATGTTGGTTGGTTTTTTTTTTTTACACGTCAAACGAATAAATACGGTTTCGTATTTTCCCCAGAATGTACAACACTAAGTCCCCTCTATTCGCGTATAACATCTGTCAATAATATAACGGTGTACTCAAAATTACACCCGTATTGTGAACAAAACGGGCGATTTGCATTTACAAAAACCGTACGTTGTGGAATATTCAGTCGTTATTTTCTGCAATATATTGTCCTTGAAATTTCGGTAGGTAGTGGGGTAATTGTAAAAAAAATAATTCTATTATTCGGTCAGTTTTAACAATTGCGTCGATCGTCATCATGTAATAATAATATTACTCGACATTTTAAGACCGGTGTGATGGGGGGGGGGGAGATACCGTGAAATTATTAATACGTCTGGAAATAAATGATAAATATTATGCTCGCGTTTTTTGATATCAAAGAAACGGATTTTTGCTGGTTGTTTTTTATTTTTGATCTGTACGCTGACAATGCATAAATCGCAACGACATCGATTTCTTCCGAGGTATATCTGGAGTTGTGTGGGCATGTACTGCTATTAAAAATTTCATTGCTGAGAGCGCGTTGGTAATATGAACCTGTTTAGAGTATTACAACGCGCTGAGCTAGCACTCATATATAATAACAATATACTTGTGCGCGCGCGCGCACACGCACACGCACACACACAAACATGCGTATTATACTTAGGCGTACATACACACATAGAAGAGACCAACAACGCTGGGTTATCGGTCGGCCATAACGAGGCCGGTCGCATTGCACGACTATCGTTGTCGTTTCGGTAAGCGGTGTTGGCTGTGGGTACTATTGTTGCGCTCGGGCCGCGGCGGTGCGGTACAACAAATCGGTAATTTAATGAAACAACGGAGGAGGTTGGCGTGGCACATGCACCGCGTGTACGTTGCAGCGGCGTGCGGCGGCAGTCATTCGACAATTCTCTCGGAGTTCAAACATTATATTATTATTATTATTATTATTATAGTGAAAAATGCGCGCGCGCGCTAGGAGCAGCTGCTATCATCGCACTACCGCCGGTGTTAGATACACTTAAACAGTTAATCGTATTTGCCAGCTGCTATATAATACACAACTATAATATACTATATACTCTTGTATAGTTATTATTTTTTTTTCTGTTGTCGATTATAAATCGTTCAACGTTTTTTCTGAGTATTCTACATTTTTTTTTTCTGTCTAACTAACTTTCACTTATATCTCAAAAAGTAGCGGTTCGACAATACAGTGTAATTAATTTAGTGGATTTAGGAAGGGTGTAAAAAAAAATTCGTGACCACTGTTTTATGTCAGGAAGATTAGGCATGTTTGGTTTGTATACTGTAAACGCTGAAATATTTTGAAAATGATAGAAGAATAAGAATATTTTCCATCGAATTACAACAAAATGGAAAAATCGAAATTTATAAAGAACCACCGTGTGTATTTGTGATAAATATTCCAGTTTATTTTTCATATTTTCTCGTTATTTTCAAAAATACAAGGAAAACAAAAAAAATAAAAGGATTTCTATAACCCCCGCCACATTACATAATTATATTCGTACAATTGCTGTTGTAGTGTAGACAGTTTTTGAAAAATATTATTTTTGATTTCAAGGAATATTTTAACTATTATAGTTGGGTATCTTAAAATTTTTCATGGGTCTTTTTTATATGTACTATTTAGTCACATGTTCTATACGCGTTTAAAATGATAATTTGATGTTGTAGTTTATCGCCATTATGAGTCTTGTTTTAATTTTATTTGAATTATGATTACCTGTAACGTTTCTGTTGATTATTATTAAATCAAAACATAAATAATCATTTTTTTTTTTTACTGCACTGCGAGATTTATTATTATTTTTAATGCTTTTAACAGTATAGATACTGGGCATACCTATGTGCATCATAATATTTTACATATTATTCTCTATGGTGTATCTATGTTTTATTTGAGATTTTATTGTACCTATTAAATAATAATTTATTAATGCCATTAAATTATCTTGTTTATTTGAATATTAACACATTATTTTAGATGTTGTGATATTGATTTTGTATTTTGAGTTGTTACATATTTTGAATCTATATATTATAAAATATAACAAGCACAAATATAAACAATTTAATTTCTAGAACTTGAGAAACTCTTGAAGTATTAAATATCACTTTTATAATTTGGAAATGGTAGGTTAGATTCAAATTTAAATAATTAGTGATGTTTGACCATTTACCATATGATAAAAGTGGAGATATAAATAACAATCAAAAGATAATGTGAAAAATATGTTTTAGGAATTAAAAATTTACATATTTCAATCTTGAGTCAAAATGTCAGTAATTCATTAAAACTATTAAATAATAAAAATAAAAAAATTTTAAAAATTGTTTGCATTTCAATTGTGGTATTGAAAAATGAAAATAGAATGTTGGTTAGTTGCTTTATTATAATCCTAATCTGTGGTTATTAGTTTCATCTGATATTCTATAAATAAATAAATTAAAGATTTACCGAGAATTATCAGAATTTTTTGTAGCTAAAATCTTTCTGTGATGTGTATATCCCTGAAAAAAAAAAAATAATCATGACTATATATACATTTTAGATTTGTGAGTGGTTTTTTTTTCGGATAACATATTTTCTTAGAGTTCCTAAAAATTCAAAGCAATAGCTTTATACAATAGCTTTAACAGGTACTTATAATATTTGAATGTCATCTGCAATATACATACTTATTATTAGGTAGTCATTTTCTATAGGTTATTGTTTTTTATTGATACTTTATAACTACTAAGAAAGTGGTATGTATATTAGGTACATATTTTGTCGCATATTAAAACATTTATTGAATATTTGATTGAATTGGATAGGTATCTTGTGTAGGAAAAATATATCTCCCTTGATTGTAGGTAGGTTTATTTTATAAATAATTATTATGCTATGAATTTGCATCTTTAAAGTCAAAAAAATAAATATCTTAAGCTATGCATTATATATATATATATATATATATATATATATATATATATATATATATGCATATATAGACATAGTATTATTTTTTTTATTTTCTTGTATTGAAAATCAATTAGCTTACAATATCAGTGTTATTGTTTGTACTTTTTGTGTTTAAACATTATACGATTTTAATAACGCACTAAAAATTAAATGGATAGTTTGAAGTCATTATATTTTTATTATGAAACTAGATATTATTTTATACAAAAATATACAAAAAGATAAAAAAAAACATTTATTATATTAAACGCACAATTAAATAAAATTTTCATATATTTAATACACAGGAGACAAACTATGATTAATTTTTAGTGCGTTTAATATTATTTTTGAAATGTTTTTTTTTAAATTTTTGTGTATTTTTTTTTAGGAATTGGTTGCAAAATGTTGACACTTTCATTAAGAAAAAGAACCCAATCTAAGCGAAGTTTAACATCAAGAATTGACGAATTATTAGATGCAATTGGATTAATAAGACATGTAGTGCCTAGAGATGGTAATAGTTTGTTCCGATGTATTTCTCAATGTGTGTTTTTCACCCAAAGTTGTCACTTGGCTGTTAGAAAACATCTCTTACAATTCTCTGCCTTGCAAACTGAAGAATTTGGTCAGATGACCGAGTTGTCTGTAAATAATTATGCAAATAAAATAATTGATAAAAAGTTAGATGGAGAATTTCTGGACATGCGTATTGCTGCTAAATTTTACAAAATTAATATTGTGTTTTATGTAGATGCACATCCTTTTGTACCTATTATTATTGAAACTCCGAAATCGGTAAAAACATTGAATATATGTCTTAATTATGAAGGTACATACGATTTAGTACTATCCAAAGAAGAAGTTGTGAATATTTCATTTTGTCAAACTATTTTATACAAGACTTTATATAACGATGTTTATAAATTATCCGGTGTAGATTTTGCCGTGAAAGAAATGTTGTTTGACAGAAATTTACCATCTGCAAAGTCAAACGACCAGAAAAGTTTGGAAAAAAGAGCTTCTTGTATAGACATGAAAGAACTGCTGATAAATGGTATTATTCCGTTTCCATTCAAAGTGGCTAAAGCTTTGACACCTAATTTGTATAGAAACACAGAGTATGATATTTGGATGAATAACAAAAAAGAAAAATTTCTTGGCAAATGTAATAATTGGGAATTTAAAGAAGGAAGTCAATGTATGGTTTTAATTGAAAATCAATGGTGTCATTGTTATATTCAACGTATCTATGGAAAAAATGAACCAGTTGAAGTGTATGTTAGAGATTTGGCACAAAAAATGTTAGTGGACTTTGATCAGTTGAAATTAATAATGACTGAAAGTCATGTACAATTTGGTCAAATATCTTCATCCACTGATTTTTCAAATAGATTTAATTATCAAGATCCTGAACAATATGAAAGTCCTATTCAATTAAACAACACAGGCTTTATTTATAGACCAGCAGTTCATAAAGTTTTGCCTAGACAAGTATTTCCTTCCTCTAGTTATCAGTATCAATATCGTCCTGATATGATCTCTCCAAATTCAACAAATAATGGGAATGTGATGTGTCCTTGGTATATATCTACAACGCCCATGCCATTATTACCAAATAATTTTTGCCCGTTAGGAGTCACTGCATCATCCAGTCTACCATCAGTGTCTCCATGTTGGCACTGTTCTCGCAATCCTACTAGTACACCTTGCAACTGTGTGCAATACAACAATAATGAAGAAAGTGGTGTGACCATGGTTTCTAATCATGCGTATCAACCTTGTCTAATGCCAGAGTTCGATGTGCCTGCTGATGAATTGCAGCAGTAGATAAATAAAAAAACAAAGGCTACCTAATATAATACAACAAGGACTGAAAATAATTTATCTTTATGTGATACAAAGTTAGGTAATATTTTTAGTTGTAAAATTCTATTTTCTATAACATTTGAAAAAAATATTTAAAATATATTATAAAAAAGTAAATTTTAGTTCATATTTTAAATAAATTGTTTATATATATATATTGAATAACCTTTGTGATTTAAATTTTTAAATTGTAACTAAAAAGATCCTATTTGTAAACACATGTATATGGGTTCACCATTAAGAAAAGATTATTTTGTTATGTTAATTTTTTTTTTTTTTTTTTAATTATAAAGTCTGATTTATTCGATCATGAATAGTTGTTAGGTTAGGTTAGGTTACGACTTGGTTGTGACTTGTTAATTAAAAGTTAAATAAAAGATTAATTTAAAAAAGTAATAATAACATCAATATATTCTCTAAATTTGATGTAAAAATTGTTTTAACATAGAAAACAACACCCATTCCACGAAAGTTTTAGGTAAATGAAAAAAAAAAAAAATCGATTTTTTATTATATTACAACAACTTTTGTAGTAATGATAATACACAGTTAATTAGTTTATTATTACATTAATTTAGTTGTCACGGTCAACACCATTTTGGATTGCTAGTATTTTATAATCATGATTCTCTAATTGCATTGGTTATATTATTTTCTAATATACATAAATAATATAAATATATTTGTAATATAATACGTATGAAAAGTGGTCAGAACATAATTTAGAATTTTTGAGGCCCGGGACAAAAGAAACAAAATTAGCCTATTATTATGAATTGTAAATTAAATTATAATAATAATTAATATTATTTTAATTATAATTACTAAATCCATTTAATACTTAATAGTAAATAAAATTAAAAGAATAATTAAATCCAGTAGATGGGTCCTCTGATCGCCATGCGCCCTAGACAAATACACGTAATATTCTTGCGTAAATAGGACCTTGAGTGTGATAAACAAGTACATGGCATAATATTGTAATGGTTTATATTAAACTCCGGGGTTAAGTTAGGCTATATCAAACACTATTAAAGCATTAAATCCCGTTTACATAATGGATAATATATATATTTATTGACTACTGTAGATAAATAAATTAAATGATATCGTCTGCGGACCGACCGATTTGCAAAATTTGACTTTCACTTTTGGAGAACGTGTCGTGTCCCTTTTGTTGTTGCTGTCGTCTCCCACAATTAAACGTCCGGTGAAAGCATAGGTAGACGCATTTTTACGCGAAAAAACCGGCCTTGTTTTATTCTAACTGCCCAACACACACATGCACACAATGGTAACTCGACAATATGACTACATATAATATTATGACGATAGAAATCGGAATACATGATGGCGATGCGATCGGGTGGTTCGATAACGAGGAGTGGAAAGGTCTCAACGCGCCTCTTGACCCTAAACCACAGAAAAGATGAGAAAGAAAGAAATAGTATTACTTAAACCGGTTGTGCGTGCCGATATGAATATTGAATAGGTTTGGACACGGCCGCGTCGTCGTCCTGGCGTTATTCCTGATATTGTTCGGCGGTAGCCATGTTGTGCGTTATTTACGATAAACACGCTGACTGCTAATTTTACAGGAACGTTTTTTTTCTATAATATATTAGGTATAATATGAATTAAATTGTTACGGTATCAACGTTGTTGTTGGCCAGCGAGAGCGAAAATTAATAAAATTAACTAACGCTATATATTATTATGTTTACATTAAAAAAAAAAGGCTATTAAAATGTTTTATCAGTATACAAATGTTATAACAGCGACGATCGTGTACACGTTGAAAAAAAAAAGATAATGTAAATGATCATTTTACGCGCGTGTGTTCAATTATAATATTTTAAAACATAATACCTACTCGATGTTATTGATATATAAAAATAATATTTCGGTAATGTGCTGCATTATTATTATTTTGTGTATAAAAAAAATGAGCTTGTTATTCTAGTGTGAACGTTGTCTAATTCGATACTTGTCGATTCAGCATGTACCTCCCTCTCCCCACCATCGGACACGTTCTTCGATAGCTTATAGACTACTCTCGGAAGTAAAATGTCGTTCGCCACAGTGGCAATACTGTCGAATCGACAAACAACACTCGCTACTTACTACTACTGTTGTGTACTATTCCTCTTGCTTATCCCCCGCCGGTTTTTGTACATTCGATATCCTAGTTGTGTGTTTATTGTCTTATTATAACGGATAGACCCGACGTCTATTGACAATTCGGTTAATATAAAAAGTGGGAGAAGTCTATTGGCTAAACATATATATAAAAAATAAAAAACGCCCTATTCTCAATTTGTTGTATCGTCGAACAAAGAAAAAAAAAATAACTAGTGTTCCCACTTTCCAGTATTATTATTATTATTTTTTTTATTTCCACAAAGTATTAATCCGTCGAAATTATATTGGTTGCACAGGTGGCGAATGTATGTTTATTATACGACTTGTTAATCTACGTCATTTCAATTAAGTCGTCTACGTCATTATAATATTATTGTCATAGATATTGACATACTTATATAAAAAATAAAAAAAATAGTACACTGCTTCATGTCAATGAATTTAATCCGGTACTCGAATCTTGAATTATTGTTTTCCGTCTGACTACGCATTTTGAATTAAAATATATATATGTACTTTATATTATATATCGCACCTAATATTAGAAATGATATCAAATTTTTATCCACTTAATAATAAATTTGTTTATTTATCCGTCATTTTTCCCGTTACAGATTATTATACGAGTATAATATATCCGTAACTATTTAGTAACACGTAGGTGATTGGTACAAGTGTAATCACGACAAATGTAATCGTGCGATTAATATTTGACTTCAATTGAACGCGGATACTTGCTAATAGCGTATATACAGTTATTATTTATTTATTTTTTTTGTTTTAATCAGGTAGATGTCACAGTGTTTTGACCGCATAGTCACATAATTTTCGTTAGAGGTGTGTAATAGACTACGTATTTATTATTTTTCGCGTGTTGTGAAATGTATATGTATGTATATATATATATATATATATATATATATATATATATATATACGTATTTAATATTGGGGTTATTGTTATTTCAGTATAATATGTTTTCCCATTTGGTTTAACGTGATTTGTAATAAATGCAATTATACTTTACCATAATGTAGGAAGATGTTTGTCTCGATCGACCGACAATCGCGTAACTCAATTGCTAGTTAATTTTATTATGTAATTTAATTTTTGTCAATATTAAAATCGGTTTGAATACGGAACGAGAAAGCTAAACGAATCGGCGTGTCTATTCATCATCTTATATCATTGTTTTACCCGTAGTAATTTGCTTATTGATATTTTATGTAATTACGTGTCTAATCTTGTTTTGGCACAATACGGATAGATTATAGCTCTGATTATACCTTTGTTTAATTTTAGCAAATTCTATTAAATCCGTATTTTACATTTTTATCTGTTTTGGTTGTTGTTTTTTTTTGGCAGCATTGTTGTGAAAACGCTTTGGATTCCCAATAAACGCGTGTATTCAAGGCACTCTTTCTTAAGTAAGAAAGCTTAATAATTATCTCGTTTTGTGTTTAATATATTATGTAAAACTGTATGTTCTCAGTTTGCTGTTCAGTACACTATTGTAAATTATACGAGTTCCTTAAATGGTGACAGATTTTTTCAGTTTTATATGAGATGCATTGACAAAAGGAGAATACCTAATTTTAAACATCCTGAACGCGAATTAAACGTATGACTATTGTATTATTCAATAAAATGTATCGCATACTTCACTATATTTTTTACATTATATTATATTACTCAAATAAATAATTAATATCATGTTGGTACTCGATAGAATTAAAAAAAGATCCAATAATAATCTGCCGGTTTGATTATTTTGAAAAGAAAAACTTATTTCAGAAATAAATGGGGTTAGATTTACGGGTAACTATTATAACTAACCATAATATTAAATTATTTATAGTTGATCTGGAAAAAGAAATATTTTTAATAGCTGCTTTAGTGCCTGCAAGAAAATATAATTATCACGTTGTTTTTTTTCGACATATTTTATTTGGTCGGTATATCCGTCGCTATATTATACTCTAGGTATTCCATTAATAATTTGAAATTTATGGTTCTGTTTGTGTGTTTTTTTGTGTAACGGAACACGCGCGGTTACCAACATTCTAACGGGGCTGCTGTTGGTCCGATTAAATTAAACTGTTTTTTATTTTCTTGTCTAGGGTAGGTAGGTAGGCAAAGCTTTTCCATTCGGGCGGGAACTGTCGGCGTTGTCGTGTCCGTCCTTGGCGATGGCGGCGAGTTACTACAGAGGTACAACAAACGGCCAAAACAAAACTCATATTGATTTGCTCCCGGTCAGTTGCCCGGTAGAGGGAAACACGCAGTATAGGGCGGTAGGAAGCAATCGGGTGAGGAAGGGGTGAAAGGAGGGAGAAGGAGTACGTGCGATTTTTGGCTGTGAGCGGACTAACCGCTGCCCATCGTAATAATAAACACCCCCTTTGAAACTAATACTACCGTCGTCGTTGTCACCGCCGCACTTTGTCCACATTCGCCCTAAATCCGACACGCGGGCCGACGACGTTTGACAAGTTCCCAGGGAGTGGCAGTAAAATGCTTAAGTTGTACGCATAGCCCGCGCGATACCGGAAAACTTTTCCCCAAAACTAGCAATATCCGATTTCCGGCGGCCTCGTCAATTTAACACTATATATATATATATATACACACACAAAAGTACACCAAACCGTGGAATCCGATATTATCATCGATTACTTCCCCCCATGTGTATGCGTGTATTGCTTGAATCGAGGCTAAAATAAATCTATTATTTGGATACCGACTTGTATTTATCATAGTCCAATTACTTCAAATTATTTTATTTACATTTTTCTAGATTACGAGCGGATAGAGATAATTATTAATTCAAATTTCGTTTTTTGTCCAGCGGTACATTTAAAACAGGTAATTGTTCGGGTATCTCAGTTCAACGGCCGGAAAACCTCTTAAACAATATGTACAACAGTCGGATTTTAATACTTATATTCCAAGATAGAAGTAGTTTTTTTTCAAATGATTATAATTATCGCATTCGAATTAAAAATAATACACTAATGCAGCTGGATGATTGGCCAGAATAAAAATAAACCACGATCGGTTTAAATTATAATTTAATTGATTTTATTTATAGTTAATTGCACACCACGCACGCTCGATCCGTTCGTCGTTACCTATATTATTATATAACTATTTGTGTACAATATTAATAATGATAATTATTTTTAACTTATAATAACTCCATCGTTTTCACTAATTAAAAATTAACTATTAATTAATACATTTCGGAATTAAAACGATGTTTATATTTTGTTCGTTTATTATTTATTTGCATAGACGGTTCCGCAGTGTTTCTCTGATTCAAAATCCGTTTCAGTTTAAATTGTTTTAACAAACGCGAAAATTTATTTTGGTATCCAAACATTGTTCGTCAAATATATAAATATAGTTATGGCAAGAATCCATGATATGCGCGTTCGTGATGCCAAAAATTGTGACTATATAATTTAATTGCAGAGTATAGTAAACCCCCTGCTGCCGCCGAGTATCAAGCGTGACTCGGTATATCATGAATCTAACAAGTGTTACAATTTTTATGAATTGGCTTTGAATACCTCGTTATTAATTTTTAATTTCTATCGTGTTTTTTATTCGGAACATAATAAATCATCAACACCGCGTTTTATTTATGTTAAAAACAATATCACGTATACAGGGACTGATTAACCTTAATGATTTTAATGGTTCTGGTTCCGGTTTGGTTCTTAAAATTATAAAATAAGGGTTCCGGTTAATACCGGTTCTTTAAAATGCACAGTTTCGAATAGCATTGCATATGACTTATTAAGAATTTTTTGTTTAATAATAAAATTACCAACAGAATAACTATTTGATGACAATAATATACTCTATTATTATTATTATTATTATTATTATTATTATTATTCATTCTATCTATATTATGTTCAATTTCAAAATAGTGGAAATATCATTTTCAAGTAAATTTCATGACGAATTCAAGCATGTTTTCAGAAGTTTTATTCGATTACTAGGACAGTCGTTACAATTGGCATAATAAAGGTATATTTTGAAAGAAAACAACCAGTATCGAATCCTCTTAACAACTAAATGTTATTCGTAGGTATTCTCGTTGGAAAAATCCATAATCGTTGTCCAACCATGTCATATAATATGATTATTTTGAGTTAAAAATACCATAGATAAAAATTATAAATATAAAAGAAAAATATTTTAATGAAAAACGGACATTTGTATTTATTTGATTAAAACAAAATTCAAATTAAATAAAATGTTCAGTTATATCTTAGAACCGATAAGAACCGCAAAAATGTGTTTCATTTAAAAGGTTCCAGTTTCTTGAATTGAGAAATATGGGTCCCTACTTATATAAATATAATTAAGTCTTCTCCGCTTTTATCCCCGCACGATTGATATCGGCCACCACTATTATTCTCGCCCACCGCAGCGTCTATTCGTCGCCATTTTTCATCCACTCCCCAATAAAATACCCTACTTCCTTAAGACTTTAAACGGACTTTTCTTGTTATAAAAAAATTGTATACAGTTACTCGTTATATTTATAATATAGGTGTAATACTAAGGTTTGAGATAAAAATTTACGATTAGGGTTTGTGTTTCTCGTGTGATTATTGTAGTATAAATATATGTATTTATATACTTTTACTAGGGTATATTTATAAATATTATTCACATAATGCTATCACAACTTAATCGTATTATTTAGAAAATACTTAGTATTTTGAACTCTATATACTTTATAGTTTATTTGATTAGTTTTTCCGGTTAAATTAATTCGATGAATCACTTTATGATGAATTTTGTCTCGTTCGTATGATAATATTCTTGATTAAAAACAAAAATATTTAAATTCTGAATTTGATCTCATGTAATAAATTTTTTTACCTATACAAATTATTATATTTTATTTTACTATGTGTATTACTTACTAGGACATTTTATATTTATATAAATAAAAATTCAACTTTGGTATTAGTGTGAAATTATTTAGTGGCATTATTATCAAAACACTATCATATTAATCAGATATCAATCAGATTACGTATGTATGTAATTTTGGTATTACTAGAAAATGTGTACTTAATATTTGTACAAACGGTTTAATCTGGTTTATTTTTCATGTTAAATTTATAATTCGATGGACAATGGATGGATCACTTAATGATGAATTGTCTCGTTCGTATGATGATTTTTTTGATTAAAAAAAATTTTATATTCTGAATTTGATTCCATCTACTTAATACAAAAATATAAATTAACATAATAATGTTTATTATTATTTTGTTGTACCTAGTACTACTAATTTTTTTCGTGTTCATATTGTAACCTTCGTGTTTCTCCAGATAGTAAATGACCGATAAATATTGCGATTCTCGAATACCACGATTTCCTGTGAAATTACCAACGGTATTCTATTAGATTGCCGAAGATTTCTGGGATAACCAAACATTCGTACACCGGTCACCACTGGTTAGTGATTTACCATCTGGTCTATTACTTTTTTTCCTTTAAATTTCTACTTACTTTATCGTTAATTTTTCTAAACTATTGTTGGAAATACGAATAATTATAAATAATTTATATTTATATATTGAACTTATCACATATATTATATTACTCAAATGAATCTTTATCGAGATACTATGAAATAATATCGTTAAAAACTATGCTCGAATTTTAAAAGCATCATTGCATTTCGAGTTATTAAATTAAAAAATACTGTAAACCTGCCCCCCCCCCGGTGAAGGTTCCTCTTGTATGTGTATTTCCGTTTTTATTCTCACTTGTTTCAATATGTTTTTACATTTTTATCTAGTATTTTCTAGGGTTTTCCGATTTTTGTTGTATGAATCCTGTACGGATTGATAAAAGTCAAACGAAATATCAGAAACAGCGAGGGTGATGGGGACTGTTATGTTTGTCATTTTAACTGCGAATTAAGATAGCCTAACGAGCTATGCAAAAGTGAAGACCTCTAACTGCTTTTGTCACTGCTCGCTAACGTGCCTATTAATCGTCCTTTGATTGAACTATAATTATAATGTCACCTATGTCATCAACATTCTACGTATATTTCCAATCAATTCATTCAATAATATATTATCTATGTATAGTGCGTGATTATTATTTTAATCTGGTATCGAATAATAGTTGCGCCTACTGTGTAATATGTCAATGGTTTAATGGCCGCGTTATACGATTTTTCAATTGCTCGTTTGGAAACAACGTACTATCTTGTTAATTCATGGTTCGGACCGATTTTAATAGTTTTCTTTTTAACCGCAACTTAAATAAATACCCGGAAAATTACGGTAAGCTCCGTTCGACGTTCAGTGTTGTGCGATAGTTTAAGCGGTTAAGACAAGTTAGATTAGGTTTCTCGGCTACCCTGCGAAAATACTAATTTAATTTAATAAGATTATTTTTATTTGAAACATAGACTATTGAGCTCGGGTCACCACTGTTATTTAACCTACTACATATAAACAAATACGCACGAAAACAATAATATGATTTGTAAGATCTGAAGATTCCAAAGGCTGAATAAATGACCGTCTCCGGTCGTCCGTTAGTCGTTTTTACTTACTACTCTTTACTATAGTGGCGAGTATGGGGGGTTTTTTTTTTTCAAATACGATACTTTTGGAGAAAAACGTCAATAATATCTCTGGCATAGGAAGAAAAAAAGTTTTTAACCTACATATCAGTTAATTGTAATGTCGGCTTACGATTTTTTTTATTTCTAGTATAAGAAAAAATTCATGTAGACTCACCTTTACTACCTCTTTATATACCCCCTCACCACCGATTTTATCGGTTCACAACCCCACTCGTTCATTTCTTATGCGGCGTTTAGTTAATTGTCTATGTCATTTATCGCTAGCAGTCCAAAGAGTTTGAAATTGTTAACACTTTTTGACATCAACTGCCAAACTATATACCTTTGAGTAACATCTGTGCCAACAAATTATATTGTTATACGGTTTCTGAAGGTTTGTTTAGAAAAAAAAAAATTTAATATGTGTCCCCCTTGGATTAATTAATTAAACTTTGATCCCGGGTGAAGTGAATAAAATATTTAAAAAATGCATCGGCGTCACGCGCCCATATAAAAAACGAATTACGTCGCGCAATTATGATACGAGAGGTGTCGGATGAGGAAAGCGACGAGTGCTACGGCGGCCCGTTTTACTTTGCTTGTCTTTTATAATAAATAATAAAAAGGTTATTTGATAATCATTAACTGCAACATAATTCCATGGATTTTATCAATATAAAAAATAATTCAATAAAGTAATATGATTTGATCATCATTACTTCAAGTTGAATATATTTGTCATGCATTATAGCAAACTCTCTAATCTGTATCAAAAGGTATATAATTAATTTAGAAATGTTTATGTTTCGGATCGCAAAAAACACGAAAGTATAACCGTTAAATAGTATTGGTTTTCTATTTCGTTTCTTAAATATTTTAAAAACATCTAACCGTCTTATGTGCCTAACAATCGACTATAATAATATGTGCAATATATTTCCATTATATAATATGCTGCTGTTTCCGTTATTGGCATTTAGATTTTACAATATCTAAATGTTTTTAGTACACTGATAACATTTTTTTCGATTTTTTTTTCTATTGAAATATGATTATCAGCAATTTAACACGTACAACGTGCAGACTGCTATTAAACTGAGTACATATTTTTGCTTACATTATTTTTTTGTGCCGATCAATTTACGATGTATTATAGTCTCGTTGGTACGGTAATTAATGGGCGTTAATAGTATATTTTATCTTCCGAACTTGATCTACTTATTTTTTAGAATGTGAATAATAATATTACATTTGTATATTATTTAATTACACGCTGTTAAATGCACTGAACTGCACAATAAGTATAAATATATAATATATAAATAAAACGCCCTAATGAATTTATTCTTGGGACGTTTTTACTGAAATATATAACGGTTCCTTAGTACAAGTACATAGTATATAAGTTAAATTCGAGTACCGGACGAATCGGTATAATTATTTTATATATAAAAAAATTAGGTGAAAGTTGCAGTGTATATTATTAAATTATTTGATTTATCGATAAAGAAAAAAAATACAATAGGTTCGACCTAGCTGCTATCTAAACATGATGAATTAGCGTTATGAGATTCATTCATATCGGTGGCAAAAAAAAAGTAGCCATTATATAGTCAATAATTATAAATTTGACATATAACCTACTTGTTTATTATGATTTAAACAGATTGATATTGAAGTGTACGCGCATGAAATTATAACACCGTGTATAGTATTTGGATGGTTGCGTGGTTTTTTTTTTCTGAATTTCGACAAGTGTTTGTTGTTTTAACGGAAAAATAAGCGATTCGATATGATCAGAAGATGACGACCTAGCCATTAACGCGGCAGTGGCTGCCCCGTGGTAGCCGCTCATCGAAAAAGTACGTTACACCGGCCTGGGGAGACGCACGCGGGCTGGCTGGCTGGTTCGTCGTCGTTATTATTATCGCTGTCGTCGTCGCGCGCGCGGGAAAGTCCGCCGCCGCCGGTGTTTCATTATGCGATGCGGAGCGGCACCTTTCCCCCCGATCACCCCGCGTAGCAGCGGTAGTAGTAGTTGTGTAGTAATAGCGGCAGCAGCAGTACTTGTAGTGGGTTAGAGAGCATCGGAGCTATATTCGGGAAAAATCGATGACGCTATTACCGGCTGCCGGCCGTGTTCCTCCTCGTCGTAGTCGTCTCCTTTTCGTTCTCTCACCCTCCGTCATCGTTGTCGACAACGACGCCGCCACCACCCATTCGGAAGGGCTGCGTTCTCGCCCGGATAAACGCCGCGCCACCGGTAATTGCCCCTCCCCGTCTGAGCACCCTTCTCTTACGACGGGAACAAAGGTGCGTGCGGTGTTTTATACAAACCGACGACGTGTAATATTATTCTATCGAATTATTTTATTACGGTTTTATATATTCGTTCACCCCACTGGGCCTTTTTCAGTGTGCGGCCGCTCCACTTGGACGCCGTAACTTAGTGACAGACTTATTGTGTATGTCCAACGGTTTTCTTTCTCTATACAATTTGTATTATTATTATTATTAATTTTATACTCGACACACGTTTAAAATGTATTTATTTATTACTTCTACCGTAATTCATTATGATATAATAACCGACCATATAACAACCGAATTACTATTCAGTACGCTTGCTCGGCGACTGTCGATAGTTGCGCACCAAAGTTTCAAACTTTGAATTCATTCGGTATGGCACAAATTCCCCGTACAGTTTCTACACTTTGACACGATATTATTAAATTTCATACCTACCGTTGAAATGTTTTCGTCGGTCTCGAGAATAATAATAATAATAATATTACAATTAACTCGTAAAGTATTTATGTAATTAGCCCCGTTGACGAGAACTATTCCGCCCTCCTATGTTGTAAGTTTGCCTGAATCGTGACGAATAATTAATTGAATACTGAAACATTGTAAGTAGAAATGTTAAGAATTTATAATCAGTAGTAAGTACTGCCGCATTAAGTGCACGCCTTTAGTGATTATCTGACGTCATTTTACCGGCGTACAAGTGGTTTAGTTATGCAACATTGTCATTTAAATTGCATCTTGTGTGTCTCTAACCGCGCTGCTAGCTGTAATTTAAATTCCGAATTTTTAACAAAAAAAAAAAACCGTTTTGAAAACTTTCGAAATATATTATAAAATATTGAAAACGATTTGTGCATTTCATCGCCGTGTGTGTTGTATCGATCGTGGGCAACAAATAAAAGAGAAAAAGAAAAACCGAGTTAAAGCGTCGTCGTCGCCAATAACAAATTCGCCCGCACAACACAATGAACGACCGACGCGCACAACGTTCATAGTTACGCTTCGACTATACTCTTACTCCTTGTTCGGTTCTCCCACGTATAAACACGACGGAGCAGTCCCTATACAAACTACCCGACGAAACGTGTAGATTGTTAAAAATTAAAAGCTCCCCTCCCAAAAAAACCTTTTTTCCCTCCGTGTTTCGGAAAAAATAATCTTTTTTCAATTTTAAATTATACGAGTGTCTGTGAAAAAATCCTACCTGTAAAGTACACGTCAGACAAAATTTAACGTAAAAAAAACATTTATTAATCCGTTTTCTCTCTCCGGGAAGTAACCCCTACCTATTATAATAATATATCATAAAATATACCATAAAATAAATAATCAGTTAATGTTATCGATACACGTATTACTATTTATACAGACTAACGGGTATATGGATATTTTTCGCCGTTTGTAAATTTGCTTTTAACGCTTAGTTCTAATAATGTATTACGCTATTAATATTTTTTTCAACTATTTTGATAACTTGACGAAGTTTTTGATGACTTGTGAGTTGTGAAATGGGTACACGTTTTCAATGGGATGTTGATATTTTGAAAATCTAAATAATGTGTCTTTTTTATCGTCGCTAATGCATTAAATAATAATCTATAGTAATAATTCATAACAAAATGATGTGAATATGATTATTAAACAGAAAATAATCTAAACTATCTTCCATACAGAAAAGGTAGGTATGTGAAAACATAATAATATTTTATCATAATATTACATTTAAAAAATGCCTACTATTCGTATAATTTATAGACGATAATTATTCATTGTTTTTAAATAAAAAATCCTCTATATGAATCATTGATATAATATAATGTATTAAGTATATTATTATAATATATATTTATTACTATCAAGTGTGGTCAAGTTCATTATGTCGTACCATTAATTGGAGATAAAGTGAAAATGAGAAGGAGTGTTGTGGTTTTTCTCCTATATAAGTCGGGTTGGGTTTTATTGCGATAATTCTGTTTCCTTTCCCATAATGATTTTCTTCACTTAGGAATTTTCTACCGTCCGAACCGTAAGTCGGTTTAATTGTATTTAATATCAAAGTTGGCGACGAACACCGGCTTGCGCATGCACGGTCGGCGGTGGTCGAGGGGTTATGAGTTAACTTTTCAGATAGAAGTTTTGCCAGTAATAAGAGGCTCATAAAATATAGAAAGGCGTAAAACTTTCCGAGGACCGCCACCGCCGAACTTCGTGAGTTTTATTTAAGACCGGACTCACTCACTTTATTTAAACTTATTTCCATTCTCAACCTACACTCTTCTCTTCCTCGGCCGATTTTGTTGTAAAATTCGTCGTCTTGTTTGACGGTTTCTGCTTTTGTTTCATATTTGGTTTTTATTTCTTATGTATATATATATTTTTTTTTTCCAGTTCGAAAAGTAAACTTTTAACTAGTACGATGGGGAGTAGTAAAGTTAACCTGCCGTTAACTTTGCGACATCTACGGTAGTTGTGCCAAAGTTCATTCCGATCAACTTTTCCCATGCACGCGCGCGCATCCGAAACTTTTCGGGATCCACTGAGCTTTGTCCAAACAACTTGCCCCGTGCTTGTTTTGTATAACTTTGTTGGCGAAACTAATTTATATTATTTGTAATATCCCCGCTCAGAATCCGCTGTTCTTAAGCTTTTTAAGTAGTTTAAAAATAAGTTTCCCTCAACTGCATGTAGAATAAGTGGGGCGATGGGGTCGACCGAAATGAATTATTTTTATGACGCTTTCCCCTTGCTTGTTTTTTTTTCTTCCTCGTTTTGTATATAACAGTTCCTCCCTCCCCCCATAAATACATTATTCGCAGACAGTATTGTTGGTCCACTACGTTCGTCGTCTGAACATTTTGCTCGGTAGGTAAATAGCCAAACAGAAATACACGCTAAAATGGATGTTAATATTGCTATCGTGTTCGTAATCGATTGTACATCGTCGTCGTCGGTTTTAACAAAGTAATACAATAATTGACACATTATATAAAACTGAATACATATTATATAGTTGTACTATAAGTACAGTGTTTTATTAATCTCGAATACATATTTGCTTAAAAGCAACAGGTGTATCTGGCAGTGTGTATTTGTATTGAACCATCTTATCGATTATTAAGTATTAGAACTCGAATGTTGTATATATTATTACCCCTACACAGTGCATTTTCGTGATAATATATTTTAAACTGTTTTAAAACAGTTTGTGTTTACGAAAAAATAATCGTTAAAAATTGTTATAATACGTTAAAATACAAATAATGATAATTGTTTTTTATTCCTCAACGACGCAGTGTTCTGTATTAGATTAAATCAAGATCGCCATTGTCCCCCAACTCTTAACACTCCCGTTGTGTGTATGAAATGATTTTTTCCCAGTACGAAAAAAATATCAATAATTTGTCGTGAGTTTTCGGTGTAATCTCTACTATTATATTATTGTATTTTGTATACCCGGAAAACGTGTCATCGCCGGTAACAGTATGAAAACGCATTTATAAATTTACTAATGTAATGTAATTTGTTCTTTATCTCTTTAAAAATATGTCTGACGTATTGTAGTCCGATAGGATTTTTTTTTTTTTAAATAACTACGTTTTATTATTTTGCCACCTACTTTGTGTTATCGGTTCGCCGACTGCATATGTTTAAATAACATTATTAAATAATACCTAGGTTTAATATTGTGTGTTAAACATGATTTATACTCTTATTCAAAGTTTGTAAAACTTTATGTTGACGATGCGCAGACGTAGACAGTCGCGGAAGAGTCATAATAATGTTAAGGAAACTGCCATTTATTTGTTCAATGTATGGTTTTACAACGAATAATGATAAATACATTGCTAATACTTTGTTAAATACATTTTGTTACATTTTATTGTAATTTTAATACAAAAAACTTAATGAGTTACAAGTAAAATATTTAATATTTTGATATATTTATCAAAACGGAATTAATTATAATTGTTTGATTTATCTTACATATATTTACTATAACACAATAGTTGTATAGTAATAACATTAATAATAGTATATATCCACATATAAATTAAATTAATACGTAGTTATCAGGAGAATTATATATAGCCACGTAATGTAAATTATATGTTGTTGTTTTTTTTTTATATAATTTAATTTTATTGATTGCACGGCATTATTTATAATAATGTTAAATAAACATTGATCGTTTTGAGTGATTTACTTTAATCTAATTCCGAATGATAAGGGAATATATATTAGTATATCATGGGTACCCATGAAGTTTTCAGTGTCTGAGGAAATTGTTGTTTTGGTTAGATAAAAGTTTGTTGATGGATAAGCAAACTTTATATGCTCTCTAGTTCTATCAATTTGAATGGGTGCATTCCACCATTTTTAAAACTATATCAATATAACAACGATCATAATTACTTTTATGGTTTTTGCATTTTTATTTAACAAATTAGATTTTATAGGAAGTCAATTGTTATAACATTTAATTCTTTAATTATTTAATGCTGAATAAAAAAAAATTATATTATTATTGGTTTTTAAATTTTGTATTATAATATGTTCATATAGTATTGCATGAACTACCTAATAATACATAAACTTAATTTTATGAACAAACAGCAGTAGTTTTCAATAATATTTTCTGTGATTGATTTTGTAAAAAAAAAAAAAAAAACTTTTGAAAGTTTGTTGTATGTTGTTCAACCGTTTGCCGTATTTTGTACATCCCGTTCCCCTCTTCTGACCCCGAAAAGTATGAAATAAAATAAAACTTATTTTTTCCGGTTAAGTTTGGTTCGGATTTCACAAGTTTTCAAAATAAACTTTTAAGTACATTATAGCTTTTTAGATAGTCCAGATATCGGCAAACAAAGTTTTGTAATTTTTTTCTCACTTTCCACTTTTGGACTTAAGACTTTAAAAAAGTTTCTAAATTAAAAGTAACCTTTGTCTGATCTTTTATAAATTAAAGAAGGAAAACTAAAACTTAATTTTAATTTTTCATTATATTTTACCCTGTATTTTACTTTATTATAAAAGATATTGAATTTTTTTTTCTGGTTATGTTACAGATTCCCTCCCCCTTTCGTGCCAGGTATGACTTGGACATATTAGACACACTTGTGAAACCCAAACAGTCAAAACGCAAGGATTAAACAAACGTGTTGGTAGTCCAGTAATGGACAAACGGAAAATGATCACAAAAAGAACACGAATTGATACAACAATACGTGGTGCGGGATCCGGTGCTGGACCAATTACCAATGGTCCAATACAAACAAGGCCACTGGTCGCCTTGTTGGATGGCAGGGATTGTTCAATAGAAATGCCTATACTTAAAGATGTAGCTACTGTTGCATTTTGTGATGCCCAATCCACTTCTGAAATTCACGAAAAGGTTTGATTTTAAAATTAAAATTGTATTTTATCACTTTTATAATATTACTATTTATTACAGGTATTAAATGAAGCTGTAGGGGCTTTAATGTGGCACACCATTGTTCTTACTAAAGAAGATTTAGAAAAATTCAAAACGCTCAGGATTATTGTACGAATAGGAAGTGGAGTTGATAATATTGATGTTAAAGTAAGTGTATTTTATGATGTTACCTATATTATTTTTATTATTTTCTTTCTTGCTAATATTCCATTGTTATAATAATGTTCATTTTTTATTTTTAGGCTGCTGGTGAATTAGGTATAGCTGTTTGTAATGTGCCAGGTTATGGAGTAGAAGAAGTGGCAGACACAACACTGTGTTTGATTTTGAACCTTTACCGTAGAACCTACTGGTTAGCTCAAATGGTTAGAGAAGGGAAAAAATTTACGGGTCCTGAACAAGTACGAGAAGCTGCTCAAGGATGTGCACGTATTCGAGGGGATACTTTAGGCATTGTTGGTTTAGGTAATTTACAACTGAAACATAATATATCTTATTAATAATTGACCTGGAAGAGGACCTTGCAAGGTTTTAATTAAAAATATTTTTATTAAAGGTCGTATCGGCTCAGCAGTTGCATTAAGAGCAAAAGCATTTGGCTTTAATGTAATTTTTTATGATCCTTATCTACCAGATGGAATTGAAAAGTCTTTAGGCTTGACTCGAGTTTACACACTACAAGTAAATTTTTATTAATAATTTAATAATAAATTCATGTATTATATAAAATCAATTTTTTTAGGATTTATTGTTTCAATCTGATTGTGTATCGTTGCATTGTACTTTAAATGAACACAATCATCACCTTATAAATGAGTTTACCATTAAACAAATGAGGCCAGGTTATTATTTTTTTTCCTATTCCAATAAAGTTCTAAAGAATTCTTAATAAAAATTATACATTTTGTATTTTAGGAGCTTTCCTTGTGAACACAGCTCGAGGTGGTTTAGTTGATGATGATGCACTTGCAACAGCTTTAAAACAAGGGCGTATCAGAGCAGCTGCCTTGGATGTTCACGAAAATGAACCTTTTAATGTACTTCAAGGTACATACCACTAGAATCAACTTTAACTTTAAAACTAAAAATAATATTATGTTAAACTTTTAGGGCCATTAAAAGATTCTCCAAATTTACTCTGCACTCCACACGCTGCATTTTATTCAGATGCTAGTTGTACAGAGCTAAGAGAAATGGCTGCTAGTGAAATTCGTAGAGCAATTGTAGGTAGAATACCTGAATGTCTTCGTAACTGTGTCAATAAAGAGTATTTTCCTGCCCATACTACCTATCCACATCAATCAACAGTAGCGAGTGTGGCATCAGCAGCTGCAGTAGCTGCAGCAGCCGCTGCAGCAGCTAATCCTGATGCTATGAATGGAGGGTTAGTGTTATATGGAATAACCAATTAAAATCCATACTACTACCAATTCTGTAATTTTAGATATTATGCGGGTGCTGGAGCAGGAGCATTACCAGTGCAGCAAGCGCACTCTACTACTGCACATGATAATGTGCCTGGCTCTGGGTCAGCACCACCACCACCCTCACAACAAGCGCCACCAAGCTCTCAGTCAGCTCCACCTGCATCAGTTCTGCCACATTCATTAGTGAGTACACTGCCGTCTGTCAGTAGTGGGGCTGATTCGGTGCCTTGAGCATCATCTGCCCCGTCACCCCATTCCTCTGTAATCAATGAGTATGTCTAACTCCCATTCATCCAGCCTGTTACATAAAAATATTTCACTGATTTTTTTTTTTTTTTTTACCTATTTAGGATAATTTTTAATATTTACAATAATTGTATTTAAAAAAATAACTAAATAATGATTTATTGTAAAAGTTCAAATTAGTTTTAACACAATACTCAATAAATTGTATTTTTCTTGACAAAAAGCATACAAGGTTCAACTTCATTTATTAATGAATATGGAGATTTTTGAATAACTATTTCACACTTAATATTTAATTTGTATCCTACACCATTTATTGAAATAAATATATATATATTTTAAACAAATCAACAATTAATTATACCACTGGATTGTGTATTGCTTGAGTGTGTCATTTCATTCTTTGGCTATCACACTATTTCTAGATTCATCTAAAAGATAATTTAGAACAATTTTCACTTTCATACCTCCTAATTCAGTGATGTGTTATTGCTTAAACTTCAGTTTAGAATAATTAATAATTTTGATGTTGCTATTTGTATTTTTTTGCTTTACTAATATCGTGATTGTTTTGCTACGCATGTTAATTATTAAAGGGTGCCTCGGTATGACATTTTTGTTAATTAATGTAAAATTCTATTAAAATTGTTTATGGTTTTAAATTGTTTTCTATATATATATGTGTGTGTGTGTGTGTGTGTGTATAAAATATAAAATTAACACTTGTTTTTAATTTATTTGAACATATATATACATATGTGTATTCATATGATTTTATTAATAACACTTATTCTTATACGAATTAATTTAATCAGATTAACATTTTTATAATTGACTACCTTGTTTTGTTTTATATAACTATTGCATATCATTTTATATTTTTATGTAAATAATCATTCAAGTATCTCATGAAAAAAAAACAATAAATCCCTTATGCAGAATTTAACTCACTAGATAAATAATAAATTAAATCTATTCACTTCTTCACAACAGCTAAAGAAAAAATAATCAATTTTGTTTTTTATGTTTTCATATTTAAATCTTCTAACTATTTATTTTTAAATTATTTAAAATACACAAATTTATAGAAAATTAATTATTGATTTCAACAGATTTGCCTTAAATAATGATTTATGTTGAAATATATATTCTTATCGTTAGCTAAAAACAATTGAGTTTGGTAGTTTCTATTCATATTTTCAGTTATAAAATTATTATATGATTAACTGTTGCTTTATTTAAAACAATTGGGCACCCTTTAATAATAACAATAATAGTGCATAAATAACAAAACTTACTTTTGATTGTTTTGTTAATTTATAATTTATGAATGTTATGTGATACAATAATAAAAATATATGCTGTAATAAGGACTGAAAATCTAAGTTGTAATAAAAATTGTGTCCATAGCTTTATTCTATCAGTGTTTGCATTTAAAGGAAGGGCGCGGCCTACTATAAGACAGTTTAATATTATGTTGTGCATAAATTTTCATGTACTTATTTGATGGACAGTTTCTCAAGGCGTCCTGGGGGTGGGTTATAATTTATAAGTTTGGTTTATAAATTCCATATTTTAAAATGTCGCTGCGCCCTTAGCGACAAAATTTCCATGACCATGCTTTACTTTATTGTTGACACGCTTCGGGAATATATATATTTTTTTTTATTGATTCTTTTTTTTATTTTTATTTTTATTTTTTGTAGTTTGTTAACACCCAGCTTCCGTACACTTCTGGACAAAACGACCGTGACAGTACAAATAATGTGAGCCAGAGTAGTCCGTCCCTGACGTATAGGCCTGTTGTTTAAAAGGCACATGTACTCCCCTTTAAATCTTATGTTTTATACAAGTTTCCCCTTGGAAATAACTATTGTTATATTCTAATTGACAGTTTTTGTTATTTTTATATAAAAATAACATTGACCTTCAAAATCAATGTATTGTGGGTAATTTTAGCAACAAATAACTGGACGCCTTGAGTCTTAAAATGCTCAATAGACAGTAATGAATATGAAATAGAAACATTCTATATCTTTACCGAAATATTATTCAATATATTTGTTTGTTTTTTCTTTAATGTAATATTGATCTTAAAGGTGCAAATGTCTTAATTTAAAACGAAATTATAATTTGAACACAATTATTTTCTATTAAAAATTTCTAAATTCATTTTGTTTTAAACCTTTTATTAAAAAGGTTGATATGGTGTATTATTTACCAAGTAATAGCAAAATTTTGAATGGGAGAAGAAATAGTGGAACTGGGCTTCTACAGGTTATAAAACAACATATAAATATGTTTAATTTTTAAAACATTTAAAATATAATTATTGTAAATAGCAACATCACATTAATTAAGTAGTGTTTATTACATATAGAATTTTTAACTGTTAAGTGTGTTTAACTGTTTATTATTATTAAACCAGAGATATTGTCGCCTTATTGTCCACATAGGGCGAACATTTGGGCAGGGTTAGGGGAAAGAAACAAATATTTTTTAACTTTTGTAAGTTAGATTTTTGTCATAATATTCATGTTTTAAACAGGCTCACCGACATGTTTATATATGTAATCATGTAAAAATAAATGAGGTATAATAATATCAACATATTAAACACATGGCAAATATATATATAATATTTTATATAGAACATTTTATCATTATAATTTTTATTTTGTATTTTTTTTTTTTTTTTTATGGACCATTTATCAGAATTAAACTTAAATACCATATATGATAAAGAAATAAAGTTGTTGTATATAATTTTGATGGAAAAACTATTTCTTAAACCCTTTTAAATCATATAGTTTCATTTAAGAAAAATTATTATAAGCCCATTGTTATATATATATATATATATATATATATATATATATATATATATATATATATATATATATATTTTTAGACTTTGTGTTGTAACTAGACCTAATTTAAGTCCTAGTTGTAAAAAAAAATGATAAATGTGTGAAAACATGACTAAATTATATCTTTTATAAAAGATAAAATAATAAATGTTTTGTGCTTTTTGACTTGTTTGTCATTAAAACGACATATTTTGTAACAAAACAATTTCTGTTTTAGTTTTTAAGTGAAACAAAAGGTGATGTAATTCTTAATTTGATTTTAAAAAATATGATTATGAATAATTTAATTATTACTATACATTTATGTATTTCTGTTAAGTAAAAACCGGTCAAGCAATATTTTAGCTGGGCCAAATTTTTTTTAAAACTCAAATTTGTATATATAATATTTAAAGAAGCAAAATAAATTATCAAATACAATTTTAACTATTCTTTTTAGAAATTGTAAAGATAAAAAAAAAAATAAGTGTAACATTTAATATTTTATTTGAGAAATTACAATATATTAGTGTTGCATGGAACAATAATATTACGTGTGTTTATTTATATTATTCACACTACATACATTTATATGTATATTTATATTTATTTTCTTTATTGCATATGATTATTTTATATTTTTCAACTCAATTGAATGTTAATTTAATATTTTAAATTTGAATCATGTTTTATTATGTATTACACTATTATTTAGATCAGTGGTTCTCAACCTTTTTGGATTCATGTCACCCTCATCTACGATAACCCAACACTACGTCTCCCTAACATCAAAATAATAATATAAAATACAAGCCCTATAAAAAATACAGTAAGCAGAAAAATAATAAATTTTTAAACTTTTTCCAAGATTTTCTTGTCACCCAAGGGTGACATGTCACTCCGGTTGAGAACCACTGATTTAGATGATAAAAGAATGTAAAGACATAAACATAGAAGAGTAAAATTAATTGGCAACTACTAGTCTCAGCTTATGACATTTTCAGGTTAAAAAAAAAAACTTATGTTGAAGAAATAGGTTTAAATTTGACTGTGGGTTTGTTTGTAATATGATTTTGTTTTCAAATTCACAATACTCAACATTATATCAATGTATTTCACTATACATAATTTATTTTAATCAATATATATTATATTGAATAATAATTATGTGAGTTTTATTAAGCCAATTCTCTATTAAATTAATATATTTATGCTATCACAGCCAACAGTATAATCATTGACCGAAATGAAAAATAAACAATGGAGTTAAAATCGATTTTAATATTGGGATATATTTGTTGATAAAATTGTGTATTTTTCTTTCTATTGGTATTTGTGTTTTATTAATAGTATTTGATATCATTTATATGCACTGGAACCATTTGAGTAATATAATTATATTTTTTGCTCTGATTTTCCTACCCTCTTAAGTTTATAATGTGTGTTAATTACTTAACAATTCAATTGATAAAATATGATTATGGTAATACATAATATAAATATACACAATAAGACATCATTTATTATGATATTGGATATTGGTTAATTGAAGTAATTAGTTTGAATAATAAAACAATAATTATAAATAACAAGATTAATAACAAATAATATAGATGCACATAAAACAAAAACAACAGCACACAATATGGTATATGAGTACAAATACACAAAGGCAATTACCATGTATAAGTGGACGCATGTAAAAGCTCGAAAAATAATTGTACTGGCCATAGGATTTCAGAATGTAAATGTTTGGAACATATTTACAGGGACTATCACCAGAAACATAAAATGTCTTATCTGTACCACGGCCTTAAAGGAACAAACCATATAATTCCGAATAATAGTCAATTCATATAATCTCTGGCTGTATTTTGTCATAAAATAATGTCTAGGTTTGTAAAAAAAAAAAAAAAAACTTTTATCTTTTAAACAAATTTTAATTAAATTAAATACTTACAAATTCCAGCTGATCATTTTTATTTTACAATTCCGGTTGATTATTTAACTAAGATATTTACTTAAAAAATAATTGTACAGACTACAACGAAAAACCTTAGGTACATTTTTTAGTTCATTAGTTTTAAGTTTTAACTGTGTTACTGAGTACTGACAGTATAGTAAGGACTTGAAGTAACTTTACATGTATTAATGACTAATATACACACTCCAATCTAATGTATAGAGTCTACAGTGTAGACTAAAGTATATAAAACATAATTTAAAACTAAATTAATTATAATAATATAATTATTAATTTAATGATATTAAAGACGTTTAAAACACCTTACAATCTTACTCAGCATCTAAATATTTGCATGTTCATTGAAGCACTCTTGAGAAAATTATTAGTAAATTATTATATATCGAAACTCGTATTGTTGATTTTACAAAAAAAATAAATATAAAAAAAGAACAAAGCGTTAAAAATATGGTGTGTTTATGGATAACAAAAGAATCAGAAATCAAATTTTTTTAAATAAATGTATAATTTTTATGTCTGAATATCTAACTAGGTTTTGTTTTATTGATTATATTTTATTTAGAAAATCTTTCAATTATACTTTTACTTCATTTGTTTTATCAATTTCTTAATTGTATATAGGAGACAGAAATCAAGTCTGCTGACCTCGCATAGAGGTTGATTACTAGTGGTACTTGGTAGTAAATTAGATAAATATAAATCAACCACCTTTTAGCGGTTTGAACTAATAGATTTATTAAAAGTAAATAGAAATTGCTTCGCTATGGATTTGTCGGGAAGGTTGCATGTCACTGAAAACTGATGACTTTCAAAGACTACTACAGGGCAAGATTGTTCATAACTATTTAGAATGTCATTGATGGAGAAGACTGGGCCAAAGGAGTACTGAAATGACTGCGGAAAGCAAAGTTGATACTAAAGCCAACCAAGTGTTCCTTTGGATCCGAACAGATTGAGTTTCTTGGGTTTGACATAGGAAGTCCGTTCAGGAGTTGCGAATATTCAACAGATTTCTGACTACTCTTTTTTAACAGATTCCCAATCGGTAAGAAATATTCTTGGACTTACAGGATTATTTAGGTGGTTTGTCAAGAATTATGTTGTAATTGCCAAACCATTGTTTCTGTTGATGCAGAAGAGCTATATATATGGGTCTTTGATGAACACGGATGTGCTATGACGTGTTCACAGACTGGTCAAGATGAAGGTAGTAAAAATCAGCAGATTCGCTGATTTGCACCCCCTTCCCCACCGCTTTATATGTGCCCGAAAGATGCAATATAGTGTTGGGTAATATTACAATATTCGAATAGGTAATAATAACAAATATATTTTTTTAATTTTATTAATGAGTTTCGCTCGCATATAATTATATTTCTGCATTTTAGCAGTATTCACAATATTGTTTAATTTCTAAATATTATATCTGTTATTACATATTATATAAAATACATTGACTAGATTGAGTTGGTACAATAATATATTATCATACTTGAAAATTAAAAAAAAAATATTTTAATGACACAAATAACACACACGTACACATAATGTGTAAAATCAATTTACACATTATGTTATTATAACTTACAAAAACAAAAACGTTTATAATATATATTTAAAATGTTGAAATTAAAATTAAGAATATGATTTGTTATCATTATTCAGTGTTTATACACGGAACCAATAAATACGGGGAGACATACATATATTATTAGCATTAAGGTAAAAAAAAAAATATATATATCATTTTAAAACAATTGTATTATTATTATGTAGGTACATATAACGTGTAATAATTCCAATTTTTATTAAAATACAATAAAATAAAGTTATAGTTCAGTTTAGTTACTGATTGATGTTTTCAAGAAGATAATTTGAATATTCTCTACGGGTTTTTTTTTTCTTATCTAATCAATGCCATTCAAATTCATTTTTTCGTGTTTAGTTTTTGGTTCTATAGCACTGGCTGTTAAACATTTTTGTTGTACAACAATTCGTATACACATTAAACAATAATCCGGTCTTACCTATAGGTACACGTCAGGGAATAATAGAAAATTTTTTTCTAATCGAATAGATGACAACTGCATTAAATTTAAATTTAAATTCACATGTTTGTTATGAACGTTTTTAAAACATTTTTAACCCTTACCAAAATTTTTAATTTTAACGTTACCAACACTACGGATTATCTTAAAGAATAATTATGTATTATTATTACACGTCACATTTTTTTTTTTTTTTTTTATGGTGCACGTTTCTATATAAGTGTTAACGGCTCGCACATAATAATTATTGTGCAAAAAAAAACTTGCAATAATTCTAATCTTTGCAGCAGTCTATATACGTATATATACAATAAGAACAATAATAATTTTAAGCGGGTGCGTACACATGGGAAAGAAAGGGGCTGTTAAGAGGTTGACCCTCAGTCCGAAACGTTAAGAAAATGTACAAATGTACTTACACAGTTAAATGGAATCTAATATTTCTATCTATGTGCCATTTGGAAAAAAAAAGGCTTCCCCAAAATGGTTTTTTTTTTCTGTTTACTCACCTAAATACAGATAAATGTCAAACAAAAACATATTATTTAAAGATGGCATGTATAGTCGTGTAAGTTGCATTAAACAATACCGTGTTTAAAATAATATTATCCAGTGTCGTAACTGGAGCTCAATCGAAAGGAGGTGGAAAATTGTAATACACCTCAAAATATCGCGACGGGTTCTTTCCTCCATCGCAAAAAAGTCAATAGTTCTAATGTTTTTAGATTCTGACCGAAGTGAAGCGAATGTATTTGTTTTACTATCATGTGTGTGCATTTTTTTTTTTCTACCAAACATACTGTTTCGATTTTCAAGCGTAGTACATTTTCTGAAAGCATTTTGGATCTAGTTGGTGCATTGGGGAGACCAATTTTTGATTTTGAATGTAATTATCCTAATAACTGGGGAAATGGGAAAATTTACGGCAATAATTGTTTCAACATTTTAGATTATTTTCATAATTTGTATGTAATAGTGAAAAATAAAACAGTTGAGCGTTTTTCATAGAATATTAATAGACATTTCTAGACGTGGAAAAATATTCAATACGTTCCGGCTATTTTTTATCTACTTATATTTTTCTTTATAGGCATATTGAGTTATTTTTCGTATTGATTGAATAAAATTGTTTTGGCTGAACGGAAATTCACGAAAATTCGACACAAGTGTTGTACCGATGAAAATGAAAAAAAGTTGAACATATTTTAATAATTTTCATCTCATTATTATATGGTGAAAACACCAAGGAAGGGATGAGCGATCCATACATTGCAACCCCCTTCATGTACTCCACTGAATTACCGTTACATAAAGGTATAATATAAACGCCGTAATACATTATTTTTTTTGGTTTGGACTTAATATTTATTTTATGTATTCAAAAAAAAAAGACTATCTACAATATACATCTAACGATTCTTTAAAGCAACGCCTGTTGTGCGTCTCGATCAGTTCTAGAACAATAATATATATATATATGTATATAAGTACGTATCTTTTCGAATCTAAACGCGTTGTTGTTGCCGTCATATAATGAAACATTATAAAACACGCGTGGGGACCGGGAGAGATTTCTTTATACAATATACATTTGTTATTATTACGATTAAATTTTAAATATGACGTAGGTATCGAAAAACGCCCGAACACGACGAGTGTAGAATTATATATTATAATATAGTTACGAAAAAATGTATCCTCGCATCGTTTGAAATCGGAACGCTATTTTTATTACATAACGTTTACCATAATTTAATAAATATAACATAATGTCACTGGCCGGAGTTTGTTGCGAGACTTCTGAACAGATGCATAATATATAGGATGAGTTATAGTTATAGACTGTACATTTTGTTCGTATTGAATAATATAGTTAAAATTATAAAACACTACAGCGGTCCATACTGTATATTGCATTTGTAGGTGCAGGAATTTGACGCGTCGGTGACGGGTTTACTATGACAAAGTGCGAAACTTTATTATTGTCTTTATATTAATAATAATAATTTATATCATTTACAGTGATCCGAATTTAACGGTGTGGATACCACACCACGGCAACTGGTGCGGTGGTGTGGTACGTGGTGCGCGACCATTATCGGATCACCTGGTATTGGTGGTAGGGGTAATGGTGACCAACGGAGGTGCGCCATCGTCATACGGGCAATAATATGTCGGCCCCGTTCATGCCGCTGTGCACGCGCATATGCCTGTTCAGGTTGCCAGACTGAGAGAACCGGAGCAGGCAAAGCTTGCACTGGTACGGTTTTTCCCCCGAGTGTATTCGCAAGTGTTTTGTGAGCGTAGACGAGTCACTGAAGGCCTTCTTGCACAATCGACACCGGTACGGTCGCTCGCCCGAGTGGGTGCGCATGTGCGTGGTAACGGACGACGACTGCGAAAATCGCCGATCGCAAATCTGACACCGGAACGGTTTTTCGCCGGAGTGCGTGCGAACATGTGCCGTCAGGTTGGCCGCTTGGCTGAACGACTTGTTGCAGTCGTCGCACCGGTACGGTTTTTCACCCGAATGGGTGCGGAGATGGGTCTTCAGCGTACTGGGCCGCGCGTACGTCTTACCGCATATCCCACACAAGTTTGGCCGGCACCCGTCTTCGCCGCCGATAGTCACAGACGACGCTCCGACGGGAGAACACTCCAAACCCATCCCGTTGCCGTTAACGTTGCTGCCGACATTGCTCGCAGACATTAGGATTTCGGTGCAGAGTTTTCGGTCTTTGCTGCAATCTTCGTCGATTCCGGACGGTATCGTTTGCATGTTACACGCGAATGGCGGTGGCGGCAGCGGCGACGAATCTTGTGGTCGAAAGTCGGCTGTAAACGAGTACGTGGCACCCGGCGGGTAACCGGATCCCATGGACACCAGCGGACTCAGCATTCCTTGATGATGGTGCGTAGGACCGTGATTGTGGTGAACCGGCGACGGCGATGCCGGCAGAGTCGTCCATCCGATCTGTAAAGTATACGCATAGAATACAATATATTAATATATAGAGTGGCGGTGTTTTAACGATATTCTTGCCGCTAGGAATGAGTTGACGACCGCTGACCAGCGATGGTTTTTTAGCATTTTATCTAGAACAGATTTCCTCAATATTTTATGGATACTATACTATGCGGACAGACCAGAAAACTTTCGATAGGCGTTGGACCACACCTCGGTTTAAAGGGGAGAGGATTTTTATAATTGATCTTATATGAATCTCGTGTTTTTACAACAATTTGAATAATAATCATGCCTCGCCTTATGTAATCGGTTGAAATTTCGTGAAACTAACAAAAATTTAAAGATCAACTACTAGAGTCGTCAATATTTTAATTGACGGTATTTTTTTTTTCATTTGTATTAGGTTTTTTTTTTTCGTGGGGAGGTGTCTGCCTCACACAACCCCCCTCCCTGTTACTTATTTCTAAATACGTCACTGGTGTATAGATACAATTCTATTATTACCTCGGGCCGGACCAGTTTCCCAGTCCGACCTTGTATTCTGCTGTCTAGCTATTACATAGGTGTAGACACTGTAGGGGAGGATATAGGAGATGAATCCCCCTCATGACCTTTTTTATTGTTAATATAAAATATAATAATTTAAAATTACCTTTATTATTAACCCAATGGATATAAGAAAAAATTATTATCTTTTGTTATCAATTTGATGATAACATGGTCTGGAACGTTATTTAATTATTCGACACACTGATAATAACGGGAATGCCACACTGTAGCACGTTGGCTACCGTCCTTATCAATTTGTCGAAGAACTCACTAGTCACTACAATAGACCTTATATTAGTTGGTAGTACAAGGTTTATGATCACTACGGCCGGCCTAGGAAGGAAACTACATTATTTTGTGGAATAAATTAAATCATTTTTATTGTATTAAAATCTGGTCATATTTCCGGAAATGCGGGAAAACTACCCTGCGGCTTATCTTAAAAATAATGAATTTATATCCTGCTCCCCTCAATGATAATTCCTGCTTACGCTACTGAATTATTATATACATGCATCTGCGATTATCGACAATTACCGGTTGACATCCAAACTGCGTGTCTCCGTGCAGGGGAGCGTACCCGTGCATCGTCATGTTCATGCTGACGTTGACGCTCATGCTGGGAAATTGATGTTGTTGGACCTGGTGCTGTTGGTGGCCACCGAGCGTGGTCCAGCACGTTTGATCACCGTACGACGAACTCCCATAGTCGACCAGCGATTGGGAATCGTCCTGTAGACAAATTGTAATACATAAATATATACAGTAAACTCGTTATTATGGGTACCACCATATTATTTCGTTTATTTTTGCCCAACAATTGCCAAAGGATTTATAGGTACAATATAGGTGAATAAATAAAAAAAAACAATCTATACACTTTTCGCATTCGTTGATCAGGAACCACCTGCAGATGACTATATATATATTGTCTTTCATTTACTTAGAATATACAAAAATACAGAAAAACCTATCCAGGACACTCAAAATAGTTTCCTTATAATCGAGGAAGGGTCCGTTTTTATTGTAAATACAAATTTAAGTGAAATAAAAACACCATCGAATTCAATTTTTTCCCCTATAAGATACAAATGCGATAATATTTCCATTATCCACCAAAATATTAACATACGTCCTACCGTAACATTAAATCAGTCATTCTAAGTAGATTGGTATTTATAACTTTTTTTTTTAAGAAATCAAATTCTAAATCATTTTTATATTTAACATTTGTTCGTATCTTCAATCGATTGACAAATATAATTAAATTACCGTAAAAAATCAATTTTGCTACATCAATGAAAAAAATTGTATTTCATGATTTTTCTTGGAAAACAAAAGTTTTAAAGTAAATTATGTAATAATACATTTTTTAGACATTAAAAAGAGCTACCAAAAAGTCATATATATAATTTTATAATCAGTACTATAGTTGTTTAATAATGTACAAAAAATAATAAACTTCTCGCTTTTATCATTTTCAACCCTCTCTCGGCACGGGAAGAGAGTGAATTATCATCATCAAATTTGACCCAAAATACTTTTCAATGATAATGAAAAAAATAGGAGGGAGGACCCTGCATTAAAAATATTATAGTTATTTTTCTTCTCCTATAACCAAGGACCAGTCTAATATATATACAGGAGTTCCGCGAAGATTTACTCATTGCGATATCTCCCGAGATATTGAATAATTTAATGATAATCAAATTCTGTTGTTTTTTTTTTTACATTGCTTGCGGCGATAAGGACTACGAATATATATATATATATATATATTTTTTTATTTTAACCTCTCGATTTTAATATTTTTTTAATTTTTTTGTTTACAGCAAAATAGTGTATTATTAAATTAATACCCTTGAAGAAGTGTTTTGAAATATTATCTCGTCTTATTTTGCTACATAAGTTTTGTTTATCAAAGTACTATTATGTTTAAAATACATTATTTTGCTCTGAACAAAAAAAAAAAAAAAAAAAATTATACGTACATTTCCAAGTGTCGTTTCATCCATATTAATTTTATTTAATACCATATTATATATACGTGGGAGGTGACAAGAATTTTTTTTTTATAGTTATATCAAAAAATGGGCCAAAAACAAATCTTTTTCCTCGGCAAAATAGTTGAATATTTCACATAATTGTTTGTTTATTGGTGTATTAAATCAATTTTAATTTTCTGTTTGGATAATTACGAGTATATATATATATGTTGTTATACATTTTTTTGGTATGCGTAAGTTTTTTTTTATCAGACAATGCGAGGAGCTGGGTGGTCGAAAAAATAATAGCCATACTAAATGCTACCTACATAAGTCTACAAATGCCTCTACGGCCATAATAATAATTATATGTTCTTACGTTATGATTGGTAGACAGCGCGTACGTGTGGTTGTGCTGTTGTTGATGGTGATGTTGTTGTTGTTGTTGTTGTTGCTGTTGTTGTTGTTGTTCGCCCGCAGAGGATTGTGGAGTTGATACGGTGTGTTTAAGCGAGAGCAATACGTCGGCCATGTCACCGCACGGTTTACTAAAAATTTATAATTCAAAATAACATGTTAATAATAAAAAAAAAAAAATCATAATACAATATTGTTTTAGCCTTTAGGTATATTTGTATATTTAAGTGAAATAAAAACACCATTCTTTCACCACATTTTTTTTTTTTTTTTTTGAGACAGTAAAGTTCTCAGTGTTGTACATAGGATATATAGTTACACCAATACGTTAAACTAAGACTGAACGATTTGGTTTTTTACTTTTTTTTTTTTAACTAAACATTTGAATATGATTATATTAATATTGTAAGATATTAAAAAATAATATTTACATGTTCTTAAATGATGATCTAAAATAACTACTGACATAGTAAATATGTCAAAAAAAGTTTTTTTTTTCAATTACAAATAAAAAAATTATCCGCTAATTTTAATTTATAATAAGTATTATTGAATTATATTACTTACGTCATACATATATATGTATTTTTGATTTTTTATTATTAACCAACATTTTTATTTCAGGTTCCGATTGAGAATATAATATTTGCACACACTTGCAAATTCGAAGCGAAGAAAACTTATTTACGATAATTAGTCGGGTGTCTGACGGTGAGTACCTATGACAATAACTAGATAAGAGAATGGCGTTGATCGGGGTGAGGAAATGGGGGTTATTTTAGTGGTTCAAATGCCCCGAAATTTTAGGAATATGTATAAATATGTTTTTTTTAATAGATCAACTAAACACAGATAAATAAAAGGTGCGTGTATTACTATTCGTGTTACTTATTATTATTATTAGTTAGAAATTTCATAATTACAAAAATAATTGTATATGACAATGTGTTTTAATATTTTATATATCAAAATATTAATTTAAATGTATATAAAATGCAATACGGATATATTCTATACCTATATATAGTATGTGTATATATATATATTTACCTGTTTTGTTTGATCGTTACACAATTTCGTTTTCGTATTAATTCGATGCGTTATTTTACATAATACCGACGATGTGAAATGTAATTGAAGTTAAACATTAAGATAATATTGGATAAAGAGGAGGAGATTCTCGTACAATGCAAATGGACCTAGTTAATTTTTAAAAATTTTTCAAACTGAAATATTATATAAAACAACCATTTAGATTTAAACGTTTTAATACGAATCCGAGTTAATGTTTTCTTGATTCCCCCAATCTAGAAAACAAAGGTCCTCCCCCGACCTTTGTCAAAACGATAAAAGTAATTTAATAAAACGAAACATTTTAAATTATTGTTGTTTTGAAAAAGATTATCAACTGTTCAGATTGTAGTTATTGAATAATAATAACAATAAAAATGGAATAAATAAAATAAAATGAAAAATATCGTTAGCGACTGTTCAGTACATACGTACGATCAAACTGTAGTTTACAGTAAGAATGCGATTTAATATCACTGCGATAAAATAATATATTAATAATTTACAAATATGTCTCGGAATAACTTTTCGGAAAGCTCTCCGACCGAACCGCAATGGTTTCTTTTCTATTTTACGAGTAAACCCCATTGATCATATTATTATACACCTGATAAATTGAACGCCAATTGTATATACTTTTTTTAAATGTAGGTTTCTATTTAAAAAAAAAAAAAACCCAATACGAGTATTAAATCAAAAATACACATACTCGTATAACCCCAGCCACATCGTATACCCGTGTATAACTTAAAACTGTAACGGTTCGTACAAAAACGAATCCGTTTTAAAACCTTCAGTCTATCTGTATTAAGAGGTGACGTCACACCGGCATCATTTGCCGTTTCTAACCTAACGGGTAATATAGCAAATTACGTTATACTTGGAACGTAAATTGTGGCGTTTAGATTGAACACAAATAACAACATTTACAGAGGAGAATATTTCCGAAGTATGTACATGAGCTTTTTTTAAAAAGATTATCGTACAAAAAAATTGCATCTATTAAAAAAAAAAAAAATACAATAACCTACATGGCTATAACTTTTTTGGTTTGTCATTCTTTTTAGAAAAAACTCATATACAGCCATCGAAAATATTCTCCTCTTTCAATCTTGTTATTTTGGTTTAACCTAAACGTGACAATTTACGTTCTAAGTATACTGTTGTAATTTGCTACTATGTCCGTTAGATAGACAGAGACGGCAAACATCAGTGTGACGTCCTCTTAAAATATAATATTAAACTGGTCGATTTACACGCAAAAATGAAAAAAAATCAAATCTCATCTCGTTTTATACGGACAATTAGACAATTTATTTATCATTGTCCGGCTTCTTTTAACGTTATACAATTATTATTTATATTTGTAGTACTCTCTACTTCTCTTAATGTTATCTATTCGAAAACTTAATAATAATAACAAGTGGAGAGTATTTCAACGGAGAGATTTACATCACTACGTGTACCACCTATACGTTTTTATATATATTTGTACTGTATTATTACTTATTATTATAGAGTTTCTAGTTTGACAAATCAAAATATGTGAGCCTATATCGATTGACTCGTATAATATTCGAGTACACGTCGATAACTTAATTATTGTGTAGTAATTACAAAATGGTGTAAACCCAGTAAGACACTGAAATTGTACAATTGTAACGATTAAATGTTCGTATATATATTTCAAGAATAATTTTACAGCGGCTACTTGGGGGATGGAGGATAAATTTAAATGAACTCGGAGATTTAGTAAATTAATAGGGTGTCAAACGCACAATATTTCAAGGGTTTTTTTGTGTTGTGTTCGATACGGGAATTTTAAAGAAATGTTTGAACAAGAAAAATAAATAAATAAATAAATTTAAATTTATCGACTCGAAACGAATTTAATTTCGAATAAATTGAAAAACAATCCCTTATCGTCATCACGAATACCTATTATTAGAGGTAATCGTTTAATTTATTCGAAAAAATGTTCACACAGGACATAAAAAAGTGTACGTACCGTTGAAAAATTATTTTATAGTTTTCGTTTGTTATGAAAATTAAGGACAACAGATTATTTAGAGTACGGCGTGTGACGTTTATTGATTTTCTGAAATTTATTTGAACGATACCGTCGATATTTAAGATTAAAAAATGGCTTTTTTAAAAAAAAATTAAGAATTGTCGTTACTCTTTTGTAAACTCATATTTAATTTAACGAATATGTCCGTATAGATAAAACTGTATTCTTTCTCGTTTTTATTATAGGTTGCTTTAAGCTAAATCGTACTCATGCCGGGATAAAAGGATTTTTTAACACGAAGTTTTTATGTTAAAAAACGATCACGCTGATATCTCAACAGATATGTATTAAAAAATGATATAGTATTTATTTTATTAATTTTTGTTCTATTCTCTACACCCTCAATCTTAGTATAGAACCGATAAATGTATAATATTCTGCCTTAGTGAATACAATTATATACATCCCTACAACACTTACTATTATAAATTTCAAACACACGCATTCGTTAAAATTGTATGGTGATGATTTTTTTTTTTTTAAAGTTACTAATAAAATACTTTTAACTGTTAATTTATTTTATTATTTGAAAAAACATTTATTTTTCTTTAAATTTCGTTCTAAATTTCGATTGCCTCGGATACTATTACAACGGTTTTTTTGTTTTTTTCTATTAAATTTTAAAATTTTACACAATATAATAATTATTATACAAAGATTTTGAGTATAAAAATTAACTATACGATGTACGTATTATATTATACACTATTATTTTTCGGCTCGATTATGACGTACGCTTATATTATGGCCTACTAAAAATACACGTAAAAACAGTTTTTTTAAGTAGACGGCGAACGTTGGTTGATATTATTCTCGATCACTTCAAAAACGACATTATATTATAGTCGCCGGTTTTGACTTTTTGTCGAAACATTATAATATTTTTTTTGAGATTCCTTATTGTAAAATTTCAATTAGACGGCCCGTGTGTCGTTTTTAAAATGGCCAATCGGTCTCGGTCGATAAAATCGGCGGACGATTAAAACGTTCGCGTTTATAATTATTATATTATTTTACCTGTATGGGCCGCCGACTGTGACGATCGCGGGCTGCTGATATTGTACGGCGTGCTCGTTGGGTTGCTCCAGTCCAGGCGTACAGCAAGTGTCTGTACAGAATTGCGTTGGTCCGTGCAACATACCTGCGGCCACCAGCAGCGTGGGGTCGCCCAGTAGATCTTCGCCACCTGCGCACCAATCCATCGAACCCCGTACTGACGCCCACTCAACCCCCGGCCATACCGCTTCCTCCCCTGAAAGCCACAATGCGGAATATATCAAACAATATACTCGCAAATATATAATAGCTATATCGGTATATATATTATATTATATTATATATATTTAGGCAGGGGCGGTTTTTTATGTCTCAAAAGTTTGTTCATAAAATCAAAAAAATGTAGAAATATATTTCAAGTATCTAACTCGTACGTCTCAATAAGATTGAAATTTGGAGAAAAAAAAACCGGTGATTTTTATGGTTTTCGTATATACATTTCTATTAATAAATTGTATTTTTACGTTTTATTTTTAAATATAATTCGTTTTACATCACAATTGAATAAACAATAGTTTTTGTAAATAATATAGACCATACAATTCTTTTGAATATAAATAATTGTTTTTACATTTATACGTGTGAGCTTTTAAACTCGAATAAAATATATTTGATAATCAGTTGCAGACAGATCGGAGAGACCAACCGCAATTATTTTCTAATACTATTAATCAACTAATTTACTAGCTAGTAATCGATACGACTTTTATGTGCTTTGTTCAATTGGTCATGTTTAACCATTAACGAAGAATAAAATTGTAAATTGAGTATTTGCTAATTTGGTTTTCTGCGTTTTTTATATATACAATATAAAAAATATATTTTTATATATTACAGATTACAAAAGTTAATTTCATATCATAATGAATATAAGAAATAACAACAAAATAAAGTAACATTTTTCACGATGAAGCTCAAATTGTCGTCAGTGGTGGTTACTAGGGTGGGAGACAAGTGAATCCCCCCTCGGACCATAGTTTTATAAGTTGGGATTATATATTTTCTTAGTTATGTCACAGATTATAAATCCGGTAATAAATTAAGGTTCTTTTCGGTATTGATACTCTGCAATACATTGAGAGAACACCCAAAATGTAGTATATATTTTTATTTAAACTTGTGGTTGGTAACATTGATTGTCGATTTCTTATCGAGCGTTTACGTCGTTTTTAAGAGTCTATATTCGATATGCCAGGGGTGGCCAACATGAATATGTTCGCAAGTCACATCAATAAATACAACGATGTCAAGAGCCAAAATGTTATAAAATAAATTTGATATATTTTGAACTAATCTTAAACTTTTATATTATAAAAGTAATTAAGATCAAACAACAGTCGATAACCATCAAATTACGTACTAGTTCAATATTATTTTGTTTTGATTAGATTGCAAATTATCCAACGAATTCCAAATACCGAATACCATTTTAAATAGTCATACTGTTGAAAAGTGCTGTTGTAAACATCTTAATTTTCGTAAATATTATTAATAACATTTTATCAGTAAAATTACGGTGTCAATTCTTAAAAGAGCGGTGAAACAAAAATATGAAGAAGAAAAAAGGTATTTCAAATCAGAACGGGAAGAGCTGTACTTTTTCATACACAAAAACGACATACCATTTTGTCTCGTATGCTAATTTACACTATCAGATTTTAAGGTCAGTAATTTAAAACGTTATTACGAAACCAATTGCAGCGCATTTAGTCGAGAAATTCATATAGGTTCTAATTTGAGGCGAAATAAGAAGCTACTGTGTTCGATGAAATCCAAATTTGCTAAACAAACTATTGTCATGTCAAATGTTTATTAACAAGGCATTGTAAACGCTAATTTTGTAATTGCCTTTGATATTGATTGAGCAAAACGCCCATATACGGATGGCAAAACGATTTAGGTTAACGTTTATATGTCATATGTTCATTATTCATATTTATTTATTATATATTTGTTGTATATTTATATTTATTCGTTATTCGTATTTATTTATCTATATTCTATACGATAAAAACTTTTTGTTTTATATATAAATGTGTGCGAAAAAAATTAAAATTCATAATAATAATAATAATAAGTAAATTTGGTTTTTGTATATAAGACTAGTGCCGCAAGTTGGCCATTCCTGTTATATGCGATATGCAAACGAAATATTTGTCTCGTCTAAATAACGTGTAAATGGCGGCAGGGCAATACGGCCAATATTGATTTTTGTCAATTGTGGTAATATAATTTGTCAACTCGTAGTACCACCTAATATACGTTGGGTAGTAAGTGAGACCATCCGATTGAAACTCAGACCAGTTTTCTCGAGTCATTTGTCCGGGGCCCAGCCCTAAGCCTATTTTTAAGGAGACCGGACCAACAACAAAAAAAGAATTCTAACGGGCCCTGGCTCGAGCTTGGGTAGGAAAGTTAGGCTTTACCCTGAGGAAAATAAGGAGGCCGGGAAGATTTAGTTTGCCCGGGGCCCGCTATATCTAAATACGGCCCTATTAGTAAGTGTACAAAAGAAGTATGGCAATCTAGTCGTTTACTCGAAAATAACAAAATAAATAAAAAAATATTATTTTGAACGTATATAGTTAAAAATCGTGTTTGTAAAAAGTTTATTAAATCGTTATAAACCGCTGCGTGATAGTTACTGGCAAACAATAATAAAACTATAGAAATGACGTAAATATGTTGTAAACTTTTGTAAATTCGAGTTAAAGTTTTTTTTTTTTTTTTTTCATTTTTTGCAAGCGTTTTTATATTTTTACGGTGAAAATAATTAACAAAAAAAAATAAAAAAAATAGAATCCGTATACGAGTTAATACAGGCAGGTAAAGGGTATAATATTTCATAACTCCGTGTATAAACGTTATTGTATATTGTATATTGTATATAATAATTGTGTATAAAGTATTTTCTTTGAATGTAGATAGAATATATATATATACGCGGTGTACAATTATATAAATATATATATATTACCGAGGGACTGTATAGTGGGGAAATATTATTCGTGGGAGGGTGTGTACGTGCGCCCTCAACGTTTCGCCAGGAAGGAGGAGCGGACAGCGCAGTCATCCCTGTGGCCCGCTGCAGTTGGCCAGTCGGCTGTCGTTTGTTTGACCGTCGTTATGGCAACAGTATTAATAAATTCAAAGGGGGGACCCCCCGTGGGCGCGCGCACGCGTGTAGTCCATTATTATCGCGGTCTTCGGCGCTATGCGCCGCGCCGTCGCGGCTTTTATACGGATTCCGTTCATTGGCGGCGACAAACACGCATCTAATGTGTATTGTATATATTCCCGGGAAAACTGTTTGTTCCGGGGTACCGTCTCTCCCTCGCCCCAGACCGCGTGCCCGTCTGTCGGCTCGCTCCGCTTTTGCGTCCCGTCATTCCCGTTCCTCCCCTCGCCACCGGTATATTTTCAATCATTATTATCATTACCGTGCGTTATCGGCGGCACAAATTTATTATTTACATAGCAACTATATAAATTATTATTCATTTAGTTTACCGTCGTTTTCGGGCGGCTCGCAATATTTATACCGCGCATACACTCGTGTTATAATCGGGGGGCACGTGTACGAAGAGAGGTTTTGAGAGTTCACCTCCGCCCTGCCCCCGAAATATGTGACTGCGGGTATTTTTTATTTATTTTTTAATACTCTCACTTGTATTATAACGTCAAAAGACCGTTATTAGGTACGCCTAATGTATTTTAGCAATTTTAAAGGCATTCATTTGTTGTTACTATCATATAAAAGTAAAAATGTTAACATTACGTTTTATTTTTATTTAAAGGTTATATTATAATATGCAGTTCGAGTGTAATTTCGTTTTTTTCATTACCAGTTATTGAAACGGATTTATTTAAAATGGTTGTGGTACTTAATATTATTGGATCAAAAGCTTTTTTTTTTTTTAAGAAATTCGCTGAAGCAAAAAAATTATGTATTTTAAAATACATAATATATAATGTTCAATGTATTATCCGTGATTTTGTGTAAGGACTTCTTTAGAGACGTCTAGTTATAATGTCTGATTATAATATTATTATTTAGTTATACTGCGAACCAGTGTGCCGGTGACTATTGATCCTCCGTGTTATTATACCGGGGAGTAAATATTCACTAATTATTTTTACTACTAAAAAATTTTTACCACGTGGGGGGGGGTTAATTTTCGCGGTTACACCGGTTTATGCTGCAGTACTAATAAAACAAAGATTCTGTCTGTCTGCCGGTCTTCAGAAAGTGACTTCCCGTAGACGTAGGGTTTTGAAATTTTGAACACATGTGGCTTTATTTTGCCTTCTAATTTCTGATCTCCAAAACAGAATTTAAAAATTTTAATTTTTTTTCCGTATATATATGCGTTTCCGTGGGTAATTATTATCTATCAGTTAGTTTCTAATATAACATATAGCCACTGAAATGTATAGGAGTTTTAACGCATATTATATTGCACGTGTTCATTGGCATCAATTTAAATACAGCAAATTATAATATGTGACATTTCTATGTTCAAAAGTTGCGGTTTTAAGACCAAAATGCAAAAGAAAAAATACAAATAAATCTAGTTAAATTATTTAAATTTAATATGAATTATTTATAGTAATTTTAACAACATTTTTAATACCCTTACCCATAATAAAGGTATTTATTTTTTTCTATCGATTTTGACGTTTTGTTCGTTTCGATCGAAATGTTTGAAATGTTTGCTACGAAAATGTGTCAATTCACCAAAAGTCCAATTTTAATGAAAATATAACCGGATTTGTGTTACTTAACGTTTAATATTTACTTCGCATGTTTATTACTGTTAATTTATCTATACCATATAGGCGCCTTTTTTATAATTCGATATTTTTACAATTATGGCTGTTGATTTTGTTGATTTATTTAATCGAAATTATGATTATTATCAATTTACATTGACTAAATTTGTCAATATAGTCAACCCAGGAATAACATACGATTTCAAATTTATATAGAAATAAAAATAACTATTGTCATAAATACGAAATAACTTCCGGAATAAAATATGCGTATAAATTATAAATTATTTATGGACTCATATTCGCGCGTTTTCGACACATATTTTTTTTTTTGTTACAGCCTTTTTATCATACGTCCAAATAAATCCGTTTCCGCTAATCTACGCTAATCTGTATCCGGATTAAAAATTGCCAAATCTCATCTTCCGGCGGTCTTTTCCCTTTCGGATTCTCCTGCAACATTACTTTCACCATACTTCCTTGTTTAGTCCATACATGTACCGCCCACCCCGGCTTTTTCCTTTTGACTACATTTACTATATCCGGTCTGCTATCATAAGAGATCTCTGATTAGTTCTTCGTTATGCCTCCCCCTTTGCCATTCAGTAGTCTATGGGTCAAGGCGTTTTAACATTTTCCCTTCGAAAACCTTGGTTCTTCTGTCTATATCTCAAAACCCAATTTTGTGACCCGTACAATACTAATTATTGACGTCATGGATTATTAATTTCCACCATAATGCATTTTATTTATTTATTATGTAAAATAAATTTTAAAAAATGTAATAAATATGTATTTTTGTATTTTTTATATTCTTGAATTAAGTTGTCCAACAATTTATCGCGGAACATAATATTTTGTTTGTGTGCTGCGTGGGTATTTTTTTCTCGTGAAACATTTTGCCGGATTAGGAGAAACGACCGTTTAAATGTTTTATATGCATGTAACGGTGTTCAAACACTCCATAAAAATAAAAAATAAAAATATAACAATACATTTGAAATATTTATTAAAAAATTATAATTTATTTACCTATTAGTTAAAATTTATATATGTTCCATAAAAAATTAAAAAAAAATCATATTAAACGAGTTAACCAGTTTTAGTTGTTTTGTTGAAAAATAAGTATTTTTTTTTTTTGCTTACAGACTAACATTTTTAGGATTTCAAACGCCTGTGAAATTTAGAAAACCCAGCGCTCGTGCTGCCGATGACAAAAATAAAAAAGGCGACGGGTGGAAAAATCAGATATAGAAAAATTTAAGCGAATATACTACTACGACTATTATACGAGTGTATCTATATATTTGTACGGATGCGCGCTTGTGTTGTTTTTATTATCAAACAGTGACGATTTTTTTTCACAATATAATCTGTCAGTTTTGTAGCGTGGTATATAATAATATATATTATAATGTCAATATTTTTTCTAGATCAACCATGCATGTGAAATGGCGAAATGTTATAGAGAGAGAGAGAGAGAGAGAGAGAGAGAGAAATAAAAAAAAAACGTGTTGCTGTAGTACCGTCAATATAAAAAAAAAAGTGTATTTAACCTGCAACTATATATACGCCGACATGATCTAATTACACTTTTTTATTTAAATTCGATCTGGAATCAGGTTGTTGTTGTTAATGCGCGTTATTGTGTATAGGTAAGTAACTAAGTATTGAGTTCGCGATAAATTATTGTATTATAATTGAATAATATAATAAATATTCGACGATATAATTGTTTAAGAAAAATAAATACCTTACCCGTATAACGTATTGTATGAATTTAACCGAACGGTCATTTTGTATAACTTATAATAATTTATATAATAATATAAAATAATTATATTTTATGAAATATTATTGCTGCGAGAGAAAAGTGTATACGTATAGGAGCACCTAAATATATAAATTATCGACCTTTTTTTTGGGCTAAGAAGGGCCAAAGCCAAGTTGTAAAAGTCAAATTTTACTGTAAAGGCGTAATAATTTGTTAAAACAATCAGATTGGTTTCTTTTGAAATAGCATTAATATTATTTTCGTTTTCAACATTGATCGGGATACGCCTCTCTAACGCACAAAATTGTATATCAAATATTACATTTTTGATGCACCATAAATCACATTTTCACGAACAAATTACTCTGGCCCTTCTTGACCCGGAAATATTTTACTGTACAATTAACCGTCATATCGACAATCGGATAAAAAAATAATCGCCCTGTCCGTAAATATTAGACTCGCCGAACAAATTATACTGTTATCGTTAAGTATGGAACTGTCGGGCGGTCGTGCCATTTTTCATGTCAGTTTTTCGTGTTCACAAATGGACGCGTGCGATCGAGTACAATGGATGACGGGGAAAAAACTGCTTAAAATTCAGTCGAAGCGAAATTAAGTTTTGTTTGGGCTAATGATAATCGAACGAATATAGAAATAATGCTTTTGAAATATAATTATGTAATAATTTAGGTATATATATAAAGAGAATGTTTTGATTAATGGCGAAGAGGGTGGAAAATCGAACCGGGGAAGTTTGGGTCTTTCAAATAACGCTGGACTTTTGTGGATTTTGACTAAACACAAAAATGTCAAAATAAAATCTCTTGCCGTATATGGATAATAATAATTATAGATTGGTGAATTATAATAGGTATAGATCAATACCTGCGGATGCGGCGGCCGGGTCCAATTGTGCGGACTGCAACAGATCGGCGTCTTCCGTAGACGTTTTCGGGCGTCAAGTCATCGTCGCCGCATATTGGTTATCCGAAACCCGAATCCGCGACGGCATAAACGAAAACTGTTTTGTCCATTCGGCGGACACCGGCGGCGATCCGTCGGATATTCATCGCGTCGCGCGGGTCTACGACGGTCGTTGCGGCCGATGACGGCTACGACGGCGATACAGTATAGTCGGTATGACGGCGAGGAGAACCATCGTGTCGCGGGTGTATGTGTTTAGTTGTTTTTTTATCTTTTTCATTCACTCCGTAGTGTCCCAGACGGGGAAAATATTAAATAATATTGCAAACGAATTAATAAAACCGACGAAAACGCGTTCGTGTCGATATTCTCCTAATAATATAATAATATCTAGCACGTAAAAATAACGCGATGACAATACGAGACCGTACAAGCCGGGACTGAACAATTCGAATAATAAAAAGACGGGGAAAAAAGCCGTACGCGCACCAACTGCACGTGACGGAGGTGACGGTGGCGGCTGTGGCTGTGGCGACGGCTAAACCAGTGATGTGTTCACGAGACACTGGTTTTGACTTTACTGACGGCCGCGGTGACGACCCTCAATACGATGGCGATTAATGCCATGTGATGGGGGTTGACCGCAGAAGGGACGCCGCAACTTGTCCTCGCATGACGCCACTTACGTCACTCACAACTGGTGTCCGCTTCCCGGCACTGCGATTGGCGCTCTTTTACAAACCGAACGCGTTCGCAATCAATGGCCTGCACGCGCGCGCGCATACACACAGAAGAACGCACACACACACACATACGCATACAAATCTTTACTATATTGTTTTATACAAAACCGCAAGTATACGCGCGTTCATACATTTTATATAATTCATGTATTTATGCCGTTCGATCCACGTCGCGATACGATATAATAACAGATATCGGTTTTCAGTATTTTTTCAATTTTATACGCGGCGGATTCGTAAACTATATCCCAAATATATATATAATTATACGTTATACATTAAAAATATATTGCGGAGCTTATTTATCCTAATAATTAAAACTGAATCACTTTTGTACAAACAGACTTGGATATACGTATGGACAAAATGGACTTTTGTTCATACGTACAAATATCTCCTTAAGATTTTGTATTTGCATTTTTGTATAAATTATATTTATAAAATGAAAAAAAAAAATCAGTTCGATTTAAATATAATAAGGTACCACCATTTATTTTTATTGAGTTATAAATTTAAATCAACGCGTTTTTAATTTTTAAACGTATACATGTTGCAGTTGTAAAATAAAATCAAAAACTTTATTTTTACTATAAATAGAAATTAACTATTACTCAATCAAAAGTTGTCGCACACAGTTAATTGATTAACAAGCAAAATATTGACAAATATCAATACTAAAATATTTTCTCTCGTGAATTATTCTCTTTGTCCAATTTTTGTAGGAATATTTCTTTTATCTATAGATTACTAAATTACATATTAAAATATGCGCAGAAAAAAATCGTTGTTTCACATACGATTTCATATATAGGTTCAATAGAAACTCGAGACTAATCTTTACCGTAAAACTCATGTATAGATTTTTTTTTCTTAGTTTAACGAGTATAAAATGTAATAATATGAAAACTTTCATAGGAATTTTTTATTATTCGTAATTTTCGACTGTCAACTATCCATATTTTATTTTAATATCTATAATATTGATAATGTTTTCGCTCTTTATATGTATTTAATGGAATACCAATTATTTTGATTATCAAACTCATCGATTAATCAAGACATATATTCAAGTATATAATTATATTGTATAGGCGTGAAAGAAGATATTATATTACACACACGCACCGGTGTACTATTTTTCAATGCTTGGATAATTTAACTGAAATTAATTGATATTGATTATTATTCATATTTTAATCGAATATGACGAATAGACTTATTTTATAAACAACAGATTTGCATAGAAATTATATCAAACTACAGAAAACACAAAATATTCGTATTTTTTATACATAAATTTAAAAAAAAAAACCTAAATTTCAGATTTTTATATAGATGAAGAATTAGCGATTTCATAGAAGATTAGTTTAATAGGTTGATAAAATGACTAGAACTATACTATTACTGTATACTATTTTGAGATATTATTTTACGACAATTTCCTAAAATATTTTCTTATTGCAGCTCGGAATAAATATATTACATAATCGACATAAATATATTTTACCATCGTTCTAAACAATAATTGATGTATTTTTAACAAAATGTTTTCTTTTATTATTATTTAAATCGTAGTTTTTTTTATTATAATATAGATTTATATAATTTATATTATACTATACTTTATTTGATATATTTATTATCTCAATTAAAATTATTATCAATATTACATATATATATATATAAATATATCTGTTATATATAACTGGTGGCTTTATTTTATTTTTATAAAAATTCGTTGTTTAAACAAAATTCTCTCGTTTAATATTCGATTTTGACTATATACAAGTATACGTATATGGTGTATATGATAACAATGTGTTTCAAAAAAAAAAAACAGGAAGTGGAGGGGGTGGCGTTAACCTTACCCGGCATCGTCCAAGAGGATGTCGGTTTGGGGTTTGTACGTGTACATACACAAAACTGATATCGGATCCTAACCAGGGTCGCCGAACTAGGGATGTGCACCGTGTTCACCTTGTTTCCGGTCATCAACACTTTCTACAACTTCCTGGACACACGGCACAAATAATTATTACTTCCACCGACTGTCCGGTTGACAAAATTTTGTATTATTTTTTTTTCTAGAAATTTGAAACCATCGGCCTAACACACAAACGTACACACACGCACGCACACACGGTGCATATCGTAGGGTTAAAACGGTTTTGTATTAAATATCTACCTGCCCGTTCTACTCGGCGTCTCACGCCGCCCGTCAGTCTCGTCGCGTATTGTAGCGGAGTGGTCGTCCACCCACCGTGCGCTATGTCGTCCCGTCGTCGGTCTGACAACCCGGCAAACCCGAATCGAGTTACACATTGTAGGCGAGTCACACGTTCGGAGATCCCGTTCCCCGTTCGCGGCGGACGAGATCTATTACTGCGCCGAGCTCAGAGAAAAGCGAGATTCTGCGGTTACGCATTTTCAAAATCCCACGATACATACCCGACGATATACATATATATATATTTATATAATACGTTCCCATAATGTATATTTATATATGGATAATTATTTCAAATTTAAATTCAATCGGATTAATTTATCTATATTCTCGTCCGTACAAAAATACCTATGTATATTCCTCGTCGCCGAATCGAATTTCAGACCTCGGGGCGTGTGTATTATATACCGTTGTACTTATATGTACGTTTTTTTTTAGTAAAATGCGTGCGCGGTAAAAATCGCCTGCCGATATCGTATTAGAAATCGCAATAGACGAATTGGTGGCGTAACAATAGTAGGGTGACGCAACGGGCAAAAAAGTATACAAAAGGGGCCCCGGCATCAAAAGCTAGAAAAAAAAAATTTAATATTTTAAAATATGACTACTATAATACGTTTATTTACAAAAATTATAATTTACATATTTATTTTAAGTGTTTTTTTTTTTTAAATTTTAATTGTACGAATATTATTTTGTATTAATAAAAAATTGAGCATAGCTGCCAGTTTCCTGCATTAATAAAAAAATAATATTATTTTTCAATGGAGTATTCTTAAAAATTAGGGCCCACTGGTTTATTTTGCCACGGGCTTTTTAAATCTTGGTTACGCATACAATTACTATAAACATTTTTTTTTGAAATTCTGTAAATGTTATTATATAATATTATAATAAAGACGTTTATTTTTGTTTTACAGTAATTATCCGGTAAAATTGATTTTTAAAAATTGTTTATCGTTATGGTAACCTTATTTTAATTTAACGATTAAAAAATTTAATATATCTATTATATATTATTATACCGTATTCAAAGGCGTTTAACGTTACTTGCGGCTTTTTTTACGAGTACTTAAAATTTTATTTTAGTCTTGTAAATTATTTACTGTGAACCGAACTCTATTCGGAATTCCTGCATGTAAAATGCCATTTTTTTCAATCATTATTTTCGATTGTTTAATATATTATATTGGATATAGAAAAATTGAAGAAATAGGTACAATATATTATTTACTGTGGGGGGAGTGAATATATAGTATGTCCGTTAAATTGATTTTGATTTCAAAATAAACATGAGAAGTTTTACTAAATGTATATAGAACAGTTTTTTGAAATCTTAATCTCCCGATTTCATATAGATTTTCCAACAATTTTTTAAAAAAGGGCAAATATTAAAATGCAAATAAAATCGGTTTGGAAATAAAAAAAAACTGTTCTGTAGATAGTACTCGGCACAGTTTAGACATACCAACTAGCTTCGAGTACTGTTTGAAGTACAAACACATATTTTCGCCTGTTGGACAAACAGAGATGACAACGAAATGCACGTCCGACGTCCTCTCGAAAAGATAATATATCGGATAAAGATAATATTAGGTAATTTGAAGTTGCATTTCTTTCCAATTATAATTAATATAAATATGTATACGATTTGTTGTTTTTAATAGAATTATTATATTACATTTCAAAGTTAATTGTCAGTAGATGTTGGTAGATAACACGTGTAGAATATATCTGCACTTATGATCGCGCATCGTGTGTATATGGACAGTATCTCGCAGTATAATTGACCTATATGTGTATGTATAATATTGCCGTAGTGACCGCATTCAAGTGTAATCCTCTATTTTTATAGTAGCGAAATATACTCTCGTCAATGTCAATATCGATACCGGTAGTGGGGGGGACTTGTTATTTTTTCTTTTTGGACATTCATCCGTTAATGAGAATTGTCTCTGCGGGCGTTCCTTAGGCGTGGTGTTTGTGCATCTGACCGTGCACGTGCCAAATACAAATGACAAGCTGCTGCTGCTGCTACGGCAGTGAGGGAGCTCGGAGATTTTTGACAGTTCTGCAACATCTCTGAAAGATATATTCTATGTACACCGTTTAGTTAAAAAAAATATACGACGATATTATACTATGTTCATTTCAGAATTATTTAATCTTGTAAATTACGCAATTTTCAATGCTATACAGAATATAATATATTAAAAACTTTAAAAATTATAATAATATATTTCAAAAAACTTCTATCTCGATTATCTCGATGAAATGTTTGTGTTATACATCGCGGTTTTCAGTGGTGGCGCAATGGTAATTATGCGGCTCTAAAAACTCGTCATTTCTTTTTAAGTAGCCAGGCGGGTTTTGGACGACCAAATTACAAATAGCTCACTTCGAAAAGAAAAAGAAAATTTATATTTATATAATCATTAAAGGTGTCAAAAACATTGGCGCCTATACAATTATTTTTGTTAATATTAGTATGATAATTTTTTGCGTAAATCTGTGGGCCAGTAGTAATTCTGTATTTTCCCGTGCCGAAACCGTGGGCCCGGAAATATGCCCTAATCCACATAGATTATGTGACTATTTGATTTCTAGAATGAATTCCTAATTACGTCACTGACGCTTGGTATATGTGTGTGCGTACAGATTGACCGCGAGTTTTATTTTGTCATAACTCGTGTGTACTTATACTTATATAGTATATATCTCTCAGCTCCGCCGTTACGGGATTATATGCCTGGGACGGTAATGTCTTTGGACGCGTCGTTCGTCTGGAATGATAAAAATAAAAATAATAATAATAAAAAACACAATATCCACTGTACGTATAGGCCACACACAACACTATAAACTTGGTCACGTCAACTTCCGATCCAACGAACCCAAAGGCTGTTATTGTGTTACACGGTCGACCGCCCGCCCGCACACGACACCGTCACCGCCGCCGTATTCGTCGTGTTCGTTTCCTTTACCGGTAATATGCGATAAAATAATATCCACTTCAAAGAGTAGCCAATCATAGGTGGCTAATTAGACGTGTATATATATATATGTACCTACCATATCAACAATACTTATACCGGAGAAATTAATTTATTATTAGTATTAATATTATAGGAGTGCGCAGACTCAGGTCGCAGTGTATATACGGCTGATAAAATGTGTCCTCCCCCAAACATATAATTATCCCTAAAATAAATGTGCATAGCGTTAAAAACATACATTATGATTAACGCTATTTATTGGAAAATAATAGGGATTGATATGGTTTTTTTTTTTCATTGCAAAATAAAATCTTTTTTTTTTTATAAAGACGAGTTCGTTAAATAATTACATAATACATAATTTTACAATTCAAATTTTCGAGCCTTCTCTTTCCCTATAGTACTGGGATTTTAAATTCGTCTATAACAACCTCGAAAAAAAAAAAAAAAAACACTTATAAAACCATTCAAATAAATGTTCCTTCGATTCTCGATATCACCAGTCGAAATTATGAAAACCTGTAACTTTGTTCATGCATCTCCTTATACAAGCACCTGGCCGCAGGGTATGCAAGATCAGGCCTCCAAACTTTATATAAGAAGATGATAAAATTCGAAGAGAGCCTCAAGTTTTTGTTATGTACAGTGAACACGGGTCTCAACTAATAACCGAGTTGTTATCGGTGCCGTAATTATCGTACTTAAAAACCCACAAATCGAATACCTTTTTCAATAATTAGGTGGGTCGATAGGTGTTAAACGTTATGTGAATTTAGGTCAAGTCGAGAATATAAATTTGCACTTAATAACGCTGATTAATAAAAATCGTGGTTACAGATTTTCGACATTTTTTAGTTCCATAAGAATAATATATGGCAAACCTTGTATACAATTTCCGAACATTTTTAAGAAACCAAAAAAAAAAGTTTTATCGACAAAAAACCAAATAAAAACTAAAAAACCTGGACGTTTTCAAATAGCTATAAATAACTAAAAAACCGTCAGAATATTTTGAAAATTTGACTACATCTAGAAAGTGCTAATAATAATGTAAGTATTTTATGGAAATTTCAGGTCTCTACCACTTTTTTAAACTGAATTATAACGAAAAATATCAGAAATAATAGAAATTGTTATTATGTATATATACATACAGTTTATTTTTTCCACTATTAATGAAACTACAATGAAAATCAAAAAATGACTTCCCTAAGCACCAACTAGATAAAATTTCCTACCTTGAAACTATGACTGAAGTTGATGATCGGAGGAAGATTTTTGGTCGAAAAGTTATCAACAGACAGAAAAACAAAAGCACAAATCATATTACATTAAAACCTACAATACATTTCTCGCTTAGCTCAGAATGTAAAACAACAAAGTGTACAGTCTTTTTTGGTTATTACCTCTTCCCATAGAAGAAAATCTTAAATACATCTTTGATGTTAAGCTATATTATGTAAAATGTAAATAGATAATATATTTATGACTCATAGGGATAAGGAATACAAATATTCATATGTATATGTTTTTGGTAAAATATATATTTTTATTTTATTATTTTCAAAAAATTTTAAGATAGCCAATTTATAGAATTTATTCTTCTGGAAATGTTGATTAAAACTTTTTATTTTCATTGTACTCACGATTTTTAATATGTTTTTTAGTTTAACAGTATAGCATAATAGTGTTTTGATATTACATAATAGTGCTTTGGTAAACAAACCGTATCAGAAAACGAGATGAGATAATATTTCAAAACACAAATATAGTATTAAATTAAACTATTTTGCTTTAAACTAAAAATCACGAGTTTAATGATATAATAAAAAGTCGAAATGTCAACACTTTTACCACGTTCAAATGTTTCGAAAAAAATAATATGAAACTTTGTTTTTTTTTTTTTTTTTTTAATTTGTTTACCAAAAAAAACATATAAATATAATTGATATATGAATATTTGTAATATTATAATATTTTCCGTCGACCATCTCTCTCGCTCCAATCGAAAACTTTATACATAATAACCTTGTATTTTCGTCGTTGATATTTTCGCCATTTTACCTATACGGTGATTTTATTACGGCTGAAATATGACGATTATTGAAAAAACGTACGATCAGTGCGGTTACAACTATATATACACACACCGGGAGGCGGTCATTGAGTAATCATATTATATTAATCATAATGTATTACATATTGTACAATATATTATATGTATATATTGAGTTTTTTGCCATATATTGCCGATGTGCGGGAACGGGTACACAAAAGGGACAAGATAATCGGCGGTGCGGACAAAAAATTTAAACGCGTGCGCGCCACGTGTCTTGTGGATTACCTAATAATATGTTACCGTCACGCCGCGCGTTCGAATGTATACGTACGTCTGCCGGTGTACGTATAGACGGCGCGTAATCGGCTAATCGTCGTTTGGTGATTAATTCAAAAAAAAAAAACCACGATTAATATCGGTAAATTGATATCATTGACGACGAATTGTTTACTTTGGGTTTTTAGAGATGTGCGTTGAAGATACGCCGCACCCCGAGCCCGCTGAGTGTGGTATTTTTAGCCCGTGGGAATCCTTCGTATGGAAATACGATTCGTTCGGATCCATTAATAATTACTAAACTTACAGACTTTTAATCCTAACCTACGTGGACATTTCAAGGCGGAATATTAAATACCAGTACTATACTACTTCACAGTAGCAAGGAAATAACGCACCGACACGAGAAAAATCCATACCAGAATATTTCAGATAAGTACGTTTGTAGTTTTAAAATAATTATGTTGATAAAACTATTTGTATATATTATTAGTTTTTTTTTTTTTATGCAGGTGATCTTTGAAATGCCTTCTGCTATACCTCATATATATATACGACATATATAGTCGTCAAGATAACGACACCCGGTATCTCATTTTTCTCAATTTTTCAGGAGAATTATAAAACTGATTAATTCGCCACTAACTTCTCTTCCAATGATGTTTTTTTTTTTAAATTATACTTATACAATAAGAATTTATATCCCAAAAGTTTTGAATCACGCATAAATTAAAACCATACAAAAAACAATGAAATATTATGAAAGTCACGAACAAATCAATTGGTTGAATAGAATGAAAATAAATGCAATGAGAAATAATAATCTTATCATCATCCATGGGTGTGACTAGAGTCAAAATTATGGGGTAGCGAAAAAAAATGATCTATAAAAAAAGGTTGCATTCTATTTATTTTTCGAATGTGACAAAAATTTGTCCGATTATAATTATTAAAATTATCAAAATTTTCAACATTTAAGTTTTTTTTAGAGGTAGCAAAACGTTACCCTTGGTACTTCAATAATATTTATGGAGTAGCAAAAGTACCTCTCGATATCCTTTAGTGACGCATATGAAAACTAATAATTCTAACAAAAATTAATACCATTTAAACGAAAAAAATTAAGAAATGTTTATTATATTGATAATTTTAAATATCATTTCCGCAAAATGTTAGCTAAACAATATTTAGCATTGCAGTTATATTAAAATGGTGGAACCTATTTAAAATATTTCTACGTACAATTTTGTTTTAAATTTTTCCAATTTAAATATAATTGTATTAATGTGTATACATTTTTACTGTAGTACTGTATAATGTATAATATACATTGTCTATGTACGGCTTCCTTAAATTTTTCTGGACGCAATAAAAATGTATAAATAGTGTAATCAATCGAATGCTTACTAAATTTACAATAGAACACAATCCAACATAAGAAATGCATAAAAAATATCGACGGGCGTAATTACGCTATGGACAATCGATTGCGTCTCAAAGTTGGGTAAACGAAAAAACGGTTTGAAAGAAAAAGACAATAGACACACTAGGTATATATATTTTCCATTTATATGACCTGCTAAAACCGGACATAATTGAAACTTGTAGGAAAGGGGAAAATAAGTTCAAAACGGGACGCAATTGGACGACACACAATAGAACAGTTTATGAACACAGTTCACACGTTTTTATAGTTAAATGATAATTGATAATAATGGTGTGCAATGGGTATAATATATATAGTTAAGAGGGTGCCTATTGGTACATGAAAAGTAAATAAACACCTGTGTTTACTGAACTCCTTAGTGCGTCAATCGACGCAGTTGTATACTTGTATAATATAATATGGAAACTATTATTAAATAATATATAGTACTCGTAATGTGTATAGCCAGTGCGTTAATGTAAAGGTTTTGGATTTAAGGGGTGATAAAAACGGACTATATTGTATTATATCTGGACTATTGTTCGTGTATAAAACATTTCATTGGATATCGACCCTAAAAAAGGGACTGCATGCTCGTATTATTTACTACACAACTCGTAAACCAAATATAGTATACTTCAAACGATTACACGAGATAATTTATATTATTAATATGTAATTGAATTATTTGAATTCTAATTTTTTTTTTATAGTTTATAATATATAGGTAACATTATTGCCTATTATTTAAAATAATAGGTATAGGTATACAATTTGAATATAGTTTTCCTATTATAATTCCGATATTCTGAATTATCTATACATACATATACTATATGGGTTATTTGAATTATTAAAACATAAAAATTCAAGTTGTCGTGTCAATTATTATTTAACTATAATACTATTAGGTATATTATTGAATACAAAATAATAATGTTTAATAAAGTTTATGTTATACATTAAGCTATAACGTTTTACAATCATATTTTTACTTTGTAGCCTTACAAATAATTATGTTAAAGAACTTTAGAAGTACAAACACTTATTGTATCATTTATCCGAAAATACCGATACTTTACATTGAGTTTCAACGAATAAGAAAAAAAGTATTCGCGCTTGTATTAGTCTGAAGGTCATCGTTCTTATAGCATTTATTGCAAGGCTATTTTGACTATTGATTTGTTAACAATATTATTATACACGAGTACATTACATTTTTATTTGGTATTCAACAATTCATATATATATATTATATACCAATCGATACAATTTTAGTCGTTTAATATTGTTATTGCAATTATATTGTTTAGTTAATTTTTCGATTACGAGGTACGACCTATAGGTCGTTTAAACTAATAAATAATTTGTTAAAATACATTTTAAAAAGCAGACGCTGTCGCACGTGCTAGATTTTACACATCTGCAGTGTCTATACATAATACTGTTAACACGGGTCGTAGAGAAACCGAAACGGCAGGTGGTAGTTACGTATACTCGTAGTTGGTGACCACCGGCTAATATGATCGGGTTGCGTTGTATCGAATGACTTAAGCCCAGGAAACAGAGTGTAGCACGTGGCTACTGCAGGTTAAATCGTTTCCCGTCTTTATTTAGCGACAATATTGAAAATAATCATTGCCATCCCAGACGCGTGTTCTCGTGTTTTAAGCTCTCTAAATATATTTCAGTTTATGACGTCTTAATTAATCACGAATATCAGAGATGATGTATGCATTAATTGTATGAAAAGTAAACTTTTCCAGTTGCAGATCATCCAAAAGGAGGTACGTGCATATGAAAGTTGGATTGAAATTCGATAAATCGCAGCCCGCAGATTATTCTAGTTATATTCGATTTCGTTTGTAAAATATTGAAAAATGGACTACAAGGCTTATTCTCTTTCCAAAATAAAAATAATTCTCGAAATCAGTCAATTTTACGAGCCATATGAGAGTTTTTTTTTCCGCAAGGCATGTTTTCGAGCTTTTTAACGATAAAGTCGCTCAGTAGTAATAATTTGTATGTCCAATGCCACAAATTCTACCGTTGATTTGCTACTTATTTTGGCATGATTTTTAATATTATTTCTTCGTTTTTAACCGTGCTATAGCCGAAATCGATGGCAGTTTTAAACAAAAAATGATTTTGACTCGTAAAGATCACTATAATATTAACGAAATATAATATGAATTTGTTAAAGACTACCATCGATTTCGGTTATAGTACGGTTAAAAACGAAGAAATTATTTTGAAACCGCAGAAATAATAAAAACAAATTTAACAGAGGCTGCTAATATCATGACAAAATAAATAGAATATTCACCGGAAAATTAGCGGCGTTCAACATACAAATTATTACTATACTCGGTCCAATCAACCAATTATTATGTATATAAAATGCACTCCACCCTATATACTATAATATAATATATAATTTGAACTAAACTTTGAAAATGTACATTAATAATCATTTTTCGTGTGTACCTAGTACCTACTATTGTAAATAACAATATCGTTAATTATTATTCGTATACGTGCAAGCAGTGTTTGTTGTCTATAAATACTCGTTCTAACTTAAGTAACGGGTATTCAGAATAACAATTATTAATTATTATATAACGTACCAAAATTATTATTTTAGAAATATTATATATATTTCGGGACATTTGAATAAAAGGCTAATCGAAAATCACGCATACCGCGTATTTGTTTGTGTACGATGTACAATAGTAATTGAAATACCTTAGAAACGGGCACATATTATTGTAATAATAAACTGCATATTGTACAATCTGTTTGGTAATTTTTTAGTGTCCACCGGATTTCAAAGTTTTATGCTAGAAAAAATGGAAAATATTGAAATTTAATACAGAGTCTTAATAAAAGTACGGCTACTCGGTAAATGAGCAGTATAGTTGTAACTACATCCATCGGTGATGCAGTCACAAAATGTTTAATGATAAAACTTGAACCGTATCGTGAGGGCCTTTTTGCCCTGCTAATCAAACCTGTCCTAGGAATAGCTAAACTTCTATAACTATTTAAATAGCTTTTGTATAATCTGTTAGCTATATAGATATAAAAAAATCATAATAATTTGCAAGGTTCCTCGGGAATTCGTATATATAGTAAGGTACCTATATAAAAAAAAAAAAACGCGGTGCCACTGCGCTGCACGGTACTTTTCACAATTTTAAAAAAAATATTGTAATAAGCAGTTTATGATGTTTATGTATAATTTATACGCGACGAATACCTCCCTTGTATATTATCTATCTGGTGTGTTATTTACCGCGAATGTATTACCGTACATATATATGATATATATATAATAATAATAATAGTATAACGGACGTCCGCCACGTCAGTGGCGTGTAACGGGAGCTTTCGAGTGGCGGTGTCGACGTTCCGCGGGGGTATGGCGACCGCGGGGTAGGGCGAAAACGAGCAAGTAGGGCGAACTTAATAATAATAATAAAAAAAAAGCCAGCACACAGGCTCCCCGAAACGGTCGTGGGGCTTCCTTCAGCCGAACCGACCGTCCGACCAATACGCTCGGCTACTATATAACTTAACGCAACTTGCGGGTCTTCCAAGCCCGTCCCTTCGACTACCCCGCGTCTAATCTCGTCGTCAACAAACCGCTATACAAAAACACATCATTTTATTCAATGTATAACAATATTGCGTGTACTGTTATAATATATTATATACCGCTTGCTCAGCACTATACGGGGTGATCGACTACGACACATACATACATATATATATATATATGACTGTAATAAGACACTCGTCGTCAGGGGAATCAAATTCAGACCGGGAAATTGAAGTTCATTCAGGCCGCCCGACTTTTCCTCCAACGAAATCCATTGCTAAAATCCAAAATTCCATCACCCGCCGGCGGTACACTTAATTTAACGTATTTTTTTTTTTCTAGATTCCCAAAAGTTTTTCTAAAAAATTATGTTGTAAATTTATAATGGTTATAATCGCAAGGTTTCCGGTCAACAATTTGTTTACGGGTATAAAAACACACACACGCGCATAAGTATATCCCTATAAATTTCAAAATCTTTATCGTGTCCTGGATCTTAGTATATCTAACACTTTGCTTAACATTTTATTAGTACATTTTTTTTCCTGATTTTTTCAAACTGGACAAAAGTCCACCGGATTACAATATGATTCATGCCACCTGGAAAATTTCCATTTCTAGACCGCCCCTGCTCGTCATTATCTCGTAAAGTATTGACTGACTTTTTTCCCATTTTTTTGACAAATTTAAAAAAACAATCAGCTCTTTAAAACGCTTATATTTTTTGCCATCCTTATTTTTAAGGGTCGACCCGCTTTTGCTTTTCAAATAGCGACCCTGTTATATTAAAAATGCCATAAATAGATCGGGTATTAGTTAAAATATATTCTGGTATTTAAATTTCCGTTGACGTTATATTCCACTTCAAGTTTGTCGTATCTATTTTAACTAACACTCCCCATCTGTTAATGGATTTTTCATATATAGGTTGGTTGCTTTTCGAAAATAAATCAAAAATGGGCTTTGAATTCGCGTTTAATAATATATATCGTTGAGGTAACATTTTAGAGCTGCTTTACAGGAACGGGTACATCGTGTAATTAGATAAAAGTAACAGTTACATTACAAATTACAAGTTACTATAGTTGCTACAGTTGTAATAAGTGATTAATCGCTATACAAGTAACAAAAATAACCGAGTTACGTAATTTTTATACAGATTATATACCGTCCATCCCTGTATAATATATAGTCGCAGTGTTCGAATTGGAAAAAAATAAAAGAAGGGGGGACTATGAGACTTAAAAAAATAGCTTTTCTTGCAACTATTCAATTCAACCTAATCCAACGAGGGGGGGGCTTAGGTAGATATCTACTTACATAGGTAATAATACTGTGCATTATACATTCATAATATTTGTATACTCGTAATGTATAGATTATGGAGTATATTAAATTAGAAAGTTTAAATGATTTAGTCTCTAACACCGTAGAAAGGCATACGAATTAAATGGAAAATAAAAAAAAAAAATTTAAAAATGTCACACTACAAAAAAGCCATGGGCAACTATTTTCCGCGACAAGACTTATTTTTCAATCGTGTATATTAAATTTTTTAAGCGTTTGAAAAATGTATAACTTCTCTCTCCACGAGTAAACAATTTTAGGAAGATAGTAAATGATATAACATAGAAAAATATTATTTTTTAATATTTATGTACAATTTAAGTATTGGGCGTATTAGAACTAAATTTCAGGAAAATTATTAAAAGCCCGCAGGCCCGGTGGGGAGTCCAAATAATTATTTTCTCGGATTCCTTAAGATATGTACTTAAAGTAAATGTACTAAGATATTACTCATCTACGGGGTTAATTTGATATTGTTTTTAGTTCTTAACTTGGTAAATTATGTCTATAATAAAATAAAATAGAAAACTTGTAGTAGTCTCAAAATAATACTTTATGCCACCGACTGTTCCCAAGCATAATGCCATTGATAATATTCATTGTGGTCATTATTATTACTATTATTGAACCTGTAACCATCCTATTCAACAAATCTAAAATAAATATTTCAAAACATAAATGCTAAATAATGAATTTGAACAATCGGAAAACACGATATTTGAATTGAACTGCAAAAATTAAAAATTATGGCTAGGATTTTCGGGGGTGCTAATTTTGAGCTTCCTAGTTGTGTATATGATTGAAGTTTAATACTACAAACATTCTCACAGGATACTGGTATTTTATGCTATCACGGTACTTACCGCCATATTGCATTATTGCTACGTACCAAAATCAGAGTAAAATAAATGCGTTCGTAAAAAGAAATAAGTATTTCTACCGTGACGTCGGGTCTGAATAATCTTTGGTAGTGTTGAATAATTCAATATAAATTATTATTATACATAGGCAGTATAATATACAACTTTGTATTTACCCTTGACAAAACTGAATAATTTGAAAATAGAAATATGAATATGACTAGTAAAAACGAAAATACGGGACAGCTACTACTGTAAAACTCGGTGAACTGGCCCTTATCAATATTAAATTAAATTGCCTATATAACACCTTTGATTTGTGTTTAGTACAGCCATAGATATAAGAATATATAGTAAATTATCTATCAGCCGGGTAAATAAAAACCTACATCGTGACACAGCCCTATTTTCTATGATTTCAGGCTCGGAACCCAGTGCAGACCAGATTTGTATGCAATTTTTTTCAGATGTAGTTATGGACGACATCCGCCGGTGGCTCTAGGTCGTGATAACTGCTATGGAACCCAGTACGGTTTAAAATGTGAACGCCGTAATAATACAGCGCTATCTCTTAGACATTTTACACATACACGTTTTAGGACAATTGACGGCTAGAGTGCGTAGTATGGCAGTCAAACCATATAAGAACATTCTTCTGCCGATGCCGCCCCTATCATTGCCTCGTCGCGCGACCATTAACTACTGATACAGTCGGTTGTTGGCAACAGTGATTGTTAATTGCCCGTCCAGATTATGGTTTGTAGAATAATTTGGGTTTTACACGTGCGCAAACTTGTAGTAATTTATGTCTTCTGTAGTAGTTGTTGTTGTCCGTCGGGGTGGTTCATTTCCATCCGTGTTAACTGTTATCCAACTTGTAAATTATTGTATTTTTGACTAGCTTGCCGAACTCGCCTTAGATCTTCGTCTTTCATTTAAAGGCTTTAAAGATATTTCGACAGTATAATTAACAATGCGCTATGTTTGCGAGTGATCGGTTTATAAGTGAGTAAACTGTTCAGAAACTATGTTGGGCAATATAGATATATTATCATCGCCGAGTTTCTAAGGTACTGGTTAACAATTATTAATACTTAACTGTGTAAGGGAATTTGTTCACGGTATATTGTTTTTCTTTACTACTTGTAGAAACATTTTTACCATCATTCGGTTTCGGTAAAATAACATGGTCTACCCATTAAACATCAATGTAGACATTAAATTTCAATCATTTTCCATTAATATGTACTTGTTTTGAAGATATTGTATTAGTGATTGCTATTGGTGATAATGACGCACCACAATATCTGAACCACCTACTTTCAATTTCTTTTACATTTTTTGCATTATTAAATTGTATTATTTAAGAATTGAATATGATATGCAAATGTAATAAAAGTGTTTTCTTTTTATTGCAGTTGAAGACTCCGGATACAATGGCCGACTGCATAATGCAGATTGATGTATCTAATGAAACTATGATTATTGACAGTGACATTGGAATAGCAATGAATAAGCCTGATTCTAACTATAACCATGTGCCAAATGAAATAAATGTTAATACTAATGATCATCAAGTGATGACTGAAATAAACCCTGAATCGAATGATAACCATTTGTCTGCTGAAATAAGCACTGTGTCTAATGATAATCAAGTATTGACTGAAATAAACACTCAATCTAATGATCAAGCGTCTGTTGAAATAAGCACTGTTTCTAATGATAATCAAGTGTTGACTGAAATAAACACTCAATCTAATATTCAAGCGTCTGCTGAAATAAGCACTGTTTCTAATGATAACCAAATGGCTGTTGAAATAAATCCCAATTTGACCGATAATCAAGTGTCTGCTGAAATAAACTCCGATTCTAGTAATAACCAAGTGTCTGCTCAAATAAGTACTGAATCTAATGATAATCAAGTGTCTACTGAAATAAACTTTGTTTCTAATGATAATCAAGTGTCTGCTGAATTAAGCACTGTTTCTGATGATAATCAAGTGTCTACTGAAAAAATCACTGTTTCTAATGATAATCAAGTGCCTGCTGAAATAAACTTTGTTTCTAATGATAAACAAGTGTCTGCTGAAATAAATTCTGTTTCTACCTATAATCAACTGTCTACTGAAATAAGCACTGTTTCTAATGATAACCAAGTATCTGCTAAAATTAACATTATTTCTAATGATAACCAAACGGCTGTTGAAATAAATCAAAATTTGACTGATAATCAAGTGTCTACTGAAATAAACTCTGATTCTAGTAATAACCAAGTGTCTGCTCAAATAAGCACTGAATCTAATGATAATCAATTGTCTACTAAAATAAACTTTGTTTCTAATGATAATCAAGTGTCTGCTGAAATAAGCACTGTTTCTGATGATAATCAAGTGTCTACTGAAAAAATCAATGTTTCTAATGATAACCAAGTGTCTGCTGAAATTAGCACAGTTTCTAATGATAATCAAATGGCTATTGAAATAAATCCCGATTCGACCTATAATCAAGTGTCTACTGAAATAAGCACCGTTTCTAATGATAATCAAGTGTCTGCTGAAATAAGCTCCGTTTCTAATGATAATCAAGTGTCTGCTGAAATAAGCACTGTTTCTAATAACCAAATTGCTGTTGAAATAAATCCTAATTTGACTGATAATCAAGTGTCTACTGAAATAAACTCTGTTTCTAATGATAACCAAGTGTCTGCTGAAATAAATTCCGATTCCACCTTTAATCAAGTGTCTATTGATATGTCTAGTTTGACTAGTTACGATGATGAATTACTAATGCCACATTCTCCAATACATCATTTCAAACAAGAACGGCTTGATTCAGAAGTTTTACATTCTCCAGTAGACAAATGTTCAAGTATTGAACAACACAAAGTTTATTCGATTGGTGATATTGTTTGGGCTAAAATTGGAAAATATCCATTTTGGCCAAGCATTGTCTGTTGTGATCCAACATCCAATAATTACTTGAAGGGATCTAGTAAGTTTTTTAATGTGCACTAAACAAAATATTTAATTTTGAATTTTTTCATCATTTCGATGAGGTATTTGAATTATAAAATTTCTATAATATTCATACAAAATAAGTAACCATGTTTTGTGTGGGGGGGTGGGGGGTGGAAATCAGCCAAATTTGAATGTATTTCTGTTCAACCAAAACAGTTGTGTTCAATAATTTGAAAAATAGTATGCATAATTTTGTGATTTTATAATTTCCATAAAAATTTTAACCTTAAACATTTATAAAAAAACCTATTACATGATACTCTATTTTTGGTTGACCAAACCAATTTTATCCACATAAAACAATAGGGCAATAACTTCATTTAGACACTCTGCCTGGGCAACAATATTCAGTAATTCTGTATATGTTTGATTTTGGTTTGACATATTTAAAATATATAATTGATAAGTATTATTTTGAATATATTAATATCAATATGTTTTAATAATTGTTCAGGTTTAATTAATTTAGTAGGATTATTTTATTGAAAAGCTAATGACATTTTAGCATAATATTGAGCTAATGAACATAAGTAATACAATTATTAAACAATAATATATAATCAATACTTGGCCTTTTTTGTAAGGATTATTAATGATAAAGTAACATATTATTATGCTTAATATTTTAGTTTTTCATTAGTTGTTTTTATTATAATTATGTTAGAACATTAAAATCACTAACATACTGAAATTAATTTTTTCATTTCAGTAGAAGATAACAAATTTTCGTTACATGTCCGATTTTGCAATGATAAAGGTAGAAGAAGTTGGTCAAGAACTGTGGAAAATTATTCTGGAAAACAAGATTTACTTTTGAAATTTCCTACTTGTTTAGTGAGTATTCAATTCAAAATTTTGATTACTAAAATAATTTATTTTTTAATATTTTACAATTATAAATGTTTATATAAAGTCATATATAAATAGTAAGAAGCGTGTATTAAATACATGGAATTTGGCAGTTGAAGAAGCTGATACTCTATTAAAACTTGATGGGTAATATTTTAGATTTAATTTTCTTTAGCATTTAAAATTGCTTTTAAAAATGTACTTATAATTTTTAAATTATAATACATATACACACACACACATATATATATATACATATACATATATATATATATATATATATATATATATATATATATATATGTGTATATATTTAATTTTTCAGAGATGCAAGAATGAAGACATTTTTCAGAACATTTTCTAGTTCAGACAGTTTAGATTGTTCATATGCTACTTTAAATAATTATTCTGAAAGCAATAATACTGTAGGTTAAAATACTTTCATATAATTTTTTTGAAGTATTTTTAATAATATTAATACTCTTATTTTGTATTATTTTTAGGTTACAGCAGTACGGACATATGCAAGGAAAAGATCTCTTACAGTTCCAGAACAAGATATTAATCCTAAAATAATTAAGACTGAAAATATAACTGTGAATGGTAGTATATCATCCAGATCAATTGATATTCCTTTATTAACAAGATCGGACGATGCAGATAGCACTGTTTCTGATATTTCTATGCGTTTTATGGAAGATACGGGTTTAAAACACAGAAAGTTTACAAAAACTTATCCACCCAAAAGTTCACTTATTGAAAAATATGATTTATCTGATTCAATAGGGACTTTTTCAGAATATAATGATGATAATAGTTTGTTATTAGATATTCATAATCAACCCTCTTCCTCAACTTCTACTACTACTATTAATATTCAATCAATATCTAAGCAAACAAAACTTGAAATAAGGTGAGCTATTTATATGTATATAACAATTATAATTATCCTTTAAAGATACATGCTATTCGGTATTATCTATTATTGCATATTTATTTTATCTATTCTATAATCATTGATTTAATAAAATCATCAATTAATTATTTATTGTATATTAAAATGTATTACAATTTATTTTATCTTGTTTTAATTTTCTTTTCTTTAGTGCATTAGAAGATGATATAGAAAATAATTTGACTACCTCATGTTTTCGCCAATCTTCTAAAAAAAATCCTAAACGGTAAAATTTACTCAATATATCAATTTAAATGTATATATTGGTTTTTATAACTTATTAAATATTTTATTATTTGTAGTGCCAAATTAAATAAAAATGTTTTTTCCAATAACGATGATCAAAACACTAGTTCAACGATACACTCGCAAAGGTATTTTGTACCATACAATTATTATTAGGTAATTAGTATATAATACATATTAATATACTGTTTTGTATTCTAGTCCATCTAATTGTACAAAAACAGTAGTAAGAAGAAAACCTAATGGACAAGTATCTACTAGAAGGTAATAATATAAATTTAAAATTGTTTATACAATAATGTTTTCTATTTAATAATTTATTTTTATTTTGTTCATAGAAAGTCAACTACAGTTAAGTGTGAAAGTAGTCCAGAACCAGATACTACAGAAAGTGAAGCATCTTCTAAAAATGATTTATTTAGTTCATTTTTCACAGTCACTAAAAAAAATAAACAGTTATTTGTAAAAATCACAAAAAGAGCATGTGTTATTTGTAAAAATTACAATGACACTATAAAATGCATAGGTTCGTGTCAAAGCTTTTTTCATAAAGAATGTTTTGCTAAAAGTGAGGAAAGATATTATAAAAATGAACCAATAACTAAATTAAAAAAAATGACTGGTAAACGGACTAAAAGACATTACTCAAAATCACGAAAACATAAGAATTTAAAATTAAATGTTCCAACAATTATTGAAAGTATTTCTGTCGAATTATGTAACAAAGATGAAGATTTAGTATCTGTGACAGTAAATAATATAAAGTCCTCTTTAGACGACACCAATAAAGAAGATAAGTTACATGATCAACCAAAGTCTGATGATTTATCTATAAACATTAAAAGTATTTCTTCTGAAAATGATAATCAACAATTTAGTGAACTAGAAAATGTAAATGAAGATTCAATTCAAGAAATACCTGGAAAAGAAGTTGTTGATATTCCAAATAAATCAAATAGTATACTTTTAATTAATGAACAAGTATTTATAAGTGAATCAAAAAATATGTGCAGTCTATGTGAAGCCAATAGAACCATCTGTTTTGTGTGTGGCTTAGATATTGTAGATTCTGAACAAAAACTTGTTTGCAAATTATGTAAGTTCAACATTATAATGTTTTTACCCTAATACTGTTTTGTTTTTAATTTTCGACGTAAAACATAATATAAATATATATCTGATTGTTGTTTTAAATTAAGTAATTTAATTTAAGTCCAAATCAATTTCAATATTAAAGAATATACAAATTTAAGATTATTTTGGCTTTTTTAATACTAGTTAATTAATTTTTCAGTTTAAAAATTAACTTAAAATATGTTATAATAACATTTTTAAAAAAATTATTTTTATTATTTATAGCTAGTTGTGGAAAATATTATCATGAAAAATGCTTAGAAGAGTGGCCTCAATGTCAGTGGAATCAAGGTTCACGGAACAATGTTCGAACTGTTATATGTCCACATCATGTTTGTCATTTATGTATTTCTGATAATCCTAAAAGTGCATGTAAAACACATTTTCCCGCTGAAAAATTAATCAGGTGTATTAAATGTCCAACAGCATATCATCGAAGTAATGCAACTTAATATAATTAATGAATACTATTCATATAAAAATAATCAATTATGCAGGTGAATATTGTTTACCTGCCGGAAGCCAGATCTTAACATACTATGATATTGTTTGTAGTAGACATTTTGAACCTTCAAAATCACAAAACTACCATTATAATGCTACTTGGTGTTTCATTTGTACATTAGGTCAGCATTAACAAAAAAACAAAAAACAAATATTTGTAACTATAATTCTCTTATATATTTTATTTAGGTGGCACATTGGTTTGCTGTGATTTATGTCCATCTTCTTTTCACGTTGAATGTTTAAATCAAAATATTTCAGAATTTGTAAATGGCTTTACTTGTGAAGAATGTCAAACTGGACGATATCCTTTATATGGTGAAATTGTTTGGGTTAAAATAGGAAATTATAGGTATCATTTCATTTGTACATTTGTTTTTTTTTTTTTTATAATTTTACTACAAAAAATACTTACTTTAGGTTCAGTAACATGTATTACTGTGTGTTGATACTCACTAAAATGGCTTTTCCTGTGTAATCTTACAAACTCAATCAATGATTCAATTCAATTCTTTTTGAATTTATTTTTTCTTCGTAGCAACCAATTCTTACCTTTTTTGTCAGTGGCACATTAATAAAATGGTAGCAAGATCAATGGCTACCTTACCAAGTTAGCATTACCTTAGCTAAATTCTATATCTATTAATTTATACAATTGATTTCTTACATAATTTATAAGTATTTTTAGGCCATCGCCACTAAACACCTAAAATTCTGGCGTAATAGCTGCTACACTCGCAACCCTCTAGTGTACGCTTATATTTCAAGATATAAAAACAAAATTGTGAAAAGTTAATATTACTTAGATAAGATTACATGGTGTAACGCAAAATTTGCTTTATAAATAACAATTTATTAAGTTGTAAATCACAACAAATAATAGCTTTACAAAGGGGTTGTTATAATTGTTTGTTTAATGTATTGTTCTTTAATAATATAGGGGAACAATATAAAAATACAGATGTTTATTTATTTGTTAGTAAATATTGTTGACTTATCCCGCTGTATAGTTTCTAAATAATTTAATTTAAGCTTCACATAGAGTAATTGAATTAATACAATGAGTAATAGTATTTTATATTTGAATGGCTGCGGTGAAAAAGAATAATAATCAATTTGTCATAAAAATTAAGTGGGTTATGCCATTTTGTGGCTAAGTCTTCTAAATTAGTTTCCATGTTTTTATAATTTAAACTTTATAATATTAATCGACAATAATATCTATGTGTTATCTTTGCCTTGTTCTGGAGTATTTTTTTTTTGAAGAGTATAAAATTTAAAATTGCAATATGAAAAATTTTGAACAATAAAAAGAATTTTTTTTTTTTTTACTGTATTCATTTAAAATTAAAATTTTAGATTTTTGTAAAATTTGTTAATTTTGGATTTAATAAATTTAAATTATTGTTATTTTTGTAGGTGGTGGCCAGCTAAAGTTATTTTTCCAGATCAAGTTCCGGATACAGTAAATGCAATAGTACATTCTATTGGAGAATTTGCTGTACAATTTTTTGGAACATTTGACTATTATTGGGTGAATCGTGGAAGAGTATTTAATTTTCATGAAGGGGTAATAATAATTTTACATATTAAAAATTAATTATTTTAATTTATCTTTGTCTTTCACTTGTGAACAACTAAAACACTTGGTATTACCTTAAAAACAACCAAAACTAGTCATTTATCATCCACTAGTGCAACTAAAAAATATGTATATATACAGGATGATTTTTTAAGCATTGTTCACCTCATTTTTATTGTTAAATTATACATGTATTCAAATTATAATTTTTGATATTTTTAAATGTAGTTAAAGGCAATATTTTTGAATACTTTAATTTTTCACATTATTTAAGGTGTATGCTGTGGCAGTAACAACTTTGGTTTTTCAAATGAGAACCTAGATGTTTTAACGCAAATTATGAATTGTATGATTTTTCTAAAAATGTTGATTTCTTGTATTGAAATTTAAATGAATAGTTTCTGAGTTATTTTTCTTTCTAAGTTTTGTTTTTCAAAGTACTATTATGTAATATCAAAACACTATTTTTCCTGAACTGAAAAAATATATTAAAAATCACAAGATTAATGAAAATAAAAAATTATAACTTCAAAATTCCCAAAAGAATAAATATCCTATCTTCAAATTTTTGAAACTAATAAAATTAAAATTATTTTTTATATTTCTATATCAAAACATAATAATTTAATTAAAATATGAATATTTATAAAAAAAAAAAAACAATTTGATCTTCATGGGGCACTCTGTGTGTCTTACAGTGTTCAAAATTATAGGTTACAAAATTGTTTTTTAAAAAATGCATAATAAACACAAAATAATTTTTATTTGAAAAATGTGTATTATCATGTAAAAATTGATTTTGAGAATAATTAAATTTAAATAATATTAAGATATTAGATAATTTTAAAGCTTAATATTTAAGACAGTTAATAATTTCTTTGATGCTTTAAAATTAACTATCTTCCAAGATAGAGAATACAAAATAGAGAATTTGATTTTCTTAAATTAAATTTCTAATTTGTTATTTTTGTCATCTTTCAGGACGATGAGAATATTTTAGTAAAAAGTAAAATGAAGAGTATAGATCAAGTATTTCAAGATGCCATTATTGAAGCAGCTCAAGCACACAATGGTTATGTTTTAAATAAAGATAAAAATGACGCCATATTAGCAAAAAAATCTTTTACTGTATGTTGTTCAATTTCTAAATAGCATCAGATTAGTTTTTATAATTATTTTTTCTTATTCTAGAAGCCTCCTAAATTTATTCGAATAAAGTTAAACAAACCTTTTGGTAATGTAAAAATTACAGATGTTGGTACTAGTAATATGACACCATGCGAGTGTGATCCAAATCAGCATAATCCATGTGGTCCAGGTTCTGATTGTATAAATAGGTAATTATTAATTTTTTTTTTTTTAATTTTTTACTTCATTTTGAATTACATTGCAGAATGCTTATGTTTGAATGTCATCCACAATTATGCCCAGCTGGTGACAAATGTAATAATCAAAGATTTGAAAAAAGATTATACCCTAGGATGGTTCCATTTTTAACAAAAGATAAAGGTTGGGGTCTTAAAACATTGGATGATATAAAAGAAGGTTTGAATTTGTATGATTCTTTATAAAAGTAAAATTTGGTAGTTTATATTCATTATAATTTTAGGATCATTTGTAATTGAGTATGTTGGTGATGTTATTGACGAAGAAGAATTTCAAAGAAGATGTCTTGAAATGCATAGACGGAATGAACAAAATTATTATTTTTTGACCATAGATAATTCTAGAATGATAGATGCTGGACCTAAAGGAAATTTATCGAGGTAATAAAGTTTTTATAAATCTGAATGATCTAAATCTAACTGAAAAGAAGATTATTTGTATACTATACATAGTAATTAGAATGTTGTTTGAATATGTAATATTTATCATTGAAGATAATTATTTTATATTAATTTACGGTTAAATACAACTATCTAAAAATTTGATTAGAAAATTATGTTTATTGGTTATACTACTTGTAGACTATACAAAGTTGTGTTTAATATTTAAAAAAAAAATGTTTTAATTTTTTATGTTCATAATGTAATTTGACTTAGTATATACTATGATATGAATTATTTAGTTTAATTAAGAATTTATTATGATATAAAACTAGAAATATAATTAGTATAGTATAGTATTATATAGTATTAATATAATTTATATTTTATTATAGATTTATGAACCATTCATGTGAACCAAATTGTGTAACACAGAAATGGACAGTTAACGGAGACACTAGAATTGGTCTTTTTGCTCTAAATGACATTTCATCTGGTACAGAACTGGTGTTTGATTACCGTTTGCAGAGTTGCTCAGGAGTTGAAAAAAAACCTTGTCAATGTGGAGCTGCTAGGTGTTCTAGATTTATTGGGGTTAAAGTGGTAAATATTGTTGGATTTAGTTCATTACTTAACTAATACAGTAATAAATAATTTAGGAGTGAAAAATTATTCTACTAAAATTTTGATTTTTAAAGTTTAATCTAAATATTTTCTACGGGTTAAGATAAATAATAACTATCTTTATCTATCACACTATTTATTTGGATGATTATCAAATAATGTTTTATTTTTTTAGTCAAAATGAATTAATTAATTTCCCAATTTAATATTAAACATAAATTTTGATTTTTTAAAAATATGTATTTATAATAATTTATAGGAAGAAGATAAAAAGAAAGTAATTCCAATAAATGATACTGACAAATGTAAATCATCTACAAAAAACAAACGGAGACCATTAAAACTTAAGGTGACCTTACATGCATTTTGTTTGTTGTATATATTTGCCATTGTTGTATAATATACAACAATTCAATACATTTATAAGATAACTATTTAATTTTATTATGTATATAAACTATTATTTATTTTATTATATTGTTATTAATACTATTATCATTTAAAGTGTAAATTTTGTCTGTTTTTAATATTTGCATCATATAAAGGCTTCGAAGTATATAATTCTGGTTTCTTATAACATGTTTCAATAATTGTATTATTTCTTATTAGGATAATGTTTCTGATTCAGACAAGCCTAAATTTTCTAGGGTGACAAACATTAATCAAAACATTTCCACAGTTGAAAATGGGGTGACAGTAAGTCTTAAAATTTGCTATTTAATGCATTTATATTAAAATAAATATTTTATAATATAGATTAATTCATCTATCGATGAGAAAATAAATGGTTCCAAGAAATCACCAAAAACTAGATTTTTTGGTGGGAGTTCGTCATCCTTCTTAAAAGTAAATATATTACTGACATATTCAGTTAAATGGTTAAAAATGTATTTGACTATTTTTTCTTTTGCATTTTAGAATGAAAATGTAGAAATTACAGAAAAACTCAATGTTCATTATAAGAAACTGAAAAATTCAATTAGGAACAACTCCAATATGACCAAAGTATGTAACCACAAAACAATTAAGACATCTCCAATTTAGTTATAATTTATATCATTGTGATAGTCTTTCTTTTAGCGTTTTAATATTTAATTATGATACTAATGACCATTAGTTAAATTAAATTGTTGAAAACAACTGAAACACAAAGCTAAATAATTTAAATAGTAATAATTAGTAAATTTGTAAATATTCCACTTTATTTATATTTTTGGCTATGATTACTGTCTTAATAATATATTTATCTTAACATTGACAAAATATTTATTTATGCAAAAACCAAACAATAATGGTTTTACATAAAATGGTGTTAATTAAACAAGTTGCTACAAATGCCACAATAGCCAATTGCTACAATACATATTACATCAAATTTAAAATGCTACCAACATTACTGTTCCAATAGTGCAGTGGTTCCCAAGTTGTGCATGGTGTTGCTCCTATTTCAGGGGCACCACAGCTCATACGGAAAAAAAAATATATTTACAATACCATAAGTGAAGTATGTATTGGTTTTACTATAATGTGTGCATATTTGTTTTCGGTCTGTAATTAAATTTTCAACCAGCAATCTTGCTTCAACCATCAATATCAGAGATAGTTTCTGACAAACATTTTATGGTGTATATATCATTTATTTATTTTTTCTTACACTTTTCTTTAAAATTGGGGGAAATCGGAGAAAAAGAGAACGCAATAGCAGTTTTTGTTAATTTCGATTCGGTATTTTTGTTATAATTCAGTGATAAATAATCGTGAAATGTTCAGCAAATATTCTTATTAGAACTTTCTAGACATGATGTAATTTTCAAAATATTTTGGATGTTGTTAAGTTATTTTTAAATATTTGAAATTGTCTAATTTATTATGGTTTTATGTGAATACAAATTTGTTAGGTCCCATAAAAATGTACAATTTGTAACCGAATGATAACAGAAAAAAAATTGTTACCGGCGTTATGTCTGTATTTTTTTATAAGCGTTTAAAGTTCCTTAGGGTTTTCGCAGGAGGGCACCGTAGCTGAATATTATCTAAATAAGGGTGCCACCATTTAAAACGATTGCGAACCACTGCAATAGTGGATTACTTTGAAATTAAATTTAACATTTGATTAACTTTCTAAACTTTTATGATATACAATAACTCTGAAAGATGTCTGTGTTTTACAATCTTACTCTTTTTCCAATTTTAATTATTGGTAATGTCAACCTAACATTAATTTGAAAATCAGTGTTTCTTGTGATAACTACTTTTACCAATGTACTGTTATTAAGAAAAAATGTAGAAAAACTTACCAGATTAAAATATTGAAAAAGTAATTGTGTTGTAATGTACAAATTTTGATAACTAATAAATTAAAACTATTTCGGAATAGTTGTATTTATATTCAACTAGTCGTTGATTGATAAATGTTCAATATTAGATAGAATTTATAGTGGGTAGCACCGGTGTGATGCCCTATTAAACCACAATTTTATTGATAAGATGTCATAATCATATTATTTAAAATAATATATTAAATTCTATATGAAAATAAGTTTATAAATCATAACTGTTAACACTAGTATTGAGATTAAATATTGTTATAAATACATTAGGATTTTATTTGTATTTATTATACTGTAATTAATAATTGGAAAAAAAAAAATGTTAAGATTTTGAAATATTTAAATTTGTTTAAATTAGTCATCTTAATTTAATCTCTTAGTCATTTTAATCATCCATCCAAAAAATTTGCACTTTAATCAATCATTAATACGATTATTAAATAATTATACATAACTTTTAAAAGTTGAAAATTATAATGTTATTAATTTAAAATAAAAAGACTGTTAAAGTATTACGGTCAAATATGTTAAAATGAGAAATGTCCAGTTCTGCAACTAGGTTTGGGGGGGGCTCTAGTGCGAATAATTGTATGGGGCCCTTGTACCCTTATTCAGTGGTGCAACCACAGGTGGGTAATTTGAGTGTCCACAATTAACAAATTAATGTTAATCTATGAAACGTATACACCGTATAGTGTAGAAATAAAATCAGGTTTTCTTTCTAAACATAATTCATAAGTAACATAAAATTGTTCAACGCACGACCCACCTCTTCGGCCAGGCATCACTGCTAAGTGCTGACAGCATCAGGCTACCAAACCATTGTAATAATATAAAATCCAAATACTATATGCGCGCAATACAGAAAACATCAATGAAAGGTCGTTTTATTATGTATGTATACTATCTACAGCTAAAGAAAATTTACGTTATTTTTAATTTACCTTTTGGCTTTTAGTGTTTACTATCTTCTCTTTAGACTTCTATGTATTTCGGGGCCCTAATTTATTCCTGACGGAAGGCCCTTGACACCTCCAGTCCTCCCGTTAGTTGCGGCACTGGAAATTACATAATTGACCAGTTAATTTGGGTAATGCTGTTTAATTCACTCTTTACAAATATTTAATTATACTTTATGAAAAGGGCTTATCTCTAAAAATTTAAATAAATTAAGAAACTAAAAAAATTATTTTCTGTTGAACTATTTGAATTTAACTTGAATATATAAAATATTACTATAAATATTATTTATTTTTACAAATATATATTTTTTTAGTTAATTAAATATTATGTATATTGTTTAAGATTTGTCTGTATAGAATATTTGATAATAGATGTTTTTTTATATTTATTATATAATATGATATTGCATTTATAAATGTTATAAAATGACAAATAATGATAATGCATAATAATCAGTTTAATAATATTTTTAAAGTGTGATACCAGATACTATTTTTTTAAGTTTATTTTTTTACTTAATTTAACTAAATTTAAGAAGGTGTTTTGAATTACTAATGAAACTAGAGCTTTTATAGGCTCATCCTGTTTATATAATATTGGTCTATGTATGTATGTTGATAAAAAGGAGAAAAGTAAATTTTGAACAAATTTGAGTGAGCCCTTTTTTTTTGAAATTTGCAATAATATGTTATTTTCTATTTAGTAAGTTATTATGATTATCAAAAATCATTACAGTACAACTCTCATCAAACATAAAAATTAACAACAATTTAAGACTTATTTAATTTAATTAATAGTTTTTTTTATCCTTACTTTTGAATGTTATCGATCCTAATATTATGTTTTATTGTCAGTATTATACATTCTAACTACCTGGATTAATATCCAAATTAATTTAAAAATGAATAAATGCTTATAAAAATGTGACTGCGTGGAGTCAAATTATTATGTATTGGTTACAATTCAAATAATTATTTTATATATAATTATAAATATTTTATTTAAAAACATAAATTTATTTTTAAACATTTATATATTTTGTATTTATTAGTGTAGTTCATTGTATTTTCATTTATTTGAAATTATGATTGCATATATATGTATAAAGTTATTTATTCATTTTTGGTTTAGTTAATTTTTTTTTTAATACAGTAGAAATCATTACAAGCATCAGTTGCAACGACAAAAAACTAGGTCCCATCATGAGCCTATAAGATTGTACATTAAATATATATGTTTACAACAAATATGATTAGAATGAAATATCAGCTACTACGAGTAAAATAAAATAAACTATACTAATGACCTAACAATTAATACAAGCATTTGGCCATTATTTAGGTCGACCTACTCGTTATATTTTGTACATTATCTTTGGCTGTGTAGATATGGATTACTTATTGTATTTTTTGTGTTATATATAAACATGATTAATACAATTTATGGCGTCTTCATGTTTAAAGTAATTACAAATAGTGCCAGTTATATGAAAAAACGTCTGTTACATTGTGCCATATTGTTGGACAAATAACTCAAAATAATCAGTTCCAACTTGTTACAATGAGAAAAATTCATTGGCCCTTGTAACTCGTAACTGTTTTCTACTGTATTTTCTATTAACTTTTTAAATAAGAATAAATTATTAAATTCTTTAATGATTTTATTTTTACTCGTAACTTGTACAATTTAATTTCTTTTGTATTGTTTAGTAAATATATATAAAATATTACTATAATTATTATTTATTTTTGCAATAAATTTTTTTTTTAGGTTAATATTATGTATATTGTTTAAGATTTGTCTGTAGAGAATATTTGATAAAAGATGTTTTTTTTTTTTATTTATTATATAATATTTTTACATTTATAAATGTTATAAAATGCCAAATAATGATAATGCATAATAATGGGTTTCTGTTGTAAACATATTGTTAAGTTATTCTATAAAATCCAATCTCTCTGTACAACAATTGTATATAATTGTTGCTATGTAAGTTTTTTTTTGACTTGATTGGCATGTTAATTAAATTGAAGGTAAAATTTCAAGTTGGTTGGAATTATAAATTTGGATGTATGTTATTGATATTTATTTAAATTTAAAAAAAAAAAAACATTCCTAAATAGACAAATTGATACCAGTTTCAGTATGGTACATGTAAATTTGTTAATATATAATTCTTGATGTAAAAAACCTGTAAAGTGAAAGTTCCCTAGTGAAAGTATTGCAACTCTTAACACATGAATTTGACACAAGGCTACACCAACACACTTGTATTGTATGTTTACATTTGTTCCATGATTAGTATAAATATACAATTTTAATTAAATATTTTTTTCAAAATTATAAACATTACTTACTATGTTTTATTTATATTTATTCTTATATTAGTTTTCAGTATGTACTAGAAAAAATCTTATGATTTGTATTGTTATCATAGATTTGTATTTAATTGTACATTTACATTACATAACATGTTAATATTGTATACATTTCCAAGGTCTACACGTTTCATAGTTGTATTATGTGATTTAAATGATTGAATAAATTAACAGTGATAGTGTGATTTCAGTTATGTACATATTGTGAAGTTTTTTTGTATTTTTTTAATGTAAACCTTAAACTAAAAATAATTAAAATTGTTTTAATGCTTTCGAATCATATATGATTGTTTTAAATTTAACAAATGTAATTTTGACTAATATATTTGTTTTGCTTTTTAATAGCATTACTTGAACAAAGCTAAACCAACTAGAGGGGGTAGTAAGTTAAATATAACTAGTTTTTTAATTAATACTTTAACATTAATCACATTGTCCATTTGAATAAATTTCTCAACATTTGAATTTTAAAAAAAAAAAAAAAAATGAAAATGATTTTGACGGACACAGTTAAAGTAGATTTAAGTTTTTTTTTGTTGTTATCACTTACAATAAATAATTTATTTTATATGCATGACAAATAACTATTTTTTCTTTTATATAATATATTATTAACTCCTTGGAATCTGAACAAAATAGTTTACGCCCAAATTCATTTTAGAAAAACATACAAATTATGCTATTTATAAGATAAATAATTTTGATTGTTTAAAATTGTATGTATTTAAGTTAATGTAAATAATATTTTTACATTGTTAAATAATCAAATGCATGTATAAAATGTTATAATTATAATTTAATATTGTAATATTTGTTCTAAAACATTGTTTTTATTTAATATTAAATGTTTTATTTATGGCATATTAAATTATACACAGATCATTTGATTAGATTTAAAAAAAAAAATTCTTGTTTTTGTATTAATTTTAACATGAAATTGATATTTTTATAAGTAAATATTATTTGTTTGTTATTTCTAATTACATTCATATACCATATTTATTAAATAACTCAATACTCATCTGTATACATTTTTTTTTTTTTTTTTTCTGACATTCTAATTAATATGTCAAACGGTGTTGTAAAAAAATAAAATAGATTTTTATTTTTGAAGTATTTAAAATTTTAAGTGAGATTCATATAGTTAGCAAGTATAGTATCAAAAGTTCTGTAAGCTAAGGGTGCAAATTTAGAAAATATCTAAATAGGTATATATTAAAAATGTCAATAATCTTAATTCAACAATTTACTATCATAGATTTTCATGTTTTTAGGTCGATACATCAGATACAGATGATACAGTTGTAGTAAAAAAAAAACGGCGAAGCAAAAATTTAAAAAAAGTAGGCAATAATAGCTAATCCAACTAATTTTCAATTCAAAATATTTACTGCTCTTCTATTTTATAATAGTTTTAATAGTTATTTTTATTCTTTCTTTTGAGTTTTATTTTAATTAATTATTTATTTATATTTAACATGTCAAAAGTAGAATTATTTTCTTCTGTTTATTTAATCAATTATTGCATTAGGTCTATATAATTTGCATTTATTTATTTATATATATATATACTTAACTTTTCAGAAAAATGCAGCTAAACCACATTTATCATCATTACTTAAAAATGTGACCAAGCTAACAACAGCTACTGCTACAACATTGAATTTGTCTGACAAAAAAGTAAATTAATGTTAATATTTTGAAATGCTTAAAACATAATTAATTAATTAATATTAATCTTAATCAGAATTATGTTGCTGGCCTAAAAAATAATGAAGATATGAAAACAATAACAAATTCTAAAGAAGATCTTATAAAGACTGAACAAATCCATGAAGTATTAAAAAATGTGAGTGATGTTACCTTTTTCAATATTATAATTAATAATATTTTGTGTGTAAGAGTTTTCAATTATTATTATATGTACCATTTCCGTGCTCTTTAATAATTTTGGTTAACTATGTTTAATATGATAAGCATAAGAAGTATTTGTATGTTTACCTATTCAATTTTCATTAAATAGGCCAGAGAGATCAAACCGGACAATTATGAAGGAACTCAAGAAGGATCTAGACATAGTTTAACAAGATTAGCAAAAAGTAGACATTCATTTTTATCCAAAGTGAGTAAAAATTATTTATAACTAATGTTTAGTGATAAGCTAACAATAAATATATATATATAAATATATAATTTTATATATTTGTATATTGTTTACTGATTGTATTGATAAATAAGTAAAATACAAGTTTTATAAATGTATAAATAATAATAGGAAAATATTCAGTGTTAATTTAAATTCTTTAGCATGTTTGGGCCTATATTGACATTATATGATAAAATTTAAAAATTTATTCCAATTTACAAATTAGGAAAATCTTTTTTTGATTTCCTTGTAGTTTCCTTAATAAGGATAATAATAATTGTAGAGACTTGCAATTTTCACCAAATACTTATATTAATACTTTCTAGACGAGGTGCAATTTTCAAAATATTTGTTGAGTTATTTATAGCTGTTTGAAATTGTTGAGTTATTATTTGGTTTTATGTAAATAATATACATTTTTTTCTTAAACATGCTCGCAAATTTAATACAAAGTTTGTGTATGTTGGTTATACTTATGGTACTATAAAAATAAAGAAAATCAGAACGTACAAAAATGGTGTAATGCTAATTGCAAACTTGAATGATGTTGGCTTTTTTTTAGTTTTGTGAAATCTAGTGTGTCTAAGTTCATTAAGTACACATTTAATACTTAATTTTAAATAATTTAGTTTTTATGAGATATTTTTAAATTTTAAATTAACTACAGATATCCTAGCTCTATACTAAGTTTTTTTTATTATGACTGTTTTTAAAAATATTGTTAATAATGATTTATCAAATAAATTAAAGAATTCAATTTTCATTTTTATCTAAAAATGTGTTAAATTATAACTAAATTTAACCCGTCGTTGGTACACATGTGAGCGCGCCGCTCACACAGATAGCATTTCGAGCGTTATTTTTCAGAACAAGATTGTAGTTTTTTATTTTTATTTTATAAATTATGAAATGTACATAAAAAGTATTTATTTACTTTTTAGTAAAGGATAAAAATATACTTAATTCTAGGTATGGTTTGATTTTTTAAGTTAATCGATCAATTAATAATAATATAAAAAGTGAAGTGTGAGCGCCGCGCTCACAGTGTAGCAATCATGTTACGAACTATATGTCTACCAACGACATATTATTAAATTACAACTAAAAATGATACATTTCCAAAAAATAATGAATTAATTAATTATAATTAAAATAATTTAAAATAATATATTATTATTTATTGGTATATGAAATAGTTTTTTTTTTTTTTTTTAATTATATATTATTATTATTTATTTTTTATTATATCTTAAGAAAAAATAATTTTAACATTGTACCTTTATAATTTAAAATGTAACTCTTTTGGCTCATTTAACGAAACATTTTGGTATTTTATAACTATATTATTACTTACCATGTATTTATGTAACACCTTTTTTATATTCAATATATTATATTTAAAACCATACATAACTAATTAATATAAAGTGTAAAAATAAAAATGTTGTTATTTTAGAAGGATACCAATAAAGAGACAAATCAACCTATTGTTGTGCATAAACAACAATGTAATACAAATGAAAAAAAGAATATGGCTAAAATAACAAAAACTAATAGCTCAGAAATTCCATTGGATAAAAGTATTATATTAAAGAATAACAAAGTGAACAAATGCCGCTTATTGTCCAAAACATATCACAAAAATGACACTTGTATGATTTGTGGTCAGAGAAATGCCGAATTAAAATGTAAAAACAAAAAATGTCCTAGAGTTTTTCATCTTAGTTGTATGAACAAAACTAGAATTGTCAAATGTGAGCTTATTTGACAAATCTATTAGTTTTAATCATATAAGTGACTGTGTTTTATTAACCATCTTACTTTTTAGCCGGATTTATTTGCCCTTCTCACTTTTGTTCTAAATGCAACAAACGAAAGGTAGTGGCTAAATGTAAATTGTGCGTGGAATCATTTTGCTTTGCACATGTTAAGGGCAACATATTTAATGATCCACTTGGTAATGGAATGCTGTGCACCACTCATCATCCTAATAAAGTAAGTTAGCGAACAATTATGGCATTTTTAAAAATGACCAAAACTTACATTCAACCTTATAAATTGTTTTTATCACTTCATTTAACTTAACATTATTTTAATTTATACTTTGTTTTTATTTTTCTTAGAAATCACTGCCAATTAAAAGTACTTTGAATACTTCTGGTGTTACTCATAAAGTAATTAATTCCACCAAAACCGATGAAGAAACTATTAATTTTGCTGAATCAAGTCAAGATATTGTAATGACAAATATCTTACCAGACAACACTGAAGAAGATCAGTTGAATAATGATACAGATGAAATGGAAGAAGAAGAGAAGTACACATTTACACAAGTAATTAAAGACGAGTGTGATCGTCAGTACATACATATCGGTGGATTCAATGTGTGTAATATGTCCGACTTGGTCACTGATCCGGGAATGAACTGCATAGCTCCCATCAATACGGATGGTGACCTTTTTAAGCCGTCATCAGCTGAAGTTGTTATTGATATCGAGTCAGCGTCTGCATTGTATCAGCCCACTGATAGTTTGCAACTAGTATCCATTGACACTGAAAATAAAGATAACCATGACTATGCCAATGTACATTTTGTACCTGATGCTAATCAAACTAAAAACAAATGGTTAACAGCTGAACCTTAAATCATTTGAACACTTTATAAAATTTATTTTATTGATTATTTTGATTAATATTCGTATTATCGTATTTTTTTTTCTTTTAATGAGTAGACACCATTATTATTGATTTGATTTTTATTTTATTTTGTAAATTCCAATTTAGTTACCTAATTTTAATCTTTTCAAATTGTTGTGTTTGTATTTATATTTTATATTAATTTATGGTCAATTGTTTGAAAAATGTTTTTCTTTTATATTAAATATAAAAATTAATCAAAACATACCATATTGCTATAGTAAAATTATAGTAACATTATTATATTTTATCATAAACATTGTTTAAAGTTTGAAATATATTATTGAACATTTAGTACATATGTTCAATAATATACTTTATCTGATTGGGTATTAAATTTGAATTTATTTTTGTATTATCGTGTATGTGAAATTAAAATTGTAAAAAAAAAGAATAAGTTATGAAATGTTAAACTTTCTTTATATTTACATTACTTGATGTAATATAAATTGTATTTAATTTAACTTTTATTTTTCAATTTAAAAATACTTTATACCACGTTATTTTTGAAATGTTTTTCATTAAATAGTTAAAACAAAAAAATAATTTAATAATATATATATATAATTGTGACAATAATTAACTGCTTTGCTTTGCTGACATAAATTGTCGCATCACCTGTAAAAATTGTTTGTATAATTTATTATTGTTGTATTTCAGTGTATAATAATTCAAAATAAAAATATCATTGTATTAACAGAAAAATTAAACATGACTTGTTTCAATACATAAATTTTAGAATTTATTATTTTTCAATGTAATTGTTTGTAAGTTTTTTTTATGTCAATGTATCGTTGTTTATTTGCCCATAAATCCATGGATGCTAATAACTATACCAGACTATAACCTCAAATCTTACTGTTACTTGCATCAAGATGACAACAATTTTTGAGTATATAAGTTTTAATTATTTTTGTATGTGGTTTCAAATTGACAATTTTCTCGTACAAATAGTTAATATGTTAATTCAAAAAGATGTGGTGAAATGTATTTTCCTACAGATCCAATGAGCATTGCTTACTGGAATCTCGCCCGGAATAAGTCTTTTACTACAAACAGACTGACAAGTGTTCGGACCTCTCAAGGACTTTTTTCAAAATGTGAGCAAATTATTTTTCCGTCATAATTGATTTTATAATAACGCGCCCCTTGTAAAAACGTTACTGAATAGGTACTGTTGTTCTATCTTAATGATGCCTATAATTAGGTATAATCAGTAATTTATTGGTAGGCAGGCACTAATAATAGGCATATAATAATATTTTAGTTTTATACTGATTTTAACTAACGACTACTCGGTACGCTGACTGCAGTTGCAAATATTGTTCGTGAAGGCCAAAGCTACTCAAGAAATATAAAGGTACCTAGACAATTTGTTCAAAATCTTCAAGGTAGGTGCCTACGTTAACCGTGTGTACAGTGAAACATGGCACCGCCTATACACATATAATCGACATTTAATGATATGATTATTAACGGTGATAAAATTTAGGTACGTTTTTCTATTGTACTGGAAATATTTTGACAAGACGTAAAATCAGCAGTCGGCTGAAAAAATATTGAGAGAAAAAAAACGGGTGAACCGAGGATAAAGTTTACTACGCGCAACAAGTGTTCGCCTCGAGCACGTTTTACTGCCGGTTAATAATTTCAATCGAATTGCTGTCCGTGCGCTGGGTTAGCTGGCTGGTGACTCCCCATTGCCATTTGCCACGGTCTAATCATTGCCGTCACGATTTTCGTGTACAACTTGTAGTAACCAGAAAGTAAATTACGCGTATAGTTTATTAGGTGTATATGTAACGAAATGGTTTTTTACGTTAATTGGGTCAGCTGGTTTCCCCCCCCCTCCCCCCGTTAAAAAAAATCGTCGCACCGTAAATTATAAATATGAATATAAATAACATTTACCTGCGTTATTGATGATGTACCGGATGTTATTTTGTAATGAGATCGAACGCACTTGATAATATAGATATCGCCTAGGCACGTATTTTTGTCATCAATTCCGAATCTGGTTTCCGTGACGCCGTCGTAAACGAGAATTTTTTTTATTTTACTTTTTAAACGGTCATAATTTATATTTTAATATTAAATTATTTCATACTAATCGGGTCTCCGATTAAATTATACAAAATTGACACTTTTAGTTACCTACTTATGTATTTTTTTTTTTTTTTTTTTATTCACCCGTCTACGACGTGACCGTGTATAAGAACCTACATTTTAAACTGGTGGGTTTGTCATGTAACTATTCTCTCATTACTGAAATACAACGGAAAGATTAAAAAGTATTTTTAAACTAAAATTGTACAAGGCTACAAAGTATAGATACGATAATCCATTATTTTGTTTCGAGTTAATAATAAATCGATTTTACTCGTGATTATATTATATTATTATTTGGACTTAATGGAGAGTAATAATCAAACAAAACGTGCCGAATGTTGTTTGACCACAAAATAAATATAGAAATATGAATTAATAATGATTATCCGATTTTCCGTCACAGCTATACGATGAGTAAAATCGATAACTCCAAAACCAGTTTATTTATTTCCAATGAGAGATAAAAAAATAAAAAAAAAACAGGTAAATAATTTTTATCCAACCGTTTTAAATTATGCGATGAGTTCATGATTTGTATTTTTGAGTTGTTCTTTTTTAAGAAAAATACGTCTATAATTTATCCCCCAATCTTCGGCGGCATGTATCTATTTTATATTTCATAAAATGCTTTATACAGAAAATTGCATGGTGTTTTAGAATAGATAAAACAAAAAGCCAGATATATAGGCAGTCTGCGTGTTGTAGGTGGTAAATTATTGGGAGATATATTGGACATAGGGTAATTTAGAAAGTTTTTATACTGAAAGCAACGACAAACCATTGGAATTTGGTAAACTGGTAGCGCCTAGACAACGGAACCCAGAACTCAACAAAAATATAACCAAAATAGTATTTGTCATTTGTTGTCGGTTTTTGTAGAAAAACAGTCGGAGAAAATCTAGTTGATTTTTTCAAATAAAGTCTCATCGATCAAAAAACCCGCATCTTATAATGTAATTATATCCGAGAACTTTTACTAAACCGAAAAAGTGTTTTCCGGAATACTAAAACAAGACTCCCGGAACGACCCGAAATCCGACGGATTGACGTGTTACTAAACACTTAGGAATGGTAGCGCTGGTGCTGATTAGAACTGACGAAGACAAATAAGAAGAATATAATAGCCCCAGTGACGTGCCCAGGAATTTTCAATGAGAGCCAAAAGGGTATGTATTACTTGGATACTTGAATAATAATTATGAATAAATCGTCTTTTATTCTAACCCGACAACGTAGATTTTAAAACCGGATTCAAAAATGCCAATTTTTATTTAACAAATCAAGCTTTTCTTTATGACTGACTACTTGAGTAAAATATATATAGATTTCAAAATTAAATTACTATAAATATTGTATTTTTAAGCCGGTGTGGGGGGAGGGGATATGTCTTTTAATCTCCCACCGTGGGCATGCCACGCAATAGAACTTCTTCATAACAAACAATTATTTTGCAAAATATATAATTATGCAGTACAATACACTATATTATTATATTTGTATTCGCCTATAAAATAGTAGAATTAATAGTGCAAATGTGCAACGATTATTATTTTATTAGTAGGCAATACGTTTTCATTGTTGAACAGTTTCGTATTTGAACACGGTTAATTGGTAGGCGAGCACTCAATGTAGCCTCCTTAGCCAACCACTGGCTACACCTATCGAACAAGGACGCGAGTAATAAATAGTAAATCAAATCTAGCAAAGTTTAATATCGTAATAATCTATAAAAAAAAAAATATATATAAACGTCTTGTGGTATTTATTAATTAGTATAGGTACCTACCTACGTAAAATAAAGGCAACGACTAGTGTCGGAAAAGCGTCTGTTTGCAAATACTTGTAAAGTATATTCGAGTAAAAGTATTTAAACAATACAATTCGATTTTCCAATTTGTTGGGCATCGGAATTACGCATTTCAAATATACGCATTCCACGAAAATAGGTTTGCTCGGTATTGTATTTCAAATATTTTTCACGACTTTATCGTACTCGAATATTTTTTTTAGTGAAGTATACTCGATAGATAAGTATTGTAAAATAAATTTTAAAATCCGTAGTTACTTTCTTGTACACGAAAACGCTTTTTTTTCTCGAATCTTTTACAAGTCTGCCTGTGTTTATTACCTACGTGTCGTCGTAAAAAATGTCCGTGGCGCGTGAACATTTTACGTTCGTAGGTATTATTTTATTACACGTTGGTGTAATTATTTAGATAAATTTACACCTAGCTATAGGTGTACACAGTTATACCGATCTTTACAGTTGGTTTACGCGTTCACGAAATCGTCCGAAGTCTAAGTAAAAATCACGCCGGGCGATAACCTTTTTATTATTCCGTTCGAAATTACGTCACCCACGAATTGGAAATCAATAGATTTTAATATACCGTATATATATATATATGTATATATATATTATATATATTATGAGATTTCTGTCTGCTGGCTATTATTATTGGGACCTCGTGTAATAAACACGATGTTTTGCGATAGGTTTATTGTGATGATATCATTTTACGAACGAATAATAATAATTCAAATTGTACCTATTAATTTATAATTATGTTGTGATGGATTAAAACGATTCGGATGCGTAGGTACCAATATAATATTATATGTCTCGTACCAGTCGCGTCTATGTACACTGAAACGACACGGTCACATACAGCGGAGGGACAAAAATGAAACTATAATATGATAAACGCGCAGATTTTTTTGTAATTAATCTTATTTTAAATGATAAGTTTGTTGCATTTCTCCACGCCTTGCATTTCTCTATGTTGTAACTTATTAATTCGTTCAAGTACTTATAATTTCTCTTTAATCGTATCCTCTACGATTCGGTTCGTGTATTCCGTCCGATCGGTCTTCCTTTTTTTATATAACCTTCACGTCTCCTTGAATTATTGTCTTTAGTAAGCTTTTTTGCCCCATCATATTATCTCTTCTGAATTGAACCCACTACTATAACTGTTGTTTTTATTTTATCCTAGCCAGTAGTTACTTCTTCGTTTTTCTATCTCCACCCTTAGCATTTTCTTGTGACACCACATCTCGAATGGTGTTATATCTGTTCATTGTCTAAAATTATGTTAAGTCGAACGGGTTCAGCTTTACTTTACATATAATTATTTATTTATTTTTATTCAGTTGACTTTCGTACTTATTTTTTAGTATTCTGTCCATTGCTATTATAATATTTTACAAATTTCCCTCTTTCCGCGCAGAACGCTACGCCATCAGCAAATCTTAGTAGGGCATCGATGGGTTTCTCGTCCGATTCGAACTCCTTTTTTTTTTTTTATTTCTATTCTCAGCTCTTTCGTGGCTTTTTCAATGTATAAACTGTACAGCATATACTTTTACTAAAAAAAAAAAGTATATTCTTCCCTACGTGTATTAACGTGTTCTGGAATTATAGTTGTGGGGGGGGGAAGCGTCAAAATTGTTCTAGTTGGATAGATATGATCACAGTATGTCACGTTTTCGTGCAGTAACGCATATTCTACACACCTAGCCTATATGTCGTAGTTCTCCACTATTATCGGCAATGTAAGTGTTGGCCAATGAGAAATGGAAACTACGATAATAGCCGAAGTGAAGGAATATTTGAGCGGTGTGTGAGTATCAAAAAACAGTAATCGTAATTCATACTATTGAAATAAATTTATAAATTCATTATATACTGTCGCGTTTTAAATTTAGCCGTACAAAATTAATGCGATTACACAACTGTCGAATGATAAACGGCTGGAGTTGCATATATAGACTTGAGATCGACAACTATTATTGAATTTGCAATATTATCATAAAATACCTAATTGGTATTTCTTAAGAGGTTGAATCTTCTTTTTGTGTAATACATTTTTCGACCGAATTAAAAACTAACGGTATAGCCCCCGAACCATTCACGATATTTTGTTATAATCCAAAAGTGATGTCATGGCAAGCTTTTTTTCTAATGACAACGGCGGTACTGTAAATCCAGACCGCGTTATTAAGATAACACTACGTATATAACATTCGTAAACATTTTTACAAACATTGTAAATATTGTAAACCCCCAAAATTAGGTCTTGTAGGGCACCGAAAAAAAAGTTCCCTCCCAGTGATCCCAGAGCTTATATAGTTGTGCCCATGCCGCGGAGGGGTACCTTTATACGCGAAAGAAAAACCGCACGCACGTTCTGCGACCGCACAACAATGAGCCGCCGCTAAATTTACGACAGCGTCGACCTCGGCCCGATTTAGAAGGCAAAAAATTAATGAAAAAATGGATAAAAATGTAATTGTGCACCGCCCTTAACGACGACGGCTTGGAAATATTATAAACCCGTCTATCGAATCGCGGCCGTTGGCGAACGAGCGTTTTCGCGTTTACCTCGGGGCGTTCACTCCGTACCCGAATAATTACGATTTTTTTTTTTTTTTATTTGATTTTATCGTACGAGCGTCGTATATTTCACTATACCGACACACACATTGTTTGCGCACAATAGTGACCGGGAACAAATAACACTTTTACTTTCCCTCGCGGCCGGTAAGTCGCGTTATGTATAGATATATATATATACGTGCGCGCTGAGGTTATCGTTTTATTACGCATATACAAAATAACAATAATAATAATAATAATAATAATCGCGGTGTGTCGTTGCACACTAAGTAAATATTTAACGGGCGATTATCGTTTATTATATTTCGTTTGCGGTTTCTTTCAACCGGCGTTTTATTATCTACGCGCACGCATACGATTATAGTACGCGGCGACGTAGACGTTGTGCTCTCGCGTATACGATAGACGGACAAAACTCGAAAACACAAAACCCGCGGAACTGCCTATTATTTATTAGGTTCCGTACGTACGCCGCAACGACTTTACGCTGTTGCGGTGCACGCGGAGAGGTCATACCCTTGCGTCCGGACGACAACGGCGGCACCGTAGGTAGGTAAACCGCGTCGGGCGCTTATACCGCCGCCGTCCACGCGTTTCGACCTCCGAACGCGTTAATATTCCGCCGGCCGAGGGGGGGACCTTGATCCGTTTCGCTAGTTTTGTACCGTCGAAACGATATTATTATTATTATTATTATTATTATCATCGCCTCGGACGAGACCGTCGCCGCGTACGGGGCCACATTCGCACAGTGGACGCGTTCCAGTCGACACGCATCGCGCCCAACGTTAAATACATCAAACCATGAGCGGCAAGTGAGTAGTACCATTTTGATTTTATAATTATATTACCGTATTGTGTACACGCCGCTGTTCGTCTATACGCATATATCGACGCACATTTATACTACCTGTGTACGGTTATTATTTTGCGCGGTCTCAATTAACTCATTGCCGACATGTCGTTGTACCGCAGATCAGACATCGGACTCATCGGCTTGGCCGTCATGGGCCAAAACTTGATTTTGAACATGAACGATCACGGGTTCGTGGTCACGGCCTACAACAGGACCGTCGCCAAGGTGGACGAGTTCCTGAGCAAAGGCGCCAAAGGCACCAATATCGTTGGCGCCCATTCTCTCGAGGAACTGGTCGACTCTCTGAAAAAACCCCGTCGTGTCATGATGCTCGTCAAAGGTACGTTCGATTTAGAATACACTTTTTTTTTTTTTTTACTTTTCGGCTTCTACACTTCAACATTGCAATTTATAATTTATGTGTACCTCCGACTAAATCGAGTATCTTCGGAGTATTATTACAAACTCTAATTGCTGTTAAAGACAAACGATTATTTTAGTGTGTGTGTGTTATCATCCAAATGATAACAATTCATTGATGGATTTAATTATTATAAAGTAATATTGGTATTATTTTAGTTTGAATTAATTAACTCTCGTGCACGGTTATTGTAATTGTTTATTTAAATACTAGTAAAAAAAAAAATTAAAAAAAATGATAATAACAACAATAATTATACAATGTTTGAATGAGATCGAGTTTCGTAATCATCGTTAAACAAGAGTCCGCGTTTGATTTTTTCGAATTTTTGTTTCTGCGGCAAGATTATTGCAATGAATCCAAGTGAGATCGGGTCAGTCAACATGATATTTGGCGTTTCTGCTAGTTTGTTATTCATTTCCACCAACTTGCCTGGAATCGCTGACAGTATTTTGTACTCTTCGCCGTCAGAACAGTGGACTGTGCACAGGGTCGACCCGGCTTGTACGATTTGAGCTCCTCGTTTTCCTTTACCTGTCATCGTGTTGCTCATTCGGTCGACGGTCTCCGACACTTGGAAATTTATTTTGTCGATAGTTTTCCCAATCAACTCGTGCGTAGGTGCCAGTGACAAAATACATAAGTTATTGGAATGAACGAGTACTCTGTAGTCTTGATTAGGCTTGTCGTTAACGTTTATGGCGTACCGACATCTATAGTAACGTTGGACGACTGACGGTGGAGTGTGTTTGGGTATTTCGACAGTTTGTTCTATCGATAAATGTTTGTCGGTGTCCATTTTAAGTCCACTCGAATGCATTCTATCACGGTCGATAGGATATAAAAAAAAAAAGAAAAAAATTAAATTGTACGTTTTATTTGGATAATGTGATAATGTAAACCGTTCTGTTTGCCTCTTATGATATAAACCGATTGAGATTTCGTGTATAAAAACGTGTTACTGATAAAATGTTATCTAACCGCAGTTAATAAAATCAGTGACACCAACTAAGGTGTATTGAATACACCCAGGTACCAACTGAAAACATTTGTCATATTATTTATTGCCCTGTATTTTATTTTTAAAAATTAACCAATTTGTTATTTTCTTTCAATTCAATTTGTATTTTATTTAATTTTTTTTACATTGTCAATAAAATTACGAGTTTTTATTAGTTAAATAATGAAGCCAATAGTCTATTTTGTTTGTCTCAGGAGAATAGTTTTCTTTTTCTAGGTATATTTTTCTTATTCTTCAAAAAGTTTTTTTTCAATCACACAGGTTAAAGCCACTTTAAAATTTAGACAAATGTTAAGTAATATAATCATATTGATATAATCAAAGGTTGTTTAGTCAATTATTTGTTAATTAATTTTAAATGTTTTTCTGTTACTAAAAATATTGAATCAACGTTATGTAGATCAACACATTTCTAATAAGCACAATTATTATTTTAATAAATTAAATGTTGTGCTTTACATACCCAAAGTATTATTCAAAATCTAATATTAAAGACTAATGTTTTATTGGAAGTGATACGATATAGTTATTGGTATTTTTTAGCTGGAAGTGCTGTCGATGACTTTATCACCCAACTAGAACCTCTGTTAGAGGAAGGTGATATTATTATTGATGGGGGTAACTCTGAATACCAGGACACTCAACGCCGGACTAAATCACTTTCCCAAAAAGGATTGTTGTTTGTCGGTTCAGGCGTATCTGGTGGCGAAGAAGGAGCACGATATGGTCCATCATTGATGCCCGGAGGAAATCCAAAAGCATGGCCGAGTATTAAGAATATTTTCCAAGTGAGTACTTTTCAATTAAATTACTTTTTATTTAACAAATGTATGCAGTTTTACTTAAACTTTATTTTTACAATGTTAATTATCCAATTATTTGGTACCTTACAACATTTGAAGTATTTCAAAAAGTGGTGACTAAATTGTTTAATCATTGTTTTTATCTTATGTGAAAAAAAAAAAAAAAGCAACATAATATACTCGTGTTTCATTAAAAATTATTTGAAAACTAAAATAAAATAATTATCTGATATTGTTCATTAAGTCATAACCTTTATATCATAATAATCAATACCTATTTATTTATCTATTAATTTATAAATAATAATACTTTTAGTTTTAATTTTCCAATTTATTATTATAATGTATTTTAATCTATAATTAATTGCATTTACTTTAATATTTATTTAAATTACAATCAACAATTTGCTATAATTATTTAAATTGTGACTAATAATATAATATATATACTGCAGCATAATTAATTTGTGACTAATGCGTGTCATATCATTATGTCACCAATTTGACATGTGACCATATTATGTACATTTAAGAAAAGTGTACTAATGATTTTGCATTATTTATTTTGGAACATTAAATTTCTGAAACCGATGACTTAGTTCAATTATTTGTAAATTTCTAATATTTAATATTGTAATTAATTTGTGTACAAATTGTTTAGTATATGTACGTGTATATTGTAGAATTATTCTTTCCTAAAATGCTAAGCCCGTATATATGTATGTATATATATATATATATATATATATATATATATATATTTAAATGACAAATATCTTTAAATTTTCTTAAGCTTAGTTAAGACTTAAATCATTTGATGGTGAGAAAAGTTGTTTTTATTCTTTATTAAATCTGACCTAGTTGATAGTTGATTTGATGAATGTTTCTTGTTTTAAAAAATATAAATACTAATTATTAAATAATAATAAATAATACAAATACATATTTAATATTATAACAATGTTATTATTTGTTATATATCACGCCAAGCAATTATTCATGCAATTAATATAATTATAGAAGTTAACTACTTTCACTTTGATTGTTATATTATATTTAATAATTTTAATAATTTAATTTGCATTGAGTACCTTTTATAAATCAGTAATATGTAAAACAATTTATTTTCAGAGTATTGCTGCTAAAGTTGATGATGAATCTTGTTGTGATTGGGTTGGTGAAGATGGTGCTGGACATTTCGTAAAAATGGTTCACAATGGTATTGAATACGGAGACATGCAACTTATCTGTGAAGCGTACCATTTGATGAAATCTGCTTTAAACATGGATAACAAAGAGATGAGTTTGGCTTTTGAAGAATGGAACAAGGGCGAATTGGATTCGTTTTTGATTGAGATAACAAAAAATATACTGCAGTATAAAGATGACCAAGACGAATATTTAGTGGAAAAAATCCGCGATTCAGCCGGCCAAAAGGGTACTGGAAAATGGACTGCTATTTCTGCATTGGATTATGGTGTACCAGTCACGCTTATTGGGGAATCTGTGTTTGCTCGGTGCTTGTCTTCTTTAATCGATGAGAGGGGTGAAGCTAGTAAAGTTCTTGAAGGACCAACAGAAAAGTTCAATGGAGATAAACAATCTTTCCTTAAAGACATTGGAAAGGTAACTTATTAGTATACAAATAATTGATTAGATAAGTAATAAACAATATATGGTAAAAATATTAATTGGTTTTTTCAGGCATTGTACGCATCAAAAATAGTGTCTTATGCTCAAGGGTTTATGTTAATGCGTGAAGCTGCTAAATTACATGGATGGAACTTAAATTACGGAGGAATTGCTCTCATGTGGCGCGGAGGATGTATTATTAGAAGGTAGTGATGTTTTTTTTTTTTTGTATTTTTGATCAGCGGTTCCTAATATTTTTATATCTGTATTTTACATATATGAACCTTTTTATTATTAAAACTACATAATTATTTAAATATAAGCATTTAATGCACACAGAGAATAAATAAATAAGAATATGGTTTATTGATAATATTATTATATTATAGAGATTCTCATTATCTAAATTGCCTCAACTACAAATCTCATGCTGTTAAAATTAATAAATATCAAATAAATAGGTCATACTTATATTTAGATATATTTTTGTTAAACAAATTTTTTTTTTTTTTAATCTAAAAATTTCTTTGCATACCGCAGATTGGGAATTTGTGCTATAGATAATACTATATTATTGTACAATAACAAAAATGTGTAATTATAACTAATGTTTTAGTGCATTTTTGGGAAAAATTAAATATGCATTTGAACTCAACCCGAATTTAAAGAACTTGCTGCTCGATCCATTCTTTAAGGACGCTGTGCACAACAGTCAAGCCAGTTGGCGCAAAGTGGTTGCCTCTAGCGCCACACTAGGAATACCTACTCCGGCTTTCAGCACGGCCTTGGCGTTTTATGACAGTTATAGAAGTGCTAGACTTCCGGCCAATCTATTACAGGTAAATTTGCACTGTGATTGTTGTAATAGTACAATTGTATAATTTATGTTTTTCTAGGCACAACGTGACTACTTTGGTGCTCATACGTATGAGCTATTGACAGCTCCTGGAAAATACATTCACACAAACTGGACCGGTACTGGTGGTGATGTATCAGCCAGTACTTATAAAGCTTAAGTATACGATAGCTTGCAAGCTGTAAATTATTTAAATTATGAGGACCAAACAAGTGGAACGGATTTATATAAAATATATATTACGAGTATTCACATATTACTTCAGAGGCAGTATGTGTTTTTGTAGTTTTGAAAATTCCATTTAAATATACCTACTTATTAATTTTAAAAGTTGAGTTGTAAAAAAAAAAGTGTTATATTTTTCTGTTAATGTGTTGTAAAACATAATTATTGTTTTTGCGGTTACGATCATTTATTAATATGTTCTGTCGCTTTTAAAAATATATTGTGTTGTCTATATACATTTTTGTTAATGAGAATATAATAGTTCTTTTTTAAGTATTGAATTATTAATTTACTGTACTTTGTATTCCTTAAGGATTAATGTATTAATTTCCATTGATGTGAGTTTTGTTTAAGCAGCTCTAAAATGTTACTTTACTGATATTTTTTGTAATTATATCAAGTAAAATGTAGACAAATAAGAAATACTGTCTACAACTAGTTATCATTAGTCGTAATTAGTTAAATTAGTTTCTGAAAAATGTAGTGTCTCTCAAAATGAATGAAACTTAAAATTCATAGTGAAAGGACTATGAATTTTACATTTTACTGATAAACACACATGGGCAAAAACCCGAATTTTCAACGTTAAAATTATTTTTGAAAATAGTTTTATAAATATTTGTTGTTAAAAATATACGATGCCGGTAGAAAATCAAAAATGGACAGCGGGTTCTTCATCCGCCCCTCCAGAAAAATTGGCGATGTAACATTTGAGGGCTGCTTATTGTGTACAACCGAAAAAAGTTATACTTTCCGAGATCGTGAGTGTGTTGTACTCAGTAGCGTAATTGGGAGAGGAAAAGTGGAGAACTTTTCGGGGGGGGGTGACAAAGGTATCATATAAACTTCCAGATATAACAACAGTAAAAATCTCTGAATCTTCTAAAATAGCGAAAGAATGCAATTAATGTATTGCTTTTTATATTCTTAAGATAAAAATAATTTTTTTCTTAAATTATTTCATACAAGTTTATATATATATATATCACGTTTATTGTGTTTTATAATACAAGATCTGTTCAAAAAGTACCAGGACAAACGTCATTAAAACTAATCTACACATGATAACGTTTTAAATTATACATAGATTTATTCCCCACGTATTAGTGAATATTTATTTTAAACAAAACAGGAAGTCACTTTTCTATCTCAATTTAATATTACACGTGGTTAAATTCAGTCCGGAAGTCACTTTTTCATCTTAATTAAATATTAGACGTGGTTAAATTTAGTCAGTTTTGTTCCGTGCGCCGTTTTCCACATGTCCGAAATTAACGAACTACGTGTGTGTATCAAGTTTTGCTTGAAACTTGGCTAAAATGCAACTGAGACGTACGCAATGATTAAAACTGCTTTTGGGGATAATTCCTTAAGTCGTTCCGTGACTTTCGAGTGGTTTAAACGTCTCAAGAATGGTCGACAGTCAACCGAAGATGATCCACGTTCTGGAAGACATCTAGTAACGATGATGTGGCAAAAATTAGCGAAAAAGTGTGAAATGATCGCAGATTAACCGTTCGTGGGTTAGCAAACGAAGCGAAAATCTCGATTGGATCTTGCTATAAAATTTTAACCGAACATTTACAGATGAAAAGGGTAGCACCGCCCCATCCCGCTAGCATGTTACCCAGTTGTGCCACCCTCCCCCCAGTGCTCGTAGTCGATCACCCTGTATATAGGCACGTATAAAACGGACAATTCAAACAACGTAGATTTTATTCATAATAATAATAATAATAATAATAGTAATAATAAATAGTAATATAATAATAGTAATAATAGTAATGTAATAATGATCGGTAATAAATATAATGAATAATAGTAATAATTATAATTATAATAATAATGTAATATTAGGCGTATTAAATCGTAGCAAATCTTCGTTCGCGCAGGTTGGCGGCGGTGGCGGTGGCGGTGGAGGTGGAGGCGGAATTGTATTATTGTAACGTATAAATAATGTGTGTGTGTGTGTGTGGGGGGGAGGGGTGGGGGCACGCGATTAATTTTCGTAACCGTTTTTGTCGAACGCCCGTATAATAATATACAATAATTGTTAATAATAATCGTTTAATGCTAAATAATGTACACGTGATTGTAGTTTTCGTTATTTTTAATAATATATAATCGTAATCGTAATAATAATAATAATAATAATAATAATAATATCTATTTAATATAATACATATACATGAATATATAACGACCAAAAACAAGTGTATAGGTACACACACACGTGTATATTATAATATTATGCGTGTGGTACACTTAAAGACCCGTATAATTAGCGGTACGTGTAATGAAATAAACCAACATGACGAATAGTAAAAGAAGAAAAAAAAAAAAATCGTAAATGCATACATTAATAATAATGATAAATAATTGTGTACGTGTGCCGAATAAAAAAAAAAAAAAAAAAAAAATTACGCTCGATTATGAGTATACGCGCAAAGACAATAATAATAAAATACAATATTAACGTACACGCCCGGTGTGTACGGTGGCGGGCGCCCGTTGCGGACGGCAAGGCGTCGGGAGGGGCACGTCTCTCCTCCCCTGGGATAATATAAAAAAAATACCCCGGCGTATCATCGGGGTTTTCGCTACTGCGGTCTATAGCGGTAATCGTTTCGTAATTTATCATTGTGTTATGACCGGTAAAAAAAAAACAAAAATTAATTTTACTATTTTGTGTGTTTGTTGCGTTCTATAGTTTCGGTTTGTTCCTACCTCGCCTGCAAATCATCCTACGGGCGCCCTCGTCTATAAGTACAATAGACAAATAACGCGTGCAATTATAATATAAAATACCCATCAGAAATTCGACGCTTTTACATAAATAGACCAGAAACTCTTCCGGGGACAGTCCGCAAAGTGTGTTGAGCACGCGACAACACTACACGCCGCGTAATTATCCCGGAGACCGCGATTTAAGACAGATCGATGTTACATACTTCGGGGGATTGCGCTCGGTTTTCCAGAATTTTCTTCAATTTCGGAAAATTCGAAAATGATTTTTAACCTTTTAACGGGCACGTTTACGCGTTTACACTAATCTAATCCCCGTAGCCCGGTATCCATTTAAGTTGAATGCGGACGGCCGGTTTTAATGTCCGTACTTACAGTTGTTCGGTTTTTCAAATGGAATTACGTTTGAATTCATAAATACGTTTACTTTGCGTCGGCAGCAACAGCACTTTTATAATTTTATCGAATTATCTACGAGAATAACACGTACGCGATTTCTATAGGTTTGTTAATTCCCAACAGTAAACAATTAAATAAAACAAATGTTTATACGAAATATATGCTTCGACCGATGCAAAGTAGTAAACTACGGCAAACATATCACAACTCGTACATTTTTTTCATTTTTTCATTTTTTTTATCCACATTTTGGAGTAACTAAATTTTCGTCGGGCTTTTAGTACTTTTTGACGATGGTTCGCAATCCCCCTTAATATATTATTTTGAATCGTGCGGGAAACCCAGGGCGGCACAGAGCGCATTTATTTTTTCACCGCGTTCTCAATGGTCCGTTTAAAATTGCCGCCGAATACCGCGTTTCTGATTGGTCGAAAATGCCGTCTTAAAATATCAATAAATATCGTGTCTGGCATTAGAGTAGAAACAAACTAATCGCATTGTCTTGGGGCTTTCGGCCGTTATTCCATTCACACCCTTGTTTGTCGGAACTTGACTATCGATTTGTTATGCAAAACCGCATCGGTTGTAGGTCATATGGGTCGGGTAGGGCGGCAAACAAATTTGTTTGCCGATTGTCGGATTCGGGGCCGATAACATGAACTGTAAGCCTACGACATCAGACATCAACTCAAAGTATAGTAAAAGTCCACGGGCACGCGCTTTTTATACGACCAATAAGAACGCGGCATAGAGGAACTTCTCACGGCGCTCTTTGGCGGTGTCCTGGGTTTCCCATTACGCGTCGGGTAAGTCGCGGGAGCATACACCGCTCGAATTCGGATGGGTGGGATACGGACGAGTACCTCTTCTTTTTGTCGAAATATTTCAGCCTATTCCATCGAATTTTTCATAATGCACAACACGAACGTATATGTATAGATGTGAGTGGGGGGCGGGGGCGTAAAGACATTTAATTCTCGTGTCTTTTTTTTTCTTTTTCTTTTACACATTTCCGTCCACCTTTTAATTTTATTTTTTTTTTATTCCAATTCGAGCGCCGTATCGGAATATTCTGCGATATTATCGGTTTGTCGGTTACAAACTGATTCTATTGTGTTTTATTTATTTATTTATTTTTTCCACGGCCGTATACATTATACTATGACTCCCATTATATACGGAGATAATCGTCGACACCGGTTAATACTATCGAACGAGGGAAACTGTTAGGGGTGCGTAAATATGACCGAGACGAATTACCCAGAGGTATCCTATAAATAAACAAAACGGTGCGATTCGAAAAAGTTTACGTATATCATATTGTAACGGTCTAATAATAATAATAATAATAATAATAATAATAATATATAGTGATTAGGTGAATATTTCGAATTCGAAGCGTGCACGTTCAAAATGATTTGTATGCGAAAATTCTGAATCGGCCACGCTGTATTACAATCAGGGTCCCGAACCGGTCACTGAATTATCCGGTTATTTAGTATAATTTACACGAACGAAACGACAATTTACGATTTTTAGAACAAAAACGATATAATAAAACTACAATATTATTTTTTCATTCTTTAACGGGGGGGAAAAAAAAACAAATTGTCAATACATTTTTAAATTTAACATTTACACAATACATTTTTACGGGTTTTAAATTTTTAAATGATGCATTGTGTTAGTTACACTCTGTTTTTAGTTTGTAAAGTTATAGGAGTAAACCAAGCGGTTATCGTCGATTTTAGAAGATATAAAATGATTAACCGCGACAACACAAAATAAGAAAGAAAAAAAATCCTAATAATTATTAGTATTATTATTATTACTTTCATTGTTAATATACTCGTATCACTGGATTGTTGTTAATTTTTCTTTTTCATTATAAATTATAAAAATTATATTTAATTCAATTTTAATAACAATACACGTCTATTATATTATATATACACCTGGATCTCGAAGTTCTAGAAGGGCTAAAGCCAATTTTGAAAAGACAAATATTACATTAAAGACTTATTCCACATTGGCCTCTTCTGAAATAGTATAAAATAAATATTTTTGTTTTAAACACCGTATTAACACGGTCCATGAAAATTAGTAATTTATTATTGTCTCTAAAGTCTTAAATATTGATTTTTCCAATAAGTATTTTTTTAATTTTTTTTTTTAAACTATATATTATTTAAAGAATAACATTTATTTGAAAAGCGGTTCTTAAAAATCGTAAAAGAGGGACGGGAAAAACAATATTAACCGGTTGCCCTTTAACTGTATATTTTTTTTTATAAATTAACGAGAATCATTAGCCGTAAAAAAAAAAAAAAAAAAAAATTGTTTCGGTTCGAGTCCCTGATTACAATAATATTATCACGCGGGAAATTATTATTAAGCGTTACGCGATAAACGGATAAGCTTCTAAAATTGTTTTAACCGTGTTGGGAAAATTTCGATCGGTTTCAAAAAAATCACCCGCCCGACTATTTGTGTGACACACAGCGCGGCATTACAGAGCTGATCGTAACTATTGCATATAACAAATTGATTACAAAATCATTGAGTTAAATTTGGTTTTTTTCGCTTATTGCCGATTTTTAAAAAACAGACGCCACATTTCTTCTCTCTGCGAGTTAAGCGTACTTTTTAAAATCGATTTGTCGGACTTAAGCGGCCCATCCGCTAGCATATTACGGGCAGTGCTCGGAATCGGAGAAGTAAAGGTCCGCCTATAACCTTTTTTTCTTTTTTTTTTCTATCTCGCGAGTTTTCTCTTAAAGTCAGGAAAAACTCTAAATAATATCATTTTTTTTTTTTTTTGAAATTTTTTTACTTAATTTTTTTTTTTTTGCAGAGCGTTTAGGGGCGCGGGTTAATTTACTTGCAATGATATGCGTCTGAGTTCGTACGGAACGCCACGCGCGGTTTCTAAACTAAAACCAGCAGCGATTTCCCGTCAAATGTTCAAGATACAATACAAAATATCCGAGAAAATCGTGTGAAAACCGTCGCGTGCCGTCCGTCGGACAGAACAAATTATTATTATATTTACACTGTCCCTCTTAATTCGGAAAAAAAAAACAAAATGCACGGCGTCGTTCCGCAGAGCCCATGTGCAAAACGTCATTTTCGAACGTGCTATTATAATATAATTCGCACCGCTTTAAGAATATAAGTGACACGACTCGATATTAAATGTATTTCTGAATTCCGACGTTATTCGCGTTTGAAAATAATAATAAAAAAAAACAAAAAAATACAAACCTAACGGACGAAACGACGAAACATTGAAGTACCGATTATACCGGAGGATTTAGATAGGTTTTCAGCGAAGTGACGTAATTTTATACACATCATTTTATAACTATATAGGGTTTTAAACTAGCTAAAAAGTTACAAGTTACTTTTATTTACAGTCACTTTTAACCTAACTCGTTTACGGAAAAAAAAATACCATAACAAATTAGTATTGTGTTTTTTTTAATAAATAGATTTAAATTTGATTATTTCGAAAATTGTATTTTTCGCGTACCTATCTATGTTCTTTTGTATTTATTTTTCGACGATAATTACGTATTTTTGCTTGAATAGTATTAAATACACAACAATGAGACGGGCCGCGGCTTACGGGATATGTTAGTGGTTTTTTTGTTTTTTTTTTTTTGGGTGGGGAGGGGGTGTCCTCTTAGTCTGGACACCCTCCAACTTAAAATAAAAAGTCTTTTTTGACCAATAAATAATTAATTGACTAATGTTAAATGTTTATAACACGGCAAGGTAATTTTTAAAATAAATGTAAATATTCAGTATTAAATGTAGTCATAACCTTCAACTTATCTATTATACTAGAGTTTCAACACTTGTTGACTTACTTACGTAGTAATTTGAAAAAAAAAAAGACAGGTTCGGTGTCTTTTTTCATCAGTTAATAATTCCAAAAACGTTTTTGTAAGGATTTTACAATGTTGATACCCCCTCCCTCGAAAATAAAAATCATCCGAAATACGCCACAGGGATAACCACACGAGTCTTATTCGGTAAGTCCATACAAATCGAAATATTTGAATACAAAATACGTTATTATATGAGCGGTAGGCAATTAAAAGAAAATATATCGTCTAAGCTTGACATGAGCGGACTTATTATTTTCAAATTATAGGCGCTTAGCAAAATTGATTAAAAATCCGGTTCGAAATCGGAAAATTGAACATTTCGACTTGTGTCACACTGTATAATGCATTCTTAAAGCAGTGCGAATAATTGTTATTATTATTGTTTTCCATATTTGGCACGCGTTCCGCAATAATTATAATTCGTTTCGAATGGTTTTGGCACGTCGGAAAAATATACAATAATTATTATGTTATCCAGTTAAAAAATCCAAAAAAAAAAAAAAATAATTAAAATCAATATATCGATAATATTATGGGAACCACGTACGAACACACTTAAGGAAAAAAAAGAAAAAAACCAACAAAACACGATAAATACTCGTCCGTTTGGTCGGGTCTGAGGGGGGTGCAGGGGGAGAAGACTTGTGTCAGTGGCTTGTTTTGGTTGGGTGTCCTCCACGTCTGGACTTAGAAAAAAAAAAAATGTATTAGTATTTTCATTATTCATGTCTATATAAATATTTATATTCAAACTGTAAGTGCAGTGTCTTTTTTTTATAGGTAAATAATTCCAAAAACGGATTTGTAGGGTTCTTAAAATGTTGGACACCCGTCAAAAAAGCATCCAAATTACGCCACTGACTCGAGTGTAATGATAATATATAAAACGCCGTATTTATATTATATTAATAATATGATAACACGTCGGTGTAATGATAAGAGAAAAAGTCACTTGGACCGTACATAAAAAAAAAAAAAGAAAGAAAGAAAGAAATGTCTATAATAATATATACGTTTTCGTAGTGAAACGACGAGAAAAACGCGAATTCTCGGCGTTTCAATCGTAAACGTCCGTTTTCGTTTCGAATCGAGAAAGTCGTATAATATACATTTGAGCTGACCGAAAGTTATTTATTTTTTTTTTTTTTTCTACGAGTTAATAACACGAGCACGTCTCGGCAAAGCACGCGAGTCCGGAAGTCTTACGGGTTTTCGCGAGACTTTCGCACGATCCAATTAAAGACGGTGCCGCGCGGTAACCGTGGTAACACGCCTGCCCATCTCGACTGTATATCACGGTAACCTAATATATTATGATATCCGAGTGGGGGCGGCAACACTTTTGTCGGTATATATATAATACATAGAATTTTACACGTTTCAGACGTCGGTCGTGGGTCATATGATGTCGGTCTCGTAAACTTTGTTGACGGTCGTCGTCGTTGTAGAGATTTTGTTGGCCGCGTGTTGCTTGGTGATGGCTGTGCCGGTGGTGACGGCGGTGCTGGTGCTAGTGGCGGCGACGGCGGCGGCAATATGGTCGGTGGCGGGCGGTTGAGCGGCTGCGGCTGCGGCGGCGGCGGCGGCGGTGGCGGCGGCTGGCAGCTGGGTGAGCGAGCCCGATATTGGTACGGCCGCGCTCATCGAAAGTCCCATTTTCAGTAGCAGATTTCCCTCGCTGCCGGTTTTCTTTAGCTGCAGCAAGTCGGGCGGCGGTTGCGTCCGTTGCAACTGTTGCAACCGCATGTACTGTTCCTGAAGCGCTTTTTGTTTCTTCAACAATTCCTGGTGCCGCTGTTCCAACTGTTCCTGTCTGGTGGGCCCGACGGCAATGGGCGTCATACTGCCACCGCTAGCCGTCGATTGCTGGAACGACGGTGGCGGTTCGGGCATGGGCGGTTTACCGCTCCCACCCGTTATCGTCGCGGTCAAGGCAGGAGGCGCGGCTATGACGGTCATGGTTAGCGATCCCTTGCGACTGGGCGGACTGCTTCCGCCCGCCGAAGACACCGAGCCCCTTGGTGACGTGGTCGGCACCGCGCCGCTCGCGCACGTAGTCGGGGACGCGACCGGCGATTTTGAACTGGTTCGGGGTGGTGGCGGTGGTGGCATCCGCTTGTTTTGCAGGTCGGGCGTACGTTCGGGCACAGGCGGCTTGCCGCCCGCTTCAGACGACGTGCTGCTCAACCGCCTCAATACCGGTTTCGGCGCAATCAACGCGGGTGGAGTAACCGCAGTCACCGGGGCCGGGATCGGAGCCGGGATCGGAGCCAGGATCGGGGCCGGGATCGGAGCCGGGATCGGAGCCGGGATCAGGACCGGGATCGGAGTCGGGATCGGGGCCGGGATCGGGGCCGGGGTCGGGGCCGCGGTCGTGGCTTCTGTGTCCGTGTCCGCCGTAGTCGTTGTTGTCGTCACCGAGGCCTCGGCCGCCGTCACGATCGCCAACGGGATCGTTTGTAGTTCATCTAGCAGAGTGTCGAGTGCGTTCTCCGCACCGGTTGGCTCGCGCTTTCCAGCACTGCCGTCTGTTCCGGTTCCGGTCTGCTCCACGACACTCCCCTGTCCAACGACACTCCCCTGGAAAAAACTCACAGTTATAAATCCGAATAGCAATCGCTTATAATTATACTGGCGGTTGGGGTGGAGGCTATTTACACATTTCAATCAAGAGGACCCATTGTTGTCTTACCAACGCCGTCGCACGCGCTGCCTGTCCGGAAAACTACCGTCTAGCTTTTTCAGACTACCGAGCAAACGACCTACCCCGGCCGTTTTGTGTTCTTATTTTCTTTTATAGACCGAGCTTTTATTTTATTGGACCACATATTTATATTTGATCAATGTATTAATTATTATGTGTACTCGTATCCGACAAATTATCCGTTCGGAAGGTTGTGCGTTTGAATTTATTAACAAAACTGATAATAATTATAATAAAATTGTAATAGTAGTAATAATATCGAGAACACATAACGTTTACATTAGAACATACAATTTTTCGAATACACGATTTGTTGAATCTGTTTAACTTTATAACATTTTATTAATTTCTAAAACAATTTTCGGGTTTTTATTACACGAATTTTCGAACAGGTGAAATTTCAGGTTATTATGGAGGGGGGGGAGTTGGTTTTAAAAAACACGTTAGTTGATATTGTATTATAATGTGATTTTTAGTAGGCGGATTTCTTATATATGACCTAAAGAACAAAGATCATTTAAAACGGTTTGGATTGTAAAAAACCTTCCGGGAGACTTAGTTAATTACACCGCCACCCACCCCAACAAACACGACAACGATCGTGTTCCTATTTTTTATACTCGTTTCGTATAAGTCTCAATTTCTAAGAATATTATAAGTAAGTATTATTTTTTAGTGTGGGGCTAGTGCCCCGTCTTGTCTCCGCCTCCAGGGGCGCCTCTATGTGTATATTTTTACGGCATCCTCGTCCACAATTATCCTTATCCGTCCTCTCACGCCGGATAACAATGTATTGTATTATTCCGAAATGAACGCGTGTCGCACGACACCTGGTGTCTGAAAGTAGCAATGTTATCAGTATTTATTGTAATCAGGGATAGGAATTTGTAACATTTGCATCTTTTTTCGTAGTAATTCAGCACGCTTAGTTTGTCAAAAACAAAATTCGATTCATACACCATTGGGTTCGAATATAAAAATTGTCTTATGGTTTTCATGAATTTCCGGTACTTAAGCTCAAGCTTTTTTTACAATTTAATTGTTGTTAATTATTTTGCTTATTGGACATATTAAATTTTTATAAACAAATATATGAATTTTTTTCGACGAATTACAACTTACCCTCTATAGTTTTATTTTAGTCAACTCTCGTGTACATTGTGAATTATTATCAATTTAATAAAACAGTTTTCAATTTATTGTTTCACATAGATTTTAAATTGTATTTAGGTGTTTTGAGAACATACGAAAATGCGTTCATCAGTAATTTATTTTTCGGTATTAAAAATAATAACTTTCAACTTAACATTCACATTTTTTTTTTTAATAGCATTTTCATGTTTAAAAAGCATTATTGGTCATTTTTTTGTAATATCCTTTCTGTAGGTTTTCAGCGCATCGTTTTCTTAGTCCTAATTATAGTAATACGAGCGTATGGCGGCGCCGGTCAAACGATATTCTGATATTTATTATATACGCGAAATATTATAAACCGTGTACGATGATGTCCTCTCAATTTGCACAGTACTTATACGGTTTTTTTTTTTCTATCCAAACACAACCGTCCGTTTTATATTATGATGGCTGTCTAACAATAACGGTATTCGTTTTCTATAGACATATTTATACGATTCAATATGCGTAAATTATTGGTGTTTTTTTTCTTGCAGACGTTCTTTTATCGGCAATATAATTGTATTACAATACACAGGAATTTATCGTTAACTGGGAATTTTCACGGGAATTAATAATTTTCGAGATCGGTAATAATATATCGCGGTGAATCGTCTATATCTGAATACTAGAACGAATTATTATTGTTGTCGTCGACTCGTCTCGCGCACCGCCGAATGTTCGACAACGGGGACATCGTCGTAATATTATCCGCGCGGTATTTTTTAAATTTTTTTTTATTAAGAATATTTCTACGCGTTTCTCCGACGATATTTATATATATATATATATATATATATATATATATATGATTTGTCGATATTTTTCAATTGGTCGGCCGTATAATATTATTATGCGTACGGCAGACCACACGCACTCCTTGCTATTTAACGCGTTCGGTCGGTTTTTTTTTTTTAATTTTGTATTATTTTATCGTGAAATAGCACATTTATAATACGAGAAATGAATAACTTTTTTTAGTAAATTGATTTTTATTCTCTTCAAACAAATAAATACGGGAGGGCTATCCTAATCGGGGAAAATATTCAAAAGGAACGTATGGTCTCGGGAAATGATAATCAAATGGAATCAGTGGCGTATTTCGGAGGGTTAACATCCATGTCCAGACACCCTCCCACTTAAAAAAAATAAAAGAATGACTCGATGCAAATTCACCAGAGTCATGTTTTTGAGTTGCTTTTTACATCCCGTACATAGATCAACTATAATCAAGGTTTGTTAATCACAAAATGTTGCTAATGAACTTCAAGTCATTAATTTCAACAGACGAAAATGAAGTTCACTTTTGTACGTCTGGTACAAAAGTACACGGTTGACTTAAATGAATGCGTAGAATCTGTATTATTGGCCGAGTTCGAGTTATTGCAAAGACGGTTAGAAAATATTAAATCACTAAATACACCAAGATATGGGAGCAATAGTTTAATGCAATAGACAAGTTTATCCAACAAGTTTAAACGCCTACAGATATTTGTAACTTTACCGGTATCAACTGTATCTAGTGAGAGATAGTTTTCTAACATGAATAAAGACATACTTGCGAAACACAATGTCACAAGTAAATCAACAGTATTGATGTGTTTGTTCATAATTACGAGTATCTTTTTTTTATTATTATAAGGGAGATTAAACGGTTTAGCCGTGCTACCCACATTGAAAACACAGTTGATATTAATGAAGTGATAGACCAGCTAAGTTTAAAGATAGTATAATATCTTATATTATACATTGACTAAGGTTTCTTTTTTTGACTAATATTATATGTTAATAACGTAAAAAGATAATTTATGAAATAAATGTTCAGTATTAGGTAATAACCTTCAACTTATCTATTATACAATATATCAGAGTTTCAAAAAATAAGTTCAATGTCTTTTTTTTTTTTATCAGTAAAAAATTCTAAAAACGGGTTTTATAAGGTTCTTAATACGTTACCGAATGGAATATAATTTAAATACAACGATATCGCATATGGGAATAAAACTCATATTTCTCGGGGAAAGCATAAATTACTGTAGACCGTACGTTTCGGGAATAGTACTTATTGTGGTTTTATCGTCCAGTGATAAAACCATAACCGTCTTCGCGTGGTTTGTTGTTCAGTTTATTGGTAAACATAAAAAAAAAAAAAAAAAAATTAAATTCCATTCGAATTTCCCAATTCGAATGCGCTAACGTAAAATATTATCGTACCGGACACGGTAATAACCGTCATGTTTTCTGTATTTAATTTGGACCGTAAAGAATTCATTTTATTATATATAGGGTGTCTCCCACGAATATATACCTATTGCTGTATTTCCCGTTATAATGTAAATAATCATAGTATTCGTAGTTTTATTTATCAAAATGCTATTATGCAATACCACAGCACTATTATGATTAATATACTATTTTTTTGTAAAGTAAAAAAAAAAAAACTATTAAAAATCGCGAAGTCAATAAAAACAAAAAGTTGAAACTTTCAAAAGAAAATAGTTATCACGACATTTTTGCATTCAATGAAAAGTTAATTATTTTTTTTTTTTACAAAAACGTGTAAATTTAATTTAAATACGAACATTTGTAGTCCATATCCCTGCGAGTCATATGAAATAAATATAATTTGATTATCTCCGTGGGACGTCTTGCAATAAGGCAACGATTTCTTTTACAGAATTGTAAAGAAAAAAAAGAAAGAAAAAAAAGAAGAAAACAGTAGACAGGTTTTACATATATTATAGTAGAAATGTTTTATTACGAAATATTCGTCCGGGAATAGCAACAAAATTGTGCGTGATCACGTATATCGGATATAATATATTGCGACGGAACTGGATAAGAGCAAAACGAGTGCACTGTCTAACAACTGGTTGCAGTAAACGGTATAAAAAACGGTTAACGTAAAAAATATTTGTAATGCTGCCCGACCGTGTTTCGAATTAAAACAATTATTACACCGCAATAATTTTTGCAATTTATCGTGGGAATACAATAATCGTTTTCAATAGTTCTCTTGATCGGTTAATAATACCGATTATGATGCACAGCTCACGTACAATATCAGGGCGGAACTGTTTTCGGCCAAAATGAATCTCTCCCTTTTCGGCCATTCTGTAACATTCGTTTTTGGCCAATACACTATATTGGTCACCAATGTAAATTCGAATTAAAACAAAAATGTTCGTTTTTCACTATAAATGTGTTAAATATTTAATATTATCTAAAATAATATATACACATATTTAATATTTACTAATTTTATTGATCGTCGTTATTTTTTGTTTAGAATACAATTGAATGGTGCTTTTTTTATTTTTTTTGAACTACAAATTTAACATTTAATGTTTATTTATTAAAAATTAATTTTAAAATTGTCAATAAATATTCACAGATCGTACAGTATTGCCATATGCATAGTAATTACCTATATCAATCTACCTAAATAGAAATAAATAAATAGACATACATTTTTTTAAATAAGATATAATAATTTGTTTACACTCATTTTTTTATTTTTATAAACGCTAAGTTCGTATGTTTAGTTGTCAATTATTATAAGCTATCATTTTGAAAAATGTCTTGAATGTTTACATTGGTGATCAAAATTGTGTACTGGCCGAAAACTGAAAGGATTCCGTTCCAATAATATAACGACCTTACAAACGGTCGGACATTGATTATTATTATCGGTAGAACGAGTTGAAAACGAATAATATCGTAACGGACGTGTATCATCATATTATAAAAAAAACCCGAATATATTTCGCACTCTGGGGGCAAGACCATTGTCGTAGGTGAGAAGTTTGAATGGTAAATAATTGCAATTAAAAAACGATCCGATCGGAGCTCGGTAAACTGGTAATAAGAGCCCCCCTTTGTATAACCCATCAGAAATCAACACAAATAACACATATAACCAACGTGTACTTATCGTCATTTATTTATTTTTTAAATTTTTTTTTTGGAAAAACTGCCGAGAATCTAGAAAAATGTGTCAAAACAGAGTACCACCTGGCGAAAAAACCGTATATTTTAAGGTATGTCGTGAAAAATGTTGAGCATTTTCGCCAAACGAATAAGTTTTCCGAGAGAGAGAAAAAAAAAGGATCTATAGGGGTTGGAACGGTTGAGAATTTTTAAAAAAAAAATGTTAAGAGTGTGCATAATAAATATTTATTGCGTTTACGAAAGACAATTATTAATAATGCGTATGCGTTATGAAATTCGAGAATAAATATTTAAACTATATACAGTTTGTTTTAATGTAATTTTTTACATAATTGATTTAAACTAAGGCTGTATTCATTATTCTACGCGGGAAACGACCAATTTAGATTTGTATTCACTAGCAATAATCTTGTGTACTATTTAGTGACCAGTAACGATGACTAACGATGGTTAACGATGACTGACGTCCGATGATAAAAACGGTATTGTTAGATCAATTAAAGAGTGAACGAATAATGTCGGGGGAATTTTCCGAGACTATTCCAAACGTCGACCGGGTGTTTTGATTATACGTCCGACTGCATTTTGAACGTATTGCAAAAGTCGGACAATATTAAAAAAAATATTAACAAATAATTTACTCGGTTTTAAATTGTATAACGAACCGCTAAATTTGATACTGGATATAAATCACGACTTATTATCTCAATAAGAGAACCATCACAGTGGTGTTTGCATAGAATTTTGTGTTCGCGTAGCCGGGAAAAGATCTTTAAAATCGGTTCCAGAGATAAAACACTTATTTATACAATTGTTATCGAAAAAAAAATAATAAAAAAAATGACTAGTTTAGAATAAAAATGCTATTTTTGTACATCAAGTCAAATATTTAGAGAATTGTAAAACACCTTCAAAACGTAATAATTTAAAATAATGTAAAACATGCCTTTTTTTTTGTCTCTGAAATCGATTTTAAACGCCTTTTTCGTTTGTTTTATACGTTGTGCCCGTCAGAAAAGCATAGACGACAAACGACACTGTGACGGCCTCTTTAGATATTGTTATTTTAATCGGACATATTAATATATATGTTTATTTTTTTACAGAAAACAGAGTCGATACAAGTATCATCGTTCGTTTTCAAACGGATCGTGAAAGACAGCCATCACATATTTATGCCGAACGGTTATATACCCGTGCAGGTATATATTTATTATAATATAATTGGTAGTCGGTAATTGTGCGCATAAAACTAATATCGGCTACTGTCAAGCTAAATACACAAACTAAATAATTTATAGAGCGGAAAAATTAAGTACGATATTTGCCGAAGAAATACTGATCCGGCCGAAACGCAGTCAAACGAATGTTTTAACCCGCACGGAGAAGAACAAAAGTAAAAAATTATTCAGGGTACCCAAAATGGTTTTTTCATCCACCCTCCGGTATATCAGTGTTTCCTCGGCACATATTATTGTGCGCATGCATGCAAAAAAATAAAAAATACATATATATATATATCTATCATATATTTATATATTTGATCTAAATACAAACTGTATCTAAGGACGGATTGTAATCAATAAGTTATTAATAATATTAAATATATAGACGTAATCGCGAGATAAGAAGAGCAGAATCCTAATCGGTTAAAAAACCTTTTTGGTCGGACGGAATTTTACCGTTTCCATGCATAGTCCACGACGGACTGGAAATAAATCATTAAAAAAAAAAAAAAATCGTTATTGAATAAATAAACGTTAGAAATGTTAAAAACAATTTTGTTAATATATATTATAAAACGTAATACGTATACGAAGGTCTGTAATAATATTACAATAATGTTATGCAATAGTATTTATACATTTCGGTACGTTTCGCGAAAGAATATTTTATTAAGAAGTGGCCGGTCTCACACAGTGGCATTGTTTGCCGTAACTGTTTTCATAACGGGCAAATATAGCGAAATACGCGTAAAAAAAACTAAAATGCCTCGGGTTTAGAGATACAGCAGCGTCTATTATGAAATTCGAAGGTATACGAAAGATTGAATATATTACATTTTTGATTTTTTTTTTTTTCTCAAATAACCGTGGAATTTTCAATAAAACGTATATTTCAATAAAACCGTCTAGCGTGTTATTTATTAATACGCGTACGTATTTATTTTGGAAAACCGATTTTAAAGGCCGGTCGTTTGTTCGCTATGTTGCCCGTTAGAAAGACAGAGACGGCAACAATGCGCGTTATACACGGGCCGCGATGGTTACGTATATAAAGCGAATGAAGGTACCGTGAAAAAAAAAATGAAAATAAAAAAAAAAAAAAATACATAGGTAATTAGGGTATTTACCGAAATCTATCAGCGATCCGATACGTGATGATATAGTATTAATTTGCGATGGACTTCCGTGGCCAAATATTTATTACAATACCCCGATCACTATATATAATATGTTATTCACACGCTAAATACAAAAAAAAAAAAAGAAAAAGAAAAAAAAACCACACATACACGCAAACTAAATAATCATAAAAATAATTAAAAAAAAAATTCAACAACAAACCAAATAATATGTCTATAATATAGAACAAGTATCTAGTAAAAAAAATATAAAAAAATTGCGGTTTAATAGTGTAAGTAATAAATAAAGGCAGAAAAAAAAACAGGTGTACAAATACATAATAATAGTAATAATAATATAAATAAATAATTATAATTGTAATAATAATAATAATAATAATAATAATAATAATAATAATAATAATAATGATAATAATATATTATAATATTATTATCATGTGTAATACATAGGATTTACACATTTTTTTATATTTTGTTAAAAGCACTACTGCGGTTAAACAACCGATAGATTTTTAAAAATAAAACAATATATTTACTAAACATTTCCAATGTGAAATTAACGTTTTATTTTTTGTACGAGATAATGAAAATAAACGATATTATTTGCCGTATGGGTAACTTAGTTGAAAAGAAAAAAAAAAGAAAAAAAAGAAAAAAAAAGAACAATGGCTCTTCGCGAGCCATATAATAATAATAATAATACGTGTTTGTGTGTGACCAAAGTAAAAAAATTATAGATTGTGATAAAAATAATGAAAAATAAATAAAAAAATTTTCGTTACGACGATATTGTATTTTTATAGTGTATACAGAACAAAAAAAAATATACATGTTGTCTAAAAAGTCCATGCAAACAAGTCATATAAAGTACTCGAAAAAAAAAAAAAAGATAACTCGTGATATGATTTATAAAATATATATATATATAGAGGATGGGTTGAAACTGCAAATATGAGAAAATAAAATAAAATTAGAAAATATTATTGAAAAAAAAAATCACAATACTGAACCGTTTACCTGAACCACGGTCATATTATCATAAACTCTAACGAATGACGCATGCATCGTCAATATACGAGCTATACAAAAAATAATATAAAAAATGAAAAAATAATAATAAACATAAAACCAACATTTCACGGGAGATAATGTTAATATGGGTAAAAATGGAATAATGATAAAAACAAAAAAAAAAAATATATATATGTATATACGAACATGATAATAGTAATAAAAAAAAAAAAAAAAAAAAAAAAAAAAAAATGAAATTGCAATAAAAATATACAAAACTCGGATGAATATGAATATGAGTCAAGCAGATGAATAAAAAAAGTGTTATTACATCAATATTCATATATAAAGCATATAAAAAAATACAACGATTCGAAGAACTTTGGACTTGTATAAAACAATGAAATAATAAAAATTTACTCATGGCTAGTAATTGCATCCTTGAAGTTTGCACTCCAACGCCAACCAAACTGGTAGCCGATTTAAAACACAAAAATAAAAAACAAAAATTAATTTCTATTAAGCTTTTTTTTTTCGTTTTTATTTTTTTTTTTTTTTTTTTTTTTTTTGTAATTATTAAAAAAAAAAAAAAAAAAAAAAAAATAATACTAATAGGTAATAATAAAAAAAATATCCCGTGATGTATTATCAAATATAATATTGTTATTTACGATTATGCATATATAATATATATATAAAAAATATATATATATATAATATAATAATTACGTTACGAAAAGATAAAATGCAAAATAAAATATGTTAAAACACATTGGAAATGCATTATAAATATGTTTAGTTACACACGTTATAGAGAAAAAAAATTAACTAAGTTTTCGTAAAAAAAAAGCAATTTTAACTAAAACAATATATTATTGAATAATAATAATAATAAAAAAAAAAAAAAGAACAAAGCTATATATTTCTGTAAAAAAAAAAAAAAAAAACCACCACGCAAGTTCGGTATAAACCGGCGGGTCGAGAATACGAATACGAAAACTAAGAGAACCCAAATAATAATAATAATTATATTTAAATGTCGTTTTCGTTTCGTTTCGTTTTTTTTTTTTTCTTTAATAGCCGATCGAAAAAAAATAAAAGAATTTGGAAACGACTTGTCTATATAATAATATAATATATTATGACGGCTCAAAAGAGTTACTGATATTTGTGGTAACCTATAATACCTTGGCGGACGATGTAGGAGTGATCGGCGGCGTGTCGTCGTTGGTGGGCGACAGCCTAGCGTCGGGCAGACGTTGTTCCTGGACCGACGCCAGTCTGAAAAACACAATAAAATCCCAACGGTTAGCGTATTGTCAGCGACCGTTAAAAGCAATATTGTAGAAAAACAATAAAAAAAAAACAATTGTTCGACATTTTCTCCGTTATTGTTGGTATTCAGTGGCACCAGTATGATGCAGTGCCCGGTACACCTGAATAATAGTAATCACGAATAAATCGTAGAATCGTCTTCTATCCTAAACCCGTCAGGACAGTAAATCCCTGTTCAGTGCAATCCGCAAGCGGACGCTACAAGCTGAGCATCTAATTTTAGCGATAAACGTTACTCAAAAGACCCAGAGGCTCCAGTATATACCCCGTCTGCGTCGGGGCAGCCGTTGGACCCGACGGGACAGTGTGAATTAAAAATTTAAAAAAAATAAATAAAACCGGATATGAAAATGCCCCATGAATGTTGTCAGTCGATTACGCGTATAATGTCCGTTCGGTTTTTTAATCTGTGAAATGTCCGCGCCGAAAAATCGTTTTCAGTATTCGTTTCACTAATATTAATTGTCAACAAAATATCGCGAATAACAAAACGCGTATCTACGCGGTGCATAATGTTTATTTAGCACGTGCATAATAATATTATGTCAACGTCTCGTGTACTACGATAATAATAATTTACCTCTTGAGTGTTACAAGCGTTCCAGTTAATTTTTTACACCGTTTGAGAGCGCTTTCTAGTCGGTCGGGTTCTTCTTTTAGAAACCTGGCAAACGAAAAATCGCAGTATTACATTCCATATCGTAGGTTTTTTTTTTTTTTTTTTTTTAGTTTTTAATTATTTTTATTATCAATCAATTACTTTTCCTCGGTAACCGCTCTGTCCATTTCCTTCGTCAATACGGCCCGGATCGACTCTTGTAAACTTGGGAACCTCAGTTTCAATTCGGCCACCGTTTTACTAAAATAGTAATACCGCAGATAATTATTATATAATACAATTACATACAAATAAATAAGAAACGAAAGTCTATTTTATATTCGAGACGTGCCGTGACCGCAAACATTTAGACTTAAAAAGATTTTTGTTTTTTTTTAGGTCTGCGGTCGTGACACAATGTTCATTCTGTTTTGTTTCAAAAAAAATAAAACAAATTGGAAAAATAACGCTCAAAATAAAAAATGACGGGACATACTTCACGCCGGTTGTAGGTGGGGAAATCGAAAGGTAGAAAGAAGAAGAACAGAGGGGAATTTTTGTATATCTTTACGCAACGATACAATATTGCTAATGAAAAACGTTTTTGAGCGAAGTTCGGTAAAAATGTTTTGATATGTTAATATTGAAAATTGTATTAATTTGTAACTACAAAATAAATTATAATTGCCCGTGTTTTTACATTTTTCGTCACAAATTTTTGTGTGAAGCCAGGAGTTTTATTTACACAAATTGGAAAATAGCAATAACGGCCGTGATTTATACGAATTCTATCAACATTTGCACTTTAAACGGTTATAAAAAAAAAAAAGTTAAAGGTCAACGCTGAACTTATTTTTTTTGATTACTGAGTACAACGTATATTGAACCTCGTATACGGTTTTCAAACAGTTGTGCTCGGCCAATACAATTTTATTCATACAAAACCAAATAAAAACTAAAAAGAACTTAGAAAATTCTAATATCTATAAATAGTTTAAAAAAATTGCTAGAATATTTGAACATTAGAAAAGCACGCCTAGAAAAGGCTTATATTAATATTCTGTTAAAATTTCAGGTCTCAAACGAATTACAACAGAAAAATACCGAAATCGAAAATAAAGAAACTTAAATGTTCTCGTTTTTTCGCAATCAGTAATAAAACTACAACCAAAATCAACCCCCCTCTTCCGAGTGCATCGGCTAGATTCAACATGCTTTTAGAAAAGATGGTACACCTGATTATCGAAGCAATTCCGGTAGAAAAATAGTTTAAAGATAAAAAAAAAAAAAAAAATACACATCGTAGTAAAATTGATTGATCCCCCATCGCTATGATCGGAAATCTAAAATGGAGTTTAAATAACGAAACTGTCCGTTTACAAGAATATAATTAGGTGGGTATAAATATTGTATACAAGCGATTTATGGATAACGTCGAACGAACAGACGGACTGACGGGGGTTGGGGTATGTGAAAGAAGCTGATGATTAATTTATATATATATAAATTAATATACCAACAAAAACTAAAAAGAACTTAGAAAATTCTAATATCTATAAATAATTTAAAAAAATTGAAAGAATATTTGAACATTAGAAAAGCACGCCTAGAAAAGGCTAATATTAATATTCTGTTAAAATTTCAGATCTCAACCGAATTACAACAGAAAAATACCGAAATCGAAAATAAAGAAATTTAAATGTTCTCGTTTTTTCGCAATCAGTAATAAAACTACAACCAAAATCAACCCCCCTCTTCCGAGTGCATCGGCTAGATTCAACATGCTTTTAGAAAAGATGGTACACCTGATTATCGGAGCAATTCCGGTAGAAAAGTAGTTTAAAGAAAAAAAAAAATTACACATCGCAGTAAACCTGATTGATCCCTCATCGTTATGATAGGAAATCTAAAATGGAGTTTAAATAACGAAACTGTCCGTTTACAAGAATATAATTAGGTGGGTATAAATATTGTATACAAGCGATTTATGGATAACGTCGAACGAACAGACGGACTGACGGGGGTTGGGGGATGTGAAAGAAGCTGAGGATTAATTTATATATATATATATAGTTTCCGTCGTAGACGCGATTTTATCCCCGGGAGAGAGACAGAAAGAGATTACGGCTTAAGACGGGAAACTCGTGTCGGACTTTTGACCGTGGTGATATATTCCGTATATATACCTGGATTTGCTGAGGACAAGCGCCATGTTTTCCACGTCCGACATGTTCACTCTGGATTTCTTGTTAATGACGTTTCCTCTTAATTCTTCCACCGTGCTCTCGAGTTCCCTGCGCAGTACAAAAGCATTACGCTACAATATACGCGACGAAATCGAAACGACAACGTCCGTTAACGTTGAGAGAAAAAAAAAAAAATTTCCCGGGCAAAAACCAATAAACATAAATTGGCGGCAATGACAGCAATTCGCTGTCGTCTAATACCGCGGTGCCGGTAATAACAATATTATAAGTATCCCGCGTGTTACAATAATACTATTTCGCAATTTTCGCCACGAGAAAACAATAATAGAATAATTATATCTCGGGTATATATTATTTACTTCCGCGAGAACGAAATTTACAGAATAGTAATAAATGTAATCTCGTCGACGTATACGCTTATAAACGCGCGTGTATAATATACGATATTATATCGCGTCGAAAATCTGCGGTAAAAAAAAAAAAAAAAATCTCATTTATAAACCAAGTTTTTGTTCCCTGGTGGCGGTCATTATATATATATAAAAATATAATAATTTCCGTTTCACTGTATACACTGTTATTATAACTTTGTCAACGGACTACGTTTTCGTATTATTATACTTACGTCAAGTCGGTCTCCAGCCTGATAATCTCCTGTTTGTATATATCCTCTTCTCTGTCCACGTGCGCCCTTTCTTTGGATCCGGATTCGGTCCACGCTTGATCGGCGCCAGAAGAGATCAACGCTCTAGACACAGACATAAATTACCATCAACTGTGCGATCATATTTAAGGGGTGGGCCCGTCATAATCGACATCGATCGATATCAGTATCGGTTTATTTTTAAAACCGATGTAAAAAAAATCAATCAAAATAGCAATAAATAATTATATGTATTAAACAATTACTGTACGACTGATGGCGCACATTGACGTGGTCTTTTTATTGAAATCATCAGTCGTATTACAATCGTAATCATGGTTTTTGCCAAAAATATTCTTGCGTTTAATATTATATCGGTTTTCAGTGTTGAGCATTATCTAGACAAATAACTAATCATCTTTTGCCTTATGCAAATAATTAACTAACAAAATCTACTATCTGTTTTGAAGTTTACATACAATTTACCCGGATACTAGATCGTTTTTTTTTTTAAATTCCGAAATCTATATACAGAAATAACTTCATAAAAGCATATTTTTTGCATTTTTATTTCCACACTAAAACGTCAGATTGTTTTCTTAATGAAGCTGAAGAAAATTTACCGAGAACGCTGAGTTATTCGACAATAATCAAGCAATATTAATATTTGTGATAGTGTTGCCATGTTAAATGATCAAAAATATATTGTTAAACAAACGTTATTACACGTAAAAAAATAATTGAAATGAGGGGTCGAGTGATTTTTAATCGGCAAAAAAAATCATCGGTGAAATTTACCGAGCTCATGTCTCTAGACTAGACTACACTGGCGGGTGGTTGTAAGGGGATGTGATACCCCCTACTAATTACTAACATTATAATTATAATGGCAAGTCGTTATTTTGTCCTATACCATTTTGTTCTCTGTCCATTTGTATTCTATCTAGCAGAAAATATAGTCAACAATTTAAAAAAAAAAAACCCACCCTACCCTTGCATGATATTAGTCCAATGCTTGTTCCTGGATGCAAAACAGCTTGTTGACGATTTCGTTGGAACAATAATAATCACGGTTTATGTGCATTATTATAATGTGTAATTATTTAAAAGAATCCGAAGTATTTCGAGTTACACGCTTACTAAATGCGCGATATTATGTTAATAATAACAAACCGTGTAAAATTTACCTAATTTGTATGAACGTGTCTTTAATGGTCTCGCGAATCGAGTGGGCTTGTGCTTGAGACATTCTCCTCAGGCTTCGCGCCTCTTGCCTCAAGTCTTTAGCTTTTTTCTGCAATACTCTAAGCTGGTTGTACATTTCGGGCGTAAGCTGTAAATCTGAAACAGATGGTTTAACGAAAATTTATAATTATACCCGTTTATGATCAAACAATTATTGGCATGACAACTACTAACCACCACCGTACAAGTGTCTTTCGTCATATTGCCCGGGTAAGGCGGATGGTTTCGGCGGCGGATGTGGCTTGAATCTGTCTTTTTCTACAAACGTTTATAGAAAAAAAAAAAAAAAATAGAATTAAAAAAAAAAAGAAAAAAAATCATTTAAAAGCGTGGTAAATAGTAAATACGTGAAACAAAACAAATCTAAATAATACGAATGGTTTAAATATATATTATTATCATTTTTGAACGCAATAAACATAGAGTTGAGGTTAAATTTATGAACGTTTACTAAACATTTTGTCATCCCATTTGTTCGGATAAATTATATTGTTTTATATTGTATAATATATATATATATTTTTTTGTAATCGTTCCGTTTTTTCCCATCTCTTTAATATTTATAATTAAACTAAAGAATAAAACAATTAAAACTGATCTTTTATAAGTTTAAGATAAAAAAATACTAGTCAAATATCTTTTGTATACATGTTTAGTTTTTTAAAAAAAAGAAATTCAGAATAAAATTTATGTTAATTTTACAGGATAATGTAAATCCACAACACTATGTACACGCCATATGGATTACATCCGAGTAAAAAGTGTTCTTTGTTTGCGTACAAATTTAATAATGTCAACATCCCGCAACTGATTTACGTTTTATAATCGAATCAAGTGATTCATAAAAAAATACAAATATTATTTAAATAAATCGGATGATGGTGAATTTTGTTCAGATATATACACAATATTCCGTAACTCAGATAAAATAATAATAAAAACGTTATGTAATTATTAAATACATTTTATTTTAATGCGTTAAGAATCGACTTTAGTAATTTAATGCGAAATAACAACGATTTAAGTGTTTTTTTATTTATTTTGTTTACAAAAATTCACGTTTTTCATTAAAAAAAAAAAAAAAAAATATTGAAGAAATCAATAAGTTAAGTACACTAAAAAGGAGAAAGAGTTAAAAATAATAAGGTTGTGTTTTATATCAATTTTAACAGGATTTATTCTGTACATTCTGCGTAGGTGGATATATTAACGTTATAATAATTTTAATTTCACTTGGACACGTTTAAGTTTAACGTTTTTTTTTTCCTTCTCTTATGTTATAGATATAATATTATTATGTTTCATGATAGTCAGGGACGTAGCCAGCGGGGAGGGGAAAACGAGTTACAGAGGATCGAGACCCCCCTGAAATTTAAGAACTTGTCTTTCGTGATCTATTGTAATTAGAATTAAAATGTAATAATATTATACTAGCATGTTTGTGTTAACTGAATATTTGTTATAACGTAGTAGAAAATGGATGTAGGAAAAAACATCCAAGGAAAAAAATGGATATTTTGAATTCATGCAGTGCCGTAGCTAGGACCCCCCCCACTGGGGCACGTGTCCTCTTCCTCTCAAAATCTATTTTGATTTACACAATATTAGTCGTTTTTGTGTGGGTATGAGAATATATATATATACCATTAACACGTTTGTATAAAAATAATAAAATTTACCACACATTTGTAAGCAAAACGATTAACAGTACTAATAGTGAATTTATTAATTTTAAAAAATAGTAAGTAAGAATAAATTATACCCCGCTAATTATTAAAAATGAAAATAATATTATTGACTCGTGGTCATATTAAATTTGATAGTTATATTTGTTTTAAAATTTAAAATGTATTTGGGTGTTGCCATAAAAGGTTTCGAGAAAAGAACGTGTTGTTTTTAGACCTCCCCTCCCCGCCACCTGAAATAAAATCCCAGCTACGCGCTTGTTGAAAGTTATAATAATATTTTCCAGACAATGAGAAAAGTGTCGGAGATTGTGCAATTTATTCTACCGGGATACGACTATACCAACGCTATGGCGCCTAAAATGCGAAATGCGATGAGAGTACTATATATATATATATATATATATATATTATAGTAATATCGACTAAAATATCCGACGGTGAAAACGCGCACAGTTATGAAACTAGTATATATATACGATATTAAAACGTTCGCCGATGCGACGTGAAATATTTACACCGATCTTCTTTCACCGATCGCTGGCATCGTTTATAAAAACCGTTCCGGTGAAATATAAAATAATATTAATTTAGACCGGGACGGTATAATAAATTAGAGACGTGTTTACATACAATGTTATGAACGTTTTAATTGAAAAAAACGTCTGTTTATAGAGAGAGCATAGTGCAATTTATAGATACTAATATATATGAGGAAACACGTATCGTACACCAGCGCAACGCAATCCCGAAGATACGTTTTCTAAAAAAAAAAAAAAAAACGTCCCGAGAAGACGGTATAATAACATAATGACGATACTATTGCCTGAGATAATTATCGTTAGGACCCACCGGTGTGAGTATCACTCGCTACAGTGCGCCTAACAAAGATCGGCGAACAAATTGTCCGGTTGATTAGAAAAAAAAAAAAAAAAAAAAATTTCCGTTGAGAATATAATAGCCATAAGAGTATGTGTATTTTTTATTATTATTATTATTTTTGTTTTTACCTTGAGACGCTGTTCTAGGCAATGTAGACGATTTAATTGCCGGTTTCGCAGGTTTCGTGTCCGCTATAAGATAAGCAGCGAAATACAACAACAACAACAACAACAACAACAACAACAACAACAATAACAATAATAATAATATAACACAAACAATTATGTTCCACGCTGAATATACTAATATTTTTTTTATTTTTTCGTTATCAGTAACGTTACTGATTACGTAATTACAAATATATATATATATATATATATATATGTACCGGCAATGCGATTATAATTTAATTTTTACATAACTCGTTGTGTATAATTTGCACGTTTTCGGTAAAAATTATAATATTAAAAAAATATCGGTTTTTCTATATTTCTTTTTTACGATTACCGGCCCGCGGCCGTCACGAGAAACATTACGGTTTTATTTTTTAGAATGTTCAAATAGATTAACTAGATAAGTAACTGGTTTTATAAAACGCGATTCGGTTTACCGACACGCGGGAACTAAAAAAAAAACTCGACATTTTTTTAAAACTTAAACTAACGTAATAATACTAATTGCTTTTCAATAATTTTACCGACACTTATTATTATAAGTTTCGGTTGCGCAAATTAATTTTTCATAGACGATTTCGCGAACTATATCATATACAATTACAGGACCCGTGTCGAAACTCCAAAACGAATAGTTTCGTGCGATTGACGACGAAACGTAATTGAACGTTTATTATTGTCACCATACACATCGTAAATTCATACATTCGTATGAACAGTACTGAATAGAACGAGAGGACGAAAGACGCGTTCGTTTATTGTTGGTCCGTTAATCGATAGAATTGAATTAGAAACTTATAGCAGCATTACGATTGGCTGCCCATGACTGTAATTTGGAAAACAATGGGACCATCTCACAGTATCGTGTATTATAGCGGAACAATTGTTGTTAATTTGTATAGTATCGATTTATACAAAACATTAATATTGATATGTTTAAAACGATAACGCGGACGTCTTCTTACAGTTAGTCCTGAATTAATAATATTTCATATTTCGTTACGGCTTATCCGTTTGTTTTTAAAGGGTATAATAATTTATCGGTGGTATTTATTAAACGATTCTCGGCTCAGCTCCTCTATTTATTTATGATTCCGTCCAGATTCCGATTTCGAAACTATCCTGTCAATATTTACCGCGTACTACTACTTCACCGTTATAATAATTTCTATTCCTTATTCTGTTTCGCGTTCGCGATTCATTTCAATCAAAGCTGGCTACAATGATATGGTTTATAATTAAAAAATTAAAAGTTACTTTTTTTTGTCGATAACTCAGGGATTGGTTATTTTGTTAAATAAACCGTTGTAAATACCTGTGCATTTATTGCATTTATTTTTCGACGAAAATTCCGTATTTTTTCTTGAATAACATTAATTTCGAACCAGTGGTATAAATTGGCCTCAATTTCTGGTGGTGCAGAAAAATATTTTAACCCACCAATACTACAACTTCCTTTGTAAATTCCCGTCAAATAAATAATTTATTTTCTCCTACCAACATTTTTACTATACAAATAATAAACAAGTATAGAAACACTTTATTAGTAGATAACTAAAAAACAAATTTCAATTAATAATTTTATTATTTTAAACAGAGTTCTCTTTACATGTTGCATCAAGCTCATCAATTACTTGGTCGAAATGAATGTTAAACCTTTTCCCAAGTTGCTAAATTACTTGGCCGTTATTGTCCCATCGTACGTTCTAAATTAAGTTTTCAATCTCTTTAGACAGGAAAATGATCTTTCAGAATTTCCTGTGTTGGTTGGTTAAGAATATTTTTATTGGCTTCGTTATTAATGAAAAACCTTTTTGAATATCATTCTATCTTATATATTATTTTTTTGCTTCTAATTTGTCAGATATTTACAATTAGAATTGTGTACATACTTATTTAAATAAACAAATGTTTAAAAAAAAAAATATATATATTATAGGTATACCTAGACGTTTTAATGATTATCTCCTCAAGTGCTACGTTTGCATTACCCAATTTACGCCACTGTACATAACAATACGGGTATTGTATACAGTATAAGTCAATAAAAGTCTAAATACTATAGAGGACGATAAAATATGTTTATGACAGTTTTAAAAAAAAGTAACTTTTAACTGGTTTCGAAAAAAAAATTGTTCAACTTTTGCCCAGCTTCGATGGTAATATAATAAAAATTCTTAAGGTGGTCGTCGCGTACCAATACGGTGTTAGGTGCGTTATTATTTTCCGGGCGTTTCTCGCAATATTGTAAAACACGTCTATATGAATATAGATTATGGACGTAAACTACCGGATGATAATTCTACATTGCCGGTACAGTATATTATACACTGCGACCGTATACATAATATTACATTAATATATTATATTATATTATATTATATATATATATGTATTATGCTCTCGTGTATATTAATTTATCCGGTATGCACACGGAAAATAATTATATATACATATATATATATATATAAATACATTTATATTTATTCCGTTAGCGTAATTATATATCGGGAGACGATCGTAATATTAACTGGCGGATAGCGTGTGCAATGGAAAACATTAAATTATTATCATCAACTAACCTGAACTCTGAGGCGAATGTTGTTTTGGCGAGTTCATGTCTGGCGGCTCGTCACTGAACGACACGGATTTCTCGAACGATACTGATTTGTCTGCAACGTTATAACATACAGTACCCGACGTGTTAATCGATTTTATTTTTAAACCAGAGTTTTGGTCCAGAGATTATTATTATAATATAGCGTACAATAATAATAATAATAATAATAATAATAATAATAATAATAAATTATTATAAAACTACAATTATACATGTATATAATTGTCTACCGATAAGTGCAACGAAAACAATATAATATCGTAATATTTGAAAAAATACAAAATAAAATAAAATTACTGACAAATTTGCTTAAATATGACAATGGTACGGCTAACGTTGGAAATCGGATAACGTCGACATTAGCCAGTCGACTGTGGATAATGTTAAACTTAACAATTACAAACGCTTTTGTATGAACACTCTGTATAGGTTTGGTTTGTCAATGGTCCCCCTGAAGTATTGCCTCACGGCGTTTACAGGGGGCGGGGGTATTGCCGGTTCAAAAAAAAAAAAAAAATGTTGGTCAAAGGTATAAAAAGTGTGTTCATGATAGTAATAGATGCGAGTGTAAATCGTTCAACATCCTGTGCGTTTCAAAGTGCCACGGAAACATGCCTTGTAAAAACAAAAAGAAATATTTAAAAAATAAAAATTAACTGTAATATGTATTAATAATTAATAATTAATAATTACCATTGTTATTATTAAAAACTGTGCAAATAGTCACTAATATAATAATTTATACGACGTTATCCAGAACGCATTGGTTAATGTCATACTATTCGGCCAATGTTGACATTAGGTTAGGCGCAAACATAGGGGGGGGGTTTGGGGGTTCAAACCACCCTCGAAATATCAGAACACATTTAAAAAATACATTACCTGACCTACAAATTTAATAGTTATTTCAAAGTTTCCATGAGATTTACAAATAAAATAGATCAATGTATATGTATATATACGAGTACCTAAAGAGTAATTAAGTTGATATGTATGAACATTTTACATTTTTTTGACCCCCCCTCCCCCCAAATTTTTTTCCTGCATTAGGTATCCAATTTTCAACATCAGCCGTAACATACAAATATAAAATAAATTCGAATTATATCAAAATCGGCCAGGCAAATATAATGTATTTTATGTGCGAACTCTCAGTTCTATGTTAATAATATGTATAATTAAAGAGTAGGTAGCGTAATTATTTTTTTTTAAACTTTATAAGCTCTAATGTTTGTACATCAATAATGAAGATTTAAGTATAACATCGTACTAAAAAATAAATAAATTAATAAATAATCATAATAACGCAAAGCCGATTAAGGCATTCAAATAAAATAACGACGCGCAAAGCCCTCGCGAAAAATGTTTCGTCTTAAACATTATTATAATATTATATAATTCAATTTGCGGCTATTTTTCGTCGGACGGAAGAGCCTCGATAAGCTGATAAATATCGCAATGGTCTTACCTTTTCAATGTTGCGTCGGATTTTTTTTTTCAACGCGTAAGATTCAAATTAAATTAAGTGTACGGATGCGAGGAAAGGCAAGTAGGTAGGTAGACATGCATACGTATAGCAGACAAGATGAGAGACGAGTAAATATTTACAAAGCCAATTACGTTTTTTTTTTTTTTTTTAGTTATACAGAAGGTAAAAAGCGTATAGATAAAACTAACGAAGCTGTTAATAAGCGACGAGATATACATCCCGGTAAAATAATAACAATATATATATAATAGTACGTATAACGTAGCGTTAAGTATTAGAATAAATTGTATGTATATATATATATATATTATATGGCTAACCTCGTCCGAGTTTAGGAGGTTTAGTGTCGGACCGCTTGTATGGTTCCTCTACAATAAGCACATTATTTTCAGATAAGAATATATATATATACATATGATAATAATAGATACAAGAAAAATGTTATTATAAATTTATACATTGCATGAAAAAAAAAAAAAATTCAGTGGCGATGTATATACATATATACATATTTTATATACGTATATACTATTGGTGCATCGGTCACGTAAGATTTTTTTCTGGGTGGACAGGTGGGTGGGCACGGGAGTGGGTTAGGTAGGTTAGGTCGAGTAAGAATACGTAGAGCATGGATCCAAGAAGCCGTAGTGTTGGAAAATCTAAAGTCACTACCGGGCGGTGTGTATTGTTATAAAATAGAACATTTTTATTGTTAACGGGTTAGAAAAAAATAGACTACGTACCTGCCAGAGATGTGGTACTGCCGCCGGAGACCTTATCGAATTCATCACTAGCTGAATCGTTTATTTTTTTTTTTTATGAAAAAAAGATATATGTGTTAGAGAGAATTATACGGATGTATAAAACAAAAAAAAACAAAAATAAGGGTTACACGCAAATAACCGTCAAGCAAAAAAAAAAAAAAAAACGTGTCAATACGTATTTATATATATATATATATAAAAAAAAATAATAATAATAATAAAATTCACGAAGAATAGGTATAGGTATTATAGTATTAGAAAAAGATAGTAAAAAAATAAATAAAATATGATTTATGAACGGGTTCGGGGTGATAGTAAATGATGGATATACTCTAATAGATTAATTATAACATACGAATTTTCTGGGAGGGGGAGTGCTTCAATACTGCATGAACATAGTATAGTAAGATAATAATATTATCGTCTATATAGAAAATATAATGTGAACAATTCAGTGTTGCCGAACAAAATAATATTAAATATCAAAACTATATAATATGTGTGTGTGTGTCTTTTCACGTATCGATTAAAATCGATTAGGGCTGCGGGTTATACGGACGTGGAAATATTTACCACTTCGAAACGGCTGCTGTGCGGCGACCGGGGCGTGCGTTAACGCTTTCTGAACCAATCCCGTCAGGTTGGCGATCTGTCTCTCCATGTTTTCCACTCGTATCCTGTAGAGAGAAAAAAAAAACAAAAACAAAACCGATCGGATATTATTTCTCGATTATATAACGAAACGATAATTCCGTTCGTGCATATAAAAATATAAAAATTACATAATTAAATAGGTATACGAAAATAAAATTCGGGGCAAACTACAAATCAATCATCGAAACACGCACTCGTAGGTATTACACCTACGAGATACGTAAAAAAAAAAAACAAAAAAAAAAAAAAACAAATAAAAATAAAATATCATAACTTCCAAACGGGTCTTGATTATGGAATTCGTTCTACATAATATGAACATACCGCGCGTAAATATTATGTACTTACGTAGGTACAGTTGACAAGTGAAATTAACGTATTTATTATGTGAAATATACCTACAGTAGATTGGTCGGTCGGGTTACGAGTAGGTAGGGAAAACAAATGTTTCGTATCATTTTTTTTTTTATAGTATAAATATATTATCTTTTACTTTGTGCTAATTGGGAACGCACCGCGACAAAGAATATACCTCTATTATTATTAACGACAATCGGAAACAGAAATCTCAGAGGCGAATCTCGTCCGCGGAGAAATTATTACGTTACTTAAAAAAAAAATTAGCGTAGGAAATAATAACTACCTAATATAGAACCACTGAGAATTGTTACAATTAAAATAAAATATATATATATATATAAAAAAAAAAAAAAAAAACAACTAACGTACTCGACTTAACTACTGCAATGAGAAGTGTATAGGTACTGGAAATGTTAGTCATTTTTATATAACCGCGCCGACGACGACGGTGGAAAACTACATTAAAAAAAAAAAAAAAAAAAAAACCACATAAAAACACAAACGGAGGTTTTTTAATGGGAATATATTTGTTTCACCTCCCCCCCCTCGTTCGTTTCTCTGGCGATACAATAATAATAGGTATTTCTACCTATACTTATAATAGTTATAATAGTGTCGGTACCGGGTCTAATGCCTAATCGTTTAATAACGGGCTAATATATACTGACGTCTCAAAATAATAATAATAATAATAATAATAATAATTACGCACCCGCCGAGGAGGATTGTAATAATATATTTCGTACGAGTACCTCGGAGTCGTAACTCTTCATTAAGACGAGGAGACAGTCGGTATTTAGGTATCCGATGGCCGGCATAATGAAAAACCGTCTTGTAGGCGGATTTCGGAATGGGAAGTGAAATGGTGAGGGGGGCACACGCGTACTCGCTAATTATTATTATAAAACGACCGCGGGGAAAACACGCATCGCGGAGACTGATTGTCTCTACGGTTGGTATGAAATATTATTACATGTACGTATAAGTATACAACATCGTTACATTGTTATACGTGTAAATATATAAATATATATATATTTATACAGAGCGGCCGTTTAGCGGTCTAGTGTGTATAAGAACACAAATTAATTAAGCAAAAAAAAATGAAAACAAAAAAAAAACCAAGAAAAAACAAACAATTGAAACGGCAACTAAAAATTTAACTGCGGGAAAACGATTAATTGTACACAATACTTACAAGAATAATAATATTTTAACTATATATATATAAATGTATATATGTATTACAATAATATTATGCGGACAAAACGTTTTTATAACGAGGAGCGGTGTCGTGCTCATAGATAATAAAGAAATGGACGGGGCACGTCTATATCAGTATTTTTATGGGGCACGGGAAACTTCATCTCGTGCCAACTCTCAGTCTGGGGGTACATTTGAGGTTATGTTATTTTCGTCCCGACGGCGCGTTTTATCGTCTATGACAGCGGTTCTCAAACTGTAAGGCACGAGCATTTGAAGGGGGATGTGCGGAGTAAAATTGTAAACATCCATTTTCACACCATTTAGACTCTTAGGATTTTGGAACCACATAACAGATGTGTATACTGAAATTAGAAACAAAGCTTCGAATCGGTGTGAAACATGATTTTCCGCAGTAGCCGTGCTCAAATCCAAATATCGGTTCAAACTCAACGTGGAAAAGGAAACGCGTGTGGCGGTTCAACGTTGCTTTCAAATTTTTGGTGATGCATTAATACGCTAAAACGATAATTTTTAACCTATACAATTTCCTATTATTCCCGGCGCGAGACATTTTTTCTAATTTTAGGGAGGCGTGCATAAAAAAATGTTTGGGCACCGCTGGTCTATGATGTTTATTGTACTACGAGCAATAATTTTCTCTGATCTATGGCAAAACGGTCCGTTATGATATAAATTTATAGATAGTATATTACTATATAGGTACGTACACACTTTACTATATTATAATACCACTTAATATTATTATTATTTACATACATACATTATATACATTAGGCATGGGAAAATCAATATTTCAACTATGGAAGAAAAAGTAATTGGGATACCCTATACAAACTGTTAAAACTATGATAAGCTATACGAAAGTCCGTCAATTTCTTTATTATCTATGGTCGTGCTGGGCGTGTAAACATATTCAAATATTCACCTGGTGGCGTCGTAGGGGGCGGTCTGCGGATTGCCGTACGTCGATCTTTTGGACATCGACGACGGTTTCACTGGGTACATACTAAACGGGTCTTCCATTAGCTCGTTGTCGCTGCACGACGCGTGAAATGATTGATAAAAAAAGCGCACACAACAAAATACGGCAGCGGTTAGTATAATATTATAATATATGTTGCATACATATTGCGTTACAGTGGCGTAGCCAGGAAAATATTTCCGAGGAGGGTGGCATAGACGTATTTAGGAGGTTGGGGGCTAGAGGGGGCAATCGCCGGGGTGGCATTATTTTGCATGGCCAATATTTTGTTAAAAAATAATTATGACCTTTAACAATAAAAAAAAAAAAAAACAAACACATTATCTAGTGTAATAAATTGTATTATGGGAGCGGGCGCCAAATTTCTGAATACGTCTCCGCGGAGGGGGGAGGGTATAATTGAAATTCTCACTCCTAATAGGATTTTATTTTTTATTGGTTAAATTAAATAAAAATAAGGTATACGGAAGACATTTTGGGTTTGGTTATAACCTCCCCACCCTTGGATACGCCACTGTCGCGTTTGCATCCATTTCACGAAACGGAGCTGCGGTTTCTCCACTTTGCGTAGTTACACCAAATGGATAATATTTCGTGAAATGGATACACAACGGAACAATAAATTCTACTTTTTTATTTTTAACGAATTTTGTTTTTCATTATTTAATTTATTTGACAAAATATTATTATTTATTTGACAAATATTTTATGCACATCATTTTTAATCTTAAATATTTCAATAATATATTTGTCAAATCAATAATGGTCCTATACATCCGCGATGTTAGCCCACAATATAGCTAAAAACTCGATACACGATTCGCGACGTATATTCAGAATATAATATAATTATACGTTATATTTTCGTAGTTTTAACTTATTCCTGTGTTTTATTTGACTTTATCCCTACTCCCCACCGCTCTCCACCCCGTAATAAATCGTTTTTTAATTTTTTTGTGCACGCGTTCAATAACGCAGAACCTGCATTGGAGAGAGGGGAGGATGAGGGGGGGGGGTTCCCGGTAACTATACAAACGAATAATATATACGTAAATATAACGCCGGAGCCGACGTTGGCGGCAGACTCTGCAACTGATATAATAATAATAATAATAATAATACGTGCGGGAGCGCGAACGTCTGACGAGAAGCGCGTGTTGTTCAATAAGGTACAATACTATATATTATAATATTATATAGGCGTACGACGCGAATAATATTTATGTAAAACGAGGCGTAGGTGGTGTTCGCGTTATAAATCAACTCGGGTAAAAGGCGAACAAGCCGTTGTCGTCGCCGACGTGTACACATATAAACGTGTCACGCGCACATGCTGGCGGCGTGGACTTTTTGGGGTTAAGCGACCGTCCAAAGACCTAGCCGATCGGGGAGAATACGAAACCTCCGGGGCGCGTTTAAATGACGGCCACCGCATTCGTCGCGGCCTAGGAATTACAAAACATTGTATCGCCCTCGTGTCCCATATCAACGTGTCACGGATATATTGCATACGGCTCGCGTGTGTATTATATACAATATAATCCTTATATGGCCACGGAATATTCGATATCCGAATCTATGCGTTTAAAAAAAAAAAAAAATATATATATATATTTATTTATTTAAGTTGTAATTTTTTTTCACCCATAAGCGATGTTCGAATTACGTCTTTTTTTTTTCAAATAATGGATATTTTCAAAAAAAAAAAAAAAAAACACATGTATATAATGGTAATATTCTTTTCTAGAATTTCGTATTTATAGTTCAGTCATAAATTATTATCATCATCTGTACCTGTAATGCACTTTAGTCGTGTGAGATAATAAAGTAAGGTAATTCAACCGAAATCTTAACATCATAATTTTTTTAGGGGCAAATCCCTCTATGGGTTAGCTCGAGTTCAATAATTACAAGGGACGGGCATTTGTGAAAGTAAAAAATAATGAATATATATATATATATATATATATTTAAAAAAATCTATTTCTAAATAGTGATAAGAAAGAGGAAATTAAATTGACACGTGAAACTACTGTCATGTTATCATAGTATCATATACTATCGATCATTTTTAAAGTTTGTGATTAAAAATTTTCAGTATTGCTCAACACAAAATTAATATGAATAACAAGTATAAAAACTTTTATTTTCCAATTTAGAAATGCCATAAGTATACTTAAATATAAGTATACTTAAATCACTATATAGTTGAATTAGAATTAAATGTTAAATAGTAATTTTAATTAATACATTTATTTAACTGGCGATAGCTCGGATATCCGGTCGATAGCATTGTATGATTTAATTGGTACATTATAATTATATTTTTAATTCGTTAAAAAATTGTCTGCGATACCGGACATCCAGTCGAGACACTTGTTTTAATAGTCTTTTTAAATCTTTATAAATTGTATCAAATTATTTGTTTTTTCCAATAATGACAATATTTTATGCATATTTATTAAACATCGTAGGTACTTAAAAACATTATATTTACGTATAAATAAATATTTTGATAAAATTATCTACAGACGAAAATCATCTTATTCTTAGCATATTAAACGCATACAAATCCGGTATCTAATTATACCCATTATGCCTTCGCAAAGCAATTATATGAGTGGAATTTGAGTTATTACATTTGTTTTTTCTTTTTATTAGACGGTTTTCGAAAAATGTAGTTTTTATTAAATTATATATCGTTTCAGTTGAAAAACTATTCGAATTATAGCACATTAAAAAGCTGTAAAAAAAAAAAAAAAATAATAATAATGATGCATAATTAATAATACGTATACGTATAAAATATAATATAATGCGTATAAATAAATTGCGCGTGAAATAGGTAGAAATAATATTTAAACATTAAATAAAAAAAATGTGGCTAGAGTCGAGAGTTTTCAAACAATTGAATATCGAAGTTAGGTTTATATCTAGTAAAAAAAAAAACAACATGTTAGTCGCTCTATTAAGAATCTGAAATAGCGTTTTTAATAAAAAAAAATATCTATTAAATATTAAAATGGTGAGTAAATATTGTCTGTACGCTTTTATTATTCAAATCCGGTCGTCTTCTACGGCTACTACTCGTTGTTTTTACTACACATCACTAGTTAATTGAAAAAAAAAAAAAAAAATACTTCTCTAAAACCTAATGGTTTTATTCTGCATAATATGTAAACGCTGTGTTTGGAAGAAACGGTTACTTTTTTAAGGAACAGACTCCATTTTATAAAAAAAAGAATGAAGAACGGAACGAAATTATTTAATGCAGGAAAAAGAACTAAGATTTCCGTTCATCCGATTTGTTCCTTTTACGCAAAAAAAAAAAAAATGTATAAATCATAATAGTTTTTATAATGGAAAATAAAATAAAACCATTAGAAATGATAATGCTATTTGGTCGAAAAAATAATACTATATATTTATTTTGTATTTTATCGAGAATTAATATTTAAAACAATTATTGTTTTGTTATTTCTGGGTTACCTTGGCTACAAAAGGAAAAACAAGATTTATATTCTGCTCAGGTTCGTTTTTTAATTGTAATATTCTATTGTTGCTTTCAATATATAAACTAAATTACCTTACGTCCTAAATCTTCTATATACCTAGCCTAACCTATAACAGTGGCCCACGGTGTGAAGTGTGTTTTTTAAACATTATTATTTATTTGGTTTTTAATTTGAAATGAGAATAGAATATGATATTTTTCTAGGAACGAATTTCTTTTCCGAAAGAACAAGACAAACACACTGGGTTTACAAATATAACAAATAGAGCGATATGAAACTTTTAGAGCACTCTCTTTTTATCCGAAAAAATGATAACATAAAAAAGAAATTTTTAGAAGTATTTTAGGTACATATAAATGATTGTGATTTTTCCAAAAGTAGGATTTATAATATAGTTGAAAATACTTTGGCCGTGATAATAATATATAATAACAATATATTATATATGAAACATTATTTTACAACATTGTATAATTTTTATTGTATACTATGCGGCGGCGGAGAGGGAGGATAATAATAATAATTTGTTTATGAACGATTTAGGGGAAAAAAAAAAATAAAATATATTAAAAATATTAAATAATAATGATAATAAATTATATAGATAAATAATATATTTGCTTACCCGTATAATTGACTTGTTTAAACGTATACGGTAAATAATTACGTGTGGCCCGTGGGTGTATAATATAGTGCGATAATGCAATAATTTACAACATCTGAAATTTCGCGCCGGTCGGATTTCGATGATGTTTCAAATGGAAAGTTTCGGAATTAGGATTATTATTTCCCCTTGTTTTTAATCTTTTCCGCTTCGTGGTCGGTTGTATTTATTACCCATATTATATTTATAACCCGTTCGCGCGTCTATAGTGTTCTACCGTACAAGATCCACGGCTGTGTCTATACAATACGATAAATACGCACGAAAGTGCGTCTTCATAAGAATCAAAAGTAAAATGAAAAACGACAATAAAAAAACCGTAGGCTCGTTGTCAACCGTCGCACCGGCCGTACAATAATTATCGTATCCGTTAACAGTCTGACGTCTGCGGGGATCGACGGTAATAAAATATATCCCACACTATTATAAATATTATGTCGTCACTCGTTCTGCTATTGGGTTTGCGATAGAAAACCGGAAGTTTTGGGTGACATTAAGACACACACACACACACACACACACACATACGCACATATTAGAAACGTTTCTTCGGTGCGTAATAAATACGCGAGCGCAATCAAAATATTATATATATATACAAGCGTCGTTGTCGTTTTTTTATTTTATCCGTAAATGAGTACCGGAAGATTATTATTATTATTTTTTCGTTGTTGTTGTTGTCTTAAAGATACACGCATTAGAACGGAATTATTAATTTGTGACCTAACGCCGGTGCCGGCAGACGAGACGGACCCGCTCATAGGTATCATGTTAGTGCGTAACACCCGACGACGACGGGTTTAATGAGCGTCGGGAATTGTCGAGAAAACGAGATTACAGAACGTACCCGTAGGTACGAATTACCGTCACAGGTAAATTACGATGCGCGACCGTACGATATATTAGATATGCATAAAAAAAAAATATTATTATTATTATTTTTTAAAAACCGATTACTTTCTCTTCGGTATTAAAAAAATAAAATAAAACCCGATTGGCCAGTTCGTCTTCTTCTATGCGATCGCCGGTCTTCAAAACATATTAAATATATTAGTAGATAATTAACTTTACTATGGCTATACCGCGCGCACACCGTCGTGGGCGCGGTGGATTACTAAGATTAGTTTGAGACTTCCGAGTTGCGCGCCTTGGCCAGTTGCCAAACCCGAAATCGTTATAACAACACGAATATAACCTGAACACACCTCGACGGCTGCTGCAATAATCCCCACAAAATTATTACAAAAAGTAAATCGTTAGTATCACGACAGATACATGGGGGCGGTCACAAAACGGAACGGCAATTATTTCCTCGACTATAACCAGGGCTCGTAAGTTCATGACATTCGAATGGTTTTTATTTGCCACATAAAAAAAAAAAAAAAAAAACACGTCAAGTGAGGTACAAATCCGTTCCATGATAATAGTAATACAAATACAAAGTTCTTTTGCATATATCGGGTGTTTTGGCACATTCGGCGAATCTACTGATTTTTCGGAGTTATTAGCAGCACATATTTCGTATAAATTGAGGAAATTGTGATTTCTCAACTTTCTCATAATCTTAGTATTTGTTTCGGTTTATTTCCATTCTTGTATGACTGTATGGGTTTTACAGTTTGCAAAAAATCAAGATTGGTAAAGGCGAAAACGATTTGACGACAAGTAAAATCAATATAACAATTAAAATAGAAATCAAAAGAAATAAAATATAACCTTTAAAAATTAATTTTTCAATAAACTGAATTTTTTTTGCGCATATTGCAATTGCATATTTTGCTAGTTTTTAGTGTTTAAGTTCATGATTATTTATGCGTTTTTGTAGTGCATGAAATTACGAGCCCTGACTATAAAACATACGTAGTATAGTAATTTAGGATTTTTTTTTTTGTCCATCGGGTCGTTTTTAATTCACCGTGAAGTGTGCACGAGATCCGCCACGCCATTTTTTCGAATTCAATCCTTAATTACCAAAAATTCGATTTGAAAATTTATAATTAAAAACCTAAAACTAAAATTTGAAAAGCGAAGAAGCCGATCTTATGTACACTTCACGATGAATTAAAATCTGTTTTCAGAATTCTTATCGTTTCACTACATTGGTCGGACTAATGGACAACAGATTGATCTGTAATTCTTTGCTATTATACAAATAAAGATAAGGGAATCGCGATACATATTTCCGACCAGAGCCGGCGCTAACATAACTCGATGGAAGGGTATGATTAAACATTTGCCGACTTTAAAGATTTTTACAAAACAAAAATAAAACAAAGAAATTATTAGTTTTGTCGACTTTAAAATTAAATTAACGTTAAATTGCCGACTCAGTAGTCTACATTTCAAAGTTTACCGCCACTATTGTGCATACCCTTATCTCTGATCCACCAAAACTGCCAAATTCGCCTTCTTTGTTTATAATTTTTTTTTTTTTTTTTTTAATATCTTTTACGTCCAAACGATTGAATAATTGAATTACAAATTTCTAAAAGGGTTCGTTTTAGACAATTTTCAGCAAACACGAAAAACTAATTTAATTTAGAGAGTCAAGTGTTTTTCGTCACTATTAAAAACAGACATGGGCTCTTCTCGCTCATAAAATATCGATCTATGTTACGTGTACACGGAAACAAAAGAAGCGGAAAAGTCAATTTAAAATAACAATTTAGACGGGGCTCTTTACGAAATTTGCAATTCCAATGGCTATAACACGAAATAGTACATGATTGGGGTTTATACAAATATATACAGGTACACGGGTATTCCGGGTATCGACAAGATGGGATGACTAGACCTCTGGATTTTTAATTTCTATATACGGTATTTTATAGTTGAGTTTACGCGAAAAAATAGATTTTATTTCTTTTAAAAATTACCTTTGCCCCCCCCCCCGGAAAAAATATCTGTGGACGCCTATGTACGGGCAAGTTTACTTAAAAGAAAATCTGGCAACTCTCCACGACCCCGACACACGGAAAAATCCTGACTATGCGCCCGGAGCAGAACATGATGTGTTACAAACTAATAACATTTTCGTTGTCACGTGTAGATTTATATCAAGAAAACTGGTGTTTTTATGTCGTAGCTGAGTCTTAGTATTTGTTTTTTTTCTTTTTATTTAAAAACACGAGAGAATGAAAAAAAAAAAAAAAAATATATCGAAATTGACGACAACAGCTTCCGCACAGTATGTCGACACCCGATATCCACTGCAGGGTATACAATAGCATATAATAATACGTAGCACAAAAGGTCTAGAATATTATTAGTATTTTAGTATTCTTTTTTTGATTCTGATCGAAACTATTTAGAAATTGGTATTGGTTTTACAATGATGTGCACGTTATTTCTCTATTTCTGTTTGTAAATCACCAGAAATCCTACTCCAATCATCAACATCAGGGATTAGGGTTCTGGTATCGAATTTGATCTAATTGGTATATTTTTCGATTTCCTTAGTAATGCGGGAAAAAACGGGAATATATATATACGTGTTTAAATTTTGTCATGAATAAGATTTTCGATTTGAATTTATCAATCAGTTTTTAACCGGATTCCACTCAGAATCCGTTTTTCATCCGCAATGATTTTCGCATATTTTTGCACAAAAACGCTCCGGCATCGGGTCCCCCTTAACATGTTTTGGTTCCATAATAATTTCCTTTTTTTAGTATTAAAAGCACGGTTTACAATAAAAAAAAAAAAACATTTTTATATATTTTGTTTTCTTTCTATAAGTTTTCGCGTAATCACCATCGCAGCTATATAATAGGCCGTTGGAAACGACGCGATTTTTTTTTAATTTCATTTTTTTCTACATTTACCAAACGAGAATAGGACAAGTCGTATTTAAAGATTTTTAATAATGATATAATTTTAATTGTATAATAGACGAGTAGATCTTGTTCACGTTCGCGACTTGTATACATTATGTTATCATACACTTCGACATGAATAATTTATATTACAGAGACGTATTCATTAGCCAACGGCGCGTCTATCTATACGCGTATAAGTACGTGCCCGACAGTCAGCACAAAAGTCAATTTATGTGTAAAAAATACGCGTACGGCGCAACTATGAATTCGTTTTACGGTTGTAAATGGTCGGTCCACCCGACGCTGTATATAATATTTTGTTTCGTTTTTTACACCGGATATCGGTTTTATAAATACCGCGGCGGCAGGGTGAAAAAAAAAATAAAGGAAAAAAATAAAAAAAATTCTATGTAAACGACGCGTTTTAGCCGCGTTTATTTACGAGACGAATGAATTTAAGTACGTCGTACTCGTCAATAAATGTAATACAGTAATAATAATAATATTATTATTATTATTATACCGAACACACGATACAAAAATATTATTTCTAGACGTTCGAGAAACTCATAGAATATTAATATCGATTAGATTCGATATTTGTTTGGTATAATCAGTGGCACATTTAGGGATGGAAGGGGAGGGGTAAATTTAAATGAATACGGGCAATTTTTTACAGTAGTATAATGGGGAATGAGATGGTTAAAACCAATAATATTTTCATAGATATTATATAGAACGACACGGAAAATTGAAAACAAAAAAAACATTATCGGTAACTCGTAAATTGATGATAACGATAATAAATCACGGTTGTAGATACCTCACAGAAAATACGTAGATTGTTTTATCAAACGGTAGGTCTACCTAGTATTCAAATTAATACTTTTCGTTTGTTATTGCCGGTGTCGAGACTTATCTAGGCGAATCTATCTAAATAGCATATTTTTTTTTATATTTTATCTTATTCAGACGCCAGTATTGATATCTGTCTTATGATTATCTATAGTAAAAAAAAAAAAAAAATTATCTAGATATACCTATAAAAAAAAAATACAAAAAATTTAATTAAAACATTAAAGTAGAAAATAATAAATACCGAACTGTATTGTTTTACTTTATCTGTATCTAAATGATTTCGGAGCAAATATCTTTTATTTTTTGTCTAGATACATTTAACATATCTGCGTCTCAACAGTGGTTATTGCTAATTATTAATTTATGATTTCATGTGTATATTACAACTACAGGGCACAATATGTATACGATAAAAATAATAATAAATGATAAGGTCATGTTCATTTCAAATATAGGTATACTGGCAAATTTTAGAAAGCTAGGAGCTGGGAAGTAGAGGAAGGTTAGAGGTAAGGTAAACAAAGAAAATGTGTAAGAACGGGTGTACCCTTGTACATGGGGCCGAGGAAGGAGGAGATTTGTTTTGCTTCGGGTCGTAAAAATCCTAAATGCGCCACTGCAGGGTATAATATATATAGAGCAAGAAAAATATTTCTTACTATTATAGTCATTTTTTATTTTTTTGCTTATGGATTTATGAGATTTTTTTTCATATCGGGACGATAAAACATTTTTTTTTTTTTTTTTTTTGTGACGCTATAAAAGAATAACACATTATTACACGGTTACGATTTGCGGCGTACCTGCTAATAATATGTTGTGTATACGAAAAATGCATTCACGGAATTGCATTAAATGCTATCGAGAAAATTATAATACATAATAATGTATATTATCTCTATAGATCATTTTTTTTTCACTATTACACAATAATTGGCGGTATTCATACCGCCGATAAAAATTTAAATGAACAATAATTTTAGTTATAAAACGCGTGGTTGAAATACTTCACTTTTCGATTCAGAGCGAAACGAGCGATGTATCGCTTTTACTATGACGTGCGCGTGTGTTATTTGTTCTGTTTGAAATTTTCGAATATGTTTTTGGTTTTATGCGAATAAAAAACTTTTTAATTTATTATATTTATCAGCGTTTTACGTTGAAATTTATAATCGAATTCGTCGGAAAAACCAACAATCCGCTTTATTTATTTTGTATAATTACAAATCAGTTGCATTTCTCAAAAAAAAAAAAATGTTTTAACCGAACTCGGTTTAGAATCGTTTTTCATTCGCAATGATTTAATAAATGGCTTTATAATAATAAAACCTGCCTTTTCCGACTTCTAGAACGCATCACATTTGCCACGGCGCGATGAACGACCGTCGGTTTTTTATTGCTTATTTCTTATGCGGCTTTTTCGAAAGTTTTGGCGCTAAATGAAACGGCGGAGTCAATAGTTTGCTCGACACGTCGCCGTCATAACGTAATACGATATATCGAATAATTTTCGGCTGCCGCGTTATTTTTTTTTCCTTTTACTTAAATAATAACTAGAAAACATATAATACTCGCGGGAACGTATACATTTTCCGCGTATAAAATATTCATAGCGGCGTATATACACGAGCGGTGATTATTTGAAGAGTTTGCCGTTAATAAATAAAATATTTTACAGGTGGTTTTTTTTTTTTTTTTTTTTTTTTAAATTGTTTTTTTATTTTCATCGGACCGACGAACCGTCGTCGACTATATACGCGCTTTAGTACTCGTAGTAATAATGTTAAGCAAACGTGATCGGTTTACGTTATTTTAGCGGCGAGCAGCGAATTTGTAAATATACATATATATATTTTATTTTTTACCGTTATCGTACAACGTTTTATCGTAATGTTTATCAAACGGTGTTTTCGACAGTTAATAATAATAATAATAATAATAACAGCGTGAGTACGAATGAGTAAATGCGGTTTTGTCTCCGCGTAAAGTTTACCTGGTCTCTTCGTCGATGACCGGAGTGATGGACCCCGTCCTGGGTCCGTAGCCGTAATACGAGTTTTCGTCGAACGACGAACCGCCGGGAGACATGTACGGCGGGGCCGTGTACCCGGTCCTGGAGCCGGCTCTTTCCGGCGACGACATGTACCCTGAAACGTTTTAAAATCGTTATTAACTTCAAGTATATCACTAGCATAGATACAACATAACTATTTAGACACTCGACTCGTACGCGTTAGGGCCTGTCCGACATAGGCGTAGACAGGCTCTGATTTGGGCGAGTACCTTGGTGACTAGAGTCGCCTGACCTCCGTTTTTGAGAGGCCTCATATTGATTCGTTATATTTATTGTGTTCGCTTACTGTTGAACATGATGTAACGAAAAAAAATTATCCTATGACGACCAATCATTGATGCATTTGCAAAATAACGTAGAAAAAAAAGTCCATGCTCTTATAAGTTATAATAAAGTTTTTAAAATAAAATAAACGGTTTTTTTTTTTTTTTAACGGGAATGGCGGCCTCTTGAAACACAAAGTCCCCGGCCCCAAAAACTTTAAATCAGGCCTTGGGTGTAGGTATAACTCATCTACGTCTTAACGTGAAAAACCGAAAATATTTTATATTATATTTGAAAAACGTCTGGGTATTATAATATGATGTACCCTCTATAATTATATACCTACTCTAGTTAGTTACAATTTTCGTTTGGTATACTTTTACGGTTTTTCGATTATGGGATATTTATAACATTATTTTTTTTTCGGTCGATTACCGTTATCTTATTACCGTCGTTTCTCAACAAACCAATCATATAACATTGATACGGTATAATGTTTTTGAAAGGGACAAGGACAGCCGTAGGCCGTGTGCAAGAATAATTTACAACAATAATTTTAATATTTAAGACATACGGTTATGTATTCATTCTACCTAACTCTTGTCTTCTACTGCCCATAATTTGTATGTAAATCGTATGTTTTCTGTTCAAATTCCACTTTCTGTTGTGTAATGAGGAGGCATTGTATATTCAGTGTAGGTGGTTAGATAATTTAATAAATAATCAGATTGAAATCATTTCGTTACACAATTTTGAATGAAAAACACTAGATTATTGTGAAAAAAAAGATTGTTTTAAAATAATCGGTATTATCGATACTATCGATTAAAGGAATACAATCGACTGCCGATAATTACGAATGACTATAGCGCAGGATTACTGCAAACGGCGACTTTGCGGGGTTTATGAACGAAAAACTAATGAAAACTGACATTGAGTTTTATTTTTCTTACGCGTGTTTAATCTTGACAATATTACTTTTATTTCTAACTTTTCGCACTAGATTAGCGTCAAGATAAAATAACATGTCGACATTAATTTCACCGATCCGATGATGCGCACTAGGCTTGACATACGGATTATTCCTAACAACTACAGTGGCGTAGTCAGGAAAATATTTGGGGAGGGGCACATTTGAGATTCTCACTCCTAAGAGGATAATATTTGTATTGGTTAAATTAAAAAAAAAAATCGGAAGGGGGTTACATTTATTATGTAATGCTCGTAACCCGTGTACGTTAAACAACAACCGAGTTATGGCCATTTATTAAAATTTATTAAAATGTTTTAATTTTAAAGAATATTGGAAAATTGAGTACCAGGAGGTCAGAAGCTTTCGTCGATAATTTACGCTCGAGATGACACCGGATTCTATGCAGACAGCGATCGGCCAGTGGAACAGACAAATCATACCCCCGAGATAACTATAGCCCCACGGTACGACTATGCTACGATATAAACTAATAAATTCATATACCGATTTTTGGGAATTTTCAGCGGTCATCTAGTTTCGAAAAAAAACGAACTATTTTCAAAGCAACCTATATGCTCGACACATTCGATTATCCACCTAGACACAAAAGGTAAAAAAAAGTCGTCAGTGGCGCAACTATATAGACCGACTGAGGTTCTAGTGTCACTTTTAATTCATGAAGGGTTCTTAATTTAACTTTTTTTTTTTTAAATTTTAAACGCTTATCATTGTAAACATCTGGGTCCCTTAAGACAGTAAATACTAGGGTGGGAGAGCCACTAAACGATTCTTCCAAATCCCCAGGTAGTTGCGCCAGATTACGTTGTAAAGCTGTAATGATAGATTTCTTGTTCTGTGAAGAATCTATAAAATTATAAAATATCGTCGGTCAAATTTATTGGAATTTAGAAATCGGTGTAAAAGTTTTTGATTACAGATAAGGTAATACAATTTTTGTATGCAATTATTAGATGACGCAAATAATGCAATTTTTTTTTATTTTTATTTTTCTATCAATTTTAGACGCCGCAAAAGAAAATCTATTCGTCGTGGGCTACAGTAGTACGGATAAACTATATATATTTAACAACGCGGGCCTGTCGATATGATTATTGCAAACGTTGAATTAAAAGACAATAATTACAGTTATAATTCATATAGCCACGAGCAATAATAATACAAGTAAAAAAAAAATGACCTTGACATCGAACATTGTTTTTTTTTTTTTGTTACAGATACGGTTATTGTACGCGTGTGTGTGTGTGTGCAATTATTTTGGTACGGATAATAAACGAATAAAATACGTATAAAATATATACAACAATAATAATTTATCTATAAACTATAATAATATCAATAAAATATATTATTATATATTATTGTGCGTTTTGTGTTATATTATATTATTGCGTGTTTTGTATTTTTTAGATTTCAATATTTTATTCGTTTGTTAAATAGCGTAAAATTGTTTTTTTTAAATTTATTCCGGAAAACCGAGCCAATTAAATCCGATAAAACATAATGTTCCGGAATGGACCGGTGTGCCGTAACGCAATGAAACGATTTCGGACCAATTCGAAAATAATTCAATGTTGTGGCCGACGCGTAAAGTCTGAAAACAAATTTGAATCGATTGGTCGTGAAAAAAAAAAAAAAAAAAAACGTGTTTTTAACATGATCGTTTGTCAGACTTGTAAAATGCTCGCGAATACGTATTTTAAATACTTCCGCGGAAATTTATTGGTATTGTATTTTAAATATTATTCAAAAGTATTTATATTTAAAATCGAATAATTATTGTGTATATTATTTTTAATCGAAGCGCACAATACGTGGAAAAAACAATTTTTATCCGATTCGCGAGCAGGGATTTTATTTTTGGTGTACAGCGTAAGTTTTATTTATTTTATACGGTGTAAATGTCCGAAGAACACAAAATATGAAATAAGGTGTTACCATAGTTGATAAGAATCAAAATCAGTGTTTGCATAATGTTGATTATATCATCACCAGGAACTTATTTAAAAAAATATTTTATACTTTTACGTTTCGTGGCTAATCACATAGTCAATATTGGTTTTATTCTTATCGACTATGGGATCTTATTCATTTCTTATTTCATCCTGACAATTTACCGGTACATTATTTTTTGTTCAACGATCATTTAAACATTTTAAACCGCAAGACAAAAATAAAATGCATACAATTCGTCTAAATTGTTCCCGGTCCGCCTTTGGGCGTTTAATATACAGCGGCGTAGCCAGCGGGACGGCACGGGTTGGAGGAGTCATGCCTTCTTCCGTCGGTCGTATTTTTTTTTTTTTTTAATTGTTTTATCGTAATCGTTTTACGTTCACGTTACTCGTCATGACGACCGAGTGAGTAATATTAGTATATTTTTAAACGTAGTTGACGCGCAATTTCGGGTTTGTTATTTTGTTCGGCCGCCTCCCTCGGGATATCCTGGTTACGCCACTGAAAATGTATATATATATATATATATATTTGATATAAACCGTTTCGTAAAAATAAATCGAATTTTTCCTTCGTCGGCGCAGCGACACACATAGTGTGTGTGTGTGTGTACTATATATATATATATATATATATATATATATATATATATATATATATATATATATTTTAAAACGGCGACCTCGAAACGCCACTAGAAAAGTGTTCGGCCGCCAAAGTGTGAAAAACCGCGTACGTGCTTCTCGTGTGTCGTGCAAACGGGCATTCAATTCAAACGCTCAAGGAAACCGTAATATTATTAACGCCACCCCGCCCTCGGGAATTTTATCGGAAACCTTCCGTCGCGTCGTCGTCGTCGCCGCCGCCGCCGCCGTAGTCGACCAACAGAATTATTGGTACACTCGTACGCCGCGCGCACACACACATAATACAAACGTACTCGCGCGTAATTCGACCGTAATCAATTATTAGGGTATTGTCGTCGCTGTTATTGCGATTTTTAATATTGATTCTTTTAGTACTACCAGTGCCTCAATATATATATATATATATATATGGGTAGGAAAAAAACAAAACAAAACAAAACAAAATAGAAACGTTATGCTTGCGACGAACGCGGTACAAAAAAAAAAACCGTCCGGGACAATTGTCATCGGGAATATTTTTTTTTTTTTTTTTTACAGACGCGAAGGTCGTGTCGAAAATTCGATTATAAAAATGTCAATGGCGCGCAAACGAAACCGATATTTTATGCGTGTATAAAATGTTATATCGTATTGTTTTTTCGAGCGATAACCATATTCGGATCGGGGTGTGGGGGGGAGGGGCCAGGCGCGTAGCCAGAATTTTTTAAGGGGAGGTATTTTGGTTTTAAATTCAAATACAACTTGTGGTGGGACGGGAGTTGACGCATTTTTTGTCACTAACGAATTCTAGATTTTTCGAGACGGTCCACGACGTCATTTATCGATGTAAATGCCAAAAGACAGCTGGTGCTATCATAGGTTACCATCATCACGGTAAACGACATAGAAGATTACCATTTGCAAGTATTTGTAATATCTTCAATTTTCACGATGAATAATAATAATGTATCAAATATAAAAATCGAACTACACACATTTTATATAAAAACCCCGAACCATTATTTGGTGTATATTTTTGGCTTGAATACGGCCGTGGGAGGGGGAGATGTTTTGGGTGTTAAACCTTCCCCCCTAGCTACGCGCCTACGGGGATGAGGGGACATAATAAAATACTATCGAAGGCAACGGTTTACGACCGGCCCAAAGATATGGTCGGAGTTCTCAAAAGTGGCAAAAGTTTCTCAAAAGGTTATAGGCCCCGGGAGTAGACGGTCTGAAACTGATATGTGAGATCACAGTGCGGGAACAAGAGAAGAAAAAACAGAGACAACGGTGTGACAGTGACCGAGTCAGGGTCGAGACCTCAAGCTCCCGGTCGTAAGGAATGGAGAACACTTAGCCATCTAGCGTGGGGCACAAGATAACTAAATATTTAGCTAGACAATGTTAAAAGATAAAACACAATACTTGTCTGGATACACAAAAACAAAATGTAAACATTTTAACTATAATAATCATTTATGTATATTTTTTAATACATATATACAAAATTTACTTTGATAAAATTAATAAAATGTTTAAATATTTTAATCGTTAACCGATTGAATTCGCTATTGGATGACTCGAATATTCATGTATACCTACCACTAGGAGAGGTGAAACCAAGTTTTGTCCACTTTTACGTTCGATTTTTCCAAAAAAAAAAAAAACAATACTTTTCTGTAGTTTAGATAATACAATTATTCATCTAAGATAATAATTCATCTGATGGACGGTTTTGTAATTATCTAGATTAAATAAAAGATGATAAATAATAACTCATCTAGATAATGTTAAACGCTGGCGATGGGTATACAGACAGGACTTATTGCATTATTACAATATAACAGTAAATAAAAAAAAAAAAAAAAAAATTAAAAATCGATTTTCATATGTTTAATATAATACGTATTAGTATGATACTCGCTCGTTATAAAAATTACCAATGGATATTTCGTTTTAAATAGAGCATTTTTACATTTCAACAGAAACATATTTTACAACATTAGTGATAAGAAAAACATCACTGACTTCAAGATAACAATCGTGAGGTTGCCTATGTTATTATATTATGTATATTGATTATCGTTAATTTCTTATGAAATTAATTTCTACAGACATTTTTTTTTATTTTGTGTACGTTCGTAATCTTAACTGATTGTTAACGCTAACCGAATTCGAGACCTATCGGCCAGACTCGTGTAGCTACTGTATATAATAAAACCGGTACATACCTGACGATTTGTTGGCGGCCGCGGCCGGGACGGCCGGCGAGTACGCTCTGGCCGGAATGGATCCGGTGGGCGGCCGGCCCCTGTTGGGCAGCGTGGCCGACGTCCCGGGCGGAAACTGATGGGTCATGTAATACGGTTGTCCCGGTGCACCGCCGCTAGTGCATTTGCTTCCCTGTAACCAAACAAAACCGAATTGGTCAACGACGTTATAAAGGCGGTAGCGGGAAGAACAACATTATAATATTAAAAAATATATGGGTAATCGAGTTGTAGTAGATAACGAAAAGAAAAACTCCGAACGAAAACCTCCGCGGGGGGAAATTGAAAAAACCTGACCACGCCAAAAATATCGATAGTAAAAAAAGGTCAAGGGATTTTCATATAGCAAATCACAACTCGATTATCGTATGGATAAGGATAGAGCTTGCTCTAAGAAAAATTCTTGTAGTTAGAAGTTTCGGTGGAAGTAAGGTCCAACACTAAAATTGTTCTAGTTTTTTTCCCGTGCACGATCACGACTTTGTATATCGCCATTTTTTAATTGGTAATTTTTATTTAGATCTGTTAAAATATCAAGTCTAACCAAACCAGCGATTATCCGTACGAAAGTTTCGAGTAAATCTGATTTCATTTTTTTGCGCAAACGTTATAGAATCGTGACGATGTTATACGAGTATATATATATATATACGTATACGACGTTATTTTAAATATGTATCGTAAATAAGATCGTTAAACGGTAATATTCTATATTTATAACGTCTGACAACAACAACAACAACAACAACAACAAAAACTAAATAGCGAACATAATTCAAGTATATACAAAATCTTAGTAGGTAACATCGATGAATCACCCGGTACATCTTACAATATCAGTACCGTAAATACTGCTGCCCGATGACGTAATCTAATAACGTTACGGTCGGTAAATGCCCTACGAAAATAATATATTATCGTTTTGCTTTCTAAAAAACAAAAAAAAAAAAAAAGAATTACAAAATAAAAAATAAAGAAAAAGGAGTGACGTTATATTATTCTCGTCGGAAATCGGGCGCGTGCCCCGTTTAATTATCGTACATAAGTCGTCTATAATATTATAATGGCGGGCGTATTAATTTTTACGACCGTACGCCATAATATTATAATTATATCGTAAAACAGTTGTTCTACGATAATAATGATGATGATGATAATAATAATAATAATAATAATATGTTAATCAATATTACCACATTATGTTAATACGAACCAAGCTAAATTGTTAGTTTACCGCGCCTTTTCGAATAAAATAATCGCTGAGCAGAAACACACCGCAATCGCCCATATGAAAAATCGCGTATGGCGATCAAAAAAAAAAAAAAAATGTAAAAAAAAAAACGGAATCGTGCGAACGCAATTTGTTTAATGTAATAGTTTTAAATTCCTATAAAATTCTTAGCCGATACGTAAAGGTTTGAACTCGTAAATTCCGTCGAGCTTATTATAGCCTTATCGCTATATTGTAAGGCCTCCAGACATCGTTTATGATTTTAAATCAAAATCCAACAGCTGACGTAAATTAAAATGTAAAACCGAAATACGATGTGATGCAGCCAGACGGAATTTTAAACGTCATCGAAAAATGTATCGCGTGAACACAAAACTCAGTTGAAATAAATCGTTATCGTATTAAATCGTTAACAAATTATTAATATAATTTTGACAGATTTCCCGAAAAATACATAAACGGTAATTAAATATCATTAACGACCCGTGAAATTTAAAAATAATATTTTCAACATTTATTATTTATTACTATTATAATTATTATGCATTTCGTGTTATAAATAACGACCGTCGGTCGACTATGTAATTGCCCGGAAAAATCGTCGGCGTTTTTTTTTTTTTTCCGTAATACAATTAACGATTATTGTCTAGGCTCTAGGACGGTGTTTCTCAACCAGTGGTCCGCGGTCCCATAGATTTTTTCTTCGATTTCTATTACAAATTAATTATTATTTTTTTTTAAATAGCGAAAAAAATTACGACTTATTGAGGAACCGTATAATATTATACGGTTATCTTATCGTTGTTGCTGCTGTAGACCGACAAACATTTTCCACTTTTATAAGTGTCTAGGTATCAGAGTAATAAATTGAAGTATAATTATATATTAGTGAAGTATAGTAATAAAATGTAAAGTAAAATAATAAAAGTTAACATTTTTCGATAAATTTTGTGTATTCTTGTTAATGAGCAAACAAAAAGGTATTACTAGTTTTCGTAAAATTGAGGTGGTCCGCGACCTATAAAATATTGTCGAAGTGGTCCGTGGTGGTTGGGAAACACTGCTCTAGGATATTGAAAATATTGTGTCGGCAGCGACCTGTATATGGTTTTCATTAATTTCTTTTTTTTACAAAATACCAACTCGTTAAATATATTAGAAATTTCGTGTCTCGTACTCGTATAATACGCGCGAATTCACAGGAAAGACTTTTTGTCTCGAGACTTTATAATATTGTAATATCGTAATACTGTCGTCGCATCTCCACTTTATACAGCCGGCTCAAAAGAACCGTTGGTTCGTAAAACGATTCGTGGATTACTATTATTATAATAATATCGTACCAAAAGTTTTATCGCCCGCCGCGGTCTTCAGAGAAAGATTTTTTTTCGGATATTTAATAATGCAATTTAAATATTTTACACGCATTGTATTTCGCAATTTAGTATCTTAGAGGTAACGATTGATATCATCTATAGATACATTTTTTTTCTGTTGTGAAATTTTTCGATTTTTCCTGGTCCTTCCTTTTTTTGGTCCTTAAATAATCCTTCTTCTAACCCTCACACTACTGAGTTTTTTTTTGCGGTTTTGCTTTCGTATTTTCAGAACTTAAATTGGACGTATTAGTTACCATTTCAGGAACCCATATGGTTCCTGGCGGACGGTCTGAACTAGGACATCCGGTATCTTATTCAGACCGGTTCCTTTAAACAGGAACTGTTTTTTAAAGTCGTCAAGTCCAAATAGACCGTCCTAAGACCTTCCCGGAGGGTCTGTGTTCTGTTAGAACATGTAGTCGCTTGGAATAAGAAAAAATTTAGAAGAAGGCAAACGTGTAAATAGAGATATTAACTGCTGAAGGTAAATGTCTTTATGTCCATTATAAAAAATTAGATGGTGCATGCTAAATTATTTTTTAAAAATAAGAGGTACTCCCACTCAATTCAAGCATTGATATAATGAACATTTGTACTAGCCTCCAACCTCACATATCGATTTTAAGTTAAAACATTTCCTTTGTCACAAATTTCAAACTATTTTTCGGGTTCAGTAAAAAGTATTTTTTAAAAAATAAAAAAAAGTATTAAAATGTATTTGATCAACATACACTTTACAGTACTACTCACCATGATCTGTTTTTATTTTTTTTTTTTGTACAACTTTGCTATTCGTCGTAGTCGAACCAAAGATTTTAGCGGCTTTTATAACACATTTGGTGAATCATTATGATATAATAATGGTAATTATGTTTCGTTAAAGAAAATTATAATTACGACCGATTATTATGAGCGTTACACGATGACGTCGAAATTTCGTTTTCTCTAATTCGCAACGATAAGTCGTTGAATTAACGACTTATATATTATTATTACTATTAAACAGCATTGCTCGGTCGTTATATTTCATCCAGAGGTATGTGTGTTTGGTTTATATTTGTAACCCGGCGCACAACCGGAACGGAATATTTCAAATCGTTAATTAAAAAAAAAAAAACGAAAAATTGTCGAGTGTTTTCCTGAACATTTCGAAATACTGACACTTGCCTGGTACACTTACCCGGTCATTTTTTAGCAAATACCAAATCTTCCCCTCTTTATCGGCCAGTCTTACCCCGTTACTCCCTACCACTAGTGAAAGCATTCCGTACACAAAACGTAAAAGGTATTACACGTCAAAAGCGTTTCTATTCGTTCAACTAGCGTTCTGATATCTCGCACAACTGCGACCGCTGAAGAGCAACAACCTAAAATTACCATACAACACTATAAGCGTATAGTACACCGAGGAAAACTTATTACTTATATATTACTGCGTAATATGTACCGAATACAATTAGGTATTCAGTTTAAAATAGTTTCATTTTTTAAGTATACATAACACACTGAACAACAAAACATGAATAATTAAAACGAAACTTTAATTTCATACACAAATTAGGTACAGTAATTAACGAAATACCGGTAAAAAAAAAAAAAAAAAAAAATGTAATAGGAATACATTTTTAGTAGGTACCTATAATAATTCCCCATAATTTACCATTTATTCTATTGAACACGCGGTAAGTCGAATATGTATTTCTTATCGTTTATGGACCTGAGACCGCTGTTGTAGGTGGAATGTTTGGAAGGTATAATAAATCAAAAAACGATTCTCGGCAAACCGGTAAGATATTAGTCGTGTAACCCAGAAATCAATAAAAATAAAACCAATGTATCTTCATTTTTTTTTTTCATGTTTCAGAAAAACTGATGGGAATCTAGAACATTTTTTTTTTTTTTGAAATAAACTACCGTCGGGAGAAAAATCTGGATTATCACAAAATCAATGCTTTACACGGTGGACGTCCAGAAAAATAGATGTAAATTTAATCAACCGTGGTTTCGATGATTTCGACTTGGCCTAGGTCGTCGCAATCGTCGTCGTTTAGGTGTACGGTATGTACTGTGTACGTTTAATCAGTAATCACGGTGGAAAATAAATTGCGTTTGCACGTAGGTATAATTAAATACACAGAATAAAGAGGAAAACGACCCGAGGACAGTCGACCCGCAAACACTGTAATAATACTGTACAATACTCGCTGTGAAAATTCGTCCGGAACGTTATCCGCATTTTAATTGTTGTAAGCTCAAATACCGACTGCGAAAAGACCGAAATCGAAGAACACATTTTTTTTCTTCAAGACACACGTAATTTTGAGTTGTACGATTTACACGATTCTGCACCGTACACTTCGTCGTGACAATAAATAATAGTAATATAAAATTATTATTTTACGATGTCTTTGTAAAGACTATGACGCCTCCTTGAAACGTGACGCCCGGTGCCAATGCTTGGACCCCTCCCTAAATACGTCTCTGCGCGCAGGATAAGGATTCAGGATTCAACAATAATGTTATTCCTTTGTTGCACACAGAAGAGGCCGCTGCGAATCCCTAAAATTATTAAAAGATTAAGCCTTAGTAAGGCGCAACACAAATCTCTCTACCGTACTTTTATTTGCCTCATTATATCGTGTAAGGTTCAGACCTTTCGGAGGAATCCTCTGGGACCCTGACTATTCAGGAGTCACTGTGATATAATGATTTAATCAAATCTCGTCTTCCTTTTAACTTTTATGTCAATGCTTCACGTTCCGCCTCTTTCGTCCCACTAACCTCGATCCCTTGTTCACTTTTCAATTCTAGTATACACTCATCTCTCATTTGTTTGTATCAGCCATCAACCCGTTTGTAGTTGGACCTCGTTCGCAGTGTTTTACTCAAGAAGGGAGGTTAGGAGTATACCCCCCTCTTCAACCGATTCAACAACACATTATTTATTTAGTAATTTAATCTTGAAGTGTATTAAGTTATAAAAAAAAGTTTGATTTGTTGAAAAAAAAAAAATGGACAATTTTCGTCACCGCGGTGACACCGGTGCACTGATTTGAAAATTCACATTGCTGGGTTATATGATGGAAAATTATTCTACGATTTATTCATGAATATTATTCAGGTATTCCGGGTGTTGGAAATTCGCGGGCCCGTCACTGCTCGTACGAAAATAAATTAAAATAAAAAAAAGACGCCATAATACTTATATATGGATTTAATTTTGGAAATCGTTGCGGCGAGAAAAGTTTCGGCGGATTTTAATAAGAATGGAGGAGGGGTGTCGATTAGTTTTGTGACCTGCGGATTAACATCACGTGGTAATACGGTTACCGTAATAAAGTTAATTCATTGTCCTACGGGATTAAAAAAAAAAAAAACCGGGAGAAACATTAATAACGCGCGTGCATTATACGACCGCCACTACCGCCGGAAGGAAGACGTCAAAACTCCGTTTTTAAAAATACTTTATGTATACATTTTGGTTTTCCTCTCTCACGAGGATTCCCTGCATTTAGGCCTGCGCAGTTGCCACATCTATTATTCAATTTATGTAAAAGTTACCATTACTCTAGAATTTATTTAAAAATCTGCAATCTAAATACAAAAATAACCTAATAAAAGCACCCCGACACTCTTGGGCGATTGATTTGAACCTAAATAAAAAAGTATTAATTGTTTTTGAAAAAAAAAATAATTAGCATAGGTTCCCCAGCAACCTCGGACATTCGATTTGTAAAAGTAACAAAAAATAATAATTAAATAAAACCAAGTAAAAACTAAAAATACTAAACAATTTAAAATGTTTATAAATAACTCAAAAATCGCCAAAATAGTTTGAAAATTTGTGCATCTCTAGAAAGAGCTAATAATAATATCCTATGCAAATTTCGGGTCTCTTGGACTATTTTTAACCGAATTGTAAAAACACGACAAAATTGAAATTACAGAAACCGTTATGGCCGTACATTTTCCCATACGTATCTTTCGGTTTTTCTCAATTATTAAGAATAAATTCCAACCAGATCCAAATTCATTAACGAAAAAGGCTGCGATTGAAAATTTAAGGGAAATTTCTTGTAGAAAAGTTGTTTACAGATGGAAAAAAAAACCATAGTAGGTAAAATTAATCTCTAACACATTCTGTCATATTATCAGTGGTGCCGAATTAAATGTTGAAATATATCATTAAACAAACGTTAATATACGTAAAATAATAATTGAAGTGAGGGATAACTTGATTTTAAATAGGTAAAATAATTTACCGGGTAAGAAATACACCGATAAAATTTACCGAGCTTACATTTCTACCGCGCATTTATTTAAAATACATCGGGTATTTTCGAAAAATATAAATATATATATATATCGATGAATAATTTATTTATCGTGCGATACGAGCAACCGGCTAATAATATGTCGTTTGCGGCGGATTCGTTAGTTTAAAACGGCAGCGGCCGTTCTCCCTTCGCCCGAAAAGCCCCGGCCCCTTGACTAATAATACGATCGCACGGTCGGTAATCCTGCAATTATAATTTTACTGTTTGTTCGGCACGCAAAATACAACCGCGGACTTAAACTCGAACGAAACCGCGTAAACCGGATTATGTATTTTGTACGTGTATTGTCGTCGTTATAATATTATTGTGGTGTACTTTCTACAGTAAATACCACCGGAACGTCCGAATTTCTTCAGGTGACGTGTTTTCGCTAGGAAAAAAAAAAAAAAAATCGTATAGGCAGTGTACACGGGCACATGGCGACAAGAGAGATTTCGGCGGCCGGCCGGACCGCCGAAATGTGATATACTATACAACTACACCGGGGAATGTGGAAAACAATCGTAGCCCGTCCGTTTATTAATCGTCGATTATATAATAAAATTTAATATAATACAGTGCGATGATAGCCCTCGGCACATTTCAATTAAACCGGCCACGAGGACCGATATTGTAATAAGAGAAAATAAAGAGACGTCCTCAAACCCGCCTGTTTGTCCTAACTTATTATAGTTTTCCACAACGACAATTGATAATAGTTTAAAAGAAAAAAGTCACGTATCCAATACGCTCTCATACTCGTCCATAAGTCGAACGGTTTTCGAATTTCCATAAAATTCAACTTTGAAGTTTTGTTATTGTTGTGTATTCTGCGTGGCGTGTCTTTAAAATAGTTAGAGAATACAATTTAAAAAAATACTATACTGCTGATAGATGTGCCACTGAATTAGACGGGAAGTATAGAATTTAGTGAAACGTGTTTTGAAATCTCGTGATTTATACAATTTTTATCAAAATAAATACTTTAAACGCATATTAAAAACAAAAACAATTTGATATCCGATTTACGATATTTTTGCAGGCCCATAAGAAGACCGATTTGTGGTGATACTTCTGTCTAATTTTTTAGCGTTTTTGAATAGCATAACATATTTTATTCACTTAAAATCAAATAAAAACTACGAAAATTCGAAAATTTCACATAGTTATAAATAACTCAAAAAACGACTGAATGTTTTGAAAACTGTACCACGTCTAAAACGTGTTATTATAAACATTCGTGGTTATTTCTACGATTATTTTTAACCATTTTTAACCGAATTATATATATAAAAAAAAGAAAACTAACAACAATTACAGAAACAAGGAAAATCAAAAAGTGGTTTACAGATGTATAGGAAAAAAAAAAAGAAAAGAAAAAGCGCCTATCGTTGTAAAACCAATGCATTTCTCGCTACGCCCAGAGTATAAAATAATTTTTTTTTAAAAAAAACCGTCAGTCCATATACACGTACCTAGATATCGGATTCACCGGTACATAATAATAATTATTTTTATCGATCGGTATTTGAAAGTAAAAAAAAAAAAAATAGCCGACACAAGAGATACGAGTTCCTAAAATAATGGAATATTTAATTGAACGGTTTGCGGCTGCTTTTTTTTTTTCATTTTTTCGGCTATCCCGGCTAATATCGAATAGGAGGTACCTATAATAATAATGAAAATAATAATAATAACGCCCGGATTGTTGTACACGAAATATTGGCACTATTATATTATTCTGACATATAATCATTTTTGCCACGATATGATAATTGGCATTTTAGTTTGAACGTCTTTGCATATTATTAATGCTATTATAAAAACGCCTCTCCTGGGTCGTTTGGCTCGGGTCAAACTGCGCCCGAACGTTATTATTATAACGTCCGCAAACCCACGGGGATCCCATCCCGTCGCGTGGGTCGAAAACAGACAAACTCGTTTTTTTTCTCTTATTTTTTTCATGACGTAAACGCAACAAATTGGACGTTATTATAGCGACGCGGGATACGATATTATGGCATCGTTTACGCCGGCCGGTCTCGGCAATCGGTTTCATATAGGTAGGTATTATAGTATATAACAGAATGCACTCTACTTATCCGTATCGACTTTCATTTAAAGTTTTAAATGTATTTTATTCATACAGAGTAAAATATTACACGTAGATATACACATAGCCCACGACTGCGACTCGTTGCGGTTTAACTCGGAATTGATTAAAACAATAAATTACCGGCGAAAAGTAGTCTTATACATAAAAGACAGCTACGCTGTATAGTTTCCGCTCGAATAGTATACGCGACGGCTTTGATTCTCTTTCGACGTCTGTGTGATGTTCGAGAATAATTGTATTAATTGTCCGTACACTAAACAAATAAATAAATACCATTCGGGATTGCACTTAATTTCCATACTTGTAATTTTGTCTAAAAAAACAAAAAAAAATTCTATCTTGTTATCATTTTTGCATTAATGACTTGTTGAGCATTATATCTAGATACATGTATATCGTATATTATCTAGATAATTAACAAAATCGCCTATCGATTTTCATTAATTTAGACGAACAATCTTAATTAATTTATCCAGATAAAAAAAAAAAATGTTTTTTTTTTTCGGTTAACAACCGAAACACCGAGTAAAACATTCAAATATTATGTTGCGATCCTTTAGGGAATTCTCGCGATAACTGCAGTGTATATAATATAATTTTGTCATGATGCCGTCAGTTACCAAAGATATTCATATATTCGTTTTTTACATTAAATAAATCTACGAAAAAGGACATGCTAATGTTACCACAGTCAGTGTCACTTAATAAAAGAAATATACATGTATACATAAGACGATAGTTACATAAAAGGTATTGTCGAATCGTATACTATTTGACGGACACGCGCGTCTTAGGTTATAAATATTTAAATATTTCAAACATAACGGGAACCGAATGCTGTAGAAATTTATAAATTATTTTATCGATTCGTATATATTATTATAATATTTTGTTTTATCGAAAACGAAATATTTATTTTTTTTATTTTTTGTATACATATAGTTATTATTAATATATGTATTTGCGTATTAAAAAAAAAAACACGATAAATATTTAAATTAGGTAGTGACTACTTGTTTGTATAATATAAGTACGTATAAATTGATACTGATAACGACGAAAAAGTATCTCGTATTCAAGTGTTGAAATTAATTATTCAATATTGAATGCCAAAAATGTACATTATTTTATCAAATAATTGTAGCCGACAAGCACGAGACTTTATTTCTATTTTATGACGTCTATTTGCATCCTCAAATCGTTCGTGAACGATAATAACGTGTTTGTTAAAGCCGACTGTATGTGATAAGAGATAAGATATTTGAAGTTTAACGTATACTAAGAAGGGAAATTTATCGACCAATGTAATACGATTACCTATTTGTTTACGCCATGAAATATGTATTGATTGAGAAACCGGGGTTGACTTGGTAGAGACAACTTGGAATATTTGTCATTATTATCACACGTATCACATAATTCATGGTATAAAAAAAACATTTCATGGGGTAATCAATACCAATTTGCCATCTTTGCAGTACATGGCCATCGGGGTTCTTATTTACTCATGACGTCGACTATCTATAGTTGTTTTATAATCTATAATATATGCTTTATAACATCTATTTAAGGTCCGTTATAATTTTGTGCGCGGCTGAAAAAACCAGACATTCGGACATGATATTATATTTTCAACGTTCATCGTGATGAATTACAGAAGTGAAGTACACTAAGAATACTGCACATTGTTTAATTTCCTTTTCTACTGCAAATTTTCAGATGTCATTTGAAAACAATTAACGTTAATATTTATGTCAAGTTTTAAGTAGACTCATCAACTTGTCATCGGTATTGCATCGAATTGAAAGCGATAAAAAAAAAAAAAAAAAAAACAAATTTCATAACGATAGTGAAAATAATAATATAATTATTGAATATCTAAAATATTTTGCATACGACATATTATTTCCGGGCGCAAAAAAATTATTGTTTTGTCGACAGGCGAAAATGTTTTCCGTCGAATTCGCGCATTTACAATGATATTGTACATCCGCTGTGACCGGAAATAACCTCGGGGGAAACTCGTGATATGTCCGGTCGAGTGTATACACCCATCCGGGGTTCGGGACCGAAAACGGATAGAAAAAAAAAAAAAAAACAGCACCGGATTGTTCGATATTTTAGAGGAAATAATAAAATATTATGTCATACGGGACTTAAATACGAACCCGCAAGGATAACAGAGGTTACTGGTTAGGTTAGGTTAGGTCGAATGGTCGCGAACCATACGATGACCAAATACGTAAGGTTTTATATTGTCATTTTTCGTACATCGACGGCGTGAAATTGGTTTTTTTTTTTGAAAAGTAATCGAATACGTACGGAAAAACAAGATTTATAAGGTCATTATTTTTTCTTATGATTCGGTATACTTTAAAAAGCTCCGAAAAATCCTGCTGCGCTACGCCACAATGTTCAAACAATCGATTTCTAAATTTCTAAAAAATAAATTTGTATTAGATACATTTCGGAACAGAGTTTGTTTCTGGATTCTTAAATAGTGGTAAAATCCGAAATATTGAATTTCACCCGTATTTATACATTTTATTTAAACCAGACACATCCGCGATGAACGGGCATAATATTTTTCTTCGGTCCCACCGAGTTCAGTTTTAGATAGTTTCAATCGTCACGTGTTAGGAAATCGGCGCCTACGATTCAAAACCGGGTTTATTTTATTACATTATGTTTGTCCGGTCGGCACGTGTTCTTTTTACCATAAAATTTATTGTACTGCATTTCGCACAATGATTTACAGAGTATTACGTAACAATATTCGACGTGTGTGTGTGGTTTGTGGCGACGGAGAAATCATATATACATTTGACGTAATTATGCAGAGTTTGCAGGTCTTTTGTTTTTCGCCAAAATATTTAAAATATCCAAAGAGAAATCTTCTGTTTAAAAAAAAAAAAAAAAACGTGTGGCGTACAGAGTTTGCAGCTCTTATTATTAGTATTATTTTTAACGTATGTGTCTAACGATCATCGTAATATATACCTACCTAATCTCGGAGCAACTAAAATAAAAAAAAAAAAACAATTAAATAATATGTACACACTCGCAATATGTGTAGGCCACTGATGTATAGGTGGGAAGATGGGAAATTGGAAAGGCAGGATATGAATGGTAATTTAGTTTACATATGTATGCGAAACGATAAATCATTGTGTACAAAAACTATTCTGAGCAAAGTTCGGTTAAAATACGTATATGTTTCGATGGATTTAAATTATTTTAATTTGTAATTACAAAATAAATTACAACATAAACCGGAAAATAGTACGTGAAATTTCGGGATTTTAACGATTTCCGACAAACTCTCAACGTTAATATGCTTATGAAAATCTACATAAAACCAAATAAAAACTAAAAAAATCGAAAATTTATCATCACTATATATAACTTAAAATACGCCCGAATGTTTTGACAATTCGACACCACGTCTAGAAATAATTAATATAAGTAATCGGTGATAATTACTAGTATTTACGATAATTCTACGGTATTTCTAACTGAATTACAGGAAAAAACAAAATCGAAAATAACAGAAACGTAAATATTCCCGTTTTTAACGTTTCCCCCTCCCCACAATTGTTAAAAAAAAAACTATAAGGAACATCAAAAAATAAAGCAGAAAATTCCGTTTTCAGTAAATTTGTATGTTTTAATATACCAATAACGAATTTTAGCGTGTTTAAATATAAAACACGCGTCTCTTACGACGGGCTATTCAGATTAAAAATTCGATAATAATAAAAAAATATTATTGCGAATAATCGTTGTGCGATGAACCGGTGGCGGCCCGATAACATCACAACACTGTTATTATTTACAATTTACCGTATGCCGTTGAACAACCGTATAATATTATATATTATTATATTTTGTTTTTTATCGAAATTTAAACGAAAATATTATGTTTTCCAGTTGCGGTATAAATAAATATTAATATTTGATTTGAAGGAAACAAAACCGTTGTGTTGTGCGCACATACTCAATGGACCGTGAAGACATAAAAAAAAAAAAAACAAAAAAAAACGTACGTATTGTCGTTACTCTCGTGATAATACGTTTTTATATTATTTTTAAACCTTAAACATAATATTATAGGTATTGTTTTTATTTAACGCAGCCGTTTGTATCCGTACCGACGATCGGCGGTGAGTTACAGAACGGAACGGGCAAATTCCATAGGTAAGCGAAGATGAAAAAAGAAAAAAAAAACCATATATATAATAATACTTAATAAAAATTACTATAATACAATTTCGCACGAAACCGGTACGCGATAGACTTTCCAAAAACGGGTTGCACGACCCATCCGAAAGTATAATATATAGAAAGACGGCATATCCTCTAAATATAGATGAAACGACGCAGACTGGTTTTTCGACGAGCGTATAAACAAAACGGTCTATAAAAGTCTTGCGATAAATGTATATTATATTGACGATTCCATTACTTCCGATCGTTGTGTCTCGTCTGTCTACTGCGAAAATGCATAAAATAATAACATAAATAAGCGGACAAGGCCGCTCCTACATCGGGTAGCGGTCACTTTTTTTAAATATATTTTTTAGATAAAAGTTCCTCAACCACGGACGATGTTTCTCTTTCTAGCGTCGGGTCACGGTTCTAAGATAATTCTGGTTAGACTGGTGGTAGCGATAAATGCATTTTTTTTTTTTTTTTTTTTTTTCACGACCGGAAAACCAAATGGGTATGTGTAATCGACCGAACCGTATGGACGAGTCCGCCGCAGTGGTGCCAACGAGAGAATAGTGTCACCGCCGCCGCTGTCGGGTATGAGCAAGTATAAATTCCAATTGACTGAACTGGACGTTTATATAGTAATTAACGATTATTAGCGATTGTCACTTTTTTTTTATTTTTATAAGTATCGGCAATTAGACAATTGTACAAAATGTCTTTTTACTTATAGCGATTTACATATTGTCCATCAAAAATATTTTAAACGACACTTATTACAGTAGTTGACACGCATTGTCAATATATTTGATAACCAAAGATCGATAAACTTATATTATAAATGAATGACTTGTTGGAAGATCATTTTGGAAGCAACTATTGTACGTTTTTGGCAGATTTCAGTCGCGTATCCGGTAGTATAACCGTCGTCACTAACCACCAATATTGTTCTCTCGGCGGCCGGCAGAATTCAGTGCATTAAGTTCAGTAAAACGTGTCGATTAGGCTTATCCGACTAAATCTCCAATAAACCACGCGCAGAACTACGGATGTATAGCGCTTCCAGTAGTTTATTTATGTAACTATTTTTTATTCTAAACTATACTTATTTAAAAAAAAAATCGTTGACATAACCTCATCGGTATTATAGAAATATACCTGCGGTTAGAGCACAAAGTCGATAAGTTTCCGGCTTGTCGAGTGTCGGCCGCGCGATATCGGAGCGCCACGCGGATCTCGAGACGTCGGACCGGCGGTGGCGGGCAGAACGGCGCGCGGCTGAGGAGGAGGTCAGAAGTCGGAGAGCTACCGCGCGGATAAGATCGCGGACGGGCGCAGAGGTTAGGGGAGACGGCCGAAGTCAATCGTCGGACGCCGCCGGGGATTACGCGACGAGCGCTAATTATTTTTTCGCGCCGGCCGAATAATAAACCGCGACAGTAACGCGTCTTGCAACATTCGGCCGCGATCGCGCGCGTCTTCCATTCGTTTTACATCTGCGGCGTTTTAATTAGGAGTACGCGTGACGCGGTGGCCCGCGCCGTCCCGGTGAAAGCGGTCCACGCCGGACGAAACTCGACAAACGATATACACGTAGATAGACCGGCGCGTTACCCCCGGACCCGTCGTGTCTAGACACACTCGGCGCGCGTTTCACATCCGTCGGTCGATACGCCGCCCCGTTTTCCGACAGCCGAAAAACGAGTTGTCCTGTACGCCGTCCGCGTCGACAACGTTGAACTGGACCGTTTCAGAAATTCCCATAGTCGAATTTTCACTTTTCGAGACGGCCGGACAAATAACACCGGGTCGTCGTCGTCTCTAAAACCGTTTCATTACACCCGCCGAAACACATTTACAACGCCACCGTGAAAAATACGCCAACGCGGGGTCGGGGGCTAACGGCCGCGCCGACGGGGTTGCCCGCCGTCTGCCACCAAACGGACAACATTGAACGCTAAACGGCAGATATTTTCTTTTTAATTCTTGTTGGCGTTTGGCGCGTTTTCCGAAACGTGCCATTCGATATTGTAAATATTCCCGGTGTCGGTCGGGCGAGGGCGCTCGACCGTGAACACCGGCAAGCAGGCGATGATGTTTGAAAATTATTATTACATCGTTGTTTCATAACGTCACCGTGTTGCGCAAAATTCCTTGTATATCGCTAATTGTCAGAAAATTGATAAGGGGCCGGGCACGAACACACGTCGCCGACACCGCAATAATTTCCTAGTCTCTTGTGCATTTATCAGCCGGGGGGCGGCTGTGGCGACGTGTCCAGGAATTTCCAATGGTAGACCGTGTAATAATACTCGAACCGTCGTGGGTTTAATATTAACGATCGTGAATTTAATCGTAGAATCTTCTTACACACTTATTACCCCATTAATACAAAAATGCCAATTTTATTTATTCGACTCGGCCGAATTACATACGTTTACTAGACAATTACTCGTAAATTATCGTAATCCCCTCCCGCGCAAACTCCCACAGCGGTGCCGCGGCATTTTCCGATTCTTTATTGGTCTTATAGGTTTTCACTCGGGCCACTATGACTCGACGTTGGCGTTGCTGCAGCCGAAATTCTGTTTTTTTTTTTTAATTTGTTTTTATCATAGCTACGCACATAACAAATACCAAGAGTTATTATTAATATTGTAGTTTGGACGCGAGCTCGCGAAGCTGTGCGTACAACTGGATTCTTAATGATTTTCGTTCTCCAGAAGGATGATAGCTGATATAACACCGACGTTTTTACGTTGGCTTCACGGCGAAACTAGAATCCATTCGGTCATTTTTTCAATATTACACTTATCCCCGGGCGATGGCCAAAGACGCGGAAGTCGAGTATCTCGGTCGTTTCGACTCGGCCGAGCACGACCGAGTCGTACGTACGGTGCGACCCATACGAAAACGAGACTGACAATTAATTCCCGAATAGTATTAATTATTAGCCTACGGTATGCGCATAACGTATCCGCGGCTATTGTGTAACACATAACAATATGATATACGAATAAAACGCCGTTTCATTGTTTCATCAGACCGATAGACAAACAAACGATAAACGTACGTACCAAAGCGAAAACATAACTGCAGAAATATACGCAAGAGAAAATTTAAATATTTTTTCCCTCTCTCTCTCTCTCTATTTATATATACAAGAATTATTACATTCAATGCCTATTTTTTTCTTTATTTTTACTTTCAACGGCGGCGCAGAGAGAATCGTCGTCAAATTGGTATACATCAAATGTAATAATATTTTTGAAAATATAAATTTAATAATAATTAATTTGCCAACTACGCGTGTCTTGTAGCGCAGTTATTATTATATTGCTTATATTACCGGCGGGACGCCCGCAGTCTGACTTTGTGAGATTATTATTATACGAATTCCAGAACGGTACATTGCAGATTGCACATTATATTTAATAAAATAGGCAATTCGACCGTCAAAGAGAATAATAATTTCCATTGCAATAAAGAGAGAAAAAAAAAAAAAACAATATAGTTTCCCGTCCGTCTTTATATACAGTCCGTCGCGCCGTCGTTCTTCCACCGTACTTTAACGATCCGACGGCAACAAAACACATTCGGGCAATTCGGAAAACTTCAAGGGGTTCGTAATTTAATGTCCTCTCCTCCGTAAAGTAAAATTCCATCGCGTAGTCCGACGTGAAATTCGAAACTGTCGGTAAGCGGAATAGATTTAAACAAATATTATATATATTTTCATAAAACGCTAAACGGCGGCGGTCCAACCGTTATATTATACTGGTACGACAAATAAAGTTGCTCCGGACAACAATAAGATTCCGTAGAGTTATATGTGCGTGTTATTGACATAAGAAAAAAAAAAAAAAAAAAAATAGTAATAAAACCGCATTTCCGGCAATGTATAACGATCGGTCTGTTTTTGTTTCTGGGCCTGCCTCGTGTCGCCCGGCGGTTCGGTACGAATTAACGAAAAATACCAGTTGCCGCCTCGATGTTGCGGTGCAATACGAGAACGTTTTTCGACGACGACGGGCCATACTAAACGTACATTAATAGTGCAAAGAAATTCGATTATTATTTTAATGTACGTCCGCGCAGGTATTCGACACCGTTGTATCCGATTGCATCGTACAAAAAGCCCGGGGGACTTAGTATTGGGTTTTACTTGTAGCTGGTCGGCCGACAAATTTTTTTTTTCTTACTGCTACTCATTAATTCGAATACCTCGACTTTATTGGCGTAAAGAACGATCAAGCCTAATTATCATAAGCAAGCCAATGTATACAAAGATATTGGTTACGAGACGCGTTTGGTTATGATCATTTTTGATCATAAGCGAAATATCTTGTAATGTAACAGCATATTTGATATTCGAGTATTAACCTCTAAAAAGTTGTTCTACATAAATATGTTACAATTCAATGTATGTTATGGCCGGGCAACGTGAATATTGCCCCTTTGTTTTGGGGCAAAGTAGACAAAATAAAGCCATCGTCGATCTAAATATTTTGTGAATTTTTGAGAAAAAAAAAAAATATGAGTTTATGGAACTCAAGAGAGCGTAGTATTATATTCGTTAAACGGAAAAGTTTTAATGATATTGTGTAGTATTTTCCGCACGCACGATAAAAGTCGAATTTCTTCACGTTGTAATTATTTCGGAATATATAAAACGACAAAATAATATACCGGCTATTATTATTATATTCGATTTACGAGACTATGAAACAAAAAAAAAAAAAAGTAAAAATGTTTCGGGGTTTCACAGTACGGAATAAAAGCAATAAATTTAACGAGGGACACGGGTAAACACGTGCTTTTCGATATTTTGTTGTACATAAAAAAAAAAAAAAAACCCGAAATGATATTGTACATAAAATCCAGCACGTGGTGCACTCGGAATACACAAGTTTATAACTTCAATGTTATAAATAAGTACGTCAATAGCGAAAAAGTCGTCCGTAAACATCACTTGAACGTTTTATATACTTCATATATATATACAAAAAAAAAAAAAACATTTGGTCATGGTTAATAGTTGGATAATTTTCAGTTGACTTAACTTATTATTTAGTCGTGTCAACAGATGTGATAGGTTGATGAATTAGTCGAATCTTAGTCTTAGTCTTGGTAGGATTTTAGTAACACCGACCTGTTTAATAGTAATTTCTACTATAAAAACTAGTAGATAACTCAGATAAAACCATATAAAATGGTCATTATTGGTTATTTTATAGTAATTCCAACTATAAAATTTCTATTAATAATAACAATGTAATATTATCTCGTGTCGCTATATCAATCTGAGATTATAGTTAACCGTTTAAACGGTCGTATCGATTGCATTTTTTTTTTTTTTTTTTTATATAGTATATAATATATCGAAAACGTCATCACGTAAAATATTGTTTTATACGAGTAAAAATATCGAGAAAGAAACAATTCAGTGTTTAAAATTGTATAATACCAAATAATCCGTAATTAAAAGTTGACTTTGTTTTTCGTTTAGAAAAACGACCCTCTTAAAGTTTGTTTTTCCTCAGCGGCAAAATAAAATGCGTATAACGCGTATATGTTAAACCGCAGAGTATATAATATGTAATTATTATCGTGGAAATATCGTAAGAAAATGTAATTTTATAAACTGCGTATTGTTTTCGGAAGTGAAATGTTCCCGGCCGAGTGTACCTACGCGGCAGTGTAAAAAACCGAACAATGCCGCGGTTCGCGTGATTGATGTGTGCGGTTTATTTATCCCTCTCGGCTCGCCGTAAAACGAGGTGTAACTATAACACAGGAGGTGCCTACAGGTAAGTAGGTATGTAGTTAACATTTTCGCGTAGTAACACGAGATATTCGAGTATAGAACGGTTTTTTCCGACGCGAATTATACGATTCTCGGCGGTAATCCGATATTTTGAGGGGGAAAAAAAAAAACCGCCACACGCCAAGGGGTTTTAATTTACCTACTGTTCTTCGTTAATTTCGCACACGGTTTAAACAACAACCGTTATAACGTATTGTACGATATAATAAAGACCTCTAGGCGAATGTCCTTTCAAAATACGTTCCTATGCTCTTTTCATTTATACGTAAACGTATTATAATAATATACAAGTGCCTACAAGTTGTTTTCCGTAGTGATTTATGTAGGTGTGGGTATTTATATAATAGAATTAATAAAAAAAACCTATAACAATTTTGCATTTTACGTGGCCACTGATTGTGTACGTTTTAAGTTGGTCGCACTCCATTGGCCGTTTTAAAAAAATTAATAATGAACGACGTTAGTCAAATAATCTCATTTTCGTCAGACACATAAATACAGACACACGCAGAAATTTGTCTAGGGGGGGGGGGAGGTGGCTTTTTTTTCTTTCGCTAAATCAATTAAAATTTTTAGTGTATTTCCGAAAAGCCAGAGAAGAATAGAGGCCTCTCGCCTTCCGGGCGCCTACGGTATCAAACATTTAAATAATTATGAATTTAGTTCTATACAATACAGTGGTAATAATATGATAAAAAAAAAAACGTTAGCGTTGCGGAATTATGTCAAAGTTCCTACATTATATTGTACGCGAGTTATTTAAAAATAATTAAAAAGTTTATAGTGTCTACAATTTATTTATACGTAAATACAGTAATAGTTTAAAAGTTAAAAAAAATAAATAAGTAAATGGTTTGAATTCTTTGAAAACAATGTTTGTACATTTTTTTTTATATCACGAACTATAATAATATTAACAAGGAGCCGCCCCTGGACGAAAGAAAAAGTAATGCACTTATTTCAGCCTCATTAAATGTAAAACTGTAGGTACCTTATAAAAAAATGTGATGAATTTTAACCGACAAAAAGAAAAAAAAAAAAAAATAATAATGGAATTATTGATGGAAAAAAAAAAACAATCAGGAAGCTTTAATAATTTCAACAGACTGGCACGACTTTACGTTCCATACAATACAATATATAATTCAACACGCGCTACGATTATGTATAAAATAACCCGCAACATATAATTTTAGCGTTTTCGAATATTATTAAAGGCCAATTAGTTATGCATAGACTCGACGCATTTATATTTTTTATTGTTAAATAAAATAGAGGTTAAAAGAGGCGGTAATTGATAAAGGACGCTGGAAATTCTTCAAAAGCAAAGAAAATAATTACAATATAATGGCATGTATAATACTATACATGCCATTATAAGTATACAATTATAATAATATAAAAATACAATAATAATTTATTCATTTTTGTAACATAACCTTAAAAAAGGCTACCGGTTTTCTTCGTAGAAAATTCTCTCATTCCCAAAATAAAACCGCGGCCGTCGGCGTGTTTTACTCAAATATTGATCATCTATGTTCCTACGCCGTCATTCAGACACTACTTGCTTACTTGGCCATCCCTGTTATCACTAGTGATGAAAAAAATCCGTATTTGTCCAAGTTCGAGAATCCGGATATCGGATTTAAAAAACCGGATTTTTTATCTGAATCCAAATTTCGATTTTTAAAACTGTGATTTTACATTCTTTAATTGATTTCTCATAAAACTATTATTATTATTATTATCATCATCTTATTTGTTAATAGCATTAAATGTGTAAAACATTAAACGTGTTTTTATAATTCAAAAAATACCACAAACAGAAATTTATTTAAAAGAACAAGTATAGTAAAAAAAATAAAAAAATCATACATATACTTACATTCTAATTTATATAATATATTACTAGTTGACCTGGCAAACGTTGTTTGACTCATAAAAATTGTTTATGGTAGCACGCCTTAAAATGAATAAAATTATTTTATATAATAAAAAAAATTATTTAAGGATTTGATTTAAAAAAAAAAAAAAAAACAGAAATCCGTACTGTCAAACCCATATATTGGATTTTAAAATAGGAAATACAAAATTTCATATTTCGGAACTCAGTACATACATTTTCGGATACATCCGGATTTTCATCACAATACAAACAAACATTTGAAAACCGATTTCGGCGAAAAAGAAAAAAACCACACACATCGTTATATCAAATAAACGGTAATAATATTATTTATACGCGTGTCAATATGACGCATATTTTTAATTTATCGTTGGACAATCGAGTAATATCATTACAAATAACATAGGACGGCACATCTCGCGCGTTAATCGAAATTGCATCAGAAATAATGATTATGCCAAATAATGATTTTCGCCGACTTAAATTACGTGCGTAATTATTTTTTACTATCTCCTGCGGATTGTATTTACATACAATACATACCTAACCATTGCGTTGTATGAATAGTTATATTAATTATATATTTGGCCGCGGTGGTCAAATTTCGATCAGAAGCAATATTGGCGTGTAACTCTATTGATTAGAACCTAATTTTTAGGTTAACCTGACCTACAAAATGACCCCCGTCAAACTGTATATCCGTATTCCGGGCTAATAATAATCGAATTTACGTACTCCTCGGATCCATCCCGAACGTGAGTGCTGCACTTAAACAAACCCGGCCGATACCGATTGATAATATTATTTTCATGGTAACAAAAAAAAAAAAAAATAATAATTGACAAATTGTGTTGTTCGTATTATAATAATATAGTGTCAATAAAATATACGAGGTCTGTTCAAAAAGTATCAGGGCAAATGTTATTACGGCTAATCTACACACGATAACGTTTTTTTTTTAGATGTATTGCCCGCGAATTAGTGGATATTATTTTAAACAAACCCCGAAGTCGCTATATTGTCTCAGTTTAATTTTGCACGTGGTTAAGTCAGCTAGTGTTTTTCGTTCGCCGTTTTTGACATGTCCGAAATTAACGAACAACGCGTGTGCAATCGAGTTTTGCTTGAAACTTCGTGAAAATGATGCAACGGAAACGTACGGAAATGACTAAAACCGCTTTTGGGGATGATTCATCGAGTGGTCCCGTGACTTTCGAGTGTTTTAAACGTTTCGAGGACAGTCGGCGGTCAACTGAAGACGATCCACGTGCTGGAAGACCGTCGACGTCGTCCAGAAACCACGGTGTGGCGACAATTTGCGAAAAAATACGAAATGGCCGCCGATTAACCGTTTGTGAGTTAACAAAGCCAATCTCAATTGAGTCTTGACATGCAATTTTACAGGAAAATGTACAAAAGATGAGAAGGGTCACGCTGCCGACCTGCAATTCGTTCCCCGATTGTTCACCACGACAATGCACCGGCACATTTAGCGCTGTCGATGCGTGAATTTTTGGCTGATAAAAAAAATTGCTGTGGTCCCGCGGACTCTCCCTATTCACCTCCTGATCAGGCCCTATGTGGTTTTTTTTCTTTTCCCAAGACTAAAATCTACGCTTAATGGACAACGATTTTAAGATGTAGAGGAAATTAAAGAGAACACGGCAACAGAACTCATAGCTTTAATTTTGGAACAGTTCCAAAGGACTTTTGAAAAATAGCGAGATGGCCGGGATCGCTGCATATCGTTCGGAGGAGAGTATTTCGAAGGAGATATCTTTAAATAGTGTGTAACTTCGTGTTTGTAATTATTGAAAATAAAATCCTGGTAATTTTTGAACAGACCTCGTATACTATTATTACACCGCTGGGTTTATTTGTATTTATATTCTGAATAGAATACATGCAGACGGGAGAGAAAATGTCGTGTCTCTCTCTCTCTCTCTCCCTTTTTCTCGAAAAATGTCAAATTGAGCCCATGTACTTTATACGTATTATTTCAGGCTTTTGAATACGGAACGTGACTGCGTGTACATTTGTTTTATTTTTATTTTTCTTCGTAGCCGGGTTTTGGAATTTCAGGCGAGAAAACGCGTCCCGAGTAATTTGAATATAATACCTATGTCAATATTGTGTTGCCGAGGCGTATTATGCTATACCTGTGCGTTAGTCGATCTCGACGGCAAATAAATGAAAAAAAAAAAAAAAAAAAATGAATAGAAATTGAGTTTTATTTTACTATTACACTGGTAATAATTATAAATTGTCGTGCGGATTGTATAATTTGTTTATTGAATAGCACTCGCGTTATATATAGTATAGCGACGGGATTACATATATATATATATATATATACTGAATTTTCTATAAAATAAAGTGTATCGTATAAAAAGCCCGTTCGTTTTATTACCCACATCTTGCGTTAAAACAACAAATGTAATTGTACGGTGAAATAATTATATAGACTGGGAAATATTACGTGAATTCGGCGGACGACGACTCGCACGCACCGGTAATAAATAACATCCGTTCTTTGAGACGATCCGATCGAAATAAACGGAGTTTCGATGTCGTTTCCGACGCACGCGACGTGGCAATTTGGTCGTATTGTTATGCAATACTACTATACAGACGAGAGATTATGATTTTCGAAACGTATTTGAATGTTCGCAAAATCGCGGAAATGTATAAAATATAAAATTGTCGCTTTTACGACAATAACGGTGTAAATACATTTATTGTGCGAAGAGTCGAAATCTGCGCGTTTTCGAAACTTTAAAAAAATAAAAAACAAAACCATCCCCTTTCGTCGCGAAGTGTTTATAAAGAAAAAAAAAAAATACCATACGTATATTTTCATATAACTGTGTCTATATTAAAATGCAAGCTGACGGCGCGAAAATCAAAATAAAAAAAAAAAAAAAATCCAAAGCGAACGACAACGGACGCGTACGGTTTTCATAATAATATACCTAGAGAAACGGTGTAATAAATTTGCGACTTTAGCGACTTGATGGACGATCATTTTTCCCGCGTGTCAAAAGGAAAACACTGTAAAATATATATAATAAAAATATAAGTCTAAAAGTAAAAAAAAAAAAAAAATTATAACAAATGATGGTTCCACGTGACTATATTATTATATAGTTTGGCGAGAGAATAAATAATAACATGGCGTGGAAAAAAAAAAAAAAATAAAAATAGATACCTGTACCGCCTAGAATAAGGTTTTCATTTTGAACGCACACACACACCCCAATGGAAAAAACGGCGGCGGGTTCGAAAAATCAATGAAAACCATTCCGAAAGGCACACGTGCGAAATTAATATCGACTAACCGCCACCACCACCGCCCGGTAAGTCGTCTTATTAATATTTAGGACAACGTGGCGACACGGTGTTGTATACGCAAATATTTTTATATGTATAGCCGCGTATACATTTTAAGACCTAAAGTGCGTATATTAAAGTACGTACCGCGTATTTTTTCTATACTTTATCCGAGTATTTTATGGTTTTTTTCTCTCTCCGAGTTATTTGACGAAAAGACGGACGGCGGGGGGTAGGAACCCATAGTTATTAAACAAATATTGTGTAGGTACACTCTCGATAAATTGGCGAAAAGACGTACTTCGCGTTCATTAAATATTCTTTATTAATCGAAGTTCTTCTCCAGATGCATACAAGTATACGCCCAATGTATACGGCTCGCTATAGGAAGACCGACAAGAACTCACGGGTACGAGGTATGGACCTCAACAGCGCAAGTCGAACGTAAACTGAGGACCTCCAAGAACACGGTCCTTAAAGACAATAAATGCGAACTGGTGTTGGATTTTGTGTCTTGTGGATTTAGAGAAAAAAAATATCCGTTATAACAAGTTATGCGTATAAAGGTACAAAGAGACTAGTGTGATTTGGACACGTAAAACGAAGGGAGCTAATAAACAAGGCTAAATCAGTTATGGAATGGCGACTGAAAGGCTGCAGGAGACCAAAATGAAAAAAAAAAAAAAAAAAAAAAATGATTGTCGGATGGCAAGGAAGATACGAAGTCACGCGTACCGGGAGGACATGATTCAGAACCGTGGAGGTCAGAGGCCATATGATGATAGCGAGATGTACGTAAATTCGATTTTTTTAACAACGGGTCGGACTCGTGTTTTGTGATGTTGTAAAAATATAACACTAGAGAGCCTATACTGCAAGATAGTGGTCAACTGAGTTTATCGCAATTCAGTGGACCGCAATTTCGTCCCTTACGGGCAGTGTCTAGAGACTTTCTTATCAATGCCGACATAGATAGCATAAACGTATTAAACACTGGTAATAATAGGTATTTGGAAACAAAACGGATATAGGTAAATAGGTAATAGATTAACGACCTATTACACTATAGGCTCTCTATATAATCTCCCGACTAACCGATACCACCCTGATGGTGGAAGTTTTGTTTTGTGAACTGGGAGATTTTCATTACATTTCAACTGGGAAACTAACGAAGAGCGGACACCTATATTAATCTAAATAATAATAATAATAATAATAAAAAAATTAGATTCTAGACCGATTTCCTCCCCTACCAAATTGAATACATTTCTATTTACGCGCCTGAATAACCGATCAATTACTTTTTTTTTTTCATTTCATAATACGTACGCGTGTATTAAATTATACATTAATAACGATCATGAAATCAATACCGTTAAATTCAATTAAATCTACATAAGTTTAATTCAACCTAGCGCATATATATGTTATGTTCGCTGTCCGGAGGTTTCACGCTGCGTTACGAAAATTCCGTTACGAAAGTCCCGGGACAAAATCGAAAATAAATTAGTATTATTCTACAAAATACGCAATAAATGGCATTCCACCCCACTCATTTTGTTTCGTACAAATCCAACGAAACACTATCGGCTGACTGACGTTAATTTCGCCCGATGTTCGCGTCGTCGACAACTGCAAGTCGTAAACGCATTTGACTATACAAGACGCGTTGACGAGCGCCCGCGTTTTATCTAATCCGCACACAATTCCGTTCCGACAAGTGCCTGTCGCGTCGATACTTTGATTATTTACATAAACTCCACGGACAGCCGAGTGACATTTTTTACTCGCGAGTTTTGTCTCTAAAATTAATATAATCGTGTTACAGGAAAAAAAAAAAAAAAAAAAAAAAAACAATGAAATGTGGACGACAACGACATTGTATTAAAAAAAAAAAAAAAAATACACATATAGTAAAACATCCATATAACGAAGTCTCATGGGGAACAAAAAAAAAATTCGTAATACAGAGAAATTGGTTAAATAGAATTACATGTATTTTTCACATGTGTCGATTTTTAATTTCATATTCTATATTTTATATTAAAAATAAACATAAAATATCATATTTTATACCTACACATATATATAAATATTATGTGTTTTTTAATCTTAATTTAAAAGAAATAATCAGTGAGTTTCGTTTGTTTATTATTTTTATAAAATGTACTGTTTTCGTAAAATGTTTCGATTTCATGGAGTTTAAAAAAAATTTCATCCCGAAACAATTGCTTGTTGCCTAAAACCATTTCTCACAACAGAAAAGGCGTTTAGTATCTCTTTTTCTGTGAGTTCAGGTAATTCTTCTGCATGATCTCTTTCGATTTTATCTTCTTCTTCTTCATTTTGACCAGAATTTTTTTTTTTTTTTAACCTCTTCCACAATACCATCATCGGTAATATCTCCATCGATATTCAAATAATCTTGTAAAGTAACGCCGTCATAGTCAACTAACTCCCATTCTTGTTGTAAATCTAGAATCCTTATCTCAGTTTCAATAATTTAATTTTTTAAATCCAACTTTGGAGAAACGTTTTTCTATAGTTTCGGACGTCACATCATCGCTCCAAGCTTTCGGATACCTCAGAAATACAATCTCGTAGAGTAATTGATGTTTTCTGTTCAAGATTTGAAATAACTTTATTCAGGATACGTTTTCGATAACAATATTTAATAATGGATAGTGACAAAATTTACAAAAAAATAGGTTTGTTATCGAATAGTTTATTCGTTATACAGAGATAAATTTACGCATGATTAACAATGAAGGTCATGGTTCTCGAAAATAATTTGTTAAACAGAAAATTTCGTAAAATGGAAGTTCGTTATATAGAAGTTTTACTGTATATATATAGTCGGGAACTCGTTACACAACCGCCAATGTTTCAACGATAGTTTTTCGACTTTTTCATCGGGACCGTATAATATAATATATTTATTATTATGTTTGTTTTGATAAAAAAAAAAAAAAAATAGAAAATTCGCCTGTGTTTGATTGTACACGTCACGGCGACAAAAACTTTTTGAACATTTATATCCGGACTTTCATAATAACCCCCGGGGCAGAGCTGCGCGGATTCCGAGCAGACGGACACGGGCGGTTTTTAATTTACCGAGTAGTCCGTGTGACTTGGCGTGGTATAATAATAATAGTAGTGACATCGCAGCTAGTTGTTATTAATGTTTTTTTTTTTTTTTATTTCGTCCAAAGTAATATCGCAACGATAAATGAAACTTTATTAATAAATTTCAATTTTCGACTGAAATCAGTGAGGATAATGTAAGTTATTTTGTAGTCATATATATATATATACACTACACTTTACTCTTGGTGGCTCTTATTCTCGTATAGCCCGTATAGGTATCTAATAAATAATTAAATAAATAAACCCAGCGCAATTTGGTTTGATCGCTAATAATAATATGATAGAAAGTTGTATATGAAAAGAGAGAGAGAGAGTGTAGTATAGAGGAATTTTGTGGGATATACTCGGGTGGCCAGGAATATGAGAATAAAATCGTCTATATTAATATAAAATTATATACGGTAAGTATACTTTATTGTCGGTGAAAAAGCTGCAGGTGGCGGATCCAGACTTTCAGTTTTTTCCTGTGGAAGGGGTTGGAGGCAAACCACTTACAATAATTAAACCGGGTATATATTTGAAAATGATTTGATATTTTTTACCATAAACGCGTGTACATAAAATTAACACGAACACTAACCAGATGGCCATAGTGTTCATGAACAGTACATGCAAAAACAATACGAGAAAAAACTAAAATATTATAATGCGTTAATGTTCTCGAAATCCAAAAATATGCAATTATAATCACTAAACCGTAAAACAGACAATAGTTTATGCAAAACGATAATGATTGTATCCAGTAGCGTCGAACTCATAAAGTTATTGAGAAGCTAAAATATTTTTACTGATTTTATAGGACCCAATTGCGAATTACACACAAATATAGGCCCTGTAGTACATAATAAGAGATACAAGTCTAGTTTTTTTTCTTTTTCATTAGCCAATTAATAACGATAATAACATGCACATTTTTACCAACGCCAGCCCGAAAAAATATGTACGGGATCGGCGCCGCATGCATACACAGAATAGATATTAATTAATTGTTCATATTGCCACACGACTTACTTTATTAGTTTAATATTGTTTTCACTATTATCATTGTTTGAATAAATAATCAACGTTATTGCTTATGAAAATACGATGTGCGCAGTACACCGTCGAAATTTACCACCACCACCACTGAGTTTATTTCAACCCACCGCCTGTCATTTTCAGTGGCGTATCCGGGAGGGATATAACTCGATATGCATTTTTTTTTCTCTTTAGAACGATGTTTATTTAATTTAACCAATACAAAAAATACCCTTTTTAGAAGTGAAAATTACAAAATATGTAACGCCCCCCCTCTCCTCGAGAAAAGTTTTCTCGGCTACGCCACTGACCTTTATATGTACTGAAAAGTTTGATAATAAAAAAAAAAAACAAAAAAGAAACTAGACTCCAAAAATTGTATACTTGGGGCCGCTCGAGTTCCGAATTTCACGATCGTTTAAGGGCACGTGTCGTGATGATACGCGTCGCGGACGGTCTTCGAAACGCATACACCACAAATCAGAAGCAGATAAAACGAGATAAATAATATTTATTTAAACACGCGACCCTCGGGAATATTATCGTGAAAACGAATTGTACACATAAACGCACACGCCTTTTTTGTGTCCGCTGTGGCGTAAAAAAAAAAAAAATGTACGAAAAATCTGGTATCGAAAACGATAATGGGCAATAAAACAATAACGCGATACGAATATTTTTACACATACACGCCATCATCGGTCGATGGTTTAAGTTTACATTGCAAAAAAAAAAAAAAAAAATCAACCAACATTTATTCATTAAAAAACGTGCGTGCGTACGAACAATTCGATATCAGAAGAAATAAAAAAATGATCCAATTAAAACTAAAACCATAGAAGAAAAAATATTAATTACAACTAGAACAGTCTATGCTATTTTGAAATGCTGATTACAAAAAAGTATCTCTCGCCCTGGTCGCGGCCCTGCTAGTAATTAATATCGAAGCTGGGAAAGTTTACCAATTTTTTTTTAACAAGTTTATATAGTTGACCAAAAAAAAATAAAGATTAATATTAACTAAGCTACAAGAAACTGTTACAGACATTCCCGTAATGTGCATTTTAAGTACCATATTTTGTTTTTCAACGGCCGCTAGGCTGTTTTATAGAAACATAGTACGATTTAATGATCCAAATTGTTACGAGCATGTAATTCGTCGTTCGATTTCAAAAAAATGAATAATGCACAAACATTTAGCGCTTTTTCAGTTTGTAACATATAATAATATTATGGTATGACAAAGGATTAAAGAAAATTATAGAATAAAATGTTGTATCAACCTTTAATATAACTTAACTAGTTAGTCGAGTAAAAAGTTAACAAAAAAAAAAAAGTAATATAACTTTTTCACAAGTTACCGGCCCAGCTTTGATTAATATCGTTTTACAATATTTTACCGTTGGGAAAAATATATATGAAATAGTTTTAAAAAACGTATTGTCGGATATTTCGCGATCGATATTGTCGTTTGTAATCTTATATAACAACAAAAATTAGTTAAATGTGAAAAAAAAAAAAAAAAAAACTTTGACTTTAGTGACCTCTCGGTTGGAAAACGTGACATATCAGAGATTCGAGTTATTTATAAGTGACTTGCACCTAAAAAAAGAGACGTAAACTATCCTTCGCACACGGGACATTTTCTGTAAACAACATGGTTTTTTTTTTTTATGAAATTTTTATAATATTTTTACTTTTCTGGCGTTCGTCAGAGTGTTTCCCAGTTTCGCAGTGCCAGTGTGTTGTTTAATGAAAAACGTTAAAATATCTCGATAAATATAAGAATATAAAACACAATGGCTAGCGATAACGTTATCCGTTTTGAAGAAATAAAACATACGAGCAATACATTTGTATTGTCTAGATTCTATATAAAAAATAATAATCAGCGAATTTGTATTTATCAATCATCGTATACGACCAAGTGCTAAAAAGTGTACTCGAAATGAATGCACACATTTAGATTACCACAAAAAGTCATGTAAATTAATAATTATAAGACCGCACGGAAGCTTATGTCTCGATAATCGACCGATTCGTCCGAGAAAATAATAGATATTATTATAGAAATTACGATCAGATAGAAACGCGCAGGTGTAATACTATCGCAGTGGTTTCAGTAGACTGCTATATGCCAGTATAGTACATTATTGTTGGCCAGATAATAATTGGTGAGCACTCAAGTTATGCATATTAATCGTTATTATGACTCGGGTGAAAATGTATAATTTAATTTAATTATCCGTGTAGGCACCTAGCTATATAATACACGCATTTGATAATTTAAATACCTATTGAGAAATGAATAACGAACGATTATTCGTTTTAATTATTCGAAAACGAAAAATAAAACAATTATTATTACGATATAATTATTATTTTTTTTTTTTTATATATATATATTTTTATTGTACGCATCGTAAATAAATTTAAATCTTCGCGGGAGAGTTAAAATATAATTACAAACTCCGGAGTCTCGTGGTGGTCGCGTATAACCCATTCATGATATTTTTTTGTATTACGTAATTATTCGATTGAAATGATTTCGGGACGGCGAGCGGATATTATAATAATATTATGACGCAATCGAGTATAATTTACGAATTTCACACTCAATTATTTCGATTCGAATTTTATTCCGACGATACCGACGAGTCCCGCGTCACGCAGAAATACCGAATCGCTCGGTATTATTTTCAATTATAATATCGATAGCTGATATAAGAATCACCCGACGATAATAATAATAATAATAATGATAATATTTTCGTGAGTAATAACCGAAAAAAAAAAAAACACTAGACCGGACTTAACTTTCGGCGCGTTTTATCGGTAAAATAACAAATAATAATAATAATATATACGTGCAATGCTGCCGGACGATAAATACCTCACTAACGACTATAAATAACTATTAAAAATGAATATAAAAATGTTTGGATAGCAAAATTCGTTGAGGGTGATAACCGTGTCGCGAAGGAGAGCAGCGAAAATGTTCAAGATTTGAAGGAGTTTCCCGGATATGAAGAAATTGACGATGACGTCGCTACGAGTAACGTCACTACAATTTATCGGATAATTACTGATAAAATTTCATCAGTTGATGTAACTACTATAGAGGAAGAATGCTACGAGTGAGAAGGGATGATACATCACCGGATTCTGACAGTAATCAATGCGCTTGATCATGTCAATGAGTTAAGAAGATTAATAACAATTGCGTCTTTCGACAATGCTGACGAAACGTAACGTCGTCTTAATGAAATCGAGAACTTCTATAGAAATACAAAACTTCGAACATGCGATATCGATAACAGATATAAGGATCACTCGACGGTAATAATAATGGAAATAGTAATAACGATGATAATATTTTCATGAGTAATAACAAGAAAAGAAAAAAAAAACACTAGACCGGACTTAATAACTTTCGGCGCGTTTCGTCGGTATAATAATAAATAATAATTATAATTTATACGTGCAACGCTGCCGGACGATAAATCTCGATTTAAGAGGTGCGGATCCCCAGCGAATTCGCTACGAGAAAACTATTACCGTCGTCGTTGTATTATCATAATTATTATTACACTCTGCGCGCCGGCGGCTACACATAATGGACAATGTATGGGCCCCCGTACCTATGCGGCGTTTACGGGTCTTCGGGAACTGTCCCGTGGAAGCCGAACCCTCCCCCCCTCATCCTCGTTATATACCTATAACCCTGTTAATGGTCGCCGGCCATTATCGTACAATATTCTGTTAACGATTTACGCGTCCGCGTTACGACGACATGACTATTATCGTATCGTAAAAAAAAAAAAAAAAAAAAAGCGACCGGGAATATGCTTAAAACTACTGCGGACCGTTCGCGCGAGGTCCGTTAGAACTATAATCATAAAAAGTCTCTCCCCCCCGTGTCGTCCGGAACGCGCGGATTTCCGAATTATTCGCGCCGGCCGTAAATCGCCCGTATTACAGGGTGCGGCACAGCCGACCGACGAGTTTAATGAGATCATTGGCCTTGTGATAAGATAAGAGCAGCACTTAATAAGTGGCGGTATTTTGAATTCAACGGTAATGCCGTTTTTATTCGCAATCGTGGTCTGGACAGGTGAACATCGTGGTTTCGTCGTACGTGCGTATTACGAAAATAATCATTCTGTGATCGTTACACAAAGGGCTACACTTCGTTTACACTACGGCATTCCACGTGCTGAATCTGTTCCTTCTGCTAACACTATCAAATTGTAGATACGGCATTTGGAAGAAACTGCAAGTACCCTAAGTTGATTTGGACACGGAGCACCCAGAACGGTAAGAACCCCCGAAAATATGCAGTTGGTTAGAGGGATTTTTTTGAGGACGAGAACAGGACCGTCACTGTCACGTCCGCTCGTTATGTTGTGATGTTGGAAACTTATCTGTAGCATAGGTTGGAGGAAATGGCTGAAGAACATGATTTGAGAGATGTATGGTTTCAGCAAGACGGAGCGACAGCGCACACAGCTAGAATTTCACTTGCTGTCTGGCGACAAATGTTCCCTGGGCGGTTAGTCTCTCTGAGAGGAGAAATAGGCTGGCCAGCACGGTCCCCAGATTTAAGCGTGTGTGATTTTTTCTTCTGGGGCCACCTTAAGGATAAGGCTATCAGACATCGCCCACATACCATAGAAGAAATTAAACAGAAAATCACTGTGGAAGCCATACCAGTCGAAATGTGCCGAAAATCATATGAGAGCTTCAGAGATCGTCTACAACAGTGTATCAATGCTGACGGCCGCCATCTTGGAGATACAATTTTCAAAAAATAATTTTTAAAAATGGGATTGAATATAGATTTAAATAAAAAAAAAAACCATTTTTCTAAGTTTTACTGTTCGTTATAGCCTATCAAAACTCGTCAGTCAAATCTGCCGCACCCTGTATTATTGCGTTATATTATTTTTGACGACAATTCACAAATGGAAACCCGTTAAGAGAATAAAATATTAATTTTCAAACTGTTAAGAGAATAAAATATTAATTATCAAACCGAACGCATTCAATACAAACGTGATTCGTAATAACCTAACAGACATTTTCTGTTTTCCTTTTTTCCGCACAAAGTGTTATAAAACCGCAGTACGATTCCATTAAATTTACTTTTACTTATTCAAATTAATTAACAAGTTTCACATTCGTTATCACCAGAAGCATACCGTTGTCTCATGAATTAAATTATAGTCCGCATACCGGTTTATCTTTTTTTTTTTTTGCTTTGACACGGGCGCGCGTATAACGCTGTCGCCCGATTTTAAATTCGTATATTTTCTGCGCAAATATAATTACATCGTGGAAATAATCCTGTGTGGAAAATTCACATGTTAATCGTGCAAATCATTCGAATTATTCGTGTTGAACAGATTCGTTACTTATGCGATGAATACGGATTACACATTTGGACTAAATACATAAAATTTCATCAGTTGACGTAAATACTATAGAGGATGAAAGCTATGTAGAAGAAGGGATGATACATCATCGGATTCTGCCAGTAATAAATACGCTTGATTATGTCAATGAGTTAAGAAGATTAATAATAATTGCATCTTTCGACAATGCTGACGAAACGTAACGTCGTCTTAATGAAATCGAGAACTTTTTACTAAAACAAAACATCAAACATGCGATATTGATAACTGATATAAGAATCACTCGACGATAATAATAATAATAATAATAATAATAATAATCATAATAATGATAATATTATCATGAATAATAACCGAAGAAAAAAATACTAGAGCGGACTTAACTTTCGGGGCGTTTTATCGGTATAATAACAAATAATAATTATAATATATATGTGCAACGCTGCCGGACGTTAAATACCTCACTTATGACTATAAATAACTATTAAAAATGAATATAAAAATGTTCGGATAGCAAAATTCGTTGAGGGTGATGATCGCTTCGCGGAGGAGAGCAGCGATGATGTTCGAGATTTGAAGGAGTTTCCCGGACATGCAGAAATTAACGATGACGTCACTACAATTTATCGGATAATTACTGATAAAATTTCATCAGTTGACGTAAATAGAGGAAGAAAGGATGATACATCACCGGAATCTGCCAGTAATAAATGCGCTTGTTCGAGAAATCGAGAGAACTTCTTACAAATACAATACATCAAACGTGCGATACAAACGAAAACCGGCGATAATTTTTTAAAGTCGGTAATGTAAAATACATATAACAATAATAATTCATTTGTAATAATGTCCGTTCCCGGTTAATACGCTATTTTCAACTTGTCGCCAGTAGATCGTCTTAAACGGGTTCTACTGTAATTGATTATTGAAAATGAGAAACTCGAAACTAAAATGCATAATTGTAATTATGATAATTCGATGTAGAAAACAAAAAAAACCACTTGATCGGCAGTATACCGCGTATATATACTATTACGGTAGGGAAATATGCGAAATATCAACTGGTATCCGTCTACCGTGATATTCTCATAGAACGTTCGTAGTATTATTGTATATACGTGTTAAAAAAAAAAAAAAAAAAAAAAAAAAAAAAAAAACAGGAAACGATACGATATTGTATATTTTTATTTGTATTTTTTCCAACTCGTCGCGATATAGAAAGTCTACGTTTATACATTTATTATTTATATATTTTGCGTTATGATATACGCGCGTAAAATAATATTATGGCCGTAGAACGCGGTCGTGTACGTACACGTGCAATAATAATACGCCTTATACTATTATTATTACTATTATTACTATTATTATTATCAGTAGTAGTAGTAGTAGTAGTAGTAGTAGTAGTAGTAGTAGTAGTAGTAGTAGTAATAGCGGAGCACTATTAGTATTACAACGTTCGTACCTGTTTTTGGAGAAACGGCCGAGCCGAGTTTACAAATACACGCGTATCGCGGCGGCGTAATACTCGTACGATATGCAAAGTATTCTCGGACGCCATTGTACAACACGCACAACGGTATACGGTAATGATAACAACAGCAATAGCAACAGCAACAGCAACAGCAACAGCTACAGCAACAGCAACAACAAGCAACAACAACAGCAACAAGCAACAACAGCAACAGCAACAACAAGCAACAACAACAATAGTTAAATCCGTGTAGAGTGTACAACAGCTCCGGCGGTGTGTTACTAATCAAACGGAATCGATCGTATTTTCCCGATGCCCAGTGAAATACGCCGCGCCGTATTTATTACGATGATATCCGAAACGACGAACGTTCAAATCGCTCGCGCGGCAACGAAAAATTCCACAAAATATTTTTCGGGACATAATATTGAAAAACAAAATAAAATGTCCAAATACAAATTAAGACGATGAAACGCGCCCGATTTTTTTTTCCGCGGCCGTTTTTCGATTTTTTTTTCTTCAAATATTGTTCTAAATCATAGACGCGTTTTTATCGTAAAAGAGAACGTCCGTATTGTGTATTCTTATCCAACGATTAATTTTCGAATTTTTTCGTATCGGCGTAAATTCCCGTCCAGTGATTCATCCCGCACGTAATATAATAGGCGCGATACTTTCTACAAACTATAGCGAACAAGTATATTAATACTAAAATTACGTTCAATACATTATTTCGTAGACAATGTAGACGTTTTAGAGCAATGGAATTCCAGAACAAATATATTAACGGTAATTACAGTGTCCGTGTAAAACGGGCTTTATTTTTTTTTGTTCCCCGTTTCAATAGCAGAAAAAAAAAAAAACAGAAAAATAACGACCAAATGACAAACAGATTATTTCCCGCCAAAAACGATGTTTGTAAAACCGTAAATAACGTGAAAAATACGATAAAAAATACACGATTTCACATATATACTATAACACTGTAAGTTAGTTAAAAAAAAAAAAAAAATTAGAAAATAATATTACAGTATAGGTTGTCAATTGCTTGAGCGTTTCTAATCGTTAATACTAATAATGTTTTAACGACCGTCTCGAGCTTTATCACTACCCAGGCTCGGACGGCAAAGCAAACTCGATTTTTTTTAATGTTTATTACACGCGGTTGTAATGTACGGCTGCTGCAGAACGCAGAATTGTCGAGAATATTTTATTTTATTTTTTCCTATCACCGTCTAAAATACCAACCTAATATTATACGTGATGCGGTTACCCGCCGTTTTGGTGGGTAGGATGAGAGTACCATAAAACAATTTCGTATAAGGTCAACAGGTCCGCTAATATACTGTTACTATGTACGATAAGAGCGCACGCGACGATCGTTTTTCTAACGCCTGTCCGTTTAGAAAAAAAAAAAAAAAAAAATACTCAAGTGTTGACGTAATAACGCAAAATAGTCGAAAATTTCAAATGCCTATAAATAGCTCGAAAATAGGTCAGAATGTTTTGAAAATTTGTCCACGTTCTATAGAGAGGGTTAATATTAATATTCTATGCGGATTTCCGAGGTTTTTTCTTTTCGAACCGCGGACTGGGGCGCATCGTTCATTGAAACAAACAATCGGCAGTCGACGATTAATAGTTAATAGTTTAATAGTTGTACTTTATCAATAGTTTTCCCACAGATATTGCGATGTGACACGGTCGTTCAGGTTAAGTTTCTGACGCTGATTTCCGAGTTACAACATAAAGAAAAACCGAAATATATTACCGTACATTTTACTGTTATTCCTATATTTCCCCCCCTAATTATTAAGAAAACGGCAACGAAAGAACATATTGTACGAGGGATGTATGTAAAACTAATGCGAATGTATTCCTCTTCTAAAATCGAAAATAATGGTTGTCTTTATAGTTAAAAAATTAAAACAACGTTGCCACAGTGCAAATTGTTCTTTTTTTATTTTGAACATTTGGCGTAACGCCAATGATTGCCACCGTCAATCGATCCGGACGCATTTAATTATGATTTTTCCGACGTGTTTTACCGTTTACGACGTTATTAGGTAAGTGGTATTCGAAGTGTTTTGAATTCTTCCGAGCCCCGCGATTCACCGTCGTTGTTATTGGTCACTTATTATAGTGATTATTTTACGTTTAAAAAATATTACGATAATAGTACAAAAATATCAAGTAGTTAATTGTTTAAAAAAAAAAAAATAGAAACTCGGTAAAATAAAGCGTTCGAATAACAGTGAAGAACAGTCTCTTCGTCATTTGTTATTCGTTTATATTTTAGCAATTTTAGCGGGACTTAATTTTTACGTCATTCACAGAATATTCAAGATGAAATCATACCTGTATATTTGTCACGTTGAATCAAGGTCTTGCATCATTATACACGTTACACGGATATTATTTGTCAGAAAATATTAAATTTGAACGAATATTTTATAAAAAAAAAAAAAATTCCACTCGTCAGAGAGTGTAATATTAATAAATAAATGTATCCACACGACGATTATCTTGTCAGTGGTATTAATAACATATTATTAAAAGTTCCTCGAGGCTTCTGTTATACTATATATAATATATAAGGCCCGACTACATCATTAAAAACAACTAAACGTCTAATAAATATCATGCGTGTTCGAGGTGTTCTCGGTTGAATATAGTTTCGGGACCATTAATTATCGAACAGATGAAAAACTATAGAAAAAAAAAAAGAAGAAATTCCAAGTGTCCTGTATAAGTAACTAAACATTATACAAAACAACGAAATATCGTTGAAATAATATAATTTCGTAACGATTTGATGTTCAATCAATTATGAAAAAAAAAAAAATAAATAACATCTATTCATCGATACAAACATAATATGCAAAACTTAATCTCTAACTTAAAACGTCTTTTACTATAACAGGCATTTTGGATCCAATGTTTTTCGCTTGGAAATTAACTCGAAAATCGATTAACAATAACTCAAATAGTTGTGTTAGGTATGAGATTATTTTTTATGATAAACACCTAAAATATAAGTCGATTTTTAGAATTTTCACTTGTTATTATTAAAAAAAAACGTTAAAGATTAGGGCTTTTATATACCCGGCACTTTATATCATTACTCTTACTGACAACAATGTTTACGCCCTTCTACTCAACCGCTACTGTCATCACACGAAAAAAAGAAACCATTTGAATATCGTTTTTAACAATCAGTACGATTTTGTTATGTTAAAGTTGAATAAAGAAAAATTAAAAAGTAGCAACTTTTTCCGAATACTTTTCAAGCAAAATGCGATAAGATTTCTTAATTACACAGCTTCCCATTGCAGACAAAAAATTCATGTCAAAGTGCCTATTGTCGTCGGGGACTATATTCAATATAGGATTGATCGGGATGTCGAGTTTCCGACTAACTCGTACAATATAACAATGTTATAACATAGAGAATCTCGTTTCGTCCGGTCCAACGATAATACAATATAAATTATTGCTCTTGTCGTTTCCGTTGTTTTTATTAAGTAGGTTTTTCGTATCGATTTCACTCTCCCGTTTATTATATTATCATCGTCGTCATCGTCATCGTCATCATCATCATCATCATCATCATCGTCATCGTCATCATTATTATTATTATTCTGTGCTATTTATTATATTATAAGCACGTTGTGGTAAAATTAATAACGTAAGTATATCGTATATATATATTTTTTTTAATATACAATTGTTGCGAACGACATTATTCAATATAACAGTATTATTTTCGTTGTCCGCCAGTGCATCGATACAATAAATAATATTATTATAACTGGTTCTTTGTATAATATTATGTACTGGTTTTATTATCGGTCAACGAATATTATATCGGGTAATAGTAGTTGGTCGGTCCATGCTCGAATAATAAATACGAAACGGTATAAAACGAATAGGCCGGAATGAACGTAAAACCGATGAAATGCACGCGATTTGTGTATATGGGGGGGAGGGGGAGGGCAGGAAACCCAATATAAATCCCTAAAAAAACTAAAATATTGTAATACGTCTTTCTGTTTAAGACAAAAATTAAAAAAAAAAAAAATTAAAACCTATTAACAAAATAACGTTTGTAAATGTAATATCGAGCAAACTCTTGGGTAGAATAAAAAATAAATTTTGTCCGTACGAATCGGTCTACTCGAACTGTTCGGACAATATACGTATATTATTACGATTGTTTGAAAAGTTCGAGAACCCTGCACGGTTAAATTTTAAATTTGTCACGGAACAGTGGTAGGTGCGATTCCGTTTTAAACGAAAAACGTTTGTTTGTTCGGTTAGGTTCTGTACCCGGGGAAATACGCGAAACGATAATACTGCAGCAGCGTTATTATTTTTTAATCTTGTTTGTGATCGATAAATCGGTATTTTATATAACAAATCCAAAATCCGGAAAAATATTTATTCTAACGCCACACTATAATACAACAATATAATAGGTGTATAAAACTCGCCGAAAGACGTCTATCGGGTGAGTAAAATACTTAGAGCAGCGGATGAACAAAAAAAAAAAAAAAAACTCGCTATAAAAAACCGCTCCTGGAGTTGACAGTGAGAGCAGTATCCCTGGTAGAAAAGTCGATTACAGACAGAGATCAGGACAAGGAAAAAAAACGACATCAAGATAATACCAAGATAATACACTTTGCCACCCGCTACGCTCAAAATCTGAAAATAGGCATAATGGAATATAGGACGTGGTCGTGAAAATTGTAACGTGCGATCAATCAAACCGAAACAATAGAGTTTAATTAAACGCAACACAGTTAATACGTTATTTAGTTTTTCTATCAGTTACAATAGAAAAATCGGGATTAATATTTAACACGACGAAAAATTATTCAATCAAAATGTTGACCAATACGATAAGTATATTTTCCATTATTTCTTAAGGAATATTTTTCGCGGTGGCCGATATTGGCTGATAACGAAAACGGTTGGACCGCCGGCGCAAAACTCGGACGAAAATTGAACACTTACGATAAGTTGCTGACTAGGTTCTATCACGACGTACACGAAAAACAATACGGTTATACGACGTTCAACACGTAATGAACTCCGGACAAGATGCTCTCGTTGTCAATAATGTGGTAATAAAAAATTTAAAGAAATACCTCACTAACGACTAAAAATAACGAATAAAACATTTTCGGATAGGAAAATTCGTCGAGGGTGATGACCGTGTCGCGGAGAAGAGCAGCGAAATTGACATGCAGAAATTGACGATGAGTAACGTCACTACAATTTTTTGTATAATTACTGATAAAATTTCATCAGTTGACGTAAATACTATAGAGGCAGAAAGGTACGAGGAAGAAAGTATGATACATCACCGGATTCTGCCTGTAATAAATGCGCTCGATCGAGAAATCGAGAGAACTTCTTTTACACTAGACATGTCGGGAATAATATTTAACATGACGAAAAATTATTAAATCAAAATGTTGATCAATACGATAAGTGTATTTTGAACGTACACCAACAGCTCAACAATATTATTTATTGTGCATAAAATGTATTATGTTTTCCGTTTTGACTGTACATGATAAACCTACGATAAAACCGGCTTTTGGATAGATATCTTTTTATTCAATCCCTCGCCTCTCTGGTTACCCACTATTAGAAAATCGAACGTACGCCACTCGTGTAGACACTCGACTAACTCGTTTAGGCGGAGAAACGAAAATATCATATTATTATTTACCGGAACCGCTTGCAATCCGCACCGCGCCAGAACGGTTACGAATGTGTAATTTATCATGATAATATCTTATAATGCACACCGTTTATATTATTTTACGGAATAAACCGATTACCAATAACCGATATAATACCAATAACATTAACGGATTACGCGCGCGCGCGCGCGTTTGTAGTCGGTATACGCGGTGACGAATTTTTACATTATACATTATATTATTATACACCGACCAGGTGTAACCTAACACCGGCAGAACCGCACCGTTGATAAGTATAGGTATACGAGGGTAGACCTATCTTATTATAATCATTCCCCGACGAGTCGTCTAAATAAACGACCGACGTGACCGATTAAATCACACTACCGCGAGAGAGACAGAAATAGAGAGAGAAGTCCGATTGCTAGGGAAATATAAAATCGGCCATCAGGTTCTAACAATGTTGGTACACTAGACAATCCAAGAAAAAACCACAAAAACTACAAAAATTGCACAACGAGCCTAAACGTTCTATAGGAATTTAAACAGTTAGAATTCGGATTGGCCACACCCGGAGAGCAGTTTGACAAAGGAAGTGTTGGTTGAAAAATACGAACCGGGTAGATTGATATAATTTCCAAAGACCAGTAAGCAATGGATCTGACGATACGATTTGACTTAATGTGGAGAGAGGCGGAGAGACCCAGTGATGGCAGCAAAATAAGCCGAGAAGAATAATAATATGTTATAAATTGGTATAGAGATTTCTAGTTCTAAAAATCATGCAAATTTGCTCTAAAAAACAACTAAATATGCACTTGATGATCCATATTTTCGGCTTATACACCTGTAACTTGAATATTTCCGTTTGAAAATATTTGAAATTTTCCACATATTTTTTTTTATTTCTTTATCGAAAACAACGTCATTCGTCTAACCGTGTTGACTAATTAGATGCCGACGGATTAATTATTACTCAGTGAAATTACCTGTAAAATTCACTTACAAACAGATGTGTCACGTTACATTTTTTTTTGTTATTCTGACGACATGGCAAGCGTTTAAGCGTTAAAATCAAGCGAAAAAGTGCAAAAATAAGCCGAGTCATATCGTACGACGACTTTTCGGCAAATGTTATGGAATATTTATTTTTAAACTTGAGCAATTCGAATTTTAAGAGCAAAGGTATGAGGAGTAGTAAAAAAAAAAAAAAAAACTCCAAAATATACGTTATTGGACAGCTCTTTGTAGATTTATGGTATTGTATGCTCGCGGCGATACAAAACCATTTCTATGCGAAATAAAATTTCGGATTTGCATAGAACTTTATTTTACGTTATGGCGAACATCAGTACTCGTGTATTCGGCTCTAGTATCTTTTTTTAAAAATAATTTATACATAATATGCAAATGCTGGAATTCCCTAACCCTGATTATGAAATATATAGACAAACGTACGGCAACATTAATATTATTCACCGCGGCCAGGAAAACATACCGACGCGATAAACGTATAAAAAAACGTCTTGATTATACGCGAGTACACGAGTTTTTAAAGACCGGAAAAAAAAAAAAAAAAAATTATACTTAACCGTATACACGTGAAAGTAAAGCCGAATGAAATTATTACAACTTGACACGACATCGGCAGCGTCGTTTGGCGTACAAGAACTTTTTTTTTTTCTACTTTTTCTACCGGATTCGTCGTCGTAAATATTAATAACCGCGGTGATCAATTATATTGTAAACACAAATGATATTAAACAAGTAAATCGTTCACATGTTTATTACAAGTACGACTACGACGCAAATAGTCCATCAGAATGCGTTGTTATTTTTACTCGAACGAGATAATTTAGTAAACGGGTGAATTATAGCAACGAATTATTAATAATAATAAAAAAAAAAAATTATGTTATTATCTTCACAAGTTCGGCTAATTCCGGAAAACGAAAGCGTTTCATTTTCTTTTACGTTATTTTTTTCTCCGATCGCGCGAAACAATGTGTTATTAGATTACAAAGTTTAAACATATATATTTTTTTGTTGTCTTAAATCGAATGTAATCGGAAATTAAAAAAATAAAAAGAAAGCGCGAACTATACAACAAATATAATAATACAGTATTTATGTATATACAATCGATTCTTCTTAGGTTATTTTTTTCATCCCGACGAAAATATGACGTACACTTTAAAAAGTTTCCGTAAAAAAATGTGTTACCAAGGCAAATGAAACAAAACTTAACGATAGTTTTAAAAATATTGTGTTTTAACGAAATTAACACTTGAAATATTTTTTTAATCTGATTTTTACATCGTGTATATATAATTCAGGGACTGGAACCTTAATGATTTTTTTTCGGTTTCGGTTCTTGAAATAAAAAAAAAAAAAACAAAAGGTTCAACATATTTAAAAATATAATTTTTGTAAAATTTCAGTTATATTCAACTAGAACATTATGTTATATTAAAAAGTCGCGATTCTTCCAAATATCGAGTACGTAATAATGCAAAACACAAAATTATTTTTGTAATTTAAAAAAAAAATAATAAATAAATAAATTCTTAATTAATTTGTATATATTACATAAATAGAAAAAAAAAAACCTTTACACGTTATATAAGTACTATACATATTATAGTATCGTTCGTACTTGTGTATGTTGGACAACGCGTTTCATATGATATTATAATAAATGTAATAAAAGAAACTAAGAAAAAAAAAAAAAGAATAATAATAAAAGAAATGAAAAAAATGTATTGTTGTGCGTATACGAATTGAAATATATTCCTGTGAATGTGTAAACTGAAGCGTGTTACCTACCGAGTAATGGTATATTATTCCATTTGGTTACGTTTTAAAATTAATATTAAAATCAAAAAACCTATCTGCATCACACCGTGGTGGACAACTGTTGTTGAGAACGTACAATATATTACACTATTACAGAGTAATTCAATTTATATCTGTACACGACGATAAACAATTACGAACACGGACGATTTTGGGTTTTGATAAATTCTAATTGAAAACTATTATATTAGTTTGTAACTAAAAGGTAAATTACAATTATTCGTGTTTTTCCGTCTGAGACTGTTGAGCATTTTTCTTGTAGTCAAAATAGTTATATGCACTTAGATCGGAAAATACCGCGAGTTTTACGATATTCATCAAAATTTGAACTTAAAACACGTTTATATAAAAAAGAAATCGCGACCATCAACATTTCTACAATTTTGTTGTGTCAAGAGAACGACTTTTCTTGAAAATTGTGTACAATTATTGAGCAGTTTTGAAAAGCCAAACAAATTTTTTCCATACGAAACCCAATTGGAATTAAAAAAAAATTGGACAAAACTCAAAAAAAAAAAAAAAAATGGTATAATATTTCAGAAATAGTTCAGAAAGTGCCGATATAAGTTTTTGGTAAAACTTTTAGGTTTCTACGATTATTTTTTAACGTAATTATAACAAAAACAAAAAATTGAAAATTCCAGTAACTGCTATTGCGTAAATATTACTATATTTCCCATGTTATTTCCTGGTTTTTTCCCATCGTTAAGGAAACAGCAAAGAAAATCAAAATTAACTTCTCAATATACCGACTAAATCTTAACATCAATAAGAAAGTTTTTATAATGTTTTTGATAGGAGTAAGAGTTCTGGTCGAAAATTGTTTCATATAGGCGCGGGGAGAAAAAAGCATTACATTATAGTAAAACCAAAACATTCTTCGCTAGAATCTAAAATATTAGTATGCACCGCCGATTGATATCAAAATAATTAATTACGTCATTTAATCAAAATTGTTGGAGGTATTAAAAAAATAAAACGGTAGTAGTCACATAAATATTTAAAAAAAAAAACCGCGAAATATAACCGCACCGTGGGTAGGCTACTGCTGTAGTGGTGGAGGAGACAGATATAGGATTTTACGCGGATCTAAACCGGCGAGGTCATAGAAGTATTAATCGTGTTTAGTTGTTTTTTTTAGAAACCCATCGTTAAGGAAACAAGAAAAAAAAAAACGTTCGAATGCGAAAAAAGGGGATGTTTCGAGGCACGGTGTGAAAAATTCGAAAAAACGTTTACTAACTGGAAAAGTGCTGTATTCCGGGGAGAATAAAATAAAAATATACAAATTCTAGTCTTGGTCATACAACGCGGGCGGTTATAAAAGATACGTATACGCGCAATGATTGATTTAGACGATGAAATATGATTTTCGCGTATAAATATTAATCAAAAATGTACTATAAAAAAAAAAAAAAAAACACAAAACGGTATAATGCGTTATAAAACCCGTAAATAATACCATTTAGCGAGAGTTTCGCAATGTATCGTAAGGTTTCGCGAATAAAAACTCGTCGGCGTACTTCTGGCGACGCGACGTGAACAAAAAAAAAAAAAAAAATGTACGCTTCGCGCAATTTAAAACAATAATAATTGTAAGTACCTTAGTCGAATTTAATTTCTGTTCGGTTCAAACGAGTTTTGGGATAGGCAGAGATATTACCGTTATGGACCTGTGTGTTATATGAAAAAAAAAAAAATAAAAAAACGTTTACATATTCATAAGAATAAAATGTTTTAAATAATGTAATATATGTATATATATATATACACGTAAAGGTATAGCCGTTACCTCTAAACGCGTACACAGAGGGAATTTAATTTGAATTTTAAATTGTAAGCCGTATATATATATATATATGTATTTCGCGGAGCGGATAATTTCTTGAAGTGCATAAATAACGTACCTAGTCCAAACCGAAAAAAATCGATTTTTTCCCTTTCGTTTGTGACGGACGGAAATAAAAAAAAAATAAAAAAAAAATATATATACCGCGTTATTAATTTTAATTTTTTTTTTTTTATGCTTACCCGGGACAATGAATTATATATTTTCGCGGGACTTGTTTTATAATTTCCGTATCGGCTATCGTGCCTTATAATACCCACTGAGTCGTCCGCCTATTAATTATATTTTATATATTATCTCTATAATCTGACCGCCTTGCCCTAGTTACCTTCAATAATATCGATTTCGTGCTGAATACAAAAAAAAAAAAAAATATCGATTAATGTTTTCTTGCAAAAACAGCCGAATGCGGTTTTCTCGTTTGGTTTTTTTCTTATATTTCTTTTAAATTATTATTTCGGTAATGCTTCTGTAGCACTCTGCTGCAATTGGCAATCGGGGGGTATTTTTTTTATATTTTTTTTTTTGTTGTTTAATTTCTTTTAAATTGCATATCGTCCGCCGATTCATCTATCCAGTTTTTGCCGCAGGCTGAATCGAACTGTGACATAAATCGAGGGGCGACAAAGAAAATAATAAAACGCGATTTATTAATTTTATAATAGAGAGAGGAAAAAAAAAAAATCGAAAAAAAAAAATATCGCAGAATTTCACCTAAATTACGGTCGTGTCCGATGTGTTGTATCGGCCGGTACGGCCGGAACGAAACGGACAAACGACGACGTCTGATGATTCAGTTCTTTTTTACATTAAAAATATATAATAATATTATGTTATATATATATATATATATATTTCCCGTTTATTTGTATTCAATATAAATATTTTAAATATAATAATAAGTAACGAACACCCGCGGGGTTTTTTTTTTTTTTTAACAATATACGGTGACGTCACGTGGAATAAAAAACAGTGTAATTAAAAGTGTGCGGGGCACACGTGGGGACGGTACGTAATAATAATTGAGGTTTTTTAAAAAAAAAATAAATAAAACATTTTTCTTCACTATCAACCGTTATAAAAATGTAAGTATATTTACCGTCGAACCTCGGCCAACTTGAAGTCGAAGTATAATTAAAATTAATAAAATGTTTTTTTGTTTTTTTTTACGCGTGCACGTTTATCGTTATTAAATCATTATTTAAATAGTCAACGACGTCAGCGGCATTATTTCCGACGGTGAAAATGTACGCGCGTATCACCGAATTCAACAAAATTAAACGAAGTAGTAATCGATATAGGCAGTGGGTAAATACGACCGATTTAAAAAAAAAAAAAAAAAAAAAATCATCGCCAAGCAATATAGAACAGCAAGGACGAACGAATAATACGTTTCTTTTTTTTTTTTTACTTAAATATTCGGGTTTAAAAGGCATTTTTTTTTTTTATTTTTTTTCATTTTCAAGGTATACAAATAGAGTTCAAGTTTGAATTGTTCTGTATATATTACGGATCGAAACCACTCGATAATATAAACACGTTCCCGGGGGCCCGGGGACGTTTTTTCTCCTCGAGTTATTATTTTAAGTTTGAGAATAAAAACGTTAAGCGACGGTGACGGCGCGTACAGATATCCCCGCGGGTTACTAAGGGCGACGTCCGCAGCAGAGGCATTTCTGATTTTCATTCGAATAATCGATAATATTATAAGTACGTATCTTAATTCCCACTCTTAGATATATATATATATTTTTTTTTTGTACCGATTGTTTGTCGATGGCACCACATTGTATTTTGTGGCTCGTCGGAAAGTCTCGAATATTTATTCTACACTTAAATAAAATGAATTATACATAACAATAAAAAGAATATCGTACGGCGAATTATTGTCGGCGTTGTAAATACACTTGCGTAAAATATGAAATAATAATAAAAAGGAAATTATTTATTCTGCTAGAGTAAATTCGATTAACGTTAAAAAAAAAAAAAAATAATATACTTAAAATTCCGTCCGTGCTGGAATGGCTTCTAGAATATTTTGTTAGTTTTAAAATATTAAAAAAAAATACGTTTTCAATTAAATTATTAGCTTTAAAACCGATTTTAATATGCACACGACCGCACGAATATAGTTTTAGCGTGGAACGTTTTTTTCTTTTCTTACTATTATATTAATTGTTATTATGTACTCCAGAAAGATAAAACGAACATTTTAATTAAATGATAAGGTGTTTTTTTTTTTTTTTTTTTTTTATAACCATCTATACTACACTGAGCAAAGAACTAATCGAATAATTTAAACAAAATATAGAAACCGTTTTTATAAACACTCGCTACTAATAGCGACAAATTATTATAAATTATATATAGTTAAGAAAAATATATTTTTAGTATTCGGTAGTAGCGAAATAGCAGACTCGGATGAGTGTTACGCGGTCACAAGTAATATTTAGACGGCGGTAAAACGGGAAAAAAACGTGGTAAAATGTGATAAATAAGTTATAAAATTAGACTGAAACAAAGGCACTAGAAACACTGGAGACGCATGCAAAGAATTAGCTGGATGCAGCGAAAAAGTAACCAATCGTTTTTGAGGTCTCCTTTGTAGTTTTGGTATCCCCCCGGACCGCGGTTTCGAGAGTCTAAGTTTGTCATTTTAAAAATATTCATTCCTTGTTTTTTCAAACATTTTTTATACTAATAATTATTCAGTGAATAAATTCAGTAACAATATAAAAATAAACGCGAGTTTTGCGTGCGATCGTGTGGTAGGTACTAGTCAGCGTGTATACGTTTTCGCGTCGATGTAAATTTTAACGACAACTGCGGCCGGCGCCGGGAAATAATTTTAATATCATAACGGGCTACAATAATATTTATTATCGAACGAAAAAAAAGTCACAGCGCCGCCGCTGCACGTTCCGTTATAATATAATAATTCGCGTTATAGTGATGCAATACGAGAGGGGGGGAGGGAAAAACGAGAAAAAAAAAATAATAAAAAATAAACGTGATTTTCGAGTGTTAACCTCTACGTGGAATCCACACAAGCGACACATTTCGAACATACCTTTAAGTAAACTACGGCATATAAATAACGATACAACTCCGACGGATCGATAGAAAAATGTTCCGTACGTTTTCATCGCAGGTTTCCGTTTTTTACAGAATAGTAACAAAATTCCCGGGACCATTCGAATTCTCATCGTCTATAAAGAACTTGAACATTTCGAACATTTCGAGTTGATGCGGTAGCGGGATTTTTCGTTTTGAATTGTTACCTAATTATTTGTATGGATAAAAAAAAAAAATCAAACATTTCAAGAGGGGGACAATCGGAAGCTTATCAATTCAAAAGTCTATTCCTCCATATCGATAAGCAAAGAATCCTCGAGTTGTACAGGTAGACAGTGATCCGGATCCCGCTCCCCATTCGCGAAATTGTTTAAAAAGTAGGATAAACGTACGTATCTGTATTAAAAAGACACGAGTGTGATACCGTGTTAATCTGTATAGTGTAGATTAAAAAAAAAAAATGTGGAACCACCTCCGATTTTCGGTTCGTTCTCCGCCCACCTCATTTATTGTTTAAAAAAAAAAAATCATTTCGTTTGCGAGTATTACAGTTATGTACAATGAATATAATTTTTATCGCCCTTGTATTGACACAGGGTTGCAAACAACTACTAGTTGCCCAAACGATTTTTATTATTAAATGCAAATATAATAATTTATTGAAATCAACACTAAATTCCTTCACTTTTAAGGTACGCAAATTTATGTGAAAATTATTTTTTTTTTGCTATTTCCGGCACTGCAGCTATAATTATGCACCAAAAAATATAAATAAATAAATCTGAAATACACAAAAATATAAATGGGGTTAAATATGCCATAAATAATATATTATTAATACAAATTATTACTAGTAACCTACAAATTATTTTTTAAAAACAAGTCTACAATATTAATGTATTATATATATTTAAAAAATTTAATGCGATGAAAAACTGGTTAGAAATTCATATTTATATTTAACTAAAAAAAAATATATAAATGTTAATTTGTGTATTTTTTTTAGAAAATATTTAATATGCGTAAGAATTCGTTTATTTAAATTAGTAAAATTTTACGAACCTTGATTTTTAAAGGTCGCATCGAACTTTTTAATGAACCTGAGCAGAAATTTAAAAATTTAAAACGTATACAAATTCAATATAGTCGATTGTTTTTATTTTAAGAAACCGGTTAATATTTTCCTGTAAAAATGCAATAAGTTATGGGCATTATTAAAACTACTCATTTAAATTAATTTTCGAATTTTTCAACGCCTGTCTAGACAAATTAACAAATCATGAAATATACATTTTTAATTTACTGACCTATAAAATGGCAAAATTATTAAATAACAAATAAAATATACTAATAGTTAGGCATTTGTTGTTAATTGTTGTCGCGGTTGATATCGTGAGAAATATTGTGAACATAGAGGCTAGTTTACGAATTACACGTTTTATTATATTTTTCGTACCCGGAAATGATATTTCAACACTAATCTTAAAATACATCGTAATTAAAAAAAAAACAAAAAAAAAACACAAGCTCGTCTTGTAAAATTTCAATTTAGCGTAAAAAAAAAATAAAAAAAAAAAAATTGCGGTTTGAAATAATTGGTTTTTTGTTCTTAAAATCGTAAATTGCTGGGCGGTGTCGTTCGTTATTTATCGATTTAACCGACGCACTAGGGAACCTATATTTCTGCGGTTTGATGAGCCAAAAACAAGTTTGTTAATTGTCTAAAAGATAATAATTATTTATCGAGAACAATGTCGGGGCGCTGAATATTCGGACGCGGTTGCACCATCGGTTGGGCATAATTTTTGTTGTTCTATAGCTCGGTCCGGTAGCTCTGGACAAACCGAGACGGTATAGGAATATATTACGGGACATAAAAAAAATAAAAAAAAATATAATCATAGATCACGTTGTATATTGCCGGCGAGTAACTGTTTGGCCGTCTGTCGCGGGAAGCGGGGAAGACGATACCCGGTCGCGGCATCAGAAGACCGCCTAACAATATTACCTACGCCCGGAGAGAAAGCGACGAATCTCTCCCCTACTAAAAAAAAAATATAAATAAAATAATAAAAACAGCAATAATTATCGTACTCGTAATACGCCGGACGTCATAACACGACACGGCCCTCCCCCCCGGTCGCCTCTCACACGGATAATAATAGTATAATATTATTATTACGCGTTTTTTTTTTTTTTTATATTTCGTTTTGTTATCGCGTCTTCCGAGACCAGACACCGCCGTATATACTACACGCTCCAACGCCACCTGCACAAACCGTCTCTCGTTATAGATGACCGCGAGTCCGGTTTTTTACCCATTCTTTCCCGGCCGGCGCGCGTACCTCCTAATTCTAACGGCTTGTCCGTCGATTGTCGGCGGTCGTCTCTACAGTCCGCTCGATTACCGCTCCGCCGTCGGGTCTCCGCCGTCGCCGTTCCTCCCGCACACCGTCCGTCCGCCCGCCCGCCCGCCGTTCGACCGGGGCACTACGCCCGTTTTTTACGCCGATATATTTAGAAATATTCGCCGAGTGTGGTTGCCGGGACACTTGCAAACGGAACGTCATCCCGAAACAATAAGAAAATCTCATCGCATTGCGTCGAATCGACGAAAAACCCCGCCGTCCATATATTCCGCCGCCGGCGATTTATTATAACAAGTGAGTGGTTTTCTAATTTTTTTTTGTTTTTTTTTTTTTTATCCATTACATAGGATATAACTCGATTTATTTTAACCCGCGTTAGCGTTAGTAGTCGTCCGCCGGCCAAACTAGCAACGCGTTTTTTTTTTTTTTTATTATTATCATTATTCTTTTCCAATTGGGAATAATTAATTTCCTATTTATAATAGTTAGATGAAAAATAATATTTTTTTTTTTTTTGTGCGAGAGAACATATTATACCATAATCTAGATATCACCTCAAGAAAATATGTTAATAAATTTGTTTACGAATATAGAAATCTCGTTACGTATTTGATTCGGGATTTTAAAATTACACCAATGCAAAGAAAATTTAATTGTTGAAAACGTCAACCGGTACATTCCCGCCGAAATGTTTCTCTCGATTTGAAATTTTTTTACGCTGTATACGCGGACATGCATTCACTACACGGGCGACCATCCCGGATTTTTTTAATAAATTGCAAAATAAAGTACGCAAACATCTTAAAGATGATTATTTATTTTATATTTTTTTTTAATGCTGACGATCGTCCGATTACGGAAAGTTTGAACTTGCATGTAGATGAGAGAACGCCGTGCCTATTGAAAATCGAAAAGTCATAAGTTTATTAGAAAATGTCGTTAACGCGGGTTTTTTTTTTTTTTTTTTTAAATTTATAAGTGATTTTTGATAACATTTTAGATTTAAAGACTATTTTTGTCGATTACGGGGCCAGTGTTAAATGCTAATGCAAATATGATTTCGATCGAATTTCGTTTTGACTCGATATCATATTTTATATTCGTTTATAATACGAAATTTCCCGTATAATTCGATTATACTCGTAACATAATCGGTTTGTTAAATCGATAAATTTCCAATGTCCCGCCGGATCCGAGTATATGCGTACGTGTCAAGTTGATTAAAAAAAAAAGGTAACGCAGCGCAAATGGGGTAAAAAAAATCAACCTGGAATCGTTCATGCCTCGTCGGTACAGTTAATGGAATCGTAATCAAGTTTTAGATTTTGTGTATGTACACATGTATAGGTAATAATAACATACCATCGTCAGCGCAGGATATGATTTTTTTTATAAAAATATATATTTAAAAACTCGCGTGCGAACGAGAACGCGGAACGACAAATTGGCGTGTACTGCGGAAAAAAAAAAACAGTCGGACGTTAGAAAATGTCTAGACGAAGACAAAACAAAAAAAAAAAAAAAGCGTAACAATTTAATTATCTAGACGATGATAAATAATCGGCAACTTTTTATCTAGATTAAAAATAAAACAAAGATAATATTGTATTCGTTACCTGCCGTGCAACTAAAAGTGCTAAAAGTGTATCGGTATGGCACACACCGGGATTTCAAATCGATATTTTACTAATATTTCTAATAAATTATTTTAATTAAAATTTACAGTTAAAAAAAAAAAAAAGAAGAAATTATCTAGATTATTTAATAATTATTATTATTTATCTTGAGTTCGGATAAATTATTTCCCATTTACCGGGCATACAATATAAATATACAAATATATCTATATAGATAAAACACAACACTGCTTATAATTCGTTAAAAAAAAAAAAAAAAAAAAAAAAAAATATTACTTATAAAGATTACAAGGCCCCGTTTATTTGCTTTTTAATCGTACAATAATGATTGTATCGAACGATAATTTATATTCTTGTCGGAGCATAATAATTACAATATTAATAATTTAACTAATTTATCATCGACGGGCGGTAATTTTTATTTCATCGCGTTAATGTTTTTTTATTTTTTTTTTTTAGTATAAATTACAAGTACGAATTAATGGGGGGAGGGTGGGGTGGGAGGGAGGTGAGGAAAATAGTATAAAACTCGTATGAGTTTCTCGATTATTGTAATATTACTTACACATACTTTAAAACTGATAAAAAAAAACACAAGTAGCAGTTTTGTTGCCTATGAATTTTTAATGAACGCTATTAAAACCGTCGTTAAACATATCGAAGAGAAAATAAAATAAGCAATTAACGATTTTTTAAAAAAAAAAAAACACGAATAATCAAATTTAATATTCATTGAAATATTACGATTATATAATTTGTTATAAAAAAAAAAAATTTATAATAATAAAAAATACTCGAAAATATAATATGAACGTAATTATAGAAATCCAAAGGGAGTTTTTGACGTATAATTTTGAAAAAAAAATAAAAACAATCCGAATAATATATTTTGTAGTTATAAACTGCGCATACTCAACCGGTCGTTGTTTTTTCCCTCCTCCCCACCCCGAAAGTAAAGATTACACATTATTACGCACAATTTGTTAAATATTTTTAGCAATATTACCCGGCGTGTATACGTGAAATCGTTGGCCGATTCCATATTAAATACGAGTGTAATTTCTGTAATTGTAATTTCACCGCGTCTCGACAATTGTTTTATACAATTACGACGACGGTTTTATTCAATTATAAACGATGCGGTTTCACTGGACCGGCGGCGGTTAATTTATCGTCAGCGGGGACCGATATCGTTTTGACGACTCGTAATTTCAACGGCTATACATCATCGGTCCGGCCGAAATATTGTAAAACATTTCATTTTGTTTTGTTTTTTTTGTTTTTTTTTTTTTTTTTTTTACAATTTTCAAACATCGTGCCAACGAATATGGCCGTTATTTGTATAAATATACGTGCGCGTATATATAAATACATATATAAACACCTACCCTATTTACCGACACGAGTCGGTTGACATAAATTATTACGCGTTCTGTCGAGTAAGGTCACACTGGAAATAATCTAATCTGCGGGTTTTCGTATTTTTAGCAAGCCGTCGGGTGTTTTTTTTTTTTTTTTTTTTTTTTTGGTTTTCCTTTTGATTTGCTTTCATACGAAACATACGATTTATACGAGACTGTAGTTACCCCCTCACCCCCACAGTGTTCGTTTCATTACGCTTTTGAGATATTTTGAGAATATTATTATTTTCACAAAAGATCTCAGATACCAAATTACTATTATCTGCAGCCGGCGATAATATTTAATGTAGGGTAGATTGTACATTATACTATGCAGTTGATGTTCGTATAAAATTTAACGTACATTTTAACGCGCAAACTTAAAGAAAAAAAAAAAATGAAAATATAAACCAACTGTGTAATAGCTCAAAGGTTTTTTGTTTTGTTTTGTTTTAAACGCGGGGCGATAGGTATATACCATTTTTTATTTACGATTTAACAATGAAATTGTTGTTTGGGTTCTTTTTCCTTATTTTCAGCGGTTTTAATAATTTTTTTTTTTGAAAAATAATTTTAAGTCTTACATAAAGCTACATCATATTAAGTTAATTTTTTATTTACCCGTACCGATCGATATCATAGTAAACGAGGGAAAGTTATTTATACGACTATTTTTGCGATAAAATAATATTAAATTTTGTTAGATCTTATTTTTTTTTTTTTTTTTAAAAACACGAATAATCAAATTATTTTATAATAATATTCATTGAAAAATACAAAATATTACGATTATATAACTTGTAACAAAAAAAAAAAAAAAATATATATATAATAATAAAAAATACTCGAAAATATAATATGAACGTAATTATAGAAATCCAAAGGGAGTTTTTGACGTATAATTTTGTAAAAAAAAAGTGCAGAATATCTAGAATTATAATATGAAGATAAAAAAAAAAAAAAAAACGGGAATATTCATTTGTCAATTATGTTATTATTCGACGATGACATTTTCCCCAGTCATAAATATGAAAGGGACAGGGAAATGGAAATATCGTGTCGTAAATAATAAATTGATGTAATATCTTTCTATTGGAAAAAAGTTTTATTTTTATTTTTTATTTCTAATGGGTACGGTCAACTTTTGAACGTGATGACACCAGTGCTATTGTATAAATATTAATTGTAAAATATCTAGACACAGACAGGCGATAATATCTAGAATTATAGATAAATAATCAGGACAGTAAAAATATCTAAATTTAAAAATAAAAAAAAAACCATTTCGTTTTTAACGGTTATAAAATGTACAAGTGTCAAAAGTTAACATAGTATTTCAAAATAGGTTATTGACGCAACTCAACAATTACCAATCTATAGTGCCGTGTATATAATATCGATACAAGCATCGATAACATTTTGCTCGTTGTCACTCTCCGTATCCAAATTTTTTTTATCCGGAGCACGATTACCCCGGGTACTCGACACGTCTTGGCCCCGTTACGTTTGGATTTTTTAGGTGGCGCGTCTAATAATATTAGATTTATCACAGACTACACCACGACGGTATCCCGTTTGTTAAACACATTATATTATTATTATTTGTATCAATTTTTTTATTATTATTATATTGATGTCACTATTATCGTTATTGTGTTATTGTGCAAATCTATTAGAATTGCGCAACATAATCCCAATGCTCGGTCTGATCTGCACGTACTTAATCGAAACGCATTAACACTTTATATATATTTATATATTATATATATATATATATTATATTAAAAATCGGGGCCGTAGATACATTATTTTATTATTATATCATTATTATTGTTCTTGTCGATCTGCGCACAGACTCAATAATCGAATACAATCGAAGCAGCAACAATGCGCACGCCGAAATAATAATAATCATAATAATAATAATACTACAAATCGACTTGTCGCAATCGTATAGTGATAATAATATAATGTCAAAAGAAATGAAAAAATGAAAAATGAAAAAAAAAATAAAAAATAAAAAATTAGATAACATACACAGTTGTCAATATTAGTAACGATGTGATAATAATGTATAAACAAACACTTTCGATCGATGCAATTTTATCTATTTTTATAATGTAATTTGCGACACGTGGAAATTCTCGTGTTCCGTAAATACTATAGACCGAGGATAAATGTCGTTTTATAGTTTTTTTTATTTTTATTTTTTTTGTTCGTAGTTTAAAAACCATAACGTTTGATCTGGCGGCAATCGTTCGTCTTGTTGTTGTTTCAACACGACGTATAATAAATATACGTGCGAGGCGAAGGCGTTAAATAGAATATATGAAAAAAAAAAAATAAATAAACAGGCAATGATAATAAATGAAAAAAAGAAAATTCCGTTTCGGTTTTACGCGTCCGTCAATATAATAATTAAAAATAAAAAAAAAATAAATAAAACCCACGCGGTTGTCCGCAAATCCGCTGGTCGATTATTGTTACACTAACCTATTATTATTGGTTTTATAACCGATGACGACCGAAACGGGTTTACCAAAAAAAACGAAACAATTAACCAAAAATACTATTAGGTACCTATACGCGTATAAGATAATTTATTCCGAATTTGTAAGTTTCGATAGTGAGCGATTACACATCAATGACGTTTTGACTGCGGCCGCGGTCACGCCTGATAGTTTTATAACAAAAAAAAAAAAATCGTGCACTTTTTCGCAAATTAGTTTCCGTACTCGCTGCAATTATTCGTAAAAACGAATAAAATACCTTGAAAACAGCCGTAGTTGTGCCGTTAAATCGCGTTGCGCTGTACACAAACGGCGGAAGACGATTTGTTTCGGACGTAAAGTTTTCAAGTGCAAAAAAAAATAAAAAATAAATAATTGTAAATATTTGTTTTTGCTCCGAAATAGCGATGTTAATTTATCACGTGGCCACAATCAATTATACGCGGTTATACGTTGTTGAACTTTCGAAATCACGTCGATTTGTACGGAATAATATTTTTTAAACGATTTAAAACGGTATACGCGTATTATATAATACACGGTATAATAATATACTATTTTTTTTTTTTTTTTTATCGTCCGTTATCGATATTACGTTAAATTTGATTAATTTCACCGAGTGCACAATGTATTATATTACTTGTATTTATCGTATTTTATGTATTTGGCCACGAATTATGTATTTATTATTACTCGGGTCGCTTTTTTAGAGAGGGGTTTTAACGTAATACTGTCGGTTAAACGGTCAAACAGTTGGACGGTTCGATTACTCGTTTTGGATTATGAGCCGAGCGTGCAACGTTTTACTGTGATGTGTGTGTGTTTTTTTTTTTATTATTTTTTGTCGTATGTTGACGAATTCTCTACTCCAATCGAAATTCGTTTGGCCAAACGGATGTATACGAAAATGTCGACACACGATTCATCACAAGTATGGTCGTATCGTACACGACGATACAAAAGATGAAAAGTCGAGCGTTATTTTTCTTTATTATAAGCGATTAAAGTGCAAACGTCCGGCCTACCTTATAGAACAGTGTGGCCTAACGCATTTTCAGTATTCGTATACGCATTGCGAATAATCGTACGAATACTTGTAGTTGTAATGGAATACTTTTTTTAGTTTTCAATAATCGTTTTAAATTTAATAAAACGCCGGGCCGAAAGATAAATCGACCGAAAATGTCGACCGGCGCTATTATTAAAATGCAATTGTCGCAAAGCCTATACATCCACCCGCCGTGAGATATATTACGTAAAAAAAAAAAATAAAAATATGTTTGTCTAGTAAACGCGTATTGTGTATTCATTGTAAAACGTGTGCGTTTGTACTCGACATAAAGTATTTCGTTCATAATTTTTCGTTTTCGTCGATAGTAATAATTGTCCCGGAGTTTTGTCGTGTCCTATAATATAATCCCATCGTATATAAATGGAATATAATAATAATTCCGGCAGTCGGGACAGACGTCCGTATAATATAATAACCGTGGGCGCGGTGCAGAATATTTGGTGCGCTGTTCGTCTATACGGATTATTCGGAATGCGGCGGAAACGCATAAAACCGTCGGCATTATTGGATCGGAAACTTCCGTTTCGGTAATGAAATCCGCGTTTTCTTATATTCGTATATATATATATATATACGTATATCTCGTACTGGGTACTGACATTTCGAATTTGACGTTTTCGATCGATACGCACACGTATCGGGTCCACGTGTCGTCGAACCGGGCGGGTTCACACGGGCGTGTATTAAACGTGTACAGTATTTATCGTGCGGGTCGTCGGAGGCCTACGCAGTGTGCAGACGCGGGCACAGGGCACAGGGGACACGGCAGGGAGAATAAAACAAATTCCAAGACTATTGAATAAACGGTGACGGGGAGTTTTTTTTTTTTTTTTTTTTTTAACTCGCCTGACAGTTTTGTGTTTTGTTCGAATAAATAATAATAATAATAATAAAAAAAAAAACATAAACGATACGCGTATAACCGTATAATAATACAATACTAAAAAGGTAGGCCCGCCGCCGCGTTTGCGCAACTCGACGACGATGGAACGACCTCCGCGAAAACCGACATACCGCAAATAGCGTTTTTATCTATTATTACACGCGCGTTTATATATATATATATGTACAAAAAAAACCGCGTTAATTGAATTTAAATTTAAATTAAAAAAAAAAAAAAAAACCCGCACACACAGAAACGGTACGATATAATTGCGTCGAGGCGGACAACGCGGGCCGCGAAGGGCGTTTAAAGAGTGACGGCGAAATCACGGAAACGGTTTTATTTCCATCTCTTCCTAGGCGAATTACAACAATGTGCAGCGACGTTTGAGTTTACTGGTTCGCCTCCGTATTCCGGGCGCGTACTTGCGCCGCGCTCTGCCGACACTCAAATACCGACGCGGCGTTTTCGCTTTGTGTTCGCGCCCCCTCGTCATTCACGCGAGGAGCGCCCGCCGATTTTGTAATAATTTTTTTACACCTAGCCCCGCTAATTATCGCCGGGCACCGTACACTAATTAATTTACCCCCGATACCGGCCAGTGTCGAGGCGCACACGAGCGAAACGTATCTGGACAATGATAACAGAGAACGAACGCGTAAGATATTCCCGATAAGACAGTAGGTTGTTGGTAAATTAATTTATCTAAAAAAAAAAAAACACACGAAATAGTTGTTTTTTAATTCGTTTTTCACTGTCGGGAGAACATTGGTTACGGTGAGATTAAAATGTAAACGGTTAAAACAATTCTGGAAACCGCCAGCTAGTGACGTCGAAACGGTAAAACATTTAATTTTTGTAATTTTCTATACTTATAATTTGATGATTATTAAAACGGTCATTTATTTTTTATATAAGATAAACTTCAGTTAGATAAGGAAATTATCATCTAGATAAGATAAAAAAAAAAAAAAAAAAAGACGTTGCATACATTACGAACGGTGTTCGGATTTAACTAGGTAACTTATTATTTATCTTATATCTAGACAAATAATTTTATCTTAGATAAATATTTCATAATTTATCTTGATACATTAAGTATATAGACATACATATAGTCATTTGACGTACAGATATTAGTGATGAGAAATTTGCCGAAGTTTAAGAATTCGAATTTTTGGATTCCGAAATGTTAATTCCGACATTTATCGTAAATCCGGATCCGGATCTGAATCCAAATTTCAGTTTTGAAAACTGTGATTTTATATTAATAAAACTCATAAAACTATTACTAATATCTTATTGTTAATAATAGCATTAAATGTGTAAAACATTAAATACGTTTTTACTGTTCAAAAAATATCACAAATAGAAATTTAATTTTTTTATTTTCACATTCTATACAAATAAATGCACAATAAGTGTATAAGATAATAGACAACACAACATGAATGCGTTCGAATAAGAAGCCACCCAGAAATTTAATTTAAAAAACAAGTACAGCAAAAAAAACCATACATATTACACTCTGATTTATATAAAAAAAAATGTACTAGTTGACCCGGAAAACGCCGTTTTACTCATAAAAATACAACATTTCGAGTATTGGAATTCGATAACAAACATTTAGGAATTTTAAAATCGTAAATCCGGATTTATGTATCATCACTGACAGATGTACGCGTTTGAACCGAGACATGGAATAACATTTTCATCCGGCCGCCACGTGACATTGGCTCAATCGCGATTGAAATTTAGAACTATTAATCTCAGGACGAACACCGAGCGCGTATGTGTATATTATAATACGTCATACCCTATTATCATCTAGTTTCGATTTTTGTTCTTCTTTTAACAAGTTCTTTTGAAAATTAGACGCTTATATCAGTCGTATTCAGTCGTAAAAAAAAAAAAAAACAAAACAAAACATTATGTGCATAATATTTTACCGGTTTTAAAAAGAAATATACTCACGTTTTGCGCACGGCCAAAAGTGTGTGTCATTATTATTTTTTTAATGCGACGCGCTAAAAAGGAGAACCGACGCGAAATCCTAAATACACGGTACCCTATATGTACGTGTTATTATGGTATTGTATTCAGACGACATAAATATTAAAAATATTATTTATAGAAAGTAAAACGATTGAAAAAAAAAAAACATTTCGTCGTTAGAATAAAATCCGTTTGAAAATGAAAATTTCTTCGGATAGCTTAAAAAAAAAAAAAAAACATTTAAATACAAATTAAAACTAACCGAATCTACGGTTTCAAATAAAATTTCGTATAGTATTTTTTTTTGCGTTTATTAATTTAGACTAATTACAATCGCGATATATATACGTATATATGGATAAAAATATTATCCGTGCAGACGTAATTGTTGGACGACAAATAAATAATTTATGTAAGGTGACAAATTCAAACACTAGGGAAGCTATTTTAAGTAATATATTTTATGAATAATGCTGACGGTGCGTCACTGATTTGTAATTTTTTTTTTTTTTTATCTGTAAGACATTTATTATCCAAGACTGTCTGTATTCTTTTTTTAAAAAATTTACCACGGCACGGCGTAAACTATGCAGTTATACCGTCAACGAAATCTGGTAAATGTCACACGATATTTTATATATTATAATACAATGTAGTAACATTACGACGGTAGAGGAGAATTATGCAATACCGTTCACCATAATATATAATCACGGAATCCAAAATTATACTCACCATACGGTTGTGAATGATAACACAAATACTAATTGCATCAGGACGATATTATAAAAAAAAAAAAAAACAACTATTTCACGTCTAAAAACGCGTAACATCAAAATGAGAAACGATTAGAAAAAGAAAAACTATAGTATCGATCGTTTTTCGTTGATATAGTGTTATTTAAAGTGTTTATTTTCTTATAATATCTTAAAACCAGTGGCTGGCTGCGGCGTCACTTGTCTAAAATAACTTTTTCGACGTTTTTATGAACGATCTCGAGGGAATATTTTCAAATAACATTGGTTTTTCGGAGGAAAAAAAATGTAATATTTCTTTTACGTGCTATACTACAGATTTACTAAAGAACTCGGAATGTCTTCCGATATGCGTACTTTTTATATATATTAATATAATAACATATCAAACGGAAATCGCTAAAATATTAAAACTGAATATATATAATAACCTACTGGCCGTGATCAAAAGGAAAAAATAAACGTACCTTGCAATAAGGTTTGCAAAAAATTTTTACCATTTATAAATCACGTAATAATTATTACTATCGCGATCAACCGTTTATTTGCGGTTTATCAATAAAAATGTCAAGCCAAAATTGTAAAAAAAAAAATATACGTATAATAATATTGCTATACAACTATGGTACAGATAAGCGACGAAAGAGTGTTTGTACTTATGGATATTTCGGTATTTGACTTGAACATGATGAAATTTCTCGCGAGAAATCTATGGCCGGTTACAAAGAGGGTGGCCTGATTCGAGTTGTTAAAGTTTATTTTATGTAAGCGAACTGCCATTCCTTAGGGCCGATAGAATAACTATTTTGAAATAATATTAACGAATATCGAATAATAATTTTTATTTTTTTATCGTGCGCGTTATATTTCCGATCAATTAGACATTAATATCATTGACCGATGTTTCGAGTTTGTGTTTACCGCGGAAGAGAGAAAAATGTAAGTAAAAAAAAAAAAAAAAATCCGGCGTGCCGGTGCACGAAATCGCCCGGAAATTACATTTCGTATAATATTCAAAAGTTTCAACTCCCGGGTGTAACAATTTGGGCCTATCATCGTTATATAACCTAACGACGCACCGTACATATTTTAGTTTCAAAAATTCGAATATTAACTTTAAACTTTCGTGCACACACTTCCTTATGCCCGTATATATATATATATATGCGTTAAAAAGAAAAAGTCGTTTGACGTTTGCACTACGCGAGAGAGTATATCCAGTGTAAAGGAAGTTTAGAAAATCTCGGATTTTGACTGACATAACGTATTAAAAAACACGCGTGTGCGCTGCAGAGATAAAGAGTCTCATAATAAACGCGTACGATGTCGTGCACAGCCGCGTAGGCGCCCAATATACTAAGAAAGAACATTACGTTTGATTAATCCGTGAAATATTTGTTTTCTCTGTGAATAACGTGATGTAGAGTACTCGGCATTGCTCGTGTACTCGACCGTTTTATTTTGAATGAATTAATAAATGTAACATCTAGGTATAAATATCATCAAAAACGCCCTCCAAACACCCCGTATTTGCTTCACAACCGCGTACGTATGGCCACCCCATGATCATAAATTATTAATAATAGTAATAACAATATTATCGTTACCAGTACAAGACTGCGACGGTGTGATTATTTATAGTAAACAATAATATAGTTTTTAAAAGACTATGGTTATGAGTTTTTGCTCAATTACTCAACTCGAGTACTCGAATCTATTGGACTCAACTAATCAATACTCGAATCGATTTCAAAAAACCAAAATTCGCCCACCAACTCTAATGCGATGGTATATATGTATATCGGTGGCTATTTTTTCTGACTTTTCGTAGTGCACAAGTGTTTTCGAGGGGGTCGTCCGCCCAACACCACCCTACCATCATTATTTATATCTGAATAAGTCAAAATAAGAAATTATTATTTTTTTTTTATATAATAAGCTTTAAACAAAATATGAAATTTCGACATACGAAACACCCCCCTTTTTGATGCGCCACTGATTTACACCCCAATCGACCAAACGTTGGACAATAATAACGATAAACCAAGGTGTAAATACATATGGAAAAAGAGAAAGTGAACTTTTTTATTATTGTAAATCGTTATCCACGCACATAATAATATTGTCAGTTTTCAACACATTTTCTATATGATGTACTTTTATCAAAAAAAAATATTAGATAAAATGTTTAACTTGCGTCAACGAAACCACGCGGCTAGCCTGTAACAATGACACCAGAGGCAGGTGCACAAAAAAAAAAAGCCACTGGTATGTAGAGACGCTTTGTGATCGAGATTAAAGATGTTATAAAAAAAAAAAAAAAAAAACCCCCGTTATAACAATGCGATTGTAGCGGTTAAATACATTATGATACAAATCTACTTATCATCGTAGAAAAATACATAGATAGCAGTGAGAGAATCGTTATTATTTCGATTATCTACGATGAAAAATATTATATTTGAACGTTTTCGAAAAACAAATTCAGTACTAAACGGCCGTTTCTATCGGTAAATCCGCGGTTGCCACGCGATAAGACTTCCGACACGGATCGTCGTATTAACCGATTTATCATAAATCGAGCCCGCGATCGATTTCAACCATTTTCCACGTTATTTACACACGGTACACGGCGTATACCTATCCCTCTAGGTAAACTATGGCTGTTAAAACCGTATACGGTAGTCGGCTGTCCGGTGGTTCTATAATATTTTTATTATATTTCCGTGAACAGTACTCGAATATTTCTTCGACAATAACACATTTTAACCGTATTTTCACGTTTCCCGCGCGAATAGCGGCCACTGCAAACGTAATAACAATAATTCCTACCCCCGGTCGTAACGCTGTTGCAATGTCGTTTCAAACTTTTATCCGCGCTTTTTGTTTTCTTTCTTGGAACATAATAATATTGCCGTGTTTTTTTTTTTTTTTTTTTTTTATTTAAATATCTTCACTTGTTTTTGTTACACCTACGTGTTAAAACACCGGTCTACAGTATTATATAACGCAGGTTTCCCGGTTAGATATTGTTTTTGGCTTCTCCGGAAATAATAACTATTGCGCACTACCTATATATTTATATATATATATATATATATACACGTGTAAAAGGAAAATATTTATAAAGCATAATATTAAACGAATGCGTAGAATACCAAACAAGAAAATCAAATATATTGTATACACATAATTTAATATGCAGTTTTGTTTCCGCAGCGTTTTTATTATATATATATATGTGTGTGTGTGTGTAAATAATAAAAATAAAAAAACGCTGCCATCATCGAAAGCCGAATTATAAGATATCAAAGCGTCAACAGACAAATTCCGAATACGCATAATATAAAAGTTTTATAGCCAAAGTCCTCTTATTCCGTTTCGCTCTAATAACGCCGGGTAAAAGGTTAAAGCACTCCCCGAATCTAATAATACTGTTCAAGTGAAGACGATGGAAATATTTAAGTAACCGTACAGCCGCGGCCATCGTTATCTCGAGAATTATACGCATGACCTACGTCGGACCTCATAGCAAATTGTGCACGTCTTAAAATAAATCGTTAAAACGGTTATAGTAATAAAATACTAGAAAATCGCAGTAGAATAAAAAAAAAAAAATTAAAAAAATATAGACAAACGAATAAAACACGTTGTAAATTGTATTGTTACACTATTGTCGTAGAACGATTCCGACGGAGTTCGTCGTCGTTTACTAAAAGTCGATATCGCGAAAATACTTTGAAAAAAAAAATATATATATATATATATATATATATCTAAAACGACCGTGATTAATAGTACACCGAAATATAGGAAATTTCAAAAATTTAAACGTATAATATTAAAACACACCAAAACGAAACGACAGAAATTACCTACTTGTATTACTGTAAAAATCAATACGACGACAAATATTTAGGAGGCGTTTTGTTATTCTTTAATCATTTTGTTTATTAATTTTAATTCTTCTCGTGTCGATCTTTATCAGATTTAAAAATGTCCCATTCCTTTCCCGAAAAACAGCGATTTTTATCAGCTCGTCTGAGATGTTGTAGTGAATTTCTCTTTTCTACATTTAATCGGCAGTAGCGGGCATTTACAAAGACGGTCAGAGTATTGATCCTTACCACGTTCACGTTTTCCGCCATATTTTATTTCCAATTTCGTCATATAGCTCTCCTTTATCCCTGTCTCGATCCGTAGTCAATTTAGTGTCTTTCGTATTGATCTCCGGGTGACTTCCAGGGGTAAGCTTTTGTTCGGATCGTTCAAATAACTGTAAATCGTGCTATTTTATTTTAGCTTTCCGTAGATTTATTCTTGTCACTTCGGGTGCTTGTGATTGGCCGATATAAGCTTTTACTCGATCTCATAACTAAGTGGAATATATAATAACAGTATACTGTTCGATAACGAATAGTATTCATATTTTCAACAGCGCGCAATAGCTTGCAAATATATACGAAAAAAAATAAAAAAAAACAAACTAACGGATTTACTGACGATTTTGACGGAAAATAAACTTTAGCCGAGCCGAGTTTTTTTTTTTTTTTTTTTATACGTTTTCGCATTTATCCGGTTTATCGGTTTGCAAACGCTAGGAATAAAATACTAAAATATTTATGCGTACACTGACTGAACACAGTTTTTCCCCCTGTAAAACGCCCGAGTTTTTAAAAAAAAAAAAACCAATCGGACGACAGCGGCGAGTCCTTATACGCCCAAGTGCACGAATATTGCCTATACCGCGTGCCGTCGTCGGCTGGCGTAATGATGCGAATTCGTTTGTATTTGTTCGCCGGCGTTTCAAAACTCGACAATCGGAAAATACACGCAAAGCCGGTAGTTTCTTGCGGTAGTTTTGCGTTTTATACGAATTAAATCGGACGTTTTTCACGTAATTAAAACTTTAATCTACAGCAAAAAAAAAAAAATAATAATAATAATAAAAGTTGCGTCGAAATCCCATTTTTGTTATTAATGAAATGCTGATAATCTCATCGTCATCATTTATTTGTGAACACAAATCTATTGTCGTATAGGAAAAATCGTAACAATTACAATACGTGTATACATAGCGTTGAACGAAATAACACTTTTTTTTCTTCACTTTTTACGCTGATTTATTGCCAACAATTTCAAAAGAATTTTTGGGATTTTGAAGTCGTTATATATTATTTGGTTTTTTTTTTTTTTTTTGTCATAGAACGATCATGATGAGTTTGACCGGAATATCGCTGATGGCCGTAGTCGTGGTCGCGTCCGGTTACTTGGCCCCCGACAGTTCTCCGCAACACTACTGGAAGTGGCACAAACCTTACTCGTGGGACGGCCGTCATCAGCCCAAGTATCTGCAGCTGTCCGAGGCGGTACACCACAAGCACCAGCCGCTTCTGCCTCCGTCGCCGCCACTACCTCCGTACCCCAAACACGGATTGTCCGAGAAACCGTTCAAAACGGATAATCCCTGCGAACTGCGCAAGTCGGTTTTTACGCAAGACCCGACCGCATCGCCGCAGGTACATTTTATTCGTATTCTCCTTTTTCTTCTTGGGCCACTAGCACCGGGACGGGACGTCCTTACCCATCCAATCCCCCAACTTTTCCCTTCAGCTGCTCTCGGTTTCCAATGTGTCTCTATATTTAGAGATTGCACAGCTCTGTTCACCACGTCTTTCCTAACCTCGAACGGGGTCCTAACCTCCCTTTCCTTTCGGGTTCTCTTCGACTGTGTCCAGCCCACTATAACCTCCCGTTCTATTCGATCGAACCCAATACGTCCCGTTTCCAGAAGAGTCCCAGCAGCTCGTCGTTTTCCTCATTTTCCATTCGCCGGTTTCCGTCTCTTTCGCAGCGAGTATTTTAGTAGCTAGTGGCATTACACGCCGGCGGTATACGCTAATCTTTTGGTTTCTTATTATTCTTTTTTTTTTTCCAGTACATCGTCTACAAATCGAAAGTCCCCGATTTGAAGGAGTTCACGCTGTGCCACTGGCATAACCTTTTCAATCACACCCACGACCATCCAATATTCTCGTATTCGCGTAAGTATAGTATACAAATAAAATAAAACGCAATTCCGTCAGGATATAAGTTATATTCACTTGATAAACCCCGTATAAATCCTATCCCTTCAGGGATTTCCATATTTTACTGCTGTCCGAATTTTTCATCGCCCGCCGCCGGCGTACAAATTGTCTCCGGTCTGTGTACGTCACGTGGGTTCGCCCGGAACGCAAACAAACGCGAATAGTCACCGGGGTGGTGGTGGCCTTCGTTGAAAAGTATCTTTTTTTGCACTAATAATATAAAACGCATATCCCGCCCATGTAATATAAAAAAAAAAAAAAAAAAATACATATATAGATGCGTATCAAAATGTAACTTTACGTCGATTTTTTAAGGAGAATAATATAACGACGCGCAAAACTTTTACTCCGTCATAAATTCCGCTCCCGGCAATATAACCTCACGTAAAATAATACCTAACTTTTTAATACTCATCTTCATACGACTTTATACGAGATATGGTCAAAACGCGGGAAACTAAAAGAGAAAAATCATAATGAAAAAATTTCCGATTGCGTAAAAAACCAATAAAAAACATAGTGAAAAAAAAAATAAACGACGTGCTTCTATCTCGATTCGAAGGCCTAGGAGGTGCAATTTAAATGCAATTGAAAAATGCAGAATTTGGGACTAATATCTGATGTGTTCGTCTCCAACAACGCAATTTGATGGCATGAATTTTATAAAGTCTACGTGGGCCCATTTTTCGAGCCGAATAAGAAAAGCGGGTTCACTTTTTTTTCTATTTTATTTTCTTCCGATTTGTGTTTCTTTCGCTTATTACGCAGTAGGGGATTATTTTTGCACATGTTCCGCAGTAAAAAATAAACAGAGACAAATTTCGTTGGGAATAACTTTTGGAATTATAATATATTACGACATCGATTTTTTTGTGAAACGTCCGATAACGAATTACGTGTAAAAAAAAAAAAAAAAAAAAAACATCTCCAATAAAAAATCGACAATAATAATCGAACCGGACAGCAGTGTTATGTTATTTTTTTTTTCCAGGTTTTAAAAATATAAATATTGTTTTACCGGAAATTGGTCCATTAAAATGGTAATTGTGTTCGTTTTCGATTTGTTCCGGGGGTCGAGGGAGAGTACTAACGCGGTATAAATTGTTTTGGAAATAAAAATTATCTTAAAAAAATCGAACACCAACCGGGAACACACTAAACGCCCCATCGCCGTATCTACCCCACTGAATTAATTGCACGCACAATATATTTATATATATATATATTTCAACACAATTATTATTATTATTATTTTTCTCTCAGTAAACGGTAAATCACGCACGATATATTCGTGGATCGAAAACACGCCGCAAAAAACGTACTACTCGCTGGCCATAAACGGGCACACCATATACAGGATCAACTACCCGGAGAAATTGTTCAAATGGTACCACGTGTGCCAGTCGTGGAACGGTTACACGGGTGAATGGCAACTGTGGATCAACACGGAACGTGTGGCCAGAGGATTCTATAACTTGGTAAGTGTTGGCCAGTGTTCAGGATTTTTTTTGTTCAAGATGACCGAAAGCATTTTCAGGGGTCGCCACGGGTTCGAAACAAAAGTTCGAACCTTACTTTATTCGTTTTCCAGGAATATTTTTAAACATTTCTCATAACCTACCCATGGTAGGATAAAAAAAAAAAAAAAAAAAAAACATGTAAGAAACACTTTGACGAATAGTTGACGAAAATTAACGGTAATAAATACGTCCGTGACAGCGATTACACATGAAAGGGTATATTTTAGAAATTTAATTTTAAATTAAAGTATAATTGACAAAACCTCGCCGAAATTGACTATGACTTTTTAAAAAATTCCCTAACATTTCCAGGTTTTCCGGTCACCGTACCGTGCTTTTACCAGAGTTGGGCATTATTATCCCAGTAAAAAATTATTCTTCATTCGAATATTGTTGTTTATTGTTTATTCGTCGTTTTAATTTTTATGATTATTCGCTGTAATGATTAAATCAATATTATTCACAATTTATTGGGCTGATTTATTCAGAATAACTTATTTATTCGCATATTAAACCGTTCAGAATATTTTATTTATTAATATATTGTTTTTATTCAATACGAAAACTATTTAGAATAAAATATTATTATTCGTGCCTTTATTATTATTATTATTTTTTTTTTCCATTCTTTATTTCGATTTGTTTTTGGCCCAACTCTGATTATATTTACTCAACAACCGATAACGAAATTCTGAAGAAGATTATTTTCCCACGAAATAACAATAATTGTTTTCGCCGTCCTATTGAAACGGGCAAACAAACCCTCTATTGGATACGACAGAGTGGAAGGGGGTGGGGGGTAAAAAAAATACCTACCTACCATTTCGAAGGGGTCCGACGGGAATTCCGAATGATATAATAAATTGCCTTTTCGCGGTTGACGAATAAAAGCTCACCGCTCACGCCCCTCCACAAAGCAATGCGTATACGTTTTATAATTAACTATATTTTATTATTTAACCCCTCAACGATTTTAAGTGTGTTTTTTTATATTAGAATCGAGATAAAAGTGTAAGCATCGTTGGTTTAGATTCCGAACAAACCAACATATTGGTTTCAGTAAGACGTATTTCCATCGGAAATATTGTCCCGAGTAATTTTTTCTCGGTGCTAGATCTAGGAGGGAGAAGGAGTCGGTTCGAATATATATATATACGCACAACTATATTATTTGTAAGGCACACGGGGAACTTTGAAATAACCATTACATTTGTAGGTCAGGTATTTTTTTTTTTTTTTTTTGAACAATTTCCCGATATTTCTTGGGGGCGAGAACTCCCTCCTCTATATCTATAACTCGGCCGAAATATATATTATATATGACGATTTCAAGATGGAATTACGAAATAAATCGTCGGCGGGTATGGGCGTTGCCGTTGCGTTCGTAAGCCGGCCCCCACGAGTGAACCCCGCTTACGCCCCCGTACGCCACTTGTTTACGCCACTGGATTACGTCTGTGGGATCGCGACGGCGCAGTTTACACAAACGGGGTTTTCAACTGGGTCTGTTCAATTGATCGGCAAACGTTACGAGACGTTAGCCTCCGGCGAGTAGCGTCGATAAATCCCGTCGGTCGTGGGCGGCACGGCGGTGGTACGACGGTGCGATTATCGCGCAATTTGTCAATAGGTCGAACGCGGCGTGTTATCGTCGTCGTAGCGCCGACCATCGGCCTCGTCACTGCCAACAACGTCTTGCGGTTCATTAATAAATATCACCGCTGTAGATAGGTAACTCGTAAAGACCGGCCCCTCGGCCCCGTGTGATTCATCGCCTCATCGCCGGCCGCTAGCATTTCAGTCACGTCCCTACCCACCGCCCGGGTTTATCATTAACGACGTCGTACTTATACGTATACACGAATGCCGATCTCGTTTTGAGGTTAGGTATTTATATATATATATATATATATATATATATATAGGTCCTATACACGAGTCCTATATACGAACCGCGATATATAGATATACAATTTAATTGTTCATTGGTTTTTTACCGTCATTTTTTATCCCGTCGGAAAGCCGTTCTCTAAGCACACGCGCGTAACGTATTGTACCTGCGTTTACGTTTTTTATTATTATTATCGTATTACCGCGAGTCGAGAAAACTTTCTCGAAACAAAATACAATACGAATATTATCTAATAATACAATACCCTCACTCCCTCCGACCGCCAACTCACTCGGACGTTTTCTCCCCTTTTGACGTCACGGCTGGTTTTCGATTATTTTACAACGTTAAACGACAGAAAAAAAAAAAAAAAAAAACAAAAACGGCGCGGCAGGGCGAATTATCAGTCGGTCGATTGTGTTGCCCTAATCTCCGCCTAAAATTAACGAAACCCGGAATAAATAATATTGTTCATCACCTCGATTGGTTCAATGCGAAACTTCTGAATGGCTTTCCGTTAATAAATTACAACCATAAGCGCGTTTATTTACGCGCTTAACGTAATATATACGTATGTATACACAGAACGAAATGCATCTAGACCAGTGTTTCCCAACCATTTTACCACCACGGACCAATTCGACAATATTTTATAATAAACCGGACCATCTCAATTTTACGAAAACTAGGAATACCTTTTATTTTGCTCATTAACAAAAACACACGAAATTTATCGGAAAATGTTAACTTTTATTATTTTACTTTACATTTTATTACTATACTTCACTAATATATAATTATACTTCAATTTATTCCTCTGATACCTAGACACTTATAAAAGTGGAAAATGCTTATCGGTCTACAGCAGCAACAACGATAAGATAACCGTATAATATTATACGGTTCCTCAATAAGTCGTAATTTTTTTCGCTATTTAAAAAAAAAATAATAATTAATTTGTAATAGAAATCGAAGAAAAAATCTCTGGGATCGCGGACCACCGGTTGGGAAACACTGATCTAGATAATTAATGAATATCAAAATCATTGTTAACACAGGGCCCCGCAGGGAGGTCTATTGATTTTAGAATAGTAATTTTTTTTTTATCTTAACTTATTATCGAAACCGTTAACTCGGCGAAGTATCTATTGATTTGGCAAAATGTATTTGTTTATTTTAAGATTGATTTTCACTTTTTATTTTTCCGTTGCGGTTATGCCGTTTATGCCAACTGAAAACGTCTAGATAAATTAGTCTTTAACGTTGTAGCGCTTATTCAAAAAGACGGTTTTTTTTTTCAATTCGATAAAAACCATTTCATCAGATTGAAGAAAATCCGACTAAACAGATACGGTTCTTGTTGAAACAACAGAGTTTTGCGATAATTAACAATAATATTCCTTATCAAAATCTAACGAATATATTTTGTTCATTTCACTAGTGTTTTTGTCCGTGTCGATATATCTATCGCAAACGCATTCGTTTTTGTACACTTCGCGTAGCTCCATTTTGATCCGATGCCGGATGCACACATATATTTTATCGAGTTTATCGAGGAAATAACGGTAGAAGATTATTCGGGCAAATTATTTATTAAAATATCGTCATCTCTTAATAAAACAACGAAATGGATGCGAAAAAAAAAATATATATATATATATCGCTTTCGGCTCTATAATAACGATACATTTCCCTGATGCGGCCGGCGTTAAAATTATAAAAACCGACTGCTCTGCGGTCGGACCGAACAAACGTTTTCTTTTTTTTATATACATATAAACCTTTACTTTCCTGTTCAATTAAAATTTTTTTTGAAAATCCTATCATTTTTTTAATCCCGGTTCAACACAATAATCATACGGGTGTGTAAGTACCTAGTGAAAAAAAAAAATAATAAAAATAACGAGCGTATCTTTGAAACATGACAACGTCTAATTCAGTTATATTTAATGACGTGCAGAAACCCCCGTAGGCACGCGTACGAGTTTAATTTAATTCCCGTGGCACACGCTAGACGTAGAGAAAATTCATAGAAGTTCTTAAAAAAAACTACATATTTAAAAAAAAAAAGTGTTTTTTTATTATATGATTAAAAAAAAAAAAAAAAAAATTTATTTCGTATTTCTATATAAGACTACTTGCTATCAGTATCGTAAATGAGAAGAGTACAAACCGCAGATGTTCGAGAGAAAGATTATTTTCTCCTATTCGGTAAAGTTTGAATATATTTTTTTACTTTTATAACGACCACTTGACTTTCCCACTAATCTACTGCCCTATAATCATTGCGCACGGTAAATATTTCGGTACTTGCAGTATTTCGGTTGTAAATATGAAAACATGATTGAATTCATTAATGAGTTTACTTGGCATCGGTCGGAAATGTTCAATTTAAATTTGTTCGTATTATTTACGGGAACGAAACGTTTGAAATTCGTATGGATTCGTCAATTTTCAACGGTGCATTCACCATTGATTAAATAATGTAAACTTGTTTATAAACTTATACAAGTATTTTCGAATTAAATATCAAATCGCAGGTAATTCGATTTTTTTTTCTCGGGCGTTTAGGTTTTTCTTTCGTGGGGTTTGCAATGCCCTTAAAGCGTATTATTGTCTTCGGACGGGACGGGGTGGTCGGTTATTTTTCGCCGGAAAATCCGACACGGTGTGAAGGGTCCCCCCTTAGCACAGAACACATAACCTCAAATATTTCGTTTTCCCGAGTGGGAACTTGATCGATGGACAACCCCTCGGATTCGCATCGGAACCATCATGTCGTGTAGGTCAATCCGCGTCCAGCGTATGGGGTAAACGTTCCTCCGTGGATTTCGCTTTCCGGTCGTCACCGGGGGACTGGCGGACTGCCCGAGGTATAGGCAATATGGGCGTATAATAGTTTCCGGAGTTTTCACGATTTCTATCGATGGGGGGGGGGGAAATGCAGGTTATTACAGTTCCGACCCGTTGATTAGATGATAATAATATCGAAATTATTGTACGGATCGGATCGGCGGTACGGAAATACCGAACTCCGGGAGTCGCGCGCACAATTTTCCGAGACGCAGACGATTGAATAGACGATTGGATATACGATGACGACACACGTCTTTACTACGTGCCATCGTACGTAATAAATTATGAATTGAATTTTTTTTCCCCCGTCTCGACGTAACTGCGGGTCTATTTAAATATATATTAATTACGTTGACAACGAATCTAGTAAAAGAACAAATGAAAAAAAAAAACCAAAGTTTGGAGTATTATACGAGTTGCGCGTAAGTACGGCCGGTTACGATTTCGAAAATAATCTGCGGGCCATATAACAGCGTTAAACGAAAAAAAAAAATATTTAGCGACGGAATAAAAAAACCAGAACGAGAAATACGTAGAGAAAATTACCGTTATCGTAAATTAACCGGACGTACGCGCAACTAACATGAAATACTCCAGGCTTGGTTTTGTTATTTTACTACATTTTATTTCTTTTGTTTTATATATTTTGATATTTTATCGACTATTCGTTTTTAATAGAATTGTTCGGTTTTTGTTTTATATTTACTACATCAAAACAGATTTGTACACTGCAAATACATACACACATATTGGAATATTATTATATATAGTCCCAAATCAATCGACTGGGTTGTAATTTTAACCGCCGCGGGGATCAAAAGAAAGTCTTTTTTTTTTTCTTATATTTTTCGGTTCGTACTCCACCATTACAGATGTTTACTATGAGGAAAAAAAAAAAAGAAAAGAAAAAAGTTGGAAATATATACGGCTCAAAGGCTTTGAGCGTGTAAGTTTACGATTGCCTATGTGTGGCGTCGGTATGTATAGGAATACGTTGTTTGTCAAACAAAAAAACGTACGACGAGAAGAGAAAAATATAAATCGGTGACCCCTTCCTAAGAAAGCGATTACTGTATTTAAATTGGACGGCACGTGAACGTGCGTGAAAAAAAAACGCGTTGGTAGTTACCGAGAATAAAATATAGATTCCTCCAGAAATGAGTATGTCTGTATATTTACGAGACACGTAGAAAATTAAAAAAAAAAAAAAAAATGTCCGCACAGTAATTGTTCACGAATCAAAAATAACAACGTAGAGCGACTGTATTTTTCGGTTTAAACGAAAATATGTTTTCGTTATTTTTTGAAATCTTTTTCGTTCTCCGAACGAAATCTACAATTAATTTTCTCTTCCGATCATCACCTTAAGAGGTAGTCGCGGTCGCGCTTAACGTAAAATAAACGCGAACGAATTTAAAATCGGTTTTCAGATCAAACACACGTTATAAAATGTGCAGAATTTACAGCATGACCTCGTTGATGTTTTACATTTTTCATCGTTCAAGCCGAGATAAAAAATAACGTATTTTTTTTTTAAAACCAACGACGAGTGTCTTATTTAAAACGTCTACAAATTCCATTCTGTGATATTGTCCCGGAAAAATTCGAAATTTGTATAGATTTTTAAATACGTAGCATATAACGCCGGTGGTAGATTTCGATTAATAAACTGGCAATTGTGAATTTTTCAGATGGTCGGGAAGATGATTAAGGGCGGAGGTGTGGCCATCAGCGGCCGCGAGTATTTGGAACAGGCGGTGGCCGTACACTATCCGTCGTTATCGGGCGAGCTGACGCTGTTGTCGCTGTACAAGGCGGCGCTGACGGCCGGCAAGGCGTACAACGACCACAAGCATCATCACGTGCACAACTTCCATCATGGGTACGACGAGTCGGTGGACGAGGCCGACACCGAGGAACCAGCCACCGCCCCGCCGCCGACCGACGCTCCCGGCCCGGATCCCACGCGGCCGCCGCATCTCGCGCACGGCGGTGTGTTCGTCAACGGACAGCTGGCGCCCAAACTGCCGCTGAAGCCCATCGCGACGACGTCGGTCGCCACGGCGCCCAAAGACCTGTACCAGCCAACGCTGATGTTCGACGATCAGCAGCACGTGTTGTTCGACGGCGGGCTGTACGATTTTTACTCGCCGCTCCGGGGAGTGGGCAGCGTCTCGTCGACGACCGCCAGCGAGGACGACGCGTTCCGCGTTAACTTGTTGGACAGGGCGGACGACCGTCGGTACAAGAGGAACGCCACCGAGGCGGACGACCGGCAGTACAAGATGAACGCCACGGAAACGGACACGGGTACCGCCCGGCCCAAGAGGTGGACGCCCGTGCCGCAGTCGTACAGAACGTCCCGGTCGGGTACCGATTTCGAACGGAAGCTCGAGCCGGCCGAATGGGAAGTGACCAAAGTGGCGTCCGTGTGCGCGGCCTGCGAACCCGATCCGTTCGCCGCGGCTGTCGTGCTGTCCTGGCACGAAACCAGAAAACAGTTCTACAACGGCGTCCTGTTCCTGCCCGCCTTGCCCAAATGTTATCTGTTTTAATTGTGCACTTTCCGCCCCTCCCCCCCCTCCCACTCACCAACATCCCCGCCAATGCGCGTTCGTCGAATTCCCAGGTTTACGAGCTCGTCGTCATTATTTTTAGCCTTAAAGAATTTTTCTCGTTTTTCGAAATGTATTGACGTATATGCGCGTCGAGCATTTACAGACGCCGTGCGATATTGAAATGCGCTAATAATCCCGGGAATATCGTCAAAAAATTAGAGCTCGTAAAACTAGGAATTCGAACCCGTAGCGTACCGCCAGCCCGCACCCGCCCACCACCCCATCCGCAAACACATTCGCCATATACGTACACAGCGGGACGACGCGCGGGTCCGGACGGGAAAGCGGGCGGCGGATCGTTTGCAAAAATATAATTATGTAAATACGCGTAAAAGTTAAGACACTTGTAAATATAATATTATGTCATTACCGTATAAGCGCAACTGTACGGCCAGATTAAAATAATAATAATAATAGTATAAATTAAAAAAAAAAATAAAAAAATCGAATAAAAACGAAAAACGAGTCGGCGTGTAGTAAACAACCCTTAACAATGAAAAAAAAAAAAAATCCCGGTAAATATGCTAGATGTACGATTTATGTTTGGCGCTTAAAATAATACTGAAAAAAAAAAATAAGCACACTTTATATAGTAAAACCAATACACATTCATCCTCGCTACGTTCGGAATCGAAAATTATTTGAGTTATATTTTTTATTGCCACGCAAGGGCGGTTGGAATTACAAATTTTACCGAAAGATTTACATTTATTGTTTTTACATTAGAATATATTAAAAAACAAATATAATATTACAATAAAAAAATTGGACCGATTACTGTTGAACGTCCGGCGGCGATTATAATGGTATTATAATAAATAGATGGGGGCCGCGACCGCCGGTAAGATCGGAAACGTTTTGCCGCCTCTCTCCGGCAGTCGAGAGGGGTCGCCAATAAACAGGCGGGCTTTATTTCTGTATAATAATATTAGAAAATCGACATCGTTACGTACGTGATTTCGAAATAAAATTGTTTTGGCCTCATCGGTTCGCCTCCTACAGAGAACCGTATCCGTTTCCGTTATGCGTAACAATAATTATATTTTCTAAGCATGCCGCGCGTTCGATAATTCCCCGGTCCACTGCAATAATATCAGGCCGGCGGTACTCGGTAACCGTAAATCAGAGACGGGCGACACCGGAAATTTAAACGTTAAAATTTAAAACGTTGGCAAAAAAAATAAAAATATTCTATCATCCCCTTCCACCGTACACTCGGCGATAAAACCGCAAAACTCCCGTATTTCTTATACGGTTTGCCGCAGACAACATTAGGACCGCTGTGAACAGTCCCGGTCGGTTTTTAGCGAAGCCGGCCCGAGAAAAATATTGAAAAAACTACACTATGCCCGTTTGTAATCCTAAGATCAGTTTGTTGCATTTCTCCGCGTCCACTCTGTTTGCAGCTCGATTCTTCCGGGCCCCTATTAAAGTTCTCTATGATCATATTTTCTCTTGCAATATGCCCTTCGATTAATGCCTTGGGCGAGCATTCGCGCTGTGCACTTGCCCTCCTATCGTCATATCACTTCCGAATTGAACGCACCGCCGCCATAACTGTCGTTTTCTTTGTATCCTACATCCCATAGTACCACTTCGTTTGGCACCCACTCGATCGCGGGTTCCGTGCATAATTTCTTTTAGTATTTGTTTTCCTTATCGGCAGAGGCTGGCCGCTGTTGGAGATTAGTAGGTGGCATTTATCTCGAAACGCTCGGTTCGCCCGTACCATCCGTAAATTCGTATAATTAATTTTAAAAAATAATAATAATATCGAAATCGATACGTACCGCGGACATGAAAAATAACAAAGAATATCTACTTGTGTATTGGCCGGGATCTCTAACGGAATTATACGAGTATAATATCGAGTAATTAAATTTCTACCCCCACGGCGCCCGGTATACCGAAAAGAACATTAATCGCGGAGACCCTGCTCCCAATGCGGCACCGACAATTCCGTAAAAACCATTATACGATTGCGTTATGGGAAAATAAAAAAAACCGAAGAAATACAATCAGTTTTGCCGGATTTCGTATTGAATTGCCGTCCCGGGTATAGTTAGCATTTCACAGTTTGAGGGCCGTTACCTACCCCTACCACGAGCTCGTCTCTGTCTCGGACCCCGCACCGTATCCAACGCAATATCTCTTAGAATACAATTATTATTACCTATATATATATATATATATATATATATATATATATATATATATATATATATAATTTTCTCCATTCTTTCACTATACCACAATATCTTATATACGACGACGTGCCATTCCGATTCCGGGCCGGTCTATTATTATTATTATTATTATTATCGGCTCTGATCGAATTTACCGACTTACTCGAGGGGGAGGTGGACTCCGTTATCTCCGTACGTCTAACGCGTACGTTTAGACCGATTTTTCGTCGATTATCGACGTAGCTAAGCGATAAGTGAGTCGTCCTGAAAACCGATGATTAAACGAAAATTAAATTGGAAAAAAAAAAAAAAAAAGCGATCCCGGTGTACGCGCCGCGCTCTTCCCGTCGAATTCAAATGCATTTTCAGCGCTCTTATCGCTCCTCGCCCGCACGTCAACCGTGCAGAAAATCGGTCTAAATCGCGTACGTGCCGGACAAAGAAAGACGAGTGAATCTCCTTTCCGTTTCGAATCCCTTGAAAGTCCATAATATACAACTCTTATACTCTTGAACGATATCAAACGCGTACGTATAAATCGTTTCCGGCGGGTCTAATACAGTTGGACGGGATTCGACGTTCCGGGACAGAACGGACTCTTATCGTCCCTTTATCCCTCCCCTCCCACAGGTTTCACCGTTCGGTTTCGTATTATTGGGCTCGGATTTACGCCGTAAAAAGTGAACAAATAATATGCACTTTTAAATGAAAAAAAAAAAAAAAAACAACAAAAATTACCAATTATACACACGAAAAAACTTTGTTTGTTTTTCAATCAATCGAATTGATTTACGTGCAATACGTACAAATCCCATCGTGATAATATATTCGCAATCCACCATTGTCACGTTTAACGTTTAAAAATCGTAAAAAAAAAAAATAATAACAACAAATCTAATACGGAATATGTAAACCAATTGTATCGGATATTTGAATGTAAAATAAAAAAAAAAAATTACAAAAAATAGGCACGCAATTAGAATTTAATCGATCATAAAAAAATTGTATCATTTCATTCGGCGGAATATGGATCGAAATCGTATCTGGGTGAGCGTTTCAAATCGGATAGATAGAAAAAAAAAAAAAAAATAAAAATAAAAAATACGCAATAACATAAACGACCGAGCCCTAATAATGATTACAACAATCGGGGTGATTAATTAATACGAAGTAGAAAAAAAAAAATAAAAAAAAAAAAACGATTCAACAATACAAACCCGACTCGTACAGCGCGTTATTATACTATACTTAATACTATTTTCCCGTTGTATTATACTTCCGCAATGTCGTTATTATTTTATTTTTATGTAAGAAATAAATTATATTACAATAATATATTATTATTTTTTAAGTAGAAAATAACTGTATAACTGTGATATTTTTACGTGTACATAAATTAACTAATTAAATAAATATATATATATATATATTATAATACAATGCATTCATTGATTTACTTGGGAAACGTACAAAATAACAATAACACTTTTGAAACCAATTTACATTTATTTCACGAATCGATTTTTTATACCCCGTACCCGTGCATAATTGTGTTAGTATTCACAGTTGTGTTATTGTATTCTAAATTAAATAATGTGAAGGATTTGATTACATTGCAGACGTCTAACGAAATAATTACATTTCCTCGGGTAAGTTTTATTTTCTTTTCCTTCGGGATTTACCGGTATCGGTATCGTCGATCTATTGATTAACTCGCGATATTCAGTTTAAAAAAAGTCGCGAAAATTTATCGAGTTTCCCATGCACTACGTGTAATCGTTATATTTTTATTATATTCATTGAAAATTAATTGCATTGGTAATACTATAATAAAAATAGCATTATATTACGCAATAAAAAATAAGTAAATTATATTTTTACGTTTTAAACGCAAAAAACGAGGTCGGATGGAAATTTCAATAGAAATCAATCGAAAAATTATGCATAATATTTTGCGTTGTGCAAAAACGTATGAGAAAACGAACGCGGTTATTCAATGTGTTGAATACGATTTGACCGCGGTTCAAAAATATGCATAAAAAAACGGTTGAAACGTTAAATTAATTAATTAAAAAAAAAAAAAAAAAACCGTTTGGCACTTACCTTGGTCTTGTGTATGTGTTGATGTTGATATTCGGAATCGAATTCCGGTTCGCTGAAGTACGACTGGTCCTGGTCCCACGTGGGCGCGGCTATTGTGAGGCCCTGCGGAAGCGGACCGCCTTCGGTCGACTCGAACAGCCGCAACACCGACCTGTCCCGGATGTCGTTGAGATGGGACCTGCGAGCGGAAAGTAAAAAAAAATAAGTCACACGACAACGCGAGTAAACGACAAAAAGTCGACAAAGTCGGAGCTGTTGTAAAGGGCAAAACGGCTGTACTCTCCCGTTAACACCGGCCTCACCGTCGGCCGACAGTTATTATTTGTCTTTTTCGATTTCGCGAACAAATCGCCAAGACTTTGGGGGGTTTTTTTTCTGACATTCGTTCAGAGGATACACCAACCGGCGACGATGGTTTCAACCCGATTCTCGTTCGGATATAATATAATTGCATAAGTTCGACAGGCTCGATTGTAATTTTTCAAATAAAGTCAAATTTTTAAAAAAAAGAAAAACAAAAAACGCTCGACAGGATTACGAGGCTGACCGAAAATCCAATGTCACCGTACCGTCTTTACGACGAATTATAGTACCTCGTCGACTTTACTTGCAACGTGTCTGCGATCAGCAAGACTGGATAAATTGTTCTCGATAGGCTCATGTGGAGGACAACGATGCATCATTAGAGAAAAAAAAAAATCACCCGCCCAATACATTGTGTTCGTTTCCCTTTCGCTATATCAATCCGACCCATTCCGCCAACCAGATCGACTAATATTATTATTGCTCCGGTAATCTATTTTCTAACGTACGTAGGTATAGTATAATATTATCCGGCGTTTTATCCAAATAATAATAATTATGTAAGGGCGAATTTCGAGAATAGAACGTTTACAAACAAATTTGTTTAGATATATTAATACTCGATAAAATATCAAAATTTATATATAAAAAGAAAAAAAAACCCAACATTTTTAAATAAATGTAAAAAAAAAAAAAAAAAAAATTGGTAAAATAACAAAACTGAACCTGTAGTATTATACAAATTGTGTGTAAGTACGATAAAAATCACCATCAGGTAATACAACAGCGTAAACGAAGTAGCAGCACACCTTTCTCCGAGTAAAAAATATATACATATTTTTTTTTTTTTTTTTTCAATATGAATATTGATAATAAAATATTATTTATCTAACAATATTGCAGAGTGTACAACATTATTATCCAACTGCAGTGATATTTATTTATATTCGAGAATAATTAATAAAAGCATAATAATTATAAAATAGAAATGTGTACGTTTTAGAAATCTTTTAAACCGCCGAGAAGTAAAATTTATTAATTAAAAAATATATGGTTTGTTCCGTCGATACGCCCAAAAAATGTATACTGGATTTTTTTTTTTTTTTTTTAAATTATTATACCAAAAATACGTAACCTATTTTTGGATTATAACTAATTTTAATATTTACGATGTGGCAAAAAAAAAAAAAATGTATATTAATTTTAACTAGGTTTTTTTAATAAAAAAAAAAACTTATAACGTTATGACGAACTATAGGAAATTATATTTTACAAAAAAAAAAAACTACAGTTTTCGAGAAAAAAAAACTTGATTTATTTTGCGGAAATAATCATATTATAAATAATTAAATTTAAAATTAACAATTATGGAAAAAAAAATCAATATAAATTATATTTTTATTTATTCGGAATCGTTTTTAATTTAATATACGAAAAGCGCGTTCGAATATAAGTATAATAATCTACTTTGAAAATTATATCGAGTTTTTTTTAACGAAATTATGAATTTGTTGAACTGAGAAGAAAGTCCAACTACAGGTTCGTTTTGCTGAAAAATCGAAATAATCACATCTTTTGCCGTGAAATGAAATTTCTAATAATATTTAAATTAAATAATACTAAAGAAAATATAAACCATTTTCAACAGCCACATTGGGTCATGGCTACAATCACTTTATCCTTCTATCGGTCCTTTGCTCATGCATCTTTTATTTGCACATTTTTACAGGTCTTAAGTCATTTTCCACGACTTCCTTCCATCATCGTGTTTGGGCACTCCTTAACTGGCCTAACCTTCCGCTCTCCAAACATGACCGAACCAATTCCATTCACCAGCTCCTGCTGTACAATACGATGGTTGGGTCTCCCAAAAATAGCATATAATGTCTTTTCTATTGCATGCTCTTGTTTCCATATGTTATATACTGGGACAAATAATTTTCTGTAGTAAAAAAATAACTGGTCCGGGTATTTGTTCGGTTTCTCGTGGTTTTACTGACAAGCACCGAAATAGGAATTTTGAGAAAACAAATTACATCCCCCGACTGCCACTTCCAATGTTTAATTATTTATCAAAAATAAAAATAAAAAAAAATGTGCCGGAGAATAATAAAGCACACGTCATCATCATTATTGTTTAAAACTATAATAGCCTACTCACTTCTGCTCGGAATGTAAAATTACTTAAAAAATTAAATTAGATTCACCGTTGTATATTATGAGCGGCAACATTATGATGTACCCGGAATATTTAATTACGAGGTAGGCATGGTTAGATTTATATATATATATATATCATTTTTTAAAAGTACGTAAAATTATTAAAATTTATGCATATAGGTAGGTATACGGTGGAAAAAAAAAATCGAATGCGATGCGACTGCTTTGATAAATAGGCTCTATAGAAATGAGGTACGCGAAGAAAATTATAACAACCGTACACGTGCTGTAATAAATAAACAACATGTTAGATTCAAATCTCATCTCATCGTACGGTTTAACATTAAAACGATAAAACGATGGGGAACCAGCATATATATATATATATATATATATATATATATATATATATATATATATATATATATATCGATAATAATAACGGTATTGTGTGAAATTAATAATAATGACCATTCGATTTCATATAAATGTAATTCGAAGAAGATAAAAAAAGGTCCTTCGTTATTTTATAATCATTTATAAATATTTACAATATATTAATTTCACAAAATAAAAAAAAATAATATATATATATATATGTATATCGTTTTATTTATCGGATTATTTACAAAACTCAAAGTTCAAGCGACGATATTCAATTAATACCGCAGAAATAATTTTAGTATTATTATCGCTGTAAAAACAAATATAACTTTCAGAATTTGCCGTCTCAAAAACTCAATAAAACTATTTGTATTCCTTTAATTATATACTATACCTAATAGTTCGTAAGCTTAAATCAATTACCCCTACTGTTAAAACACAAATATTTGTAGAACAATGTACACAGAAATAAATCGAAAGTTAATTAAAACTAGTTCGGAACGAGCGTTATAGGACAGATATCTTATCAAGTTTAATGGAAATAAAAGTCATCATATATTGTCGCAAGAATTCGAAGAAAACAAATTAGTCTTAACTGTTTTTTTTTTCTTATTTAAAAATAAAAAAAGTTGTCGGTTGTATAATTTTGGAATATTATTATTTCTTAAAACAGTTAGGCACTGATTGAAATCGGATTTTAAATTAAAATTGTTTTGAAATGTTCGCGTATTTGTAATGTTATGAATAAAATGGCGAGTTAAAAAAAGAAGAAAAAAAACCGATGTCTCTATGAAATACAATATAACTGGTGTTTTATAGTCTACCCATAAGTCCATACCCTGCTGTCGAGAATAATGATTTCTGCTTATTTGTAAGTGTCCGAAACAGAAACGAAAATTCCCTGTAGTTTACTTCTGGAAGTATGTGAGAGATTTAAAACAACGAAATTCTCGTTTTCGTTGTATTTCTTTATTTAGTTTAAATTAACGACTGACGATTTCTCAGAGTCTTCAATAAGATACACTAATAAATTGTTTTTTTTTTTCCCTTTACAGCCTGCATTTAAACCCTCGACACCTCCTAGGTCCTATTTTTTCATTTTATGGTCCTTCGCGAGCAGAGATCTCGAAAACATTTCCCTTTTGAACTTGTATCCGATAACATTCTACAATTTCAGTCCTTCAACGCCTCGAAGCACGAGCACATTTTTCAAAACCATTTCGTTTCATTGTCAAATTTTGTCGAATAATGTATAAACAATCCCGTTGTCTGATTTTTGTGAAATATAGTAACGGCGTGGGAAAGCAGCGAAAAAGAAATTAATATTTAATATTTGACCCAAAGGAACTACTGCAAAATTAAAAATATAGTACTACCGTGATAAAAAATAATTATCGAAAAAGTGTGGTCACCGATATAAATAATTATATTCAAATTAATGTCGGCCCAATGAAATTGATATTTAGCGGTCACGGAGATAATGCCGCGAGACGAAACCGATCCGTTTTTTTAATTTTGCGTGTTCAATTGGATTTTAGTACATACGAGAGAAATGCGAGAGAATATTTATAAAATAACGATAATGATTGTATTTTGAGACGAGAAAAGACACATACATATTTATCGATCGGCCGTAAAATGATAATATTTCTTGTTTTTACGGGATTACAGGTGGTTGAACGACATCATAATACGATAACGTTTTATCCCATTAGGTATCGAATATATTATAGTAATTTTAAAACACATTTTTATCTTCGCTTTCATTATCAATAAAAAAAAACAGTATCGAAAAACCGTTGGTTAAATAACATTGTTACTCGTGAAATCAACATGAACCGTATATGCGAACATAATTAACCGGGGTACTATGATTATCTATGATTATAATCAACAACGATAATTCAGTCGTTATCAGTATCACGAAAAAAAATAAAAAGACGTAATCACGATTTGTATCGTAAAAAATATAAAAAAAATCGTGAACAAATTGAAAATATTTTGTGTTACCAGTGCAAAATAGAGACTGTTTATAATCATATACCCAATCGAAATCGCGCCTTCAGACGATCAGACCATTAAGACGTTGTTTAGACCAGTGTTTCCCAACCGGTGATCCGCGGTCCCATTGATTTTTTTTCTTCGATTTCTATTACAAATTAATTATTATTTTTTTTTTTTAAATAGCGAGAAAAATTACGACTTATTGAGGAACCGTATAATATTATACGGTAATCTTATCGTTGTTGCTGCTGTAGACCGATAAGCATTTTCCACTTTTATAAGTGTCTAGGTATCAGAGTAATAAATTGAAGTATAATTATATATTAGTGAAGTATAGTAATAAAATGTAAAGTAAAATAATAAAAGTTAACATTTTCCGATAAATTTCGTGTATGAGATTTATTATTAATTTCTTGTTAATGAGCAAAAAAAAAAAAAGGTATTCCTAGTTTTCGTAAAATTGAGTTGGTCCGCGACCCATAAAATATTGTCGAAGTGGTCCGTAGTGGTAAAAAGGTTGGGAAATACTGGTTTAGACGAACCAATAGAAGAGATAAAAGTTATTTCCGCAGATCGTTTTATCGAACCGATTACGATGTTGACTATAACGGCTATCGGGTGGTTTATGCGATCCGGCGAGGTTTAATTATTCGGTTTGACGATTTAGAATTACAATGAATAGTAATATATATATATACGTATATTTATTGATAATGCGAGTTGACAATACATTTTTTTTTTTTTTATTATTATTTATTGTATCTAATCCAAGCGGACTTATCGGGAGAAATATCTACGACGGTGTCGTATAAATCGGGACTCGGGACGACTAGACCTCGTATTTCTCACGGAAATCGAAACGGCACTAGGTCGTCTCATAAATAATACAAAAAAACACACCGCCCGATTTATATTATATACGAAATTGACGTATCGCACGAGAGACCGACGAATATAACGCGGTCAGGTTACAAAATAAATGTCCATATACGTTTCGGCCGAAATTAACTTTTTTTTTTTTTTTTTTTTGTTCCGGCTCGTGTCATTTATTACATAATTGTACACTGTCCGCAATCGCGGTTGTTTATTAGGGAATCTGAAAATTAGTCAATTATAAGTGCGAACTGTATCACGTCATCGGTTTTACAAATATCACTATTATCGTACGCCCGTTACCGTACGGCAGAGTAAAATCGTACCCATTTTGGGACACTAAACTCTAAATCATAACGGTTGACCTAACGATACCGTACGAGGTAATACGATATTTTGTTTTACACTGTAATAGTAATAATAATAATAATGAAATCCATCAAAAAGAATTTAATGCGGTAAAGCAACGGCGAACAGACACATAAAATCGAGCACAGGGTCGATTATAAAAAATGTAAAACTTGTATTTCGTCCGGTAACTTTTAACAGGCGAATTATTAATAATATTATAATAGTACAGTTAAATAGTTGGGTTTTTTTTTTTTTTTTTTTTTTTTTTTTTAATAATTTAAAGAACCGTACCTGAGATCTTCCAGTTCGTAAAACATGTCTTTCGATGAATCGTGTATATAGATTTTGACCAGCGGCGAGTCCATGTATTCCATAGTGAGCTGTTTGGGAAACGACCTGACGAACAGCGCCTTGACCGTGTCTATGGAGGTGATTTCGTTCGGTAACAGTGCCCGTTTCGTTTCGCTGCGGTATTGCAAAAACACCAATCCTAAATTCCCGGGGAAAACGACAAACAGAAAAAAAATAAAAAATAATAATAATTCAAATCAATAAACGTTTTCAATAGACATTTAATAATAATAAAAAATAGAAAAAATGTAATACTATAAACAGCTTGAAGACAATTTGAGCAGTTCGTTATATATGCATGCATACGTTCGAGAAATGATATGTATATATATATATATATTATATATATTTGTATTTATTAATTACGAGGTTTATTTATACATCAAGAAAAAATAAATAAATAAAAATACAATTTTAAATCTACTATTTCAAACAAAACGAAAACCATAAAAAAAAAAAAAATAAAAAAAACAACAGAAATGTGAAAAATAGTTTTCTTTTTCTTCTCTATATTGGGAAAAAGTACCTAAGAAATGGTTTGGACGAAAGCAGTGACGTAGAATACCAGGAGTTTGTAAATATATACTCTCTAATTTTAATGCGATTATTTTTCCTGCGTTAATTATCCACTAGAATAAAACATAGATGGAATTTCATAAGAAATTAATAAAAAAAAAAAATTTTAAATCTCTCGAGAATGATGACGATGAAAAAAAATAAATAAAAAAATGTTTAATATGTATGGCATACACAACTAATTACCCAAGTAAAATATTATTTTATTATTTTTAGTAAATTTAATAACTCGTCGTTATATTCTTAATAAAGAAATTCCGTACATTTACACTTCTTTTTTTGTAATTACGTATATTAAAAAAATCCGGTCGATTTTTGCAATAATATTATATAACGTAATATTATTATTTTATAAAGGTTTCCGTGTTAAAAAAAAAAAAAAAAATGATAAATTCATAAAAAAAAAAAAAACAAAAACAAAAACAAAAACCCAATAAACGGTTGTTGAAATAATTCAATTAAATTTAATCTGTAGTACACTATAACCGTTAATATAATTTAAACATAATTTTAAGTGCGGCGAACTAGGCGTTTAAATTTTTCATTATATTTTTCAGCCAATCTCATTTTTTTTAGCATCGTGTAACATTTGGTCCGAACCATATGAAATTAAATACTAATAACGAAAAATAAAAAATAAAAAAAATAGTATAATTACTATACATTTCGAGAACAATTGATGCGTATACGTTTTTTGTTTTTAATGACTGTTCATGATGTGTATTGTACAAATTATTGTATTAAACGAATTGCGTATTTTTTTTATGTATAATTGACCACGAGGAGTATAATTGTTAGAAATCAATTTTATGTGATAACCGGATTGGACAAAAAAAAAAATTTAACACCACCATTTGAAAATAATTACATTTATTCAGTAAACTAACATCGTAATTCGTATTTTTATCACGTTTCACCGAAACCGGTTACAAAAATAGATACCTTACTGAGTCATAGAAAACCCGCGGAAGCTTTGAGAAGGAATATAATTTTTTAATTCTATATTTATATAACCAGTTTTAAATTAAAATTGTTTTACCGTACCGTTCATTAACGCGTTGACATTATCAATAGTTTAAGCATAATTAATCGTATTTTTTTTTTTTTATTTTTTTTTATGTAAATGAATTAAAACCGATAACCGTGTTTAACCGGTTAATTTAATTAACTTGCTAATATACATTATTAATTATTAAGTGTTTACGCCTCGAAGCTTATTATTATTTATCGATAATAATTATTATCAGTGGCAAGCCATTAAAATAGAAAATATTAATAATTATAATTACGGACGGTAACAGCCTATTTTGTATTAATAATGGTTTGGAATTAATTAACGTTATTAATTTCGATTTCGGTGTATGCGCGTACGCATGGATATATTGTTTTAATTTAATATCAAACCTAAAACTTTCGACAAATACATTTTTTTACTGAGTAGTTTCAAGTTTACACCGACAATATGAATTGTGTAACCGTACAGTTTTAATAAAGCTGCGTGTTCGTTATAATTTCGAACGTAAAATATATAAACTATTTAGCGTATTCGTACAATTATAAGTTATATAAATTATATAATTTAGTTGAATATTATCGATAAATAAATGCTAAATGCGTTTCTAACCAGAAACAAATATATTCATTTGTGTTAATGTAAGAAAGACTTACTGTGTTGGACGAGGATGATTATATTATTATGTAATTTATTTGGTTTTGTAAAGCTGGGCAAGTTTCTCAACATTAACTGACCTATTGAAGTTAAATTGGTTATTATACAAAAAAAAAAAAAAAAAACCCCCAATAAAATTAGAAATTAATTTTCAAATTTTCGACTATGTTAAATTAATGAAAGTAATGACTTAAGTTTAGAAAAAAAAAAAAAAAATGTAACTTATCTAAATAATTTTTATTAAAAAATTAAATAAATTGCAAACATACGTAACGCTGATTTGTTCTAAACAATTTTTTTTTTATTTTACGGCAACAGCAACAATAATTCTCATTAGATAATACGAAATAAAAATAATAAAATAATCATTGAACATAAATCATTAAATTCATCGGTTCTATCACATTTTAAATAAAAATTTTGCACATAAAATACTTACCGAAAAATAACTGTTAGAAATTACAGACATTTATACAAAAATTAAACCGACCTAATTTAAAATTATTAACACGTGTAACTTTGCAATTCATTTCTAATACTATTTAATTAATTTGTGCCAGCTTTGTTAATTTAGAAATATAACATGAATTTTTGTAAATGTTTTTATTTTTTTTCAAATTGTTTTATTTTTTAATTGTATATTTGACAATATTTACGAATAAATGGATAATTTTATGTGAATTTTACGAGAGCGAACGCCGAGTATATACGCATGTTTCGCGGATGGGTAGATAAATGTTTTTTCGAGTATCTATTTATCTGGTAAAATTTAGCATACTGTTTTTTTTTTTTTTTTAACTCAGTTATAAATAACCGGATACCGTAAAAATTTCATGTTAATATACACAAAAGTTCGCCGGAGATCTTTGTATTGGTTGTGTATACGCGCTCGGAAATGTCTTACCGTTCCACTACAGTGTAAAAAAAAAAAACTATAAACGTACCCTGCAAAAACACTGAGTTTTCAGGTGCATTCGATTTAAACGAAAATGATGAAATAAATGTAAACGTTTACCTATAATGACTTGACGTATATTTTTAATCTACATTATTCGAGTTTATGAGCCATAATTTTGATTCAAAATATTATCGTAAAATCATATATATATATATATATATATATAATAAAAAAATTAATATTTAAATAAATATATACACATATATATATATATATATTTTTATTTTTTTTTTTGAAAAATTCATTATGATGACAAGTGATAATATTATCTTTACATTATACCGTAGATCATGTATTCACGTCATTTGTGTGTTAAAGATCGTTGAAATTAAATAATGCGCATTTCTAAACGTGAACGAATTATTATTACAATTAAATAAAATAATAAATATGTATGTATGTATAAACGTACGAAAAACAAAAACAAACATAAAAAAAAAAAACACAAAACGAACTTTCCTCTGTTGCATGCAATTAAACTATATAATATATATAAGACGACGGAATGTATAGTAAATATATATATTTATATATAAAAATCGAAACAAATATAAATGTAAAAAAAAAAAAAAAAAAAATGGTGTTTGGTGCCCGACATACAAAAGCTAACAGTGTGATATTTTTTTTTTTTTTTTTTTTGTCATTTATTTTTACCAAACGTATTACGAGATGCATATTAAACTATGGCTCACCTAAACTTTGCCGCGTGTGAGTCATCATATTATGGAAAGCCATTTCGTCATTCAACATCGGGTCACCTTACAAGACATAAATTATACCACAGCTCACAGTTTCAAGATTAAAATTCATTTTGTAACACAAACACATAAATTAAAGATATCGCGACGAAGTTGATGAACACATTTATATAAATAAATTACTATTTATCTCGAAGGTATTGCAATTCTTTATGATACGGTCGTCGGATCAAAGGTTTTACCGTTGAGCGAACTTTCTCTAAAACGTTTCAATCGGGCGAACTATTTACGCGCCAATAGGCATTTGATAAGAGTTCCAATAACTTTAAGAATCGCATAAATAGTTTTTTTTTTCTTTTTTTGTTGCCCAACAACAGACGGAAATCGATTTTAAAAGTTCTTCGTTTTCTTAATTAAAACAAATTCACGTCTCGTCGTTTTGTCGAATGCTAGATGTATGACGGTTGACGGTTTCGGAATTAATTTGCATAAAAGTTTTATTTATTATCGTTTATATATACAAAAGGCCGGGCTTAATAATATAACAATAATGCATATAGACAAAATGGATTTATTATTATAGCGGACGGTATATCTCTCTTGTCCTCTGTAAGGTCTACATTGTAGTTTTCCACTATTTTAATCTTTTATAATATTTTAATGTTCATAAACATATTATATGATATAATAGGCTACCCTTATGAGGGTAGTAGAATAACTACGAGGTACAGTATATATATATATATGGGTGAGGTTAGGTGAGAAAAGTTTTAAACAGATGGTGCGTTACACAACATTTAATGATGCATATATGTTAAAGGTTAGGTAAAAGTTTGGCAAATATTGCATCCACTCGTCGTATTGTTTTCAAATATTATTTTAACTACCGATCTACTTTATTAATTACGAATTATTTACAAACATAATCGGTTAAATTTTCTCGGACAATACGAGTGAAATGTATTGGTTCTAGGATAGGAATTATTTTGCGGTCCTGTTATATGCACAATCCTACGAGTATCTTGAAAACAAATTACGATTCGAATTGTCGTCTTTTTAAACTTTATAAAAACAGAAAGTAGGGTTAGTATGATAATAATAATTGTGTACAACGTTTAGAGCACGACGACGATATTATATAAAATAAAATACACACGGACTAGGTTAAACGAACCCAACGAAATTTATTAAAATATTATTATTATTACGAATTTTTTTTTTTTTAAATTTAATATTAATTAATTAATTCTATAACGAGTCTATTCGAATTACAACGGTTATTGTCCGCATTACAAAAACAACACGTTTTAGCTACCGGATATAATTAAAATCGGACGTATCTATAGCCACCCCCACATGCCACCCCGGATCGTGCAGGCAAAGCTCAGTGTTCGTAGCCCAATGGATGGGAAGACCACATGTTTCGCTAAATACTCGTATTTAGCTACAAATAATTACGAATCCTCTCTAATACGGCGTAAAGGATATATTCAGGAAAATGTCGATGCTCACAATACGTTGTATACAGATTTTCAAACGATTCGTTGCGTTTTCGAAACTAAATAATATTCTGTGTCGATATTGAAAATCAAAATCTACCTAGAGATTTCTCCATTTATTAAATATTTATTCGTTATAGACGGATTGCTATGAAATTTATTCCAGGTGTCTTCTAAACACGAAACCCGCATTTCTAAAATATATGTAATAAATTATCAATAATGTAATTGTTTTGAATTTAATACGAATGTATAATTTGTACGAATATATTGCGGGGGGGAAATAACCGAAATAAATATTATCGAAAGCATATTTTATACTACTTTTTTCTAATAAAACAAATCACTAATCAAAATAACACATTATAATTTTATTATTTTCTTTTTCGTTTTTTTCGTATATCGTCCGCTGGGTGGCCCTATGTATTTTAGACGGAACGATACGGTTGGTTTATACCGGGGATCTCCAACCTACTGTCCGCGCGCCGGTTCCGGCCCGTCAAACTTTTTGAACCGGCCCGCCAAGTTAACTGATGATAATTATGATAATTCGTTTTGAGCGTATTCGAATTTTCGAAAATCCACTGATCGTAGAATTTGAAACATTACCAACGGAGCTCCGGCTTGTAGTTATCGAGCTCTCGTCAAACAACCAACTCAAACACTGTTTCATGGAAACCATATTGCAAAAATCGTACGCCATGTTATCAGAGGACTCGTTTCCGAGTCTCAATAAACGTGACCGTGAAACGATTTCAACATTAAGCTCTACCTACCTATGCGAGCAAACTTTTTCCATAACGAAATACGTCAAATCGAACTATAGAACCTACTTCAGTGACGGATAAATTATACGAGCGTCGCTGCTAGATGAGGAACAACCCAGTTCGATTCAATTAAACCACCACGAAACTATAAAAGGGCAAACGATTCCGAACTTGTCATTAAGTAACAGTAGTTTATTACGCGAAAACCAACGGTTTACTCTGGTGAAATTATAGTAAAAACAAACAATATTTCTTTATCGCCGGTTTCATTAATGACTCGTTAAAAAAATTGGGCCCGCGACGCCGAAGCGTATCTCAGATGTGGCTCGCCGTAGAACAAAAAAAAAAAAAAAAAAAAAAAAAAAAAAAGGGTCTAAAGAACCGCCCCGGTCTATAACGGTTTGAAATGCGAATACCCCACCCACACCTCCCTGCCCTTCGGTATTATGTATAAATCGATTTTTAAAATCAGATTCCTCGCGTGTGAATGCGACGCATTATTAATGTACAAAGTTTGTGGACATAAAACAAGAGAAACCGTGTGATCGTCGGATATGCAAAAGACGAACTGGCAAACACTATTACACGTTGTGCCGTCGCGCCCCGCGTTCGGTAATGTCGAACAATAATTTAAAACCGTATCTTATCCCTCTTATTATATAAACGCCTAAAGGATTTTCGCATCGAACTACAACAATAAGATCTGACGGGCGCTCTATTATGCGCGAAACTAATTTATACGACTGAAAATGTAGTTCGGCGGAATATGGGAATTTCGGAATAATACGTACAATACGTAGTTGCGTCGTACACGGGCGATATTCGTTAAAACTTCGGAAAGCAAAAAAAAAAAAAAAAAAACGAACAACAACAACAAAAATCGATGGAATGTATTATATCCGGACGGTTTTTAATTTTCACGCATATACGATACCTACGTAATGTTATTGTATTGATTACTAGAGAGAAATAAAAAAATGAAAACAAAAAAAAAAAAAAAAAACCAAATTAATCTCGTTTTTACTCACCCAATGGACGTTCTAAAGTTTTTGACGGCGTTCTGACGACCGGCAACGAGCTTCTCTGCTTATTACCTCTGCGGAATCCGGTAGAGCTCGTTTCCACTTCGGACATAATTCCCGGGTCGTCGTCGAACAGCATCCCGGAAGCCGGCGGATATCCTCCCCTGGACGCGGGCGACTGTAATCGAGGAACGTCGTTAAACACATTTCGTTAAATACGGGAAATGGCGATCGAGTCTAGTTTGATTGTCGATTGATGAATGTCGGCTATATAATCGATAGTCACGAGTATTTCATTAATCCCGAACAAACTGTCATATCAATCGTTATGCTACTACCTACAAATATTCGGTATTGTAAAATTACCGAAAATATTGTAGCACGTGTCTAAATATCGATTAAAAAAAAAAAAAAAAAAACAAAAATAAATGTATAAAAACATAATAAAGCGCTTTAATATGGAAATACGATTTTAAAGCATAACTATAAGTATGTATAGCGGAGTAAGGAAGATAAAAAAATACAACTGATATAATCTACATTTTTTTTTTTTTTTTTTTTACCAAATGTCGTCGAAATTATTTATAAAATAATTCATATCGAACTTCGTTGGTTTTTAGATATTAGTTTTACTAATTTATAATACCTTGTGTTTTAATTTTAAATGTATTGTCAATCAAGTATCAGAAAATTAGAATCATTGATAAAACATTATATTTTATACTATACAATTTACAAACTAATTTCAAATCAAATAAAGCAATGTAAACCGAAAACATATACGGAGAAACACGGGTCCTATACAAATAAATAATAATGAACAAATTCATTATTTTTGGAAACAAATTTTTTTTTTTTTTATATGTATATGTAAGTATATTATTCCATAAACTAGAACATATTAATAATAAAAAATGTTATTTATTGTTTTGGAAATTACTTGATGATTGTCTCAATAATATTTTAACGTATAATACGTATATCAGAAAAATCAGCTTGAATAAAATATAGAATGGGAATAGACGAGTATATAAAAGCAAATATATATACAATAGAAATAAAAATAAATATACTTTTTAAGATAAAAACTCAAAAAAATATCAAATATAAAAAAGAACAAATAAAAAAATAGTACATAACAAAAGCCTGGAGTTTTATGTAAAAATGTTTAATTCTGTACATATATATTTCTACTTTTTATATTTGTTAAAAAAATATGTGGAAAAAGGACAAAACAGAGCCCGGGGGGGGAGAGTGTTCTATAGGTTATGTATAAATACGACCGGTTTCGATTTAAAAAATCGGCATTGGATGAATAGAATAGCAAAGGACGGACATTTTTGTTTTTATCTTATTCTTTGTTTATAAACCCTTATAAAAAGTTGTATTTCATCGCTATTAAATTATTGAAGTCTACAGGCGGCGGCGTTTTATTAATTCTAATAATATTTTAATTTCGGTAAAAGCCTTTCGAATTGATAGATCGTAGTGCCGGGGATTCCAGCGCCCGAGTAAGACAAAACGAGAAAATACGGTCTCGACACTCTGTCCGTGTTACATTGCGGTCTCTTGGAGAGTTGTTAACGGTGTAATATTAAGTTGTTAGATCGAAAGAAATAAAAAAAATTAATAATAATAATTTTCGTTCATTTTAAATATTAATTTAACGATTGTATTGCCTACCGGAGCCGTAATAATTTATCATTTTAAACGAATTGTCGATACGTTATCAATGGATTAACATAATATTATTTACGTATAAATCGGCGCGCTAAGGCCGGCCTTAGAAAATATATTTGATTTTTTTTTTTTTTAAACATTTTATACGGAATTATTATTAAGTCGATCGGTTATTAACGAATAACGCCCCCGTCGTCGAACTCGATCATTTCATACGGTTTCCCGTCGTTTATAAGTTGAACGGGGAAATTATTATCACAGGGCGAAAAACTTACTTTTTTCCGTTGCGTTTTCGTTCCCATCTACACGTAACAGCGCACGCACCGCAAATTAAACAACAAAACGGTGTCAATAAAACAAAATGTAAATTATATGTGTTTCAATAATAAAAGCAATCGACAATTAGGCATCACGACGATAACGATGACGTGTGTTTTCATCGTGCGTATGCGTATAAGTCGCACGGCAGTTTACCGTAGTGATTCCGTATTTCAGCGTTTTTAAAAATCCAAAATATTAAAAACACCGCACACACACACAGCATAATATTATATCCAAATCGACGAATTTTTAGACATAAACGTAGATGGAGACATTAGGACTACGGTCGATCCCCGGTTACTCACCTCCAAATCCATAGATCTCGTCAGGGCCGGTTGGTAGTTGTGTTGATCGCCGGACAATGTGTGCCGGCGCGGATCATCTCTCCTCGACGATCTGCCGCGGCGGAGTTCGTCACCTAAAACCAATAAAAACGAAATCGTCAAATGTCGACCACGATTAACGGTTTAATGATTACGATTAAAACGCGCATAGACGTACAATCGATTGATACGGATTGTCGCGATCGACATTCGCGACAAGACAATGATTTTAAATACGGTTACAGCGATAGCACAATGCGGTCGTGGTCAATTTGTTACCGTTAATGATTTTTAACGATTAATGTTGTTAAAATACAATGACGATTTTGGGCACGCATTTTACGCGTTGGACTTCCAGAAAACGTCCTATTTTGGTCGCTCTCAATTGACCCTCTAGCTACAAACCGCTAAAACCCGTCAACAACGGACACTTTCGATGGCCCCTCGAGTGCCCGTTATATTAAAAAAGCAAATATTAATGCTCGAATATCGAACTGTTTATACACAAAACGATATAACCTGTCACCATTAATGTTTGTCCTGATAGTCGAAAAAAAAACACGAATAAATTCAAAAACGATAAAGTCAAAAAAAAAAACTGTGAAAATTAATCCCGACGTAATATTATTTGTGAAACGGGAAAGAAACGCAGGAAAATATTAAACATATCGGACAACATCAATATAATATAAAAACTAGCGGGTTAAGCCGAAACGATAAAAATGTATCAATCTAATTCTTACTCATATATGTATATTGTTTTATTTATCAATAAGACGAATTACACGATCATTAAAACCGTCGAAATACCCCGGATTATAAAAATCATTTACTTTAGTTAGTTTTTTATTTTTATGTTTTTTTTTTTTTTATTGCCTTTGTCGAGAACATAATAACTACCTATATAAGGTATATAACCTTATAGTTATTTATTATCCTGTTAAAAAAACGTAAAATAAATACAACAAAAAATACATTTATGAATATACATAACTGTTAAAAATTTTAACGGTTTGTAATAAATCGAAAACAGTTGTATTCGCGAAATATATAATAATACACATTGATAACCGACAGTAGAAGTACAAAAAAAAAAAAAAAACGAATTACCAACTATTTCTATAATTACGAGTACACTCAATGTTTTAGATACTGAACGTAACGAGGAATACAATGGTTTCACTATGTCTTTATTTTTTTTTTTTGCTTATGAACGGTTTTTCTACGAGAAATCTTCGTCAGACCGTCAACTCCAGCGATAGTTTTCGGTAGAAAATTCTGTCTATTTGGTGGATTGGGGAAGTAGTTTTTTTTATTTTACGCTTCTTAATAATGGGGTAAAACGGAATGTCTACGCAATAAACACAGGTATAATCCCACCTAGATCTGACCTACAGTCTCACCAGACGTATTAAAAGTGTCGCGTAGGTAAACTCTGCTAAAAATATTTCGAACGTGAACAATTATTATTTTACGGCGACTTGTATATGCAATCCCGACGCACGCGTGCCATGCTTTCACCAGCAGGAACATATAGTTTAAATTCAAATTTAATATAGTAACATTTCCATATCACGAAGTCTCATGGGGGAACAAAAAAAAAATTCGTAATACAGAAAAATTCGTTAAATAGAATTACATATTTTTTTTTTTTCATATGTATCATTTTTTTAATTTCATATTCTATATTTTATATTACAAACAAACATAAAATATCATATTATACCTACATATATATTATTATTATTTAATCTTAATTGATTTTTTTAATTTAATAACATATTATATATTTTTTAATCTTAATTTCAAAGAAATAATCAGTGAGTTTCGTATGTTTATTATTTTTATAAATTGTACTGTTTTCGTAAAATGTTTCGATTTCATTTAGTTTAAAAAAAAAATGCATCCGAAACATTTGCTTGTTGTCTAAAACCATATCTCACAACAGAAAAGGCGTTTAAAATATTTGTTTTTCTGCGAGTTTGGGTAATTCTTCTTCTTCGATCTCCTTCGATTTCGTCACATTTTGTACGATTACGTTTACTTCAGTATTGGAACTGCAGTCAAATTATTGGGAACAATAAAATCGTAGGTATTTTATAACAATATTTAATAATCGATAGTTATTTACAAAAGTTTACAAAAAAAAAACAACAGGTTTGTCATTGAATAGTATATTCGTTATATAGAAACGTCAGATTCGTTACGTAGAGACAAATATGTACGCATGATTAACAACAAAGGTCGTGGTTCTCAAAAATAATTCGTTAAATAGAAAAAGTCGTTAAATGGAAGTCCGGTATAGAAGAGAAGTTTTACTGTTTTTAATGTCGCGTCGGGAAAACTACTAACGCCAAAAAAAAAAACAAAAAAAATGGCACGGAACGCGCAACGGGAAATATAAAAAGAAAAAGCCCAGTGTTGTTATGTTTGTTTGTTTGTTTTTTTTTTTTTTTATTTGTTTTTGACTGGCCCTTATCGATTAATTTGTTGTCCCCGGCAAATGTTGTACACGTTTAGGCCGTGCGGTGAATATTATGACGGCGTGGAACGAGCGGTTTACGATAATGTCGCGTAAATAATAATCCTCCTAACGATTCCGATTCGCCTATTCTCGGAGGTCCGCATCGAGACGGTTTTCTCGGCTCGTTTGTGCGCTGCGCACGGCGAGTTCACGTAAACCCGTGCGCGTCAGTATTATCGTACGCGAGTATCCGTCGGTACGCACAACGACGTTTTACACGGGCGGATTATCGGCATTACAGTAATACGGTATTATTAATTAAAACGGCCGTGTTCTGCGTACCACCGTCACTATCATCCCGATATTGCGGTTTACACAAAACGAAATTCGAAAACGCGCAATAATCGTGTAACCCGGACCGCCCGGCCGGCCCCGGTTGCTGTGTTTATAATTCCGAACGCAAGTGGGGGCGCGCGGCCGGGTTTCGGACGAAACCGTCCGTGTCGAAATTCACGACGGTTTTTCGTGCCGAAAATAATAATCGCACGTCGCTCGCCTCCTGATCGTGTTTCCCGGTTTATTATTATTTTAATATATATATATATATATATATATATCTCGATAACTCCGGCAAACAAATAAACGTACGTGTATTAATGACTACCGATAATATATTGTGAATCCGACGTTGCACACTATCCGTGTATCTAGTGGACTAATGGACTACGGTGAACCGAGTGTGTGTGTGCCACTGACAAACATAAATTCTATACGAATCCGTTATTTATCCATTAAATGGCGAATTTCGCGTGAAAACACAATTGTTTTCCGTCGGTGTAATTATCCATGATCAACATGCACGGCGTATACTCTACGTGGTTTAAAACGATAATCTAGTCGTAAAGTAAACGATCGATCGATCCAGAAAAAATCTCTGCGGATCGTTCGTTTAATATATAAAACGATTTGTTCGATATTAGACAGAAAATGTCTAAAACATTTCATAAACCGTAAAAATACATCGAGCCCGGATCTAACGGGTATAAGAGAAGGGAATGGCAATTATTTTGCAACAAATACGTATATTCAATTATAATAAAAATAGATGATACCGTTAGTCGGTGTCAAACATCACTCAGAATCGTTTTTCGTTTACAATTTATCGTTGCGTACAGAAATAAATTAAATTCCTATTTCTATACTACCTTCTCAACTTTTTACTTACAACAGTTACCCACTCATGGTGCGAAGTATGCACGCTTTTTTATTTGCGATTATAATAGTATTTTATACAGTCGACTAGAAAAATGTCTAATCGTTTTGTACAATTTAATATGATTTTAGATTTGAGATTCGCGTATACGGTTTCGATCGTCCGATAGTTCTACCGGGTAAAATGTTTCATTTCGGGTTATAATAAATGCGCATAGCAAAAACCATCGCTTCGTTTGAATAGTAAATATAATACAAATTTTCGTTCCGCAATATCGTTATTATTCTCTATGATCCGTCGGTAAAATTAAAATAATACAAGCATAATTCTACAAAATTCGTTTGATCTGACATCGACTATAACTCACAATACTAAATTTTGCTGAAATAAAAATAAAAAACAGTTTTTTCAAGTACGTTAGGTTTCGATAATAATAATTTTTTTTTTTTTTTATGTATATTACAATAACGCATTGGTACGATAACCGAACCGAAAATGACTTTATGGAGGAATTCTCATTCAGATAGAACATTATTGATTAAAAAGAGAGTAAATATTATTAAACCTAATTCGGGAGGGGAACCAAAGTCCTCGTAGCAAAGGTGCGCCTGGTTCACTGTCAATTCACAACTATACGTGAAAACAGTTTCTGACTTACATACAAAATGGTAATTATTTATTAGGCAAATTAGTTCTATAGTAAGATAGTAATAGGAAACACAATTATTTTCGGTAGTGAAATTGAAAACGGAATTCGGTTTGTTATCGCAGTAAAGCATCTCCTGGAAATAATGGGGTGGAAAAAAATATAAAATACCAAAACCGATTTGTTGAAAAGTATTTTGTTTTCGCGCGTTATTCGTACGAACGATAATATTTTTGGCTAAACGAGTGTGTACATTAGGACGCCTAGTGATAAAAGCCAAGTCACGGAAGCATTCCGTACCCTCACTCTCATTAAATGTTCAACAGTGTCTCTCATTGCACAGTTCTGTCATCGTGTGAAACATATTACGGTGTTTTTACGTTATTCGTACACATCTACTTACAGTGACGGCGTGAGCATATTTCAAACCCTTTTGGGCGAAGTAATTTTTTTAAAAAAAACTACCCGAAATGACCACGAAATTCACATAATTTACGGGTTAATAATACCCTTCGCAGTTTACACACACGCGGCTTGAAACTAGTTAGGTTCTCGAAATTCTCTATGGAACTTCACAATTATAATAAATGAATATACGACGAATACAGAGGCGCGGGTTTTATGTATGCCTGCTCAAGTTGAAAAAAACCGATGACAATATTACCTCGGGAGATATTATTGTAGCGCATACAAGAGAACCCCTTACCCAGGGGTACGCATACGTACGAGAAAATGTATCGAATTTCGACGATCGTTTTAAGTGGGCGGCAGTTGAAATATAAACTATATTTACTTATAATATCAGAAGCCACTTCACGAATACAATATTAGGTGAATTCGTATACGGGAACGTAGAAAAAAAAAAAAAAAAAAAACGTTTGTAGAATACCTACAGCAACGACGTTACCGAATTGTATACCAGAATTAAATATTATTTACTTGGCATGTTAAACGGGTCAAAGAAAATAATAACGATATTTCGGAACGAGAATTTGTTTTATTATTTTTGCTATTTAAACGATATGGTGGAACACCATTATAGTTCGCATTTCTATGCGCATTTATTATAATCCGAAATGGACAATTTTACCCAGTGGAACTATCGGACATTCGAAACCGTATAAGTCTAAAATCATATTAATCTGTACAAAACGATTAGAAGTTTTTCGAGTTGTCGAGTTGTCGAGTTTATTGAGCTATCGAGACTCGACTGTATAAAATTATAATATAATCACAAAAAAAAACGTACATACTTCGAACCATTGGTAGACAACTGTTGTAGGTTGAAAACTGAGAAGGTAGTATATGGATAGGAATTTAATTTATATCTGTACGTAACGATGAATTTCAAACGAAAAACGATTCTGAGCGAAGTAGTATAAGTCGTGTTTTTTTTATTGTTTCCATTGTAAACCCAGAAATCGACATACATAAAAAAAAGAAATAATAAAACTAGAATCTGACGAAATCGTGTTTAAGCCGTTTTTTGTCATTTATTGGTAGTTTTTTCTCTGTCGCATTAAAATACTAATAGGCATATCGAAAAATGACCTCATCAAATTATCAACTAGATAAAATTTGCCACCGGAGGCTAGAATAGGAGTATATAGATCGGATAATATTTTCTGGTAGAAAAAGTGTTTACAGAACAAAAATAAATACATAAAAATCATTGTAAAACCACAAGACTTCTCGCTCCGCTCAGACCCTAAAAAACATTGCTTTGGTAATATTCGATATGTTCAGATTATATTAATATAAAAAGATGATGTAATAGTATCCCGTCCAGTTTTTACGGCTATAAACTTACAAGCGACCGCAACTAAAGCACAACGTTGGTTTCGTATTTGCGAAATTAAAATAAACGTTTACGTTTTAGCCCAACATGATTTTTACTATACAAAATATATGAACGAACAATAACAATACGGAGTTTGCGTTAGTTTCTGATTGATTGTATTTTTTTTTTTTTTTTTTGTTGTATTCCCGTATATTTAAAGACATATTGTATTCATCATTCATATCTGACGCGAGTTAATTTTTTACGTCATACGATACTCGTATTTATTTAGCTTTGCAATTTATATTTCAACATTTTTCAAAACAGTCCCGGAATTCAGCATGCGCCATTGATGTTGGCAAACAAACTAGTTAGCCAATATCGATAGTAAACATTTCAACTCGAAAGCTATTAGCAAAGTATAAAGATACGAAAACCAAAATTGCAACTGCGCAAATCGGCTATGGTATATTCCTTCAATTTATTGTAATTTATTCATTAGATTTCTCCCATTTATTATGTATATATATATATATATATATATATATATATATATATATATATATATATATGAAGGGTTATAATATATGTGAAACAATTCATATAGGAATTAAATAATATAGCTGACTAATAATGGAGGAATAGCCCAAAAAAAAAATGTAATTTGTATCTAAATTATATATATTTAATACTTTTGCCGGTATTAAAGTTTCGTCATTCGAAATACTCCATTATTGAGTGTGTCCCACTGCGGATTCCTTCGAAAACGTACGATTATTAATAACCGAATTCTACGTTAAATATTCATCGGAATAAAATGCGATTTTCGAATCACCAATAATCACGTGTCATCCACCCGGTAGGGTTGAATTCTGGAACAAAAATCAGCCGATTTCCTATTCCGGGACCTATATACTAAATAACGTGAATCTTTTCACTTGGCCGTTGGGGAACCGATGACCGTCAAACATCGGGTACGTAGTCAGAATTTTATTTTAGACGAGGGTCTTGAGAAAAATGTTCGTTCTCTTCGCTCAAGATCGTAACTATTTACAGTAAAATATTGATAGCTTCGAACACAATTTGCATACGTCATAGATCGTTATATGTGGGTGCGGACCAATTTCGGCGGGACGCCGTGACCCCGTGACTCCCTTAACCTGGATACGTAACCGGCGAACATATACAAACACAAACTTTCGTATTTATAATATTATAGTAGTAATATATATATATAACACAAATATTGTATTATTATTATTATTATTATTATTATTTATCGTAGTTCTCTCTGCAGTGATTTTATAAAATGAAAACTCATAACGAAATTATACCTGCGCGACTAAACAATCACAATAGTCGACGATACCGTCGCATTCCATTTGTTATAAATCGATAAAATATAATTTGAACTGTACAATATAATAAATTGATAAATATAAAACATACCAAAATTATATGATCGCGGAACTTTAGGTTAGGTTAGGTTTCGCACCAAGTCAACACAAATACGTAGTAAAATACTTAAGTTAAACATCAGTACCTACGTATAAATATATTTCAATTTACAGGATTAAAGTAATATCGTCAAAATATACTTTACGTGAAAACTATGTTTCTTGAATGACGAGGGTATACAGTGAATAGGTTCGCACACAAATAGACAATGTAAAAAAAAAAAAATATATTTCTTTCTTCCTTTCGAACGCGTCCGGGCCGTTGTTACCGAATCACAAATACAATGGGAGTGTATGCTATTTCGTGAGATATAAATCATAATAAAATGTCACAACGTTTTTTTTTTTTTATTATTGATGCGATAAAATGTGTAAAAAAAAACAAATGCGCATATCAATATTAATAAATATGATATTTGGAAATAAAAACAATATCTAGTAAAACAATTTTAATAACATCTGATCGTTATCTGACATTGATCTGACTTTATTTAAAACGTCCAAAAATGTTGTTTTTTTTTTTTTTTTTTAAATTAATATAAGAATAGTTTTAATAAAAAATTAATAATTATTGTTAATTGTCGTGGAAAAATATAAAATAAATAATACCCAAAATAAAAAGCCAATCGTATACTCGTAATAAAAGAGATTTGTTTTTAAATTAAATTGAGCATATAATGAAAACTATCGCTATTTTTTCTCGACATTTTTAGTGTTTTTAAGATGTAAAACAAAATAATTGAGAAAATTGATAACAAAAAAAAACTTACTTTTGAAGTAATACTAATGTTAAATTATGTACCGAGAAAGTTACAAGATGAAACTTTATGAGCATTTTTTTTTCTACCATACCTATTAAAAAATATTTTCCGAGATGAGAAAAAACACGATAATTGTAAAACTGAGTTTTCATACTCCGCTCTGAATCTAAAACAATAATGAAAATAAAAACGAAAAAAAAGATACAAAAAAAAAAAATTAATTCCTTCTTTGTTTTTTCTATAAAAAAAAAAGTATACATTGTTATATCGAAATTCAAGTAACAATATATACCCAATCAGTATTTTATTTCAATTATTTTAATTCTATTTATATAAATGTAAATTAATATGACAAAAAACAACTAATTTTCGAATCATCTTTGAAAATTGTGTTTAGCTTATATTGTATAAGTATATGTATATGTATTATGAATTTTATAACAATTGAAATTTTAAACGATAAATATTAAATTTCGTGTAAGTTTTACCTTTAATGTTTTATTAATAGTATTCGTTGATTTCTTTATAAAATTAAAATGTCTGTAACTATATACTATATACACTTAATAAATTCGTTAAAATTGTGCACGTTATAAATTATTTTACAAAGTCTTTTGCATTGTCTAATAACACGGTTTATGAATAATATATTAATAATAATATTTTCCGAGAGTTAATGAAATATTTAAATTTATGAGTTAAATTCGATAAAAATCTATACTAAATTGTAATATTATATTACTTAAATAATTCGGACAGTAATATTATGGGCTCGTCGAACACTATGAAGACAATCAGACACAATTAAATATAAAACTGGATTTACGCGTTACATTTAAACGTACAATTTTAAAGGTGTAATTATTTATTTTAATGGTTATTTTATTTGCGATTCGTCGGAGATTCGACAACATAGGGGAAGCAAGGGAGGTGGAGTCACGTATTTATTAAGCGCAATCGAAGATTTTCAGTCATAATGTAACAAGCCCGCGGATAATACTAGTATATAGTATTTTTTTGTTTGTTACGCATAATAATAAAATCGTAAAATATACCAATCGACGAGAACCGTACATTAAACAAACCGCCTAAGACAGTATTATTGTTATCATCCGAGTGTACTATCATCATGGAACGATTCGCATAGTATTATTTACGGATGTAAATAAAACCGCGGTGGTAAAATGATGGGTCGAAATGGATCGTACGGCTAGGCACAGAAACGTCAATTTCGTGTACATATTGGCAAACGCATTACATGAAATATGATTTCATCGGGTCACGGGTCAGTTTATTTACCGTTAAATTCCGCTTGAACACCGTTTCAATTACACGCCGTGTCATCTCCTTAGGATTCGAAACCGTAATCAAATACGGCGTTTTTATAGATATAAAATAAAGGCGAGCAAACTATACGGCATAGGATAATATTAACAATACTCAAATATCTTCACAACGGAATCGTATATTATTATTTAAATCGGCGATGTCTGAACAATTCGCCCGGCGAAGAGATGTTGTGTTGCGATGATTTTTTTTTTTTTTCCCCATCTTGTTGTCTAGTTAATCATAATATATTATTACGCTATTCGATAAAATATGACTGGATAATCAGTTGAAACCCGATTACAATTGTATAAAACGCGAAAACGCAGTTAAGTCGATATTATAAATCGAGAAAAATAATCCAATAAATATAATTATATATTATAATAAAAATTAAAACTATTGAGGAACTGTGCTCAATATTTTAATGTTGTCGTTGAAACATTAGTTTAGAATCAAAAAAGTAACAGTAATCATTAAATTAATACATTTCTTTTACGACATCTGCCTTTCGGTGGAGTATTTGTGATAAATATTCCTCCAATAGCCACAGTTTTAATTTTTATAAATCTAAACGAAATTTCGTATACGGACTCGCGGCGAGAATGCAAATGAGTTTTTTATGTATATATATATATATTTAAATTTCAGATCCAATTTTGTTTCGAGGAAAACCTTATTTCAACCAAAATACTCAGATGTAACAATATTCGGAATACTGTGGTGGTTATACAGTTAAAGTAAAATTTAAAAGGTTTACAATGTACGAACTGAATTACAAAACTGTTATGTGAGATTGAACGATATACATTATTATAATAAAGAAAAAAAAAGCGAGAAAACAGATTCTCGGTGACGGACTATACATTTTAGCATTATATAAATCTTTAACAAAAATTCACATCGTAATTTTTTTTTCCAATTGCCCAATTAAAAAAAAAAAAAAAAAAAACCGATAAAAATGAAAAATCTTAGATATTTATTTGTAAATTGTCATCTTAGACGCTTGGGATAAATGATTGTTTGACGATAAAATATTCAATGATTTTTAATTGAATTTACAACAAAACAAAGACTGACAAACTTCGAACCATGGGTGGACCACTGTTATAGGTGGGAAGTTGGGAAGGTAAGATATAGAGGATAAATCATTGCTAACGAGAAACAATCCCGAGCGATGTTCGGTAAAAATGTTTTGATGTATTGCAATTTAAAATTGTATTAATTTTTAACTACAAAATAAATTACAATTATCCGTATTTGATCGTTTCAAAAAAATCGTTGTTAAAATAATATTAATATTCTGTAAATATTTCGGGTTTCTACGATTATTCTTAACCTAATTACAAAAAAAAAAAAAAAAAAAAAAAAAAAAAAAAAATCGAAAATAACGAAACTATTAACGCCGTACATTTTTTGTTTTTTCTCAGCTTTCTCAAATTATTAAGAAAACAACAACGAAAACCAAAGCTAGATTTCCGGTAGAAAAGTATATCACAAACGGAACAACGTTCAGAATTCAAAATGTTTAGAACATGAACTTAGTTTCTCATAAAAACAAATTATTTTGAGAGGACAATACGAGTAGAATGTGTTTGATTTTTTTTTTTTTTTTTTTTTTTGATTCCATTTAGAGTACATTTTTAGTTGCGATAATAATAATTATTAATGCGTTCGAATTTATTATAATAATGCATCGCGGGGAGCGAAGCGAAACGATTTCACGATTCCGTGCTTGTCCGCAGTACAGTCGATTCGTATTAAATCGGATTCAATCGTTCGGAAAACGTCCATTAGTTTTAACGTTTAAACTTAAATCAATTTTATATTAATTATATAACATCCTATAAATATTTTATAATATCTAAATCATTAATGTTTAGTTGTTTTGTTGTTTTTTTTTTGATAAGAACTCATTTATTTTCGGTCAAATAATACTTTGCTACGACATAATATATATATATATATATGTCGAGTGAATTATATCACTCAAAATAGTCAATAAAATCAAGCAAAATCATTTTTTTTTTTTTCCTGTCGATTTCCCGTGATTGTCACGAAAACGTTCGTTGAACGTTATATATAAAACGGTATTTGCGTTTAGCCTAAAAATAATAACATATCTACATAACTAGGTCACACATTTGAAAAAAAACACTATGCTTGGCTCTACGATACAGTTAATGCCAGGATTGTAGTACCGATATCGAGGATTCGCATAATACCCGGTGTCTTAAGGGTTGTAAATTATAAATATATATATAAATAAGTCAGGGTATACATTTTGAAATATATTTCAGTATTTTTATGTACCCTTTGAGCATTCGCTCAAATATTTAATTCACGACGCCCCGCGAAAAAGGATACAATAATAACGTTGACTACCTTCTAGTTCAATTGGAAAACATATGTAATATATAAATATATATTTTTTTTTCCTGCTCATAATAAATGTATTGAAACATATATATATATATATATATATATACGTCTTGTTTAAGTGGAAGTTTTGCGCGAAATGTGATACATACGTTATTTATTTAAAAACGTTAAAGTCGCATCGCTTGCAAATGGTTCGAGTCTAAACAGACATAAAAAATACATATTATTTTTTTTTATTTTTACAAAAGACGGGTTTGAATTAAATAATATATTTTTCATCCGATCTCGGAACGAAAATTATCGAATAAGTCGTATTGGAGACATCGGACAACGAAAATAATGAAGACTCGATAAAAGCATTTGAGATTTGGTGACGTTTGCAAAAAAATGATTGGATAGATAGACTATCGAATGATTATAAGTAGTACATTAAGTAAATGAACAAAGGGCAACGATAGATACCATAAAAGTGAGAAAATTGCAATGGCCAGGCCACACTCTGGAGCATCATGACAGTCCTAAATAACACGGCGAGTCCTTAAAGGAAAGAAATAGGACGGTCTAGAACAAACCTTATATCGCAGATATGTGAGGAATTAGGCCTAAAATAAATATGATATAAAAATGAAAAAAGAAGACAGGACCGAATAGAAAGCAATACCGGTCGGAAGACCGACAGATCTAAATAAGAAGGTTAAAGTTGGGAAGTTAAAATAATTGTATAGATATAAATATATATATTAAAACAATTGAATTGGCCGCTGCCGGGTTACAAAATATATTCTTTCAATCCGGGCCGCATATAATATTTTATTTACGGCCGATGATGTTTAAATTGTAGAATATTACACCGCCGTGGACTTGCATTATATAAATATTAATAGAAAAAAAAAAAAATGGAAAAAAAAACTCCGCTTTAAACTAACCCGAACTACTTCCTCAATAATTAATCGTTTTGGAAAATGTTCGTGTTTAAAATCTTTATCCAACCGCAGCCGGTAAACCGAGAATGTAATATTTAAACGGTAGTGAAAAAAAAGCACATCCTCTACTGGCATACAAAATAGTTGTCTACAAGCGATTTATAGAATTAATTGTAACGCATTAATGGACCGAATTATTATGATGACCTATTTCTATTCTACCCACTCGTATCCCAATCAAATCGAAATAGTATTTTGTTCCAAATTGACATAGCACTAGAACGGCATAATATAAATATATCTACAACACTACAACACACATAATAATAATAATAATAATAATAATAATAGTTATTGTTATTATCACACGTATATTCTGGCACGATAACCGCATCGAATATCTAACTGCAGGATGTATGAAACAATAACAGTTTTAAGCGATTTAATATTTTAACGACAATACAACAAGTACTCGTTACGGTGTACAAATATAAGCCAAAAATTAATATTTAACAATGACGTCGCACAATCGGACATATGCCCTTGCCTAGTAACGTGATTGTGTGCGGGACAATTGGGAGCAATTGCCCCGGGCCTCTTGGATCTGAAAGGGTGAGGGCAGAAAATTACGAACAAAATGTTAGCAGTATTAACTTGACATATTAAATAATTCATCTAATCTAACATTATACGACTTATGGGGGAAACACAGTAGTTGAAACGGTAGAAAGGTCTTTTTCGCATTTAAAAAAATTAAGACATAATATTAGTCACTGGAGAAACCTTAAACAACTATTAGGTCATCCTAAACATTGAAGCGGAATCGGTTAAAAATTTCGATTATGGCGAATAGCACATATAATTCAATAGCTACAAAAAAGTAATTATAAAATGACTTCAGTAATAAAACAATAACAACTTTGAAATCCGTCTATATATAATTTGGATACTTCATCTGACGGGGTTTCTCTGGATTTTTCGGTATAGGGAGGTACTAAAACAAACAAAATTCTGCCGCGGGTCGCCAAAATCCTTGATTCGCCATTGACCTAACCTTCCGGAATTCAAGTGAACGGTGAATTTGTTGGAAAGTTGTCGGACACCGAAATATATATATATATATATATATATATCACATCGTAAAACGGAACATGACCGTGATATAGTTGCGACGTTTCTCGTATATTTCTCGTGGGGAGTAAGAACAATATTATAAGAACCGACAAGAAAATTCAATTTGAAAAATCGATATATAATATAGCCTAACAATTTATCGCGTCCGAGTATTACTGCTGGGTAGCTACTGTTTTCAAGATCTCAGGTCTTGTATATTATTTATCTTGTACACGCTCATATGCTTATCCATATTACAGATTGTATATTTTTTCTAATAAAAGTTTTTAAAAAAAAGTAAAGAATCATCGATAAAGTAAACCTATGGATATTTAGTAAAATAAATAACGCTGTGTTTAGGAACAAATTTTACCGATGAAATTATTCATTCTATTGGGTTTTGGAATGTATACTATCATTTTCAATTAAACTCTACCCTCGTCTATCCACTGACCGACGATCGAACAATACGGTATTATTAACATTAAATTAAACTGATATATATATATATCAGTTTAATAATTCAATATATTTGTACTGAGATTTTTGTTTTTTATTAAATAATAAATAGTAAAATAATTAATATAAACGAAATTAATGCTGTGCATTGGAAACTACAAAAATTAAATTTTTTTTTTATATTTTCGCTAAAATCTATAAACAGAGTGTTTGTGTTTGTTATATTTAATAATAAAAAAAAAATAATAATAATAATAATAATTGTTATTTAATACATAGTTATCGGTCGAAGTTGCGCGTGTTGTTTATGTCTCGGAGATGAAAATTAAATTGTACTCGAGTTACAAATTAATTAAACGTTAAAAATATCCGGTGTCTCTTAAAACAAATATTAATTAAGTTATTTAAATTTGAGAGTAACATAATTTAAAAATTGTATATTTTGTATAATAATTGGAAATTATTATTATTCGTCGACTGTATTTAAAAATTAATAGGATTTTCATTTAAAAAAAAAAAAATATGGTAATATAATACGACTGTGGTCATAGTATACGTATAATATTATGTAGCAGTAGATTATTTTTTTTTTTGAATTTTGAATATCGGAAAACTGTTCAATAAATCATAGACTGTGGACACGTGTTTTTGACTTTTGTATAATTTAAAAATCAAAAGAGTGTATTGAATTTGACATTTAAACACGCAAAGTGCAAATGTCAGAATTCGAACAAATAATATTATTAATTATTTTCAACAAATAGGTACGTCAGCTACGGATATTATAGTGAAATATAAATTCAATCTAAAAAAAAAAAAAAAAAAATACCAAAATCTTTTGTGAGTACTTATATCCAAATGACTAATAAAAAAAATATTTCACGGCATGATGTAACGGTAAAGATATTCGTACTGAAATAATTTCGTCAATTTGTGAAATGATGTAATAAATAAAGTCAGTACCTACGTAATATTATAACGCTACTGTTGTTTAATTTTTTTATAATACGTACTCTTCGTAAAACGAATTTAGACACAATTATTTAAAATAAAAATTACTGCTGTTTATAATTGTTAAAACATTATAAGATCGTACATTTGTTAAATTAAATCGAGTACTATAAGTGCATTAACGGCTATAGTAAAATCATTTTTACATTTTCTAAAACGTATTTAGTCGTTTCGCTATTTTTTAGATTTTGACCGTATTGGTTTTACTATGATTGTGCTTTTTTTTCTTTTTTTTTATGCGTCTGTAATAAAAAAAAACTTTTCTACCAGAAATGTTGCTTCGACCAATAACATAATGTGTGATTCGTGGTAGAAAATATCGACTTGTTGGTGTAATTTTTATTACTTTTAAAATAAAAAGTAATTGTTTCGATGGAAATTAAATGATGATTTATCTACGGGAAACGCGGGAGAGAATGTGGATTATTGGTCCCCCTATACATTATAACACCTAAAATCCTAGATTCTAAACCTAATACAAATATAATAGACCGTCGTTATAGGCGTTAATTGGCCAGTCAACACGCAGGAACAGCAAGCCTTATCACTAAAACTATTTCATCGGCAAATAACGAAATTACGGTATTATTTTAGTACGGAAGGGATTTATCGTGAAGTGGATTTAAAATATTCTATTGCTCCGCCTGCTTAGGAATGTCTAGTACCGTCTATATGAAACAACCAATCGACCCGTAGACCGCTGGTCTATAGAATTTTCAAAAATTGTCCGTCCGACTCCGGGTCGCCAACCCGATGGCCGAGCCCAAATTACGCCGTCGGTCAGGCGTTGAAATAACCGGCTCGATTCGCATTTTAATCGAAACTCCTTTGTAAAATGTTAATAAAACCTTACCGTTGTCAACGCGAAATATCGCGCGGAATTTAGGCCAAATTCGAGAGACCGACAGGTCCCGTTTTCCGGCGGTCGGCGGCGATTCGGTCGTTCGCAGCGGCATTTACCGGACGGCAATACGTTTTCAAACCGATGCCCCGGACATATATAAACTGATCGCGTGTCGTGCCATCACCGCGAAACATATGTGCCAGCTAAAATTAAGTGTTTTATTTTTTTTTTTTTTTTTTTTTTTTTAGCCGGCGTATGTCCTTTCGTGTTGCCGTCGACCACTACGCTCTACCGGACCAGTGCAGCAAATAATAATTATACACACGTTTCGCTTTTTATACGTCCGACGGAATTCACATAGGCGTGTTTATTTCGAATCGTTGCCAGAATTTGTCGTATTTTTTTTTTTTTTTTTTTTTTTTTTATTGTAATTCTCTCGCTCACACGAACGTACAAATAGTATATATAGTTATACAGCCGCAGTGGTATCACGTCGAACCGCCTATACAATAATATATTAACGGACGTAAATAATTATTGTTCCGATCGAAATACGTCGTTCTAAATAATGTTGTCGTCGTATACTTAACGGAGGAGTTATGATATTATACAACTGCTTGTACCTACCTACTAATATGTCCACGAATATTACGATCTGGTAAATATCGGTCGAGTTTTATTAAGCGTTGAAAATTATGAAAGTTATAGAGTTCGGATGTTGTATATAGGCTCAGTTTAGGAAAATAAAGCACTTGAAATAAATAATAAAAAAAAATCCCTAAAAAAATGTTCTTACGGACAAATAAATAAATAATTATTTCAATTATTAAAACATTGTGTGGGTTAATGCGTAATTTCTTATCCGGATCGTATCGAATGACTTAATAAATAACTATAGGACAAATAAACTCCTATAGAATTATAATAAGAGCCAATAGAGATAATAGAAAGAAAAAAAAAGCAAACTTTAAAGTAAATTAAATTATTACATTGTTGTCAAACGCAAATAAAATAGTAAAAATGAACGACCACGATTTACCGAATTCTACGGATACTAATTTAAACGGATTAATTAATTTGATGAATTCAATAAAATAGCATCGTGCACTTTCTAAAACTGACAAAAAAAAAAAAAACCAAAAATAAAAAATTATATAAACCTTCTAAATTATCAGCATCCTAAGTAAATCCTAATGTCTAAAGTTCCGAAAATACAAATCAAATATTTTACCGACTATTGCGAAATCGTGGACGTCAGCAAACATTATTTTTAGGGAATTTAGAAAAAATAAATGTTTTACGATTTCTGTTTTTATATAAAATAAACGCATAACTCCTAACTTAAACATTATCATACACGGGATTTAAAAACCCGCGGGGAAACAATTGCCCTGTCTTGTCCCCCGAGACGGCCATGTACGAAATTATGTAACGAAAACAAGATAGAAAATAAATTAATGCCACAAAATATATTATTATAGCGAAGGCAACGGAAATAATAATAATATTTATTCATAATTAAAATTAGATTCGACGGGAACGCACGGAAGTATGCATACGGTATTTTGTCGTAAATTGATTGCGATTCATACAAACATACGTACGGTGTAATTCAATCTAATACAAAGTACGTAATATTATTATTTATTCTATTATAAGACAAACAAATATTTCACACACACACACATACAATCACAATCGAAACAATTATTATTATTGGAACCACTGCAGTCCTTAAATATTAACATTAATCATCTAATTTGTACTCTGACAATTACAACTATAAATTAACAATAGTTTATTTGATAAACTTTTACAGAAAAATGGTCTCCAACGTCAATATTCAAGAATGATATAAATTCATCGTTATAGGTTTGCGTTCGAAAATTTAAAGTCAATAAGAGATGGAGTAGAATAGAATGGAAAATTATCTAGCAACGCTATTAATAACTATTTAATTACAATTTTGAAGCGTTTATTGAAAAAAAATTAGTCCAGACCGGTGAACCTGGCCGGCAAGAAATGTGAAATTTAAAAAAATAAATAATACTTATTATCATTGCATTAAGAGCTTTGCTATCGGTATAGTTAACTTAGTTATTTGCTGAGTCAACTCTACGAAAATAAATTCACGTTCTCGAATAACTCGTAGGTTATCATTTAGAGTGGAATTTTCGAACGTAGCCTGAGAAATGTTGAGTTTAATTTAATCTTTGAACCAATCGTATCGTACGCAGACGCCCCGAAGCTTTTTAATAAATGAAGGGAAAAAAAATACAATAATAATACTTCGAAATCGATAAAGAACTTTTATAACTCATATATTAAACGATAGCCTACGATATTAAGCGTATAGGTTGTGTATACCGTTCACGAAAACAATTGATCTCCCAAACAATAATAATATACTTTACCTCCTGAGCTCGCATTCGATTAAACAAACAATATATATTTATTAACTTCCGTTTAAATAAACATTATATGTATAATATACAATATACTACTGCTAAGATTTTATAAACGATTTCCATAAGTTTTATCCGTCCCGAACCGGCGATTTAATTTAATTTCGATTTTCTCTTCGTTTGTACATTGTAATGATTCTATAAGGAATAAGCGGACAATTGATATCGGACTTGTGTTTTACTAGTTGTTATTATTCAACATTTAGCTGATTGGCGAAGTTGACGATTACTATCCAAAAGTAAATATGATATTTAACCCTCGGCCGAAACACGGTGGGCATTCGTAAATTATTACTTCATATTGATTCAAAGTAAATCGAATTGGAATACGCGGTTTAAATGCTAAAGTAAACGAGTGTTATTAAAATAATGGAAAAAAAACAACAACATGAAGTTAGAGTTCCGGAAGAAGCGGACAAATAATAATATAATAATAAGGTAATTATAGTAAAGGGATTTTCTTAAGCCGGTGTTTTTAGTGCCCTCGGAGGTTTGAATGTATGCGGTTTTTGTCGAGAAGTCGGAAGTAGGATTGCGGCGATTTATGGAAGTTGACTATAATAACGACCGATCGGGTAGCCTAGGCAATTATTAGTATATAATATAATAGCGAATAAAAGAAAAACGTTATCAACACGGCCCCGTCCGTATACGTCGTCTTGTAAATAAGCATCCGACGGCAAATTTGTTGATTCCCCTTTAAGAAACTTCCGTCCAAGTATAATATAGTATACCTATATCACCTATCCAATATTTCGGAACGAAAACTTTTCGAACTTTATACCATCCGACGGAAGAACTAAAATAAAAATAAAAATAAATATATTATATTACGTCGTACAAGACAATATTCTCTAGCTGGTATTGCGTACTCGGTAAGTATATATACCTATACAAGAATTTAAAGTCTTTTAACAACATTAATCTAAACGATTTCCGATCACATAATAATAAATTGAAAACGTCTATACCAGAACACGAGGTTAGTTTCGTCGGGGTTTCTGAATCTCTTCGAAATGTATTTGATCCAAATTCAGTTACCTAGCCGTACATACCGCAATCCCGAGTGGCTAACCGGAATTTAACTTAATATCGAAAATGTATTGCAAGTTATAATTCGATACGGACTAACTTCCCAATGGATAATACTTTGGAAGTTTTGAATACTGCATGAACTTTTCATTTTTTATTTTTGACAATTATCAATTAAAAACTATATTACATATTAACTTTTAATGTATAACGAAAATTTTGGTGTTTTAAATTATTAACATGTATTTCACATTTGTACAGGATGCCTATTAATTTACATTTATGTTTGTATTTTCTAAATGTCTAAATTGTTTTTTGTTTTGGAAAAACTTTAGTTGAACACAAAACGTGTATTATAGTTATAAAACATAATAAATTTTAAATTAGTCTCATGAAACTTAAATATAAATTCGGGTTTGTCGGTTTTATTTAGAATTCACAATGTAGCGAGAAATTGTTATTAGGGTCACAAATGTTTTTCATTTTCCGGTTAACGCTTTTTTAAGGCAGAAATCAAGCATATTATAAGGTTCAGGAAATTGAAACCTGACAACACTCTAGACGAATAGTTATAATATTCCGGATACCCCAGTTAAATGTTCCGAATATAGCGTAAACTGTAAAAAAAAAAAAAAGTAAAAGAAAAAAGAAAGAAATTATGAGAATAATTCAAGTGTGCGTTTAAATTTTAATCCCGAGCTGCTCCACTTCGAACCGTTTGTGAATGATATAACTGTCACTGTGCACTCGAATTAAAAAAAAAATAAACGCTCAGTGCGTAATCTTCTAGCATAAATCTAGTTTACGTTCCAAGTGTATTTTTGTTTTTGTATGTACTTTTTATCTTTAAAATGTATTTTTCAATATTAAATCTGATGGTGTCAAACTTTGAATTATAGTGAAAACATAGAAATTTTCAATTTTGGGAAGTAAATAAATGTTTTTTTAATTTTCCAATATCTAATGAGATGTTTAAACCTTCGTTTCTCCTCGCCGGACTTTTCCTTGGCTAATGTATTCATTATCATCTAACAAAATTTTCCAAAATAGCAAACTTAGAATTGTTCGGAAGAAGAAGAACACCAGGTATTATACAATAAAACGTTCAACTTAATTTTAAAACCCTACAACTGGAGCCCGCATACAAATGTGAAAACACTCCAACGCATCTCTGTGCTATTAGTCAAGGATAAAAAATACTTAACCGGATACTTAACAAAATGTATGTTTCTGAAACGTGATCGATATGTCGGTACTTAAATTTCGACCCCCTACATGAGTATTTTCAACTAGATTTAAAGCTACAGGTTTCTTTAAATCTACGGAAATTAAATAGTAAGTGAATTACCGAAATATGTTAAGGCAAAAAAATAAATACAAATTATATATAATACTTGTATATTTTTACGAGTTTATTATAATGTACTCGTAATATAAAATATAAAAAGTTTGATCGTGGTTACGCTATTGGGTTAAATGTTAAAACACACAATTAAAATTAAAAAAAAAAAAATAGTTCATTTATATAATTTATAATATTGTCATTACGGTCTGACATGTCTGATGTATTAATTTATTCACGCAGTAAAAACTTGACGTAAGTAAAATTCACCTAGTGTTGCGTTATGTTTGTAGAAAAAATTTAGCCCTATCGCTACACAATAAGGATTGTTAAATTGTGTATCGATTCGTACGATTTAGCAACTTAAATAAAAACGGCTAACAAACAATTTTATATCACACGTAAATATGTGAACATAATATGTATTATAGAATTTGGTACACCAACTGTGTTGTTTAAATTCTATTCAATAACCACCGGCGATAAGTTATCAAAAAAAAAATAAAACAATAACAATAAAATAAATACTACAATAATGTACTGTATTGTACATAGACGAATAATTATATTATATTTTAAAGAATACGACTTACCGGATTGCTCGGCGGCCCCTCTGGTTTTTCCGTCTCCGCTCCAATCATCCTCTAAAACATAGAAAACGAGAAATAATGAATGTGTTTTTTACCGATATACTTTATGTACCGTTGCCGGTGAAAAAACAAAAAAATAATAAATATATCGTATATATTTTTATTCTTTGTCGATAAAATATTAGAGAGAGAGAGTGAGAGAGAGAGAGGGGAGGGGGAAGGTCTAACCGTCTTGGTTGTATTTCGTCCCGGAAGGACAGAGCGTCAAATGTCGAAAAAACCATAAATGATAAATTCGCGCAGAAAATAACGACAAACGGTACCCGCAGTATTGGCTGGCTGCTATTGCCCACCGATCGATTACCATGTCTGACGGCCCGGGGGTTACCACCCGAACCCCGCTCGTTCTCGACGGCCCGAGACAAAACAATAATGACGAACGTATAGAAATATTCGCGGTTTGCCAAACAAACAGTGTTGGGACACGGCCGTTGGTTGGGCGACGACGGGAGGGCGCTCGGCGTATGTTTTACCTTTTTCCGAGCCCGAAACCGATCCTCTCGGCAACTAAATAAATGCATACGCAACACCTCGGGAAATATTGTACGGCCGTGCCGCTACGCGTTTTCCCCCGGGGGCTCCCCGGAGGCGGCTGTACACGGATAATAACAGCAGCACGGTTGTACAATTCCATCCCGAATAGTTGTAGTGTCGGTGTAACCAACGGGCCATAACGAATCGACAATACGCACCCTAATATTGATTTTCGTTTTCACTCTTGCGCTGGATTTTTATTATCATTGATAACACCGGTACTCCGGTAACCCCGTGACAAGTATTGCGCGTTCCCGGGTATTAATATAGTTCTACGGTTTAATATGCCGACGACACACCCATAACCATAATAATAATCCTACGACGAATAACCGTACATTGGATAGGAAAAAAAATATAAGAAAAACAACACCAACACGCGGGAGCATCGGAAATTAAATATCAATAAAAACAAACACGGCCGACCGTGAAAAGACGAACAAAAAAAAACAAGAAAAAAACGACGTACACACGTCGCACCGTGGCTGGATCACTGCTGTATATGGGAAGTTGGGAATGTAGTGTATAGATAAGAATATAATTGATATCTGTACGCAACGATGAATTGCAAAAAAAGTCGTGATTTTTCATTGTTGCCACCACAGTGGACCCAGAAATCGACATAAATAAAAAAGAAATACGATATCTAGAGTTTGAAGAAACCGTGTTTTTGTCGTTCTTTCGTCATTATTTGGTAGTTTTTTCTGTCGCGTTAATAAAAAAACTTATAGAGGTATACCGATAAATGACCTCTTTAAAGTACCAACTAGACGAAAATTGCTACCGGAAACGGTATAGGAGTGTATAAATCAAATGAAGTCTTCTGGTAGAAAAAGTGATTACAGAAAAATAAATAAACATCATTATAAAACCATAAGACCTCTATCGCTCCACTCAGAATATAAAATGTGTAAAATTCATATTAAAAAAAAAATTGTATTATAGATATTTTTTTTTTTTTTTTATAAGAATTTCATTCGTTTTTGACAAACACGGATAAATGTCACGCCGTGATATCCAAAATAATCACTTTATTTAAATAAATGAATAACCGACGAGTTTTTATTACAGAATATTACATATTTTCATATTTTGAGAATTTATTATTGTTATTATTTTTTTTGTTTTCCATATTTATAAGATTTTTTTTTTTAAAATAAAAACAACATTATTATTTCGAAATGATGAATAGTAGACAAAAAAAAAATTCTAAATTCATTCAATTCCGATATTTTTTGAATATATTTGACAAATCTTTGAGAAGTTTATTTGAATATATTATATCACCAAAAAAAATATTACGGCAATGATATTTCAATAATTATGATAATTTATACCAAATAAAAAATACTATATTATAATACTCTCGAATTTGCAAAACTGTCGAATAAGTTGCCTACCCGCATTAAAAAAATATGATTATTGTATTTTTTTTATATTTATATGTATTAGATTCTGTGGCCTCGTTTTACTAATACGTGTTATTTCCCCCTCGGAAAACATTTTCGGTTAGTAAAAAAAATGCTCCAGATTTTTTGCATCGTAACTTAAAAGATCCGTATTTTTCGCCCAATAGAACTTTATTTGAAATAAACGTCCAGATTCCCAACAGTTTTTCAACAAAATGACAATATTGATTTTTTTGAATTCATTGATTTACCGTTGTTAGCCATGACTGAGCTTTTTAACAGAGTATCTGACCAAATAGAAATTTCTATTACATTTGAATATTTCTTTTATGTACAATATCTAGATTTTTTTGCTCTTTTCTGTGATGAGCCCCTTAAACCGAGCCCTACTGCTTTCAGTATTATGTAAACCAAATTACTCCGTATCCTATACCTTTCAAACTTCTCATCTACAACAGTGGCCTACCAGTGTTGGGATTTTAGGCTTTTTTTTTTTTTTTTTTATATATAAGATGCACTGAAGTACAAAGTATAACAATAAATTATTATGGTTTAATAACAAATAACCGCAATAACAACACTAACAAACGTAATAAAACATTTTGGAAATATGGGTCATTAGCGAATTAATTGTATTCGATCGACAACAAAATTGTTATTAATTACTATTAATTATTATTAGTGATTGATGCGATAAATGTTCATTACGTATAGGCAACACCGTCAAAATTGATGATTATTAAATGTTAATTCATTAAGTAAACGTCGAGTACAATCGTATAATATCATAAGTACTTGTATAATATATTTACGCATTACTTTTGCTGGGCGTCGTAGAAAACCGCGGATAATTCGAATATTAATATTGTACGCTAACTTATCGAGTAAACATCAGATTCAATGTATTCCTATCGAATTCCTATGTATTAATTTGCTGAATGTCGTAGAAAACCGCGGATAATTCGAATATTAATAATATAGTAACGCACCAGTGCGCTACAAACGAATCCACGTAAACGTGTTGTAGAACGAAAATGTCACTACGAAAAAAAAAAAAATTATGTAAAAATGCAACTATAAACTTTTAAAATTTGTTTTGCGTTTAAAAAATGGAATTTAATAGTAATTTCTATAGGTATAATACAGTTGCAAACAAAAAAAAAAAAAAATTGAAGTTTAAATACGTTTGTCTACGCAGTCACAAACTAGATACTACAGTTAAAAGAAACAAAATTATTTTAATAATTACTTGGCAGTAAAGATTGTGCGATATTACATAGTCGTCAATTTATCTAGTCCCGTACCCTAACTATTGGTCATTAGTCTTTAATCGCAGAATCATTGCAATATTTTATAACGTTTTTTTGGAGGTTCCTACACCGGCAATATATTGTTGGGCAAAATTTTAAATAATAATAATAATTTTTTTTTTTTTAATTTTGTAATATTTATATAAACGACACTAAATATATGTATGATACAAATTTAAAAGCCGAGTTATATTTTTTAATGCGACGACGTTTTTGTACTCCGGGCGTTTTTGTGCTCGTGACATTTTGACGGGTTCCACTAAAACCAACGTTTTTCAATAACCGCATTAAAAATTATTTATTAATTAAAACAGAAAAAAAATTAAAATTAAAAGCTTTGTCGACACATATCGGTCCATACGACGATAGTAACTATCGTCCAACCAACACGATAAAAACTATCGTCGTGTGGACCAGGATATAAACAGAATTCGATAAATTAATCGTGAAATTCAATTATACTAAATTATTGGATATAATAATATACGCGTAAACAATCAATACTCGTTTTGAATGACTACGTAATACATAAACGTTATAATGTATGCACGGTAAATAGTTAAATGGGATTTAAAACTAGGATTATTAATCTATGAATTACATTATTACTGAGTCAATACTTTCATAGGTGTTATATACGATAAGTAATATACGGATGATTATGAATAATATATGTCCAGAATAGCCGGTAAGTCTATAATTAATCAATTATAACAACGATTATGACATTATTAAGTTGTTCGATAGAATAAACTTATATTCGCATAATACGAATCCACAATACTGAAAAAAATTCTGTGTCATTGTGGACAGAAGCTGACAAGTGCCGAAAAATGTAATTTTGGGATTATACGTGATATCTGAAAAACAAGGACGAAATTGTATCGTGTCGAAATACGATACCCGTAGCTCTATTATATTATCTGTTATAAGCCAAAAACAAAAATGATAACTGTATAATTTGTTGGAGAAAGTAAAATTGTAATAAGACACGATCATCAGTAATAAATATTCTCAAAAGTCACTTGTCTGTTATAAATAAAAGCCTTAAAATGTAATGCGTATAAATTGTATAATGTCCCTCCTGGAACAATTTAGTTGTGGCGCTTATCAGCTTTTGCCCCAATGATACAGAATTTAATATTTATGACTAAAAATAAAAAAAAAACCGATGATTTTCAAAAAAATATAAATAAATACCTAACTATAAAAATTATAGTAATAACAACAAAACGGGTTTTTAACTTTCAAAGTTACGAACGAAATTTTCGTTTTGATTTATTATGTATAAAAATGATCTGCAAAAGTTCCGACGCGCGTCTTTTTGGATAGGTGTAACTATTTCGTCGGGAAGGTAAAGTTTACTGTTTTGTTTAAATATCAATGAAACTGAAAAATGCAAGGGCCACTAAAAAAAAAAAAAAAAATGTTTTATTCAGAGTTCTATTCACAATTGTCCGTCGAGTGTATGTAATGATTTCTTTTTGCTTTCAACTTTACACTAAACCATTATCCCTCCGTCCTATCTATCCATATTATTATATCCCCCCCCCCCAGTAAAAGTTTTTTTCTTTTTCTTTAAATAATTATTTCGAATTTTATTTTATTTTATAGTTGCACTATGACAAAGAGAACACATTTCAACAAATAAATTAAATGTTTTAGTCTTACAGTGTATGATTACTCGAGTATAGGTTACGTATAATATAATAAGTGGCGCCAATGTTCTTAAGGGTGATAGGGAAATGATGGTGTACGTCCTAACCACCTATCTAAAAAAAAAAAGCGTATTTTCGACTTGTTACGTGTAATCAAAACACGAAAACAATATTGTTATTTCTAAATAAAAGTAATTTTCTTTGCACAGTATAGAAATATGTCAATACTTAATTACCTATCAGCAACAGCCTACTAAAAATATCGCTGATTACGGACCACTGATTTACCCCACCCGCCCACTGATAAAAAAAAAAGAGAATTTACCCTCGTTGGTAACCGAAATCGACGCCACTGAATATTATAATATACGGGACAACAAACTTTAATACCACCCCGAAAGTTTCCGTTTAATAACTTTTTTTACATTTTTTTTTTTTATTTGAAATACGTATTATAAACGCTTCGTAATTTATTTTAATTGGCGATTTAATAACGACGTGACAAAAATGTATATTATGATTTTTATCAACACGGTATTTTTTTATTTCTTAATTCGTAGCGAAAAAAAATAGTACACCGATACGAAATATCGGGATTACATGACGTAACAGGATCATAAATAAATCCTTTTATTGGAACCAATTCGGCAAATGCATTAGGGATTTAAAACGTTTATATAAATATATATATATATATATGTGTGTGTGTATGTGTGTGTAAGTACGTGATGTGGATTTTCGCAATTCGACCGGCTGCCCGGAAACTAGTCACGTGGTAAAGACGTTATAACGAAATATACTTAGGTAGGTATACAAAAAAAAAAAAAAAAAAAAACCCTGTATAAATGAGTATTTATTGTACGATAATCCTATTATAATATTTTTTTCCCCCCGATTCTTAGATGCCAATAACGGTACACACCAAATGTTTATTACTCGCTGCAGATAATACAGACTCGCATAGAAAGGACGGTACGTGTAAAAAAAAAAAAATGTTTTCTTGATAATTTATAAAAGTACTAATTTCAGGTGAGCCTGTCCCTACATATATATGAAAAGATTGACATCCGGTCACTCCAAAAAAAGCCTCTCAAACTAACGGCGTTGGACCGTTCAAGTCCAGCTAAGAGTCGGGCACCGGTTAGCTCTGCGATAGAGCCCGGAGAGACTCGGGTTCGATGCCCGTTCCGGATACCTAGGTTTTAGCACAATTTTCCGGACGAAAACGGCCGCGTCAAGTTGAACATATAATGCGGAATTTATCGTTTTGCGAAACATGAAACAACGCGTGTAGTAATAAACGAAAAAATAGTATTAGTCGCGGTGCATAAACATCAAAAAAAAATACCCGCGAGAAACCTTTTTATTAAAGGAACCTAATCGAAATGTACCGGAAAATATCGTAAAAATGATTTACACTGCGAGTGTAAGGAACAATAATATTTTATGTCCACAGCTTTCGATTATTATTATTTCGTTGAAAATTATAGACGATTCATTTTGATTTTATATTCTTATTGTTCCAGGGCTTAAAACGATTTGGGTACATAGTGTATTTTGCAGGTTATACATTTTTGACAAGAGATTGTTTTATAAATTTTTTTTTTAATTATGTCGACATTAATATTAATTCGGTATTATTATATAATAGTACATAGTTTTATACATTTAAAATCTGCTATTCTCAACTATATAGTGTAGGTAATCGTTATTTAGACTTTTTTTTTGACCCATATTTTTTGTTAAAACATTCCAAGTTACGCAATTTAAACATTTTTATTTTTTTTTATATTATAAAGTAACTATGCACATAAATTTTGTTTTTTTTTTCTGGATTTTTAAACTTTTTTAATTTTATAATACGGGCGCCCGTATGATTATAATCTTAAACGTGTATATTTTTTTTTTTTGTTTGTAGAATTAATAAAAATATTAATTTTAATACAACCCAAATCTAGGTTATTATAATATAACTCTTTATTCATTCAATTAATAATAATTTTATACTCATACATGTTATCCTTACGAATAAACTTGTATGTAGTTTAACATTATAAATATTCGTATAGTTCAAATGGGCAGAAGATTGTCGAAAATGCATCTTATTAATATTAAAGCACCATAAAAATAAATGTACCTTATCTAATTAAATTAAATTTTGATTTTTTTTTAGAAAATGAGCATAACGAGATTTTACTATGACGTGTGCTTCTTTACTTTATCTTACTTAAAACATCAACATCTGAAGTGTTTTGTTTTTCTTTAATTTACTAGTAATGATCTTCATAATGGGAGGGAAACTAGAAAAAAACGTCGGAAACCGTGAATATTTATGCAATAACGGTAATTTTCGATATATTTTCTGAAACTTTTCCGAATACTTATCACAAAAATTTCTAAACGTGCAAAACTTTCAAAATATTCTGGCGTTTTTGAGTTATTAATAAATATTTGAACTTTTTTAGATTATTTTTTTTTTTGTTTTGCTTTATGTGAATTTCGTAGTTTATTTTCATCAGCACTTGTAGTTAAAATTCGTTAAAAACACGAACGGTTGTAATTTATTTTGCAGTTACAAACTGATTTATCAACGTTCAGAATCGTTTTTCGTTTGCGGTGAATTCCTTTCAATATACACGTACCATCCAAACTACCTGGCGGACACATCCGGTCGTCTTTTTTTATTTGATATTACTAAAATTACTTTTGTAACAACCTATACACACACACACTTCCGATTGAACTTTTCACCTTTCTCTTAGGTTATAATGTGCGTAAAGCAACAAAGCAAACGTTTATTATCTTTATTGTTCGGCATAAATCTCGAGAAACGGCATCGCGTATTGTGTTCGAAAAATCACTTTATTTACGGACCTACATGTCTCCGTGCAGAGGGGAATTATTCGCTGCGCGCCACCAGAGATCGATCGACCGTACAATTAAACGCAAGGTAAGAATTGTTTTGTACCGGCATCCGTATAAAAATCTGAGGACAAGAATATTCCCGTCGATAAAATACGCGTGCGCGTGGATTTCTCATCGCTCGAATTTAATACGTAGGTTATTTTATTATGATTCGAATGGCAGAATATTTTTATTAAAAGTTAATTAAGAATTGGCCGGCGAGGTGGCTGGTACCTAACTACGGCGAGCTTTGACGGAAACGAGTTAATAACTAATGTGAAAATCTAGCTTAGAGCGGTGGGCCTATATAAGTATAATGAATTTAAATCGATGAAGAAAACTTGAAATCTACTAAGTTTTGTTTATGTCGGTTTCGGGTCAATAATGTTTTATCACCAAGACATCTATATAGATTGAAGAGCTATGTGCGTACGTCGTATTTAGTTTAGAGGGGGGAAACGATCACGACTGTTCAAATTAACATCAAACGATTTAAGTGCCCCCGTATATTTCAATTAATTACTCGCGATTCAAATTAGAGATTTTTGAATAGACGCTCACGCGGTATTCGAGTGTATATTCGCGTGTACTTGGCATGGAAACGTCTGAAAATAATTTTCAAAATGTTGTCCCGGAGAATCATCAATTAAATGCAAGTAGAACAAACGAGGACAGCCTGAGGGATGACTATACTTAAATATTATACACTCGTCTCGGTTCGGTAATTTCCACACAAACCGGGTGTCGTATTATTATTATTGCAAATATAAAAGCAATATGGTGATAATAAAGTGTGTCATATAAGACGAAAAAATTCTGTAAAATGGTTTTTAATTGTAGGTATTTGTACCAAAACTATAAAATTAAGAGTCGCATTAAATAAAATCAATTTTTTAGCGGCGAAAAATTCGAAATAACACATTATATTCAAGGAAAATTGAAAAATAGAACCATCTACAATTGTCTGCCAATTTTTCCGTTATTAATGTGGCGTTAAACATAAAAGAAAGTAAAAAAATTACTGATATTTCGCAAACGGTTAGAAATTATTAAAAAAAAAAAAATGTATACGACATTTTCAGTTCTAATAAAGTAAACTTACGTATGGATTTTCAAAAAAATTTTAAAAATATACCGTCCGTTTCCGATTGTGATCTGAATCTATTTACCTATAACTTTGAAGCCCGGTAAACCGCAAAACGGAAAAAAAAAAAAAAAGGAATTCGATTATAACCGTACAGATTTCATTATGAACTGTATAAATATTGAAAATAAAAATATCACAACAAAATGGGAATATTAAAAAAAAAAAAAAAAAAAAAGGTCATCGCATTAAAGGGACTGGCGGAATTATTCGGTATATTACGCGATACGTGTGGAATTTTAGAAATTGATTACTTACGATAAAACTAACTGATCAAGTTCGAATGACCCGATTAGATAAATTATTTTTATTTGGTTAACGTTGCCGTGTTGTGTGTGTTTATTGTGTATCGATTAGTTATTGTGTTGTATTACGTATTAAATTAAAATGTCGCAACAAAGAAGCGAAAACATACTACTACTAACGACTCAACGGAAAAGATGACGAAGACAATTTTAATAGTTAGTTAAATCAGCGTCAAGTCTCCATTGCAGAAAAACTCTTGGACACGACAGACGACATAAGGAAGTGGATCGACGGTGAGGAAGAAAACAACAACCAGTTCTTGACAGATGACGACATAATCGAGGAAGTGATGTCCGAAGAAAAGGTTGATGGTGGGATTAATAATGATAAGGGAGGTGTAGCTGTTCAAATAATAACTCACACCGCTGCAATAGATTCCTTTACCACGTTTATTACACGGGCAGAAGAAAACTGAGTATTTGCAAACGATATTTTGGTGCTTAAACGACTACAAGAAAAAGTCTTAAAAGCATAATTTCAAACAAAAAAACAAAATCAAATTGATATTTTTTTTAAACCTGTCCCATCAAATGATTAATTCAACACAGTAATAAATTAGTATGTATGTATTATATGTTTTAATAAAGTAAATTAAGGTTTTTCAATAAGTGAAAATGCGTTTTTATGCGTAACTCCTTTAATCCGTCGTTTTTGTTAATCCGGCAGTTCCTTTGGTCTGATATCTGCCGGATTACCGTGAGTCTATTGTATATATATGTTACTAGGTCTATTTAAAAATTTAAATAAACAAATAATTTTTTAAATATTTGTCCCCTTCAAAGTATTCACCGCCTGATGTTATGCACTTATCTTATCTCTCCTGTAAATTTTTGAAGCAATATTGGAAGTCTTCCACTTTAAGTTGTTTGAGTTGATCCACCGAATTTTTTTTTATTGTTTCGATATCACCAAATCGTTGTCCTTTGAGGTCAGTTTTAATTTTTGGAAATATTAAAAAAATCGCAAGATCCGGCGAGTAAGGGAGGAGGTACAACTGGAATATGTTTATCAGCTAGAAATTCACGGATTGACAAGACAGAATGAGCAGGCGCGTTGTCGTGGTGCAACAACCACGATTGATTCTGGAATTGTTCTGAACGTCGCATGCATAAATATTCAGTTAAAATAGTTTGGCATGATCCACAAGAAATGTTACACTCACAAGAAAGTTCTCTCTCTTATCGTCATTCGTCGATCTAATCGAATAATTTCTTGAACTTTTGCCACCATTTCCACATATCTTGAAGTTTTAGGTCGACCAGCACGGGAGTCATCGTTAATGATTTCACGACCCCCCAATAAACCTTTTGTGCCGTTCAAATGTTTTAGATCTGCTCATTACTTCATCTTCAAATGCTTTTTTAAGCATTTCAAAAGTTTCAGTCGCTGATTTACCAAGTATAACGCAAAATTTAATGCAAACACGCTCGAGTTTACTCGACATGACAACGGCTGACACAACACAAGTATATGACTTCAACGAATCGTTGGTCCTTACTAAAATATAATATTTACTCGTGGCTCAAATATCGTAGTTAAGTGTTATCTCTACTTTAATTTGATATGAGTATAATTTCGATACGTTTATTTTTAACGCAGATATAGTTTTAGTCCAGGTGTTTTTTGATCACACCTCGTATATATAGCCAGAAATAGCATAACTATTGTCTTCTTGACTATATTATTATTATCAGTTATCAGTTTTTTTTTCTGCAGATATTCATATAGGATATGTATTATAAATATAATTTTACGACCCGGCGGGCTGCGTACAGCCATTATCGAAATTTGATGAATGGCATAAGTTTCGAGCCCGGAAAAACAAATACGCGCAAAAGCGGGGGATCGAGACGCGTAAATTACCCGCACACAAACACACACCCGCCCGGTATTTACTACCGTATTTTTACGATCGATCATGAAATTACAGAATAGGACGTAAAAATGTCACAATGTTGTCCGGGCCGGTACAATGCGAAATATAATATTCGAGAGAGGGGAAAAAAAAAAAAATTGATTTAACTCGTCGCTCGTTGGGTATATGCGCGAACGAACGTTTGTTGGACGCACCCTTCGATCCGTGTGTTTCGGTTTTCAGCTTAAAACTAAACCAGGTTTTGGTAATGAATATAATGGCTTTACAATTGTGCATTGCAATCGAATATCTATATTTACCTCTAGTTGTCCCCATACATTTGTTTGCACAACGCCCCAACCTATAAATTTGATAACTTAACGGCAAAATACGGTACCTATGGTATTACTCCAGTTATTAACGTAAAAAATTATACAGAGAAACGAACGGACGTACGTATATTGCGCATAATACGGATAGTATTATTATTCAAGTAATACTACTACGGTATGTATACACCGTGTACTTATAAATATTACAAATTAGATAACTAAAAGCTAGAAAACTAAAACTAGAAAAAAAAAGCCTCTAAGATCTCTCTTAATTGTCTCCCGGTGTTGACTCAACAAAAATATATTTCCTGAAAACTCGACGATCGGACGGATAAACCGAAAAATAATGTTCCGCGTGTTACTTTTATGTGTAAAATTTTATTACGATGGATTTAATGACCGCAATATCTTATTAGAAAATCAATGAAAAAGTTATCCGAACCATCGACCTTTATTTTTATTTTTTATTTTCTATTTGCGCGACGTAATCAATTTCTAAAATTCCACACGTATCGCGTAATATACCGATTAATTACTACTAATACGATAGCTTAAATACGCAATGCAGTGAACGGCCAAAAAATATGGGTTTGCATAGATGTATGAATAAAAATTGCAGTTGAAGAATTTAGCGAGAATGCCCAGAGTATGAATATTGTAAAAGAGCTTATAAATGATCTCTACATTCAAATCTCGTCTACACCGCAACAAATTTTGGATTTAAACCACATGCAATTACAAAAAATGAAAATTGAGGTCTGTTTTATTTTTTATTTTTGTTTCAAGTATTTATATTAATATGTTAAATATCAATGCAAATAAATTATAACATAAAAATAGTTCATTTTTTTTTTAAGCGAACCTTTGGCAAAAAATATAGCTTTTGTGTTAGAAGTAAAACACGAGTTATAGGAAGCTAATGGTGAAGTTGAAATTAACCAACGAAACCTAACGAAATTGATTTTAGAAAAGTGCAATCGTGTTTTTTCAAAGAATAATGGATGGGAAGAACTTCAAAAAATCAATAGCATTTATAATGGAACTGCACTAAACATTAATGTGAAACAATGAATATAATTTAAATGATTTAGTTTATATGAAATATGCACCAATTACTACAGTTGATGTGGAAAGATCATTTTATATGTATACAAATATATTAGCACCCAATAGGATGAGTTTTAACGAAAATAACTTGACCAAAAATATGGTCGTAAACTACTTTTTTTAAATTAATATGTAATTTAAATTTGTTCTTTTAGAATTAAATATAATAAATGCTTTTTTTTGGCTACTTAAAATGTTTTTTTAAGGATTTATTTTGCTAAAGAATCCGAGCCCTAGTGATAAGTGAAAACACGTAAAACGACATCGACGTCATCATCTTTGAATCTATGTATTTTTTGCCATTGTTACACTAACAATACTTCAGTTACATTAACAAACATAGAGCACTGGAAATTATTTGAAATGCCACACAAAAAATCAAACATCGGAAGATCAAGCAGATGCGTGAGGCAACTGTCAGCCAGTATATCCGCTGAAACACCTGAAGAGCGAGATGCACAAGTTGAAAAATTGCGAGTGTGAGCCTCTACTTCAAGAGTTATGAAAACGGAAAGAGTATGTCACAGCAGAAAAAAAAAATAAATATTTGTTTGACATGAAATTCTGACTTAATTAAATTATGACTGAAATTATTTTTGTTGATTAGCTGTTGAAATGACAAAGAAGAACACTTTTAGTCTGCCGAAGGCGGATCCACTTTCCATCTATTTTGGTTTTTTAAATAGTGACATAGGCAGGACAATAAAACATAATAATCTAGCAACAACAATATCTATCAATAGCAAAGCATAGCCGGATTAGCTAGTTATTATATACACATATAAAACAAACTATTAATCGTAACCTGTATTAATAAAAAAAAAAAAAAAAGTGTAAGCGGATAAGTATAGGTATGAGGGATTACGGTTTAGTTATAAATATAAATGTATTGCGGTGTTGTGTTATTTACTGTTATAAAAAAAAAAATAAATAAAAATTTCAAACTGTGCGCTTAATTCAATACGAATTAGTTTGGTTTTTGTTTTGCCATAAAATATTCAAAGTCGTATAAAAACAAGAGTTCTGGCGGAACAATATTTTTATTTTATTTTCCGTAATACAACATACCTGCCGTTTTATGTTGATTATGTGAAATTTTGATTTTCTTAAACTTAAGACGCGTAACAAAATATTTATCTAAAGACCGAGACGCATACTTCGCACCACGGGTGGGCCACTCTTGTAGGTGGGAAGTTGGGAACATAAAAGAATTCAATTTCTATCATTGCTAACGAAAAACTATTCTGAGCGAAGAATCAGTTAACCGTGTTTAAAGATTTTCATCGAAATTTACAATTAACCCTAATAAAATAGAATTTGTACAGTACTCTTAAATTTTCTTATTCATAATTAAGTATAAAATTTATGATAAACCTTGTTTTAAATTTGAATTTGTCTCATTTTTTATTACTGTTAAAAATATTTTTTGCTTGAATTTTAACGCGGATAATTATATGAATTTTAAATTATGAGCAAAGCTATGTGTATTTTGTTTTTATTTTTTGATTTTCAGTGAAATTATCTTAATAATAGAGAAAAATGGGAAAATGTACGGCAATGATTTCGATTTTTTTTATTTTTGTTGTAACTCGGTTAAAAACTAACTCAGGGACTTGAAATTTTCACAGAATATTAATATTAGGCATGAGCAAATTTTTTTAAAACTTTTTATAGGTATTTAAGTTATTTTTTTTTTTTTTTTGAATTATTTAAATAAAACTGTTTTGGCCCAACAGAAATGCACGAAAAATTGAAACAAGGTTTATCATAAATTTTATACTTAATTACGAATAAAACAATTTAAGAGTAATGTACAAATTCTGTTTTATAAGGGTTAATTGTAAATTTCGACACACTTCCGCCGTTGTAGCTGGGACGTTGAAAAACTATACGAAACAGGTTAACTGAGTTTTTATACTGACAACGACGATAAACCATTACAATTAAAAAGTATTGGAAATTTCGAAAATATTTATTAAATAATATACCATCGGTATATCTTCTGAGGTACAGCGCGACGAAATCGAATCATTTTTTTCCGAGGAAAAAATAGCACATCTTTATAAAACTAAAAGCTTTTTCATTGTACTTGGAATCCACAAATTGTATTTACTTCGAAAAGTATAATCTTAATAGATTTTAGCGCAGCATAAAGTCTAGTAAAAAATGTACTTTTTTAATGCGCGATACAATGTGATTTTCTTCTTCTTTTTTTTTGGTACCCATCTAAAATATGTTACTAAATTACACGCCATCGACTTAAAATGTAATCGTATTTTGTATATTTTATTAAATTTCGTTAACGCCATCGTCTACTTTGGTTAAAGTTGATAAAAATATTAGGGGATTTATTTTTACGTGATGTTTCGCTGATCAATTCTATCGGAGTACTCATATACATATATATATATATATATATTTATATATTATATTGAAATAAGTAAGACATTAATAAATAAAGTTAACAAAGGGCGTTCTGATTTATAATTAGGTAAGTATACAGAGGAGAGTCGATCCCCCCACACACCACTCCACCGAAAATTGCAAATTTATAGTTATTAAATTACATAAAGAGAGGAGATTATTGTCGTTATTGTAATATGTATATTGATCATTATTATAATTTATTATGAACCCATCACCCTCGCCAAAATTTAAATTTTTCAAATTATAATATCCATTAACAAAAAAAAAAAAAAAAAAATGTATTTCAACGTGCAATTATTATATTTGTAAAGGAGGTATATAAATAATTATGTGTTTTTTTTTTTTTTTTATATGAATAAAGGGTCATTAATGTTCGAGATCATCATCGGCAAATAGAATACAGAACGAATGCAAATTATAGTCATAGAAAAACAGAAAACTATACTATTTCGCGCTCGTTAAAATGCATATTATTAACGATGCGCCATATTATCCCGTTAAACTCGGAAGTCGATTCAAGTGACAAACTCAAGATATAAGTTTCGGTTTTATTGGAGTTTTAATGGGTAAAGTTGACGTGGTTTTTTTTCTTCTACTTATATCACGCAATGTAATTGCTATATTAACCATTGTGCGTGATCAATTATGTTTTAAATAAAAATTTCCCTGTAATAATTATCCCAGTATTCGAAATTAAAAATAATAGAAACGAAACTATACAGAAGAAATTTTCATTTTCTTCTTAATACGCAACAAATTGTCTTGTACAGTTGGTACTTATGTAAAACCGGTATGACATTTGCAGTATGACAACTGTAATATTATTATGTATAATGATAACATGTAATTATAGTAATTATACTACAAGTGCATAATGTTGTAAATAAATTCGTACTAAAATGTTCATAATTATACTATTCATTGTTTTTTGGTATTATTTTAACGAAATATGATTCAACCCGTACCTTTAGAGTATATGTAACAGAGGGATACAAAAAAAAAATATAAAAAAACACTTACTGTCAACAGTTGTAATACCTACTTCGTATGCATGTGTACATGGATAAATAATTAAATGTCTAGAATGATATAAGTGATAATTGCTCGAAGAATTATCGAAATGAAGATATAAAATACTTAACAATATACTAATCCAGAATCTAGATGAATAATCAACAACATTTTATCTAGATAAAAGAAGAAAATAAGATCATTTTTTCATAACATGTCATAAAATTAATAGTGTTAAGAGTGTACACAGACATGGTACATATTCTAGATTGCAGAAAGGCTGTGCGATTAATGCAACTGAATAATAAAACCTTATTATTAATATAAATTTAATGTTTTACATTTTATTTATAAAAGTATTAATTTTGATTTAAAAAAAAAAATTTACCTAAATTATTTAAATTAATTATTTATTCGTATGACAATTATAAATTATATTGGGTTATTTAATTACAACTTATTTTTCCCATTTATCTGGATAAGATAAAGATACAAATATATACCGATCTAGATAATTTATCTGGCTAAAATACAAATCTGTTCGTAAGAGTCCAAACACGGTATGCGGTACCTATAAAAACATTTACAAAACAAAAATAATAATAATAATAATAATAATGCACACGAGTGGTTTATAAAAATATGCTCGTGAGACTGAATGTATCGTTAATACCGGCGATTTATTTGCATTGTTTTGTAAATACATAATAATACACAATGTATTGTGTATATATATTTCACCGAGGGTGTGAGGCAAAAACGAACGCGCGTTATCCCGTACGGGATTTACGATAAACGTATCGATCGTACACGTTATAAATAAAATAAATAAATAAATACCTAAACAAAAAAGGCACGAATAAAACAGAAAAAATATCGAATTGTAACCGCTGGCCGAACGCAAAAATAATACGCGTATACCGGTGGGGAGAGGGTGGGACCGTTATTATCTTTGAGTTTTAAACCGGACTGCGGACTGCGGATATAAAACGAAAAGACCTGGTGCCGTGGGGTAGGAGGTCGGGAGACGTAAAGGCGTAAGGGGGCGAAGGGGTGGATGGTAGGGGGGTGATGACAAACAACGGGCGGGCGAAACAAAAAAAATAGAAGAGGAAAAAAAGAAGAAAAAAAAAGAAAAAGACCTGAATCGGAAAAATCGTCTTCGTCGTTGTCGTCGCCGGGCCCGGGAGAGCTTGAGTCGCTGCGCTTACGCCGGCCGCGGCGTTTCCGCTGACAGCAATCGCTGCACTTGCTGCACATTGCCGGGTAACGGCAGATAAAGCGACGGAGAAACGGCGCCACGCCACGCCACGCCGGTCGCCCCGTAAGACTTCGGAGTTGCCCCCCGCGGACGAACGGTTCCTCCGGCAGCGATACGGCGATTGACGTCTGACACCGCGACCCTGCGCGGCTATACTGAACGACGACGGCGACGACCGCGGAGCGGCGTCGGTCTCGCGCCCCCACCGTCCGCCCCGGTCGAGGGAGGCGGCAACGGCGCGAGCTCTTCCGACGGCACCCCCGACGCCGTCCCATCGCCACATCGCTCCCGATCCCCGACTCCATAACCCCCAGCCCGTGCACCTAATTTAATATCGCCGTTTACGGCGGAGACCGGAGCGTGTTTTCCCGGACGGTTTGCGGCCAAGCGCGGACGTTTTCGGTTTTATCGCGTAAATTTCCAATGTTTATCTACGTTTTCTATATATTTTTTTTTCTCTTCGAACGTGGCGACATTATATATTTCGTCGTCGACGCGTATTATATTATTTTCGTAGTAAACAACAACTGCAATTATTATCATAAATATTATTTTCGGTCCGCTGCAGGCCCCCCCGGGTGGCGATGGTTTTTTTTTTTGTTTTGTTTTGTTTTGTTTTTTTCGTTTTTACCTCGTCGTAAAAGTTCCGAAAAGGTATTAGCGGGAATTTAAGAACGATGCAAATGTTCAGTTCACCATGGTAAACTCACAAAACGGAGTAAAGGAAATAAGAAAAAAACTTTACCGACGAAAATATTATTATACGTATCTAAAAATTATTTATTATTATTATGTTATACGTTTGCGGAGTACATAATAAAAATATACGGGCACACCTTGTGATGGGACGAAAGATTTAGCGAGACCTCGCCCGAAAAAAAAGAAAAAAAATTATTCTTCATACTTTGTACTATTGTAGGGTGGAAATAATGTAATTGTGGGCGATTTAGTCGCAAACGAAAAACGATTCTGAACCGATTTCGGTTAAACGTGTTTTGATATACATTTAAAATTGGAAGCGGTATTAATTTCCTAATGCAATATAAATTACAAATTAATTTATATCCACACATAAAATTCGAACATTTCAAATAGTTACTATAATAACTCAACGAATCACTAGAATATCGTGAAAATGGTACTACGTCTAGAAAGTGCCAACTTTTCACGATATTTCCCGATCATTAAGGTAGATTGTTAAATGAGAAAATTGTTGGTAGAAAAATGTTTAAAATGTATTATATTTTGTATTTTTTTTTTTTTTTTTGCTTTTTTTTTTTTGTTTACTACGCGTCGTAGTAACAGCAATACATTTCCCGTTACGCCCGGAATCTTAAACGAAATCCGGGAGAAATAAAATACAAACCGTCCCGTGGGGCGATGGGGAGGAGAATCGAAAAAGGTGTCCAAGACAATAATATATAACGTAATATATCGTCACCCCGGGCACTGACGCGGCCAGAGGTCCCGACTGGACCGGGTCAACGTGGAAAATAATATGGAGGTCGTAACGTAATAAAATATATATTGTATAGGGCAAGTATAATAGTGGCCATCGGTAAACACTCGATCGCCGAATTTTCGACGTTTCTGTCGTTTTATTTTTTATTAATTCTAAATGGGTTTTCCAGTTTAAAAGTGGTTTTTTTGCGGGGTGTTCCTGCTTTCTCGGTACAACTCTACTACTGCACCGTACACGATAACGAAACATGACGTTTTCGAGCTGCATTCCATCACATTTTGGTATACCTATACCTCAGATATAGTACATTGACACCTGCGGTCAGTAGTGCGACCACGGGGGGTATTTCGGGTGTCTGGACATTGCCCCCCCCCTCGAAAAGTGTTTATGGCGTTTAACATTTTGTTATTAAAACTTATATACCAAAACATAATTATACCTCAACAATTGACAATTACATAAACTATATGAGATTTCTAACTATCGTGATATAGCGTTTTTTTCAGTCTATCGAACGCTGGACACTGCGAACACCTGCGGTGAAATAAATAATGGAGAAGGGGTTGTTTTGGGCAGACGTCTCACTCGAAAAAAATATCATAATTGCGACAATGCCAGCAGCGGTATTCGGCGGTACCTGTTTTATGTTGAGTTTTCGTTAAAAAAAAATTGCGACAAAGACACACGTCAGAGTTTACGAAGAAAAATCATATAAAGTAATAACAAGCTAACAGTTGTAAAATAGACGAAAAAATAAAATAAATACGTGTATCATTATTGATATAGAATAAGAGAACGGATAAGCCTAGCGCGAGCGATGGTAAGCAGTCGTCGGAAAACGATGTGTCGAGCGAGAAAAACGACGACGGCGAATTCGTTTCCAACGTGAAATATTCCACGGTTATATGGAAATATAGTCTTGTATTAATTTATAGGTAACAGTGATTATTATCATTTTAGAACGCTAAGTTGCGTACAACTTTTTTTATACGAGATAAATTCTTTGGCATTGGTCGGCAGTGCTTTTTCGTTTTCGGACCTTATCGTATTCACGGAGGTCTGCCTCCAACGCTGCACCTAACGCAGTGGATCGCGGACCATTACGCAAAGTTATATTAAAATTAAAAAAAAAATAAAATTAAAATAAAATAAAATAATATGGTAATATCGCCAAGTAATCATAATATAATTGTGATAATACAAATTTGATTTTTGATATAAAATGGTGAAATTTGAACATTTCGATCACGACCTACACCGGACAGCTATAAATATAATTGCAACTGTTTTTTAATCAGTACATATAATATAATGTAACCACACACAATAATAATATACGAACAATGTAATTATAATTTAAATTAAAATAATAATAATTGTATAAGTACTTGTGTTTGTTGGGTTAGCCAATATTATTTTTGCCGATTTCCAAAAGACCAGTGTTACGCGTATCACAAAATTGGTAGAAAAAAAATATTAATTTTTCAAATCAGTAATGAAAACGGGAGTGTTGCCGTTTGAAAATCAAAAGTCAATACTCCTTTAAAATATAAACCTGAATCACCCTGTGTAGTGTACACGTTGACTACTCACAAATTTCGAGTTCTTGTTATTGTTAATATTTTTTTATTATTTCAATAAAATACAGACTACGGAGTGTATTATTATATCTAAAAATTAAAACGTATATATTGCGTGTACTAAGGGACGCCACACAGGCCGTATCCGTCTATCTAACGGACGATATAGCAAAAATACGTTTAATTTTTGTTTTAGAACAAAAGCATCTTTTTATAAAATTGAAAGATGGCAATATTTCGGAGTGCATTGTTTTTTCGCGTATCCGTCGTTTAGAAATAACGACCATTTCGACGACATTAAATGCCTATAACTTTTTAGAAAATAAAAAAAAACGCAACGCACTCCGAAATATTTCGTATTCATTTTATAATGGGCGATTTTACTGTAAAACCAGAATCGAGCAAGTTTTACTAAAACTTCGTGAGCGTGTTTTTGTCGGCGATAGTAATTGGAAACAAACATAAAAGGATCAATTTTTAATTCATTTAAATACTTATAATACGTATAAAATGGTTGAAAACAAGCGCAATTAATTAGGTAAAGGTACCTTGGACATAATATAATATAGGTACGTACACGCGGTCTTTTGAAAATAAAGATACTATTCGTGAAATTATTAACTGTTTAGAGTACCTATAAAACAACGCTATAATTACATTAACAGTTAGATAATTTTAAATTTATAAAGTATACAAAACGCGTTCGGTAAATTAATAACAAAAATAACGAAAAATCGCTCGAAAACATATGAAAATATTATTTAATACCGCAAAAAAAAACCATAGCCTCGAGTAATATATATATATCGTATATATATTATAGTGGCTTTTTACTATTAATACTCGAAACGCGATAATAATAATTTCAATATATAATAACGAATAATAGTGATTTTTAATTGCACGGTTTCAAGAAAATTCAGGAGTATCGATAGATTCGTCGGATTTAAACGATTTTGCTGATGTTGTTATTATACTTAATACCACTAAAAAATGTTTATTTGACGAATTATTTAAAATTTACTATCAATTCGTTCGGTACGCGTTTTCAATTATGAAAAATAACAATACTATAGTAAAAAGTATTATTACGTATATTAGTTGGACTCATTTGACAATATAAGAAACATTAATGAATTAAAAAAATGCTTACGAAATATATTATTATATAATACCAGGTGCCAATATACATTTTACTGAAAAAATAAATACCTACTGTGAATTGCAATTTTATTTAAAGAAATTACTTTCACAGTTTCGACCTCCTCCTCGGAGCAATTCATTTTTAAATTATTTTATTCAAATTACGGAAAACACAATGTAATTTTTATATCATAAAAATCATTTTGATATACTCTATTAAATATTTATTTAAATATATTTTCATAAGTGTAATAAAAATATTAGATATCTCATTATTTAATGCATTTTTGATATCAAACACATAATATTACATTTTATGGGTTTTGCTGCAGAATAAAGTATACCGAAAGGTAAGAAATATTAATATTAAACTAAATCTACATTCACAGAGTGTTCAGGGATAATAATTCAAAGTTGTTTGCGTTAGTTTATTTTTATTAAAATATCGAGAGAGAGAAAAACAATCTGTATACGGTAAATTACACATTATAAGCCTACGGTAGAACATGAATAAAAATCAATATGTTTACACGAATGAAAAAATTATTCACCCATCAGTAATCGCCTACGTGTTTTTACGCGTAGTAAAAAATTATTTTTAGTCGAGAACACTTTGTAATCATAAAACGAAAGCAATACGATACTCCCCCGGTTCAATTTTGCGGTAACCGAGACGAATTTTTTTTTTATGTTTTTATTTACTAAACGTGAATATTATTGGGCAAACCTTGATAATGGATGCAATATAGAATTTAATACAATATCTATTCGGATATGCCGGTAATATCGATAGGATTATTAATATATAGGTAATACATAGATTGAAATGTATACGTGTGTTAAGTAGGACGCCACACCCGCATTTACTGTCCCAGTCTACTTAAGGGGCAACATAGCAAAATAACGTTACGTCGAACATAAATTGTGTTGCAATAAGAGTTTAAACACAAATAACAAAAGGTTGGATATTGTTCGAGGGTGAACCATTGCAGTAAGTGGAATGGTGGGAAGATAGCAAATCGTTGTATATACAAAAAACGATTTTGAGCCAAGTTCGGTTAAACGTGTTTTGATAAATTTTAATTTAAAATTGTATTAATCTGTGACCAACGAAATAAATTACAACTGTCCGTGTTTTGTCGTCTCGAGCGTTTTTTTATAGACAGTCAAACAAGTTTTAGCCACATAAAACGGAAAAATAATACGCGAAAATGCCGTGACTTTTACGATTATTATCAAAATTTGCACTAACCAAAACTCTTATAAAAAAAAAAAATCTAGACCAAGGATTTTCAAAGATGTTTTAAAGTCATAAGAACAACTTATGATAAACCTTGTGTCAAACTTTCAAACGTTTTTTTTAGAAGTCAAACAATTTTTAACCACTAAAACCGAACAAAAAATTTAAAAAAAAAACTAGAAAATTAAAAATTTGTGAGACTATGTACCTATAAAAATAGTTAAACGAAACGATTACAACAAGGTTTCTACTAAACTGGGGCAACTAAAAAACAATATTTATTTCGTTTTTTATTTCCTCCTCATTTGAAAAAGGTAAATTATATATACAGTTGTTAGAGACTTTTTCTGCAGTTATTTATGTACATTTTTAATTTTTTAAATATGATAATTTGTTGTATTTTAAAAAATAAAAAATTATACGATATTCCGTAAAGTGTATAGAAAAAAATCTCAGACTAAACACAAATAGTTCTAACAAATTACCCTAACAAAAAAAATACAAGTTTTGATCTAAAACAATGTTGTTCTGCAAAGTCACAGGTCATGAAATACGAAATCAGCTAACTAGAAATGCCCACATGCAATTTTTTTTGTTAAACATTTTGAATTGTATCAACAATATACAAATTAACAATTTTTAATCGTTTTATATAAAATATTTTTAATTGCCTATGTAAAACGCCTTAAAAATAATTTCCTATTTCCTATTTAAATTGACTATGTTACGAGTATACTATTATATTTCTATTTAACATTAGGAATAACAAAAAAATGATAAACGCTTTATAATTTTTGTGCTCTGTTAAATATTATAAAATAGTTCATGATAATTATTACTGTGATTTTCGCTACTGTTAAAATGCTGAGATCTTTTAATATAAGGTTATCGGACAATTTTTTACAATATACTTTGAATTTTGCTCTAGCACGGTATTTAACAATATCGTCCTGATTTAGAGTTGGTTTTTTTTTTTTTCTTTTTTTCGATCAAGTTTAAAACAATTACAAATCGGGTATAATAAGTGTATTCATATTATCGTACACAGCGGCGGTAGTGCTTACAAACTAAACGAGACAATTTTGTCATGAACCTAAAAGAAAAATATTATTATTAGCGCAATACAACTGACCTGTGAACGAAACGCAGTGCCTGAGCACGCACATTGACATGGTGGACGGCGAGAGACTGGAATAGAACGCAAGCGACCACGGAGTGAAGACACCGAGTTCACTGGAACGATTAACAACGCTTTCTGTCTTACCACGCTCGCGGTACTACCGTCTATACGAGTCTGCCACCAGGTGTCACTACTTGTTACGTTTATTCGAAAACATGCCCGAAATTGATTTTGTTCTTGGATATATTTTTTTTTGTTCATATTAAACAAATTGGTTTTGGACTTTTTTTTTTTTTTTTTTTTTAATGAAGGTATTCAAAGGTATACGCACAAACCGCGCATGTCAATTTCCACCCGTACCTTTATTTTACCGACTATAAATGTTTAATATATTGTCGTAAAGAGGTCACGCCATATGCCATAATTAAAAGGGTTGCGTACGAGCAACAGAAACGAGTAAAATATATTTCAAAAAAAAAATATATGAAATCGAGTGCTACATTTGTGAACCATTTCCAAACATTTTTGACGATGTTGGCGTAAAGTTAGTGGCGCATTTAAAAACTCTTAAATTCTTAAATAAAAACAAAATTCCAACAAATTTTAAGACTTGTCCAACAATGTCCAACAAATAAAATACTATACGAGGTCTGTTCAAAAAGTACCAGGGCAAATGTTATCACGGTTAATCTACACACGATAACGCTTCAAATTATAAAAAGATGTATTCCCCGCGAATAAGTGGATATTTCAAGTAAAACCCCAAGTCGCCATCTTATTTCAGTTTAATATTACACGTGTTTAGGTCAGTCAGTTTTTTTCGTTCGCCGTTTTTGACATGTCCGAAATTAACGAACAACGCGTGTGCATCGAGTTTTGCTTGAAACTTGGTAAAAATGATGCAACGGAAACGTACGGAAATGATTAAAACCGCTTTTGAGGATGATTCATTAAGTGGTTCCGGGACTTTCGAGTGTTTTAAACGTTTCAAGGACAGTCGGCGGTTAACTGAAGACGATCCATGTTCTGGAAGACCGTCAACGTCATCCAGAAACGATGGTGTGGCGACAATTTGCGAAATGGCCGTCGATTAACCGTTCGTGAGTTAACAAAGGGAGGAATCTCAATTGAGTCTTGTCATGCAATTTTACAGGAAAATGTACAGATGAGAAGGGTGGCAGCTGCCGACTTGCAATTCGTTCCGCGATTGTACACCACGACAATGCACCGGCACAATTAGCACTGTCGATTCGTGAATTTTTGGCTGATAGAAAATTGCTGTGGTCCCGCGGACTCTCTCTATTCTCTTGATCAGGCCCTATGTGGTTTTTTCTTTTCCCAAGACTAAAATCTGCGCTTAAAGGACAACGATTTCAAGATGTAGAGGAAATTAAAGCAAACGCGGCAACAGAACACATAGCTTTAACTTTGGAACAGTTCCAAAGGACTTTTGAAAAATGTCAAGATCGCCAGGATCATTGTATATGGTCCGGAGGAGAGTATTTCGAATGAGATATATTTAAATAATATGTAACTTCATTTTTGTAATTATTAAATATAAAATCCTGATACTTTTTGAACAGAACTCGTATACAATTGGACTATTTCCGAGCGCATTTCTGAACGTTGAAATCAAAATAAAGTCCAACGAATTCCGAAACATTTCGACAACGACCAACAATTGACCAAAAAATTTGTTTGATAAAGTTCCATCGAAGTGTGTTAACATTGCGCCGCCAACTTCACGGGCATAATATTTATCGTCTATCGTATTGTTCGAATTCATTTTCCCGGATCATTATCGTGTAATATTATCATGAGATTTGTTCAAAAACACGTTCCCGTCAAAAACGACCGAAAAGTACCTTTCAAAGAGATTTTAGATTTTGTACTCATTATGAAAACTATAGACAACAAAATATTATCTAGGATCTATTTTCATTTAACTTGAACGAGACGGTAGTTAATCATATCGAGATAAAAATGTGGCATTTTTACAATTGAAAATCTAACCTTACTGTTGTACGGATTTAACTATAAATGGATAATAATATGTCACATTCCTTATAAATAAAACTGCGCTCTTAAATATTTATCTTGGGATGTTATATACGCTATATCGTACTTATTTTTTGAGATAAAATGATTTTGCGACACAAGGGTTTTACGTGTTTGAAAACGCTCACGCCGACCCGACATCATCTTAAGCTATAATCTAAAATATTCAAAAAAAAAAAAAAAATGGATTTCAAAATATAGTTTCGTACCGCACAGTAATATTATGTTTACATATTATCTCATTTCCGAATTAATAGAGTTATTATATCCATTTTACGTTTAGCTCTTACGGTATGTATAGGCATACTAATTATCGCGTTTTCCTGATATATTATTTAAATCCCGAACAAAAATCGTACGTTTTCGTTTGTTGCGAATTCATTACGCGCGCCGAAACGATAAAACGTTTATGAAAACGATATAAGAACACAGTAATAAGCGCGAGTATAAATATATAATTTTTTAATCATACTGTCTTTAGTGGCATAATATCTGATGGGCACCCGCAGCGTGTTTTGAACATTTTTAATTATAAAAAAAAAAAAATAAAAATTCGCGGATACAGTTCACGGGGTGTGAGTCCTACTGTTGTTGGTGGAATATATACTAAAATATCATAAGGACCCTTTGAAATATTTGTTTGTTTTTTTTTTGTTTTCCAGTAATTTTGCATGAATGGTTTTTTTCTTATCAGTAGTAGCCTGTCGGCTGCTACGTTTAAACAGTCAAAATTCTAAAATAAAAAAGAAAGTGTACAAGGATAAAATAATTTGCTACAAAAAACTCTTCTACTAATGGATTAAATAAAATTTGTTGGTTTTTTTTTAATTAATCAATTGATTAAAAAAATTATCAGTTTGTAAACTAAAAAACTATCGCATTGAATAAATTATTTTATCTAATTAAATATTATACTCTTAGATTCTACGTTCTTTTTACACCGTATTAAACCATAATATATACCAGTATAATATGTTGTAATTGTAATATAAAGTAATTTGTATAAATTCGCCGTGTTTTTATTTTCCTATAAAAAAAAAAAAAAGATAATTATATTTACGACGATGGAAATTGTGAACAATTACAATTATATTCTATTACCCAAATAGCGATTGATTTCAAATAAACCAATATTGATTCGGCATTAAACGACTATTTATTAAAAGGTTTTTTTTTACATAATTTTTAAACCGTTCTTAGACACGTTGTAAAGAATATATATTATCTATTTCACGCGTGTAAACGTCTAACTTCTTCCATAAATCAAACGCAAAATATCACACCGAGTTATAATAAGAGGCGCGTAGTTAAAACTTATAGTTTGTCCGTGATAATTTATAACGGTCATCCCGCACATACGTTTTCTCTGTCGCCTTCAAAATTACGACCGATATTTAATTTGTCAAAAAATATTAACTTGGATAACTGTTCCGAAATTATTAAACGTTGTTATTACGGAGAGAAAACAAACTTAAAAAAACGATAAATCATTGCTAACGAAAAACGATTCTGAACAAAGTTCGGTTAATCACGTTACAAGATGCCGTGATTCATATGAATTTCATCAAAATTTTAACTTTAATCGATTGTAAATAAAGATTCGTTACATTATGGTCAATTTTTTTTTTTTTTTTTTTTACCACTAAGTACAATTAGTACAATTTATGATGTATTAAATTTTCGAGCCTAAAAAATTGTATTAACATTAATCGGAAAATTGTTTGATTTTTACGATTCCCGTCAAAATTAAACGCTAAATAAAACTTAAAACGCTTATAAAAATAAAATCGTGTCCACGGATTTATATACGGCCCAAGTATCAATATATTATGAACCTCGTGTCGAATTTTCTAGGATTATTGAGAAGCCAAGTAAAAGGAAAATCTATATCAAAGCAAAAAAGGTGAATATAATTAGCTCAACAATCACCAAATTTTTTTGAAATTTGTTAAGAGTTCAAAAGGGGCAATAATATAAATGTTGTGTGGAAATTGCAAGTCTTTACGATTATTTTTAACTAAATTAAAACAAAAAGAAAACAGAAAACCGTTATTGCGTAAATATTCCCAGTTTGTTCCCATTATTAAGGAAAATTAAACTGAAAGGACTATAAAAGTAATATTTTTAAAAAAACACCACGTGCAAAAGATAAAATAACAATTCCAATAAATTAAAGAAAATATATACTGAGCTGTTTCAATATATATAAAAAAAAAAATTAAATTACCCGATATTTTGAACAGATGAAATAGCCAACGTAACACTTTTATTTATCATTTACTTAAGGCGTGTTCGTATATTGCCAAGGTACCGCCTAACGATAACACGACACCGTAAAAGTTGTATTATTTGTTTATTCCGTCGAATAAAACTATTATCCAATATAATATTATACTAGTTTATAAATAGTGCAATTGTTTTTATTATTTTTTATTATTTTTTTTTTTTCCACTCGATATTAAATTTGTACATTCGTCTCGGAAATGGCGTTTTGCTTAAACGAAGGGTTCGTCAAAGTGACACAAAAAATAATTCTGATATTATTATCCAATTATCTATACAAATCGTTTTCGTCGATAACACCCACGCCGTCTTCCACGGCAGTCAAGGCCGGCTTGAAGATATTTCCGTTTGATAAGGTACTGCATACGTCATCGGTTTTTATCATGATCAGTTTGGCCCTGACTATAACGGAATACAACGTGTGGCCGTACAATTTGAAACCTAACAACAGACTGCTCAAATTCATCGGAGAGGTACGGAAACGGCGTATTTTTTTCGTCGTAATATTTCTTTAAAAAAAAAAAAAAAATAGACTTTTTCATTCTCATATTCTCTTTAGATTAAGGCGGGTCGCGCACCAAAAGAGCAAAAACTGTGTTAGTTATCGTTAGTCGTTTTGGTTTTAGTCAACTAAAAAAAAATTTATTCATTTTTTTATATATATGCGTATTACGGTTAGTCAAGTTAGGGCAAGACAACATGAACAAATTAGTTACCAAAATTTCATCTGACGAAAAGGTTGCGATTTGTATGTGGTACACTTAACAAAAGTTGCATATTCGTATACAATATATTATATAGAAAAAAATTACATAATAATTTGATATATTTACTGTTAACATTCATTTCAAAACTAATTTCTTCTCATAATTTATCTTTAACAACTCTGTTACTATGATTTTTGTGATTGAAGTCAAATATTGATGGTCTCTTTTCCACTAAACTTACTAGCAGATCACTATCACAAGCCATTGCGTTTCCAAAATGATATAATAAGTAAATGTAATTCAATAAATATAAAAATTTAAAACATATAAATATAACAATTCTTGTTTTATTGTGACTGATGAAAAATAGAGACACTTCAGACTGTATCCAGTCACGACTGATTGCGTTTAAAGCACAAATATTTTGGTTTGTCTTTGTGTTATCAATGTGCGTATGAAACGTAATTTCCTATGTTCTATTTTTAATAAAACCGCTTTAGGCTGACTAACACTGTTTAACATTTTTTTTTTTTTTTTTTTGCTATTTTGATGTGCGATCGAATCCGTAACGAAACGGAAAACATTTATTAACAATAGGTGTACATATTAATAATATATTGATAATATCAGTATTGTATTAAATTTAATAATACTAGTAGTAAAAATGTAATTTTATTTTATTTTTTAAATTTTTTTTTCATTACGCAGCTATATATTATGACGACGTGTATGATGATCATCTATGTACTATTTTGGCACCCAATAGTTGTGATGATATCGATGAGCACGGATGTAATAGGCGTAATGGTAAAGGTAAGTATATTTTACCTAAGTATATTTTCGGACGAACGTGCGTTTTTGGACGTTAATCGAGAAGACATTTCCGCGTAATACCTAAAATTCTTTGAATTTTAACACCGAACACAAAACAAACAAAAATTGACATTAATCTTCAGAATTCGGGAATTGATTTCTATGTTCCCTTATCAATATTATATTAGTGTCAAACACTCAGTGGCGTAGCTGCACATTAAAGCGCCTCGAGGCAAAATATTTTTTTTTTGCCCCTTTAATATAAAATAAAAATTATACTCAATGACCTGTGTCATTAAAACAATGCTATGATCGTATTATTGACTGAATAAACGTGTTTTTTTTAGAAAAAATATTTACATAATTACATTAAGAATGTCATTTAAATCTTAAATTGGGTACATTTACATTTCCATCACACGAGTACATTGGTACTCATTTATACTTTATCATTATATCTATGTCTAATACATTTTCATCAAAAAATGAAAACCTAATCTTTCTTTATACTTAACAATAAAAACCTAATTTGCAAAACATTAATAATACTCAAACAATGAAAAACAAACTAATCAAAATGATTTTTCCCTGGCTTTTTCAATCATCAATTAGGGTATCGAAATGTAAGGTCTGCGCTCTTTCAGCATATTATCAGCTTTTTCAGTTAGTCGATGCGGTTGACACTTCAATCAAATAAAAAAAATCAATCAAATTAAATTGGCTATTAGACCTGTTTCACATGCATGTTTGTATTGATTCAATTTAAACCAAAAACTCTTATCTACCAAATATATTAACAATTACTAGCATATCACACATATAAGCGCCCCCGAAAAATTGATCGGCCTCTGTTGCCCCTGCGATAGCTACGCCACTGCAAACACTACCGACTTTTTGTACGGCAACGCCTATGGGTACATTCGGCACAATATTATAAAATTCGCGGCCTACACGTGTCGTTTATTACGGTTTTATACAAATATACACCGTCGTGCTCAACAATGATAAAATATTCCTACAGTTTAGTAAATGGTCGAAAAATAAACACTTGCACAGCATTGCAACGTGTATGAAACAAGTAGGAAGTACAAAATTACATTGCATTTTGTTGAGCGGGGTAGTATTGGTCATCGTGCTCAATAATATTGGAAGGAGAGATTTGTAATGTCAATATAGTATCGATCGTAACACGATTCGGCTAACAATAATATTAATCAAATTTTAATAATTGTACGCAGACGACGCATAAAGAGACTGTTTTGATTTGATGGGACACAATACGAGACACTCGCGGCTCAGTTTGTTCAGCTCGGGTGCCACAAACCACAATACCCACGAGTGTATTGTACCTCAAATACAAAAGTAATAACAAATTATTGTGCTTCGGAAAAAAAAAGATTAAAAAAACTATTGTGAATAAAGTTTATGACACCCCTTTTGAAAACTATTGAGCAAATCGACGAGTTAAATTCTAGTCTACCCTTTACCGTGTTGAACTTTCCATAATTATAGATTGGATTACACACGTAATACTATAAAACTGTTCGGGAACTTCGTCGGTCTGAAGAAACTGCAGCTCACAAGATGTTTCGTCCAACGACTTTAGAGTTGTTTATCAAACACTCGGGAGATGTTATTTGTTTAAATTACTCTGGTAAAAAAAAAAAAAAAACCCGCATAAAAATATGACTGAGGCGATATTTACTACAAGCCATAATATGATGTCGACATTATACTGGCAATCGTTTTTCGAACGTAACGATTTATCATTGGCTTTTGAAAAGAAAACAAAATAATAATAATAAAACATCGGACACGCCCGAAAAAGAGGCCTAACCATGGTACAATGTACGCCGGTTTTTTTTTTTTTTTTTTTGTTAAATTAACAATATTATATTCGTGTACGTTTTCATATTTGTGTACAGCGTACACGTACCACTGTGAATTACTGCGGGAAATATTTTTTTCACTCTACTCTATAAATTATTTAAACATATTAAAACGACCGAAAAACCCGAATAAAAGGACGACGCATATGCGTTTCGTACGGCGTGTGGTTAATATTTAAATGGACCTAATTAACTCGTGGACGGCTTTTATAATACGTTTTCACATATTTTATATACGTCTACGTCGTGGAAAACGTACGGCGTTGTATACACCGAGGTTCTCGTCACGTGATATTTATCGAATGTTGCCGAGCCCATTATATTTTTTTTTTTAATTTCTATAGGATACACGAATTAAAGGCGATTACGACTGTTTCTATTATATGATCGTTAAATATTGTCGTTTGAACGGATCGTCCCTATACAACTGTATATACACCATCGTGTCCTTGGCGTAATATTACCATAGGAAGCCAAACCCCGGAAATAAAGCAAACGGCTTTTAATAATTCTAAACGTCGTCTGCCGTAGTTATTAGTCACGTTTACAATTTGTTACGGACGAAGAAATGGTTATCGAAATTAATGAAATCGTTCTCTCTTATAATCCGGTTAAATCTGTATAAAAACATATTGTGTTGCCAATATAGAGCTGGTAATTGCGATGTAAACACATTTAAAATAAAAAATGAAAAAACAGCACTATGCGCAGTGTGCGCATTACACGTGGCGAAGTATAACGGTGGACTGTGAAATACAAAGCAAAAACATAATAATACTGATAACGATTAACAGTATCACCAACACAATTATCAATCATCTATAGGTTCATCAATTATTCCAGACGAAAGTTACTCTTAATCTTGTATTATGAAAAAACAGTTTAATTCGTCAAATGTCTACGTAAATCGTTGATAAGGCGTGTAATGAAATAATAATAGCACGATAACACACGACGGGCTGCGTTCGAAGATTCACAGCAGCCATATATTATCAATTACTATTCGACGGCAATGAACATCGCGGTTTCGGTGTACCGATAAATGATAAGAACAATTGATAATAAATCAAATTAAATCTATTAAAAACCCGTCGAAATGGAACATTAATATGTTTATGGTAACCGGTGAGGTTAGGTTGCCAGTGCGACGAAAACGACGGTCTATGGCAAAATGAAATTTATAATACTAAACTTATTATCATGATAAGCATCACACTATCAGAGAGTAGAGTTGAGAAATTTCCTTCTATTTTTCTGAGGTTCGAGAGTCAACTCTGAAACGATAACTCCACGTTATCGGACGGCGGTTATAGTCGTAGAGTTAACTCGAACTTTCTCGAACTGCCCGAACCAACTCGAATTTGAGTATTCGAACGCGACCCGGGTTTGTGTCCCGATATTCTGAACAAACGAATTCGCATTCGGTTATCTTATTTGTTGTTATCACTACGACGAGATGATAATAATAAAACAAAACAAAAAAATACACACAACGTATCGATTGAAATGTTGATAGCGACGAAACGGACGTGTTGATAAATTAACGCTGACCGAGTATATTGTGGCGGTGTTTTTTTTATATCTAAATACAAAAAAAAAAACTTTCGACGTTACGACGACGCGGTTTACGATGCCTTACCTCCTTCCCTACCGGTTTTCCGTTTCTTTTTCGCCGAACCTTTGACGGGCAACGTGTTACTCGATCCCGGTCCCGTGGCCTTCTCCTTGTTCTTCCACCGGTTCAACATGTCCGTCTTCTTGATCAAGTGGAAATATATCGTGACAAATCGACTGTTTGCCTCCGGTAACGTACAAACGACAATACAACGGAATGATTTATAACCTCTCAGCCCGCCGGCATCGCCGAAAACCGCGCCGGTTACAGACGGCGGTATAATATTACGGCGTCGGGAACGGACGACGCGGAATTCGTTCGACAACGGACAAATATCAAGAAATAACGACAGGACATAAAAAAAAAAATTTTAAAAAAAATGTAAAAAAATACAAAACAAAACCCCCTCTCGGCACGACGGACAGACGGACGGTATACCGTGGATGCGGTGGCAAAATTCAACGCGTTCTCGGCCGGCGACCGTACACCGAAATGGACTTTCTGGCCACGGGCGCATTTCGCCGGGGTGGGGCGGGGGTTGCGACGAAACGGGGAGAGAGGCACGCCGGGAACACGCGCGCGGCCGGTGGCCGTTCGGCGAGTTCCGACCCTCAACGCCGAGCGCCGGCGACGACGGTTTCTCAATCGATAGCGCCCCGAGCGTCCCACTCCCCTCTCCCCCTCACTGTACGAGCAACCCCTACGCTAACCCGGAACACGTCGCGGCCGTACACGCCGCCGCGTAGTGTTTTATAGTGCTCTACGGTACACAATGGGATACGGCGTACGGAATCCGTGACGGAGCGCCGCGGCCGCGAGTATACGCGAAACGTGTCTGACGTGTTCGCTCTGTCCCTCGGCCGCCCGCCCGGCAAAGTGCACGGTGTCCCGGGGGTTATTCACCCGCGCGCCGCCGTCGCGGCGGTGCATCGCAATCGTCCCGAAAAGTACACATCGCCACTTCCATAATGAACGACGCGTCCGCCGCGGGGATGTCGTCGCAACCTGACTACTCGACGTTATAACACGCACCGTACACCTATACGAGTTTTGAAACAAACTGCCTACCGAAACGTGCCATCAAAGTGTCACTACTCGACACTTTGAATACACAGATGTATAAATATATTAGTGTATGTTAGCCGAATCGTATAGAGGCGCCTCTTCGTCGTCCATCACGCCCAGCAATCCTATGTCTGCCCTTGTGTCTTGCCTAAGACGTCCTCTCGGTCGTTTGATATCTGGTCTCCGTCTCGTTATTTGTCCAAGTTATCCTTCCGATCGCCACGCCTCAGTCTAATACTTTTTAGGATTCAGGCCTAATATTCTCGCTTTCTCATATTATTCCTTCGCTTTCTCATTTGTTCTTCGGTCAGAGAATTCGTCTTAATTTTTCTTTCCGAAACTCTAATCGGGGGTGGTCGTTCTGTTTTCGATTTAGAACAAATTCTATGTCAGTTTTTTTTTTGTTTCTATTTGTTTCTTCTATTTTTCAATAGTTTTTAACGACAGAACGCGTCAAAAACGCGTATCATCATTTTTTTTTACTCCCTAGTTTAACAACGTGTGTTCTGTGGCATACAGTGGCGGGTGAAGATAACAAAAATATCCTTTAAATTTTTTTTTTTAAAACTTCCCGTGACACCAATACACCATAGTAATGTATACCCATCACCCCAAACGCCAACACAATTGTATTCTTCAGTAACCCACGTCTGCGTGTGTCGCTATTCAAAAGTCAAAAGTCGATTTCACGTATTTACGGTATAATTTAAATTTATTTATTTCATTTAAATTTCAAACACGTTTAAAACTTTAAGTGAACAAAAAAAAAAAGAACTGAAAATTAAATTCAAACTCCTACAAATCATCGAACGGAGTCTGGTATTAAAATAATACCCCGAGAGAATATATTTTATACATAGATTAGAATTTGGCGCTTGTACGTTATATACAATTATTTATCTTATTTTAAAAGTAATTTGGTTAAGGCTGCCGATGCCGAAAGAAAATTAAACCGTTTGAATTATGATATAAAAAAAAAAGCCGAAGTAACGGAATAAATAATACAAAAAAAGTCGGAATTGTTCCTATAATATTTAAGTAAAGTCGACGACTCTATTGTACGCTACTGTTGTCCCGATTGCTCCACGTGACCCGCCAGAACTGTTCTTGGCGTTATTTTCATCTAAATTTAAGTCGTATTAATATTTTTTATATTTACGACGGGTCTATACCGAAATGTAACGAAAAGAAGGAGAAGAATTGTTGCGGCGCCGCAGTCTATTTTAATGGATCGTTTCCGGTGGTTCGTCGAACGATTCAATATAATATTATTACGAAAAGGAATCTATATACATCGAGAACCCGTCGAAAACACGTGTTTTCTAAGCGTGTTATTACATATTGTGTAGAGACGGTTTTTTTTTTCACGGTCGCATCACTCGCACCAATATAATATAATATTAAAAATATTATACAGAATATATGAAATAAATCATCGAATAGGGGCGATCGAAAAGTTCCGGGAACGGTTTACGAACCGCGTTGGCTGAATAAAATCATTTTTAAAAAAACGACGTTTTAGTTTAATATAAATCTCAAAACTATTTCAGAAATATTTTATAAAATATATAAAAACGGTTCTAAGAAAATAATACAACTTTTTTATTATTATTATTATTATTATTATTATTGTTGTTTCAATTTTATTGGTCAGTTTTTCGCAAAAAGTTTATTTTAATCATAATTTTGGTTTAAGCCACCTGCAAAAACGCCGTGACATTTTCGTACTAAAGACCTAATGTGACGCCTGACGAAAATTGAAGTACTTACTGTGGTTCGATTTTAAAGATGTCAGAGTTTAAAAATAAGTTTTCTTTGCACCGGTCATTATTAACATTATTTATTTAATTATTTACCATTGAAAATTGACAAATCCATACGAAATTTCAAACGTTTTATTCACGTAAATAATTTGATAAAATTGAAATCTGAGTGACCTCCAACCGATGAAATGTAAACGTGTTTATGAATTTAATTATATTTTCATTTTTAAAATAGGACCACTGTAAATACCAATACTTTTGTCAGGCGTATAACTTTACGTTCATAAATAACGTACAAACGGCCGTAGCCCTTCCTTTTGAACGGGCAGTAGATTAATGGAAAAGTCTTACCATGGTATTTAAAATGTAAGTAATAGTTTTCAATTTTTACAAAATTGCAGAAAATTTGGAAAACCCATTTGCGGGGACCTTAAATCATTTGTCCAAATTGCTTGCAATTTCAACGATTCTCCTTTATTCGATTGTTTCGTGTTATGCTTCGACATTCAACATAAAAATTATAGGGGATTATTCAAATCATTATAACCCTAGGGAATTTTCATTCCAGCGATCTTGGATTGTTTGAATTGTGTTTGTCAACGAAACGTCCGAGAGGATGTAAATGTAGAACGGAAAACTACGGTTTAGATATACCAGTACACAGTCGGTAAGTACCACAATTAAAAAAAATTTGCTCAAAAACCGACCATTTACATATTATTTACTGGACAAAATACATTATGTGCAATAAATAATCGTTAAAAAAATCTATTTAAAAACCCACTGAAATACAATTATACCAATATTGTAATGACTATAAACGCGTGATTTTTTATTTTTTTTCAAGCGAAATAATAAAAACGCGAGGATTGAATGGAAATAATAATAATTGGTCACGAGCACGACGATCAACTGTAAACGATTACGCGTTATACAAAATAAATTACAATTGTTTCGTTAATTTCACAAAGTTCTCTTTAGATTAAGGACAATTTTTTTTAAGAAAATAATTTTTTTTTTTTTTTTTTTTCGATTTTTGCGGATTATTTGTGGAATTTATCTTAATGTAAAACAAAATTTGGTGGAAAAGCGACCGTTTACATGTTTTTTACTGGGCAAATACAACCGTGTTACGGTTAAAATAATATTTCCCGGGAAAATATTGAAACAATCCGGTTATCTAATTTTTGTACCGAACATTATTATTAAAAATATCTTATATTATGCATAAAATCATGAAAAACGTTTAATTTTTGTAATCTATTGTTTTGCGTGTTTTATGTCTACCGAACAGAAACGTTTGAAGGCCGCGAAACGATTATCCTTCGATTGTTCGAATAGGTTTGGAAACGGAAACCGTCGTTAAAACCAAGACGAAACGACAATAAAATACGAAACCGTATCGTGCGTATAGCACAAATGGAAATTTCGAATCATCAATAAAAAAAACCTTAAAAAATTTAATACATTCGGTATACATTAAAATATTATATAATTATATACGTATTTATAACCGGTGAATGTCTCTAAATTCGTAATTAAAAAAGTGAATGTTGTCAAAAATAAAAAACTGATAATGAACAATTATAAAAAAATACTGAAAAATATATACAAAAAATATATATATTGTAGTATCGAGTGGATTAATTAATTTTGTTTGGTTAAATGTATGATACAAAAAACTTAAAGTATTGTGAAAAAACTTCAATATTACATAATTATATTTATAACTAGTGAACGTTTCTAAATTCGTAATCGGAAAAGCAACGGACTGCTTACATATTAGGCATCATAAATTACAGTTTTGTCTAAATCAAAAATTAATAAATTAATAACGAACAATTCGATACCGAAACATTTATACGGAACGTACCACTACCGAGCAGATTTATTTATTATTTTTGATAAAATACGAGTGCATGATACGATAAAAAACCGTATCGATTATATAGTTACGAACAAGTAATACACTTGTTAGTGTTTTTTTTATTAGGTATAATAAAATGTATAAAAAAAAAAAAAAAAAATCAATCGTTCGGCGACAGTAATGTAATAAAATAACTAATTGAACGTAACGCGCGTTTAAAAAATGTATGTACGTACTACTAACCAACCTATACAAATTTAATTATATAAATACACAATTGGATACTTTTCTACTCAAATATTTAACGGTTATAACAGGCCGCTCGAAGATAAAACCATCGTTAATCTAATCCTATTATAAAACGGTAATTTTTTTTATTTTTTTATGAAAAAAACCTACAACAATCACATTTCAATAGGTAAACTGCAAATTTAATTTCAATTAGCTTAATAATCCCGTGTAAAAGAGGTCCATGGACGACTATATTATAATTATGTGCACGAGACTGTATAATCGCATAGGTATTATTTTGATACACTCAGTGGCGTATTTTAGATGATTTTTCGTGGGGGGGGGGCCGTCCGAAATTTCAGGAACCTTACGTTTTTAGAATAATTTACCGACAAAAAAAAAGACATTGAACTTATTTTTTTCGAATTACTGTGTCAACACTTGACAAAATATGTAATTATACATTTGAAACCTTGGTATATATAGTATAATAGACAAGTTGACGGTTATTACTTAATACTGAACACTGTAATTGACTAGTTAAAAGAAGACTTTTTTTAAGTCGGTGGGAGGGGTGGCCAAACATGGAAGACACTCCCCCCACCAAATACGCCACTGGATATACTTATATGATTTCCCAAGAAGAAGTGAAAATATGTCCACCATAGATTTCATCGGATCTATTTTATAGGAGACTTTTAAAGTAATTACGGGGGTTTTTCGATTCAAAAATTCATTGGATAAAACTTGGTGATATTTCGTTTTATATCTACATGGGGAAAGCCTCGTCTTTGTGTGTTACGTACCTTATCAATGGTCACTACGATTATTATTTTATTAACTGCTTTCTACGGAGAGAAATATTTTATTATAGTTCTTATTATGTACGATTTCATTGTAAAAACCTAAAACGCTTTCAATGTTTCCATTTACATGCTCCCCCTTGTAGTAGTTGAAATATTTGCCTCGCCACTTACATAAGGCTCACGAGCCGCCACTGTTACCGGGTAACCCCGCGAGAATTTTCAGACATTTTTTCTTTTATATATATACGTTTTATAGACCGTGGTCGACGGTACTTTTGGATACGTCCAAAAGGCCTTCGGCTGCTTTTCGTAATATTTATGTTCGTCGATAAACACGCGAACAGGCAAACAAAATGAATGAATAATATTATTCTACACGGATATTGTCGAGAAAACGTATCGCTTATAATATTATTATAAACGATTCGATAAATAATAATCTGACGTCCCCTTTTGACACTAATTAGCGTACGACAAGCTAGTGAACACAGTGTATTCTGTAAATTAACACACCTGTCGGTGTTAATTACGAAAACATTTTGAATCGCTGGTGGGCGACAACGCGCCCCGTGCATATTAAAACATACGGATTATCATAACAGGATAATAATATTATAGTGACGCACTCACCGATAACCAGATGACCGTTCTTGGCGTTCAGTATTCGTTGCACCTCCCCAGCTTCGCTCCCGGACTCGGACCCGGACTGTTGATAATGATGATGGTTTTGCGGCGACTGCGGCCACCATCCGCGGTTCTGTTGCTGTTGCTGCTGTTGCTGCTGCTGTTGCTGCTGCTGCTGCTGCTGCTGTAACTGCTGCTGTAGCTGTCTCTGGTGGTCGGTACCGCGGAGGGTGCCGTAAATGGCCGACGTGGACGGGCTCCTCTTGGGCACAGGCGGCAGCGGCCGGACCCCGGTAGACGGCCCGTCCATCAGCCTGCGCCGGGTGGGCGGTTGCGGGGACAGGCCCTTCTTGGTCGGCCAGTACGCGGGCTGTTCGGACGCGTTCGGCCTCTGCGGACCGGGTTGCGGCGAGAAGCTCACTCTCTTGGGACTGGCGGACGTTGTCTCTTCGGCGGTGGCAGCAGCGGCGGCAGTGGCGGCGGCGGCGGCGGCGGCGGCGGCGGTGGAGGCTTGCAGTGCGCCTCGTTTAAATATCGGCTGAAACCTTTTCTCGCCGTCACCGCTGGAAGTGCTTACGGGCAAGTCCTCTTCTGTTTCGTATATGGTCGATTGCCTGGACGGCGAATCTCTGACGCACCCGATTGTGGCTCTGTGCGAGGACCCCCGCACAAACTGGCCGCCTCTGTCGGCCGCGGTCGCCGGTACGTTACCGTAAATGACGCCGGCCGCATGCTGTTGACGCTGTTTGCGGACGGTGGCAGCGTACGCGGCCGACGGTGACGGTGGCGTGCTGATCTTGACCTGCGCGCCGACGGGCATGAGCAGCAACCGTTGCTGCAGGTGGTGTTGTTGCTGACCGGCTGCCGCGCCATTGCGGTTGTTGTAATACTGCGAATACGGTATTATGGGAGTGGATCGCCGGCCAGACGGCGACGGTAACGAAGAATAACTGCCTCGGTCGCCGCCGGGCGAATAGTCCGGGACTATGGTGGACGTGGACGACGTTAACGAACAAGCGCTGTCCGCTCGACGACCGCCGCCGCCGTAGTTGGCGTTCACGTCCCGATCGAACGATCCGGGACTGACGCTCCGGGATCGGAGAAAATCGTTGGTGGCGTTTACGTGTCGGTTGAGTCCTTGCAAGTATAGGCTGCCCCGCTGCTGTTGCTGCAACCGGTACGCCGCCGCAGCGTTTCCGGTCGAAACGATACCGCCGCCACCAGTGATAACGTTGTTGTTTTTGTTGTTCGCGGTATTGTTTTGATAGCTGTTGTTGTTGCTGCTGCTGCTGCTGTTGTTGTTGTTGTTTATGAACGCCGTCTCGATTATGGTATTGTTCAGACGGTTGCCACCGTGATGATGGGATACCGCCGAAGACGCGCCGACTGAGTCTACCGTCACTACCGCCTTGACCTTATTATGGTCGCCGCCGCTCGTGAATATGGCCGGCGTCAACAACCGGCGTATGCCCTTTTTCTTCGCGTTACCCTCCGACGGCGCATCGGTGTTGGACGTTGTCGTTGCCGCCACGATCGGTCCCATGTTTCGTCCGTACACGACGGACACCGATTCACCGGCCGCAGTGTACGCTACACATATACAAAATACTCGACAGACACCTGAAAAGCGACAATACACTTCCGATTAGTAACCGTGTATTTAATACAATCGATGATTCATCGTAGTAGTTTTGTTAATAAGCTCAACAATCGATAAAACTCGTAATAATGACGAAAAACTGTAAGTTATTCGTATAAAAATTAAAAATAAGAGTGTACTACGTCCATAAAGTAGGCATAGTTTACTTAACTTGACCTAACCTATACGAACCATTGGTATAAGCCAATAAAAATTAAAACGTGTAATTTGGAGAAAAATGATTATTGTGGGCACGTGCAAATCGTATCCGAAACGTATCACGGTGTCAGTTATGTCGCGTTACTCGGGTGCATGTATGCGATTTTGGTCGTTCGATTGTCGCCGGTGCAAATGTTCGTGCAGCAATCGCTTCGAATCGCAAATACATTTCGAATTTTGTGAAATATACGTACGGTTTAGTAATAATTATTTCGTAATTGGGTCGAACATATAGAATAGAATATATAAAGTGCGAAAACCCACGTACGAATCGTATGCCAGTAGTCAAATAATCGCTATGTCGTTTGTTAATTTTAATTTTTTTTTTTTTTTTTTATTGTTTAATACCGTATTTTGTATTCGTCTATTTATTAATATTTCATGCAGTGTTAGTTCTTCAATAAATTACGATTTGTGTTTGTTACGCCGCAATTGCTGGTTAGGTTATCTTGTGGTAATTTTCCACCGCGTAATATTTGATACGTATATAAATACCATATAGCGCGAATTACAAAATTTGATAGATCGGTACGGTTTTCATTCGGCCGACCGTCGACCGAATGGCACAGGTTACACGACTATAAAATCCAAACGACACAACTCACCCCATCTGCCGTTATGATTATTTATTATTGTCGGATTATTGCCGCGATATTTTCAAATTAACGGAGAATAACGATGAATTAACGCGCCCGTAACGTACGTGTCGCCGGGTATTTCGGTTGTGTTAAATATATTACACTAAGAGGACTGATAATGTTTTCGTTTTTAATTTTTCATAATTTGTGATAGAGATGTAATTTTAAATGTATTATAGTTAAGATAATAAAAGTACAACGAATTCAAAAAAAAAAAAAAATGAATATCTAGGTGTTTTGTTATTTGTATAGGCCGTCGTCGTTCACAGCGCTCTCTCTGTTCGTCTTTCAGTCATATACCAGCGTACCGCATCCCCATCACACTTACAATAACTTGGTTATTTTTTTTAAAAAATATTCATTAGAAATAATTTCTATAGCGAAACAACGTCTGTCGGGTCAGCTAGCGTACGAACGCCATTACGCATCCGCCTATAAAAATATCTATTGATAAAATAATATTGTCGATAGCGGATTACAAAATGCGCGAAATTTCGAATTCGAAATTATCACAAACGTCCGTCGGACGGTATTTTCGACGACGCCCCGTGGACTTTCTTTAAACACCGCGAATTGCAAATTCCTAATGAAATAATATTTATACCGGCGTAGAGAAAGGCTTTTGTAAATACTATTATAGCTTGTCGTATATTATATTCTTCATATATATATATATCGTATGTAACTCATACGACAGACGGCTATATAACTTAAATAAATAATACGTATTTGAATGTTTATTTACCGTACACGGTTTTAAAAGTAGGAAAAAAAAAAAAGCACCGAAAAATACATAAAAATTTAATTACTACGTCGTCATGTCGATTGTTCGCCGCGGTCGAGCAGACTCGAATTCAATTTTTACAACTCTGTGTTTTAACGCGGATCCAATTACGACAAATATTACCTATACGACAATATTGTAACTTTTCTAGTGGAAACAAACAAACCGTATTGTAAATTATTCGAATAATTGTGAAAAATTCATAAATAAATAAATACAAACAATACAGTACTTATCCGAATAAAATTGTATTTAAACTCTGTGTGTATGTATTATAACCGTCGCGGGCACAAAAGAAAATATGTCTACAGACACACCCGTGCGTAGAATTTACAATTTTTTTTTTTTTTTTAAAAACGTCCTCCTAAACAAGGTTAGGTCCTGTGCAGTTAACGCGTATCTCGAAATCGCATCTTAGTGAAACGCGATAAAAATATTCAAAAAATACGACCTTATAGATTCGGCCTATTGTTGTATAATGCTCGAACAATACCGTAAAATTGACAAGTTTGCATTTTAACGTTTTTTTTTTTTTTTATCACACCGCGGCAGTGGTTCCAAACTCAACACTAGGCACGGACCACTTTTGTACAGTTTCCACCGTCGCCGGACCACGACTTATTTAATATCACCACCCCGCCCCCATACCCCTCTTCCCTATATCACTTTTTTTTTCTTTATACTTTTATAATATATATATTTAATGCGCATCATGTAATTTATAATAATCTATTTATTTGACAACGGACTAATTTAGTAGAAAAAAATTAAAAAAAAAAAAAAATAGGTGATAGAAATTCAAATATTGGTATTTAATCGACACGGAAATAAGATTTTACAAAACATAAACGAATTGATTTTTATACAATGTGAACAATATAATACGAATTTAAATTAACACGTATTTAGTGTGATTTATAAGGATGCGGTTCTTTGACCAGTTGTGCGATAATAAATTGCGTACACTAAACCGTAAATAATATGAAATACAATTTCGCTCAATTTTTTTTATTTTTAAATTTAAATTAAAAAATTGATAAACATGAAAATGAATGTTTAGCGTTACTTTAGCGGACTACTTGAGATGAATCCACGGGCCATCAGTTGGGAACCACTGCACTACGGCTATTGTCGTCAGAATACGGCAGTACGACGCGTTTCAGTAACAATATAAATAAATAAATAAATTTTTTTTTTTTTTTAAGGCGTACACACTTTGCACCGTGTTTGGGTCACTGTTGTATGTGGGAAGTTGGGAAGGTAGTATGCAGATAGGAATTGAATTTATATCTGTACGGAACGATAAATTACAAACGAAAAACGATTCTGAGCGAAGCTCGAGTAATAGTCGTGTTATTTCATTGATGCCATTGGTAACCCAGAAATCGACATAGATAAGAACGAAATGAGTAAAAATCGAGTTTGACGAAATCGTGTTTTTGCCGTTTTTCCGTCATTTTTCGATGGTTTTTTCTGCCGCGTTAAAAATATTAATAGATATATCGAAAAATTACATCTCTAAAGTACCAACTAGACAAAAATTACTACCGGAAACGGTATAGAAGTGTGTGTATGAATAGATCGGATGAAGTCTTCCGGTAGTAAAAGTGTTTACAGGGAAATAAAAAAAAAATATAAACATCATTGTAAAACCACAAGACGGCCGGATCCGCTCGGAATCTAAATATTTCTATACAAACATATACAATATTATATTCGTATAAATAAAAAAAATTTAATTTCTTCCTAAAATTAATTTTATTTGAGAAATAAATAATAAAAAAAAAAAAACCGCCGACGGGACGATTGGCCGGAGAAGTTTATTCAAAAGAATAATAATAATAATAATAATAATAATAATAATATATTCACTCGGGCGGTTAATACGATAATATTGCATGTACTTCTCAAATGGATTACGTTAGAATTAATTTTTTCAAAACGGTCGAATTATAATAATATAATTTAATCTTGCGAACGGTACAAGTGTATATATTATAGGATATTATTGCGCGTGTATATTATAATAGAATTTATACGTTTCGAAATTTAATTTTACATTCCAAGCCGTGCGCTTTAATAATAACAGTAATTCTTCGTACGTGTGTATCGCCCGTTTTCTGAGTTTTAAATCATTTTTTTTTTTTTTTTTTTTCTCTAATATTAAATACTTGTTTACATTCAGTCAACACGAGTAGTTTTATTCGGCGTTGGACCTTTTTAAGAATGGAAATTATCTTGAAAAGCATAACCGGCGAACGTTACCTATTACTCGTTATACACGACGACAAATTGTATTTAACGATCGCCGCCGTCGTTTTTTTTTTTTTTTTTTGGTCTGTTTTTGAGAGGCCGTCTCCATTTTGCTGTCGGGCTGCATACATAGCGAAAACGTGCCTACGCAGACCGAGTAGGACTCGCTGGATTTCGATTTTAGAATATATGCATCTATTGTAAAATTAAAATCTGACACTATTCCGGAGTTTACCCCCATTATTCCGTATATAACGCCCCATTCGTCGGTTAGAAACAACGACTATTTTAACACGTTTGAAATAAATTATTAAACTTTTCAATGAACAGTTGTCTTTCTTTTTTATTTAACGCATCTCGATGGTCTCCGGAATATTAGTGTGCTCGTTTAATTTTATAATAGATGGTTTTATACTCTAAAACCATAATCAAGCGAGTTCTATTCGGACATTTACTATGTTTCTTTTATATATATATATATATATATATATATACTGGTATATTTTCAAAAAAATGCGATCAGAATCTGAAAAAATTAAGTTTTTGTGTACGACTAGATTGTCTGCCGACTGTTTATAGGTATGAAAAAATCCCTATTTGAAAACATATGTAAATATAGTCGTATTTTATTCGGTAACAAATCCCGTGCTCTCGATATAAACAGTTACAAGACGCCGGAAACTTACTTGCGACATTTTGGTAGAAATATGTAAATTTGGATGGGCTTGATTTAGTAGACTTGTTGCCCGTATGGAATATATAAGAAAACTTATTTTTTGTATACGCAAGACAATTTAAGCCACTAATAAATTACGTTATACAAAAAATATCCCTTAAAAAAAAAAAAACAAAAAAGGAAATAAATCTAAACTAACCTAATCCAGTTGAATAATTGTATTGTGAGTAATATTATCTTTCAATTGCGTCCAAACGAGAGATAAAATATAATAATAACGCATAATTCGTAATTATTATAAATTTAAAATTAGTCCATTTTTTATTTTCAGTACCAGTTTGTAATTTATTTTGCTCTTTAATACCCGGAAACTTAATAATAATGTAGAAATACACATATTTTATGGTTTGAACAAATCGAAAACATTCAAAAATTCTACTTACGTTTCTTTAAAGAAAAAAAAACAAATTAATTCAATTCATCAGTTTAGATACGATGTTCCTTTCTAATAAACGTTATCGGGAGATAAAATTAAAAAATCTACCAATTCAGATATGAATTTTAAATAAACAACAATAATGTAAACACACCTGTTTAAATTAAATATCACATTATAAACTATCGACATTTTAATACTAAACTCAAACAATAGGCCGGATAGGACGCAGATAACTCCCGGGTGTTACGTGCATTCGTTTTATTTCACTCATCTCGATGTAAAGTGTATTTATTAACGTTATAAATTACAAAAATAATGATAAACCGTTGCACTTGAAACGTGAAAAGTTTAATTAAAACGTTTTCAAGACGCTATGACTCATCGTATTATGAGTACGGGGGAAAAAAAAAAAAAAAATAACGAATACCGTTCTACAATAAGTATGTAAGATTAAATACGACGCCAGTATACGTGAGCGAAAACAACGTTCAAATGTTTAGAGTTATATTATCCAAAGTGTACGAGTTTTGAAGAAAGGAAAAAAACCCTCCAGGCCGTTGTAAAACTAATCTCTAAATTCGATTTCACGACGTTTGTGTACAATTTGAATATTCCGAAAATATCTGATGATTAAAAAAATTACACCGTTATAAGAACTCGGAATCCAAAACGTCCAAAATAAAATATTATGTACGTGTACGCCGATCTAACCCGTATTAACCTTGTGGAAATGCAGTTTTATTCTTATTCTTTTTTTTTTAGATTTACAATCTTTAAAGAATACTTTGTTTGAAAACTAAAACATACTCTGAGACTCACCTATGCAAGTTATTTAATTAGAAAATATTAACAAATACCTATACTTGTTATACACATGTGCATGCGAGTATTTCAATTAGGTACGTTTACAATTATCGGCAGTTAATAATAATAATAATAATAATCAATAAATTAGTAACATTAAATAAATTATTCTTCAAATTGCGACAGCTGTCGACGAGGAAACATAATTTTGACAAGCCTAATAAATAATATGTGCAGCTAATTGACTTCGAGGTTGAAATTCCTTTCTGCATCGTTACACTACAGATAGGCAGGGCACTTTCAAACAATGAAAAACACTGTACATTTGTGTTTTGGTACGATTGCTTACATTTGTATAATATTCAAACAATCGGATTGTTTATCGCATAACAAATTTTTTATTTTTTTTAACTTAAGTTCACCCAATATATCGGGCTAGTCGTGCACACTGATTGTATAAGGCGTAGAATTATACAAAATATTAACTTCAGTCGCATATGATCGCGATAATACACGCAATATAATCTAAACATTAAAAAATAATATTGTAATATTGAACACAAAAGTCATATTAAATGCTCGCAAGAGTCGGACTTGACTAAATTATTATAATTGTTATGTTTTGTAAACTGTTTACATAATAATGAGTATCGTTCTGTCTACCTCGTATAAAAAAAAAAAAAAAAGTCAGAAACGATAATTGTCTATTAATTGGTATTATTTTAATTTAATCGGTTCTAATAATTTAGATTTGCACTTTAACATTTTATAATAATTAACGCACTCGCGTGCGTTTGTTTATGTGTAGTAAACATATCGATAAGTTACAACTAAATAGCGGATTTTCAGGGGTAAAACATGTAGACGAATTGCGGATTACAAAATTCATAAAGAAAAAAATTAATTTTGTGCATTAGAAAATATTTAACCTGGTTTTTTTATATTTTAAAATAATATATTGTGTATTGTCTATACAGAAATTATAATTATCAGTTCATCGGTTTTTTCGTCTTCGAAAAAAAAAAAAAATTGTATGATAAAAAAAAAAAAAAAAACGATATAACTTGTTCAATTACTCATTAATTATTTTTGTTACATAATCTATATTATATTTAAATAGTTTAAAACACATAGATTTGTATAGGTACAAAAATAACAATCCATAGAACTATTAACAATATAATATATATACTATATAGTGTATGAAAAAAATAATAGCATATAAAATAATATTTTCCGGGTTTAACATATTTTATACAGTTTTCAATGGAATTATTAGGAGAATAATTTAAGGTTTTTTTTTTAGCGTGATATTTTAAACTTTTAAGAACCTAAAGATCCCCCGCTCTCTAGTCGTAAACATAATCGAGTATTATTGGCCGCGATCTAAACAATCGGTTCTGCGTTAAAATCAAAATTAAATAATTCGAGTAAATACTGTTGCAGTGTAGTTCGTTAGTCGACGTGTAAAGTGTTCCTCCATAACGCCCGAGTCAGACTTGGATAAATCCATTTAATCTCTCGATTATACTGAGCTATACCTATATGCCTCTTAAGTTATGCCTAAGGGGTTTTCACTGGCTACCGATAGTATATCCAGCAATGACCAGCCACTTCTTGTACGGAACGGTGCGCGTCTGGCAAACACGATTCTCGCCTTACCCGTTGTATAAATTAAATTACGAATATTATATATAATGACGTAATATATATATTACCTAACTTAATATATATTAAGGTAGTGTAAATTTAAATTTACGCCTATGCGTTAATTTATCGGCAGTGTGCCTGCACCGCGTCGAATTAATATCAGAAACAGATGTAAATGGACTTAATATATTAAACAATTGGATTTTAACGCGGGCTTAATCGGCTTTTTATCGTATACATTTTAATTTCGAACTTAGAATAATATATGGGCGACCGAGATTTTATTAACGCGGTATTACAACCAAACACCATTCGAACAGTCGTGTTTTCAAATTAACATTTACTATCCGTATGTCGTGGTGGGGGGAAAAAAACCATAATCCTATCGTCGTTCAGTTCATGTTTCTACGGTTAGGTAATTTGTACAAACGTTAAAATGATTGCAATGCTATATATACAAAAAAAAAAAAAAACACCACCTGCAGCGTATAATTTTAGCAATGAATACCGTAGATACGTAATTTATGTATTTTTCCTCGGCAGTAACAAAGTAGAGTTGTCGAGTTTTCGCAATATTATTACAGTAATTCCGCTTGCATCAACACGTAAGTTATGTTAATTTTTTACACGTAGAATTACTGCTGAGAAATAGCAGTTAAACATTTTAAATTTTTACGTTTAAATATAAATTGTTATGTTTCAACCGGTAACATTATAAATATTCGAATTATATTTATTCTCTAACGTTTATAAAAATGTAAATGTTCACCATAAATCATAAGTAACTCGTGGTAAGCAACTGTTATTACCTATCATATACATAGTTTTGTTATGCAAACCTAACCTAGGTCTGGAAATGGAAATATTCAAAACAATAACGGTTTGCCGATTTACTTATTGTTTATTATCTCAGTTCATTTAAAAGTTGACTATCCACTGATTATTTAACAAAATCCACTAAAAAAATTTATGCTGTGAATTTTATTTAAAAATTGATTTTCTTTCTCGGGTGTATTATTATGAGTTCGACAAAATAGTGCTTGAAATAATTTGCTAGTACTAAAGTAGATTGTAATAAAGTTAATTATCTAAACGATATTTTTTATATATATATTTATAATGCAAAAGAAAATATTTCAAGTAGTTTTATAGGCTCTTAAAAAAAAAAACAATATAAACGTTGGAATCGAGCACAGCGAGAACAATTAGTCTGGTATTATATTAGAGGAAAAAAAATGTCGGATGGCCTGGATAAATTCCAATCTCCCGGCCTGAATTTCTCACTTAACCCCTACCTATGTACATTGAAACGTTAAAAGGACAACAAATTGTTTCATATATATATATAATAAAAAAATATGAACAGAAAATACCGTGCAACATTCGTCACCATAAATTAAATAATTTATTTCGCTTCGGCACGTTGTCGAAAAACAATAATTCAATAGGGAATTGTATAAAATAAAATAACGTCGCGGTTAAAGTAATTTCGAGTGGAGTGGAAAAAAAAAATAATAATAATAATAATAAACCCGCACATTTCAATACATTCGGTGATCCCCGCGCAATAATAAATACTTACACTTCCAGCCAATAAACCAAAGAAATACACTGACAGTAAACTCAATATATTCCGTTATAGAATCTTCGATTCAATAGCCCTGCGGCTATATTTAGGATACGTGTTTGGTGTTTATTGTGAACATTTTTCTACTGGAAACACAGCTATATATGGTATGTATATGTATAAACTCCAATAAATCCAATACTCGTATAATCGAATCGTCGTCGTCAATATAATATATGTTCGGTCTCGGTGTGTGGCAGCTGCGATTTTAAATTACGGATTACTGATAATCGTATTTCTCCCCACCCCAAAAAAAAAAAAAAAAAAACCATATAATATCCGGATTAAATATATAAAAAAAATAAAATATAATTAAATAGTTAATTGATCGAAGTTATATTAAAAATAATAATAAGTCGGAAATCGACAAAAATAAAAAATTATCATTTATATAAATTATATACCGATGTGTGTACCGTCATATGTTGTCAGGGTCTAGAGTCTAGACAAATGAAATATCAAATAAACACGACCACCGGACGTAAAATCCCGGATCTTTTATTGTGCCGTTTTTACTAACCGAAAAAGTGTTTGCCGAGATAGACAAAAAAAAATAAAAAAAAAAATACATATTAGTGAAACTGTAATAGCTTTTCTTCGCTGTACAATGTAAAATAAATAAACGTTATAATAACGCCATTTTTATAAAAAAAAAAGAATGAAATGATTTTCTATATTGAATACCAACGGGAAAGGCCGATTTTAAAATTCGACGCGAAAATTACGGACCATCGCGATGCTCTGTGTTCGTAAAACAAGAATTACGAATAAAATTACGTATTTTTTTTTATTATTATTATTTTTTTTTTTTCCATTGTTGTATGTTATGTAAAGACATAGATAAATTATATAAATCTAACGAGATTTAGTATAGTAATAAAGTGTGGTATAGCAGCCTACTTCAACAACCACCCCCGCCACAATGTACATGGACAGTGGCACGTGCACTTGAAAAAATGTTTTAACCACTAGACTATACATGAACCACCCATTATACACCATGTAGATAACAACAATACAGTGTACACCGATATGTAACATAATTTATCTACATAAAGTTCAAAAGTACTAAAATGTTAATATTATACAGGGTGATTCTTGTACCATGTTGTATATCGTCAATTTTCCATCTATTCCTTCCCGGTAAAAATTTCAAACTGTTCAAATATCTCGTCGTAAACGGTGAATCCAATGCGAATTAATGTTCTTTGTTCGAATCCGTGTTGAAGACGGGCAGTGGCCGTTTTGAAAACAAAAGCCTTGTTAGACCCATTAAAAAGTATGACTGGACTAGGGGTAAAAAATCACAACAAAAATAGCGTTGAAACAAACACTACCAGTTACTAACAAAATTCACTTCAAATCTTCCGAGATCCCACTGGATAGCGACAAAAGAACAACCATCCTGCATAGCACAGTATACTTATCCCGATGTAATAATTGAATATAAGAATATTGCATTTTATGTAAATCATTTTTTTTTTTTTTTTTTCGGTTGAATTCTTATTATTATTAATTCCACTTAAAAACGACAATACGTATCAAAAATAATTTTAATTGCACCAAACTACTCGACAAACGTTCATATACTTTTATTAAGAAAAAAAAACCTTTGGAATTATATTTCAAAAAAAAAAAAAATAATGCATAAATTAAATTGAATAGGTATAATCTCCATTATGGAGATTATTGTAGATAGCGACAGCGAACAAAATATTAGTGGAAAGGGTAACGAAAGTAGAACGATAAAAAAAAAAAAAAAAAATCTTAAATCGCATTATACAAAACGGAATTTATTGTATTATTCAATAATAAAAAAAAAAAACAGCAACAAAATACAAAAAAATAAAACAAAATCTCATCCAGGAATATAGGCATTTACAGTTCTGTGCCCTTGTAAAAGCACAATAATCTCAGTATATGCCTACCGATATAAAAGAAGAACACTATTTAAAAAATGTATTACCGACCTAGTTAAAAACCGCCGAAACATATGAGCACAGGTACCGATTTAAGTACAACCTGAAGTGTTTTATTGAGTATAAAACATACACGTTTTGTATGAACAGTTTCGCTAAACAACTACAATATATTATGTACCTTGGGTACTACTCACTCATACTGTTCCCCATTAGATATTGTAAATTATAACTTTTATCGGGCTTGTGAAGTAATCGCCGTGCAGGCCGAATAAATAACGTTCAAGCATTTTTAGATAAGAATACGTTTAATAAAGTTTTGTCTACGGGACTATGCACGTAATAGTAATCGAAACAAAACATATATTACGATTTTATGGAACACTGTTGTTCGCGTTATTCGTTTTCTATTGAGAAAAAAAAATAATAATCACAATTAATCAATACTAATAACTTCTATGAAGACAATCAAAGTAATAATCTCATCGTTTCAATATTATACAAAACTATAGTGTGCTATAAGATATTTGACAGACAATGCACCGATTCCATACATAGACCGACAATTAGGTAAATTACTAAATTTTTAGTACATACCTGAATTGTAATTTTTAAACGAATGCCTAAAAAGACGCGAAAACTAAGAGAAAAAACACGCGCAAAACGTACGATTATAAACCAATCAACTAGCAAACAGATAGGTGCCTTAGTACCTTCCTAAACAAATAGAATTGGTAAAATATAAAAATAAATTGTCTATTTATACGAGTTAATTATCTCGCGCACAACTCGTGATATTTAAAAAAATAATATTAAGTAAACGAGGAGTAACTGTTGGATCGTAGTTTGCTTTTTTCTCAACATATTTTTATATAAAATATCGTACATTAAACTATACTGGTTTTAAACAATTATCCAATGTATAAAACATATGGTAAAATTTGCAAAAAAAAAAAACTTAATTTTATAATAAAACAATCCGTTTATACTTGTATTAGGCGGAAAAATTGGAAGGTATAGGATATACGTCAATTTAGTTTACATACTGAAAGCCACGATAAATTATCGCGATTAAAAAACGTTTCTAAACGGAACTCGGTATACCGGTAAGTCTACAGTATTGGTCGTGTTTTTTCCCTACCAATGTAAACCCAGAAAACAACGAAAATAAAACCAATCGACTTTCACAGAGGGATTTTTAGGTTGTTTTTATTATACGGTTTTTTATTAAGATTAAAAATATAATAGTAATAAACGTATTTCTTTTCTTTTTTTTCAGTTTGAACTGTAAAAATATTGCCCGGGAAATAAATATTTAAAAAAAAAAAATCCCTCTATAATAGCGTAGTAAATGTCTTTTTTTTGTCAAAATGTTTGTTTCAAGCCTATTAGAGCCAGAGTACTCTTGGAAGTACGATACGAAATTGTTGCTATATTGTCCGTTAGACAGACGGGGACGGCAAATTTGAGTGTGACGCCCTCTTGATAAATTTAGTTAAATTTTGATGAATTTAAACATATGAAAAATAAAACATTTTCGGAAACCTACCGAATGTTATTGTTAGCTTATGGAGATGAGACCATGTCCCGTGCTCGCGTTTTCGAATGGTTTTTATTCAACGATTTAAAAAGGACAAAACAACTGTTGAAAGCGATGAACCACGATCCCAAAAAGCTCGGCAAGTCCGGAGTCTTGTTCGGGTAATGTTGACAGGTTTTTTCTACTACAAAGGTATTGTCCACCATGAGTATGCTCCAGAAGGGCAAACCATCACAAAGAAGTACAACATTGATGTTCTTCGACGTTTACGAGTCGACGTACAAAGAAAAATACTATTGGACCGAATGTTGGCCGCGAACGGGCGGGATGCCTATGTGCTGTATTTGAATTAATTAGCCATACGACTATACCGGTCGGCCAATATTGCACGCGGACCGTTAGAAATATTGCGTAAGGATCAACCCCCTCGGTACTTATCCGTTTGTAAAAACCATCGTCGGCCGGGAATTTTTTTTTTCGGTTCTCTACACAACCGGTCGTCAGTGGAATTTCGTTGCGGCCGTTTTGTTTACACGCGTGTACGGTAAACAATCGGGTCGTTAAACACCGGCGAGGGGAGGCGGACAACGGTTTATTACCGAAAAATGCCGACTCGGCCCGCCCGCGTATAAATATTACGATAGCGCCCGTCGGCCCCCGAAACGGAAAACAAAACATGTTGACACTCACCCCGTGCGGCGGAAATCCGTGTAAAACCGGGACGCGGACACTGCGCGTACGCGAACGGTAACGACGGAACACACCGGTGTAATTGTGAAAAATTACAAAAATCCGTGGCCGAAACGTCCGACCGTACCTGTCGAATATCGCGCGCGCGAGCGCACGTTCCCGCACGACAGACGATAAACAGAAAAAAGGACCGCCCGGCAACCGGTCGCGCACGTATACTGACGTGATGAATCGCGGTATTCGGTTTCGTCGCCGCCGCCGCCGCCGCCGCCGCTCGCAGCTCCTCGACCGTAATCGAGCGTCGGGTCGTTCGTCTTTCGGGCGCGCCGCCACACTTCAGCCAACCGAACCGGTACGCGGCTGACAGGCGCGCGCTATCTCGAAGTCTCCGAGCAGGGAAACCCCAGGGCGATCGCGGTGCCCGCGTCGCCGCCATAGACGACAATCGCGCCCGGCCATCCCTTATTATCCTCACGAACCAGGGGCCCGGTGGGGCCGTACGGTTGGCATCACTGGTACACCCGCGTACCGTGTTTGCGACGCGCGCCGCGCGACCGCCGAACCGCGTCCGAGGCGGAACGAACGCGCGTCCGGGGGGAACCCGGTTTTTCTCCCGAGCAGCTGCTCCAGGCGGCGGCGGTGGCGGCGGCGGCACGTTGCAACACGACCTTGCCGCAAACCGTCGACGAAGAATGGAAGAAAAACACGACGTAAACCTATAAAATATAATAATACGTTTTCGGCGGTAGAGCGGGACGGTGGTATGACGCGCGCGGTACTGAATTATACGAATGTCTTTATAATAATATCACCCGTGCGATCGCCATACAGAGTGGTATGTCGTAAAGAAAAATAATATTAATAAATGTCCGTGTGTTCGGCTGGAGAACGCGCGAATTTCTTATTAAAAAAAACTATATATATAATAATAATTAGTATTTATTACAATACGCGGCGTTTGCGAAATATAATATTTTTCGTTTGCCCCCTCCTGCGTATCATAAAAAATCGGCAGATTGCATAGATAGCAAATTGATAAAATGTGGGTTTTTTTTTTTATTATCATAAACCCCAATCTACCGCGTATAACCATTATGGTAACGTCTAACCTCTTCCGTCACGGTATATTGTGTATATTAGGTATAGATCCTATTATGTGATCCACAATATACGTTTTTTTTTTAGTTTCCGATTGTAACCCAGAATATATTTTGGTGGTAAGGAGTAATGTTGTATAAATGTTTTAATGTCATGTGGGAGCATTACTACTTATAATTCCGATAATCAACTTCGGGGATATTGTCTGGTAAAGAATTTTGTCTAGATGGTGCAACATCGTTTTGTGACTTTCCTTGAGATTTTCCTAAAACTGGGAGGAGAGGAGAAAACGTCGTTAAACATTTTTGTCGCAATTCAGTGAAAAATATTTGTAGATGCCTGAAATTTCACCGAATACTTCTATTTGCACATTTTAGACGTGGTACAATTTTTAAAATATTCTGGTCATTTTTTTTCTTTCTTTTGAGTTATTAATAAGCTATTTGAAATTTTTGGTTTTTTTTTATGCAAATAGTATATTTTCTATTTACGGTACAATTTATCTTGATCGGCGTTTTCAAGTTCAAATGTATGTTAAAGTTTGTTAAAAACCCGAACATAATATATTTTTTAATCACAAATCAATACAATTCGAAACTAAATTTATCAAAACACATTCAGAACTTCAGAATCGTTTTTCGTTTGCAATGGTTTGTCGTTGAGTACAGACATAAATTAAATTGCCCTAGAAAATATATCTTTACCGACTTTTCCCTAGAACGGTGGCAATGTGTGTCGGCATTTCTGCAATCCAACATATTATTATTGTTATATTGTTACAGACGTAAAAAAAAAACCAACGGGTGCCACCATAGGTCCTCACCGAGTCATAAATAATTTTCCTCACGACTTTGCGTACCTACACATAATAATGCAGTCTGGCGGCGCGGCAATCTCGTCGGCGGCGGTGGCAGGTCGTTTTATAAAAAAATTCTCACAAAACGATAGATAAAAAAATAAAATAAAACAGTATGCAGCTCTTTGTCCTGTGCAAACATTTATTTCATTTTCTGTGACGCTGGTTGCAGAGTACACATTGAATCGGACGACGACAAAAGCTACGCTCTATAGCTTACGGTGTCCGACGTGGTTTTCCGAAGATATTTCAATGTTGTGAAAAAAAAATCATCGGATTTCCAATATTTTTATAATGTCCAAAAAAAACTTGCGAATGTTCGTGCATTATTGAGAAGCCGAATAAATTGTATCTTCATAAAACCGAATAAAAACTGAAAAAAAAAACTAGAAAATTGAAAATGGCTATAAATAATTATAAATAATTTTACAACCAGAATGGTCGTACGTCTAGAAATTCCAAATCTCTACGATTATTTTTAACCGAATTAATAACAAAAAAAAAAAAATCAATATTAACAGAAAACCGTTATTGCTCAAATATGTCCTTTTTCCCCCGTTATTATATTATGGGAATTAATACGAGGAAAATCAAAAAATTACCTATTCAATACATCAACTAAATGTAAAATGCAACAAAAGTCTCTTTTGTCATTTTTTTTTTTTGTTGTTGATTGGATCGAGTTTTCTGGTAGAAAAGTTGTTCATAGACGGAAAAAACATCGCTTCGCTCAAAATCTGAAAAGCGCACGTCATAGTAAAAGCGTGGGTCGGATATATCGGTGGTATCGGTTTTTTATTCCTTGCAGAACAAATATTTGATGCGAAATTTTCAGAGAAAAATGTCTATAACGTCACTGAAATATGAAAAAAATAACGTTGAAACAATCGAGTTTTCTACCGATAAATCGGTTAATTTCAATATCAACTCGCATATGTTTTTCAATTTCAAAAGTCGGGTATTGGTTTTATACCGGGCCCATCCCTAAGTAAAACCAATATTCACTGCTGGGTGCGCTTAGAAAATAAAAATAATGAAATTTCACCTTTTCCTATAATAATACATAATCCAATTATACACGCCGCGCTTTTCATCGAAATTATTTATCCGTTTATATAATTTATACTCGCTCGTAAAATAACCGCGGATTCCCGCACCCATCATCACGGCATGTGAAAGTCCCTGTATAATATTAATATTGTTTTAACGGACGATGGAAACCCCGTCGGTCGTTGGTTTAAAATTACGTGAATAATCAGAAAAGCGTCAAGACCGGCCCGCCTTTGCCTATTGGGCAAATAAACAATGATAACACCGGGAGCGCTGCTCGCTTATCAAAAATGGCTGGCGTAGGCATAATAGATTTTAATATTATAAAATATAATATGATCTATATACGCGAACGTTTTCGAAAATTAAATACGTCAAACCAAAGTAAAGAAAACCACTTTACGACCGACGCTGCTAGTTGGAACAACCGGGTTCGAACTAAACTTACAATTTTAAAATACGAGCCACACTTCTCACTCAGTAACAGTAACTCGTCACAATAAAACAATTTTTTCCTTTGAAAAAAAAAAGTTGAAACAGAATAACTTTTTATTTATCTTTTGTTTCATTGCCTAATCAATCTATCAATCTCAATAAAAACCCCTGGTCTATACCATTGAATTTATACTTGTAACTTGTTATTGATATTTGATGCTATTAAGTCTACACGATAGATATATTCCTGTATTCTAGGTGTACCTACTTTAAACTCCAGAAACTTAATAGAAAGTGAACATCAAGTCCTTAATAGTAACCAAGTTATATATTATGCGTAAAGATAATTACTGAAAACTCAAGTTTGTAAGTATGTACCTATAATACCTACCTATCTTACATATACATATACTATGTACCAGGATAGTAGCTAGCGAAAAAAGTTATCTGGCTGAATCGATATACACTAACTATACTTTAGTTAATATTAAATTTGTGGAAATGATAATGCTGAGCTCATACACGTGTAATCAAGGCGAATTCTCAGGGAAATATTTCTGATGGGAAAAAACACCGTCGCGCCAATGAACAAAAAATGTTTTTTGAGTAATTTCAATGTCCTAAAAACGTATAGCGCAGTTGAAGGAGAGCTCGTAGTACGTGGTGATATGCAATGGCTTACACATTCAAGAATGGGGTAGGCAAAAAACCAAAGCCGCCTCATTCCAAAAATATACCGTCGTCTCCATAGATTTTTTCTTATTATAATTTATTTTGTATTTTTATCGTAACTGGGGAATTTGCACGAACAATATACGCATCAGCGTGTATAAAAAAATTCGCGGTGTCCATCTAACTGGGTTACTGAATTAGGATACTGAATAGATGCCAAATGAGCTATAAAAAAGTGACAGCTACACTTAATCTGCTCTTATCACACTTAACGCTGCTCTGTTCAAAACGCCCCGGGTATGAACATGGCCTTTAATACTAACGCAATTCGTGTAACACAAATGCGCCCCTCTAACTTAATTTGACACGATGCCTGTAGGGGTGTTAAAGCTTTAAAAAAAAAAAAAAATACACCGCCTCCTCCTAAACCAAGCTGAAATTCTGATTGAAATTTACTCCCGTTATTATCACATCGATTTCCATTCCGCTGATATACGATGAGCGTATTCTCGTCGATTTATTTTTATCGTTCGTTTATTTTCCACCCTACATTTGTCCACAGATGTTATTCAAGTCGTATATATATATATGTTATACACCTACAAGGCAAACTCACGCGTACGGTAAATAATAGAAAGCCACCAGGTTTTGAGTTTAATTCATTCTATCGCGTGCAAGACGATAATTATTTTTATCGTTGATTATGAAATGAAATAAAATTACATTGCGTACCCCGTCCGTCACACACAATTTTAAAACCGTTTTTATGCCACGTGGAAATCAATAATAATATCGATGCGGTTATGTGTACTTGTGTACATTCAAAAATAATAATAATAATAAGAGCGACCCGATAACGCGTTAGGTTTTTTATTATAATTATTATATTTTTTTTTTTTTTTATTTCAAATGCGTACGTGAATATACCCACTCGAAATCGCTCTTAGCGGTTAGTATACAAGTTTACGGTCGCGATGCAGCGGGCTTGACGTCACCGATGCCACTGGACAGTGCGTTTTTTTTAAGGCATTTTCACTGGACGACAAACAAACGTTTTCTCGAAATACACAGTCAATTATTAGTAAGCAATTTATTGTAATCGTTATCGTTAATTAATTTTTTTTTTTTTTTTTCACATGAAATATTAAAATTCTTCTTTAAAATATTGTGCGCCGCCCAGTGTTCGAAAATCCCGTCAACTAGGAGACACCGTATTTGCACAGGGATGACGTTTATGGCATTTATGTCGCCCGGCTTACAAGCTTAGAAAAAATTCACGTCTTCAAAAAACGGCCATTATTACCATCGAAACGCTAAAGAAAATAAACACGCGCAAACGTGAATACCGCAAACTACCTAACCTAACCACCGCCACACCTGTTATTATTGGTATATCTTCGTCGTGCAGTCCACCGCAACCGTTATTCGTACGCACATGTATACTAAATATATATATATATATATAAGTGTAATAAAGATTTAAGAGACTATTGGGAGCAATACTCTGCGATAACGAATGCACGAGCAAACGCCATTATCTTTAAGATTCCGGGCTTAACGAGAAACGTATAGGTTATACAGCGATGGGTGTGTGTGTGTGTGTGTGTTTTTTCCTTTCTCTTAATAAAAACTTTTCCACCAGAAGTTTTGTTCCAAACGAAAAATAATCGACAAGTGAGTTTTTTGCGTAGCGTTGCTGATCCAATCGGTGGCATTGAGACGGTCGATTTTTGTTTATCCCTGTACGATATTCACGCAATAACGGTTTTCAAAAATTTTACATTTGGTTTTGAATTTTTAGAATTTGGTTATAAAATAACCGTTGAGACTTGGACGTTTCACAATGATCGCGGTTTATATTACATCATTCTAGACGTGAAAAAAAAAAAAATGTTCAAATTATTCTGGCAATTTTTCAGCTATAGTCGTTTGAAATGTTTAAGTTTTTTCTGTTTTAATATGGACTCAATGTGTTTGATTTCTAAATAATACTCTGAAACTTGACACACGGCTCAACATGAGTTGTTCTTTTGGTTATATAAAAAACATCGATAATCCATAGGAACGTTTGAAGCTCAAATTTTGATGAAAATCGTACAAAATCACGATATTTCGAAACGTAATATATCAAACTAGGGACCAGCTTTTTACAATTAAAAAGTAGAAATTGCACTGTGCTACGTTAATTACAGTTTTTCGACATCACCACTGCCAAATAAGTTATTCGAGTTTGAACAACTTAAAACTATTAGAACGTCATAGAACAAAAGTAACTTTTTTTTTATTGTATATCTACTATCGTAAAAATAGGTTTCTTTTTAGCTCGAATAGTTGTAAGGCAGTGCAAAACTAATTTTACAGTTGAATTGCGGGTGGTAGAACGCCATTTTAAACATTTAAGCACATCTAAAACATTACGTATTAATAAAACGAGGGTCAAATTATATGAGATGGTGTTAGACTTCAAAGGAATTTTCACACGACTACCCAAACTAAATGTTATATAATTTTAGGGCAACCACTAACCACTATATTTTATAGATGATGGTCAGCCTATCTTTACATAAAACATCACGCCCGGCCAAACCGCATTATATACAAACGCATTACCATCGACATCCTCTCCGCTGCTATAGACTTTTAACAACTTGAACTGTTAACTTTGACCTTTTATTTAATTATTTATGCGGATTCTCGAATACAGTAAGTTGCTAACGCAAAACAAAAATAAAACAAATTTCCAATGTTAATACAACACTTTTGCGTCTCCTTTGCACTTGCACAGCGACAAGAACCAAACACACAGGGAAGTATATAATATAATGCGGTTTATTATGGTAAAATGTTCCATACGACTTATTCAGCTTAACGCATTCGAAAGCCTCCGGAAAATCTTCTATACCTACTGAATAAAACATAACATTATGATAATATTTTTTTAAAATTCGAACAAATGAAAGTCTATAAAGTGACGAGTATAAAATATACGCTTAAAAAGACATTTTTTTTTTTTTTTTTCTATTTCGGTACCTTTTTGGTTTGCTATAATATACTGGACCGAAATTACGTTTTATTACAAATTTAATTTCCGATTAATAAATTAACTTAACCTGTGGTTCGTATCGTTCTGTTATTCGTAAGTGAAAAAAAAAAAAAAACCCAAATCAATTGCGGATATTTTATAAATTGTCGCTACGGTCCTCGTACTGGACAGTGTTAGTAGACCATCATTTTTACTTGATTAAGATTAAGATTAAGATGTAGAGAGGGCTTTAATTTATATTTGTACGCAACTATTGCTAATGAAAATCTGAACTAACGAAAAACTTCTAAGCGAAGTTAGGTTAATCGTGTTTCGAAATGCGTAAATTATACGATTATCGTGGAATTTAACTTAGAAAGACCGTTTTACCATTTATCGAATCACAATCTGACCCTATTTGATATTCAATAACAAAAATCCATCTAACCACAATACTTTAGGATATAAAAAACAAGGGTGGAAACTACCCTTTGTCCACGAAACCCCAAATATGTGATTGCCCTGAGATTTCTGAGTATTTTGACACCCAACATGCTACATAAATATTAAATTGGACACGAAATATCAATTTAAAATTTAAACTTTAAACGATTATAGAAAATAATTGTTGCATTACGCTAAATCGTTTTCTTTTACCGTCAAGTACAATTTATGATGACCATGTGTCGAATTGTCGATCATTTTTGGGAAGCTAAAAATATTAAATCCACTTAAAACTAAATAAAAACTAAAAATATCTCAAGAAATTAAAATTCCTTCCGGTATAAGTTATTCACAGATAGTAAAAAACACACACATATCATACTAAAACCAATAGATTCTCGCTTCGCTCAGAATCTAAAAGAATATACTACCACCGAATGATATTATCACAAATGAAAAATTGTGAGAACACAATATAATCCATATAGTGTATGAAATCCGAAGAAAAATATGTGTAATTTTATGAAAAGCGGTTTGATTTGAATTAATTACAATTTTAGTGAGTTCGTATTTATTCGATATAAAATCTACCCATAGGTACTATACTGAAAATTAGGTATTTTTTTCCGTATCTGGACAAAACTTCTGATCCCCGGACCAACTATAATCATTAACAAACAAATAATTAAAAACCGTGAATTCGAAAGTAAACGAAAAATCTATACCAGCGGATTTGCGATGGAAAAAATAATAACATCTAAACATCGCAGCATAGAAAATGACAGTAAAAGTCAATTATGATAACGATAATGTAATAAACTGCAATACAAATCGTAATTGTCCGACGGAATGGACGAGGGTACGGCTCTACGAAATAATTTCGTACCGATTAACTTTTATCGATATATATCTCGGGGGAACGGCGATGAACTTAAATATTCGGATGCACCTTTGGTCGAGTGTAACTAGTGTAAAAGCGTATAAAACGTACACGTTTACAGGGCTTATACACGCGAAAATAATAATCTATACTAATATTATAAAGTGGTAGAATTTTCGTAGTTTGTGAGTTTGTACATAGGGGGTAATCTCCGTAATTCAACATCCGAAAGTTCTTTCACTGATAGATAGCTACATTATCCCCGAGTTCTATAAGGCTATAAATTATGTACGTAACGTGTGTTTTGGCCGAGATATCGCGGTTTTTGTCTAGCAAGTCGGATGCTTATTTGAACTACAAAATATTAAAATAAATTATTTCATCATCACGAGTACTCTGTGGAGATAAGTATTGCCCTTTACGGTATGCCATACGTTATGCGGCTACGTCGTTAGTGGGGTGTCTCGGTTAAATAATATAACAAGATTATAATATGTATAAGTTTGTAGGAGGTAATCTCTGGAACTGCCGATCCGATTCGGAAAATTCTTTTACTGATATTTTAGATACGCTATTCCCGAGTAATATGGGGGAGGCTATAAAATGTTTTATCGAGATCAAAATTTGTTTGGGTAGTTCACGCGGGATTTCGTTTGTGACAAAAATTGAAATTTTTTTTTTCTCGTTCATTACTGTGCACGTGCAATGGCGTACGAGACAACTGTAGTAGTAAATAATTGCACAGATCATACCCGCCATATTGGACGACACAATAATAATATATAAGAGGCCTGTTCAAAAAGTTTCCGAATTTTTCAATTTTTTATTTACAGTGCTTACCTACAAGCTATTGAGACTTACCACTCTCGAAGTGCTCTTCCTCTTGGTTCATACACTTTTGCCAACGACGTTTCCATTGTTGAAACAATCTTGGAAAGCAGTTTTTGGAATTGCTCGTAGCTCCGTTAGCGAATTTTCTTTTATTTCATGTATCGTAGAAAATCTTTGTCCTTTTAACGAAGATATTAGTTTTGGAAATAAAAAAAAGTGTGTTGGTGCCAAGTCGGGAGAATATGGTGTATGAGGACGCACGGTCATGTGATTTTCCACGCAAAAATCTCGAATTAACAGGAAAGTGTGTGCCGGAGCATTGTCGTGATGGAGAAACCATGAGTTTTTCTTCCACACTTCAGGCCTTTTCCTCCGCACTTTTTCTCGAATACGTTTTAATACATCTAGATAGTACCATTGGTTAACAGTTTGTCTTGCAGGTATAAATTCGTGATGAATAACTCCCAGGTTGTCATAAAAAACCGCACAATTTCGTTGACTTTTGTCACATGAGCATCGTCTGTCGATGTCGACGGACGTCCTGAACTTAGGTCGTCATCAACTGATTCCCATTCATTAAAACTGTTAAACCAGTCGTAACACTGAGTACGTCCTAAACACTGATCACCATAAGCATTTCGCAACATTTTATGAGTCTCAGTAAAATATTTACAAAATTTAATATTAATACGTTGTTCGTGAATGTTATTCATCTCAAAAACCGCACAATACACACGACTCGTCGTTACTTTGAACGCGCACAGTTAGATGGTTAGATAGCAATAAACATTCGAGATTTAATTGAAAAGATAGCTGCTTATCTCTATTTTATTTTAATCTAATAACCCTTTACGATACCATAAATTGTCTATATTTAGTAGTTCGGGAACTTTTTGAACAGACATCGTATATGTAGACACGAAAAGTGTTAATTTTTATTTTACGGAACAGTATACACCAACCTAATACTAATCACTATACTCTGTTCAATTTAAGAGTGCCCAAACTCGCGCACGCGTACTGAGTCGACGACAATTGTCGGACCCCCCCCCCTCCCACGGGGGAGGGCGAGATCAAACGCTCTGCGATTGGTCGGCATTGTATGACCGCCGCCGTTATCTGTCGGAGCCGTCGGCGCGCCGCCGTGTATACACGTGGCCATAAAAACAATACACATTTTCTCCGTCGCGTAACATATTATCTATTACAATACGTTTGTTCATTTTAACAGCATATGGTCCTGTTTGCTCATCTCCGCCGTTGTTGTAATTATCCGTATTGAAAAAAAATAATCCAAAGCAATTATAATAACGGACGGCACGAATCAATAAGGGCCGTGACGCACTAGGCGGCCAATGCTACACACGATTGCATATCGCTCACTAGGCAGCCAAAGCTTACTGGCTGCGCGCAGCCAGAGGAAAACAACGTTTTTACATACGAATGTATGCGGCTGCCTGCAGTCTCCGCTCACTAGTCGAAGCGACCGGTTGTGTTCCTCCGATACGATCACGGGCGGGCGTTGAGTTTTTGGCTGCTCAATTTGGCTGCTCAACAAACCGGCTGCCTAGTGCGTCACGGCCCTAACAGAAATGTTCAATTCAGTACGACCGCGGTGCGTCTTGAAAATACGTTGCGATACCATACTCACTACGTATAAACGCGCGTCGGCATACCGCAGCGTTCCCCCTGTAGCGAGATAAGCAAGAACACATGCGCGAACTGAACTAGTTTTCGTCCGAGCGATTGATGGGGGGAGGGGGCACTCTTAACTTGAACGGAGCATAGATTCGTAGATAACAGCTATAATTTATCATAATAATTCAACGGTTTGCAAGCTCGTTCCTTCACGCATTGTGTCAAACGTCCAATTTTCACCGGACGCTATTCGATTATTACGTGCTTAAATAGTAATAAACATGCTGCTTCTTTGGCTATTATTATTAATAATATTATAATTACTATTGTACGCCTATGAGCCGGTGCTATTAGCCTGGCTAGACCACAACAGTGTGGTCAAACCGAAATTATCCCTCTGCTATTATATGCGGCCACGTCGGAAACTCCAGTCGCACAGACGTATAGTTTATTACTACAAAAACAGATAAAAACCGACAATTCGGCTTATTTCGACTACTGGTGTGGCAGCAGTGGTGGTGTCCGGGTACATATCTCTATATGCCTACGCTGCACAAATTCGTATTTTACCAATGGCTGAACAAAGTGAATTATGTGTTAATTTAATCGGCACGTAGATATCGATTTAAACTGTAGCGTTAAAATGTATTAAGAATTAAACGCCTAAACGATGCCGTGCGTTATATAATACATGTTCGGATTAAGATTTATTGAACATAATAGGCTATTATAAAATTCCGTATGCCTTTTGGTTGCTAAGTATATTATACACATTTCATTGGCACGAATAATAAGTTTAAAAAATCTTAAATATCCGTTCTTGTTACGTGTTTTACATTTATTGAACATGTTTTGTGCTACCTCCCGTATTTACGGGGTGACGTGCAGGCAATTTACTTGACAATTTTAAGGGGTGTTGTATAGGCAATTTTATCGACAATGCCAATGAAAATGGTATCGTTAAAATGGACTATTGTAACTTGTAATGAATAATAATGTACATTGTAGATGACCTAATCTCAACCTAACATCCCCTGACAAACTCCTGGCCGTGGTTACTTAAATTATTATACATTATTTAAATTCGATTTACAATCTCAAAACAGTGAACAAAACTAAGTTTTTATAATACTCCTTCGCCATTAAAAAGTAATGAAATTAGACTACCAGAATGTAATAAGATTATTATAAGATAACCTAAAATTGAATAATCAATTATATGGGGGGAAGGGGTTGTATAATACGGTAGTTGCCAGTGTGGGGGCGAAGCCCTTTCATTCTTCTTTTTCTCATCTTTCTTTAGGACATTTTCTTAATAAAAAATTCCTTAATACGCCACTGAATAGAGGGAAAACAAATCCAAAACATTTTAAGCCACGGGCACACAATAAATATTAATACTATTGTTACTGTTGCAGTGTATCGGTGGAAAACGCGTAGGTACAACGCAGTTTTACCACGGCTTTGGTATGATTTTAACCGTAATAACTTTTTAAATTTGTATTAATGTTAAACAAATTTTTCAAAGCTTTGCAAAATAAAAAATGACTGCGTTGTTTGATTTAAATCCAAGCTGGTTATAATGGATATATAGGTAGCTGTCTAAGTATATAATTAAAGTTCGAATATGCACGGTGGAATACAAATAACAAACTACATAAATAAATAAACGAATAAATATTAATTTACGAGAAAAACAAATATTCGACTTTGGAATAATATTATGAAACTAAAAATTTAAAAATAATATACATATAATATATGTATATTATAAAGTACCTAGTTAAAATTTAAATGTATTTAATACATTCTAGTTACAAAAAATAATTATATAAATTAATTTTAGGTGAATAATATTAAGAATATTGAATATTATAATAGGTTTAGATTATATTATGACCGGGATTAGTGAAACATAATCGTTTGAAAATAATATAAAGAAATCAATAGATCAATAATCTATAAGGTATAAGACTTGAAATTAAATGTTTATTGTATTAAACGGTATTAAATGTTTCGGAACATTTGTCTAAAATGTTGAAATAATATTAAATCTAATGTTACTGCATCACATAATATAAAGGGTAAATTATTTATGCGTTTACAGTTGATTAATATTCCGCCAAGTGAAAATCAAACTCATACTGACAATCGAAACTATCTGTCTATTAACATTCGGCAATATAGGCCAGGTTATAACCTAACCTATAGGCTATAAATTAAGAAAGGAATAAATTATTTATTTACATACTGGTTATAGCTGTATCGTCAAATATTATTATTGTAATCAAAATTAACTTTTACACCTAATTGATTCCAATGTGAATATGTAGGTAGCAGTGGCGTAGCCAGGATTTCTTAATGGGGGGGGGGTGGCAAAAAACCACATATTTGTCGTTAACTTTATATTAACGTTTATAACTTGTATTACATTAAAAAAATATATATAAACTATTCGTTTTATCATTAACGAAACATGAAAATAATGTACTGTAGGCACTTGGCTAGGTTAGGTTAGGTACTATTATCCTGGAAAATCCTTTGTCTTGGGAGAGGGATATGTATTTATTCAGAGGTCACTTTTCAGACCTATTCAGACCTCCTATCCTTTTACCCCCACCCCTCTCCCATCACATTTTCTTAAAATTATAATAACTTATTAACACCATAAATACAAAATACTATATCAACTTAACGTGAGTTTATTTTCAATACTGTAACTAGAACTCGATTACCACAATGTGGACATTTACTATGGTCAGTGGCGTACGCAGAGGGGTGGGGTATATACCCACCCCAATGAGTTTTTTTTATTATTTATATATATATATATATATACTTAAATATGACCTTAGACCTCCAGTCATCAACAAAATAAGTAGTTTGTACATTCAATATGTCCTGTGGTGATAATCGATTAATAATTAATTGTCAGATTAAAATATAATAGATTTGTGTTTGGGATTCCTTAATGGGGGGGGGTTGAAAAACCACATGTTTATCCATTAACGTTTATAACTTGTATTACATTAAAGAAAAAATATATACTATTCGTTTTGTCGTTAACGAAACATGAAAATAATGTATTGTAGGCACTAGGCTAGGTTAGGTTAGGTACTATTATCCTGGAAAATCCTTTGTCTTGGGAGAAGGATAGGTATATATTCAGAGGTCACTTTTCAGACCTATTCAGACCTCCTATCCTCTTACCCCCCCCCCCATCACATTTCCTTAAAATTATAATAACTTATTAACACCATAAATACAAAATACGTTATCGAAATTCATTTGTTATTATTTTATTTAAATTATTATAAGCACAAATCCTTTTAGTGCGTACGTATGCACATATTCCATTGTTTTTTTTTTTTAGTGCATAACGTTCCGAGCCCCGTTCATTACTTTATAACCCATACGAATAAATAAATAAATAAATAAATAAATAAATCGCCTTACACGCCAGCACGGCAGTTATAGACTTTTGGCTATGGCCACGACGACCTTTACCAAGATTGCATTTTATCTATCACTTGGGATCGCACAAGCACCGCCCGACGCCACCCCGCTGCCACCCGGGACACAGTATAACTACGGCAGTTGGTTGTACGGATGATTTAACGCTATATACAGGGCGATCGATCTCTCCCGCGAGACAATTCGCCCGTTTATCTCGGCAAGTATAAACTTTTTTCCGTAATTTTCTCCACGGGAATTTTATAACTCGCGGCAGTTCCGAAATTTCACTCGCGTTGACCTTAATTTTTTTTTTTTGTCATCCATATATTATCATGGACAAAAATATTCCATATAAATAGATACATTTTTTGGTGTTTAACGTTTATAGTTTACATGTCGCCCGAAACGTACGACGGGAAATTAAAAATTTCAAAGGCAATTTGTATTTCGACTAAAACCCGTCTGTGACCAATGTGAATAATTTTAGAACCGCGCTCATGGGGAATTTGCTGAACAAATATAATTGGTGGGTAAAAAGTATTCCGAGATAACGAATCTCGAATGTCCTACGCGGAAGATTGATCGCCCTGTATGTGGAGCGGCACAGTTCCCCTTTTCGGATTCAGACGGAACGGGCGAGCGGCTAGTGGCGGCGGCAGCGGAGGCAACGGGAAACCGGGAAACCGTTGGCGCGCGTCAAAAGGTCTGCACCGGCGACGTATCCCGCGACCATTTGTCATACGCGCGATAATCCGCGCGGCGCCCGTGGACGGACGGACGCGTCCCCCGCTAGTTTTTATCTGCTTTTCGTCCGAAATCTCGTTACACCGTGCTCCGCCGTCGGAGAAAAAATAAAATATATATACAACTTTATTATCATATTATGACGTGACCACGGGATTCGTGTTATCATTATCGACCATAACTACTATAACCAGTGGCGTAGACAGGAATTTTCATATATATTCATTATTTCTAAGATAAGCCGCAATGTAGTGCCCCCGCACTCGGAAAAATTACCCGGTTTTAATGCAATAAAAATTATTTTTGAAATTTCATTTATTCAACAAAATAATGTCTAGTTTCTTTCCTGGACCGACTGTAGTGACCATAGACTTACTGATAGACTTGCACTATCAGCTATTATATGGTCTATGATAGTGAGTTTTTCGACAAACTGATAAGGACGCTGGCAACCGTGGCAGTCCTGTTCTTATCAGTATGTCGAATAATTAAATAACGTTCCACATCATGTTGTCGTATCAAATTGATAACAAAAAATAATCATTTGTTCTTATATCCGTCTGGTTAATAATACAATTAATAATAAGAAAGATAATTTTAATTTATTGTATTTTATAATAATAAAAAAAAAAGTCGTGGGGGGATTCATCGTCCATCCCCCCACAACCAGTGGCTATGACCACGAGTATAATAATATTATTATAACAACAAGTGAAGATGATATGAAAAAAAAAAAAAACATGAAATTTACCAATAGAAAATGAAATATGTGCGAATTGATTTAGAATAATATGGTTTTTTGAAAAAACTTTTTTTTCATTTGTATTTAAACGTAGGTACCTGTTTTAGATTCAATGATATATAACAATTTGATAACAGATAATGGTGTATTATCTACACTAATTTTTATAGATGGGTTTATAAATGCTGGACGGGTATAATGGATAATGTATTTTATTGAAACTAAATGTTTTTTTACATTTCAGTAGGTAAATGTTCAAAAGTAAATAAATTTGAATATCGGTATTGCATACTATTGAATAATTTGTCGAACAACGTATAGCTAAGGCCTTCTTCACACGAGGCAACTCCCAAGCGACGTGACGGATACTCGAGTATCTTGTAAATCACTTCCTATATTAAGTACTGGAAAGGCACAAACGACGCTACTTCCAAGCGACGCGTATCCTACGCGTATTCTATCAGTCTCTTAGGTTCCTCTAGGTTCCTCTTGCAAGGAAGGTCGCCCGTCGTCTGCATCGCCTGCGTCTCCCGAATATTACAAGTGTTTTCTGGTGTGCTAATGCTAAAATTATAAATAAAGCTACTTACCTCAAAGTAATCAAAATCCTTTCTTCCGCACTTACACATTCCTGCATTACTGTATCCGTCTGACGTATAGATGGAGAAACAATGTCGATCAAGAGTTGGTATGATTCTTTCGTCATGCGGTAGAATGCTATAAACTTAGCATCAGACTTTTTTAGCTCTTTAGCAACAACAAATAAACGGCAGTTAAAGTTCTTTTCAATATAAGGGTGACACCACATTCTTTTGATTTTTCTCTGTCTATAATAGTTATAATAATAGGTGACAACTACATCATCATCACTTGATGAATCTTCATTTGACGACATATTGAAAACTTAGCAACAGGTTTATAAACAAATGGTGGCTAGAGGTAGACTGAAACGATATCGTCGCTTCACAGTAGTTTCAGAGTAGCTTAGTGTGTGGCGATGGGTTGCTTATGGATATCTTACTAACAAGCAACTCAAACGGACAATACTCGAGTATCCGTCGCGTCGCTTGGGAGTTGCCTCGTGTGAAGAAGGCCTAAGGGTTTTATTAATATCGTACGGTACCTATGAGTGTATTGCAATAATATTATACGTCTGTGAGAGAAGTCCGACGTCCTGCACCCCGACGTCCGTCACCCCGACTCGCGTGGTTACCGTACTATCGCAAATAATTATTACTAATTAGCATTTGGCAAACAATTAATATCGATGGTAAAATACGGGAAGTAATTATAAAATACGAAATACAGGAAGAATCCTATCGAAATCTGCGCATCGAATGTTGTGTGGTTGCCTATTCAGCCCCCTTACCAACATTTTAAACGCTTGATAACTAACTATATTTATTTCAATTCTTTAAAACGTAAAACCTAGACAACTCGGTCCGTTAATTTAATATATTATTTGAATATAAAATCAGGTATGGATTTAATTGGTCTAAGAACAATATGCCAACCTTGTCCCAATTCACTATCACGATGTAGAGAAGAATGGAGACGGTTCTCTCTCTACATTGTGTTCACAAGTTCATGTAGAAACTCTCTTGAGAACTTGTTAATAGTTTAAAATTAAAAATTTAATTTTTTTTTTTTTTTTAATCATATTGATAATAAAAAAAATTATTATGTTCCATTTTCAATTTAACTTGTTATCACGACTAGCGATATTGTTTTCAATAAAAGAAAAGTATAATTAATATATCCAAATACGTGTATGAATCACGAACTAAGGTACTTAATATTTGTGTTTTGATAAAACGTACTTGCTAATAATTTCATCAGTCGGGATCATGAAAAAAATAATTTTACGCTTTTCAGATAACTATAATAGAAAAGTAGAATATATTATGAGATGGTATGACGTAGTTTAATTCGAGTATTATTACTCAAACGCGTTTCGTGATATTCTTGTTATTATAAATTGAATTTTGAATGTATTCCACCAAGTTTGCTACATTATTAAACAATTTAAACAATATTTTCTTCGATGAAATTACACCGTGTAAAGTTATAGTATTTGTTGACATAGAAGTGCGAATCGTTTTTTTTTTACGTAAACTGTAAAGCAATAGCTCTATATATACTCGTGTTGTATTCTGTGTCCATATAAATATTATATAGTTTGAATTTATTAATATTTATCAAAATAAACTTCCTAAGTATAACAGGCACCTCCTTGGACCAAGGTTTGGAAAATAAAAAATTCGAGTGTCGGCAGTCGACGAATATATACTGTAGTTGTTTGTTTATACTTTATATTTTTATTTTATAGCATTGTATATCAAGGAAAACAATTGTCGAGGTATAATGTTTCAACAAAAAACTCAGAAATAATAAATAAAAACCAACGAATATATAATACCGTTTGCCAAGAGTAAAAATATGTAAATCGTAAGTACCTACTTTCTTTCTAGCAAGATAATTTCGAAAAGCATTCAAATTTGTCGTCCTTTTTATATACCTACTAATTATTATTTTTGTATAACGTAATACTTACGAATATATTATACTAACATGTATTATCACGTATAACTGGTAGGTGTGAACTGTTAAAACAACTGAAACTATAATACTATTATACGTATATAATATTGTATGTATAAACATCTTCTAAGTCTATGGTTGTATAATGTGAGTATCTCACCTTCCAATTTCAACATGAAATAATTATTAGTGACATTATGATTATTACGTAGATATGACTTTTTAGTGCTAAAAACTAAGATCATTTACTTTATATAGTTATTTGTAATTATAGTTGAAAACACTGAATAACTTTCTTATTTTTATTATACGGAAGATACCGTCCAGAAATATAAATCCGAATTCCAGAGCTTAATAAGAGGCCAATTTTACTAACGAAAATTAACTGTTGGTCATCTAAATGACCTCCTAAACCCCACCCTGTCTTTTTAATTCCGCCACTGATCCATGTGCTGTATGAGGTTAATGTGTCGTACAAATTATGATGACCGTCTACTAGAATTTAAGTAAGTATATGTATGACTTGTTCGAATTTTCACAGTGACTTCCTATTATAAATGTTATATTACAAGCAGCTATATAATAATCGACCAGATATAGTTAACTTGCCGAAACAAAAAAAAAGTAAGGAAATTGTTAAATAAGAAATAGGAATTGTATACGAAACGGTTATTAGCCGTATTATTTAAAATAATACTTGCCACGAAAATATTTGAAATTGAATACAGCTCGACGTGAAGTTGCGACCCTCGTCTCTTATAGTTACACTCTTGTTTGGTCTCGTAAAAAACGTTCATCCATAAAACATTAAACTTGCATCATTAAAATGTATTAAAATTTGTTAAGCACGGAGTTTTATTCGTATTAACTATTTATATATTCCTATAGAGCTGTTTATGACATCGTCATAAGGTAAGTACATGTTTTAAGGCACTACATATACTAACAGGGGCGGATCTGAAGCTCACTACTGGAAAGGCCGGGGGGAGGGGGCGAACAGTGGCACCTATTTATGAGTCACGAATATAAGGTGATGGAATGTAAATATACTTATAATAATCATAAAATAATGTGTTTAATTTAAAAAATGTTAAAGATTTTTTTTCTTTTTTTTTCCCCCAGAAAAACGTTGCTATCTCCTATAGGTATTAATTTTAAAAACCTCACGGACATCTAATTGACGGTTAATTAATATGGTAATAATATATACAAAGTTTAGTTTGGAGAAACGTGTATAGCTATAGGGGTTTATACATTTCCCATCTATTATCAGAGTTACTGTTTCTCTGAAGCTTCTTCAATTTAAACTCGAAATTATAATAATAATAATAATTTATAAACCCTATACTTTCGGGACGTGCACTATATAGATTTTGATATAGGCACCCGCAACACCAACATACACGGAAACATTTTTAAAACCAATTTATCGATATATCATTATTTATATGGCGACACCACGGGACGTTTACGTGCATCTTGTATAGGTATATTATAGTATACAGCAAATGTAATACTGAAATTTCGGAGGACACACGAAAATTAGTATGCAAGATTAGCTGAGTACTTGAAAAAAAAAAAAATAATAAAGTATCTTAGTGTATAATCATCTCTTTTGATGTTTATATATATATATATATATATATACGATTTACTGATGGATCAAAATGTTTTATAGGTTTGTAACGAAAAATTACTCGGTTAAAAAAAAAAAAATTGAAGAATTTATATACTCGTTATATAATAATCGTATCCGTATTTTTCCATTCTGGAATTTAATTATGTTAATAAAAATTATTATAATATCGTTACTGTAGTGTACATATTTATAATGTGTTGCTTAATACGCAATTTTTAGCATCGCTCACAAATACTATAATCATATTATTGTCTAAAGTTCTGCTCAATATAGTATAGTATTGCCTATGGCATTTTGAAATGATAGGCGGGATAGGTACCAAATATAAAATGATTTTACCTAAAACGTATACTGCATGATTTTTAATAAATTAAAAATAAGTTTAAAAAATTATAATAATGTTACACAAATAAAACAATAGAATAATAGAATAGTTACACAATTTACGTTATTACAGATAATATTAAATTACAATTCACATTTGCATACATCTGGGACCCATTCACCCACGACCGACCGTCACCACTACACGAAAATACCTTAATTGTGCCACGGCCTATATAGAAATTATTTAAAAAAAATGAATTTTTATTATAGTCCCGCAGGTCAGCTATTGAGAGCGAATTGGTAAGTGGGCGGTGTACTACATAGCCATTCAATTTGCTACTCCAATTTAATTTTAAGTGTGCGCCACTGGTATGTCTCAACCGTAAGCTTCTACTATGCAGAGACATTTTTAAGTAACAATTCGCCCAAATGATGGCTTTGTGTAACTAGGCAAACAAAATATTAGATCAAAAGTGACATTTTTATTAATTCACTCAAATTATGGGTGGTGGTATTGTTGTCCATTCGAGTCATATTATTATACGATCATTAAAATAATCCTTGGCGTAATGGGCCTGTTGGTCCCTTTTATAGTAATATTTTGGCTCGTTAAACGTACTGGTATGTAGGTATGTAATGTATTCAACAAGGTCGTTTCACTTGTCTCCGACTGCATTTCGCTAATATTCAATTTACATTATATACCGTGCCCGTTACAGCGTAGCCCGTGAAAAGGATTTCAAGTCGAAAAATACCCGGTATATTTTAATTTCTGTAGTTAAACATACCAATACGTATTGAACGAAAAAAAACATTATAGTGCCTGTGCCGATTTAAAGAGGTGGTCTACGCTCATCGCTAATGTATATATTTTTAATAGATTTTTAATATCTACGAAGAGTAACAATTAGTGTTTGTGTATGGAAATTTGGCGGCGGCAGGTAGCGAGTGGGGAAGCCAGACGGCGGGACAGCACAACTTTTACCTACACTACCTAACCTAACCTAACCTTGTGAAATTCGATCGTATCATAGAAATTGTATTAATCAAGTCATATATATATATATATATATATATATATATATATATATATCAATTAAATAATACGCATAAACCTCCGTCGGTGTTAGTCAATTGTCTATCCTACGATGTACACCGGCGTCGAAATTTTGCGTTGTTCAGCCGTTTCGGAGTTAATGCCGAACGTAAAAAAGCGACTTAATTTTTATACTACGCAATGAAACACGTCGGGGTCGGGGGGGGGGGTGGGGTATCAATGACGAATTAATAACGATTGTCCAGTACCTATATATACGTAATGTTTAACGTCGGATGTTTTGTCATGTGTTGCATAATCAACGGTACTGTGCAAACTGCACGGCGCAAGCGGTCGTCGTCGTCTTTGTTTTTCAAACCACGCGGTTTATTAGCCGTCGGCCAAAGACGTTGTAAACGTGGCCGCGTTACGAACGCCAGCGTCGCGCGGCGGAACACGCCGAGGCCTACCACCACATCGGGTATGACACACGGCCGAAGGCCACGCCCGTTTCGAAATACTCTCGGCGTGCCTGTTTTCCCCTCTCCCCGACCCGCTCGCCCGCGACCCCACCCGGTTTCGCCGTACACGAGCGGCCCCCACCCGGCCGACGGTCGCGCTCGTCGTCCCTCAAAATGGCGTTGCCGTCTCGTTTGATTACCTCGCCGAACGCTGCAGCCGCCGCCGCCGCCGTCGTCGTCGTTGCCGATTATCGCGTAAACGCAAACAAAATCCGTTTGCCCGCCGCCACCGTGAAGACCGCGTCACCGCTGGCCGTCGCGAATAAGAGCACGTAACGGTCGCCGCCAAAAACCGAATACACCGCCCGAAAGACGTTTCGTCGTCCCCCCCGTCGCCGCGAGAGCCGTAAGCAAACCATATTGTTTTTATCTGTTACACTAATATTCCACGTTGTTTTCGCAACTCTACCGCCGTCTATTACTATTTTAATTGCTATTGCCGTTGTTGATTATTATTGATTGATGCTATTTAGAACCTAACCATTACATTGTCCAGCGCTCGTCACCTACCCCCCTTACGCTATCTTATCATTTAGACGCGATAAGTACATAAATAAACGAAATAGCCGCAGAGGTTGGCGTGTGTGGGGTTTTTTTTTTTTTTTTGTTTCTTTATCGCTTATCCGCGATTGAGGAAATCGTAAACCCATGTTCCGCTGCGGTTAAAAATGATAAAAGAAAAAAAAATCCAATGCGATCTATCGTCGTTGCGACGTTATGATCTCGGTATCTGTATTTATCTATGAACCCATAACGGTCAGATAGGTAATCCATTAAGCACCACTTTTATATTTCTGATTTAAACGATTGTTGATTTTGAACGGCACGATTTTATTTTATCCGTCTGCCTACAATATTATTAGAATTTCTCGGTTTGTGATAATAGCACTCTGTACTTTTACAATATCAACATCCTGTTATCAGCCTTAAGGCTGGTTGGCCACTTTGAGGGGTTCTATACAAATATTAGTCATTTATAAATGTCGATTCTCCACTGTACGACTGTGCGGTCATATTAATATTATTAGCTTTATTGTTATATAATACAATTGTACAACACAATCCCCGGGTGCCTCCTATATACTTCCTAGGTATTTACTGTTGCGTTACATTTATTGCATAATAATTGTACGAACACGGAGTAGCTTATTATAATCATTAACGCAATTCCAATAATATTATTTCAGACAAATTACTGACGATATTATACAAAATGAGAAACACGGGGAATCTGTTGAAATGGACGCAAAACTCCAATAACAAATCTGCCAAAGGAGGAGGTAAGTCGATTTATTTTTGTTTTCCCGAGAACAATATAATTATCGTACTTGATGTTTATTTATTTATTTATTTTTTTTTTTTAAAGAAAGTCGAAATTGGATTCATCCTCCTGAAGCTTTACAAAAAGGTCATATTGCCTACATCGTAAAGGTATTAATTGGGAATTTCAGCAATGTTTGTTTAGCAGTCGTTTTATTTAGTAATTATAATTTACAGTTTTTGGGAAATGTCGATGTAGACCAACCAAAAGGTTTTAATGTAATCAAAGACTCTATCAGGAAATTGAAATTTAATCAACAAGTGCGAAAAGCTGAAGGTTCTAAAGTACCAAAAGTTGAACTTACAATAAGTGTTGAAGGCGTGGCACTTCAAGATCCAAAAACAAAAGTAGAATTACTACTGTTATTGGCTTTTGAGCTCTTGTCGGTGTAAATACCAATTATTTTTCCCATAGGTAATAATGCATCAATATCCTCTGCACAGAATCTCTTACTGTGCTGACGATAAGGTGGACAAACAGTTTTTCAGTTTTATTGTAAAAGATTCAAATGAATCTGAACGGCATACTTGTTTTGTATTCATGAGTGACAAGTTAGCTGAAGAGATCACTCTTAGTATTGGACAAGCTTTTGATCTAGCTTACAAGTATGTTAAAATATTTATCTCGAGAGCAATAATAAATTAATTTCTTTTGGTGTTTTGCTTTGAGCTATATGCTAGCAAGTTTAACTATTAATTTATTTGATATTTAGTAGTACTTAGTATTTATTCAAAGTACTGAGGGTTTGTGTTGTTGTCATTTACAACAAGATACAATTCTATGATATGAATTTTACACCAAATTAATTAAACATAGGTTAATGAGATATTACACATAATTTAATAAGTATGAATAAAAAATTTAATTTTCATTAACTACTTTTACATTTTAAAACATAGAGTAAATACAAAGCTGGGCAAGTTAAAAACAATTTTTTTACCTTTACTTTTTTGTTATGTTTAATACACACAAAATAAAGCCAAGGTAATTTAAAAGTTAGAGATCAAGGGGGTCTCCTACCTTATTATACAATACGCTTTGTCATCATGGCCCAATAAAAAAGGCTATTACTTATAGCATTTTATTTAAACTAATATATTTTCAAAACATCAGTTATTTATGCTCAAAACTTTGCAAGATACAAACATAGGCTATAATAGCTACATAAAATAAAATACAGTGTACCCCCGAATCCCATTATATCTTGTTGTTGCCAATCGCTTTATGAATTTTTAAAACCCCCGGAGTTTTACTAGAATTGTAGATTTATCAAATAAGAAATAAAATGCTTATTTCCTTTTCTTTATTTTTTTTTATTTTTGTTTCTTTTCTTTCCTTTTTTATTTCTCAGTTATGAAAATGTTCGATTAAAATTTATGTAAAAAAGTAACTCATTAATTGACTTATCTTTAAATAATTTTTAACACAAAGCCTTGAGATATAGACATTCAATGTTTAAGTGAATTTATTTTTGATCTTTAATATAATTACAATTATATTATTGATTGGTTTGATAATTATTCAGATTTTTGTAAAATAACATATTTTTATTATATTTATATTTATTTGTAATTATGCTTACTAAACCAAATTTAATTCTGCAAGAATTTTATTGTAATATATATATATATAAAGTTAATCGGTTTCTTTATCCATTTTTATTTGTCTTTGATTTACTGTGCGTTCATTCAATTTGGTAATTGGAAATCTACAACAGCTTATAATATTATATTTAGTTGATGGACCATAATTTATTTTCTTAATATCTTTCTATATGTGTTTTACTTGTTAATTTATTATAATATGCATATGTAAAATCTGATTGTTAGACATTCTGTATGGAAATAGTCTAATGATATATACAGTATTAGTTTATAGGGTTTTTATTTTCTACAGTTATTATGATTTTTTAGTCATCAACACAATACCGGACTAACATAATATTAATTAATGTATACATATTTAATTGTAGATGCATGCGTTTTTTTTTTTTATAATATATATAATTAACAATAGTAGGTAATAATTAATAATGTCCAATTATCTGCACGGTTGAAAACATTCAAATGCCGAACTCTGTCTAGCCTACTGAAGTCGTGCTTATTCAAACTATTTTATTTGTAGAAAGAATAAAAGAAATAGTAGATTAGATTTTGCAGGGTGTTCAAGCTTCAAAAAACACCAATTAATCAAATTATAAATTAAATAAAATTTAAAAAATATACATTATTATTATTATTATTATTATTATTTTTTTTTTTTTTAAAACCTATACTATGATATGGAAACAATAGTTTTTAATTTGCTTGTTTTCTTTTAAATTAATGTTGGCAAAACCATATGTTTAACAACTAGATAACAGACTTCATTTTATCAATAGACTGATACCATTTACTAAGCTGGCCAAACAGACATAGATTGGCATGAAGGACACTTATTATATTTTGATTTTGTGTATCAAATTAATTTATTGTTATCTATGTCTATTTTGGCAGCTTGGCGAATGGAAGCTGTGCATCATAGCTGTACACATTATGATATAGGTAGTCTACTATCTAGTTGTTCTATACATCTGTGGTCAAGGCAATTTACTGATCATCCTGCAAAGTAAAATAAATAGTTATTTTGAAGGAAAATAGTAATGTCGGATTGTTATTGTGGTAGGTGGCCCAGCAAGCCGACGAACAAGCCGACTTTCAGAGCTCGGCAGTTGGATGTTTCAAAACCTCTACCAATCTATATGTCTGATGATTTGCCAGACTTGCACGAGTGTACAGAATTAAAGCGTGCCGTCCCCCAAATGCCCAGTGGTATGGAAAAAGAAGAAGAGTCAGAACATCATTTACAACGTGCCATGGTTGCTGGAAGTGTCATACCTACACCCGATATAGCTAAATTGGTTAACGACGATTTAAAATGGCACGACCATACATACCCACCAAATTGCTATCCACCAAAACAGCTTATACACATAACACCTTTTACAATGGAACAAGATGTTCCAGAATATGATTATGACTCTGAAGACTCGGAATGGCTTAATAGTATTGGTAAATCAAATGGTATTACTGCCGATAAACTTGAAGAGCTTGTTGATAAATGGGAAAGACATAGTATTTTGAATATTATTGATTTAGCTGTTGCTAAGGAATTAACTATAGATGATGAAGATACCATATTGGTGATATATGATTATTGGTTGAGAAAAAGAGTACGAATAGGTCATACATTATCTCCTGCTGTACGTACTGAGCCGATAGCTGGTGCTCCTCCTAATGATTCATACGTAGCTTTCAGGAAAAGACGTGATAAAATCCAAACTAGAAAGAATCGTAAAAACGATGAAGCGTCTTATGAAAAAATGTTAAAATTACGTAGGAATTTAGCTAGGGCTATAGAAATAATGGCAATAATAAAAAAACGAGAAGCTCTGAAATTACAACTGGTACAATTAACTCTTGAAACATACAAAAAACGCTATATTTTACGTGACTTTAGTGGGCAAATTTACAAGGATGTAGAATTAGTGAAAGCTGTACGTGCCGCATTTACTCCAATTTCAACCAATCATTTTATATCTGCCATGTGGAAACAAAGTGATATGAAAAAAGGTTCTGCAAATACTAAATATCAGGATGCAAAACGAGAAAAAAGACATTATAGGAAAAGAAAGCATAAGTCTTATGATATGGGACATTTAAGTTCTGATGAAGAATTGTACTCTCCGCCGCATAAAGTTCAAAATGTTGAGGATGGTAGTGGGAAATGGTCATTCCGTCGAAATAAACATTGTTCTTACTTTGCCCCTGTCAATTCTCCTGAACCTGTAGACCCCACATTTGGTTTTCAACCAGTTTATGTAGAAAAAAACAAAAAATATAAATCTTTAGGTTTGTGTAGACCGAGATATGGTAGAGGTGGGAGAATTGTTTTAGATCGTTACACTAATGATGACGATCGATGGGCATCATTGGACTATAATATAATTGAACAAAACCAATACGAAATGGTCGAGTTTAAACACTATTCAGAAAATGATGTATCTGATTACTTAAGCGATGCAGACATCAATTGTCCATTAATGGAAGTACACAGTGAAATACAACGGAATAACACTATGGTGGGACTTGATTGGGATCATTTTGAACCAGAAGTAATGCAAGGTGTAGCAGAAATGTGTAAAGTTGAATATGGTGACATAAGTAAAGAAAAAAATGAACAAGGAGAGTCCATATTGGAACGATGGGTGAATCAAAATCAATCTCACACTAATGAACCTACTTTATCATTGGGATCAGATTCTGAAGTTGTGGGATGTTCACAGTTTAGAACGACTGATATAAGTGAACCTAGAAAGCTAAGATCCATTACTTGTGTATCATTGAAAAGGCTATTAAAATCTGATTCTGATCCCCACTAAATTATTTTTTTTATATTTTAGCTAGAGAATTTATATTAATTTATTTTATTAAAAAAACATGAAAAGCAAATAAAAAAAAAAAAAATATTTTTCGTTTAAGAAATGTATTTGTATATTATAATTAAGTATTTATTATTTTATTGTTGACAATTAGAAAAGGCTAAATGTGAATTAATTAATTATATTTTTTAAATATTAATCGATTTTCATGCTAATATTAATGTTATAAATAAACGGTGATGAGTACCTTCAAGTTAAATTGTTTTTCCTTAGACGTTTCTTAGACATGGAAGTTCAACGCAAAGTTATGGTTTTGCAACAACGCGTAAAAGAATTGGAAAATGAGAATGGTGTTCTGCGCCAAAGGCTATCTGATGCCCTTAATGGAAAGGTAAAAAATTGATGGGTTATACCTAGTTAAACAATTTTAATATAAAACAAACCCGTACAAATTTAGATTGACGTTGAACAATATATGCGTCAAAATGGCATCAGTGATATGTTACAAGTAAATAATGTTAACAATGGTAATTCGTCTTCCCTCATCAATTTGACTAATGGCAATAGTTCTCAATCTATTCAAGCACCACCAGTGCCACCGAGAAGCGTTAATAACAATGGTGATAATTTAAGGTGAGTAATTTTAATTATTACACAAATATAAATTTATAAATGACTTAACCAAACCTTGAGCACCAATGGCCTTTTAAAATTTAATATTATATTCGTGTTTTTACATATTGCGTAATATTATTTTGTTATCCATAAAAATGAAAATAATCCCATCAAAGTGTTGTTGGTGTGATCGGATTGGTTTTTCCAAAAATTTTATTTCTTTTTGTTGGTATCAACAATTTTTTTTAATTATGTGAAATTCAAATAATCCTATTGATGTTTTAATTATAAATAATATCACAAGATAAATATGACAGTAACTGTTATCGAATACAATAATTTTATTATGTATAGTATTTATGGCATTATAACATGTTCCGTGGGGAGAAGGTTGTCCGGATTCATAGTCCACCCTATTGGCTGCACCACTGATGTACCGTGCTTTTGAATCAATGTCTGCCATGAATAATGGATTTAAATTTTGGTTTCAGTTCATCTACTAGCGAGACAAAACCAACTCCTAGTGTTGGAACACGACTTGAAGGTCTTTTGTTAAATGATATGGAGAACAGTTTTGATCCCAGGACCAACAATAATAGTGTCTCTCCTACACCAGCTCCGTTATGTAAATATATTGTATATGCAATTAATAGTTACATATTTAATTGATAATTGTTATAATTTAATATTTTTTACAGTGGCCCCTCCTCCAAAACCGGCTAGAGACACAGGACGCCGCTCTCAGAATGCTGATGATATTTTTGGTCTAAGTCCATTCAAAGCTACACCGAGACCAGCTGGCCAGCCTAGAACATCAACTAGTGATCCATTCGGTATGGATGATTTTGGGCAAAGTGTAAAAAATGGCATTGAAAGCGATATTGGTTTATTGGACAAGAGAATTAAAGAAATGAAGGTAAACATTTGAAATGTTATTTGCCTATTTGATAATAATTCAAACTAATATTTTTTTTGTTCCAGGATGGTTTCAGCCGTGGCTTAGCAATGAGCACTGAAGACTTTTCATTAGAAAGTCTTGATCCTTTAAAGAAATAGAAGTTTATCGGAAAAAAAAAAAAAAAAAAAAAAAAAATACTGATCAGTATAATAAATGTATGAATCTCTTTATAGATTATAAATTATAGAGACACCCGTATTTTTATGTGATAAAATCATCTACACATTATCAAAACACAATTACAAAGTATTATTATTTATTATGTTTTTAAATATTATTGTTTGTTACATACTATATACCTATCCAAATAATTTCTACTATTTAATTTTTTTTTATTATTGTTTAGTTTCAATTTGATTATTGTTATACAATTTTAATTATAGCATTTAAATTTAGTTTAGAAAATATTGTTATTATAATTTTTTTTTTTTTTATCATTGCTAAATTGGATCTGTTGATTTGTTAACAAATTATAAATATGTTTATATAATGTTATTAATATTATAATATATATATATTTATACACATATATATATATATATTATATATATATATATATTTAATATTAATAATATTATTATTGTTATTAATATTATAATATATATATATATATATATATGTGTGTGTAATCCTTTTAAATTTCTTTTACTTTATAGTATATATTTTTTTTTTGAAACAAATTTAGATTAATTCAGATTATTGTTATACAGCTACTACTATTAAATTTTGTGTTAAAATAGAAGTATTATAAAAATATATTTATTTTTATTCAATATCATTAGTACGACTTATGTTTCACTATATATGTCCTTCGCAAAATTATGTTTTATAATTTTACATATCATTGTATTGTTTTTTTTTTACAGAAATATTTTTTTGTTTAGATACTATATATTTTTTTTAAAAAATACCAAATTACAGGATTAACAATAGTATGTACCAATTTGTTAAAATACTATTCGAAACTTGTCTCAATTTTATTTTATAATCGTACGAAAAAGATTTAATGACTTCTATCAATAATAATTTGAATGAATAATAATAATAAAAAAAAAACTATTAGAATAAATTTAGAATAAATTTAGAAAGGTTATAGCTTTGATGAAAATTTAAAATGTGTACCGCTAGTGAGGGAGAGAGTCTCTAGGGTGAATGTTGTATATTTGTATACGTCTATAGTAATCAAATTTGTATTATTTTAATTTTAAAATAGTTAACTTTACAAGATATAATTTAATTTTTGTGTTTATATATGGGACCGGTTACACCAAAGTATTTATTAAAGACATTGTTAAATAGGCGTACACACTTCGCACCATGGGTGGGTCACTGTTGTAGGTGAGAAGTTGTGAAGCTGGTATATAGATAAGAATTGGATTTATATCTACACAACAATAAATTGCAAACGAACGATTCTGAGCGAAGCAGTACTAATCGTATTTTTTCATTGTTGCCATGGTAACTCAGAAATTGATGTAAATAAGACAAAAATAATAAAAATCGAAAAATTATCTCTCTAAAGTACCAACAAGACAAAATTTGCTACTGGAAACAGTGAAGGAGCGTATATATCGGATGAAGTCTTTTGGTAGAAAAAGCATTTACGGAAAAATAAAAATAAATTGTTGACTGCAAGACCCCCCTTACTCCGCTCAGAATCTAAAACTTTATTTAATTTGATTATTTTTTTTGGTTTTCGACATAGTATGCATGTAATCTGGTAACTTAAAACAAATTAATTTATGTTGGAATATGTTACGTATCGGAATAATATGTGTCGAACAATTTTAAACGGCTATAAAAAACAATGTGACTACCGATTTTGGCGATTTTTTTCGAACACGAGTAAAATCTAAAAAAATTATCTGGTCACAAAATTCTAAATTTCTCACTTGACCTAACCCGGGTTGAAACGTATTATACGGTATAGTATAAAACATGTATTATACGTACAATGATGTTTTTTTTTATAATTTATATGACATATATAATTGTTAACTAACTACCTAATGTATTTTTATTAAGTATAAAAATTAAATAACTAACTTAATATCTGAAATAGGAAGTATTTTTAATTTTTTTAATAGTGAATATCAAAAACAAAACATACGTTTTAATAATTTTATACATGGGGTGGGGTATTACACGTGTATTGTATAAAAAGTTTTTTACGCGTATATTACCAACCTTGCTTAAAATATTGGAAAATTCAAAATGTCCATAAATAGCCCAAAATTGAAATTGATTTTTTTTCACGTCGTTATAATATTATTAATGTTACATTTTATGTGAAAATTTCAGGTTTTCTAGAACAATTATTATCGGAATTACAACTCGAGTTTGACGAGATTGTGTTTTTATGCCGATTGTTCGTCATATTTTTGGTTAAAAACGTAATAGGTATATTGAAAAGTGACCTTTCTATAGTGCCGGCCAGACAACACTTGCCACCGGCAATCGGTATTGGAGTGTATAGATCGGATGAAGTCTTCTGGTAGAAAAAAAACGTTTACGGAAAAATGTAAAAAATGTAAAAAAAAATAAACATCGTTGTAAAACCGCAAGACCCACACGTTCCGCTCAGAATCTAAAATTGCAAAACTACACACTTTTTTAAGCCTTTCCCGTCACAGGAAGCGTACGGAGTTCGAGTCGAAACTTTTTACGGTATTATTTTTTCTAATCAATTACACAAATTGTTGGTGGTGCCCTCCCCCCCCACGGAAATTCCAAGCCTGTCGTCCGAATTGTTCCGACGGCGCCCAATTGCATAGATTCTTTATTTAATTCGACGCTTTAATAGCGTTCACCGCAATATTTAAAAAAAAAAAAAAAATTATAAAACGAACTTTGATAGAAAAAAAAGAAAAGAAAAAAAAAGAACACTTAACGCGACCGGTATCCGGCGGACAATGTACAGCGGAGGAACGGACGCGATTTCCACGGACAATTTTCCACTTTTCCCAAAAAAAAAAAAAAAAAAAATGATTGTTGTTTTGTTACATTTAAAGCAAATGCCCGAGGGTGGCGGATCCTATATGCCTATAATTTCGAAAATTATTATTTTGTGTCACTTATAGAACTGTCAAAATCCCGAAAGCGCCGGGGACCGTTTGCCCATTTATTTTGTTTAAAATTATTATTTTTGTTAGTATCAAATCAAACGACGCCTAAAGACGCCGGGGAACCTATGCCTATTTGTTTTAAAAACAATTCATATTTTTACGTTACTTATAAATAAATGCCCGAGGGCGCGTAACCTTCGCTCAATTAAAAAAAAAAAAAAAAAATGTTTAATTTCTTGTCATTTTTTAAACACAAGCCCGAGGGTAATGCGTGCTGAATAGAATTTTAGTACATTGAATAAAAGGTTTTATTATATAAATATGTTTAATTATTTTTTTTTAAACGTTGTGTACAATTGTCCGATTTTTGCGAATCAAATTATTTTGTCTCAACAGAATTGCACGAAAATTTGACACAAAGCTCATCATAAATTGTACCTAATTGTAAAAATGGAAATTAGTCGGGCGTAATGTGGATATTTTTATTTATTTTTTTTTTTATAAACGTTTAAAGTTCACATTTTATCCGTATAAATCACAACATTTCAAATCACGATTAACTTCGCTCAGAATCGTTTTGTGTTGGCAATGAATGATTGTTGCGTACAAATATAATAAACTAAATTTCTCTCTATTTCCCCCTATCTTATCCGGTACCCAGGCAGTATTTACTAATGGCCATTTTTCAGTGGCGATCGGCCACCGGCTCTACTCGATCATTTCAAAAACGTTTAAACGTTATATTCGATATGCCGGCGATCGTATTGGGCAAATTTGTTTCTTGTTACCGACTAGTCAGTTAGTCGTTGCCCGTCTATACCGATATGGCGACTCAAACATTTTCAAATTTGCTTTCGGATAAATTTAAATGTGGCCTCCAAGGTCATTATTATCACCGGTATTTATATTGTAATCGCGACAGTTGAATAAAATACACGGACTACAATAACAAAAATCATGGATTTTTCACTTCGTATTAAGGGGAACGTTATATTTAGGAGTTAAAATGTGGTCCATCAATATCATGTTTTACGTTACACTCGGCACAACCTAAGTTTCTAATGGAGAATTTATACCAGATTGACGAAATTAATTTTAACGATCGTCGTGGTCGCTAAAACCAGAGGAAATAATCTTAAAAACCGGCTAACCAACCGCATATCTGAACAGGTTTACTCCGACGAATTTCTCGAGGGGATTAGATACCGGATAGTTCATTTCTTCGTCTAACACTTCATATACATTATATACACGTACTCAACATGGCAATTTAGACGAAATTTCTTCCGATCGGTTCCATCGATGTAGTGAAGCTCATAAAGAAGAAATGATGACGTCACCGGCATAGCTGCACAATTAAAGCGTCCCGAGGCAAAATACTTGTTCGCCCCTTTAATATAAAATATAAATTATACTCTCTAATCGTTGCCATTAAAACAATGCTGTGATCGTATTTTCGACTGAGTAATCGTGTTTTTTTTTTTGGAGGGGGGCAATAGTTACATTATTACCATAAAAATGTCGTGTTAATATTAAATTGGATAAATTTACATTTCCTTCAAACGAGTACATAGGTGTATAATTGTACTTAATATTTATATTTATATCTAATACATTTTTTTATGAAAAAATTAAATCCTAACCTTTCTTTATATTTAACAATAAAAATTGAATTGGCAAAATATTAATAATAATTAAATAACAAAACAAATTGCATTATAATAAAAAAACAAACTAATCAAAATGTTTTTACTCGCTTTTTCTTCGGCAAAACCGTCAATTAGGGTATTAATATTTAATGTTTGCGTTCTTTCAGCATATTATCAGTTTTTTCAGTTTGCCGCTGCGGTTGACACCATAAACCGCAGTCAATTAAATTGGCGTGAACAACTTAGCCATTAGGTTTCACATGCACGTTTATGTCGATTCAATTTAAACCAAAATTTGTTTAACAAATATTGTACAACGACAAGCGCCCCTATCACATGCCCTCTCCCCTAAAAAAAGATTCCCCGAAGCAAATGCCCCTGCGGAAGCTACGCCATGCGATGATGTATACTTATATAATATGATCGTTCGGGTAATTGCCTCGTTTTTTCAAATAGTTTAATAATGTTTATACATTTACATACTATACGCACACAGTTTATTTAATATTTAACGCGTTTTGTAATATATGATGATAAATCTAAATAAACGGTCAACAGGTACTCTACCATTATTACTATAAATCACATTGGACGTGTTGATTTTTTTGTACATTTTTTTTTTTACGCGTGGTTACCTACGTGAAGCTCAAATTCGTTTGTTGACTGTTTTAACATTTGTACTGCCAAGCCTATTTTATGATTTAAAATTATCAGAGCGTAAATCATTCAATGTATACACGATTTATGAATAGACCGTTAAACATCGCTCTACTGGGGCACGACTATCTATATATAGTGATTAGACTATGCGTCTGTGCTACTGGACCCATTAATTTATAATATAATACACAAAATAAACAAAATAAAATATCAAAAATATGTATTCATATTTGATTTATTTAATTTTTATTTTACCTATGTTGGAATGCATTAACCATTATTAAACGTCTAACGAATCATTAAATCGTTAAAAGATATGTAATTTATGTATATATGTATATATAGATATTTGTACTAAAATTTCTACTGGTTAATTTATAAGTATTATAAATTATACTGGTTATATCTAACCTAACAAAGAGATATTTTTTTCCTATGAGATGGATTACACTTTCCGAGCAATTTTCCTGTTTGTGTACTACGTATTGTGATAATTTGAAATTATTTGCATATAATTACGGTAATTTTCGTGACTAATAATCTATAACACTTGATAATAAGATTAATAAAATAAATCAATCCTTTTCAATGACTAACCCGGAGTTGATCATCTAGTTATCATGTATTTAATAAACCCTTTATGCAACTCAAATGGCTCTCTGAAATTGTTTAGTGGCACATTAAAGCCTATAATTAAATAAATTGAATGAAAAGTTTTATGCAACTCAACATAAGTCCGTATACATTTATTTGTGATTTGCCACGAGACATTTTTTTTAATTATAGAGTTGATGCTTCGGTGCAAGAAACTAAACAAAATATTATTTTAAACTTATTTTCTTTAGCGTGCATAATGAACAAACTTTACAAACAAATATCGATTTAGGTATATGTATAAATTTGCAAAAAAAAAAAAAAAAAGCTTTTGATATTACCTACGTAAAATGTGCCTGTTGATTTTAATGAAATTACGTCGATAAAAAATTAGACTGATACTATTTTTAAAAACCGTCACTATTGCATTATCGAACAAACTATTTCGTTGCGTGATACAAACGAATAGGATAAATTGGTATGAAAGTAATTATAACGTAATTATATGTAATTATATATTTATTATACGCATAGATTGTGTTTACTGTATTAATAAACGAGTTTTAATTTAATTTATATTATATATTTAACTAATGCAGTTTTATAACTTGTGAAATATGTATTTATAATAATAACGGTGTACTTTGTAGATACTTTTTACTTGCAGTTTTCCAATGATTGAGTTACACGAGAAGTTGAATATTTTTAGTTTTTAATGTAACCAATAAAATTTGGTACCGACCTAATCCAAAGCAAAACTGCCGAACGCTTATTTTAAATACCTACACAATGATCTAAGAAAAGTTTAAAGTAGGGTAGTAAAACGTTTTGAATCTTAACCAACCATCACCGTTGGCTATTGGCATTAGTTATTAACACGTTTTTATTTATATACGATTTGAACAATTTGTTTTTTTTTTTTATTATTATCGTTGATATCGTTAATTTTTAATACGGTAAAATCATTTTTACATTGGAATCAATTAACAATTACTAATATTTTTGTTGTTGTCATTCTTCTAACCTTCCCATCCTGTAGTGATTTTAGCACATTACTCGAAATTGACGTCGAAACTTGACAGATTTCGTGCATGCATACAGTTCGAAACAATCACATCACTACATGTATATTCGTCATTCAATGACCTGTAACTTCCTAACAACTCGTGTCGAACAATTAAAATAAATAACCTGACATCATAATATATAATTATGTACAACATCATTGTTATTTATCACATCGTAAACACAATGAAGTAAATACCTTATTTTCGTTATTGAGCAGTAGGTCATAATTGACCCGTTAATAATAACGCGTGCAGTTTTTTTTTAATTATTAAGCCATGTCAAAAATACCGAGATAACCCCTTCAGGTTTTTCGTAAAATACATTTTTGACGAGTTCACATTATTTGATATTTAAAATGCATAGAAATATCGTTGGTTAGGTTAGGTTAGGTTTGGTTGGTTATCTACCCATACATAATACAGTACAATTTTTATTTTATTTTATTGAAAACGTATTATGCAATAGAAATATATATATATATATACACACACATAATATATGACTATTAAATACCGATCATAACCGTATAGATTGCGAAGGTTATCATTACGTATGACTTCGAGTTATAATTCCGATCAATTTGCTGTTTTTGAAATGTGATAGAAAAACATAGGTATATTATTATACGATCAAATGTCTTACTTACAACAATTGAAATTTCAACTGCAAGTGATCAAACCTGTAGTGTACTGAAATTAGTACGGACGATTATTTAGATATTATCGTCGTCTTCGTCATTATCATCATCATTATTTTAAAACATTTTAAACGTAAAAATAATTTTATTGATTAATGACCATTCGCCAGATACTTTCAAGAAGTTCAGTATGTTGTTTTAGGTATATAGTATTACCGTACAAATTATAGAGCACATGTTCAATAAAAAAAAAAAAAAATACAATTAGGTAATAACTGCAATGTTATAAATACGTACAATTTAAGTCATAAACGGTTTTGGTGTACGTTTTTCCACAACAATAAAATAATAACAATCGTCGTATATTGACAATTTGTGTATCATCCGTATATTGGGTTATACGTATACGCCAACAACGAAATGAATGCTATTAAAAGATTATAAATAATCGCAAACATATTTTTATGCGGAACTTAATACGAATGCAATTGAAATGCCCACCATCGGGTACACCGGGATATTCGACTCGGTAAAATATATAATTGCAGTGTCTTCAACTATACCACGATGACTTGCTTTTTATTTTAATTATTTCGAGACGAGATCAAACATTGAAAACGTATTGTAAAGTAAGTATTAATACATGATTAATGGTATAATATTTTACCTATTAGACAGTACATTATAAGGTGTGGTGAGATGTTGAAAAAAAAAAAAAAACCAAATTCTTTGTTTCGTTTTACCGAACACGCGCGAATGGGTAAATAATAATGATGATAATAATAACAAAAACAATTTAAGCAAATATCCCAGGCTCCTTGTTGTTGTTTTTCTAGATAATTTTCGTATTTATTCGTATTGCATAAACGTGCATCGTATATATATATATATATATTTCATATTTATTTACCATTTTTTTTTTTTTTTTTATGTATATCATTAGCATTATTAATTCGAATGTATCGTATTAACGCGTTATAAACTTATTGCGGTCCGGTCCGATAATATGGTCGTAGGTATAACGGCGTACGCGAATCGACCCGGTCACCAGCGCGCGCCTCCGTCGGACCGTTTACGTTTATATAGGTATACGTGGTAAATACCGCGGGTTTGCGTTTCGGTCCGTCCGGTCTCAATAAAAATATTATAAATAACATTTAAGCCGGCCGAGTGCGCGAACGTGCGGTACGCTCCCGATAATACGCGACCGGAGAATTTTTTTTTTTTTTATTATATACGTATATTTAATTTAAAACATTTTTTTTTTTTTTGTTTTGTTTCTGCGCCCCGTTACAATATGTTTCGGTTCGCCGATTAATAAACCGGCGGATATTTAATAATAATAATAATAATAATACTATAACCCACGTAATTATTATTATTATTGTTATTATTAGTATTATTTTATCGTTACTGGCGATGGCGTTGAAAAACCAATCAGGTACGTGTTGACGATATAATATAGAATTTATTCACCAGAAGGTGAATACACTAGTCAGTCAAACCTAAGATTTCACAAGCATTTCTGTGCGGCCCCAAGTGATAATCGTCTCGCTCGTTTAAGACCGTTTTCGGTCTTCAAATTTGATTTGATTTGATTTTTTTTTCGTATTCGGCAGTTAAAATAAAATCAAAAAAAAAAAAAAAAAAAAGCCCAAGTTAAAATCGCGTAGTAAACCGCGGGAAATCCCGTGAAAATCAATATTATTTAACCGTTTGAGACGAAATTTCGATGTGTCGTTTATTTTGAATATATTCAGCGCTATTTTATGTATACGGGCGCCTAGATTTGTATTATTATTCCAAAACGATTTTAACAATTCCCGCAGAGACACCGAGACGCGCATTTCATATTTTTGTTATGCTGTTAATTACCAAAATATCGATTGATTTATCTGTGAGGTCCATTGATTTATTTGTTTCACTTAACTAACCTTTTTTTTTTAATCAATTTAATATATTTTTTTTTCTTAAACATCCATGGCCGGTCTCCGGTATATCCGGTAAACGCTGCTTTTATACGTACATTATTAAATACGTATTCGTGATCATTCTAACATATAAATATTGAACTACGCGTCTCTATCAAATATTCTTTTTTTACTTTGCTACTCGTAAAATAACAATACGCTGCCCCTTCTCTGTACTTAATCTCATACTCACTATTGCGTGTTGAATCAAGGTGTCATTTTGAAAATCGCATCCAATAGGCACGTCATCACCAAAACTATATATATATATATTTTTTTTATGTTCCCGTGGTCTCGGCGATGTATGGCATCAGAGTACCTACATTCAAATGGGACATTTCGGAAGCATATAACCAGAGTGTGGGATTTAAACGCAAATTGCATTTTTTTTTCTTTCTGAATGTTCTAAAAAATTGATTTCAAAGCACTAAATTCGTTTCATACTATAATGAATTAAAAAATGAAACTTTTATTTTGCATTTTTTCGAATTATTTGGACATTTCTATGTTTTAAAGGCATTTTTCGTAATATTTTACAAGAATACATAAAAAAAACCTTGGCTTGAATTCCGTAAAATAAATACATTACATTATCATACATTTTTTTATTATAATTTTGACAATAGGTGGTACTATGGGGGGAGGGATCAGAGTTTGCAGCTGTCCCGACCCTGCGGATTCTCACTCCCCCAATACATGTATATGTCTAAAAACCCTGTTTGGTTTTCAAACCTATTGTTCAAAATCGAATAGATCGTAGAGACGTATACGGACATGGTATTAATCGACGCGATCTGTTCTATGATAATATTGGCCAGTCCCGTGAACACGGGGGTACCTATAGAGGATACCATGTAGGGGGAAAGCAAGCCTTATTCAGTTTTATTTAAAAACATTGTTCATAATGGTGTAGCTTATAAATTTGTGACGAATTTAGTGTTTACAATTTACTACGGTCACGTGAAAAAGATTTAAAATATTATTTACTTGCACTCACTGTCGAGAAGGCCTAGTTTAACTACCTACGGCAGGTTGTGACCTATGCCGATATCCTTCGACATTTTTTATTCGAAATTATTAAACAGCATCTGATTGTCCATTCGACAAATTTTTGATGATAGAACTTTGATTCGATTTTCTTTTATCTATAGAACTAGAGGTGATTTCGTGTGCGTCGTGGCTCCGTTAATTTTATCATAACATAAAATATTCGTGTGTATGATGTCTTAGAGTTTAATAATTCCATTGATTTTATAATTACTATTATTGTACCTGAGAGAGGCATAACGATCCAAGTCCGTTTTACAGACTTTTCAGGAGAAGCAAAAAACAAAAGAAATGTATGAAATGATATATATGTATACGTATATATAGGTATGATAACTATGGATTTGAACCGTTTACAATTTTACTTATAATTCCTTAAATATTACTTGATGGGACCATTACGTAAAATCATCGCGTCATTATAGTAAAAAGTGGACTGGGATCGCTATGCCTCTCAGGTACAGTAATATTATAGTATTTATACTCAATGATAATACCTTGTATATTACCTATTAATTATTATGTAGTGGTAAATTTATTGTAATACATTTGATTCATTATACCCCAACATAGTGATCAATTTTTTCCCGAGATCCCAGAAACCCAGATTTATTCAAAATTCAGCTATTTCAAAGGGAGGAGCCGCCCCTGATACGACGTAATTTACAACAGAATAACCGAACTGAATTTGTTTTAAACGTATGCAGTCCGGTAATCGCACGCGCTGCCTCCGTTTTACAAACGCACGGCATAGTAAATTTGCGTTCAGCAGTAGTTTCCAATTTTGTGCTATTAGTTTTAATATTATCAAATTAAAAGGTACGTAACAACATAACCTGTGTTTGTACGTTGTTTGTTGTTTTTTTTGTTTTTTTTTTTCGATAATTAATTTTCAAAGCGTTTTTATATCTATTTCATTTGCATCATATCTGTATGGTTATAAATTATAATATCGAACAAAACTGACGCACAAACAGTTAAAGATAAGTTTGTTAATATTATTGAAATTGATGAATTGACTCAACTCACTGTAATAATAAAATTTAAAACTAATAACAATAGTTCTGCTGACGTGGTATGACGTGCGTGTAAAACGGAGACAGAAAATGTACGTGTCACGTTCTCTTAATACCCAATTAAACGACTTAATTTTAAAGACAATATCGTAACACATAACATACAAAAACGAAACGTTCACTTTCTCAAAAATTAAAAAATTTCCGTGGTGACTAATGGGGCTACTGAAAATCCCCGGATTTGTTTAACTATAATAGATTACGTTAGATACATTGATACTTAGATAATAAATAAAATAATTGTGTTGAGATTTACTTTATTGTTTAAATTTACTATATTTCTTGCTTTATTATTACAAGGTATGTAATAAAAAAAAAAAAAAAAATAATATAATAAATATAGTCGGAGATCAGTTAATAAAAAAAATTTGACTAAAGGTACACCTATACAACGAGACCACGAAGATTTTCATGATTAAAACCAATTTATATAATATGCATACACTGTCACCTGGAAAACCTTGGAAACCACACCGCTAAAAAATGATAAACATATTCTAAAACATAATATATCTATTCAATATAATGAAACATAGCAACTGTAAATTTTTTTTTTTTTTTCTTCGATGGTTTCTGTTTTATGCTATTGACCTTGGTTGATAAAAAAAAAAAAAAAAGAACCCCGGATACCGGTTGTCTGATAAATTGCGAAATATTTAATTTGAGCAGGTATTTTCAATATGTCTATATAGGTTATTATAATATAAAACATAATATGTTTGCGCACTCAATATTATCGAGATGTTAATAGTTAAATTTAATAATTAGGTAATTAATAAGAATAAAAAAATGAGATGAATAATCGCATAGAGCATGTACTAGAGTAATGGCCTGGTCGGAATATTAGCGATTTTTAGGACCACATGAATCGGAAAATTTGATATACATTTATAAGCAAAAAAAATATAAAAAAAATAAAAACACAGTTTTTATTTTAAATTATGTTTTAGTAAATTTGTTTGAGTTATTAATTTATATAACAAAATTTAAAATACAAAATATTGTTTAATGTGCTTCTAAATTGTTTTTTAATTGATTACAATGTATTGATTATTAACATAATTCATACTTTTATTTTTCATTAATATTTTAAAAGAGAAAAAAAATGCGCACTTAGTATTTTAACAAAACGAAACAAATATAAAAATAAAATATTAAAATACTACGCATGTCTATAATCTCATCTGGGTTTTTTTTTTCAAAAAAAATTTATTTTTCTCTGTTTTGTCACGTTCAATGTACAATGTTGCATAGTTATTAAGGTGATCTTCTGTTAAAGTTGATCAATGGTTTAATGAAACTAATAAATTATACTGTCAAGGACTACACAAAAATATCTCCTTCATTTGATAATGAAGTTCATAAACTAAAATGTAATTTTGAAATAAATGTTGTATTATTATAACTAATATGAACTTTACAACTAGATCAAAGAGCATATCTCTGAAATAATATTAAAGAAACCTCCTCCTAATTCGAATTCTGCAAGTCGTGTTTTAGAAATTAATTATACCGTTGATTTTTATATCAATAAATTACTTAGAGATTTTAAATAGCCAAGACAACATTTACATTAGTGTTCTGTATTGGAGGAGTTCCATATTTATCATGGAGATAATATAAATTTAAAACGTACTTGAACTATTTTATACCAATATTTTTTTACATAATAAATAAAACTTCTTAAATCCATGTCATCGAATCTCGTTTTACAATTTCTTATAATACAAGTTACCCGTGTAAACAAATTGTAATTTATGTATTCCTCGTTCTAGTCAAATATAATTTGTTTATCTTTGCTGTTCTATTGCTCGATGATAGTTTTTTTTTTTTTAATCGAACCGGTTGTATTTACCGCTAGAATACGACTATCCCAGCGGTTCCTAACCTTTTTAGTTGTGCGGATCACCAATTTTGTAAAAAAAATTTTGAGGCCCACTAAATTAATACACAGATAAAAATAAAAACAAATAGATACCTATATACGTATGACCAATATTATAATATATATATATATATATATCTAATGTGCACAAAGCACATTTTGGAAATTGCTGGATAGTTTTGCCACTTATTCATAACGGGACTAATAATGTGATTTAAAAAAAAAAAAAACGATTTAAGAAGCTGGTCACATGAAAGTTTAATTTACAAGTCCTCTTTAATTGATGATACTTTCAATTTTTTTAGATTATCTTTTTCAAAGGAATTTTTAATCCATTGCATTTCAACTTCAATTTTAAGGAAGTTTTTCCTAAAAGAAATATGAAAAAGTTTAGTTACCGAACTAATTTAGTAGGCCTATCAAAAATATATATTTACATAATTAAGAAAAATAAATAATTCCAAATTACCCGAGGTTGGTGGCTAAAGACTTGAGGTGATCTTTGATGAACAAACTCATGTAGGATTGGAAATACGTCGAATGAATCTTGTTCCACTTTTAGAGTCTATCGTTGAAGTTTGATTATCATTGCTTCTATTTTATCTTGCACAAAAAATTTAAGTCTTTGCCCTGTAGATTAAATATGCCAATCGTTTTAACCAGTTTTCATCGGTCATACCGTCTAAGTAAAAACTTGCATGTTTTCCATCATAATCTCCCTCCATAAGAAAAACTCTGAGTTTAAATAATATTGATAAAACTTTATCTTTGTACAGCTACCGAACTTCGCAGTGAAGCAGAAGCTGTTTGTGTTCACTGCCTATTTCATCACACAAAACACCAAACAGTCTGGAGTTTTTAGGCCTTGCTTTAATAAAGTTGACGATTTTTACTGCATCATCAAGAGTTTTTTGAGACACTCGTCTAAACCTTTAATTGCAAGAGCCTCTTTATGTATGGTCCATTGAACCAAGAGAGCAACCATTAAACCAGTATGAATTCCAGACATAGCACGTGCCCCACTAGTTGTCATACCTACACACTGACCAATCTACTTTATTTTCTTTTATAAAATTGTTAACAAATTTGAAAACCTCTTCGGCAGTTGTTTATGTCGGCAAAGAGTGGGAAACAACATTTCTTCTTTATTATTGCCGTTTAACTCAAAACGAACAACATCTAATAAATTAGCCTCACAAGCAACGTTTTTACTCTTATCAAGTCGTAACGAAAAATATTCACTTTGTTTAAAAACAATAATTACAGCCTACTTTTACATTTACCGACATTTCATCGATTCTTCTTTTCACGGTTGTATATGATAACGGTATTTCATACATTTTTGTATACATTTTTCATCAAAACAAAGCATTACTTATTACTTGAACTGCGGGTATAATAAGTTCTTCTTCTACGGTATGAGCTGACCTTTGCGATTAACAAAGCTAGCTCATGAGAAACTGGTAATTAGTTTGTACTGTTTTGTCCATGATGGATATAGTCATCAAAATATTTCTTTGCTTGATTTGAAAGAAATCGAGAGATTTTCCTACACATTCAGGATGTTTAGTTGATAAATACCTACCAAGTTTTGAGAGTTTCATACATTCGTTGGACAGTATTTCTAAACAAATCACACACACTGAGCCTTCGGCTCTTCTTCAGCACCAGCAAATACAAACCCGCATTTTAAAAAATCATGATTATATTTACGAAAATATATTTTAGGTTTCTTTGCTAGATGTATATTAGGCGTCGACTTACTAACAATCTCACTATTTGTAGAATCAGATATGGAAGTTTCTTTATCACTTGACAGCTTCGTCTTACGGCAAGATCCAGTCTGAAACCAAAAATCCATACTTACATGAAGTAATAGGTAGTAACACACAACAGATATAATGCTACAACACATAAAATAATAACCACTGTCATCGACAAACTTGTCATTCAAATAACAATAATGACTAATGCACGGTAAGACCGATTAAGTATATAGCAACGTGCCCACACTCTACGCCGAGCATTATAAAATACGTTAAAAATGACAAAACTAATCTAGAATACTAGATAATTAAACTATAATCAATACAATTGTACGATAGCAATAATTGTGGGATTATTACCAAATATCGATCGAAATGGAGACGTTTATATTATAATAATATAAATAATATACGATTTGGCGACCCTTGACTTATACCCTCGACCGCCGTCCTCGGCCCAAGGGTTGGGAACCACTGTCCTATCAATAACCGCGATAGACTTTGTTTTGTACTTAATCTACATATTTATTACATTTTATTATTTTTCTTAATTTCCAAAGAGCTCGTGGGTTCTTTCTGCACTGGCTGTATTTACAGGTAGAGCGAGAGAAGTTCTACACAAAAGTTGCATTTTTTTTAATCCGTCTTCTATAACCGAGCATCAGTTATACCAAAAAATTGAATATCTGTTTTTAATTCATTAAAAAAACAGTTATATTTTGTTATAAATTCGTTTACGTTTAAATCTAAATCTTCACTACTTATATTCGAATTGGTATTGGTATTACCATCGATTAAATATATAGTCGAGGTATATACCTAACCTATATAGTTTATATAATATAATCATTGCATTGAAAGAAAAATGATTTTACAATAATTACTTAACCATGAAAAATGACAAAATTATATTTAAATTTCGTATCTATAATCTATATTGTTCAATGCCATAGATTTAATAAATTCAAACGAGTTTTCTAAAATAATTATGTTTTTTTTTTTTTTTGTTTGTTTAATCCGTGATTGCAATTGTTATACGATTTTAATATATTGGCTGTTTTACTAAAAGCAAACACAATAACGTATTGTAGATCATACTATAAGCCTCTTTATCACGGTGCTTTCTGGGTAATCCTATGAATAACGACTACAGACAGCAAACTGAACAGTCACGTGGAAATAAAAAACGTGTAACAGTTATTTTATTTCCACAAAGAATTATAAATTGTAAATTATACTTGCATTGCCAGTAAATAAGACTATGTTAATATAAACGTAGGAAAACAATTATTATAGTATACGTAAGTAGGTGGTATCTTAGCCATTATTATATTTTACACAATCAATAATAATGATATCCTTAGAAAATAGTACACTTTCCTTATTTCATAAATTGTTACACGACATACTTGCTGAAATATTTTCCTTTTACGAAACCTAATCATTCGGTATTATTATTGAGTAAGTAGTTCTGAGCGAATAATAATAATACATTTTTTAAAATTTTTTTTTATTAAATTATTGTAAATTATTATTTAAAAGTACGCAAAATGTACAATATTACGAAAGTACTTGCTAAGGACCCAAAACACCAGGGGGAGTTGCACCAATGCCCGCGGGACTGTGTATTATTAATTATTTTATTCCTCTCCCCCACCCCTCGGCCTCGATCAACAAATTTCTAAGTTCGCCACTGCGCCGGACGACGGATGTTATATATCCGTTGTCACCTATAATTGTATTAATACGCCTATTTGATTATTAGTTACAGAAGAGCGATGTTTCGTCCAACAGAGGTACATATTGAGTATCATGGGCTTCATGGCACTGGCTATTGGATACGTTCAACGGTTTTGCCTGAGCTTAGCAATCACCGAAATGGTTGAACCGACCCATCGCAGCACGTTCCACAATGTAACCGTAGGCACTGTATGCCTGGTCAACCAATCGTCCGGGAATACAATCGACTTGAAACGGGTGGGTAACATGATCTTTTTTTTTTTAAACGAAACAAAATGTGTTTTACTATTCGTATATAATACTCAAGACCTTACTGTTCGTGCGTAAGCGTAACGCTAAATCGGTTAATTGACTATGGTTGACAAATAAAAAGTTCCACAATAGTTTTAGCAGCTCATCATTTAGACCCCTAACATTCTTTTTTTTTATTAAATCGAGTACTGATAAATGTTGTGATCAAGCTACATCATTTAGTTTTAGACTCTCGAAATGAAATGTAACAATTTCGATCCGGTCGATACATGCGTAGACCGAAAAATCGAAAAATTCCAACGGAGAAAACGAGGAAACACCGTCGAAGGTTATCTCGGAGTAAAAAAAAAAAACGGATGCTCTTAGCAGGATATATTATGTAGGTCATCTGAATAACAGTGAATGTTTTTACTTGGGAATGTGGCTCCACGTGATCTACAAGGAATCGAGGAATAAAATCTTTAAAAAAAAAAACCTGTCTACTCGACTGTACGATCCTTAGCTGCGAAAACGGTCTTGATCCCTAGAATGCCAATTTACCATTCAGGTTTAGACGGCTCTGATTTCCCGTAAAATTATGCTTTTCAATGACCAATAAGGCACAGGGCCGAACATTAAACGTTGTAGGTTTAGACCTAACCGTCCAATGTTTTTCCCATAGTCAATTTGGTACGTGGTTTTGTCATGCGTCTCATGTTAAAAAATCTATTTGTGCTGGCCCCGGAAGGTGAGACACTTAACGTGGTGCATCCAGAAATATTTAATGCATTTATGGCCAAATGAAACTTAAAATTTAAAAAATTAATTTAATTTTGAAAATCGAGCAAAATTTAAAAGTTATACGTAATTTAAAAAAAAAAAAAAAAAAAAAAACTCATATGATAATAAAACCAATACATTCCACACTTTGTTCTAAATTTAAAAACATATTTTCGTTCAATACTGTGCACAGGCAAAGCCGTACGGGACAACTTAATATTATCTGGTATTAACATTGCAATAGATAACAGAGATCGCTAGTTTTCACGAATAACACTAATTCCATATGAAAGTACACTGTATTTATTATCTATTCGAGTGGATTTTTCATAATTTCATCGTACACTACACGGTATAAAACATAGTCTATATGAAATTGACAATAATAGTCATATATATATATATATATAACACTTGAGCTTTGCTCATAATTGTTTTATTGCCAGAAGTGATTTATCATTTCTTTCAAATTCAATACGTCCACCAAGAGTAACGAGCGAAATACCTTCGCCAATACCGACACCCGGCGTGCGGAGTACGCGCTTCCTATTTTTTACTTCCTATTTCTAAGTATTACGGCAAAAATAAAAAATAAAAATACACCGATTCGTATTTTCGTATTCTGTACTCTTGCGCTATGCAACGATTGTCAACGGGAGATTTTTCTAACGCGTTATCGAGCGTTATTTTGCCCGGGGACCCTATGAAAACCTCGTGTTACGATCGTATACCGGACCGGATAATATTAAATACCATTTAGTCGGTCGATTTTGTGCGTACGACAAGAAACAGGACGGCAATACAGAAAAAGAAGAAGAAGAAGAAGAAGAAAAAAAAAATAAATTCCTCGGAGTAGGATGACGAATTGACATTGCGAATATTATATCGGCGACGGCGGCCGGCCGATCGATATGTGTAACACGTTCGAAGGTTTTCGCGATCCATCGCGCGGTATCGGCGCGCAATCGTTGAAAAACGAAATCTATCCGTAATAATTGTACCGAGGATAATTAAATAACGATAATTATAGCTGTTGTTCAGTACGTGTGTGTGGGTATGTATACATATATATATATATATATAAATATTATGTAGCGTCCGTGGTCGGCGTATAGGAACGAGAACGGTCGGTTACCTTATGGCCGGCCCGTACAATAATAATAATTAGCGATTTTACAAAAATGGAAGTGCCGGCCGACGATGCTCTCGGTCTGCACGGCGACCGCGCGTATTTCATTGTCAAATCTGTACGCACGCGTAATAATCGTCTACATCGTCAGCGACGTGCGTTTATACGAACGACAGCCGGGCCGTACGTATGCCGTCAAAACGTCACTGGCCGTCGTAAAAAAAATTTAAAAAAAAAAATATATAAATAAAAAATGAGTACAAGGGAAACGCGTGAAAAATTATATATTCCTCGGAGGGTCTTAACCGGTACGTACGTACCGAGGTCTAATCAAAACGTATCGGGACTGTTAAAAAATTATATACATATTTATTAGATTAAGTTATTTACATTCAATCTCCTTCAAAACATATGCTCAAAATATACAAAAACTGCGGCACAACACGGGCTGAATGGGCTGGAGCATTATCTTTATGCAATCTTCAATTGCCTGACTCTTTAAACTCGGGTATTTTTTTTTGTCGACTCGTAAACGTCGAAGGACATCAATGTAGTACTTCTTTGTTATGGTCTGTCCTCTTGGAGCATATTCATGATGGACAACACCTTGGTAGTCGAAAAAAACTCATTGTGGCTTGTTGACGGACGTCGTTCGCGTTCATCACATTCAACAGTTGTTCTACACTTTTTTTAAATCGTTTAAACTATTCAGAAACGCGAGCACGGGACATGGTTTCATTTCTATAAGCTAACAATAACATTTGGTAGGTTTCATACGGTAGCCGTTTTCCCAAATTTATGGCAAAAATTTTATGCAAACTCGTTGTTCTATATTTTTGTTCATAACGAAATCCGACAGGACGTAAAAACACACTTTACTTAAACGCACCTAGTAGCCGACTGAGTCAATTTTAATCTAATCTAAGTCTAAAACATTTTCCCAATAAATACATATAGCACGTGCAAGTTCATACTTGTCAGTCTTATTGGTCTCGATACTCTTTTATTATACCTCGTACAAACGTGTGATTGGGGGGGCTGCAAAACCAGTGGCGTTTCCAGATTGGCGTGTGTTATTCCACCCCCCCCCCCCAGTGTTCTTGTCAGGAAAATATTTCGATGGGGTGGAGGAGCATACATTCTCTTATTCTCATTCCTAATAGAGGAATGCTAGTTTTATTTGGTTAAATTAAATAAATATCGTCTTAACAAAAAAATTATATCGAAGACATTTCGGGTGGGGTTTTAACCACTCATGTCCACGTTCTGGATACGTCACTGATAATCCCTTCCGAAATGTCTTCGATATACCTCCTATTATTTTTTTTCTTTAAGATGATGTTTATTTAATCAAACCGATACAAATAATAATATTTTCCTGGCTATGCCTCTGCCGCAAAACTTTATGTTCGTCAAATCTGACACTCGTATAGTCGTAAAAATAAATGAACAAAATGCATTAACTTTACGACAATCGGGCTTTTCTTGGAGAGTTTTTTCTGTCGGTATCTTATATATATATATTGATCGTTTTATATACTTTTTCGAAAATAAACATAAAATGCCAATATTTAACAGCTATTTAATCACTTACTCACATTTTACGTTAACAAAATGAAATTCCGAGAGAATACTGAAAATATTGTATCTATTTTAAAATACCATTAAATCGCTAGGTTAAGTACAAATTTGAGTTCTTACAAGTTCCACAATGAAATTTTATTTTGCATATTTTGAGGGTTTTTTTTTCAATTGTACGAGTATGTATGACAATAAATAACAATATTATTTATTTCGTATATGTTAAAATGTCGCCTTCTTAAGGTATCAATATTAATAAATTATATTTTAAACAGTCTATATACTTTCCCTCGTGTATAAAATTAAATTATTACTACCAAACATGTTTGGTATGTATGACCTTACGTTTTGGACAGTAATTTAATTAATAATATATTTCTTAACGTTCTTATTTGGTTTAAAAAAAAAAAAAAAAAAAAATATGAGTCAAGTCCATAATAAAAAGGTGGCGAATTGCGTACTGTTTGTATGCGGTAAATTGACTAGTCCGTAGCTGCTGGCAAGAATATTACATAACTGTTAATATACGATTTCATACCTACAAGTGTCCAGACAGAAATTGCAGTGGTTTTTCCCGTATTATTATTTTATAGACGTTTATTTGAAATCGGCAATATTTTATAGACTTTTTCCGAAAAGAAGAAGAAAAAAAAATAATCGCTTTTTTTTAACAATAACAAACTTTTTCAATTACATTTCTATTGTTTGTGGAGTAATCGTACCTGTGTAATGTAGAAATTTACACTAATAACTGGATAATATTGGTAATATTTCCAATTGAAAATATAAAAAATTGATCCGGTAATTAACGACTCCGACTACCTTTCTATGTGTATATAATACGTAAAAAAAAAAATAATACGAAGTATTATAATGAACATTTAAAGTACAGTGAAAAGCGTATAATTTGCTATGTTAAAACTTGACACGCGCATATAATATTTTACTTTTAAGAATATGTAAAGATAATATACATATCATTTGGAAATGTATAACGGTGGAGGGCATAGACAAAAGAATTCAAAGTTTACATATTTCTCACTAAAATTGTTTACATTGGTTATGTTTTTGAAGTGTATTTGTATAAAGACAAGGAAAACAAAAATGAAAAAAAATATACATATTGATATTATGTTGCGCAAATACCAAATAATAATGTTCGTAATAAAAAAAGTAAAAAAAAAAAAGTATAAATACGGTGAATCGCCCATTCACCCACGTGCCATTCTCAACCACGCCCCTGCACGTATTATTTTATAATATTATAAAATATAATTGTATTTATAATAAGTAAACACCAGGATAATAATTGGTAAGTATATCGTTGTAATTGTAATGAATACTTATATTATACGTATTACGTGTACATATACCTAGGTGCCTTAAAGGTATTGTTATTTATTAAACATATTCAAATTCATCTTTGAACCAGATATTATTATCAAATATTACGTATTACTTATCGATAAATTTTTACGAGTTCTCTTATATGCCAAGTTTGATTTTACTACTACAGCGGTTAACTTTGATAAGTATACGTCGTACTTACGTCATTTGTACAATACTGCGAAAAATATTATTCATTTTTTCGTTTATGTTTTCTGTATATAATTTGAATAATTTTTGGTATTTTTTTTTTTTTTTTGGTCCTATTCTCTATGCACGCCGCACAAACGATTTTCGAAAATATGCGTTTTTCCCATGCGGAAACCTTCATACGACTTATAAAATATAGCGCCAGACGTCTATAACGGAAAAAAAAAAATCTTAATTTCTGCATATTTTCGTCACTACAATAATATATAATAATATCTAATGTATGCAGTATGTCGATAACTACGCACTATTGACCATATTAATAGTGTTTATTAATACGCACATTTATAATATTGCCGTTGACACTAATTTGTTGAATGGCATCCTGCGCGTTTAATAATCTAAGCTAAATAGAAAATAATATTACAGTTTTATAAACAGATTGAAAAAAAAAAAATTAAAAAAATGACTACCTTAGGCCAGGGTCGTTGAATTTTACAATAAGAATACCGCGCGGAAGATTATATACGACTATTTTTCATGATATTTTTTTGCTGTTGTTGAATTTCAACTATAAAATTTTAGATGAGATCATACTGAATTAACCGACAATCAACGGGATTATAAAACAGTAAAGTAAATACGAATTATAGTTTTTTTTATTCCTTATAAGTACACGTCTATTTATAATTTATACCTAGCTGGTACCCTACTTATTCACTTAGTTCCTGTTTTTATACGTTCTTTTGACCGTACATTTTATTTGTCGATGTTTTATTTGGCATTCGCATCCAGGCCATGGTTCAAAGTATTATCATTTGTATAATAATTTTGACATTTAATTGCTGGAATATCATTTTTAAATAAAATAATTTTAAATCTGAATAGTTGTTATAGTAGGTTATCGATACGCATATAATATAATATGGGCAATATATGAGTATTTTTATTTTGTAGATTAAATATACTATATTATATTAAATATATATTTTAATCGATGATTAAACTGACTTAAAGTAATGTGTATTTATATAATATGTTATAAACGAGTTTCGTGTAAGTTATTAAAAAAATCTATGCTTTATTTGTTGCAGGTAATGGAATTCGATTGGAGCGAAAAAACCCAAGGGATGATATTGGCTTCGTTCTTTTGGGGATATGTCATCACCCAAATGCCAGGTGGCATGTTCGCCGATAAGTATGGGGGCAAAGCCACTTTGGGTTTTGGAATGCTGTTCAGCAGTTTAGGTACGGTGATCACACCTTTCATAGCTAGAACCAGTGGACCGTTCGCACTTATTATTTTACGAGTGGTCATTGGACTTGCGCAAGTATGATGATTTTCTTATAAGATTATTTATTATTTATCGACCGTTTTTTTTTTTAAATATACTCAAATCGATAGCGAATGAAAACACGTCCTATAATGGATCAGTGAATATTTGCATAAAACCTAACGAGAATTATTTAAATTCAAATAAATGAAAACGATACATTTCTGTTCAGTTCATAAATAATAAATTATTCTTGGTGGACAATCGGACGGACAATTATAACGAAATAATCAGATAAAATATTAAAATGCACAAAAGTAAACAGATCAACGATATCTATGTTATTGCACACCCGATTTACAACATTTGGTTACAAAATACAACTTATATAGCATAGAATTGTGATACATTGCGATCCATATTTAACCTTACAATTCAATGCCATTAAGTTCAAAGATTAACATTTGTAATTATTATTAATTTAAATAAATAATTAATTAATTAATCGATTATGTTATTAAAATATAAAACTGATAGTACCTATATTATAATTTGTTAGCGAATAAAATAAAAAGGTTCCTAATTAATATATTATGGATAAAAATAATTTTTTTTAAAAATATGAGTATAAGAGTACACCTATGAAGTGTCTACACAAATTAGCGAATATAACGGTGTTTAAATTACACGATTGTTTTTTCAATTTTTGGAATATCAAAAAATGACTTCTTAAATACATCAACTAGACCCAAAGTGCAAGTCTAATCTAATTTTTGAGGCAATATTTGTATTTATTAACTTAATATGACTAATGGGAAACAGTAAAATTACGTCACGTAGAACGTAAAATGTGGCGTTTGGGTTGAATCAGAGTTTAAAAACAGAACACAAAATTTAAAGAGAGAAATATTTTCGAGAACAGTACGTTGTTGTTTTCATGAAATATCGTCAAACATAAAAGTTACAGCTATGTTAGTATTTTTAAATAGCTGTAATTTTTTGTTTGATAATATGTTTTAGAAAAACAGCAACCCTATAAAATATTTGCCTCGTTAAATTTAGGTATACGTGTTTAAACTCCAATTTTAGTCTAAGGGCCACAATTTATGTTTACGTAATTTTACTATGTTGCCTGTTTGTTGGACTGAGACAGCAAATGCGAATGCAAACATCAGCTTCCTCTTCTTAAATTTACAAGTAAATTAAATTTAAAAAACATTGTTTATACAATTATGTTATTTTTATGCGTTAATTCATAAGAAATACTTTTATTAGTTTAATAGAAAACTGTATTTTCCCAAAGGGGCCAATTTACCCGGCCATGAGCAGGCTACTTGCTTCGTGGGTACCAATGGAAGAACGTGGCCGATTGGGATCCCTGGTGTTTGCCGGTAGGTATGCAAAACTTGTTTAGTTGTTGGATTGGTTTGTTACTGACGGCGAATACATACAGAATTTTAATAATTTCTAGGTGCGCAAGTCGGTAATGTGGCTTCCATGCAGTTGGGCGGTTTTCTGATGCGGTACACTGACAGTTGGACTAGTGTATTTTATGTATTTGGGTTATTTGGTTTATTCTGGCTCGTATTTTGGTTTGTTCTGATCTACAACCATCCGAAACGGCATCCATTTATCAGTAATAAGGAGAAATTGTATCTTAAACGCTCAATAAACACAGTGGATAGTGAAGACGTTAGTATTATAACAAATAATATATCTACATTATTATGTACAATTTATATTGTGCTTAGATACCTGCTTGTACTATGTATTACATATTTCATGTCTGTTAACTTTTTAGGGCAAATTGTCGATTCCTTGGAAACAAATGTTATCATCAGGACCAGTTTGGGGATTGATTATCGTTCAAATAGGTCACGACTGGGGTTTGTTCACCATAATTACCGATTTGCCCAAGTACATGAAATCAGTGTTACACTTTTCAGTAGTACAGGTACACATATTATCATACTAGGTTTTAGAAAATACAGCTAATATTGTTTTATTTAAAAAAAAAAAACCAAATTATTGTCTATTAAAATAACAATTGTTTTGCAGAACGGATTATTGTCAGGTTTACCCTATTTAATGATGTGGATAGTAGCAATGATTTCTGGTTTCATAGTCGACTCAATGACGAGGTCCAAGTATTTTACAGTCACTGGAATCCGTAAAACATTTGTTACCATAGGTACCTACAATCATAACTAAATATACTTAACTATGTCTACAGTATTGTTAATTTTAAGACAAATATTACTGTGTCGACCTATTAAGATAAATTAATTTAAAACAATTAATTCTCATTATAGCTAGTGTAGGACCAGCAATTGGAATTGTCGCAGCTTCCTATTCTGAATGCGATAAATTTTGGGCAGTAGTTAGCTTCACAGTTGGCATGGGACTCATGGGTACATTTGTACCCAGTCTAAAAGTCAATGCCTTAGATCTTAGTCCAAATTATGCCGGAACACTAATGGCTATAGTGGGTACAATTGGATGTTTGTCTGGAGTCGTTGCACCTTATATTGTTGGCATAATGGTTCCAAATGTATGTGTTCAGTTAATGTTTTATTAAGTCAAATTTGGTTTTAAACAAATTGTATTAAATTACAGAGTAATATGGAAGAATGGCGTGATGTGTTTTGGTTATCTGCAGCCATACTAATAGCTACCAATTTAATATTTTTACAATTTGGTTCAGGAAATGTTCAACCCTGGAACGAAATTGCAAATCAACAGTACACAAGTGGTGATAATAGCAATGGAAATATGGCTTCAACAATTCTAAAACCACTAAAATAATTATCCCATAGTTCTGTACAGTTTTAAATATCCACATTTATTTTCATATTAGTTTTAATAGAAAAAAAAAAAAAAAAAACATAACATTATTGTAATATATTATGTATAATAACTTATTTAAATTTAGATCATATCATAAGAATTGTAGAATAAAGCATTCATTAAGCACATACAACCGTTGGATACCATTAAAATTTCACATCAAACCCATTTCCAGTTATATTTCATAACAACCGTATTGATACTATTGACGGTGTCAAGGCTATTTGGTGTGAGAGACAATTTTTATACTTTTCGTTTCAGAAAAGCAAAAGTCAATTGTGCCTTTCTTTGCTTAATTTTCTTATAAACTATTGATTTTTTAATATAACTATAAAGAGAAAGAAGTTATATCTCATCATTAGTTATAAATAGTTCTGTTAAAAGTGTCACCTTATCACCGTCGATCAAAAATTATTATATATTATAAATATGTTGTAACTTTTAAATGTACATTTAGAATTACATACATTTTACTTTATTGTTTAAACTGAAAGATGTATTATCTCACTATTATATAATTATTAAAGAATTTTTAAATGTTTTTGTAATACACGACAAATTATTTTCATAAAGAAGATGAATTTTAGAAAAACACTGGTATCCAAGTCCTTTTTAATCAAAAATTAAATCGACAACACTCATGAAAAACCAATATTAATAAAAAAATGGATATATCCAAAAGAAAGCAAGTTGCTAAGAATGTTAATTAAATAATCATTAAACTTGATGATAACTAATTATATGGAAAAAGTATTCTAATTATAATATGTTAACAGTAGGCAATGATTGTTAATAAACACCAGCAATTCCTTTTACCAAAAGGTTAACGGCATTATCTCGTATTATTTTTCTTCTCTTAGATGGGTTTTCGCTGTTGAATTGTGCACTGCGAATGAGGTCAATAGTATATAGTGTGCCGCAAATAAGCACATCAAATATATTGTTTTTGAGTTGATAGTTTTGTTCAATTTCTTCAGAAGTTCTTTTTTCATATTGCCACCAGCCTGAATTATTGAACACAATACAATACTATACTGTTATTTACATGAAAATCAACATATACATACCGCCTGCTTTGCATTCATAAAACCATTGGTTACAATCGCTATAAACAAGTATTAGCTGGCCGCCGAGTATCTGGCGTTCAAATAAGAAAATATTTTGTTTTAAATCGATAGTTACTACTTCATCACACATTGCACAATTATATGGTTTTTGACTAATTCCTTTAATGCACAGGAAACAAAAAATGTGACCGCATGGAATCTTTATCGGGAGCACTGCTGGTCCCAAGCATATGGGACATTTAAAAATTTCTGGTTCTAGCTCGCCAGTATTATTGTTCTCTATTATTAAATAACACCAGTAAAACACTCGAAAAGCAAAATATTTGTTGACAACTAACCGTTTCCATTAAGCTGAATTTCATTTTCGTGCTCCGGCGTTTGCTCGACGTCAGTGTTTGTTGATGAACTAGTGTCAACAGATAAACTCTGAATTTCCGGCAATTCGACTACACAGTATAAAAATTAATTTATATAAATAATAACCACAAACAGTAGACATAAGTTATATAACACAAATGCATTTTATTTACCCAGAAAGTTTTTTTTTTTTAAATTTTCATTTACCTATCTATATGATATTATATTTAGTATAGTTTAGTCAAAACTAAATTAGCGAATGTAACCTAGAGTAAGGGTTATTTTAAAATTAATGTTTACCCAATTATTATCTTAATTATACGCGAAACTTCAAAGGTAAGTTCCACCAAGAAATTCCAATTGAAAACGAAAAAAAATAATCGAAATTCTCGGATGGTAAAATGCATTTAACTAGGTATTTAAGTCTATAATAATATTGCGATGTTTACCTATATTTTCGTCTTCGGTCGTTTTTTCGTCCTCGACCGTTCTCTCGTCCTCGGCAGTTTTCTCGTCCTCGGCAGTTTTCTCGTCCTCGACAGTTTTTTTGTCCTCGATCGTTTTCTCGTCCTCGGCCGTTTTCTCGTCCTCGGCCGTTTTATAGTCCTCGGCCGTTCTCTCGTCCTCGATCGTTTTCTCGTCTTCGGTCGTTTTCTCGTCCTCGGCCGTTTTCTCGTCCTCGGCCGTTTTCTCGTCCTCGACCGTTTTCTCGTCAACGGCCGTTTTCTCGTCCACGACTATTTTCTCGTCCTCGGACAGTTTTGGATACTCGGCCATTTTCTCGTCCTCGACCGTTTTCTCGTCCTCGGCAGTTTTCTCGTCCTCGACCGTTTTCTCGTCCTCGGACAGTTTCGGACAGTCGGCCATGTTTTAAATATCTCACGACACCGAAGTTGGCAACCGGAACGTCGTGCGGACGAACTCAAAGACGAGAGTTTACGATCGACCTCCGGCCAAACGTCAAACAGGGGCGGGTAGACGAACGCCGTCGCACAGTGACCGCCCTACATTAAAACCACCCTTTGTTGGTTTATGGCCAACCCTCCGGCGTTGGGTGTTGGCGATCAATAACGTAAGTATACGCGATACCAACATAAACCAACAGCGTTTAACCGTGTACCAAATACAAATATTCGTAGCATTTTTGCCGCGTTTGTAGTTTGTGGTAAAAAGTTTCGAAAACAATTGTTGTAAACGTACCGATTGGTAGGCATTTTTACGAAATGCATTTATTTCGTAATTAATCGGCACGAGCAATACACAAGCGAATTCGCTAAAAACCGGTACGTTCAAACGAAACGCGGCGCAGCCGGACGACGGTTGCGTGATACTATACTGTAGATGGCCGACTCGTTAACAGCAATGTTATCAGCTGTTTAAAGCAAAACATGTCCGACTACGCCACTACCACTACTACAGAATTGATTAAACCTCGTTAAATAATGTGTTCCGGTCGTTAAACGTTCTCAAAACTTTGTCTTTGGAATTCGTCAAACACAACGGTTTCCGGTAATTAATATTATGCGATTATTATTAACGCCCAGCGTTGTAATATTTACACCGACACAAACTCGGTCGGTTATCATTTTTAATCAAATTTCATCATTTTATTGTTTATCGAGTAGATGGCGGTACTGGACGATCATACTTCATTTGCTTTCGCTTCAATTTGGCTTGACGGCAAATTTGTTTGCTGTGGTGCGCAGTTTGGATAGCGCAACAAATACGTCATAGATAAAAGATTACTCTACCGAGTGCTGTTCCGATCGGCTTTTTTTCTCTTCCAAGTTTTTACCGATAATTACAATTGGCTTTGAAATTGTCTGAGCAACGTTCCGGTTGTCAACGTCGGTGCTTGTGCACGATATTCGAAACATGGCCGAGTGTCTGAAACTGTCCGAGGACGAGAAATCGGCCGAAGATGAAGAAGAGACTGGTAAGCATAGAAATCGTCACATACCTTCCTAGTTGGAATGCAATGCGTTTTACTGTTTACGAATTTCGATTTTCTTTCCGTTTCAAATTTAAAAATCAAGGCGCAATCAAAATTTCTCGATGCATCTTATTTTTAAAGTTTTGCATAAAATTAAGATAATATCATGAAACCAAGTAAAAATTACTTAAATTAAATTACACGGGCTAATTTAGTTTTAGTAATCTTACCCAAACATAATAATGTATTTAAAAAAAAAAAATTATATAGGTTATTAAAATGCATGTGTGTTCCTTATTATATACCTATTTACCTATTTCTACTGTTGACGTTAAATATAAAAATTAATTCTTATACTGTGTAGTTGAATTGTCGAGAAGTCCACATTTATCTATTGGGGCTAGTTCATCGACAATCGTTGACGGCAACGAAAAGTTAAAGCAAGGAAAAATGAAAAAACCCACCTCAAAAAAATCTAAGAATAACGGTGAGTTATTAACAAACATTTTGCTCTCTGAGTATAGATCTTATTTTACTCGTGTTGCTTAATCATAGAGGACAATACTGGCAAGCCAAATACAGAAAAGTTTGAATGTCCCATATGCTTGGGACCAGCAATACTACCGATGCAGATACTGTGCGGTCACATTTTTTGTTTCCTGTGCATTAAAGGAGCTGTGCAAACAACACATGGATGTCCAAAGTGTCCAATGTGTCGTACATTAGTACTAAATGATTTTGATGAAAATCCTACCTTACTTGAACGCCCGGAACCCAATCGGGAAGTGGTAGTTTTTGATGATGGAAACCAATGGTTTTACGAATGCAAAGCTGGTGGTATGTATATGTTAGATTCTGTATAAATAACAGTATAGTATTGTATTGTGTTCAATATTTCAGGCTGGTGGCAATATGAAAAAAGAACTTCTGAAGAAATTGAATATAACTATCAACTTAACCACAGAGTATTTGATGTGCTTATTTGCGGCACAATGTACACTATTGATCTCAACCGTGGTGTGCAGTATGATGCCGTAAATCCAACTAAGAGAAGAAAAATAAAACGAGAAAATGCCACTAATCTTTTGGTAAAAGGAATTGCTGGTGTTTATTAACTATAATTCTACCTACTGTTAACATTTTATAATTCTTATTCAATAGTTATATTACTGTTTTGGTACCATTCTTTTTTATTGTGTTTAAATGTACGTTTTTGGTAATGTTACAATATATATATACATTTTAGGCAATTAGCATTCTAATGCTTAATTGTTCTCATAAAAGTAAACATGTTTTTATCTTTATTAATTTGTTGTGACTGTCATAGATTTTATTTTTGTTTAATTATTAATAACTAGAATACAAGTTATTCTAAATAAACTGTCTTGTATTATTAAAAATATTTAAAAATTCTTTATAGGTTTTTTTTTACTGTTGAGATAGTACGTCAATTAGCTTTAACAAACAAGTAAAATGCATTTGCTGTCTTAGTCTAACTATCAGGTGACATAGTAAAATTAAAAGCTATTAAAAAAAAAAAAAAAAAAATGAATCTTATATAGCTGTAACTTTTATGTTTGACAATATTTTAGGTAAAATAATAATGTATTGCCCAAACAATTTTATTGCCACAATTAAAAAGACTTAAATGTTGTCTTTTAGTTAGATTTAAAAGGAATGGTCACAGCACCTGTATAACAAATATAAAATATGTTTGTCTTTTGTACTGTAATACAAATGTATGATGTATTTGTAATATTTGATAATTTTTAAGTTAAAAATCGATACAAAGCCATTTGAAATACAACTAATGGTTTTATAATTGATCATTGTATTAATGATGTACAATATACAATTACATTAGCTTAGTTTACAAATGTGCTAAGAGCATTTTTGGCGAAAACGAGTCGGACTTATTAGGCCATTATGAATAATGGTTATACACATTATTATTCTAGTACATTACTATTATAATAGCGCTAATTGCTTTAAAATTATATTCTTACCAAATAATATTTAGAAACATAATTACGAAAAAAAAGATTCTAATATATTTTTTATATTTATCGAATGTTTACAATTGTTCTTATTATTTTTTTTTCCAACTGTTTAATGTTGTGCTTTTAAATTTTTTGTTAAGTCAGTATTATAATTGATTTTATACATAATCAATGGTACAATCTATGATATTTATATTTTTGCATACAGTCGATTGTGTTTTAATTTTTAATTGAGTACATTAATAAAAAGTAACAACAAAATGGTTTTTTTCAATGAGCGTTCTTATAATGTGTGTTAATTATACAATATATTTCACTATTAGCATTAAATGATTAATTTTTTTACACTTATGATTTTGTTATTCTTATTAACAACAAGTGTGTGACATAATTATCCTAAACATAGTTTAAATTGTAGTTATTGCCGTTATTGATAATATTACAATTAGCAATTTTTATTTTTCTAATTTTTTTGTTTACTGTTTTTTTTTTTAACGCTTTATTTGCTCGCCTTTTGCAATTTCTATTTTTTTATATTTTTCTTATTTACCGGAAAACCCTCTTGTTCAGGTACTATTCAGAGGCATTACAAAAAACTTTTTTGGCTTTATCGAGTCGTACATCATGATCTCGACTGTCGCAATTTGAAACGATTTATTCAATAAAACAATAGGAATTCGATAAATTTTTTCCAATTTATTTCATGTGTTAAGTAATGTATAGTAATGTAGTACAATGCAGGATCGGATCCAAGACAAGTGTGGCGGGGGGAGGGGGCGGACGATTTTTAAAACTCATGTGGTATTTTCAGTGATGAAAGTCGAGCTAAGAGTATTTTGGGTGTTTCACCAGGTGTTGAGGGGGTGGGAGGGGTGTTTAATGTTATGTTATAGTCGTATACAAATATAGTAATAATTCACGATGAATACAATTTGCGTTTTTCAGGTGAAAATAATAATAATTAGTAAAATGATCGCCATTGCAGATATTAATATAGTGCCATATTGTATTTGTATTGTTGTTGCCGAATACCAAACCGACGATTTCAGTTAATCGGCGGGCCGCTTTTAACGTACCAGAACAGTCTCAACGTGAAATAGTATCCGAATTCGATGAACGACAGAACGCTGGAACCGAGGAAGAACGACGCCGTGCCGCCGAGTGACACTGCAACACAGGCGCATAACATTATCAGACCCGGACATACAAGTACACGTATAGTAATTATTTAAATGATAAAACATCAACTGTTCAAAATACGTTTCGTGAATGATATTATTATGTATACTGCAATCAGCCCGGGGACAGGGGCGCCACTAGGCTCACGGGGCACGGATGCTTTAAATCGGATCGGGCGAGCTCCGCACCCCGGGTGTTCTCACTGCGGTTTTCCCGGTGAGCAGACCGGGGAGGATGACGACGCTCTCCATACCCTCATGCGCTGCGAGGCGTTTGACGGGGACAAGGAACGCCTGGTCCGGAGGATCGGTCCTTTCGAACCGGGCGACTTGGTGTCGCACATGTTGGAATCCCCAGACCGTTGGAACGCCGCGGTCGACTTTGCCGAGACGGTCGTCGCGGAAATGGAGTCGGCCGAACGGCAACGCCAAGCCCACGGACGCCGCCGGCGCGCGCCTTCGAGCGCATCGCCGCCGTCGTTGATCGCGGCCTCGCAGACGCCAGACCGCCGGCCGTAAGGGCAGCAAGTGGGCTTCGGCCCGGCTACTGCCTATTCCCCGGTAGGGACGCGAAGCTTTGTACACTAATAATGTGAGCCCGCCCCGTCGAAGGGAAAAGCGGGATTTTATTTTGTGTATCATTTGTATGTGTTCATTTTTAAATAAATGTTGGCGACCCGCCTCCCGGAGTAGTGCCTCACGGCCATTCCGGGGGTATTGCCGGTTTAGAAATAAAAAAAAAAGGGGCGCCACTAGGAGGGTGGTTCGCTAGGTTGCTGAAGCCAGTTGGTGGCTCGAAGAATATTTGTATCGCGCGATTCACAACAATTTTAACCAGGGGTGTCGCGTGGTCGGAAAACGAAGCAATTTTTAACGGTCGATAATTAAATTGTAAATAATGCTAGATAATACGTACATAATGTGTACGTGTATGGCGTATGTGGTAAGTCGTACGTTTAGCTAAAACGCGGTGAAGAGTTGAATAGAATTAATTTCTAAGCTAATAGGTTAGGTTGCCGTTTTTATCAAAAATATATTAATGGGGTTCGTGGCTTATGTTTGCGGCTATGAGACCCGCACTCCCATCTGCTATCTATCCCGAAAACGGTTGTAGATACCACAGACACCTGTGTATTATTCCTATAATCAAACCGACAGACAGATATTATGTAGATATCTGTGCTATAGTTACTGTCCAGATGACAATTTAAATAATAACGCGAATTATCTGATATGTTATTTGTGCTTTGGTATTAAAACCAGCGGTCAGTTTTCTATTTTGGTGCACGGTTATCGTGTTTCAGAGCAAAATATTACTGTGTGTGTGTGGTTTTTGTTTTTTTTTATTGCGCATTGAACAATAGTAATTTTAATTATTACTAAATCGAGGAAGGCCAATCTGCGGGCGTGGGGACGTTTAACCCGCGGGTTCTCTAAGCATTACATAATGCCAACACCTCCAATATTCGGGCTACCGGGGCACAATAATATTTACAAGACAAACGAATGTTAAACGTTGGATCGACCACCACAACGATGTCCCTCTTATATTTAAAAAAAAAAAATACAGGGTGATCATTTTATCGTGATCTATTATTGCCATTATTACGATCAATTTATTATCGACGTTTATGCATATCGATCTGTTTCACAAGGATATTTGGGTCGCCGTTTGAAAATAAAAACTTAATACTCATTTTATAATAAGTGGTGAGGGGGTATATATAGAGTTTTACAATACGATTGGAAGGGGCAGAAATCGAATTTACTTAGAATCCTCCCAGAAAATCGCTGGTAAATCGTGATAAAAACAATCACCCTGTATATAGTGCTAGGCCGATATTGAGACGTCGTCGTCTCATATTCTTGTCGGCTAAAAGTTAAGTATATATATATATTTTTTTTTTTGTTTTTTAACGCGACTGTAATACGAATGTTTTCGACAAATGACTTAATCATCGTCGTTTGTGGGTACTCGTTAAAACTGTTGTACGGCGCGCGTTTGATGAAATCGCGCGTACTGCGCATTCCACGATGCATTTTTTTAAACACTATAATTTTATTTATTTATTTATTTTTTATAGCCGAGCAGCAGTGTTCTATAGCCACAGTTTATACCTATATTAATTATTATTATTATAATATTATGCGCGCGCGGTCAAAAACGAAGATACTTTGCGTACACGACTGTCACCCGTAAAGCGGTGGCAGACCACGGGCTTATACAAATATTACCGAGAAATTCGCTCAGTACTTATATACGATCAATTACCGGTGGATTTACGTCCAGCAGAGTAAGAAATAAAAAAAAAAAAAAAAATGATATATGATAAATATTTTAACAGCGGATCTATGTAATGCCGGTCGGAGGAAACGTTACGCGGACTACCTCTCGTTGCCTATACGACTCGGTGCGCGCGAAGAATTAGGAGGTCCCTTATCGGCCGTTACCGGGGGCTGAGTGCCCGGTCTGGAAATGGGAATTTTCCAGACGGCCTGAGTAATATTGTGGCCTGATGAAGAAAGAGAAAAAAAAATATGACTAATAACATTTTCAACAGACTGTTAGATATACTAACACAGCGGACCCAGGACAAGATAATGATTTTTAAAATTCATAGAGTGTGTGTGTTTTTATACTCGTAAACAATTTTTCGACCAGAATATCTCGTGATTATAATAATTTATAAATATACAACTTCATTTTTTAGAAAAACTGTTGGGAATCTTGAAAAAAAAAAAAACCGCTAAATATAGTATATCGCTGCCGAGTAATGGAATTTTGGGTTTCGGCGATGGATTTCTTTGGGAGAAAAAGTTGGGTTGCCTGGATGAACTTCAATTTCCCCGCCTGGATTAGGTTCCCACTCCGTCCCTGATTGTTACCGCATATACTTCATATTACGGTATCTTTCTTAGGTACAAGTCACCACTATATTTTCTACTGATTCTATAAAATTTCTCAAAAAAAAAAGTCACTTTTTCACATTTGATTAGTTTTTGTTACACACGATTACAAAATCAGTTCTTTGAAATTATTTCATGTATCGTTGTATATAGTCGTAAAGCTGATATAAATATCAGTTATAAACCATTTCGTTCTGAGTTTGTTTGTACATGTATAATATTTTGGAGATTGGGTTTAGACTGTTCAGATTTATTTCACTCAATTTATTTTTTAATTTGACTAGGTCATGTGAACAGCTTGGCGAGCTGATAACAATAGTGGCGCTCGATTTGCTTTAAAAATTGCTCTCTCTCTTTCTCTCTCTCTCTATTTGGTCACTATTAGATACTGAAAAAAGTCTCTGAAAAAGTGATCACCCCTCCCCCCACTCCGAAATATCAGGAAAAATGTAAAAAATAACTTACCGGCCTACAAATTTCTAATAGTTATTTCAAAGTTTCCCCATGAGATTTACAAATAAAACTGTATATGTATATAGACGAGTATCTAATGAGTAATAAAGTATAAAATGTATGAACATTTTATATTTTAAATTTTGTCAAAACCCACACCCTGGAATTTCTTCCCTGCCGTTCGGCCCTGTGGCAGACTTCGGGCGATTCGGTTTACGTGCATACCGAAAGTCCGAAAGCGACGATAAACAATTGCAATAACTAATTTTGAAGGGAAAAAAAGAACCTCTTCTGACCGGCGTTCGGCGTACGCGTTAAGGTTCGGTTAGATTAGGTTAAGGAACGTGTACCGATACACGGCTATAAAATAAAAAACATATATAATTCTTTGACGCGATCCAACCGCGAGCATATTATAAAGTCGCCTGCCTTTACACTGCCCGTGGGCATAGTCGTGCGATGGTCACGCGAGTCTCTAAATTCAAGCGATCATAATTCATGGTGCTGTGTATAGCTGTATACATATAAACACATATATATATATATTCCTAGCGGGAGAATAAATCGATCGCCCCATGTAAATGGCAAATTTATAGCTACGGGAGCCGTATAGGTATACAGTATATAGTAGCGTCTATATAATAATATGTAAGCATTGTATTTAAATGTTTTGTGTTTTGTGTTTTTTTTTTTTTTTTTTTTTTTTTTTTTTTTTTTTTTTTTTGTCCTCCCGTAGTTTAATGCTCCCGGGCGTACGGGGTATACCCTACCACCACATACACGAAATGCGTATGCGCACAAGAGGCGATCAGCTCTGCCCACTACCAGTACTACTACTATATGTGTTTTACGTATAAAAACTCATATTGCAATTGATATTCCAATAATACAGTTATAAAATGTTAACTACCAGCGCAACCGCGAACGCAAATAATGCGATTATACGCGCGCGACTATCGGAATAATTTGTCCTCCTAGTCGACTAGGCAATAGGCATAGGCAGGCACGTACCTATTATTATACGACCGCCGCGGTACTCCCGGCAGTATAAATTACAAAAACCTTATACGGTACACCTGAGCACACCACCGCACACATATTCATATAATAATATATATTTGCGTATTATGAAATTCTCTTGTTAAACTTCTTCATTAAATAAAAATATTATACGACTTTAAACAAATACGCGTATACCTTACACTTCTATGTACGCGTACGCGGATAGACGGGAAATTAAAATAATTTTTTTCTTTTTAATTTAAAATAAATCACGCGGCAAAGAAAAAAAAAAAAAATATATATTTTTCACTATAGATTATAATGTTATAACACAGTAAAACCGCGGGGTGGCTGTTTTGAACCACGGGCTTCTTTTTACTTTATTTATTTTTTATTTTTTTATTCAAATAGTTTGAATGCGTACGTTTTATAAGAATAACGTCTTTGGTGGTCGCGATTTCATCTCGGTGGAATAGCGAAACATTATTAGTTTGCGAACGATTTCCATTATTGTATATGTCATATTATTGTATATAATACATCATATTGCTTTTGATATCGAAATATTAACAATTATTATAAAAAAAAAAAAAAACAAATATATATATATATATTAATTTTATCGCGTAGGCGAAAAGCAAACGATTTACGAACTTGTACACCAAGAAAATTAAAACGGCCAATTGATTTTATAATATTTAACCGTTGTGTCGTTTTTATTTTGCAAAAATATTAACAACATTATTATTACTTTTCCATGCATATGTAATAAGATACGTGTTTACATCTAGATGCCACTATACAGTAAATCTCAAGACAACTTTGACAGTAACATATTTTTTGTACATATCACGACCGAGTAATTATAATTATAAACTACGCGCGTTCGTGCGTTTCGTTTGTTTGTATTAATTGGATAATTTAATGAAATTAATAGTACGGTTTAAAAATAAATAAATAACAAATAAATAACAAATATTAATAAATTTTAATTTGAAAATGGTTTTTTTTTTTTTTTTACAAAAACGTTAATTTAAAATCTATAATATCGAATGGATAAAAACTTGTACCTGTATGCGTGTGACCCACTGAATAGTACGAGTGTTCAATGAAATATTACCAGAGATAATAACGCGCGCTAGTATTTATTTAATACGTTTTTATATTGTAGGTGCCTATACAAGAATAATACCGATTTGCAATCGAATTGCGACGAACCCATGTTTGGATTGTCGGTCCAAAGGCGACCGATCAATGAGTTCAATCGTTACGAACGAACAAAGAAAAAGAAGAAAAAAGAAGAAGAAAAGCATTAAGAATTAAACCCACAATACGTGTATATTTGTGTATTTTATACTAACCCAATAGATCTTCGAAGCTGTAGATGACGTCGCGGCGCAATCGAGTCTTACTATATTTGTCAACGGCCCAACGGAAACGGATGTCCCACGGCACTGGATACGACCTATCATTTACAATATAATAGAACGGCTGTGTAGCCGGCATTAATACGTTTTAAGTGAATTAACAGGTATGTATAATTTGTGTATACGATTTTTTTTTTTAAATTAATTTTAGTTATATTCGGCCGCCGTTGTTTTACCATGTCCGCTTAGTATTCGTGTCCAAAAACAGTTTAATGTCCTCGCACTGCATCTGGCAGTCGCAGTTTAGCGGCCTGTTAGTATTTATATTTTCCAAATTGATTAGCGTGTTTTTATGGAACGACAAACAGTACAACCCTTTGATATTGCAAACTTTCATTTTACCTAAAGCAGAATATTACGTAAATATAATATGTACCGCGGTATATAATGTGTGTACGCTGTGCTTAAAAAAAAAAAAAAGAGATTATTAATTTAGGTTTATTAAAAAAAAAAACCCCGTCAATAACTGAATTTTTTTTTTAAACTAAAGTCAGTAGTTGTTATTAATTAATTATAGCCTAACGAAAATATTCACGGCAATAACGGTTTCTGTTTTTTTTTTTTGCTAAATATTAGTCTTATATTCTGGCAGTTTTCCAGTTATTTATAGCCGTTTTCAATTTTTGAAGTTTTTGATTTGTGTGGACAAAAATGTTCAAATTTATATCTTCATCGGTTAACTAAGTTCAAATTTTTATTAAAATTCATTAAAAACACCAATAATTGTAATTTATTTCGTAGTTACAAATCAATATAATTTCCACCAAACTTTGCTCTGGCATAAATTAAATTACTTTATGTATTCCGCCTTGCCGCCAACTTCCCACCTACAACAGTGGGCCACCCATGGTACGAAAATATGTCGGCTTTTTCTATATTAATAATTGCAATTAAATATAAAATATTAAACTATTGACTATTATGCAACAATAAAAAATAATTTGATTTAAGTGCGTGGTGGAAATCCGTGCTATCGGATTTTATGTACGATTGTCTATTTGTAATAGTCGACATAAATTACACAAATACAGTAAATGAGAAAAAGAGAATAATAATAAACTCTTGGAATATTTCTCTCGGGAAGATTGCGAAACGACTTTAAATCATCCGGTTATTGACGGTATGTCGTCGTTAACCGGACAGTGAATAATCAAATATAACCAAAATAGAGATTGTATTGTTAAAATCATTATAAAATAGGCATTCCGTTTAAATTATACCTAATTGTATAAGATGTGGCGACGTCCTGTATGGTTTTCAAAATTAAATTATTAACTAACATATAAAACATATTCGTTGATAACCATTAACAGTATTAATAATTATACTCATGCACGACCGACAAAATTAAATTAAGTATTAGTTTTAATCTTTATATTAATTCTGTGGTCTGTTTGGGACGACTTTGGATCTAAGTTTTGAGTCGACTGATGTTGTAGTCAAGTCTTACTTTTGGCAACTTTTCGCATTATTATAACGAAATCGTATCCAATTTTATCCACGAATTTTCGTTTTTATGTGTTTTTTTGTTGTTGTTGTTTTGTTTAAGTAGGCGGTCGCTAGTTTACGCATAATTATTTAAAAACAATTGTGTAAAATTACACGTGTTGCCCATAACGGTTTGAACACCCCGCGAAACTTTTTAAATAAAGACCCAAACAATTTCCATGTACTTTCAGCAATTGCTTAGTTTTGTTCGAGCCGCAGGTACTATTATTAAATACCGTACTCTCTGTTTCGTTTATTACTAAATCTTTTAATTAAACGCTACAATATTACGTTTTCCGCCCAGAACACGAAATACAGATCGGCGCCACTCTGTAAGTTAGTCTACCCGGTCCGACCCAACCGAATATTTGGATATTTGGAATTTCCGCGTGTATAGTGCGCAAGAACAATCGATACAGTGGGGTTTTTTTTTTTATACATTTCGAAAATAATATTATTAAAACGTTACGTAATTGTGCGTACGAGATACCTGGATAAGGGTAAAAGTGCGGAATGCATCCGCACAGTATTAGAGCCAGTTTTCTCCTGCAAATCATCCTGCACACGTTGTAACTGTAAACGGGTATTGTGTCGTCCATCGGCTCGTTCATAAAACGACACGCACGTTGCGACGGGCTCAGCCTGTTCAATTCAGGCGCGGATGTCATCTCCCAAAACGTGAACGTCGTGTCTCGTTCCATGTTCTCCGATACTGAATAATATTTGTCCGATATGTCCGGAATTTCCTTTGAATAATGGATATAATACTGTAACGACAAGTGCAAACGTACGACAATTTAGATTAATTTCAAAGCGCTTAACGCGTATTCGGTTCAAACACTTTTTTTTAAATCGTTTCCAGGTCATAATATTTAGTGACTTGGCGAAAGCGTGCGCGTCCTATTGTGCAGGGAAGACGGCGATCATTGAAATCAATCGCGGTCCTCATACAACGAAAAATCGTGAATAACACCGAACGTTATGTATGAAAACGCGCATTTTTTGCTTCTCCGATTTCGTAAAAAAAAATTTCATTAAGCTTAGGTATTTAGGTGTTTGTTATCAACAATACAATTCCACGACCGTTTTACAAGCCCGTTTGACCATTTCAATAATAATGAAACAAAAATACACTCAGATATATGCGTATTATACACCATATATGTATATATTTATATACAGTTTTTAAATAAAAATAAAATAAGAAAACGTTTTTACTTTTATGATAACAAGAGATAAATGCCTTTAAAAATGCTAAATTACATTCGATTCTAATTCCACGAGTCTTTTGACGTTATTTATGTTTTACAAATTTCATATTTAATATATTTAATCTAGACTGTTACATAACATCGAACAAAAAGTTATAATTACCGAAACAATCCTAGGTAGGGATTCTACTCTTGCGTAACATAATGAGTTGAGATAGTTACACGTTGGTGACTTGGAATATTCTTTTCTTATAGGTTTACTGCTGCAATCGTATAATATTAAGCAAATAAAATCAAATTGAATAAACGTATTTTTTTTTTTTTTTAAAAATTGTATTATTTTAATATATGATTGTTTTAAACAAATCGTATACTTGAAGCACGTACATATATTAGAGAGTATTTAATTTCTCATATTTAATAGCTTAATTTTTGTATGCGTAACTGTACTTTTGAACATAATGAATGTTTTAATAATTTTAATAGAAATAATCGTTTAAAATTGTGAAATTTTTTTCAAAACAATTTTTATTTTTAATATTTGGTAAATTGGAGCGTATTAGTTATATAATTGTAGATATTGATAATAGCTTACTTTGGTGTTAAATAGTCTGTTATTTGTCCACTGAAAGTGTAACAGATACCCATTTCAGTAAGTACCGGTTGAAAAGTGATATTTTCATAGTCGTTATTGAATATAGTCATTGTATATTGAGGTTTAGCGTGTACCTATACACATATATGATAATGATAACGAAATGCAAATATGAGTAAATGCAATACGAATTATTGCAATAATATTAGTAAGTCGTTTTATACAAAAAAAATTTCATAAAATGCATAATCATGACTTTTTATACAGGCCCGTAGAAAAAAGTTCAACCTAATCGTCAATGAGTATACAATGCATGCATAAATTAGCGGGACAAATTGCAAGTTTTATCTTTTTGATTAGTAGTAGGTATATATAAATATATATATATCGAAATAAAAATAAATTTTTCTAAAAATATCAATAATACCTTTGATATCAAGTCAATTATATCGATACTTAATAATTCAGTATTGTTAACATAGGCTTCTAATTGTTCTGTGTTTGTGTATGTCGTGTTGCTCAATACTTGTATAAAATCCGTATAGTATTTTAACTTTTCGTCGGAATCTACTTTCCATTTACTGTATGGAAAAAAAAAAGAAAAAGATAAATGTGTTTAAATATTCAAATGTATCGGCTGCACCTTACCGTTTTATATAGTCTTCAATCAAATTTACGTCCACGGGATTTACATAACAGAACGTGGCACTCGGGAACGGAAGATACCATTGACGGTAATCTTTTTCTACAGTTATAACAGTGGGGTTTTCGTTGTATCGTATCCAACTGCCGTACATCAAATTATAGGATCCGTATATGACCATGATTTCGCATATAATCCACAGAACTCTGTATAAATAACGGTTTAATCGTCGAATATAAGATATTGATAACAATAAATATATATTGTACGATTTTGATTTCGAGTTTTATTGTCGTTCTAGATACTTTTATAGTATACACAGTCACATTGGTACGTGTATACGATATGCAGCCAACTCGCGATATAACGAATTTCAAGGGACTGAGAAAAAAAATTCGTTATGTCAAGAGCGTAAACCAGTTAAAATCCGTTATGTCCACAGATTTAAAGAAAACGTTGTTCTAAACGGGGAAACGCACTTGGTCGGCTCGTTTTCCGGCCACCTTCTACGCCAGTTGTATCAAGAAACGCTTATTTTATGTTTCAAAATTGTAGAAAGTGACGAAAAAGAAATTTGAATACTGTCCACTACGTCTTTTTTTCTTTTCGTCACTATTGACTACTTCAATAATTTTCTCCTTGTCAGAAATTGACAAACGCTCTCGTTTTGAGCTCATGATAATGAAACGCGCGACGTGTCCGATCGTTTTTGTCACAAAGTAATAACAAATAATTCGTAATAGCAAGCGCCGAAATGGTAAAAGTTCGTTACATCCGAGTGGATCAAAATATATTTAATTTTTCGTTATTTCCAGAGATGTTCAAGGGTAATGACAGTTCCGTTCGTTATACCGGCGGACTGACTGTATTATTATGTATTTATATACGTATATATATTATATCTATTGTATAGTGTTATCTATTTATTTATTTATTTATTTATTTATATCACTATACTCACACTTCGATTACATGTCTGTTGGACAGGCCGATGTGCCGTAAACCGTGCAGGGTGGTGGTCTCGGAGAAATCTTTTAGGTATATCAAACTGGACCTGATTAGTCGCCACCAAGTCCGAGTTTGCGTATTGTTCACGACACGTTTCCTCTGTACAACAGGATGCATGTTAGCCGTGGCGGAGAACAGTGTGTCAAAGGACTGACGACATAGAAATTCGCATTTTTCCCACATCGGTTGATGTCACGAAAGCGACCGACTCTAATGCACGATACGCCGCCGGTTTTTTTTTTTTTTTTTTTGATCTACGCCGATATCGTAAAGTACTGTACGCTGTTGTAACGCTGTCATTATCCTAATGGAAAAATTTTTACCTTTACTGTTTTTTGTTGTTGTTATTATTATCTTCTTTTTTTTTTTTTTTTTTTTACGCGTGTTGAAAGTAATTTAAAGTTAAAACGTACGAAATAAAATCTAACCGATATTTAAAGTTTTATAATAATAATAAAAAAAAAAAAATACAAACAAAAACATTGTTATTATAATTTACCGTACGTTCACGATATGAGGTACCACTTAATATTTTCACTGGACTACCTACGGGGGTTTCAATGGTGAGCAATACAAATTATTTTTTTTTCTTTCTATAGATTCGGATAGAATAATTTTTTTAATCATTTTTTGTATGAAAAGTTTTTTTTTTTAATTGCGAAATTGGCAAAGTTACGGGCTGTCGAAATTTCATATTTACGAATAATATAATTTTTAACGAAATTTTAACAACAATAAATATTTTTATAATCGAACTATCATCGATATTAATATTCTATTTGTACCCACGGAATACTAATAAACACTTATTTACTCTATTTTTACTAATATATACCAGGGAGATAAAATAAGAAATAATTGAAGGTAACGAAATCCAGCAATAATTAATGTCTGTCTACGAATTACTTATTACAAATATATGTAAAATTCGTTTATTGCAGTGTAATGTGTACGATATCTGAGAATTATCATTTTTAATTCGAATGTGATAATCATCGCACTCTAAATAAAAACGATTCTGAGTGGAACCTCTGGATTTAAAACTAAACGCTTGCAAATATATATTTTTTGAATTTTTAAAATGTTCATATTGTGTTAGGTTAGTTGTTAGATTATCTATCTAATAAATTATATGGAGTATTCAAAAAAAAAAATAGTTTTGTTGTAAAACACTCCGAATTTAAAACTAGTTTCTGGAGTTTTAGCTATTCATTTTACGATTATTTTAACAACAAATCATTGCAATCAAAAAACAATGCTAAACGGAGTTCGTTAAACCACTGGTAAGTTTACGGTATTATAGTCTTGTTTTTTTCCCTTGTAGCCATGGTTATCCAAAAGTCAATCAAAATTAAATTAATTTATCGACATTTTTAGTCAGTTTTTTAAACTTTCTAGAATAAAATTTTGGTAAGCAGTCGGCCATTGTAGATATTTATAACCAATGAATCAGACAATTACGCCTCCGACCGCTTACCAAATTCTTTAAATTAAGTTAAAAGTATTCCTGTCCTAGCCAACTACAAACGACTTTAGTGATGCACACAAGCGCTGTTCGGGCTTTTCTTGTTTCATTAATTTTAGTTCACTCTAGTACGCAGTCAGGTTTTATGTATTTTTAATAGTTTTTGTTTTTTTTTATGATGAAAATTCGGTTCCTTAATTAGGTTTATAGTTGGAGTAGTTTTTGCCCACGCGAAACGGTTTCTCGGTTCCTACACATTTTTGTTTATTTCACGATTACACAATAAATACGAGTATTAAAATTAATGGCACCCGAATATATTTAAACGTACTCGAACGAGAATTTAAATATCTTTGAGTTAAATATTTTCATTATTTTCAAAAATTGCAATAAAATTGCCTATACACAACCCCTTAACTATTTACCTTTATCAGTCATACAAATCATTAATAATTCTATAATTCGCCATTTATTCTATACGCTGGGCACGCAGTAAGCAAGATCTACTGACGTCGATTTACTTTTCGGGGCTTGGTAGATGTGCCACAATTTTGTTTTGAGCATCAAGAACCAAAATTAACAATTAATACTCATAAGTAGGACTCGGATTTTTATGTATTCAAAAAACCAAAATACGTATACCAGGATTTTTATTTAATACACCATAGATTTGTTCTTAAACTGCCACTCCAGACGCTCCTTGTACTGGTTCTATATTTTTTACAGCTTCTTCTATTAGTCCCCTAAACTTTGAACTAAGGTCATTTGTCGTGATTCTAGTTTGTTTTATTGTATTGTCCGAAATTCCAAAATTGACAGGCACGTAAATAGAAATTGTCATAAAATTACGATAAGTTTGTCTAAATTGACAAAGTCGTCTAAATGTGTAGGTGAAAATGTAATTATTGAGAAATAAGTAATGCCAAGTGTGGATGGTTTTATTAATAAATCATTTGAAACGAATTAATGGCTTGCCTAATAAATCAAATTATGAATGTATTTACATTTAGGTTTTTTTTCGAAACGTGTATACTCAGCACCTATTATTATCAAACGTCGCATTTCGTTGAACGTTATCACGACGGTTTGAGGTTCCCTGCATTTGTATATAACAATTAATTAATTAATACCGACCGGTATCATTATATCATTGAATCGTTCTATAATGTACAACTACTGCCTTCTATCGGTATAAATTTCCACCCAATAACTTTATTCGTCAAATAACTATCTGGAAGAAAAAAAAAATAATTTAAAATACACTTATCACTTTTTTTCGGGAGTTTATTCGCCGAATAAGTTTGTCCGACGAATCCTGGCCTACGTATAATAGATATACCTACAAAAATAGAAAAATTTATTCTCATCAGTTTCTGGCGTTTGAATTATAGACGATTTCGTTTTTCGATGGTGTTCGTATACGTCGGGAATTAGTGGAGACGATTCATTGTTTCGTTCGGACATTATCTTAGATATACGTGTAGTTTCCATTGGGTCATAGAGTCGTCCATTTTCGTATTCTACGCGACGGGTTTTAATCGAAATTTCATATATGAATTATATACGCTCCGCGGTGAACGGAATGTAGTCGTATTTTGGCCTTATACCTATACCTCAAATGACTAACTATTACAGAAATATATGAAATACGAACAAAATGTATATCGCACAAAAATATAATTGTTGTAATATAATCGTATTGTTGCCGTTTTCAGTGTTCGCCAGATCCTGTATCCTGGTAAAAAAAAAAAAAGTAAAAAAGGGTGTATTATCCGGGTATACACCTAACGTACTATTACACTCGTTAAACGAAAACGTACGAGTCCGGTGGGAGACATCGGCGGTGGACATAATTTCGAAAATACTACCGAAACAAACGGACGGACATTTCGCGTTTGAACTCGGTTAGATTTTCGCGGGCTCGTGTTTTTTTACACGCTCTACGTACACGTGTATTTTACAAAGTGCCCGCGTCTGCACGGTATAATATTACGATATAATATTATATGCCCGGGCACTGTAATAAGAACGCGCGATAAGACGCTTGGCGAATAAGAGAAACGAGCATAGGCAGAGCGCCGTCGTTTTCGTTTTGCCCTTAACTAATAATAAAAAGCGGCGTCGGGTCGTGAGGATTCGCGTAATTTAATCAGACTCGTTTAAAGTGCACCGAAATACCATCGGCGGCGCATATGAAAGAAGTCGGAATCAGATGGTACGTGACGCTCGTTAGGGACCGCCGCCGCGGCCGCGGATCGTACGTATTATAAAGCCGCGGCCGAGCCACCGGCTCCCAGTGATACGCGCCGCGTGGAGGCCACCGCCGCGTAATATAACAGTAATGATAATAATAATAAAAAATAAGTAATATTATTATTATTATTATTATTACCCGACAAAATAAAAACCGTTCGGGTCGGCCGACGGCGAAACGAATCGTTTTGTGACGATCGATTTACACGTACGCACAATCGATAATACCGACAGGACGTCGCCCGTGAATTTGCCCGGCATTTGGCGACAATACGCTTAAATAATAGAAATCGCTTAAATTCTGTAACATTACGACGGGTTCTCGCCATCCGGATAATTGTCCCGTTTTAATCCTATACCGTGTGTTTTTTTACTCTAAATTCGAAATCAAGCGAGTTCTGTACAAGTCTGTCGTTTCCTGTGCGTGCGAATTTTTGCGCTCGCGTACTATCAATAGTGTATTCTGGCCTCGTCGGTCGTACAAACTCGATTTCGGTACCGAAACAAACACGAGAAATTAACCTAAATGTCTCAATAGTGCTGTTTTTTTGTTTGTTTGAAATCCTAATCTGCCGATTTCATATGGTTTTTTTTTTTTTTTGCAAAATATTTTTAATAAGGCAAATTTTAAAATGCAAATAAAATCGATTTGGAAAAAAAAATAATTACTGTTCTATAGCTACTGTTCTGTACAACTTTTAATTTTTATTTTAAAATCAAAATTATGTTTATAAAACAAACGAGTACTATTGAAGTATGAAAAACATATTTTTGCCTCTTAATATTAAACGATACAAGGCGATCATCAAAACGTACGACACTCATTTATCTTGGAAAGTAAAAATTTTTTTTTTTTGACAATTTAAGAAACAAGTAGCTCTATGATGTTAGATCGCCAATATTTTTCGTTACCCTAATTGTTAAGGACGAAACCGCCACTCACTTTTTATTTTCACATAGCGACCTCTACTAAAACGTCCATAAATAGAGCAAGTTAAAACACATTTCGGTGTTTAAATGTTTTAATTTTCGTCGATCCGTAAACTTTGAAGTTTTTTCGTTTTGTGGATATGGGGAAAGTAGTGGAGCACTATTCATAACGCCACCACGCTAACAATTAGACTTGAGCAAATTGTGGTTTTTTTGAAATCGAGTCAAGTATTCATTTTTACGAGTCGAGTACTCGAGTTAAGTCGGGTTAGTTCTAACGCGGGGTTTTCGGCATTTTTAAACAAAATATAAAGTATTAAATATAAAAAAAAATACAGTTATTATCAGAGAGATAATAACTGGAAGTCAGATTGAATTTATTTTTATGATTTTGGTGTTTTTTTTTGTATGTTGTAAATTCTTCCAAATGCCGGCTAGTGGTTTTAAACGTTTTTTTTCGCCATCAACGTATTCAAAACGTATTGACGGGAGCTACACGACACTGGCCAATAAAAATATTGGGAAGTTAATTTCAGAAATATTATTACGTAACGTGTAAAATCGCGTATTATTTTCGGACGAATTATTATTTAAACGACGCGCGTATACTGACGAATAACCGGCCGCGCGTGGGACTCGATCGTGTTTGAGGAAATGAAAAAAAAAAAAAAAAAAAAAAAAACCGCATCTAGATATTACGCGTTATTATACATACGGCCGCGGCGTATTTACACGGTGGCGCGGACCCATCGTTGCCGGGCCGCGGTGAAAGCTTTCGAGGTAATAATTGCGAGATGACGAAGTAGACGGAGCAGGAGGAGAAGGAGAAGGAGAATGAGGAGGAGAAGAAGAAGAAGAAGAAGAAGAAGAAGAATATGAAGAAGAATAAGAAGGTAAAAATGGCGGCGATGGTTATCGTTTCAGGTCTTTCCGAGCTGCTATGTACAGGACCGGGGCGACTCGGATCGAGAGCTGATCTCTTTGCCGAGTCGCCGCCGCCGCCGACCGTACGATGTGTGCAGTTGTCCGTGTATATATTATATTATATTTTATATAAATATATACGCACGCGAGCTAGAAGAACAGCTAATTTACGTGCCACGAACTGATGAATAGCCGCTTTTTGTGAAACCAGAACGACCGCGAATTTCGCTCTTTTTCGCGTGCCGGCAAAACGCGTTTACTATACACACACGCACGCGCAACCCCCGCCCACACGTACGCACGACTAAATAATACCGACGACAACGACGACAACGACGCCACCGACGGTTCTTCTCCTTTCCTCGTTTACATTTTCACATCATCTCTCCGTCCCGACAATATTTCCATACGCAGTGCCGTACGTATCCCGATAAAAAAAAAAAAAAAATACTAATGGGCACAAAACGATTTATTCACAAAAATAATCGAAACCGTGATTGGTCGGTGGTGTTAAACGTGTTTTTATTCTATATATATATATATATACACACACGATATAACCAACGACTAATTTAATCGTTTGATTAAACAAAATTTAAACAATAAACGCAATGCCGCGTCATTGTTTTAGCGTTTGTTAGTTTTCTTCATTTTGTAACCCGGATAACGCGATTACGTTGACAATACGCCGAGAAAATATTATAAAACGGGAGAAACTTGAAATATATAAAACATTTTATGAAATAATTTTAGGTAAAAAATATTTTCATCTAATATATGAATATATACCTTTCTTTATATTAGACGATTCGAAGATTTGTTACTGTTATCATCTCGGGGGCGGGGCAAGTGAACTTCCTTTCCCCCCACTGTTACGTTACTGTTCATACGGGGATTATAAAGACACGGACTGATCGAGCTATTGTATTTCCGTTACACGTATAAATTAAAAAAAAAAAAAAAACGATAATATTGTGTTAATCATAAATTAAATGATTACAGGTTTTTTGAAAATGTGATAAATTTTTAATTTTGATCAATGACCAAAAAACAAGTTTGTTGTTAAACTTAATATTTTATATTTAAATAATCTCTACTTGAAGCCACGGTGGTATATGTGTATATTAAAATTAATTCAGCGATTAATGACTATAAACCATGAGATGTCATATGATTATGAAAAACCTAAATCCAGCGGGGTTCAACTGGTTAAAGTATTTTATTCTTCATAGGCAATACGCACATTTTAATACAGTATAATTTTTATACCTTTCAGTTCAACATTGCAATTTGTCAATACGGGTCGTACACAGTAATTGATTATTCGCCATTCGGAATATTCCAGATCTTTACGTTTGTATTAAATTATTAATTAATGGATTTATAGAATAACTGTAAACAGATACTTGTCGAAATAATATTACCATATTATTCGTATGTATTATAATATTAACAATTTGTAACCCTGTATTGAAAACTGTTAGGTTTTAGGTTTTAGTTGGTGTTAAAAATTATAATAGGAACATCAATAATATTTTTTATAATAGCTAAACTATAATTATAATAATTCATCACGTGAATTACGATTTCTTATTTTCTAAAATATGTTAAACAAAACTATTAGATTATTAAATGCAATTTACATAGGTACAATAAATCTATGATTTGAAGGTGCAATAAATACTTGTAATTATTCACAGATTTATATCAACGATTTTTGCATTTACTAGAAAATCAACCAAAATAGATTTATGAAGTTATTTAAACTACCTGTCGCGTTATAAAAATTATGCATAAAATATCCCTGGTTTTGTATTAAGATTTACATAAATATGTGAAAAAAAAAATCTACTGATAAAGCAATCAATTTTAAATAATAAATATTAAGTGTATATATTATTTTTTCTCGAAATAAGTTATAATAAATTATCTTCAAATGTACAACGTATACACATTTATACGTATATATATATATATAAATAACATTTAGTGAACACATATGTATTTTCTATTATTATTATTATTATTATTCTGTTTTTCGTAATATTATGTGCAAACACACGTAAAAAAAAAACACCGTTGGACTTTTTATCAATAATATTTATCGTAGAAATTCCAATCGAGAGCACGGTATTGCGTCAGGAGCGATATTTGTAATGGCAGGGGTGGAGGTAAGAGGACAAGTCAAATAATAACGTACTCGTAATTTAAAAATTTATTGTTCGCACAGTACTTATTGGTTAGTACCTGTACACGGGTAATAATAATATTTCATAACTACACTTTCCACGTGCAATTAAATAAATTGGTATACTAAACGAATTACAAATAATTTACAGTGTAATAATGTGTCTTGTACCCGGTATATTGTACGAGTACGTATAGGCAATATAAATATAAATTATATACATTTATTACAAACAATGCAATTATCTATAAATTATAATCAAATGCACATAATACCTATCGACGGTCTCGTACGTTTTCCAACGTTTGACTAAATAATAATAATAATAATAAAAAAAAACAACAAAAAAAAAAAAACAAAAAGAAAAGAAAACCGAAAGCAGTAGGTAAAAAATTACAAACTGCGTTCGGTTTATGGACACGAAGCATTAACCATATACAGCCAAGACAATAATATGCAATCTAAATCTGCAATCTGCACGTTAGAGTGCATCGACGAAATCATCATTCCTATGGATCAAACGTATTCGTCGTCGAAACCGTTTCTCCGTGTAATATTGTCGCTGTCGTATGCGGAACTCGTGATGTTGGGACGGCAATCGGCGTGTTTGGTCTAGAAAAATTTCGAGATATATTTTATAGCCACGGTGACGGTGCTGGTTAATAACGAATTCGTAAAAGCACGTTGTTCATCGCGGTGCAGTTTAGTTAGTATTCAAAACAATAGTTGAATATTATTGTTGTACATCGTTTACAGGGCCCTACGTTGGTCGAGATTTTCCATTTTCGGCGGCGTATCGCGATTCCGGCCCACCGCACACTACGGGCAAGTGATTGTTGTTAGCTTTTGATTCGATTCGTGGGCCGGGGCCGCGAGGCCACGAGAAATATTTTTCGGCAATTTCAATCGGCCGTCGGTCTCGGTGTTTTGATATTTCGTTTCTATACAATATTAACCAGCGTTTCGTCAACAATTCGACGACAATCGAAATTAAAATCGCGTCGGTACGTACGCGTATACAATAGCCCTACCTACCGTTCACTACAGGTACGTGCGCACAGACAGCCGTTTACCCCGGCTATAACGTGGAACTGAGAATAATAATAAAAATAAAAAAAAAATCTGAAAAATACTTCTACTCGGCGTAAACTTGACCACGTGTGAATATCGTTAATTATCGCCCTAACCCGGCGGCGCGTGTTCGCGCGCGGCTCGGGTTCGGGTGCTCGTTGCTGGCGCGCGCGCGCGCGCGCGCTCGTTCTCGTCACAGCAGCCACCGTCGCCGCTCTATCCACCGGATCGTCGGTTCGCAAACACATTTATATATATATACCTATATATATGTTTAAAAAAAAAAAAAAACAGAATCTTCTATCCGACTGATGGTTATCAGTGGCGTACTTATATACGTATATACATATTATTATATACACGTAAATCGGCTCGGGAGTTTAATTATTGATTCCTTTCGCCTCCGCCGTAGTACGACCGTAGACCGGTCGACGACGACGACGACTCCGACTCCGGAGCGCATTTGTTCGGAGGGGTGCGGTTAATTGCGATTTATAAACGCACACGCGTAACAACGGACCTCGTACGACGACGTACAAACACACACACACACACACACACACGCACACATATATTTATTTAATAATATATATCGCGTGTCGGCCGCGGGGATGGAGTAGCACGAGGCAACGGCTGAAAACACCAGATCCGAATCTATACGCCTATATAACACGTATGTGCCCAGCACACCGTACGCTTGCGATCACCTCCTCGGCATCCGCGTATAATATTATTTACCCGACCCAACGGCGACGACTGCGACGACGGCGACGACGGCGACGACGACGACGACGACGAGGCCGAGTCCTAATGAGACGGACACGCCATTATGCGGACGCGCCGTCCGCCCGTTTCGTTGTTGCGCGCAGCTGTGCCAGTGACCGCGTGGGCGGCTGCCGGGGACCGCGACGCCGCGCCGCCGCGTCTCCCGCGAGAGCGCTACCGGACGTGCGCGCGCCCCGCCGCCGATGCCGCCGACCCGTATTACCCGGAGAGTGTTCTCGCTCCCGCGTGCCGACCGATACGTACAACCGGGAAATTCCCGTTGACGTAATTGCACGACGGCTAGGTGTAATGAACGGTTTTCAGCTTTCCCTCCCACTCCCGTCGCCATCGGTTAAATTCCTCTTTCCGATCGGTCTCCAATCGCCATAGAACTTCATATACACGGTATATACCGTTCCAGAGCAGTTGTTACCATAACGGTTATAATACGCGGAAAGTCATGACGGGAAGCAAGTCAAAGACTTTCGAGAACAAAGTCTGGAGGAAGAATTGCGGGTCAGTACTCGATGAGGGCACGGGTTGGAGGTATAACAGGGAGCTGTAGGAGTTGATGGTTAGAGATGTAGAGAATTCAGTGGTTAAGGTCGTAATGTGCGTCGGGAAGAGAAGAATGATCAGCGAAGAGCAGAATTTTAATGGAGGCCAGGCCCAGAAAACGATTGATGGGTGGAGAAAAAACGGTATAGTATGATAGAGATAAGTGGTGTGGTTTTGAATTGTGGGAGATTAGACTCCTCCTCCCTACATTTTGTAAATATTGCATTAAATGCACAATGTCGATATAAGACTGTATTGATCGTATTGTATGTACTTTTCATATTTGCTGTAGGAAATCCTTTGCTGCGCTATCGCGGCGTGTATCAGAAAAACTACCCAGATGGCGTTCTATCAACGAACAATAAAGAAGAGACACTCGATCAGCTGATCGAATTTTGTTTGCTTGTGATCTGAAGTATTATGATTCAGTTATTATTATTATTTTTTTATTTATTGTTAATATTAATAAGATTGTTAATAACATAAATTTGCGATAAGGGGGGAAGGGCCTTACGAAAATACACATTCAAAATTTGTCGGGGAGGCTACAGCACCCCGATAAATTTGACCACCCAACGCCAATGATGATACGGTTGTAAATTAGTATGTAGTCTTGTTATTTTATTTATATAGTATAAAATATTATCGTACTTGTAAATTTCAAGCTTATAAAATTAAATTATAATACATTGAAAGCTATCAAAACGGAAGATTATATCTGCGATACGATGTACGAAATAAAATAGCGTTAATAGTTTTTACCCGTTTTATAACTTTGCATAAAATGTCCTACCCGCTTTATTTCTCTTAGCGTCAACATTTATACGTACGTATAATAAAAAGGTTAACGAATATCGTAATTTTAATGCATTCCTTTTTTTTTTTGCTGAGATAAACCTATATATTTTATAGACAGAGGTCAAGAATTCTTTTCAAGACGAACGAACCGTTATTATTTCACTCGTTTAATCGACTCGCCCAGTTCAAAAACCCCCGCGGACCGGTGTATATTTAAGCACATCCACCAAGCCGCGTAAGGCAATTCGACGGCGATAATATAATATATATAATATATCTAATCACTGTAATCTCTAATTATTTTCATGTAGGTATATTTTATTATATTCCAGTATAGGTAACGTGCAATCTGCAGTTCCTGTCCGTTGGGAATCGTTAAAATGGCAATTTTGGCACGATGGCGGACCGACGGTGTTCCAAATACTGTCCGTACAAGTTTTTTTTTTTTTATTTACGCCAATGATTCCAACATAAAAATACACTCACGCACACAATACACAACCGTATACATATTATTATTATTATTATTACGCTCGTATTATTTCGTTAGTACGACGCACACAGTTTTATTTTGAATAATTTTTTTTATTATTATTATTATACTTGTTATTCTTTTCGAATTTAATACCGTTCGGTATAACAACTCGCGGAAAGCGATAAAATTATTATAATTTAACGGTGATGTGTGTATACATTCAACACGACCTCCGCAACATTCTTTTGGGTGGCGCAAAAAATCATTCACAATAACGTTTGCGCGCGACTCCTCCGACAGGCCAATCGTGCGAATTCTTATACTGACCATGTTACGTTTAAGATCCGCAACACTGGGTCGTGAGGTACACGTACACGTATACATACATTATCCGCTCGGTGTTTTCCATAATACGGGTACACGTAATCGTTTTAAAGATTATATATGTGACGTTGTAAAATAATAATAATAAAAACATAATAAAAAAAAAAAAAAAAAAAAAAAAAACCCCCGCATAATTTCCTGTATTATAATATACGGCCGGAGCCGTACATAGAATTCGATTTTTAATCGTTTATCGGGTTATAACGCCCGCCGACCCGTTCGAAGGCGAAAATAATAATTCTTCAAAGTTATACGCGCGTCAAAAGTATAAAATATCATATTTTCTACTCGTATGCGTACATAAACATCCAATAATATAACGTACGCCGTATAGTTATGATGTGTGCATCTTTGCGATCGGTTATCCCAAAGGGAAAATGCCGTAATACAAACGAGAACGCGCGCTGTGATTATTAATATTTTTATAACGAACGTTTCCGAAAGAAAATATCGCAATATTATTTACGATTTGTGTATAATATTATAGGTCCCCCAACGACCGTGTTAAAATTAACGGTACGTGGATACGTATTTACGGTTTTCGTATAAACCGCGGTTTATTACCAGTTCGATATATTATTGGCGATATTAACGATATTTTAATATTTTTTTTTTTTTTTTACTATTTATGATATACACTATTAAGACATTTTCATTATATATTTACCCATTTGATAAATGTTGGTATAATTAAAATTCGCCGTACAGGGTCATAGTGAAATGGAAATTAACCAGATGGCGCACGGTTAACAGTTTTTAAATAATAGCGATTATTCGAATATATATTATATGTTTATCATCGACAAAATGAACCGAAAATATAACACCGTTTATCGTGAATACGACGCGATATTTTATTTCTCAGTTGTATTATTTTGTTGCCGAGTTCATACAAAATTGGACTCGAAATAGTTTGTTAGTACTATAATTTAAGAGCAGCGATAACTAGTTCATTAACTAGATAATATATATATATATAAATTATTATTGAAAATATTTTATGTAGTTTTGTAGACTCTTGAAATGAATATAAACGTCGGAATCGAGCGTATAGCGACACTAGTGAGAACGATTTTTTTTCATTTTTTTTATTTTTTTTTTTTTAATATTTAATCGGAAGAAAAAATTTTGGGTGGCCTGAATCTCCCGACCTGAATTCGGTTTCCTCTTTGGTTCTGTTGCTATGCCTACTTGTTGATGGATATTTCAATTCGATTCGTATAGAAACCCGAAAAACTAGCACGCTCGAAGAGTGTGGATAATTAATATAAGTGTGTATGGAACTAGAAACTTATGTATACGTAAATATATATATATATATTAAAAAAAAAAAAAAAAAAAAATAAAATCACGGATACGTGGTAATGTAATATATTAAGCGTCCTTAATTCCTTTATTTATTTTGGCCGCCGGGTATTATAGCCGTTACGACTAGTTAAAAACGAATTTCGTATCATCACTGGCGTTGTCCAGCGTCTCTAATGGCAGTGGTTTACGGAGAAGATTGCGACGGCGAGGTATACGGAAGACCATTATGCCCATATGCATATGGGAGCATTCAAATATTATATAAATTGTACAAACGCATGCGGATTGTCAGGTACCGGTATACTAGTGGCGTTTATAGACGATTTTTCCAGAGGGGTTCGACGGCGGTTTAAAAAATAAAACAAAAATATTGTTTGGTATTTTAGTGTAGCCAATAATTAGGCACTTGAAATGCAGGTTACACTATCCTTTGCGGGGGTTTTTTCTTTGTATTCTTATAATGTCGGCAAATTTATTTAATTTAATTACCGGTATAGTGTGGGAGTAATTCTTTTACCGGTGATATTGCCGATGCACTTAAAATTTCACAGTGCGAGAAAGAAATTTCGTGGGGGCTGCGGCACACTGTGACCCTTTCTCCCACCTATATACGCCACTGATTGGTACTCGATGGCCGTATCCGAAACATTAATTTTCACGCCCGTCTGGTAAAATAACGTATACGATTCGAGTGCTCCGGAGTTTATCCGTACGGTCGTGTACAGTAGAAATTATTGTCGTAATAGAATTAGTAAAAAAAAAAAAAAAACCAACCATATATTAATAATAATAATAATAATAAAGAGTTTACGACACAGGAGGAAGTACTCGTTGGTGATGGTGGTGGCGGTAGTGAACGCGGACGACGGCGGAATGGTAGGGGACATCGAGGAAGAGCCGGGGCGGGCCGGACTACGGAAGGAGCTAAGCGGAAGAACGGCGGCGTATGGCCACGGGGCGAAGACGTCGCGGCGGGAATTGTATGTTATCGTTACTGGGAAGAAGACACGGCGGCGGCCGCGACGGCGGCGCAAAGTAGGAGTCGAAACCGGTCTGGTTCGGTTCTGGTTCCGTCTCGGCTGCACACGTGCCCGGCGCCGCTCAGTCCCATAACCACCGGCGATCCCGTCGCGGGCACAACGTATCCGCCGCGGTACCGACCCTTTCCGATAAATTATTTACCGTCGGTTCCATTCGATATTTCGACCCGACGTCGGATATTAATATCGCGCCGCGTTACCGATATTAAAATCGTCGTCGGACACGGTTTCTAGAAGAAGAAAAAATTAATAATAATACATAATCTGTATTTTTTTTTTCAAACATTTTTCGCCGACATAATAACGCGAACGTCGCGGCCGTCAATACCCCGGGTTTGATTATACCCGCCCGCCGGATTACGTTATTTTCGGGGTTTTTTTTTTTTTTTTTTTTGGTATTAAATATTTTTAATTTTTTTTGTTTTCACCATCGTCTTCGCCGCGCGATGCTCCGGCCGCGCGATCCGCCAACTCCGGCCGGTCGCGGGCTTTGGCCCACCGCTACCGCCGCCGTCGCCGTCGGACAGTCCAACGTCGCGCGTCCAACGATGACGACCGCCAACGACCGCCGGCGGACATGAACCCGGGACCCGGCCAGGGCGCCCATGGGCCGTCGTCTTTACCGAACTGGTGGCCCGCCGACCCCCGTCACACGTCGTCGTCCACCTCGGATGTCGTGAGTACCCGAAACGTTACGTTCACAGCAATCACAACATTATTAGGCCGTTTCGAAATCGAATATAAAATCCAAGTACAATATGATACATACTCGCCCATGCCGGTATATTTTATAAGTTTTTTTTTTTTTTTTTATAAAATCGTTTTATCCAGCATTATTTACAAACAGTTTTAAATTCGATATTATTAAAACGGCCACGGTTTTCGAAAATATTTTACGTTTATTACTCGTATATAATCACTACCTAGTAGCTATATAATATTTTTTTAAGTACTTTACCGCGGATCCGTGTTGTTAACGATTCGCAGAGCTTTACTCCTTGCCGTATTGCAAGGTTAGGTTAGGTATTATTTAAATCGTTACTGTAAATTGTACGCATATTGGACTTTGCGTGTATACAATACGGTAAATCGCCGGGAGTTGTCGCGCAATAATATTGCCGCGAAACGAACTTTGGATGTCGTTTAGAAATAATAATGTCCCGTACGGTTTACAGTATTTGCGTAAAAATCGTTGAGCCGACGTCATAGAGAGGTTACCTGTTATAGGTGACGGGGAAATTATTTACTTTAAATCAATATCGTTTTGTAGTTTTATTATTACGAAATGGGTGGTTACGTGGGTTCGGAAAAACTAGAAGAAAAAAAAAATTTAAAACATATTCCCTTGGCACCGTACGAATTTTACGACAAGGCATAACAGGTGGTTGTTATTAATAACAAGGCAGGCGTATTTTTACCATTAGTTTATTTACTATGATATACGTGCAAAGAGTGCATTATTGATTGCCGGACACAAATATTATTATTTCAATCGGCGAGAAACGGAGAGAATTAAACACGGAATGAACAATAAAAACCGCGGGATTTTCGGCAAGGAAAACAAAATAATTACCGTCCCGGTGTGGCAAACGCGCGGCATATTAGCGAATTCGCGTACAGTGGGGCAACGATAGTTTTAATTATATTGGAGCGAATTGACCTATAATTGTCAAACGGTAAGGTAAACGACATTGTCCGCGTTTCTGCGTCGGTACCTTCTTCGTTATATTCATTTTGAACCGCGATATATGAGCATTTTTTTTTTTTATTTTAAAAATGTGATATTTCACATACTCTCGTGTCACGTCGTCGTGCGTTAGTTATACGGACGGAGACGGTGCGCGTATGACATATCCCCTTAACCTAAAATACATAAAGATAATAAATAGCGATAGATAATATAAAACGTTGATTTACACACGATATTGGCCATCGGCGCGGGCTTATTATAATAAACGTCTCCGGTCGCGTTTGCAGTTTGCACAAGGGAAAAGAAGATAAAAAAAAAAAAAAAAAAAAAAAAAGAATATATAATTTAATATAGAGATGACTGACAGAATGAATGGAATAACAGCCGCGCCGGCTTTGGCACGCATGTACAAAGAGAAAATTACGGGTTTCGGAAACGGTGAAAAGTGGAAGGAAATAAAAATAAAAAAAAAAAAAACGACGCAAAGACGAAGAATATTTTTTTGTAATAAAAGTCGGACGGGCGGAATACGGTGGACGAAAAACACTCGTATTGCAACGGACGCGCGCATAATAATATTATACAGTCGATTGCAGTTTGATAAACGTTTCTCGTTTCTTGTTTTTTTTTTTTTATTAAATTTTTTAATATGTTTTTATTTCCACGACCTCACGCTGTACGATTGGCGCAAATATTTTATTCGTTGTGTAGAATAATATATCCGAACTAAACGGCGCCAAAATTTAATGTTGTCATATTTTACATTACGGCCAAATGTATGTATGGCTCTGCTTATCTGATTAAATAAATTATTGGGTGACAAATTTCAATCGCTCGCAAGATTTATGTTTTATTTCTCATAAAACATTCGGCCTGCGGTAGGTACCTCCGCGTATCATAATATTATTATATAGGTAGTTGGCGGCTGTTTTAAAAAAAAAAAAATAAAAAAATAAAAAACAACTTGAATAATATTGTCGTGTCCAGCTAGCAGCTGTCATCTTAATTGATAAATTATTTTCAGATATTCGCATGGAAATTTATATATATATATATAGGCGTTCGAATATTCTTGTCCGTAATATATTTTATTTCGACCATTAGCATAATACGAAAAGAGAAAAAATAAAAAAAAAACTAAAATCTGAAACTCTTAATAAAATTAGTAGTACGTGGACGAATACGAATTATTATTTAGGCATTATACGAACAAATTATTTTGTTTTTCGCGCATATATTTCCATTGTTTAACGTGTATCTAATTTTTTTGTAATATTTCACAAATCGGTTTTCATTTACAACGTAATACACATCGTAGTTGAATTGAATTTTTCAAGTTTCTATCGTTATAAATTCGATTATGGACATTCAAAATAAATTCTAAAATAATCGAGCAGAACTCAATATTTCATTTAAACCGCTGCTTTATACGCATGCGTCCGTATTAGCAGTGTTCCGCTTGTGTTTTTTAGCGTTTTAAAATTGTTTCGCTAGTTAATATTGAAATTTGAAAAACTATTGTCAAATTCGTATCTATTGATGTTCTATGTGTTACATATTACATATGGACATATGTTTTAGGGGGGAAAACAGATAATTATTGTAAAACTCAATGGCCTCTCCACACTATAGAACTGCTAAAAACTGTATAAACACGTCATAAATAACATTTAAATTGAACGCGTCCAGAGTTAGAAGTTGTTTTTTTTCGGCCTTTCCCGATCCGGATTCGAAATTCGGCCATTTGATTTGATTATTTATGAAAGGGTCTAGTCTCAATTTTTTTTTTTAAAAAATGGCAACACTGAAGTAATTAATTAAAAACTCATAATCCTACATTTGAATAAGTATGTTGTCTAAGAATTTGTGATTTTTTCATTAAAAACTGAGAATAAAAAAAGTGTTTTTTCTAAAAGCCCCTTTCATAAATAATTAATTCACTTGGAGTCGCCCCTTGCAGTAACCCTCGGCGAACACTTATTAATTAGGGAGCTCCTTATACCAAACATACTTATTCTAAAAATGTTTAAAAATAATTTCCACATTCGAATAATTTTCTTCGGAGTCGAAAATTTCTGTGTTGGGCTAGACGACGATGAGTTATGAGTTAAACTCTAGTTTTCTGATAAGGAATAACGAGAGAAATTTAAAATGAAATGTATGTCAAGTTATTTTGCTTTGCTCGCTGATTATCAAAGTAAATGGTTTTTTTTACATTTTTTTGTAATATTTAATTTGATTTAAATTGGTATATCGACTTTATATAAAACGTGTATTCCTAATTTAATTTAAATTTAACGTTCGTACGTATAATAGAAATATTTTATATGAAAAAAAAAAATTAGGTTTTCTTTAGATTTTCTCAGTCGAACGTTATTAATTTGAATTCAATTATAATTAATAACAATTTATGATTTACCGGTGAAAATAAAACAATATTATTATTATTTTTAGTAACATTATCCACTAAAATTCTTGAATTTTAGTAAATATTCGACGGTAAAATGATAAGAAAAAAGAAAAGAAAAAAAGCAATTTCCACGTTATCCTGCTTTATAAACCCGTAATACTAATACAATAAAAAATTTGAAATTGTCGTAATAATTTTATGTATTCATTATGATAATGTATTCGTATAATACATATTATATACGTGTGTTAAGCAAGCGACGAGAGTCGTTTTTAAGTACGCGTACACCTCTGCACAACACCGGAGGAGAGTGTTTTCAATAATACAATAATGACGTAGACGCAAGAGGCTTTTCTTTTTTTCTTTTTTTTTTTTTTTTTTTTTTTTTGTCAGTAGCTGTCACCGTTTCGTAACGCAACACGTGGACGGGTTATGATGGAAATTCGGGTTTTTTTTTTTTCCCCCCTTTCATTTCGTTGTTGTTTACCGCGGGATTCACCTCCGGTATTAAACGTCACCATCAACGTCCGCGCGAAATAAGTTCGCCATTACATCGAATACGGACCGTGGAAATAATTACCCGATGTCAGAAATCCATTAGTGTACCCCGCGAGACTCGCGGAGAAAGTCCTGACGTCAATTGGGTATACCGCGGGAAAATGCATATATATATATATATTGTTAAAAAGAAGAAAAAAAAAACCCGTGTGTTTTAAAATATCGTACGCGTGCTCGTACAACGATATAATAACACTGTCTGTATTTGTTTAAAAAAAAAAAAAAATAATAATAATAATATTGAAACTAATTATTATAATAGTATAGAGGTACATATATATATATATATATATACATATATTTTAATATACGAATGCGCGGGCACAAAGAGAATATCGCCGCGTCCAATGAAAATATCCGTCTGTCGTCGCATATCACATTATGCGAACGAAATCATTATTATACCTACGATACGATTTGTGGTTTTTTTTCCCTTCTTTTTTCTTTTTTCTTTTTTTTTTTTTTTTGATATCCGTAACTATTATAAAACGATATGATATGACGTGTACACAAACGGATAGACGGCCGCGATGACGACGAGGGCGATCAACAGGTCATCGTCGCGACGGTGGTACGTATAATGCGGTTTTTTGGGATAATATATATATATATATATACGTTTAAAGATATTTTAATATTTTAATAGATATCGCGCGAGTGTTTTTTTTTTTTTTCGTCAGACGATGTGATTTCTACATAATATTCTATTGGCCCGTCAGCAAGATTTTAATGTCTAAATTTCTATTAAAAAAACAACCGTATATATATATATATAGAGAGAGAGAGAGACGAATGGGGCGGGGGGAGGGGGATGGTTGTGGCGAACGGACGGGCGGACGGACCGGAAAAGAAGAAAAAAAAAAAAATTATAATAATGATAAATTAAAAAAAAAAAAAAATGGAAACAAGTACGTATGTATATAATGTATACGTAAAATACGAGAAACGAGGCCAAAGTTCAACTGCGGCGTAAAAAAAAAAATAAGGACGTACGGGAATATACCCCCGGTACCTACCCGTCTGTCCGTTTGTTATTATATGCCTATTTATGCCTCTTTATGCCTCGTATATTGGTGGCCCGAACATCCAACCGGAACACGACTGAGGGGCCGGCTGCCACTAGCGCGCATAATATTTATTTTATAATAAACGTATAAAAAATCCCCCTCTCGACCCCACCCTCGGCCACTCGTCGTTCCTCACCGGCCGTCTCGGTACCGTACAAATAGAGTCATAACAAGACGATGGATAATTTACATAATCCAATAATGGATTTACAAATGGTCCGTTGCGTATGATAATAATAATAATAATAATAATAATATTATTATTATTATTATTATAATATACAAGAGAGCAGACACCGCGGCCGGCCGGCAACGATATCAAAGACGGGTAGCTGATTATCATAATACAAGACGCGTACACCTATACATATATATATATATATATATATAAATATAAATATAAATACAAATACATATAATGATATATAAATGTATTATACACGCCGACGATGTTACGACTACTGTCTCGGCTACGGCAGCAGCAGCATCTGTCCCGGGCACACGAACGCAAGAGACGATGTAATAATAATGATAATAACGATAATAATAATAATAATAATAATAATAATGATAATAACGACAACGAAATGAGAAAAAAAAAAAAAAAAAATTATGATAAAACGAATCCGCCGCCGGCCAATTCTTCTTTTCGCGTTTCGATAGCCGCAAACGACCAGACCGACCCGTAATATTATTATTATTATTATTATTATTTTATTGTATTTCAGACGTACTGACCACCGTCGACGATAGTACGTTTTGCATATTACAACACAAATTGTAGTCGGGCGAACTATGCGTTCCCCGGCGCCTGACTGATATCGAAATTACGGTTAAAGAGTGGATTTTTTTTCCCTCACTTTTGAGACCGGCCATGCCGTTAGTTTAAAAAAAAAAAAAAAAAACCACCTCGACACAGGGCTCGGCGCCGCCGCACAGCAATATTACCATTACACTTCCTCCTGCCAATCTACAATCTAGGTTTTCGGACAAAAATGATACCGTTACGGTTTATCGATAAATAGGTTTACGTGGTTTTCGGTAAAAAATTTACCGATCGACGGCGTTAACAATAGAGAGCTAAGACAAAAAAAAAAATAGTAATAATATTAAGATCCCGAAATCCGGTCGTACACGCAATATAATATTTTGTTCGGAGTAACCGGTGCAATATTATGCAGAGTGGCTTTATACAATAATGTCGTGATTAATGACATCGCAGACGAAACGGACTCGGTGCAGTGGTGCAACGGTATCGACGTCGGTGAGTTGGTGTTTTTTTTTTATATTTTTATACGCACATGCGAACGTATATGACAATTTAGTATTATGACCGCACGGGTTTATAATATGTTTAAATCGTATATACGCATATATAATATGACAAACTGTATATACAATGGCCTATACCATAGATCCGAGCGGCGCACGGGTTGCCCATAGGTTAACTCTCTAATAAATAATAATAAAAAATAAAATAAGAAGAGGAGAAAAAAAAAAAAAGAAAAAGAGAAGAGGCACAAGGGTCGAGGGTCAATACGATGATCAAAATCTCCGTACGGTGTAGCCTACCTGTATATATATAATATTATAAGTACTCTGGCGCACTTGTGTAATAGGATTTCAACAGTATTGTTAGGCCGTATTATTTTATATTATTATTATATATATATATATATATATATATTTTTTTTTTTTTTTTTTTTTTTTTTTTAATGAACCGCGCACAGAGGAATAATATAATATTATGAAAATAATGGTAGGTTTTATGTCTCTCCGAAGGCGACGACGTTCCGAGTTGCGCGCGTGTGCGTTGTGTGTGTGTATACAGGTGGTAATATACATCGGACCGGGAATCGAAAGTCTTAAGTCACCGCTATGAGGCTAAGAGGCGGCCCAAGGTGTGGTCAGATCATATTATTATCATATTGTCCGTCCTATAAATTACACGCAGGTACGCCGCATATGTAATATTATTACGCGTGTTCTATAATATTCTGCGGCAGATTCACCACGTCGCCGGCCTTATCAGTGTACTGGCATCGTCGTCGTCGTCCGCGCTGCGCCGCATATCATAACAGGTGTGTGCGTGTGCGTGTGCAGTGTAACCCGAACCATAAACGTGGTCGATAGATAATAAATACGGTAGTTAGGTTATATTATCCCGCAGAGATTACAATCGTTTCGTGTGATTGATAAACGAAACGCGTGTAAAAAAAAAAATACAACAGTTGCGGTGGTGCACCCCCCCACCCCCCCTGGGGGAGTGGTTGGCGGGGAGGGCCGATATTATATTAAACTCCGAGACGAATTGCGCGTCCGCATTATTATTTTATTATTAAAAAAAAAAGAAATAATAATAATATATATATATTTTTTATTTTTTTTTTTTTTACATTATGTAAATGCACTGACTGAACTACGGATCGTATTAAAAACAAAACAAAAAAAAAAAAAAAAACCAATAACATAAATACACAGATTATACAAGTGTTAACGTTATTGAACGCGCTGCAGAACCATTACGATTTATATATTTTCCATGTAATTGGATTTGTTATTTATTTTGAAATCGAGTTTTTTACACTCTTCCGACCGTAATAATAATTATAATAAAAAATCTCGGACGATAAGATGATTCCTTTGTATATCAGTTTAGTGTCGTAAATAACGGTATAATTATATACTCGTACGAAAACCGACTCCGAGCATCTTTTAGGCGGAGATTCTATAATTTCGCAATTGAAATACACATTAATATCGTATGCAAATCGTTCGCAAGACGGTTTTTTTTCCCCTGTAAAAACTACAAACTACACGAGTACCTATATTATGATGTCGACTCGTTGTATTTTTTTTTTTTTTTTTTTTTCATTTCCACTCGCCAGTCTCGTTAGCAAATACATTTATACTGTATATGAATAAACATACAAAATACAGTCTTGTAAAAAATCTATTAAATGTACTTTTTAAATGCATTTAAAAGAAAGTAATCGAGTACAAATACCAATATCATAACCATTATTTACCATTATTCATATATTATAATACGTGCAATAATTTCAGTATGTCTAATGGCAGCCAGGGTCTGTATGAATTATCGCTTATCTATTAAAAAAGGAACAGTATAATATGAAAGTAGCCTACAATGCCGATAAAAAACGTATATATGTATATATCGACTTGAGTGTGAATTAGTGATGGGAAAAATCTGGATTTGTCGAAGTTTGAGAGTCCCATATTTATCGTATATCCGGATTATTATCCGAATCCTAATCTCGGTTTTTAAAATTGTGATTTTATATTCTTTAATTAATTTCTCATAAAAACTATTATTATTATTATTATTATTATTATCGTTAATAGCATTAAATACGATTTTACAATTAAAAAAAAAAATATCACAAATAGAAATTTATTTTTAAAAACAAGTAAAAAAAAAAAAAAAAAACATACATATTACACTATAATTTATGTATATAAATATATTATACATTTTATATTATATTCTAATATATTACTAGCTGACCCGGCAAACGTTGTTGTTTTACTTATAAAAATACAAAATTTCGGATTTTGGAATTCATATCATAAATTTTTGGATAATCCGGATTTATGTCACCATCACTAATTTAAATACGGACAATTATAAAATCCTATGAGATAGTAATATTATAACACTGTTCAAATACTTATTTCGAAAACTTTACGTATTTTTTTTTTATATTCGTATAACTGAGTTAATATTTATGTTGAAAAGGTTATGTATATATAAAAAACCCATGTATGCTTTATATTTAAAACTAGTTCGTTTACTTAGATTGCACATAATTACGCGTGCCAATCGTTCGTAATAAATCGATGATATTTTATGATAAAATCGAAAATGGGAAATTTGGTACACGGGCGTGCCTATCGTTGTCGTTGGTTTGTACACATAAACTCGGTACTCGAATACTTTTCAATGTTGTTCCGGTCGTTTTGTTAAAACAAGTTCATCAGTTAAAACGATCAATTGCAACATATCGTAATAATATAACGTATAATATATCGTCAAAACTCGTGTGTATGTATCCGTTTTTTTAGCGAAAAAAAGCTATTAGTTTTACTAAGATACGATTCCCCTCCCCCCCCCCGCGAAAACCTTTTATCGGTCGGTTAAAAAACGATGCTGTACCTCGAAAGACGCGGATTTTTCGTTCGGCGGTATATTATTTGAAAAACACTTTTCTACATTGCCGCGAGTATTACTAAAATATTTAAAAAAAAAAAAAAAAACTAACAACGCATTAGACGATACGTCGGTTTTACGTTTGACGGTTTTATGGGGTTCATTGGCTAATAGCGCGAAAAACACGACCAATCAATATTACCTTAAATATTTAAATCGTTTTAAATCGTTTTTTGATTGCAATAATTTCAGTAAATAAACTAAATTACCCTGTGTCCCCAGCTTTACATGTAATATATATATATATATATTGTATTATTATCATCGCGACTATTAACATATTATGGACAGTGTTGTCGGCAAAACATTCAATTCAATCGGATTTTTTTATGTTTTCAGATGAGTCAGCTGTGTCGTGTTTGCGGAGAACCTGCCGCCGGATTTCATTTCGGAGCGTTTACTTGTGAAGGATGCAAGGTAATTTATTTGATTAAACATAATAATAATGTAATAAAATCGTAATATTTTAATTGACGCAAATTAACTCATTAAAAAGAAGATGAAAAACGTGCCTTACGGTCTTATCAGATCGATATTAATTTTTCGAACCACGCTCGCCAAAATGTAATAATATTATAATATTATAGACGTTACCACGTTTATTAAAAACGTTACGACGTTATATTCGGACACGAACACTCCCATCATGAAAAAAAAAAAAAAAAAAAATTAAATAATATTGTCTGATGTGATGTATATATATATATGTACACACACACACACACACACTGTACACTATGGTCGTGTAAAATACAAAAACCCCGAGGTAGACCGTCATCAAGACAAATATATATAAAAAAATCCATTATTTTTAAGGGGCCCGAAACAATATTATATTATGACTTCGAGTATTAGAGTGTCGTAACATCAAAACGGATATACAGAACATGCAAACTTGTGCGCATACAATCCCACGAGGATGTGAATTTAATTCTCTCTGTGCCGTTAAAAAATAAAAAAAAACCGTATACACGACGACTATAGCGAGAAATGTATTGGTTTTTCTTTTTACTGTTGATTAACAACATTTCTACGAGAAATATTGCTCCGATCCATCAATATTCCGGTAGAGAATTTTGTCTAGTTGCTGTATTGACGAGATCATTTTTTTTTTTTTTTTGATTTTCTCTGCGTAGTTTATTTTACGATTGATAAAACCCGGGGAAAAAAATTTACGGCTGCTGTTATTTTTGATTTAGTTTTTTTGTTTTTTTTTTTCTTGTATTTATTTGATTTTACGTGAATACAATTTTTCGCCCCGTCAAAAATGCTCGACGATTTCATCACATTTTGTCCATGAGAATTTGTATTTTGTGGCAGTAAAAAAAATTGTCGACCTTTATGTAATTTTTTTTTAATTTTTTATTAGCGTTTAAGTTCAAAGTTCGACGAAAATCGTAAAAATCACTGTATATAGCGTACACATTTTCCGATTTGCGCGGATAAAATCGGTTCGGCTCTAAAACGATTGACCGTCGCGTACAGGTGTATAAACGAATTTCGCGCCTCTACCTAACCCGAGTATTTTTTTTTTTTTTTTATAAATAAAAATGTCTCGGATAGTACAAACTAATATTGTTTACCGGGATAAATAAAAAGACTAAAGGGAAAATCGTATTATTCGAACGGTTATACGCCGCCGCGGTGACTATAGAAATAAGACGCCGACGCCGACACGTTTATACCGCGCGTTCGCGGTGGCGCGTTGTTGTTTTTTTTTTCATTTTTAATTTGTAAACGGAAAAAAAAAAATAAAAAATACATTCATCACACGCGTCCGGCATTCGCCTTCGATTATCCGAGACGCTAAATAGAGACTCGTATATATATATATATATATGTACAGGTGCCGTCGCGGGAATATTGCACAAGCTCGACCGGCCCCGAACAATTAATAACGACGCGGTTATTGTAGAGAGGAGCACGAGGCACGGCGAAATGGTTTTTATTTTTTTTTTTTTTTTTTTTTTTTACGATCGGAGATAATAATAATATTATTAAAACTCACGTTAGACTTCGTCGTCGTCGTCGTCGTTCGACAATTATGGCTAATTTATGTTCCCCCCACGTCTCCCCCCACCCGCCCCATCCACCTCCCCTACACCACCTGTTCGACAGTCCGATCGCGGCAATACTTTTATAAATAACTATTACGTGCAGGACGGATTTTCAAAAGACACTTTTACACGATCTATTCGATTGTTACGCAAATAATTTTTATGCCTCGTATCTATTTATTATTATTTTTTTTTTAATTTTACTTTTCAAATTAAATATTGCGCAACCGTCGTAACGATATTTTATCAGCGTCCCCGCGGCCGTCGAATCGAATCCGTCCGGTAATTTTACACTTCCGGATTTTATAATTCAAAATATTTTATCGGAAAACCGGCCGGCGAGGTGTGGCTCGGAACCACTCGCGTGTTTCGCGTTTATGTTTTACAGGAAAAATCATATCTCACCCCCCCCCTCCGCTTAGAACTATGCGATTTCGATCATTTGTTTTCTACCGGAAAGCAGGACAAATTCCGGAATTTTACTTTCAATTGTGTAGCCAAAAACAACGGGGAAATATTAGTTAAAAAAAAAATTGGTGAAAATCTCTCGTATTCAAACTGCCGAATTACAACGTTCAGAAATATAATTTTCAAAATACGTGTCCTGTAAGAATTCATTATTTATCCGAAAATAACAATCGAAATCGAATCACTCTAAAGGGCACGCGAGAGATTTTCCCTGCAGACCATGTTTTTTTGAGCATAACAAAAAATGCATATCGCGTGAAGGCACCTAAATGTTATTATAAAGTCGTTTTTTATCTAAATCAACCGGTTATCGAGTTTAAAGTTATTACTACAAACGTAACTTTCCGACTTAACACCAACTTTTTAACCGGTTTCGAATATATTATAATTCCACGCGAGAGTTATCGGTATTTTTCATAGGATCTTCTTTTCTCGACTTTGCATATTTTATTTATAAACGAATTCAATATCGTATATACCGCGGCAATGCCGATCACGAAACATTGATTCCCCGAGTGTTTCTCGTATTTTTTCTCTCGTCGACCGGTAATTTTTATGTATTATTATAATATTTTTCGTAATTACAATAAATATCGACGGTACGTATTAAAATATATCATAAAAAAAAAAAAAAAAAAAAAAAGAAAAGAAAAACGACGGTTCTCTTGCCACGCCAAAGTGCCATAATTCGTACTTTAAACGCCCTACGCGTCGCGTCTACCCACCATAATGTAATATAGTTAATTTGAAACGAAAAAAAATAAAAAAATAAAAGAAGAAATGATAATATTATATGTTTCTCGAGATATTTCACAATCTTGTATTCCTAACTCGCGAGCACGTTCACTAATATCACCTACATCTGCAATATCGCTGCTGCAGTGCAGTCTGAGCGTATATTTTTATTTCGTAATAAGATTATTATTATACGGGTATGGGTTTATCGAGCGGCTTGCCTCAGTCTAGAAATCGCGATTTCCGCTGAATAATTCATGGCCGAATGGCTATATTTTTTAACAATAAAAAAAAAATATATATATATATATTCACAAATCTATGAAATAAATACGAAACTTAGCCCGGGGTATTACAATTGGTTATGCGTATTGACGACCGGTTTCGATTAAAAAAAAAAAAAAACATCATAATCAATGGGCAATAGTGCCATTTTGCGTTGCGGTTTCGTTTTCGTTTTTTTTTTTTTTTTATTATACCTCGTTTTGTGTAGATACACCGGACAAAAAAAAAAAAAAAAAAAATGCCGGAAATATGATTAATTGTTGCAATAAAAATATTTTTAGTGTTGTCACCAAACAAATCCGAGATTTCACACCGATGGAGTTAGTGGGAGGCACAGTGGGCACGCGAAATGATTTATAGTTATCGATCTTATTAAAAAAAAAAAAACTGTTGTCACGTTTCGGTAATCTAAACGATAATATTATTTCGGTTTTACATCCAATAGCGTTTAAAAATCCCGTTTTGCTATACGGTTTTCGTTTCGGTCGTTAACGATAATTGTAATCGAATCGGCAATTTCAAAAACCGACACAAGTCACTGTGGTTTTGCAAAATTATTTTTTGTCAAATTCGATAATTATCATATATTATGCCCTATGGCCAAAAGTTGAATATTTTTTAACCAACAACACGGGTACCTTACAGATAAATAGGCTTAAACAGGTAAATATGCAAAATAAGAAAAAATTTACTCGGACAAATAAAGTTTTCCCGCGATTCCTCTTCGTATCATTTGAAATTTGATTTTCGCGTTCGACCCGCATTTGGAAATACCGTTTTATAAATGCAATCAGGGCCCCTGCAAGAGGGGGAGAGGATGATTAAACCCGCAGTACAGGTGCCAGTTGAAATTTAATTCGAATTAGAATCGAATACAAAATTAATTGTACAAAAATACAAATGGGATTTATGTGAAAAATATGAAACATTACATTCGAAAACAATATATTGTTGAACATTTCAATAAAAGTATTGTAATGCCACCGCTTGAACTATTTAACTCTATTTACGCGGGAAATGCACAGACAATATTCGGCAACGCGAGTTTTATTAGTCTCCGTGCTATTCCGGTGACTGTAGTAGAATCAGAAAAATCATTCAGAAAGTCGAGATATTAACCAAAGACGTGGCGAAGAACAAAACCGATTAAATCCATTTGCTCGTTTTTGTATAGAGAACGTATTTACCGCTTTAACAATACATTTTGATGATGTCACAACTGAGTTCGTTAAGATCAGAGCCCGTGAAATACAATTTTAATTATTATTCAATATGGTGGAATTAAAAAAAAAAAAAAAAAAAAATACCTATCCATTTATAATGTTTTGCTCATCGCCAAATTATGGGCCCGCACAAATATTTACTACATGAGCCCGAAATATGATGTGGGGGGCCCTGAATGACACGATCTCGTATACGTAGCAGCTAGGTGGGATTTCAAATTTATGTCGATTCATCACCGTGCTAATTCAATCGTTTACCGATAATGTTAGTATTATAAATTTTATGTATTTTTTTTATAGGATGCCAATTATACGCAATGTCTTTTCGAATGAATACCGTTTCACAATTTGTCGATTCACGACCGTTTTAATTAAAGCGCATCTCGTTTAAAAAAAAAAAAAAAAAATGTGATTAAAAAATATGACGAATCAATCACACTATTATCATATTTTCGGTAGGCATCCCGCGTCTCGGGCCGACTTTCAATATATTATTTTATTTCGTGTTATAAAAACATAATATTGTAAGGTTTGGAGTAACATTCGGTTTTGCACATAGTATAAAAAAAAAAAAAAAAAAAATCAAAAACCACATTTATTTTATCTGAATACATTAATATATTAACCTGATCTATGGTGGGGGTGGGTGGGAGGGTTCAAAGAGGCAACTCCTCCTATCTTTTTTTTTTAATAATTCAATTTCGTCTACAATTAATTATATAAAAAATATGTGATCATTTTTCACGCAATACTGCGAATATTTCGACCGGGCGACCTTGTATTAAAAAATTGAAGGTTTTTGAAAGTGATAGGGAATACTGAAATACACATTTGGCGATACATTTTAAATCCCTTTCAAGCGATCAATTTGGCTAAATTTTTTTAAAACAGAATCACCAGATTCGAATAATCCTATTAGCGACATTGTGAATGAATTACACTATATTTTTCTATCTCAAAATATACACGGGATCTAAAGATTATTTTTTTAAAAATAATATGATTTTTCAATAAATTCAAAACCTGTTAAAAATGAAGAAATCGATTGGCTACTGTTTTACCGGGAGGGGGAGGGGAAGGAGGAAATATTTTAGTAAAAGACAATCATAATGTTATACATACGTTTTAAATTTTTCAATAAATCGACGGCTGTCTATCGAGTGATTTTTGAGATAGGAAAAAAATTGCGTAGATCAAAGTTGCCTTAGAAATAACAGGATTATTCGAACGTGTTATTAGAAAAAGGTTATCGGTTTAAAAAAGTAAATCGTAGTGTGCACCGAAGAGGTTATACTATTTAAATTTATTGTAAATGTGTATTTCAGTTACTCCGTATCGGCTGACATATTTGGAATAACCTAAAAAAATAATTACGCTGTATAAAAAATATATTGTTAGGGTTCCCGATAAATTTGCTCCCATGGTTCGAACCTCCTAGGAACCATTCTAGGGACGTGTCTGCCCTAACTTTATCTATTTTTGCGTTAATGTTTCAGTCGTTCTTCGGCCGAACCTACAACAATCTGGGTTCGATATCGGAATGCAAGAACAACGGCGAGTGCGTGATCAACAAGAAGAACAGGACGTCGTGCAAAGCGTGCAGGCTGCGCAAGTGTCTGGTGGTGGGCATGTCCAAGAGCGGGTCCAGGTACGGCCGGCGGTCCAACTGGTTCAAGATCCACTGCTTGCTCCAGGAACAGCAGCAGCACCACCACCACCATCACCAACAACAACAGCAACAGCACCAGCCGAACACGCTGAACCAGCAACCGCAACACCAGTCGGCCGGCGCCATGGCGATGCACTTTCCACAGCAACCGGCGGTGGTGGGATGCAGGCCGTTGCTGGAGCCGGGCCGGACGCCGCCGCCGCTATCGCTACCGCCGCCGTGGGCGGACGTTAAACACCACCTGCGCCTGGACGCGGACAACAATAATTCGGTGGCCGGCGACCTGAACAAGGACGGCGCCGGCAGTCGGTTGTCCGCGGCCACCGCAGCCGTCATGCAGGCCGTCCGGCCGGAACTGTTGCGGTGGCCGTCGCCGTTCTTCCCGGCGGCGTTCCCGTTCCCGCCACCCGCGCCGTTTTTCCTGGCCCTGCAGCCGCCGCCGCTGCATGGCCCCGCTGCGAGGTCGTCGCCGAGCAGTACGGAGTCTCACCGGTCTTCGGCCGCCGCCGACGACGACGATCACTGTAACGAGCGGCAGCAGCAGCAGCAGCAGCAGCAGCAGCAGCCACGGCACCAGCCACAGCACCAGCCGCCGCAGCACCAGCCGCAGCACCAGCCACCGCAGCACCAGTCGCAGCACCAGCCGCCGGACGTCGGGCCACTGTCGCCCGAAAAGCGCGTGCAGGCCACCGGCCGCCGCGATTTGCCGCCCGTCCAAGAATCGCCCATGGACCTGTCGGTGTCTGCCACCCGGCCCCTTCATCCGCCGTCGCGTTCCCCGTCCGCCTCCGATAGCGGCGAAAGAAGCGGCGACGGGGGAAGACGGTCGTCCGGCTCGAGCGCGACCGCCGTCCGGTCACGACGGAAACGGAAGCGAAGGCGGCGGCGACGCCTAGACGTCGCGGACGACCGGACGTCCGGTTCTGCAGAGTCCGATTCGGAGACGGACTCGGACGCATCGGGTTCCGACCGCGACGGCCGAGAACCGGCAAAAAACGTGCCCTTGGATTTGACGTTCAACCGATCCATGTAGACCGGGAGCGGGTCGATTTCGACCGAAGATCAAGTGATCGAATGGGTTGTTCGGTCGAAGTAATAAACGATAATAGTCGGCTGCGATCGCGCCCGAAAACGTCCGGATTACATTTTAAGAGGCACGGTTATAGTGGAAAAGAAGAAAAACGGTTTTTCGCATTTTGTTTTACGTAATCTCGATGTTCGTGTAAAATTATTCGGTATCGACGAGAAACGCGTATTTTCGATATGAGATTTTCCGACTCCCGGGGGCGCCAGTTCCCCAAAAACGAACGAGAAAAATCATTTTTTTTATTTTTTTTGTTGGTCGGGTTGATCCGCGACCGCGCGAATTGCGACTGCGATTGCCGTCGGGTATACATTTCGACGAAAAAACCGTTCGATCACTTGCCTCGGCCACGGGATTTTCGACGTCACAGAAACGCTAATTGGTCGATGTCGGTTACATCCGATAACGTTTAATACGTTGTCCGGTTTTGTTTTAATAAATCGGATTTGGCCGTCCGTCGATCGTGTGATCGATCGCGTTCGCCCGGCGTAAAACCACATGTAAATAATATATCTGTAATAAACCGAACATGATGTACGCACATGATAAAGTCTAACGGACCCGTCGTGTATTCATTTGTTTTTTTTTTTAATTTTTTTTGCTTCTTCTTTCGTTTTTCTCCATTTCCCGCTCCTCCGTCGGGGTGTCCTGTACACCGACCCCGCCGGAATGGTATGTGTCCCGTTCCTATATCGTATACCGCGTTGGTACCGATCGTTTTATTCGCCGCGAACATTTCGCACTTTGCCGTTTTCGGTAAAACGCCATTAGAATAATCACGGCAAATTGCCTAGGCACGAAGATAAACGACAACGATATGCACAAAACTAACGGAAAATTCGAGGCGCATGCGTGGAGACAGGAAGGATAACTAGGATAAAAATGATCGTGAGACAAAGACGATTGTCCGATAAAAGTTAGTTCAACGTCTCAATTGTCTCTATAGATTAAGATAAAAAAAAAAAAAAAAAAAAAATTAGCTAGTCACGTACGTCTAAGGCCATTATAGATAAATTAGTTTATACAGTTGAATCGTTTATCGGACGGTCGATAATGTTAATTTATCTATAAGATAAAAGACGATTGACAATCACTGGCGCACAACTTCCCGAACTAGCGACCGACGTTCGACCGTTCAAGTCCAGCGGAAATTGCGTTCGAAGTCAGGTTAGCGGTTGAGCAATCGCCCGGCAAACGATGAATATGGGGAGATTTCAGATTTCTGGACGAATGCGGACGAATACGAGACAGCCGGGTTGCCGAGCAATGCTTTACATTATGCATACATAATGTATTATGTATGCATACATGGGTATACAGAGTGTTTACTGACGCGTTCTGTCGAATACCTATACATTGATGTAATCGGTTTTTGCTGTTCCTGAGTTAGTTGGCGATTAATGTTGAATTTACACGGCATTTCATTCGAAAAATAATACAATATAATATTTTTTACCTCTCCCAATACGTTTGTTATATATATATATATATATATATATATAAACGAAAATAATACGAATAATAATGTCTGATGGTATTAAATTCGATTCAATATGTTAAAAAAAAAAAAAAAAAAATGAATAAAAATCATCGCTTAATCCTCTTTATATATTTCCAAATAGGTGTAAATTTTACGACGAGTGGGTTGGCGCGTATAAAATACTATTATTTTTATGTTCCAACGCGTGTAATATATTTTTAAATAATAAAAAAAAAAAAAAAATAATAATAATAGTAATAATAATATTGTTTGGGAAACAATATGATTAAGACCGTGGGACTAAATGATATAGCCGAATAAACATTTCGGATTTACATTACCGTTTTAATGCGCAGTGAGCATTAAAAACCATTAAAATATTTATGACGAGTACCGTCCGCGATTGGTGGTTTTTTTTTTGTTGGTTTTTTGTGTTCTTTCTTGTCGACATGGCGTTAGTATAGAAATTACGTTTCAGATGCGTTTCCGAGTTAAATAATTAAATGGTCGTAGACTATTCAAACGATTTTTCCTTTTCGTTTTTTGATCGTTTCTTTGGACGCACCTAAACCGCCGTGATCATATTTTCACTGTACAATTGTCGAAATCGCAAGGGTCGATATTATCGATGGACACCTCGGAAAACGTTTGAATACCGATAACCAAACACGATACGTTAACAACAACTGTAATTAACACAGTGGCCGCTATTAGGACTAAGTCACCGGAGAACATATCGCCATAAAAACGCACGTACAAGACGTGTTTTTTTTTTTTTTTTTTTTCTAATGCGAATATAATTACAATATAATACCGAGCACAAACCACACGATAATAAATCGACTTTTCTCGAATGTTACGATTACGTTAGGTTTGTTCGTTCGGAACATCCTCCGGATCTGTAAGTACACTTTTACCGAATCAATTTCATAATGTTTTTGGCGTATATTTTCTACGGTGATACGGACTGGTTGTTCGATTGATATTGTTACTAACAGCCTAGTCGTGTCTGTCGTTGACCTGGGCACAAAGTGTCGCAGGCCAGATTACAGGCGGGAAAGAAAAAAATGAAAAAAAAAAAAAAAACTGGTCAATACGCGCAGAAAATATACGGTAAACTTATCAACGACGGCTTATTATTACGATACTAAGCATTTTCATATGGACGATATGAGAAAGAAAGAAATCTGAATTTAACCGATTGTGCGTATTCGATATCCTATTTATCGTACATATAGTTTTGGGTAGAAATCGGTACAATACTTGATACCTATACGCCTTCGAACAATACTACTTAGTTTGTAATTTAGTAAAATATATTCATTTATTTATACACATTTAAAGTATATTATAATATGATAATACAAAGATAAAGCACCAAATCGTTTAGGTTTTTCGCCGTTTCGTTGAGCCCATGGAGAAAGGGAATGGTGGGTAGGTAATAATTGGCGCATTTTTATGAGTGGCCATTGATAAAAAAGCTAATATCAATAAAAAGCCGACAATATTTTGTAGGAAATTTGTAAAACATGAATGTGTTATTAAAAAAAAATAAAATAATAATAATATTCCAAGGGGGGGGGGTGGATAACCTCCCCGCCACGTTATCGTGTTCTTGTACGATAGAATTATTTTGCTTCACGTTTCTGAAAAAAAAAAAAAAAAAAAAAAAAAAAAAGATACCGAACGTATAGTTTTACAATTTAATAATATAACACGATGGAAAAAAAAAAATGGTACTTTTGGGAATAAATTCAATAATATCGATCCTGTAAATCTAGAATTATTATTATTATTATTATTATTATTATTATTTTTTTTTTATAAAAATCAACATATTTTATTAGATTGTATTTTGATAGGTCTTTTTAAAATTACTTACAAAACGTAGGTACAGACCGTTGGAAGTTGATTACGGTACAGGTTACGTACATAATTTAGTAATCTTACACAGCCAAAAGTTCAATCGAAAACCGTATAAATGGACATTTTTTTCAATATAAAATGGAATCGAATGGCCTTTAATAATCATAAATGTTTTGTAGATATTTATAATAACCGATATGGATAGCAAATCGCGGGCGCATCGGTGGCGCGGCAGCATTTAGGACGTGTAAGCGCAATTATTTTTACAACAAATTACACATTTTTTCTCCCCCTAGATTTTGCAATAGACGTATTCGATCCGTGCAAATGTGTAATAGAAATGATTGTGAAAATATACCTTAATAGCCACCGCTACACCGCCACAAGTGCTATATTATCGAAGAACACGTTAAAAAAAAAAGTTAATAAAAATTACGAAATAATTAAGAATACAAACATTACGTTTTAGACCTCTAGAACAGCGGTTCCCAAACTGTGCTCCGCGGAGCCCTTGTGGCTCCGCGATGGTTTCCCAAGGACTCCGTTCATTAGTACACAAAAATTTTTTAAATTATTTAAAACGAATATATATTTCATAAAAATCTCGTCAACACTCAAGTTACCATAATTCACCGATATACTACGTAAAATCCCGATAAGATAACTGTGTACAATTATTTAATTTTAGAATTAAGATAATACTAGAAACTAGATAAGTTTCCTTTATTATATGTATGTAAACAGTTCGTGTTAATTATGCTTCATAGAACACAGGCAAATGCAAATGAACGTTAAATATTTCTTGGGGCTCCACGAGAAACTTCTCCTTAAAAAAAGGCTCCGAGGCTGAAAAAGTTTGGGAACCACTGCTTTAGAATAACCGGTGTTGAATGTCCAAAACAATTTTTTTTTTTGAAAAATTCATTACTAACAGTTTCACGGTACGTCGTTTTTTTTGCAAATAATTATCATACTCCGGGTTCTATTTAGAATTTCATATTTTTAGTCCGGTTGTGAATTGTTTAATCGACATTTACAAGTATTAGCAAATGGATGTTCCGGTCGTCTATCACCAGTGAATTTTTAAGAAAATATATTAACTGTTTCGTTTCGGAATAGTACGGAATATATACATATTAGTAATTTGTTTTATATTAAATTTATACGAGAGAATTCAGATTAATCGGAATAAACGTTGACAGTAATTGGCAAGAGACGTTCATATTTTTTCTTTGTGTCTCCCCAGTCTATTTTTTTTTTAAAATTTTTTTTATTTCCAATGCGAAACGTGATTTATCTGTTTTACGTGCGCGCGAGAAACGAACGACGAAAATTGTGACATGTAACATCGAACGGGAGTTATCGTTAAAATATTATATTTACGTCGGCTCGTTATTTTATTCGTTCGTAATAAATTATCGTGTCGCGGCGTAATAAAACGTACTCGCAGTACTCGTAAAAAAAAAAAAAACCAAATATAATAATAATAATAATAATAATACCTGTACATAGTACGTATTATATAAAACGACACGAAGCGATAATATTGTTCGAAAGTCCGGCGGAAAAGTAATTTTCGCAACGGTTATGCGCGCGAGCGCGTCCGTCGTACAATTTTTTTTTACGACCCGCCGGAAACGTTCATGGAAGAATATATTAGAAAAAAAAAAAAAAAAAAAAATGTAAGTAATAAATTGCAATAATATTAATTTCCAATCGACGTGCGCCCCGTTAATTGTTAATTAAATTAAACACACGACTCGACGCGGTCTTTTCGATTAACGATTTTCGAGTGACAAACGTATACTGTGCCCGCAACGCAATATTATTATAATAATAGTACAGCACATTTTATTTCGATTAAAACCGTAGGTTAGGTTAGGTTTTTTTTTTTTTTTTTTAAATAGGACATATTGTGTACTGCACACCGTGGGTAGGCCGCCGTTGTAGGTGAGAATGTAACGGATCGAATACGTCTATTGAAAAATCTAGAGGGGAAAAAAATGTGTAATTTGTTGTGTTAATCAATTGCGTTTACACGTCCTAAATGCTGCCGTGTCACCGATGCGTCCGCGATCTGCTATCCATATCGGATATCATAAATATCTACAAAACATTTATGATTATTAAAGGCCATTCGATTCCATTTTATATTGAAAAAAATGTCCATTTATGCGGTTTTCGGTTGAACTTTTGACTGTGTAGATTACAAAATTATGTACGTAAACGGTACCGTAATCATATTCGAACGGTCTGTACCTACGTTTTGTAAGTAATTTTAAAAAGACCTATCAAAATACAATCTAATAGAATATGTTAATTTTTATAAAAAAAAAAAAAAAAAAATAATAATAATAATTCTAGATTTACAAGGATCGATATTATTGAATTTATTCCCAAAAGTACCATTTTATTTGTCCATCGTGTTATGTAAGGGGTTACGTCATCGTTGCAATCGCGAAAACGATTCCGTGCGGAACTCGGCAAGTTTCGTAGTATTTGTCAGTGTTTTTTTCCCTCCATTTCTCGCCGAGTTTACCCGGAAATAATCGACAAAAATAAAACCGATCATTTCCGTCATTTATGGCCGGTTTTTTTTTTTTTTTTCATCAGGCGGAAAATCCGCATCTTTTACGATACGGCACGAACGAATCGGATCTTTTATGCTAACCGAAAAATTGTTATTCGAGCAAAAAAAAAAAAAAAAAATCACATCTCCTTAAGCATGTTCGCTACACTTTGTAAATCACGTAACCGCGCACAACGAAAATGGATTGTTCGGGGAGTAAATTGCAAATATCGAATGTTGAGTCCGAACGAAATGTGCCGCAGTATGCGGACAATACAGGGAAAGTCTGATTGTCTTGATTATTAGAACTGGCAGTTTATTTTTTTTAGTTTAAAAAAAAGGCGTAAATGCCTCAGGGGGCGATCAAGCCGCAAGGAACACATTTCCCGGCGTACCTGGGTTATTTTATATTTCGAGAAGGCGTTGGCCGCGTCAAATAGCTGAAGACAATTGGGAGCTCTCGAATTTTGATTTTGCTGTTATTACCAAGGGAAAACAATCCCTTGAGACTCAATTGTATTCGCTAAATGAAACGCACAGACACCGGAGAGTCCGATATTTTCGCCGTTGTCACTGTATGTAACCGACACTGAACATTGGCGTTTTTAATATGTTCGAAACCGCGTTGTCCTCGATAGAATGTCCGCCGAACTCAACTCAGATGTAATATATATATATATATATATATATATATATATGCATGAAACGAATTTGAGTTAAAGCATTATTGTAGATGCGTTTTAGGTGTACTTAAAATTCTATTTGAATATTTTGAATTATTTAATGTATTTTAAACTATAGGTACACACATTCCATGTACGTGTATCCTTTTTAAAAATATTCGAACACACTTAGCACAATACGTGCGTGGACCTCGCCCGTATTTAATTGATTAATTGTTAATAACCGGGTACTTAGCGCGAACAGCGTACGTTTAGATTATTGCACGCAGTAAAACATCTTAATGGCCCGTTTAACGATAAATACATCACTAAATATGCCTACGTATCAATTGGATTAGTGTGTAAATAATTCGTATGCAGAATGACGCGAAACATAATAATATTTTGAAATAATAATTTAACCTGACCACCGATTGCCACGAGGACCTTGTAATAATAATAATCACCTATGGGAAAAATCATTATCGTTATTAATAAGGTAAATTTTTTTTTTTTTTTTTTTTTAAGGCTTAGTCTATTTGGCCGTTCGTTGCATAACTACTGTCCATCTAGAACTTTAGAACACCTCACCCTACTAGAAAAAAAAAAAAATCTTAGTTGCACCAGTGCATAGACGTATTTCTATAGTCCTGATATCCCGAGGACTGGCGTAGTTGTGAACAATCGAATCGAAGGACAGATAGACTGATATGTAAACAGGCGTGAGTGAGAAACCAGGAACGTCAATACGTAGTTACTGAATGTACCGTCTAGCTTTTTATCAGTCTTACAAGACTGATAGCAGGCCACGTATGCAGGATGAATTTTCAGAGGGGCGGGGGAGTTTAAAATATTTTTAATACATGAACTAAAAATACATAATTATATTATTATTTAAATGATAATATTATACAGTACAAAATATAATTTAATAGCGTATACAAACTATAAATAACGAAAAAAAAAAAAATGGTTAAATACAATTTTAAATCGTAAAACAAAGTCCTAACCATGCGTGGCATTTTGGAAAAAGTATTGGAATACTTCGGTGGACTGATAATAAAGCTAAACCTGTTAGACGATCTTCACTGCAGCTATTCCTCAAATTCATTTCTTTAATTTTGGACAGAAAAAAATACACAATCATACTGACATAACGTTCAGAATTGACCGTAACTGCTCTTTCATTCTCTTCAAAGAACCATGGGCCAATAATGCCGATTGTGGATATTGTACACCAAACAGTCACACGTTCTGTATGCAGAGGCGGCTCATGAAGTTCTCTCGGGTTAGTGGGGCTCCAATATCGCATGTTTTGTTTGTTCACACATCCTGAAATATGGAAATGTGCTTCGTCACTAAAGAAAACAAGGGCGTCCTGTGGCAGGTTTTCGAGGAAGGCTTCACATGCATTTTTTCGCGCAACATAACCGCGTGGATTAAGTTGTTGCACCGCTGCCAATTTGTATGGGTGAAAATTGAGTTCCTCATGAAGAATTCGTCTCGCTGTGCGACTAGACATCCCCAAAGCAGCCGAATGTTTGTGTGCAAATCGCCCGGGGATTCGGCAAAATCGCCGCCTTTACCGTCCTTTCGATGTTTCCTGGCGTCCTGACGGTTCTGGAAGGTGCATTATGTTTCTTCTGCAAACTGCCGGTATCCCCGAACGTGTCCACCCACAGACAAATCGATTTCCGACCGGGTACACGACCTGCAGGTGCGATATTGAAATGGTTTCTGAAAGCACGCTGAGTTGCGATGATCGAACGGCAGAAAGAAAAGCAGGCCTCCACGGCGAACGCGTGCTCTTGTTTTGCCCACTGCATTGTTGACACTGAACTAGTTAGTTATAACGGAAACATTAGATAACGTGCTTTCGAACAAATCATAAACCAACGCTCTATTATTGATAGCCGCTCAGTTGCGAGAGTTTCAGATAAGGAAGTAACCACGCCCTAGCCTGTGACATGACCGTTTCCCATTTGCAGTAGCTAATAAATAAAAGAATACCCGAAACTGGTTTTAATAAAAAAAAAAAAGAAAGAAACAAAAAAGCCATTATTTGTATTCCCCATACTGATTGACGCTGCGTACCGTTACTGGTATTCGAGTACAATTGCCTAAATATAATATTTATTATATATTTCGCTTTTCAATACGTTGGCACGGATATAATCCGGAGGTTTCATTAACCCATTTGAACCCAGTGGCCTATATGTCTAGGACACCCTAAACAATTATTCTTATCGGTTTTATTTTTAGATTTTCCTCCATCAAATCGATTTAGATTAATAGATAACGTAATAACCGACCCGTTCACATGCAGTTTTATTTTGTTTACTCGTTCTTTACAACGTGCATTTTCGTACATTAGCTTTTCATAACTGAATAATAGCTTCATTATCAAAGTAAGTACAATGTATTTCTAATATATATATATATATTTTTATAAAACATATAAAATCATAAAAATTACTCTATATTATATTTTGATAATAGAAATACATTAATTTCATATACATTTTCGATTATTAGCGTTTAAATATTAGTGCCCTACATGTAGGTCACTGGAATATTCTGTAGCTTCATATATATATATTTTTTAGATCTTATTGCGTGAATGATATTATAAATTTGCTTGAGTCAAATGAGCTAAGTGAAGATACTATTTACTTAGAACCTCCGGATGATACATTTAACAACGTTACTGATGAAGACTTCGATAACGACGGACATACAGGTGATAAAAACCATTTACCTGCTAGTGTATTGAGCTAGTGGATCCAAGCTGCAGCGGACGCCGTCGCCGCAATATAGTCAAAATCGCCACTGTAAATATCGTAGTCTTAAGTTAGTCTTAAGCTAGGTTAGGAATGTACAGTAGTCTAAGCAGTGTTTGTTTTAAGAACTTTTGTATATTTATTTGTTTGAATTGTAGACTAGGTCGAGCTAAATTGTGAGCCTGCCCCGCGAAGGGGTAAACGGGATTTTGAAAAAAATAATTGTAGTTGCGTTTTTTAATAAACGATGGTGGCGGGCCCGAAATAATGCTGCGAGGCGAGTTCCCGGCCCGTCATCGATTCCACAAAAAAAAAAAAAAAAATCACTGATTAATAACGTGCACGCCGGGTTCCGGAATACCGTACGATTGCCCGATGTGGTAAGCTAAACTTTCCTTGCGCTCGGCGATACGTGCTTACTACTAACGGACCCTGAATATTCAACGACGCCGCACAACGGATTGCGGTAGACTTCTGTTCAAGGAGTTGCTGAAAACCTAACCTGTCATTCTAGAAGCTACTTTAATAAAAATAATGACATAAATCGACTCTAAACAGAAGTCGTACAAATAGCCGGGAATGAACGCAGGGACTCGTTACCTCAAATGTGCAACGACCCGTATGAGTCCGGAAGGTCTGGCTGGGCGTTGAGTCGGAACTGTCTCTATCGAGGTGTGAAAATCTTAATTCCTCTTATTTTTATATTGTCGATAGAATTGTGCGTGCTCGGATTGCAATATTTTGTACACGTCATAAAACTCTACGCAGAATTAGTCAACCGCTTCCGCCAGTATAGTACGCGTTAGGCTTTACTACACCAACAATAGTGTCCAAGATTTACTAACGATTTTGCACAAGACTGCCAAAGGTTTACCAAACTCCGATGTACACCGATTTCCGTTTAGCGATTTACCCTCCGAGTACATCTATTCACGATATTTTATAGTTATATCGCCCAGTGCCGTTTATTGTAATGATTTTTCGAGTTGGAGGGGAGGGGATGGTGTCTAAAATTTTAGGAACCTTAAAAAACCGTTTTTTTTTTAGAATTATTCACCGACAAAACAAGACATTGAACTTACTTTTTTTCAATTTACTATGCCATGCGTTGAATGTTAATACCGAATACTAACCGTTTATTTCACAAATTACCTTCTTATATTATTAACATTTAACATATTTAGGCAATCTTACTATTTATTAGTTTTAAAACATTGTCCGAGCTAAGACAAAGCCTAGTTTGTGGTTATCATTTTTACAACTCAATTAGTTTACTATATATACATTTTGGAATTTGGATTTTGAACGTTTAAAATGCATTTTTTAAAGGATTTCTCGGCCATTTGTGAAATTTAATTGTCTACTGCCATAGAACAACGTTTACCAGCGTTAAAATCGTATCGCGTGAGAACTCCTCGAAAAAATGAATAATAATTTTACTTTACGAATACGTCTGCAGCGGCGCCGATAGCGATAAATAATTTTTTTTTTTCTTCTTCTTCTTCTTTTCTTTGACTTTGGATCGACAGGTTATAATTTTACATTACCGATAACGATTGGTTATGTTTTCCGATACGGTGCATCGTTATAATATCATTATAATATGAATCACATTAACACGCACTATCGGACTTGTAATCGCTCGTATATATTATAAGTAATATTTTGCAAACCTCTCTTATTCTTTGTTCATTTCGTTCCGATCATATTATTTTTATTTACGACCGTCGCCGTATTCTCTGGGCCGCGCATTATTTTTTTTTTTATCCGCGCGCCACGTACCGCCGTTGTTGTGCGGTATATAATATAACGAGCGTTTCACATTGTTACCTTTTATGATTATTTTTTATTCAAGACGTTAATTAAAAAAAATATACATATATATATATATATATACCAAGGAAAACGATGCGATCATATTTGTATACCTATACGATTTTCCAAACACCCTATAGGAAAAAAAAATTATATATATTTGTGACACGCATAACTCAACATACACACATACACGGGCTCGCTCGCCGTTTGCGAATACTCAATATTCATACGGTTAGATTTCTCCGTCTCTTTCGCCCGTATACGCTTGTCCACCGTCTCCTACTCCTACTCTTCCTTCTTCTTCTCCTCCTCCTCCTCCTCCTCCACCACTGTATTATATTATAATACAATATTATTAATATTATATTATAAACGAGAAGACTTCTCGCGCGGTATAATATAAGTCGTATAATATTATACCAAACACCTACGCCGCCGCCGCCGCCGCCGCGCAACTATCGTAGCGTCGTGCAATCAATTATCGATCTCTGCCGATGCTCGTAAAACACGCGAAGCGCGTTTATTATAATGGCGGCCGGCCCGTCGTAAACGGAATATTATATATTACAGGTACGCGCGATGCGAGTAAACAGAGGCGTGTTTGTGTGCATATTATATGGAGGGATAAATAAGAGGAAAAAAAAAAAAAAAAGAAAAGAAAAAACCGAATACGAGAGTGTTGTATTTTACTGTGTATAATCTCGCGCCGCGGCCGATACACGAAATCCATCAGTCCGCGTAACTAATTTTGGCCCCGGCCCCGGTATCCGTTTATATATTATAGAGGAGAAACAAAAAAAAAAAAAGAGTAGAAATTATAGAACCGCCGCGGTTCGATTCGTACCCGAGTTTTCGTTTAGGGGGAAAAATAAAAAACGACGTTGAAATCGCGGCGGATTGCCGAAAAAAAAAAAAAAAAAACGCACACAACACCAACAACAATATTTTCACACGCCGCCGAATCCATTACGTCCGTATAATGTACGATTGCGCACGTTGATTTACAAACGGTACATATATATATATATATATTTAAATAGATTTCATTATATTATATATGCGAGCCGGTGGTGATAGATGTGAAAGGAAATTACTTTTTCGATCGTTTATCCAAGATAGAGAGAGAGAGAGAGAGAGAGAGAGAGAGAGTGAGAGAGAGACTTTAACAATATATAAGGTATAGGCGCGCGTGTGTAGCCCGTCGCCGGAATTAATAACAAGCTCGACGTTACGTTATATATTAGGAAAAAAATAAATAAATAAAAAATGGTCTCGACGATGGGGATGAGGAGGATGTGGGGCGGAGGAGGGGGAAAGATGAAAAAAAAAAAAAAAAAATAATAATAATAATCGACGTAGAAAAAGCGGCGGGTTTACCAGTCGTCCGCGCGGGTATTTGCATACGATAATAACAGAATCGGACCTCCTGGGTGCGCGACCCGATTCATCAACCGGTATTGTTCCATTTGGTCCGGGCCGCTGCCTCTTGATATACACGCGCGTACGGCACCTCCTTATATTATTGTATCGTCTTGAATTCTTTCGTACGCGTGTATTTCCTACGGCCGTGTCGTTATTGCCACCCCGGCGATATTAGTGTTGTTGTTGCCGTTGTCGTTACCATTACCCCCGGGGCTCGGAGGATGTCCATTAGAAAAACCAATTTTAATGATAAAAATACACCTTGGGTTTATATGGGTGGATCGCTGATTAAGGGCGGCCGCGCTGGAGCGGTGGCAGGAGCGGCATAGTGCGGGGGGCACCGAAGGCCAGTGGACCCGCGAATTAGTTGGGCCACAAGACGCCCAGGGTCAGCTCGAATTCCATCTGGCCCAGCTACTGACGGGCAACGGGTGCTTCGCCAGCTACATGCGCCGGATCGGTAAGCGCGTCGACCCTAGCTGCGCCCACTGCATATCCATTAGAAAAATTCGCTAATTATTCTTACGTCCAATTATATACGTTTATCATAGAAAAACCAATTTTAATGATAAAAATACACCTTGGGTTTATATGGGTTGATGGCTGATTAAGGGCGGCCGCGCTGGAGCGGTGGCAGGAGCGGCACAGCGCGGGGGGCACCGAAGGCGAGTGGGCCTTTTTTTTTTATTTTATTTTAAAACCGGCGATATCCCCGCCACCCGGAAAATTATGTGAGGCACTATAATTCGGGAGGCGGGTCGCCATCGTTTATTGACAAACGAACACATACAAATACGTAAAATTATAAAAAGCCCGTTTTCCCCTTCGGCGGGGCGGGCTCACATAAAATGGGTACAAGCTTCGCATCCCTACAGGGGAATGAGCATCGTCTGCGAGGCCGCGATCAACGACGGCAAATTGACGATTTGGTGATAAATAAACAATCAAATTAATCTCGCGTTGACTAACTAGAAACTTGTTTAATAGAACATGTTGAAATCGTAATAATCATATTGGGCACTTTTAAAAGTGTTACTGATAAATAAAATAATAAAAAAAAACTATTACTTATTATAATTATGTAATTCGTCCGGTGTTTTCGATTAACCGGAGAGGAATGAGATTTTCGAAATTTTACAAGGGGAGGGGGGGGTGTAGAGTAAAAAAAAAACAAAACTTGGGAATCACTGATGTAGACGGAGCATTCGCGCAGAGGACCGGCAGGCGTGGTCGGTCCGAGAGAGACAGACCGGTATGAAAACGGGCGTGAGTGAGCACAACTCCGAGGACTAAGAGGGCTAATTAAAACACTCCGTTTAGTCTTCGCGAAGAGCACCGCCCACCGGCACGCGTTATCGGACACATGTCGTTATCTCAAACCAGCCATTGGCAGTACCAAAGTGTTCAAAGTTCACCGGTTAAATACGAACGACAACGAAACCAATTATTGTTTATTGCTTCGAGAATAAATTTCCGTCGGTCGTATTTAATTTGTGTCCCGGACAAGAGTGTCCACTGGTTATGTAATCATACGGTTCGCGACGCTTGTCATTTCCGACCATAGAGCCTCGAAACGCCCCGAATCGATAACAGAAAACTGTCCTTGATAACGCATGTTTAGTTATAAAGTTTAAACGTATAACTGCACTGTCATGATGATATCCGTATATCATCTAATAATTAAAAAAAAAAAAAAAAACAAGATTAAAAATATTCATAAATGTATACGAAGAACGATGTATACAAATACAAATATTTGTTACTATATTAATGAACCATGTACATTATCGATATTAAATTTAGATTTAATCAATTGTTTAACTAATATAACATATTTCCTCGTACGTCATAAAATTGTTATTGTCAATAAACTACGACACGACTAGGGACGATAACCAGATAAAAAAAAGATCTTAAAACGCCCTCCCGCAGGAACATCGTCGCGCAGTCTTCCAGCGTCACTTGCGTATGATGTTCTGGACGATTCTGCCTCTTTTTACGTAAAAAAAAACTATCGTCTATACGTCGTCGTCGTTCTCTTTAATCGAGAAAAAAAAAAGTCGTATTCAAATTATTTATCAAGATAATTCTATCTCCGAACATTTCCCAACTGCAGCAGGTAATTTATAATTATTTTATTATATAAAAGCCCAATCTAATATTGGCGATAGGTTTCGTTTTTAGAGACAGTTGTGTTCCTCTTAAAAAGGGCTTTGCTTAGAAGGACAGTTGTCCTTTATGCGTTATGATATGTCCTGGGCAGGGGAAGGGGATGGGGAAAAAAAAGTAAAATGTAAAATCTTCATAAATATCATACATTTTTTTTAGTAGTGTTCTTCGCAGACATATGTTTAGGTTTTAATATTCACGATCCCAACTTCATCTAGTAGGAAAATATAATAGGTGTTATATAGGCCATATGTAGGTTATAGACAAATAGGGCCAGCTATCTCGTCGGAGACCCTGATCGAGTTTTACATTATATAACTAACCCAAATCCTCCCCCCCTCGTCTACCCTTTATGTTATTTTTATTAAAATACGCAACAAAGTCACGTGCCGAAATGTAAATGTTTTATTATATTTATTATTATTATTATTTTTATTTTTTTTTTTTTAACCCCAGCGATCAATTGATCAATACTGACACCATATTATCGTATTGCAGTCCGTACCGCAGTTACGTTGATCGGATTACGGTTTATGGCGATTTGTACACAAAAAAATGTGGCTATCGACCCAAATCCGTAATTCTAAAATGTGAGTTGTGGCAGTCTGGTAATGTTAAATCGGACGGATCTGCGTACACCAGCTGAATGTTAACGATTTCCGATATAAAAAAACGAGACAAATCCGGATTGTCCGTATACGTATTATAGTACTTGCAACGGGATTGTGGACAAATGTTTGCCGGTCGAAAACCGAGATCGAAGCTCCAAACTCGTGATTCTAAATAAAAATTCTGGTAAATATACAATATCGAAAATCTATAGGTAAAACTCCCAAACATTTGTATAGATTGTAAATAAAAATAGCTTTCATATATTGCAAAAACTGTTGCGATACAACTGTATAGAAAACGTGCTGCAGAACACTTGTTGTCGACGAATATCGTTTTTTACACGTTTTAAGAATGATGTAAAAAAAAAAAAAAAAAAAGAAGTATTCTTTCTTCACGGATATTGGCATTGATATTTCCCACATGTATTTGAAATATATCTATTTCTCTATACATCTTATTTGTTTTAAAATAATTAATTAAACATTTTTATTTTTTTCTTCAAAACGTCGAATTTCAGACAGGGAATTAAAAATTTAGATGCAGTCAATTGAACGTCCTGTAATTTTTTCATCATCGTTTCGCCCTTTTCTGTGTTAATTATCGACCTACTGGAATTCTGGTATACTTCGTTTAAAACGTATTATACCAGAACAGCAAAGTCGCGACACATATAATAAAGCATTAATGTGAAACATTTTAAGTGTAAAAAAAAAAAATACTAAATAACAAAACCAAAAAAAAAAAGAACTGTAATAATTAAAATTACCCGATGTCAAATTGCAGTACAGTATTGCCGTTAATTGCCTACTCGATGGGGTATGTTTTTTATTTTTCTTCTTTTTTTTCCCCAAAGATATGTCACAAATTGTATACAAGGTTTCCGTTACGCGTAACGAAAAATTTCACACGAGTGGACGACACGGTAATTAATATCGTATTATCACGACCGGAGTATTTTACGTCTGCATAGGTGCGCGAATCGCGTACCCGTAATACGGTTACGGGAGTTGATGTGGAGGAACAAAAAAAAAAAAAAAAAAAAATTAAAAATTCTCGTTTCGAATTTATTTAAAAAAAATAAAAAATAATTTAATACGCCCAGTGAATTTTAAACACTATTAATTATGTGGAAAATCGAACGAGTTTCCGGTCGCGTATTCGCGTGGGCGCACGCAGGTTAAGAACCAATTATAATTATTACGACGAGAAAGACGCGTTTTACCGCCAATTCAATCGTTATTATTATAAAAATTAATACCGCAGCTGCATAAATATAGATGACGCACATTACGAACTCCACAATCGGTAGACGATTTTTTTTTTATTATCGTAACGATAATGGAATTCTAATTTTACCCGTTCGATTTCGTTTACGTCCGGTATGCAGAAATTCATAACTCGAAATCTGAGTTCTATTCGGAACGATATACGTATATATTAGTATGCACGCATCACAAATCCCATTTTGTAAAATTTGTGTTGGGTTTTGTAGATACGAATTTTGGGAAGGTACGATCTATAGAGTTACTTAGTTTATACATTTTTATTGCAAGCGTAAAGTAGATTACAATAAGACGGATTTCGGTCATTTTTTTTTTTTTTTAAATTTGTACGAATTTGTAGCATTAACAAAATAAATAACGATTGATGTTTGTGTTTTTAACGGATAATATCATAAATTTGAACTTTAAACGCTCCGAATGTATAAAGTGTTAAGTCACAATGGTATTCGGTAAAAATGTAAACTATCCACGATTATTTTAAACTGAATTACAACGAAAAAAAACTAAACAAAAATTAACAGACGAAATGCACATGATTCTCTACGATTGTCCTTACCGAAATCTGCATTTCAACGTTTAAACAATTTTTATTCGGTTTTCGATGGTTTAAAACTTCCACGAGAACAACTTGATTTTAACCATATATCAAATTTTCCAAGAACCGAAGCAATTTTATTTCCATGAAAATAAAATCGAAATTAACTGCAAAAACCGGTGTTTCCGCCCCCGGGATTAAGAAAACTACAAGGAAAATAACAAAATGATGCGTCACAACTGGAAAAAAATCGCTACCGAAAATGCAGAAACCGGCTCGGAAGTGGACGACCGGAGCAAGATGTCCGGTCGAAAAGTCCTTGAGGAACAAAAAAAAAAAAATCTATATACGCACAATGGTGGTTGGGGGGGGGGGCGCCTCTTAAAAATCGATATCTAAATTTTGTTTGCCGCATCATGCCGTTTCTTTGTAATACCTCTGGAAATAATAGCGGCAAAACACACATTTAGGTGCTTACGGGCGGTGGATGACGACGCTCTCCACACCTCGATGCGCTGCGAGGCGTTTGACGGGGACAGAGAGCGCTTGGTCCAGAGGATCGGTCCGTTTGAACCGGGCGACTTGGTGCCGCTCATGCTGGAGTCCCCAGACCACTGGGATGCCGTGGTCGACTTCGCCGAAGCCGTCATCGCGGAGAAGGAGTCGGCAGAACGGCAGCGCCAAGCCTTCGACGCCGATCGGGGCCTCGCAGACGCCAGACCGCCGGCCGTAAGGGCAGCAAGTGGGCTTCGGCACGGCTGCTGCCCATCCCCACGGTAGGGTAAGAATTTATGTAACTATTTATGTGAGCCCGCCCCGTCTCGGGGGAATACGGGATTTTATTATTATTTATTTTTTATTGTTATTGTTATTTTCAATAAATGATGGCGACTTGCCTCCCGAAGTAGTGCCTTTTTTTTTTTTTTTTTTTCAAAACCGGCAATACCCCCGCCTCCCGGAATGGCCGTGAGGCACTACTTCGGGATGCGGGTCGCCATCATTTATTTAACAAAATGAACACATACAAATGATACACAATAAAATCCCGTATTCCCCTTCGACGGGACGGGCTCACATTATTAGTGTACAAAGCTTCGCGTCCCTACCGGGGAATGGGCAGTAGTCGGGCCGAAGCCCACTTGCTGCCCTTACACTAGTAGGGGGGGACACTTCCTACCGGCCCTACGGCCGGCGGTCTAGCGTCTGCGAGGCCGCGATCGTCGACGGCGGTGATGCGCTTGAAGGCGTGCGCCGGCGGCGTCGAGGGCTTGGCGTTGCCGTCTCGGCGAAGTCGTCCACGGCTTTCCAACGGTCTGGGGATTCCAACATGAGCGACACCAAGTCGCCCGGTTCGAAAGGACCGATCGTCCGGACCAGGAGCTCCCCGTCCCCGTCAAACGCCTCGCAGCGCATGAGGGTATGTAGAGCGTCGTCATCCTCCCCGGTCTGCTCACCGGGAAAACCGCAGTGAGAACACCCGGGATGCGGAGCTCGCCCGATCCGGTGAAGGAATGAGTTAAAGTATCCGTGCCCCGTGCCCGAAGTAGTGCCTCACGACGTTTCCGGGAGTCGGTGGGTATTGCCGGTTTAAACCAAAAAAAAAAAAAAAAAAATCGGCCGCGATCCGGCGGGTAGTGTCGTGTACACCGGCCCGTCCGCTGCAAACAAACGCACACGCAACATGCGAAATGCAATTACGACGGCCAAAAATTGTTACTGATTGAATACTACAATGTACGGAGTGATTTTTTTTTTTTTTTTATAAAAATTGTATTATTTTTTATTATTTTTTTTTCTACCTCACATTATCAAAATACCGATACATTCCGAGATATTCCGAGACACGCGCAATCACGGCTACATGTAGCCACGGAGGTCCGTTCAAAGACTACCTCCGAAAATGTCCTCCGAGTAGGAAATAATTAAACTATTATATTGATATAAGCGATACGTTTAATTTTTTACGTCTCGGGTGGGCGTGCGAACTCGCCGAGAACGAATCGGAGAGAATGACGCGCGTAATCGATTTGTATTTTCTACGAAATCCGTATTATTCGACAATTATCGAACGTTGTCCGAGCGTTTCGGGGTTTTTTTTTTCTTCTTCTTTTATTTATTAATTTTTTTCTTTTTGTTTTTTTTTTTTTCCCCCGACCGCGCGCAAATATCCCGGCACTTCACCGCCGCCGAATCCCGTAATTGATTGTGATAATATTACGTTGCCACTCGCTAATTATTTTAATGATACAGTATTAGGAGCGACGGGCACTCGCTCATTGATAAGCCGTAATATGACGGCGCGGTTTCGCCACTGCGGTTTATTTAAAATGTTGGCGCCCCCGGCCCATATAAATTTTTACGACTCTCTGAAGTACCGCCGCCATCGCCCGCCGCCGACACCCGACACCGCTAAAATCGATCAACGTTACACATATTTATCGTCAGTGATCGAGATTCTTCGATATTCTCCACGCGTTTTACCGGCAGTAATGCACAACTAGACCTCGAATCTTGCGGCCGCTACAATATAATAACGTTCACACTTTTCTAGGGCGTCGAGAGCGGGGAGGTGTGACGAGTAAGCCCCTAAACCAACCGCACCCGAAAAACGATTACGGTATTCCCGCGATAATTCGTATAATATTTTGAAATTACCACGCTGCAAAGAAACGGTCGACAAAATTGTATTAATTTCATATTTTAACACGTTAGACGTGAATTGTCGATGTCGATATATTTCCGGTATACATTGCATTAGCCGAATCTCTCTCTAATGTTTATGTGTCGTCTATGTCGGTGAAACGCTGCTTCTTGGCCAATTTTTTTTTTTTTTTTTTTGTGTCTTCGCGGTGTGGAAAAACTACGTACACGCGTTACTGAACTAGCGAGGTCAATACGACTAGCGATAATTTGTAAAGGTTTATTGAAATATTTCTTTATTGATTACTCTATTTATCACTGTGTCGTCTGTATTGTTTCCCAAACGGCTCCATTTACAATTAAACAGTACAAAGCTATTATTAAACACGTTTAATTTTCAGGCGTATTGATTGCGGCTGTGTAGGCTGAGACTGTGGCTGAAGCTTAGTCTATATGCTGAGGACCGAAATTGGTTATTTTGAAACAAAAAAAAAAAAACACTAATATTTTACATAAATTAATAATAGCAGAGCGAAACCTAACGAACCTATCGTTTTCAATTCCAACTCTCCGTGTCGATCGGTTCAAACGATACGTAGGTATTTTCGAAACTCAATAATTTAGTATGTTGGAATTGAGATTGAGATTGAGTTCAGACCATAGCCGAGTAATCTTAGGTCCGCCGGGGCTGAGGATCTATAGACCCGGCAATTTCATTTCATACACTACGTACATGCATAAAACGTTGTTATAATATTATTATGTAAAATATTAAACGTCCGAAACACGAATGCACAGCAGTATATTCAACGTGTCGCTAAAACGTTTATATTGAAATTTCGTATTTTTATAAAAAAAAAAAAACAACGCATTTGTAAAACACGTATAGTATACTATATATATTATATTACATTGAAGACTTAATCGATTTGTCGTTGTTAAATCGAGCTGTGATGAACGTGCTATAACATTATGTTCCATACCGGTTTGGTAACGTGACCGCGGTGTGTATAATATAATAATATTATATATTATGTTCTTAAACGGCAAAAAAAAAAAAAAAAAAAAACGCTCAAAATATATATATATATAAAAAAAAAAAAAAAACGCGTGTCAATATGTCGACTATAATACGAGTCTATAATGTTACGTCGTGCGACCGGAAGGAACACGAAAATAAATACACCACACAATACTATGACGCCGAGAGCGCCCATAGGGAAATTTTTAGGGGAGGTGCCCATATAAAAATATAAATTTTTTTGAAAAATTAACGACGTAGTGCTTATATACAACTGTACAGACTTTAGTCTCAAAAACTGCATACTAGCATATTTTATTATTTTCTAAGAGGGGGAACATGTCCCTCCTTTGCCTCCTCCCCTCGTCTAGAATAGATAATTTACAATTGAAATTACAAGATACCAGTGGCAAATCCAAGATAAGAAGACTTCAGCTGCCCCCTCCTTCACCCATTGGCCATGTAAAAATACAAAACTGTTCAGTTTTATTAGACGTTTCGAGATCGAGAGAAAAATTGATTGTGTTCATAGTAGTTAGAGCTAGGAATTTAATGCCCTAAAAAAATGTAAACATCCCTTAATAAAAAACTCAATAAAATGCTCTCCAATTTTTTTTATAATTGCTAAGCGATAAAAAAATCTATTGCATGTGTGTTTTTAATATTTTTTAAATGGTATTTTACGCCATTTGATGGATATATCTTCACACTTAATTACTTCTTAATCATTAATTCTGAAATAATAATTTAAAAAAATACATTTTAATATTTTATCTTTTTTTTCTTTTGCTGGCTGCTCTTCGGTCATGAGCGCGTATGATGTGGACCCACCTATAATGGCAAATTTCCGTTCGCTGTATTAAAATCATCAAATAATGCCCTAAAAATGTATTTTAGGTTAAATTTGTCAAAAAATGTACAAAAATGTAAAACAAAAATTACATTAAAATAATCAGTATCACCCAAAACACATTTTCTATTTACGGACCTACGTTATGGAATACTGGAAAAAAGATTCAATCGCATCAAAATCCTAGTCCTAATAATAATCGATAGATATCTTGATTTTAAATCCGGATTATGCCCATCGCCACTTCCGACAGTAATGCGGATAAAAGTGCGGATACTCGTAACTGGTTTTCGGAAGACCGTGTATACCTAATGGGAAAAATCCGGATTTTTAGATTCCAAAATTTGAAATCCGATATTTATTATAAATCCGGATTTTTATCTGAATCCAAATTTCAGTTTTTAAACTGTGATTTTTTATTCTTTAATTCATTTCTCATAAAACTATTATTATTATCATCTTATTGTTAATAGCATTAAACACGTTTTTACAATTCAAAAAATATCATAAATAGAAATTAATTTAAAAAAACCAACGAAAAAAAAAAGCATACATATTACACTCTAATTTATATTATATATTACTAGCTGACCCGGCAAACGTATTTTTACGGCATAAAAATACAAAATTTCGAATTTTTGAATTTGAAATACAAACTTTAAGATTATAAAATCATAAAATCACCTGATAATCTGGATTTATTGGATATTCGGATAATCCGGAATTATGGCGGTATCCGGTGATTCCGGTCTACGTTCCGTTTTCGGTGTTAATAGACAAATATTTATTATCGCTACGGACGCGATCTTACACACAGATAAAAATCGACCGGAAATTGCGACGATCGGCTCAAGTTATTGATCAATTTTTCCAGCGATTTATAAATAATACATTTTTATTCAATAATTTCTGTTTGTCTATTGTTTTTAAGGGTAATCGGGGGGAAAAAAAAATAGACTGAATTATAATTTTAAACGTACACAAGGCCAACAGTTGTAATTAATTTCAGCATTACATTCAACAATATATGTATTACTATTTCGCAATATATATTTATATGGCCATTGAAATCGTTCTATAATAAAAAATATCCGATTGAGGTTAGCAAATGCCGAATCAAAATTAGCGCAAAATTCACCGGAGATATTACGAAAAAAAAAAAAAAATATAATTTCCCCATTTAAATGAGGGAAGAGACATGCCAAATTTGTATTATAAACTATAGCGTATACGATATTTGTGATTAATTATTATTTATTTATTTGTTCGTTTTCATAGATTCTAATTCGAAAGTTTAATAATAGAAATGATATTTGCGATTTTTAAGTAAGAACACATTTGACGTTGTTCGCCTAGATTCGTTTTTAAGATGCATTTTTTTTTGTTCCTTGTCTTCTAATAGAATATAAAACGATAAGAGTATATATATATATATATATATATATATTATAATAAAATAAAGTATACTATATTTTACGGTGACGTACCATTATAATATTGTATTACGTGTACACTTAAACCTGCGGCGGCGAGTCGATTTGTTGCGCGGCGTAAAAAAAAAAAAAAACCTATTTTATAATATACTTAAACGCACTTAAAACGCGCCTCTCGAAACCTCCGCACGGCGTACGCACAGCACAACATAATATCCCATTGTTCTAGCGGGCTATTTTTAACGTTTTTTTATGAAAGAAAAAAAACCGTAATAGTATGGGTTTGGCGGATGAGTAATCGGTTTTCGTTTTCCCCGTACACGAGTAATTTACGCGAGTACGGAATTATCGAAAACGCGCACCGACCGACCGTGTCCTCTCCGTATACCGTTTTTCTCCGTATTCGTGTAAATTTATAATGTTTTAATCGTTTTACGACCGCGTAACGCAAGAAGTGTACGCTAACACGAGTGTACTCACGCCTGCAACCGAACTTACAATTACCGTAGGCCCCCCCCGTCTACAGGTAATTTACAGTATAATTATTACCGTCCGAATCGAAATATCACCTATCTAATGACATAGGTACGGGCGAGGTCGTAGTCTTCGGCTTTCGTCCGGCACCAACGGTCGTAATTATATTGTCCGACGAAATAATAATATTTCAATACGGGATTCTCCCGTACCCGGGGTGAACGGTATATTAAACATTGTATAATTTTCGCGAATTGAAAAGTTAATTGGCTTTGTCGAGCACATTGTGAATCGGCGATCGACACGCCGTGCGTATTAAAAAAAAAAAAAATAATAATAATAATAATACTATCTTTAATCGCAGACGGTCCGCGATAAAATTGTTTAGCGGATATCTCGGACGGAATAAAAAAAAAAAAGAAAAAAAAAGCACATGCCGTAGTAAAACCCGGTGGCGTATTTACTGGGGGGCTTCCATCTCTCCACCGCAACTCTAAGCTTTTTTTTATTTTTATTTTTACAATCGTTATAAAAGAATAGAAAATCTTCGAAACACTGCTGGAAATAGTAGTTTTAATACAATTTTCCACGACGCGTCTAGGTTAGCAAGACAATTTATGTGTTCACAATTGTTCTACCAACAATTACAAAGGAACAGAATGAATTGCCAACAAATTCACTAGAAGAATATGACAGAATTTTAATTTTTATACCTTTTTTTTTGGATTCATTTGTATTTGATATTAACAACCGATTTATTAATCGCGAATCAACACTCTCCGGATTTCAATCATATTATTCTGTGATGAAATAACTACTTCGAATTCTGACGGTTTTTACGAACTAGTTCAACGTACACGAAATCGTTTTTATGGATCGTAATAAAAAACAAAAACGTATTCATTCCGGAGTTAAAACATTGGATCGGGAAAATAAATGCACTTACCACAGTAAAACCTGAAAATGCCACGGAAGCCTTTTATGATATACAATGAACTCCCCCAAACACATTTAAGCTCTTACGAATTCTCGCAACATGGCCAGTATCAACAGCCACTAGAATTAGTAGCTAGAAAAAAAAAAATAAATAAAAATAGTTAATTTTATAACAATTATTGATCTCCCGGCTCGAATTCGTTTGTGTTTAACCGTTAATCTAGACGATTTATAATCTTGACCGTCTTTCGTCCGTTTTATCAAGATAGATAAATTATCGTATTAAATCTATTGTCTTTACGGAACGCCGGTTATTATTAATAAATCGTACACAATAATAAAATGTTTGCACTGTCCGGGGAGTGTCGTCGTGCGCCTAGGCGAGGTACGGACGGCCGGTCTTGTGTTTGTTCTGAATGGTATTATAATAATATTTACGAGTATTTTCGGCTATACGTTTCGACGGTCTGTCTTTTTTTTTCTCTGTTTTTTTTTCCCCGCCTTCCCCCCTTTATTATTATTATTTTTTTTCTTCGTTTTCGCGCCTCGCCCGACGCGTCCGTATGGATATTATACGCGATCGCAAACACAACACAATCGTATTTATACGTTTATACGTGTACGGGATACCCGGTGCACCGCCGGGCGACAAAGCGCGGACGCCGCCGTGGATATTCTCGGCCGGTATTCTTGACCGCACACCTATGTTTGCTCGACGACCGGTGTGTGAGAGGAATAAGAAAAAAAAAAAAAAGAAGAAAAATAAAGAAAAAAAAAAAAACCGTTTGTTTGCTCGCGCGGTCGAAATACGACGGGCCCGCACGATATAATATTATATTTAATAATAAATACGCGAAGGACGTCTGTCCTTCGCAAATAACAACCGCCCGGCGGTGGTGTGTTTTCAAACGTTCGAAAATGCACAACTGCGCCTCCGACGCACGCCTGTATGCGTTTCGTGTACACTCGTCGTATATTATTAAACGTATATAGTCGTCAAAAATGGTACCTCTTGTAGACAACAAAAACAAAAAAAAGTAAAAAAAAAAATAATAATAAAATCGTTATTTGCTAGTGTATATGACGGTGTGTTTGTACCGCACTGGTACGGCCGGTGTTAATATATGTATACGCGATTTCACGCGTTTCGAAATATCGACCCCGGCCCGGAGAAATAATTTGTTTGTTTGTTTGATTCATAGTTCAGTCAGAAGAAACCGGCCGAAGAGACCCGAACTGTCTCCGAGCAGTTATTTATCATTCGAAAACCGATGGTAGTTTTGAAATCCACACATTTTTTGTCGGTCGAGTGAAAACGGTCGACAACGATTAGAATAACCGTAGCTGGCCCCTTATCGATTTTCCGACGACTGGCGACAATATCCCAGTTTTGACCACCTACGGTTCTCCGGATAAATAGTGTTTTATCACGGACAATTTACAATTATCTTTTATCGTTTTTGTCATTAATTCGTATCTAGATTGAACGCTTTTTGTCGTCTTTCCGCAATACCGCCCGTTATACAGTATGGCCTCTTATCATTATTATAAAATACGGTGGCCCTTATTTTTTAAAATAAAAATTCGCACTACACATTTTGGGGGGGGGGGGTATTTTGAGATGATACGGAGACGTTGGGGGTTACGTCCCCACAATCTCTATATACTATTTCCATACCGTTAAAATTAAAAAAAAAAAAAAAACTATTGTCTAAAATTGTTTTAATAATTAAATCTTTGTTGTACGGTACTGTACACAATAGACAAGTGCAATTATATCCTTACGATATCAATTTTATCAACTTATCCTTTGTAGTTTGTCGGTAATCATAATTAATTACTGAGCGTTTAAATTGTTTTACGTGTAAAGTACATACAGTGGAAGTAAAAAAGATAAGTAAAAAATCAAGGAAAATGCAATTTATCGAGGTTTACGACTTACTAAAGTTTTCAAGTTATCGAGGTTTTAGGGAAATCAATTCGACTTAAAGAGTTTTTAACGTTTATATTATCGTTGTTCACTTTTCACTGGTTGATAGACCCTTTGTTTTTCTCCAATAGTAAGCGTTTTTTTTTTTAAATTACGAGGCGTTTTTTTGCATTTACAACACTTGGCCATACACGTGTAACCGATCGATCGTGACTGACAATACCGAATGGAGCGACAATAAACCAAATGAAACGAAAAATACATTACGATAATAAACACAATAAAAAAATATCAGGTTGAATTGTCGGCACGTACGAGCCGATTAAATAATATTACAATATTCTATATTCGGAACACAGAACGTTCGAGTTATCTGTAGTTTTTCTATCGAGTAATCGAGTTTTTCGCAAGGGAACCGCGTTTATTTCGACTTATCGAGGTTTTACACTTATGCAGAGGTACGAATTGTCAAGGAGGATCCACTGTATGTATTAGTAGGTAATAGTTATGGGGAAAATCCGGATTTTCGGATACCGAAACCCGAAATCGGATAATTTATGTTTCGAATGCCAAAATCTAAAATTTAAGATTTTTATTTTTAAATATTAAATTCGAAACCTCAGGTAAACTTGTTTACATTGTAAAATGAGTTAAATCATTTTATTCATTTCAAGGCTCGCCTATCATAAACAATTTGGATGAGTAAAACAACGTTTACCGAAACAGCTAGTAATATATTATAAAAATTACAATGTAATACGTATGATTTTTTTTTTTTTTTGTTGTACTTGTTTTTAAAAATATATTTCTGTTTGTGATATTTGTTGAATTGCAGAGTCGTATTCAATACATTTAAACACATTCGATACTATTTAACAATACAATAATAATAATAGTTTTATGAGAAATTAACTAAAAGAATAATAAATCACAGTTTTAAAAACCGAAAAATAAATGTCGGATTTTAAAATAACGTCGCATCACTAGTAGGTACACGTATTTTATTTTTTACTGTACAATCGTAATTTCGGACTACGCGGTTTATGTCGGGATTCGGTAAAAAACAACGCCTGAAATATGGTTGCGCGGAGTTGGCACATCGTAAATTGCATATATTAATATACAGTCGAACTTCGTTAACCCGAAGTTGAAGGAACCGACAAAAAAGCTCGAGTTATCCAAGAGTTCGAGTAATCCAAACCACCAAAAATAAAAAATAAGGTTAGAAAATGTTTTTGAAAAAGTATGTATTTATTATAATATGTATGTATATTATGTAATATTTATACGTGTATGTAAAATTTCAAAAATGTATAGTAACAACAATTAGAAACAGAAAATTATTTTTAAAAAGTGTTGATTTTTGATTTGAGTTTTGCTGTTGATCGCAGTAAATTTGCAGTAAATCGTTCGATTATATATATATATATATATATATATATATATAAAGTTTCAAAAAGTTCGTTACCGACCCCAGTGTTAGTTATAGACAAATCGATTATAATTATAACTCAATTCATTATAATGTATCTGTGCCTGTGCAATCGTTGGGAGGGTTCAATGCATTCTTGTTCCTTTTCTTCGTCCGATGATCGAGTACTTTTTACAGTCCATACAGATGACAAAAAATGTCGTGTAGTAAATCAGTTAGTGTTTCCCAACCTTTTTACCACCACGGACCACTTTGACAATATTTTATAGGTCGCGGACCGCCTCAATTTTACGAAAACTAGGAATACCTTTTTTTTTTTTTTTTGCTCATTAACAAGAAAACACAAAATTTATCGAAAAATGTTAATTTGCATTATTTTACTTTACATTCTATTACTATACTTCACTAATATATAATTATACTTCAATTTATTAGTCTTATAAATGTGGAAAATACTTATCGGTCTACAGCAGCCACAACGATAAGATGACCGTATAATATTATACGGTTCGTCAATAAGTCGTAATTTTTATCGCTATTTAAAAAAAAAAAAATAATAATAAAAATAATTTTTAATAGAAATCGAATAAAATATCTATGGGACCGCGGACCACCGGTTGGGAAACACCGAGTTAGTTAGACCATTTTTCGGTAACGATAACACTACGAAACAATGGTAAATAATTATGATTTTACGATTTTAGAATGAATCGGAACTCCGTCTTGTTCACGGAAAAATTCGTGTTAAACAAAATTTTTTTTTTTTTTTTTTTGCGTTGTTTAAATAGAGTATTCTATGGACCGGGGAAATCGTTCGGGGTATCGACTTAAAAATATATATACAATTTATATATCATTTTTATTATTTTTTTCCATTGCCTACGTATAATTGTATACGATGCGTCCGGGCCGCGTGTCCAACGCGGTTTCGCCACCGCGTACCAATCGCAGCGCGTTTACGATCCGTCTCGCGTATTTTTCATCTTTCGGCGCCCACCGGGAGGAAGACGGGCGGACAAAAGAAATAAAAAAAAAAAATAAAAACCCATCGTAGAGGACGGGCCGGCTATCGCGTTACGCCGATCGATCGATTAGCATAATATACGCGCGCAACCGTGACACGACACGGTATTATTAATATTATTTAAAATATACGTATTACATTGTAAATAGTATGATTATAACGGTTTTTTTTAACGAGCCCGCGCGCTTTTCGGACGGAAGAAATTATTCATCACCGTCGCGCGCGCAATAATTTATTTATTTCGTATGTTTACAAGCACGGCCGCCGTCGCCGCAACGTTACGGTTTTTTTTTTTTTTTTGGTTTTTATATAATAAATTTTATTGTTTTTTTGTGAATGAAAAATCGGCGGTCATTGAGAAGAGTACGCGCGCGTACCCGGCCGTAAATGTTATTAGATTAAAATAAAATAGAAATAAGCAGCTATATATTCAATTAAATCTCAAATATTTATTGCTATCCAATCATTAACTGTGCGCGTTCAAAGTACACACGAGTCGTGTGTATTGTGCGAATTTTAAGATTAATAACATTCACGAACAACGTATTTATGTTAAATTTTGTGTTAAACTTTGTACAACTTTTACTGAAGACTCGTAAAATGTTCCATTGTTTATTCCCTGTTACTACGAGATTTTTCCGTGAAAAATCACATGACCGTGCTTCCTCATCCACCATATTCTCCCGACATGGCATCAGTAGACAAGTTTTTATTTCTAAAACTAAAATCTCCGATAAAAGGACAACGATTTTCTACGATAGACGAAATATGAGAAAATTCGCTAACGGAGCAACGAGCAATTCCAGAAACTGCTTTCCCGGATTGCTTTCAACAATGGAAACGCCGTTGGCAAAAGTGTATAAACCAAGAGGGAGAATAATTCGAGGGCGATAAGTCCCAATAGCTTGTAGGTAAGCACTATAAATAAAAAAAATGGAAAAATTCGGGAACTTTTTCAACAGGCCTAGTATATTGTGGTAGTGTACGTAATTTTCAATATTGTACGATGCAATTGCATCTAAATAATAATAATAATAATAATAATGAAAAAAAAAATATATATATATATATATATATATTACAATTTACGGACGTAAAACCAAACATATTGTATATAATTATTATTATTTTACATTTTGATCCGGTTGCACGCCCAATATAGGATTATAATCGCCGGCCGTTGCGATATATTTATGAATCAATGCGTATTACGTGATAAGCTCGGGATTGTACATAATGTTTATTCGGTCATCGTTGCGTACAGATTTCGTAGGCGAATGGACAATATGATAAACGGATTTAAGCGGACGGTGCGATGGAGAGGAGTGATATCGTGTCCCCGGGCGACCGTCCGCCCGTTAATAATAAAATACAGTGAAACCTCGATAAGACGGAACTTTGATAAGGTGTCCCCCGGTAACACGGGCAATTTCTGTGGTCGCGTTTCAGACGGATAAAAAAAAAATTTCATTCCGCCGGAAACGGACGCGTTTTCCTATCGAAACCGGGCGGGAAAACACCCGCCATGACGGCAATTAACAACACGATATATCCAAACTATAAATACGACTGCCGGATTAGAACTTTCCGTCGATTTTATATCCGTATCCGGCAATGCCCGTAGAGATACGGAATGATCGAAATAACAGCACGCGCGTTCTGCATACAACGACATTAAAAAACTATTAAAATTGATACGTATTCGTATACAGTGTACAGCATTTGAGTTGCCCGGTTCAGTTATCAAATCGTATTCCGTTAGTACCGTTACACGTTTTCTATCGCTCGTTTACAATGCGTGAAGAAAACAACTCTTACGCTACCGGACAAAAGTAAGAACAAATAAAAAACAAAAATCAATAACAGATGTTTTGCAAAACAAAAAAAAAAAAATATAAAACTGTATGTATTATGTGGAAAAAAAAAAATCATCTTTAATAGAAAATATACATTTTATCACTTAAGGTAAAAAATTATTTAATTTAACTTTTTACATATGTTTTTTTTATGTGAACCCCGTAAAGACGGAAAAACTGGACGGTCCCGTGCGATTCCATTTCATCGAGGTTTTACTGTATAAGTACAGTGATATAATATAATATTATTGATCGTTCGTCGAGAATATTATTTTTTCGCGGCGTCCGACATGGTAAATGCGTAATGACAAAAAAAAAATAGTACCGTACACAATATACGGGGTGTGTTCAACAAATACCCGGACTAAAATTATTACATAACAATTTTCAGTATTACCGGTAATGCTGTTATACCAAAATAAACTAGGGATAATGGCCATTGTTTCAGTATATAATAAAAATCGTTATCTCCAATCTGATTAGAGAATCAGCCATTGTGGAAAGATTAAGAGAGATTCGCGTCCGCCGTGATAGGCCAAAAGCGTGGAAATCAAAGTCGTGGCTTTTGCACCAGCGCATTCAAGCACTTTCCATACGTGAATTTTTGGCATACAAAAATATACCAATGACACCTCACCCACCATATTCACCAGACTTAGTTCCCTGTGATTTTTGTTTTTATTTTTTGTTTTCGAGACTAAAAACTACTCTCAAAGGTTTGAGATTCGAAGACATAGGCTAAGGTTATAACCTTGGAGGAAATTCAAAGGTGTTTTCCAAAGTGGCAAGACTGTTGGGAGCACTGTATAGAAGCTAAATTACACTATTTCGAAAGTGATCCATTTTGATTGTTAGTAAGTTTGGTATGTAAGTTTTTATACTTTTTGTCTGGGTATTTATTGAACACACATCGTATAGCTGTAGGCAGAGCCGCGCCTAGGGGGTTGCGAGAGGTGCCAATGCATACCACAGGGGCGCCGACGTAAATTTGATTTATCAAAAAAAAAAAAAAAAAAATTGTAAAATGTCTATAATTTATATTTAAAACTAATGTAATGTAATGTAATCACATGGTACTATTATGTTTTCTTCTGTAAAAAATTCTTAATTTTTTTTTTGTCTTTTAATCCTATTTTAATCAAAAAGTTAAGTAATGCCATTTTTTGGTCATTAAAAATATTTCCCTGGCACCGGGCGCTGATTTGGATAGTCACGGCCCTGGCTATAGGTCGGTAGTAATATTCGGATATCATTAACGCAGGATTTATTTTTTACTGAACAATTTTTACCGGCACAATGTGCGTAGCCCGAGATCAGGAGCTCGCGGTACGAAATTGAGAAATATGTACTCATACGTAACGATTTAAAACGCATTTATTAATTATTATAATTGTCGACAAACTACAAAGAATAAACTAATAACATGTTATCGTGTGGTAAATATTTGGTGAATATTTTATCATAAAACGATATTTTTGAAGTTTCCTACCCATACGGCAGATTGCATTATTGTTGTGTTTATTTTTTATAACAATAAAATAATAAAAGATTTTATTATTATCAATAGTTTTTCATTTTAACGATATGGAAGTAGCATAAAGGGGATGTCGGTAGATTAGCCCCCCCCACATCACTGTATCATCTCAATATTCCGAAAAAAATGTGTTGTACGAATTTTTATTAAACAAAAAAATAAGGGCTGTAGCGGTTACACTTGACGTTCCAGAAGGGAGGAGCGAACATAGTAAAACACCCCTCTCCGTATAAAAAAATTTATACTGGTAAGCAAGGGCGTTTCTAGAAAATTAGTATAAAAATGTTTAGAACAAAAAAAAATCGGGTTCGATCAGTTTGTTTTTGCGTTTACGAGTAAAAGGAATGGATTACAAAAACCTTGTCGTTTCAATGTTGCTCTCAGACCGGGAAAAAGCGATTACAAACATGCGAGACAAATATGCGAGTGATGAAGCTGATTTTTCTTCATAAAATTTCCCGAAAAATATGAAATAAAATTGTAAAAATTGGACTCGTATTCAATCGACGATGTTGAGACCTATCAAGATGATTATTTTATAATCCGTGGTAAACGTAGAAAATATATAATCCCAATTTATAAATCCACGACTCAAGGGGGGAGTGGGTGGTTTATCCACCTGTCTTCATCCCACTATATAACCGTCATTGTGGTACGAGAGTGGTGATATGATAAAAAAAAAAGAAACACGTAAAATTAGATAATGAGTGTAAATCTTAGAAAAGTCGGAACGATTTTATGAGCCCCTGCATCGAGTTGTATATAATGTTAACGTAGTTTGGAATAGTTTTTTTTTTTTAATTTAACCAGTTGCTAATTGACTTTTTCTCCGAGTTACCGGAAAAGTGGGCACAGTCGGTAAGAAAAAAGAAAACCGGCGCATTACGTTTTAAAAAAGTTTTCTTTATCGCTTTGACGGTCGGTACCTACGCCGGAACGCAAACCGGCCGCGTTCGTACGAAGTAAACCCGTGCATTTTTAATACACTCACACGTGTATAACTGCTCCTGTCATTGGTTTACCGGTCCCGTAAATTACGTTTTTATATATTTTTTTTATATTTATGTCGAATGTTCTAATGATAACACTATTTATCGCCGAGACCACCTGCAACGCAACGACGCAAATGACATTCCGTCCGCTATCAAAACCGACCGGTGGACTCCGAGTACAAAATTTACCGACTCAAAATACAGGATTCGCCCATTATTTTGTCATTTGAGAAATTATAATAAATTATTCGTCGGTATTATACAATATACTAGCTGACCCGACATTGCTTTGCTGTTGCTAGATATCATACATGAATAAATAGTTAAAGTTTGGTATTTACGTATTAGCTTTTAGTAGCTTTTGTTAGCTATTTACAATAAATTTTTTTGTCGGTGTCCACCATAAACAACAATAAAATATATACCAAAATCCCTGTGTCAGCCACCCATTTATGGGCCATTTTCGTGATAAAATGTAGCCAATGTTCTTCCCCGGAACGCAATATATTCCCTTGCCGAATGTTATTGAAATCTGTTCAGCGGTTGAGGAGTCCATAAGTCACCAACAGACAAACACATACATTTTTATATATTAGACTAGCTGTCCCGCACCGCGTTGCCCGTAAAAAATTGGAATTACTCGTGGATTTTACACCTTACCCCTCGCCCAACTTTATCGGTCCTATCGCGGGGTACATTTCCATCGCGGCGTTTTACTAAAAATTAAAATTAATACGCAAAACGACGGTTTAACGTTTGTCACTCTAAGGCTGTTGGGCACCTACACCATACGATATATACCAGCAAAATTTCAAGCCAGCGGATCGGTCTGGACGTTGATCAGTGAGCGAGTGAGTGATATTTGGCTTTTATATTTATAGAATAACGAAAACAAAAATGTTTTTTTTTTTTTTGGTAACTAAGCAACGATAGATTCCCTAGTGACGTTTTAATCATTGACTTGTGTATATATACAATCTTTTTTCTATAAAAAATCTTTAAATTTGCAATCAAAAAATTGACGGCCACTAAGATAAACTCGAAATAAAAACTATCCTATATTTTAAGTTGGACCAAATCGCACGAATGAACATAATCTTATCAAAATCGGTTGTGTAGTTTTAGAGCGCGTTGCACGCAAACCCGTTGGACGCTTAATTTATATATATACTAGGTGCGACAATAAAATAACGAGACTTTTTGAATAAAAGTTGTTTATTTTGAAAATGTTATAATTTAATGATTATCACCATCAAAGTACCTTCCCTCAGCATCAATACACTGTTGCATACGTCGCTGCCATTCTTGAAAACAGTGTTGCCAATTGCTTTCATTCAGCCCTTTTAGAAGTTTTGCCGTTTTCATTTTTACGTCATCAACTGTTTGAAAATGGGAAAAGAAATAAGAAGGAAATAAGAAGAAGTCACAAGGAGCAAGGTCTGGCGAGTACGGGGGATGTTGAAGTACAGAAATTTGTTTTTCAGTTAAAAAACGTTGAATTGAAAATGCACTGTGAGCTGGAGCATTGTCTTGGTGAAGAACTCAGCCATTTTTCCATAGATCTGGTCGCTTCTTTCTGACACGTTCTCTTAATTTAATTAATACCTCTTTATAATGATATTGATTAATTAATTTTGTCGATTTTTTCAACGTTTTCGTTTGTTGAAGACGTGGTAGGACGTCCAGAACGATCATCGTCTTCGACGTCCTCCCTTCCACTATAAAACCGTTTGTGCCATTCAAAAACACGAGCTCTTGATAAACATTCTTCACCATAAACTTCACATAACATACGAAACGATTCCGCGGCAGTTTTTTTTAATTTAACAAGAAATTTAATGTTAACACATGTTGTTCGATTTTTATATCTATCATTTTTCGGCAGTATAGTCGAACTCGCACTAATAACAAGGCTACTAACGTATAAGAAAATGAAATGATGCCATCAGTGTTCATAGTACTTTTAGATAAGTGTTTTCTAATCATATTTCAATAATCGTTTTATAGATAACGTTAATAGTTTAGGTTTTATTCAAAAAGTCTCGTTATTTTATTGTCGCACCTCGTATAAAAAGATATATGATTATAACGGTACGTTTAAAACTCAAATGATACAGAGACCTTTTACAATGATTAACAAATATAAAACTTGTCTTCATAAAACCACTTAACGAATTTTTAAAATCAACAATTATAGTGTCTTCATTGAGTGGCTTCTTTACTCAATATTTTGTTGTTTTTTTTTGTTCATATTATCTATTTGCGTCTTGCAGATGAGTATATACTCATAAATATATATAAATGAGTATAGTATACTCATTAAGTCTACTGATATAGATTGTATATTTCGACTCAATGTAAAAACAAAAATAATCCTATAACAGTAATCGCGTATTAAAATACAAAAAAAAACCCCGTAGAACTTATTAGTTTTACCGATTAAAAAATTGTAATTATCGTTGAATCCGACACGAGTTCGGGGTATGGGGGAGTGGGGTGCCCCCGACCCCTAATCGCCGGATCCGATCGTATCGTGATGAAAAAATAAAAAAATAAAACCGCTCACGGATATTATGTTTTGCGATTTTCGAACATCCGGTGACGTCCGCAGAATGTATGATGAGGGGGTGGGAACGAAGAGGGGGAGGTCCAAGAGAATACGTTCGTAGCGAAAAAATCAATCGATCGATAGGAAGTAAAAAAAAAAAAAAAAAAAATTAACGTATACCTTACCTATACATTATAACTATTAATATTATATTATTATAATATTTCGTGGATGTATAGGAATAGGAAGTGCGACGAGGTCAATCGATCGGCGGCGATTTATTAAAAATAATATTATAAAAAAAATACCCGCGCCCGTACGTTTTTAATTATTGGTATTGGCCGTCGGTAACGGATCGCGCACGATAGCGCACGTGACCTGCGTGTATATCGACACCCCCCCGGTGCGGTTCGCTCGTGTTTCTTTTTATTTTTTTTTTCTCCTCTTCGTACGTATTGGTATTAGAGAGCGTACGATTTTGATTTTTTTTTTTTTTTTTTTTCAATCATTCATTCCAATAATATATTAGTTTTCGTTTTCGTATTATTATTATTATTATTATTATTAATTGAAACCGAAACACACTGCGCACCCCCGCCACCCCGGACGGAAGGGATTAAAAACGAAAAAAAAAATAAAAAAAAATGCACGTTTCGATTATTACATTAATAATAATTGCGGGCGTTTTGTGCCGGTTTCGCGCGATGTACGACGATGAGTAGGTATTTTTTTTTATTTTTTTTTTTTATATACCTCTACAGCGGATACCATCACTCACGATCGTTATTCGTTTGCCCAAAATTGAATATTATAGACGAATTATTTTCGCCGTGTATACCTATTATATACAGTATACGGTATAGTATAGTATAGAAACGCGCCTGTAATTTTCATAAATTACGAGACACGAAATAAAATATAATATACTGTTAACGGCCATTAGTATAATTGAAAGTTTACGGTTTTTTTTTTTTATTTTTATTATTACTCTACTCTACGCGGGAGACTTTAACGAGTGGTGCGAACATAATTCAATCGGGAATTAACGAAACGAGATGGTTTTATCGTCACGGTATTATATATTTATATATATATATATTGTAAATATAATTTAAAAAAACGCGCGTCTTACGAATATATCGTATTATTTTATTATATATATATATATATATATATATACATTCGATATTTATTTTTAAATCTTTAGATTATTGTTAAAAATTGTGTATTTATTAAAACATTTTATTCGATTTAATTAGCGAGACGGTCGTTTGATCAACCCTTATATATATATATATATATATATATATACACACACACACGGTCGTGAAGCACGGACGGAAACTTATCCTGACAGAATGAATGATAAAAACAGAATATGGATAAAAAATCTGATTGAAGCCACGGGGAAGTTAGCACGCGCTAGATCCGGGATACGGAAAAGTATCTGGAAACGGAAGACCGGATAGACGCGATCCAAGATGGGGTGGATGATAGACATGGAGCGATGCTGATTTGGAAAACTCTAAGAGTGCCGTAGAGGCCGAACGAAGATTGAGAGAAAGAGAGTGAGAAAATATGCAACAAAAAAAAAAAAAAAAAGAAAGTAAAAATTATGAATATTTCTTGTTCGGACTTTAATGGCTATTGGTTTTACTAAATAAACTCTATATTAACGGGTACGCGCAGTTTTTTTGATACATTTTCAAACGATCCGTATCGGCTAACCCCCCGTACGGGTTCTAAATTGAACCAAAAAAAAAAAAAACCCCGTGAACATAATATTGTATTACCGGCGGACGAAATGACGAGTATATGTGTAATTCCGCCGGCCGTTGTAATTGAAACGTATATAGGAAATCAAATCCGAATCGATAACGACAAAATAATATGTCGACGGTATTAAAAAACCATTTGGAAATAAGTAGTACTAAATTCCTCCTTGTCCACTATTATAATAATATCATATATATATATATAATGGCGAATTAATATTATATGTATAGTGTAATTTATAATAATATTCAATTAAATCGCAGTATATCGTGCGCACCTAATATATATATATATATATACAGGCTATAAATAAAAAAAAAATAAAAAAAAAATAAAAAAAAAAAAAAATCACGGTATATTATTAAATGTACCCATATATGTATAATTGTACCGGTCGTAGGTTTTCTTATTTTTTTTTTTTTTTTTTTATTAATACGAAAGTCAAAAGCAATCATTTAGTTTAATTAAAAATTGTTCGGCGAATTAATTGTTTTTTCCCCCTCTACCCTTTTATTTCTTTCATATAAATATATATATATATATATATGCAATGTATATTATAGTAATACATACAACTAATAATATTATACAGAATGAAATTTTGAATGGTCGACGTAAAACAGTAAAAAAACGCTGCATATTTGTATCATGAATGAATGAACGTATTTTTTTTTTTTTTTTTTTAAAAAAAGAAAAGAAAAAAAACTATATTTTTTTTTTTAATTAGCGATAAATTTTAATTAAAAAATTATTTATTCGTATGAATCGATAGTCGATATTATTACGTATACAATATTATTTATATACCGGGGAACCTATGCGATAATTTTTTTAAAACTGGTTTTAATATAATGAATAATTTATTAAAATGTACTCCGTGAAATTATAATATTATACGCATACTCGGTACCCTGCACTAATATGTATATATATATTTTTATGGAATAATTGTTTTTAAATTATTTCGTCCGCTCGTTATAATTGTAGTGGATATACGTATTTATTCGCTCATATTAGTTATAATGTGTATATAGTGGTACCCTTGTAATAAAAAAGAAAAGAAAGAAAAAAAAAATAATAAAAACGTTGTATATTTTAAAATTATAAATTAATACACGATTACAGTTAAATTGATAATATCGTATTGGTATTATGCATACGTGCAGATATAATAATACGTTGATTACGAATATTAATACAATAATAAACGCGATAAATTATATCTTATTAATATGCTTCGGTCGCTCGAGAATATAAATCAAAATGCGATTCTTTTTCGTTTTCGTTATTAATTTATTTATCGTTTATGTGATAATAATATAGACAAATTGTATTGGGTTTTACTATAAATGTGTGTGTGTGTGTTTTTTTTTTAATTGGATTTTTTTCCCTTTTACTGTCTGTAAAAAAGTTACGATCAGTTACATAGATGACTTGCTCGGATCGAAAAGCCCGTACGAGCTTTTTAGTAGCATTTTTGATCATAGTATTTGTAAATTCTAGTACCGTTATGTGTTTTGTTAAACAAACGTCTATGTCAGTTTTCCCTCTAGCCGTGGTATAATTCTCGACTTTAAATTAGTCGTTTATTCTAGTTATTGTACATTTTCGATATTCATTCGTTTTCGTTTCGATTCGCATTAACGAATATTTCGGCGCTCGACAATTGCACGTACAATAACGTTCGTCATAAGTTTATTTTCTGGGTCTAAAAAATAGTTGAACGTAATATAATTTGTTTTGTTTCTTTTACGATCCATAATATCTAAACGTAGAAATTCAAATTTGAACCAAATAATCATGAACCCCCTGGTACGTCAGCAATCTCACCCTCCACACAGACCTCAGAATCCATAACATTCATACACTTTCCTCCCATTACTGTAAAATTGTTCACAAAAACACACATTCAACCATTCCAATCCCTTAATATCCAACCTCTCTTCCCTCACAAATCCGGATAACCCACCGTCTTATGCGTAATTGGCCCAAGAATTTTCTTAACATTAAAAAAAAAAAAAAAAAATGAATATTAATTTATAATCTAGAATTGTGAAGTAGTGTTGTTTGGACACCCCCTTCTATCAAGTCGTCCAGCCCTGTAATCTTAAACAACCATATTACCTATTGTATATATTTTCGTTTATTAATAAGAGAGAAAAAAAAACAAAAACAATTATGAAGAATTCGTAAATTATTTTGTATAGTTATAAAAAAAATGTAAATTTAAGTTTAGCTTAAAAATGTTCTTCGCCGGAATAATTAGCTCTATTTAGATTCCGAGAGTAGTAAGAAATGTGTTGTGTGGTTTTACTATATGTGCTTTGATGTCTGTAATTAACTTTTCTACCAGAAATCTTGCTCCGATTATCAACTTCAAGGTTGGCCACTAGTTGCAAATGTAAATTCTTGTCTAGTTGGTAATTTTTTCATTTTTCTTAAAGTTTCTTTTACAATGAGGAAAACCCGAGAAAAAAACGATAATATAAAACGTTTTTTGTTTTTTTTTTTCGAATTTGCTTTATTATTGTTATTAGGTTTTATATAATTTGGGACACCCGAAATTATCACTGAATACTTTACTTATATTTTCACTTTCTAGACGTGGTACGATTTTAGAAAATTCTGGCGTTTTTCGTGTTACATAAATATGTATTTAAAACTGTCGAGTTTCTTTTGGTTTTATGCGGATAACAATTTTTTAAATTAATTTTAATCCACGTTTTAACATCGTGTGTTGAAATTCGTTAGAAACCCGAACGATGGCAGATATATATTTTTGTATAGTTACAAATCGGTAATGTACAATTTTCAATTTAATTTTTTCGAATTATAATAAACCGAATTTTGTGCAAAATAGTTTTTCGTCCGCGACCGTTGTACCTTATACAAACGAATACTCGACTTTTTAACGATACCCATAAATATACATACCTTGACAAATTGTAGAATTTTCCGGACAGTCCGCGAAGTCGTTTACCGGTGTGAATTTCCAACAGCAGCCGGCTATCGTCACGGTATAGAAAATAACCAATAACCAAGTATTACAGATATATATTGATTATTTTCCATTTTATCATTTTTACAGATATGAAATAGAATTATCTAACTATACGTTATACAGGGTGCGGCAGAGCCGACTGACGAGTATAATGAGGTCATTAGACTGTGATAAGATAAGAGCAGGTCTTAATAAGTGGTATATTTTGAATTGTACGGTAATGCCGTTTTTATTCGTAATCACGGTCCGGACAGGTGTACGTCGTGGTTTCGTCGTGCGTGCGTATTACGAAAATAATCGTTCTGCGATCGCTACACAAAGGGCTACACTTCGTATACACTTCGGCATTCCACGTGCTGAATCTGTTCCTTCTGCTAACACTATCAAATTGTGGATACGGCTTTTGGAAGAAACTGCAAGTACCCTAAGTAGACTTGGACACGGAGCACCCAGAACCACCAAGACGCTCAGCCCGGAAACACGCTGTATCTTTGGGAATCTCAGACCGTCCTTTGAGGAGAATTCTTCACGAAGATTTATCATTCCAACCCTATAAATTAATGCTTGTCCAAGAGTTAAATGCTACTGACTACGGCAACCGTAAAAATCTCTGTCAGCGAATTCTTCTGCAAATTCCTCCGATATAAACGTTTTTCTGTGGCGATGAGGCCCATTTTCATCTTTCTGAAACTGTAAATAAACAAAATGTTCGATACAGGGCTACAAATAACCCACGGCAGTTCCAAATGCTGTGTCCCAATTTGGGGTGATCGGCCCCTACTTTTTTAAGGACGAGAACAGGACCGTCACTGTCACGTCCGCTCGTTATGTTGTGATGTTGAAAACTCATCTGCAGCCTAGGTTGGAGGAAATGGCTGAAGAACATGATTTGGGAGATGTATGGTTTCAGCAAGGCAGAGCTACAGCGCACACAGCTTTCACTTGCTGTCTTGCGACATATGTTCCCTGGGCGGTTAGTCTCTCTGAGAGGAGATATAGCCTGGCCAGTACGGTACCCAGATTTAAGCATGTGTGATTTTTTCCTCTGGGGCTACCTTGAGGATAAGGTTTTCAGACTTCGCCCACCTACCATAGAAGAAATTAAACAGAAAATCACCGTGGAAGTCGAGGCCATACCAGTGGAAATGTACCGAAAATCATACGAGAGCTTCAGAGATCGTCTACAACAGTGTATCAATGTTGGCGGCCGCCATCTTGGAGATATAATTTTTAAAAATTGGATTGAACACTGATTTAAATAAAAAAAAAACCTTTTCTCTAATTTTTACTGTTCGTTATTCATAGCCCATCAAAACTCGTCAGTCGGCTCTGCCGCACCCTGTATATATATATAATCCCCCCTCCGAATCAGAATTTAGCATGCACTTTTTATTATTTCTCGCTTGAATACGTCCGAGGAGGTGTTCCAATAGCTCGCTGACTTTTTACCCGCGACGGTGACCCGTCCGCGGTTCGCGAATCAAGTCGGGGATTTTTTATTTTTTTTTTTTTGGTGTTTTTTCCGGTTGTATTATTGTACCATAATGTTATACGATCGTGGGGCGTTCGGAAATTTATATAAAACATGTAAACTATATAATGTGTGTGTGTGTATATATGCAAGATTTCGAAACGAGCAGCACGGTCGTGATTCGCGCTAAAGAATTAATCGCGCGACAAAAACGATGTACGACGTGCGTTTATAAATAATAATATTATCTCGTTACGCGTATTATCTCGCGGTCGAGGTATTAATAATGATAATAATATATGCTAATTTCCGTATAGTATTAGGCGTACACATATAAATATTTTTTTTTTTTTTTGACGTAACTGATATATTATTGTAAACTTTAACGCTAAAAGACACGCGCGTGTGTGTTTTTTTTTTTTTTTTGTAATAATACTAGTATTATACCTACTTGCAATATAAATATTATATTATTATTATTATTATTATTATCAATATTATTATATCGTTGCGTATGACGTTACATTATAATTTATAATACGAGCGCGCGCGCGCGCGCGTATCGAGGAGCATGGAAATTGTTATAAAATCTTAAAACGAGCGCGCGTAATACGCGGTAAATGATTAATCGGCCGCAAACCTAACCGACCCGACAACAAATCATCGGTGGCGGGCCGCGTGCTTCGAGTCGGTGGTTTTTCTCGGCCGTCTTCCGTACGGTCGTTATTACACAGACACTTGTTCTTCCGCGTGGTATACAAAAAAAAAAAAAAAACTTCCGGTGACAGTAAAAAAAAAAAAAAAAAAATAATAATAAAAAAAATCCGCCCGGCAACATTTAATTGCCCCCCGATAAATGCGGCCCGGATTTTAACGCCAAACGCATTTCCCGGGTGATTTAACTTATGTCTTGTGGTAATTTTCACAAAAAAAAAATTCATCGAAAACGGCATATGCCATCCTATGAGAGCGGCTACGAAAATTTCGTCTAATCTATCGTCCAATCAATTTAATCTTCAATAAAAACCCCGGCCTAGTATCAATTCTCCGTTTTTTGCTTTTTGACACGGATTTATCGGCTGGCGGAAACCTCGAGTATAGGCGTCGTATACATCTGCGATGAAACCACCGAAATGTCCGGACGCATATGATGACAAAGTAAGTTTTAAAAAAAAATTCTTTACAGATTTCATTCGTCGCGTGATTTTCTAATCATTTAATGTTTTTAAACCTCGGCACGTAACTATAATTATTCCGAAGCGAACGTCTCGGGTTGAGTTTCAATAAAGTCACAACACCCAATCCGTTGGTTTTTTCAAAGTGTCAAACATTTGCTCCACATAAACATGGCGTCGTTATCACTTCTGTTAACGGCGTCCTCGCAGATCTCCGAGGGCCGAGATTCGTTTGCGTCCCTTATATCTCTCAATCCTCAATCCCGAATCGACACTATTTCCCGTAAACCGTTCAAGCTGACTAATTCGAGCATGCCACTCCGTTAAAATCGCTTCATTGCGTTTCGTCAGGGCAATTCCCTCAAGTAAGGATAGGTCGTCCGGAATCCGTACACAGCCGACGATTGCCGTCCATTTCCGATCGTGTTCACCGTACGTTTTTCGTTTTTGCCGGTTTCAAGATTAAAAACCTTCCCCGTGAATATTGCCCGGTGCTTTCGACACTCAATCTCTTTCAATCTTGCGCCGACTGTCGGCTCTTCGGCCGATCCGTCCATCATTCCTCCCCACCGGTAAAGTTGATTCCAGTTGCCTTTCGCGCGTATTCATTCCCGTGATCCTTCGCATTGTACGATGATATTGACCAACTGCCAACACGGATCTTTTTTTTCTTCATTCTAAATCGTATTGTTTCTGTGTTCCTTTTCAAGTCATCGAAAACCGTTGTATTCCATCATTATTTGTTACTTTTAGGCGCGAGCACGTTGTATACCAAAAAAAAAAAAAAAACAAAAAAAATATCGGAGACTTTAAAACGCTATGGCGTTTTTGTAATGTACCCGATTAAATTATAAATTATAATACTCGTTCGGTACTGTATAATGTTATATTGGCGTAAAAATTATTATTATAAAATCTTAACACGAGTATAAAAAAAAAAAAAAAAAAAAAAAAATGATTAATCGGCGGCCGGAAACCGCGACCGACCCGACAACAAATCATTTTGCCGGACGCGTGCTTCGAGTTAGCGTAAGTTTTTCTCGGCCGTCTTCTATAGGTATCCGCTCAGGCTGCGTATCCGTGTAAACGTCCGTGTAATACGCGGACACGTGAACTATTTGTATTAACCGCCGGCTTGTCGTGATTATATTAAATTATTATAAATTGCCCGAGTAATTTCCGTACCCTCTGACCGCCGACACCGTTCGACGCGAGAAACTCCTCGATTTCGGCTAAACCGCCGCCCTATAAATACCATAAGACAATTAGAAAGAGCTTATAACCGTGCCAAATCCTACAGTCTCAGCCCTCTCCCCTCCCCTCCCCCCCGATCATCTCTCAATTTATTGTCTTGCAGACGATTATTCTATCTATGTAAATAGTAATTTAACAAACACGGTGAATTTAATATAGAATTTCATCGTTTTCGATTCCGAGTGTACCGAATGTTTTATTAGGATGTGTTTTTTTTATCTCGGAAAACACATTTTCTCTTAGTAAAAATGCTCCGTATTTTTCACGCGATACCTTAATACACGTGAAATTCCCCCTCGCCGGTACTTTATTTAAACTATTTTTTTTCCAAAATTCCTTTTGTTTATTTATTCAACTTTTCATAGGTTTTAGTTTTATTGATTTCTGGGTCACATTTAGCTACAAGGCAAACGATTAGAAATAGGTTTGTTTTGGCACTGTAAACAGTTTACAGTTTATACGTTACTGATTTCAGTAACATATTTACGGGGAAGGGCTTTTTTCGTCTGTATTTTAAATCTTTATATAAGCCAATTTTAATATGTCATGATTCAATAAGTTAGACCGTTGAATACCGATATAAGATAATAAGATTTATTGTAAGATAACAATATGTTCAAAAAACAAAAAAAAAAAAAAACAAAATTAATTAAATGTAAAATATATAAATTTATATATTTGATTACATACTTATCACCTCCCTCACTCCCTCACCCCAAAATAGGAGTTGTAAATACGTCACTATATTATTAATTGTGGTTACAGACCACTAAAACGTCAATTTTTAACCTCGTTTACTAACTCGATAATACAAATAAATAATACAAGTTAGTCCTGTGACGATAATTTATTACTGTATTTATTCGATCTCAGCAGAGTAGGCAATTTAAAATCTATTTTCCGATACGAGTTGTTTACAGCCAAATTCGTTTTTTATTCGTATGATGATATGTTATAAAACATTAAACGTCATTCCAATCCGAAAAATTTAACAATATTAAGTTCTCAAATGCGAAATGAGCATTTCCGCTCGGAAGTGGACTTTGAAAGGACTCGGGATACCTTTTATAATTTATTAGACTTTTTTAAAAACAATAATGTAAGAAATTAATCTAACCCATTACATTACAAAAAAAAAACAAAAAAAAATAATAATAATAATAAATACACAGTGCACTTTGGTATTTGAAAAGGAATGTTCATTGCATTATGTAGAATCGTCGTTTTCGTGATAAATCGGTAAAATGTAAACAAAATTATAATAATGAAAATATAATTTCGTATGTGAATTGTAAAATCAAAATTAAATCTATTTGGTATTGTAATATTAATTGTAATAATTTTTACATTATCCATTTTGGTAACTTTGATTCGACTAGTGAACTAGTGTTTAATCTAGTGGAAATAGCCGGATAACTGAAATCACTAAACGGTATAGTAAATTTAGTGATAGAATCAGTCAGTGGCGTGCCCAGGAATTGCCAAGGGATTTAGTACTTAACTGATACTCGAACAACAATAGCGATCATAACCGTAGAATCTTCCTCTATCCTAACCCGACAACGCGATTGTAAAACCGGATTCAAAAAATGACAATATATTTTTATTCAATAAACCAAAGGCTTTTCGTGTGACTCCGGCTAAAATGTATCTCATTTCGAGATTAAATTATTTAAAAAAAAAAAAAAAAAAAAATAATAAAAAGAAGAAATACTCGTTTATTTTTACGTCCATATGGTGGTGGGGGGGAGGTGAGATTAAACCCCTCACCTAACTCGTTCCCCTGCGCGTGCCACTCAATAGTCTACAGTATCCGTTTTTATACAATAATAATACGGGCGATTGTGTCTTGGGTGTTCGCCACGAAGTTGGAAAATAAAAAAATAAAAAAATAAATAAGAGATAAACCGATAATAATAATCGAGAAGAAGAATAATCGTTTTGCGGCCGCTCGTGTAGGTATAATATTATATTATACAGGGTGTCCCACGAATCGGTATTATACCCATTTGCGATACCTCCCGAGATAACGGAGATAATCAAATTCTATTTGCAATAGTTACGACCCGCGGGGTCGGCAGATATTCATATTCCAATTGAATTCACGTAGTATTTCGGCGAACAAAACATACCGGACAACGGGAGATGAGATAATAAAAAAAAAAAAAACACACACCGTTCGGTGTTAAATTGTACGCAGTTTTTCTACTCAAACCGAACGATCACGCGGGGTTATTGCCAAAGCGTATAAAAATCTCACCGAAATCACACGAACGTCTGTAGTTTTATTGTTTGTCTGTACGCGTCGTCCCGGGGAATATCGGCACGGGCGATATGCTGGGCGCGGGACACCCTGTAGATATTACGCGTTTCAGGTAAACCCTCGTGGCAGCAGCAATAGCACCGGCGGCGGCGGCGGCGGTATCAGTGACAACGAATCGCGGACGCGAGCTGCTGCTGCTGCGGATCGAAATCGGTTTTTTTCCACTATCTGATGTCGACGGACGGCCTCTACGAGACCCGGGGTGAAGATTTTTATACACTTCCACGCGTTTGTTTTTTTTTTTTTGTCAAAAAACAACAATAATATTAATAGTATAAATCTGCGGCGGCGGTCGTCGACGGACCGTGAAACCCGCGTTTTATTATTATAATAATAATAATAATAATAATATTTCGCAGTTGTCGCGACGCCAATAAAAAAAAAAAAAAAAAAAAAAATACAAATATATATATATTATAAACTGCCGCGTGTGAAACGACGACGGCGGTTTTCTGGCGGTTGGCGGCGGCACACCGATAATAACACAAAAGGGCCGGTATTTACACGGGACGAGCGCAAAAAGCAAAGAAAAATTATGGAGAGAGAGAGAGAGAAAAAAAAAAATGCGTTCTTATATCGGCGATATATTATTATCATATTATATTATTCTCGTACCGCCGATATAAACTGTCCCGTTTTCTATTTATATATAATATACATATATGTGTATATATACACCGCAGCCTCTGCGGTAGGTAAATCGCACGTCTATCGTATATTATCGTACACGGTATTTACGGCCATATATCGTTATTATTGTATTGCCCACTTGTGGATCGCGCGACAACCACCCCCCCCCCACCACAACCGCGACGGCAATAATATGATACGAATTATTATTTATTTACTTATTTATTTATTTATTTACTTATAAACGCAACGGTGCACGATAATATAATATTATTGTGCGCACGCGGCGTACAATATAATTATTTACCTGTGCGTTGTTTCTCTTTCTATTGCCGTTTTCGCTTTCGGTAAACACCGCCGCCGGTTTCACCATACGAGTAGAAAAAAAAATCCAAAAAAAATCAAACCCCCCCCCCACACACACATCGCCGTTTATATTGTTTTATTGCCGAAAATATATCACCCGTACCTTTGGTTTATTGATATAAACCTAGGGGTGAGTCCATTAAAAAAAAAAAAAAAACTCCGGCAGATACATTACAACACACCATAAAAATATTATTTGTTTCTAGTTTTTTTTATTTTTTTTTATTTTTTAAGCTTTACTATTGATACGACCCCAAAAATCTTTATAAATACGTTTTACAATATATTTTATACACTAGACGTTGGTACAGTGAAACCTCCTCTAACGGACGTCTCCCAATAGCGGACGTTTTTTAGTCGGGAACCGGGACATTTTTACTACTTTTCTATTGGAATACCTCCGTATAGCCGACACTATTTTAATCTTTATTTAAAAATAATGACAAAATGACGGTATCAAAGCGTATTCACGTTCGTACGTACTCTCGTAATAATATAATTCCGATAACAAACTCGTCGTGGGACGATAAGATTACGACGATTTCGGTTATGAAGTGTTATGACGAAAACATGTCGGTTAGTGCCGGTTTTCGACGCGATGATTGCGTTAAAACGAAAGCCCGTTGTCGCTTTGCGAAAAAGTCGACATTTTAAACTACCGTAAAAACACCGGAAACGTAGGAATTGGCGCACTCGCAGAAAAGTTTCAAATTGGTCAAACACAGATCGCCGATATTGTGTCCAATAAAGAAGAAATATGTAAAGCATGGGCTGTAAACGGAAATGACCAACGTAAATTAACGAAATTAAGTTAACGTGAAGGCATTGCGATTTATAACCCAACTTTTGGTCGTTTTATGCCATCAATAGAGGTGGTGGAGAGAGCAGTAGTATTTACACTTCTACTGGGACATTGGCGAATGATATTACTAATGAGATTGCACAGAGACGGATTAATTATAAACAGCTCAACGATATTTTCCTCGCAAAAAATAATTTAAAAAAATAATATAATATGCAATAGATAATAGAACATTATACATTATTAAATTTAACCTAACGGACGTGTGTTTCAATTTATCCCCTCTAAATAACAGACACCTCTGTATAACGGACAAAATTTTGGTCCGCTATTATATACTTTACACGTTGGTATGTTTTCTGACGCTTAAGGCGTCTAATGTCTAGCGATTGGATGACTGAATTAGATTGAAAAAATTGGTATTTTTTTATTTTTTTATATATATATATATATATATATATATATATATATATATATATATTAAATATCAATGCAAGTAAATCATAATATAAAAATAGTTGATTAATTTTAGGCGAACTTTTGGCAAAAAATATAGCTACTGTGTTAGAAGCAAAACACAAGTTACAGGAAGCTAATAGCGAAATAGCGAAAATTATTTTAGAAAAGTGCAATCGTGTTTTTTCAGAGAATAATTGACGGGTAGAACTTCAACAAACCAATAGCATACATAATGGCACCGCACTAAACATTAATGTGGAACAGTATGATTTTAATGATTTGGTTTATATGAAACATACACCAATTACTTCAGTTGACGTGGTAAGGTTATTTTCTATGTATAAAAATATATTGACATCCAATTGGATGGGTTTTAAACGAAAGTAACTCGACCAAAAATATACGGTCGTAAATTCCTTTTTTTTTTTAGTATTTAATTTAAATTTGTTTTTTTTTTTTTTTTAGAATTAAATTTAATAAATTATTTTATTTATATAAGGATTTATTTTGCTACAAAATCCGAGCCCTGGTAATTATTAATTTTAACGCGATTGTCGAAATAAAGAGCGTTTAGCGGAGGAGTGCGCAAGTTTCGAAAATACAAACGTATTGTATCATGACCTACGAGTACTACTTATACCACTATATACGGTTTATTTTTTAATTTTAAAGTAATATTAAAACAATATTCTTCAACCGACGTGTATGTCTATATATATACATATTACGTGCATTATGCAATTTGTCAGAATAGATCTAAATACTCGTAAAACAAAAATTATCATATTATATCGTACGGCCGCGTTTAAAGCTGGTTATATTATATTATTATGTACGTATACGAGTGTATTGTAATCGTTTTTACCTCCCGGCCGGTTTGACGGATCTTAAGCCGCCGGTGAATTATTGTCTAAACGTTATAATATGTTTGTACTGTATGGTAGGGGCATAATATATCTCACCGCGTTAACTAATTATATTTTCGACTCTCGCGTGGGTCCGAGACACTATTTTACACGTTTGTTTCATTCTCGTATTCTTCTCCGTGTACATACACGTCGCATATATTACGTACCCCACATGTGGGATTTAACGAAATAATAAATATTAACTATTAACGATATTCAACGACGTGTGCATACGGACGGGCCGAGTGCGTATTATTATATTGCCCGCGTCTTACGAATAAATAATTCACATTCGATATTTCGACGGTTTCTTACGGTATATTTTATAAGGTATAATATACATATATATATTGTTACAACACCTATACGAGACAATGCTATTTTGAAACGTATTCTCGGCGAACGGCGTTTCAACGGTCGAGAGGCCGTGCGCAATCGTATACATTACAAGGGTCGGGCGAGTTTTGGTATTTTCGAGTCGGGCCGAGTTCGAAAATCGTTTACTAACCCCATGGTGCGGGGCACGGGAAAACGAAACGACGCACGCAAAACTACGTCGTCGGGTTATAGTGCTCGAGTATGTTAATAACACGACAATGTATTTTAGAGGAAATCCTAACCGTCAACACGGTGTACAGTGTTAGGTTAGGTTAGGTGTGTTATATTATATTAAATAAGTGTGTTTTCCGGCACACTGAATATACCGGGGGCGCGGGGCGGTTTCTTCTTCCTTCTCGATCGCAGAAAAACCAACGTCCGTGGAAAAAAAAAAAAACCGAAATCATTGTTCCCACTTGTTGTGCCTCTGCCCGACGTGGTTTTGCACAGGAAATCGAGGGTTACGTTCAATATTGTTTTGTTCGTACCGGGCCGCACGGGCGAAGAACCGACACCCGTCCCATCCCGTGGCCACGTAAATCGTGTTTTCATTTCGCAAAACTGTGAAATACCGATTGTCTCGGATGAAATCTAAAGGCCTTTTCTACACTGTTGCGACCCAATATGTATTTTCCCGTTATCGTTATGTTGTCACAACATTGCACGGTATGCGTGACCACGGTTAAAAAGTTCAAGACTCGTTCAAATAGCGAATTCAACATACCAATCATAATTTATAGTATTGCCTATAATATGTTGATGTTGGTTTTTATTCGTTCGGTTCGGGCGAAAACGGTGAACTGAGTATCTCGCGATGTTGAATTAAAACACATAAAACGATGATGACAATAATAATAATAACAAATAAGTATATAATTATTGTAACTGGTCTACGGTTGAAAATGCGACTCGTCAGCAATTACAACACATTCTCAGTTGTTCGATGTGTCCGCAAATGGATGCGCAAAAAAAAAAAAAAAACCAATAAAGTCTAGACAAGTTTAGTCTATAAACTCCCCTGAATATTGTTAATCTATCAAGTTCGATACGAGTATAATATAATTTTACAAAATACAAACAAATTAGTATTTTTTTTTTTTTTTTTTTTTTTAATTTGTAACATTCCAAACATTTTTTTCTATAATGACATTTTCCAAACATTAAATATATATATATGGTATAATATTATCACTAGGATTTTATACACGCTCGAGTATATTAAATTTTTCGTATACGCGAAACGAAATGGTCGCACGAGGCACAACGATATTATTGTGGGTAAAAGGCATAAATTATCGGAGACGTCCTTAAATATTATAATATATGCATTTAATTTAAAACCGATGGGCGGTCCGTACCGCGGGAGATAGACGGTAAAAAAAAAAAAAAAAAGTGCAGAATTTAACCTAATGACATTTTTTTTTATATATATATAGAAACTTTTTTTTATATTTATACCCAGCGTATTTGAAATATCGTCGGGTTTCTCGTCCTATCGCATCAACACTCGATCGGCGGCAACACGCGGCGCGCAGTGTTGATATTCGAAAATATTTCGTATACAGGGTGTTTCTGCTGATACCAACCGAGAAAACTATATATAATAATATGCGGACAGAGCGCGTACTCGGCGGGGTGTCCGAATGATCGCGATTAAAAAAAAATAAATTTCGTCCGTAAATTTCACCAATGCGATTTTTTGGATAAAATCTCACGGTAATGGTTGCGGTGGTGATGGATGGGGGAGAGGAGGTCACTGATTTTGGATTTCGGCCGCATCCCGAATACGATTCCCGTACTTAAAATTTGGCATCCGAACCGGGACACACGGCCCCGTAAAGGTCTTTGGTCGTTGGTTTTCCAAAAACTATCGATAAAATCGAAACGCGACGTTATAATTTGGTATGCCATTAATACGGGGCTGAGTTTATCGAATAAATTTCTCCGGCGTCGTGTACGAGTATTCGGTGTTTATATTGTAAACAAAGGACGAGAAGCGATTTGTCGTTTTTAGAAGAAAAAAAAAAAGAAACGTTCGCGTGCGACATGTGCAACAAGTGGGTATTTCAAATCCATAACTAATATTTGTTGTTAGGTTAAGTTACGGTACACATTTTTTGACTGCGATAAAATCATGTACAAAACAAACATATGCCAATTGATAAACGAAGGTTTAAATATTGTAATCTAACGTTATCGCTATAAATATAAAATATTAAAACGTCGCGATATTATCGTTATCACACGACGACCAATTGCAGAATCAAAATCCGTATAGAATTGAAATCGTTCAAAAAAAAAAAAAATAATTCTAAAAAATTGTCGGTTAAAATAACCGATTTGGGCATACGGTCGATTTCGTATCGCAAAGCTCGTGTTGCGCGGGGTCAGGGATACCGAGTGTGTACACCGTTTCATAAACACCCTGTATACGCGTACTCACCGGTACGGTGTAATAACGGTTGGTTTTTTTTTTTTTTTAATTTTTTTTTATTCCCCTCGTTTTATTAATCGGTTTTGATTTATTTGTTTTGCGGGCGGTGTACCTTGCGGTATTCCGTTACGCTATCAAAACATATCGGTACGGATTTATTGTTCGATATTCGCACGTTCATTTATATTATACATTTGTCGGGGTTTTTTTTTTTTTTTTTTTTTTTTAATAATAATATTATGTCGTTTGCGTATTATCCGATACTTGGATATCCGAGAGAGTAAATTAATAACCGAGAAAAACCACCTACGATAGCGCACGTATAAAATATAATATATAACGTGTATTATAATACTGAAAATATATATTACACGTAATGATTTTTCTTCTCTCTCGATTTTTTTTTTATTTAAACGTTTATTTTATTTTTTTATTTTTTTCCTTTCCGATTTCGCACGGTATCGGTACGCGTTATAATAATAATAATAATAATAATAATAATATGCAAGTATATTTATTACGCGGCGTTCACACGGGCGATATGCAATTGAACAATTGCCCTCATAAGTCCCGCCGTGTGCGCTCGTGTGCGTGTTTACACACGTAGGTTACCTGGTTAGTGGTTACATATAGAGGTGCCTACGCCGCATTAATATACACGACAGACTTGTCCGTTAAATCGTTTTTCCGTTCGATCGGATCGCGCCGTATCCGTGTAATATTATTCATTATGTTATTACCGAACGGCCGATAATAATATGAAATAATTGCACGATGTTAAAAAAAAAAAAAAAATAAAAAAATATATATATATATATATATAAAACGATGACTAATAGTTATTTTTTTAAGGTGATATAAGGTATACGCGAACGTTTTTAGTCATTACATATGTTATATTAATGTATAGAATTCAGGTTGATCTATGATTTTTTTATTTTTATTTTTTTTTCTCTTCAAGGATATCAATATATTATCGCGAGTTTATTGGCGTTCGACCGCGGCTACACGAAAAAAAAAAAATAAAAAATATATATATATATATATAAAAAATAATAATAATAAATTCAATTACGGATACGAGAGAAAAAAAAAACGGGCTCGCGCACGCGCGCTCGCGTTATATTATAATTTATCCTTCGATATTAAACCGCTCGTATTTTTTATTTTTTATTTTATTTTTTAATAATATTTATTGCGGTACATTATATTATACTCGCGGTCGTGTGCAGTCCGTTGGTGGTATCATATAATACAAATGATCCGCACTGCAGTAACATATTACACTGAATATAATATAATCCATAGTGCGGAATTATCGAATACCAGAACCCCGTTCAATGTGTACGGGGTTTTTGTTATGTAAAACGCGAAATTATGACTGCCATCGGTCGTCGGGGGTGCACCCCACTTGCGAGGCGTGCGAAATTTTTCCCGTAAAATTTGTTTTAGACAACCCCGCTCCCCGCCGATTCTTGTATATTTATATAAAAAAAAAAAAATTATATTAAAACCGATCGATTGAAACAGACCGGTTGTGATTCTGGTTGTCCGATTTGGTAAAAAGCCACGAACAGAGCTCCCCCCCCCCCGGCGGACAGGTCTGCCGCGAAGTCCCTCGTAATTACAAGGGGTTCCGTATAGGCAATCGTCGCCAAAATCGTCAAAACTATAGTCCGGATTATGTTCACTATTCATTTAAAAAACACCAAAAATAATATGATATTCTCTAAAAAAAAAAAATCTACAAATATTCTCATTTAAAAAATAATCAATGGCCATCACTATATTACGCTTTAATGTGCAATTTATTTGTATCATTTATTTTGTTTACGATATTCATTAAATAAAACTATTTACTCGCATAATTGCAGGTACGATGATATTAAAATAAAAATAAATTTGTATTTTTTTCTCCCAATTTACTAAATATTCTCTAATATTGAAAAAAAAAAAAAAAAAAAACACGTTTTCTTACGAACTCTGTGTTGAACGAATCGTCCACGTGTTTTACTCGTATAAGACTGCAGTATCGATATGTAAAATACAAATAAATACGAGTCAACATTTTTTTGACAAATATTCTCTATTAGAATCTGGGTTTTTTTTTAATGATTGGGTTCGGGTTGCTACGTTTGAAAATCCGAAAAGCGTTCGATTTATGCGGAATACGAGTGAAAATCCGAACGAAACGGTCCATAATGATTGGAAAAATGATACGAGAAAAAAAATACAACGGAAAACCGATACGTTTAAAATCCTCCGAGAAAATCGCCGGGATCAGTGCGATAAACGTGCGGTGTCCGCGTTCTTAGAGCCGCCGGCGTCGGGTAATTCTTCTCTCTTTTTTTTTCAAAAGTAGTACGTACCACCGCAATCACTATAATATTATAACCGCCGCAGAGTCATAATATCTCGTCGATATTTATGTTGTTCGTATTATATCGTATTGCGCTACGTTTTTCGCAACAATTATCGACGAGAGAGGTACCTATTTAGGTAGATATATATAATACGATATAATATAAAATACGATTCTCCGCGACGGAACAACCAATTTTACGATATTGCGTAGTTTATATATATATATATATATATATATTTTTTTTTCCCCCCGAGATTTATATTACGGAGCGCGTTATTGTATATTAAACGGGTTACGTCTTATTACCGGTGTCGAGAGACGTAGATAAGTGAAATTTATCTAGATAAAAAAAAATATAGAGGATAATTGCTCCGAAAGCGTCTGGATACAGATGAAGACGACAAGTATTTAAATTATAGTGCAATTTATTTATCTAGATAAAAAAAAAAAAAAAAAAAACTAAGATAATTTTTAAATTTTTAAATTTTCCATTGTTGTCGTCCATAAGAGAACGCCATAAACGTTGCAAATCACCGTACACCGAATAACTTTGAATTTTCAATTAAAATTAATACGTACGAGTACATTATTTTTAAGTACCTATTTAATATTCTTTACTATGGAACATAATTATTAAAAAAAAAAAACATTTACTTTTTAATTTTGTTCGCTGTATATATTATTTAGATAATTATTTTTTTATCTTCAGTAAATTCAGATAGATATCAAAATTTCCATCTAGATAAGATAAAAAATAAAAATATATTATCTTTATGAATATATAGATAGATTATATAAATAAGTTATTATGAACGCCGGCGGCCGGCCGTTATTCTGGACCAATTCGCACCGGGTCTTATTATTAGTTTTAGCAATAAATTTTTTTTTCAATCAAAAACAAAAGTACAATTGAAATAAAAACAATAAAATAATATTACGATTGCTATCAAGGCGGTTGTGCAGAAATAATGTTAGTTTGAAAGTCTCAAGACGACTGTGACGGGACGAGTCGAGTCGCAGTGTTGTGCTGTTATTTGTATTATTAGAGTGAATCGATAAATCGTCAAACTCATAAGCAAGAACATTGTCTGCGTTGTTTAAATTTCCAAGCGGGATACGAGTACGCGAAATACTATCGCAATCGTTTAAAAACGCTTGTAAATTAAAATATCGAGAGAAAAAAAAAACCTCCACGTACAAACGCAGACGTACCCAAACTATTAGGTCTCTAATCCGTAAATCGATCGGTTCACGCTCGTTTTAAAACTGCCGGCGTGAAATTGGTCCAGCCGAACGAAAATGTCCTATGCCGCGCGTTCGGAAGACGGTAACGGCGTTCTTGAATCGGTACGAAAATCAGCAATAAAAATACAAATAAAAAAAAAAAAAAAAAACAAAAGCAATCGGGTAGATCAGTCGCCGTATTCGCCCGTCGTTTACACCTATTTACGAGTGCAGGCCGGCGAAAAAACGAACGCCCGCATTCGGAGCGACTAAAAACATTAACGGCGGCGGAGGTGAGGGAAACGGAAAAACATTATATTCGCCGTTTCAAAAGTTATGACGTATACCGGTGTGATTTTTAGTGAACAGAAAACAAAAAAAAAAAAAAAATACATATCGCGCATATTAAGCGGGTGACCGGTTTTTATTATTAGTGTCTTGTCTACGAAAGGTTGAGATTTATTACCAGAATAAATATTATTATCATCTTTTCCGTAAGGGGCGTGCACCAGTACGTATAATATAATAAAAATAATAGTAATAATAACGCAGAAATTGAGTCATTGTTGCGCAACAATAACGAAACAGTAATGCGGTTTTAAATTTTTTTTTTTTTACCGTCATAGATATTATATACCCGCAATCTATCTATATGAATATATATCCAAAACCGGGCGACATACGCGATTTCGTTAACAGGTTTCTGTTAGTTCGCCATAAATTATAAAAATCACTAAGCTAAAGTTAATTTTAAAACATATAAACCAATTCGAGTGACCAAGATGAGTGACAAATGTTTAGTTAAACAATAACATAAATAACAAGTTACATTTTTTTTTTTTATTTTATTTACCCTTAACCCAGAACCTAGACACACCCGTTAACGTATTTTACACTCCGGTATTTAGACTTTTATAGATTTACCAGACAAGACTCGTGTGGGTATCTCGTAGAACGGCATGTTTGTTATATGTAAAAATGAAAAAAAAAAAAAAAAAAACATTAGCACACAGTTTTTCTTATATAAAAAAATTCGTAAATAACTTAAATTTTAACAAAGTAACTGAGCCAAGTTCAAATTATTTACTAAAAAAAAAAAAATTACTAAATTATTAACTAAGTTACATTCTGACATTCTTTTATTTTTAACTAGTAAAGTAAAATGTTATCGAAACGTGTAACTTTTTGACTAATTTCTATGCGGGTTCAGGACGTTTCACAATATTTTAATAAACCGTGTGCTTTTATTTTTATTTTTTTCATAAAAGTATACGCGACACTGTCGACAAATTCTTCTTTTCCCCCACATTTTTTTTTTAGATTCAAAGCGAATGAATGTATTTTACTATGATGGCGCTTTTATTTTTTTCTCTCTGTAAACGACTCTTTTACCAAAAATCTAGCTCCGACCATCAGCATCAAGGATATATTCTGGTAGATATTTTGTCTTGTTAGTGCGTTGAATCATTGATTGGTTTACGTTGTAGTTTTCTTAATAACCTGGTAAAACAGTTACATCTAATACAATTAACGAGCTGATAATCGTTTTATTTTTTTTTTAAAAAACAATAAAAAATAATGCGTCATTTCTTATTTTCGTTATAACTGTTTTTGTTTGTCCATCCGTATGGCCAATATAAGTCAATCATAACAATCATCAACAAAAATAGTTCATTATTCTTATCGAAAATACCGAAAACCTTGTGTGAACCACCAGGACAGGCCACTAAGAGTAGCTATCCTAACCTTACAGTCCCTGAATTATTCGTATAGTATACGCAGTGGCGTAATTTCAATTGAGACGGGAGAAGAGGAGAAATATTAATTATAATAAATATTAGAATTTATTTCTAATATTGATGGTAAAAAATTCAACTAAAATTTTGTTTTAGACAATTGATGTGGTACATTGATGCGGAAACGATGCCAATCGGTCAAATGTATTGTAAAAAAAAAAATCGTAAATTTTTTCGAACAAATACATATTATTCTTTTTGGGGTTCTGGGGTCCGGTTATCCCCCGGGACCTGACCCCTTTGTGCGAATACGCCACTGATTATACGCATATTGTATATACGAGGCCTGTTCAAAAAGTTCTCGATTTTTTCAACTTTTTATTTATAGTGCTTACCTACAAGCTATTGAGACTTATCACCCTCGAAGTATTCTCCCTCTTGGTTTATACACGTTTTATAATCTTCCGCAATTTCTCGAATAGTTAATTAGACCGGACAATTTCATTGACTTTTGTCACATGAGCATCGTCTGTCGATGTCAACGGACGTCTTGAACGTGGGTCGTCATCAATTGATTCCCGACCGTCTTTAAAACGTTTAAACCAGTCGTAACACTAAGAACGTCCTAAAAACTGATCACCATTAAGCATTTTGCAACATTTTATGAGTCTCAGTAAAAGATTTACAAAGTTTAACACAAAATTTAATATTAATACGTTATTCGTGAATGTTATTCATCTTAAAAATCGCACAATACACACGACTCGTCGTTACTTTGAACGCGCACAGTTAATGGTTAGATAGCAAGAAACATTTGCAATTTAATTGAAAAGACAGCTGCTTATCTTTATTTTATTTTAATCTTATAACATTTACGATACTATACATTTTCTGTTTTTAGGAATTATTGAACAGACCTCGTATATATAAAAATAAAAATCCCCTTAATGTGTTTTATCGAGTTATAACATAATAACATAATTTGGAAAACGATGTCGTTTGGTGTTTGACAACCATACCGAAAAATACAGCACAGCACATTCATACGGACATTATGCGTGTCGGAGCGCGTTTATTATTAGTTTTTGACATTATAAATTCCTATAAAAGAATTTGTTTATAAAAAATCAAAAAAACAAAAAAAATAGGAAAAACGAAGGGAAATAAAACGTACTCGGGGATTCAAGTACTTTGCGACGCGCTGTGAAATTTCGGTAACTCCTGCGCAAAACAGTTTTCACGATCGTATTACGGGGTCGCGGACGGCCGATGGGTATCACGTCTTTTTAATATCAGTCTTATCCGATACGAGTACAACCGTGTTTCTTACCGTGTATATCCGTGTAAAACATACGCAGTAGAATCAAAAAGTTCCCGGAATGTATTTTGTAGGAAAAAACCTTTTTTACTTATCACAAATATGATTATTGGAATCAAAAGTACATATGAATTTACTAACTGTAGTTATAATCGTTAAAACTACACTAGTTTCGCGTTAACCGACGTAAAAGTCACAATTTGAACAACGGGCCAACATTAAATTTTGTTTTAAACTTGGAAAAACTGCCGCAGAAACGCTTGGACATTAGAGTATTGTTCATGGCGGTGCAGCATTAAAGAAAACAACTGTTTATGATTGGCGTTTAAACGTTTTAAAAATGGTCGAGAGTCACTTGAAGACGAATAGCGCAGTGGTCGTCCGTCAACTTCAAAATATGACGAATCAATAGCAAGAGTTCAAAATTTGGTAGATTGCCGTTTACGTATCCAAGATATGGTAAACAGATTAGAAATATCGTATGGTTCGAGTTTAAAGCATTTCGAAAGATGATTTAGGAATGCGTCGTGTTTTTTGCAAAATTTGTTCCACGCATTTTCGACTATTTTTTTTGCGAATTATAGTTCGGGAACTTTTTGAACAGACCTCGTGTATATATATATATATATATACGAACAGCCCGAGAAAATATTATTACAACCCGACCGTATACGTATATATTCGTATAGTTCTCACGCGCGCAATCGCAAAACTGGCGGGGAGGGGCACCTCCTCTGTAATAATATCGCGTTTGATTTGTTTCCTTGACCGTTGACATTATATTATGCGCGCGTGCAATTTGTCGTGTCAGTGCGCGCTGGCTTGCGCTCTCCGGTGTATCGCCGGAGATCATCTCTTCACCGGCGGTGACCGTAGTACACCGTATAATATATATAATATATATATATTTTTTTTTTTTTTTTTTTTTTTTTTTTATAATATACGTCGCTGCGCGCAATGATATTACATATAGGTACGCAGTTTATAATACGTGTCCGTATTGCTGTACCCGCACAAACATCCGACAAGGACGAGGATGCCCGTGAATCGGCACGCCGCAAACGCAATCGTTTTTGCGTGCCCGGTACACATATTACGATTGTTTAACAACACCCGGGCACACGGGAAAAGTCCCGGGCCTGGCGAAGGAAACCCGGTTCTTCCCGTTCGAAATTGACTTTATTCACCGACGTAATCCCCCACCGAGAGCACCGCAATCGCCACGCCAACGCCCCTCTAACATTTCAACGCGTAGAATGGTTTATCTTTTGATCTGGAAATAGCTCTAGGTTTCGCCGATGACCTCTCCGTTCGAGCGACAATTTCTTACCGGCGACCGTTTATTTGAGATCTGCCAATAGCCAAGTAGTCGCTGGGAGCCAAGTCCGGAGGACACGGCGCACGCGGAAGCAATTCGATCTTTAGTCCATGTGGTTTAAAATCATTACCACGTTGTTGTTTTTGCTCAACAGTGAGCACGCCCACTTTGAACAGGGTTTTCTCGTGGACAAATGATCATGCAATATAAAGCCAACACGTTCTTTTGATATCTTTACGATGTCAGCTAACTCATGCAACTTCACTTTGCGATCATTCAAAACGATTTTGTGGATTTTTTTCAATGTTTTCTGGTGGATTACCTCTACTCGATTATAAAATATTATTACGATTTCCGGTGAATTGTCAGGTAATTTGGTTTGTGCGGGTAAAAATCCGGTCAAAACCACGAGCTCCAAAATCATTTCGCAAGACAACACTCCGGTTTCTTCATTTTTTTTTAATAACAATATTATTAATTAGAAACTCGAATATAAAGCCAAATTTTTCATTATCGTTATCAACGAATATAATTATATTATGGAATTATAATAATTAAATATTACGCCGAAGGAAAATTTAATTATTAATTTGTAACCGAACTCAGTTCGAGTACGTCCGAGGGTCTATGTGTTTCTAAAATATCGCCAAACAATAAAAAAAAACGTAATGCTATTCGGGATAAACTAAACATACGGCTGTATTATCTCTTTCGTCCGACGATATTTTAGAGAATAACAGCAACTGTTGACAGTTTTCGACCTTTTAAAATTTTCATAATTTGAGTTTTTTACATTTTCGATTTCTATAGTATCGTAAATGTTATTAGATTGAAATAAAATAGAGATAAGCAGCTATCTTTTCAATTAAATCTCAAATGTTTATTGCTATCCAACCATTAACTGTGCGCGTTCAAAGTAACGACGAGTTGTGTGTATTTTGCGATTTTTAAGATGAATAAACATATTCACGAACAACGTATTAATATTAAATTTTGTGTTAAAGTTTGTAAATCTTTTACTGATACTCATAAAATATTGCAAAATGCTTATGGTGATCAGTGTTTAGGACGTACTCAGTGTGACGACTGGTTTAAACGTTTTAAAGACGGTCGGGAATCAGTTGATGACGACCCACGTTCAGGACGTCCGTCGACATCGACAGACGGTGCTCATGTGACAAAAGTCAATGAAATTGTGCGGCTAATAGACGTTTAACTGTTCGAGAAATTGCGGAAGATTCATAATCTGTGTTTTTTTTTACATTTTCGATTTCGATCTGAACGCCGCGGTGCCCGTTTTGTGTTATAGACCAGTGCTTCTTAAATTTTATAGTAATGCGCCCCTCCCCCCCCCCATGAATTTTATGTAAAATTGTTACGGTTTATCTTTTTTCCTATACATTGAAATTAAATTGTTGGACATATATTAAATAAACGGTAAATACATATACAATGTTTTTACAATAAACATTAGAAAAACCTTTATAACAATTTTATCCTTTGAATATGCATAGATAAACAAATATTTATAATAACTAGACTAAATTACAGTATACGTATGTTTTGGGCGGGCTTGTATATTTCTGCATAATAAATCAATGCCTGGTGTGATATTTGCGATGCGCAAGTTTGCATCTGAAAGTCTGTTTCGAAAAGCATCGTATATGCGTGTTTTTTTTTTTTATTATTTCGCCGTTGTGAAAATGCAATTTCGATAATCGAAAATAATTATGATTTTTTTTTATTTGAAAATAACATAAATATTCCACGGCCTCCTTGGGGGGCCGCGGCCCACAGTTCGAGGTTAGGTTACGTTAGGTTAACCTAACCTGATAGTAATAGTGAGTAACTACGACAATTGTGGTGAAAAATGTATTATTTTATTCTCAAAAAAAAAAAAAAAAAAAAAATACAAAACAAAACAAATCGCACGGTCAGTCGTCTCACAGTTTGACAAAAATAAAAAATTCTACAGTCGTGCGTCGTATATATGTACACGGTTTTCAAAATGTCATACCCGCAGTAATGTCCGTGCACACTTGTAAATATGAAGTAGCTAATATTTGAACTAATGGTTTATTAATTGATTTCAAAACTGCGGCCCGCGAAGGGAATAATACGAAAACGGACGACAGCCGGTTTATTGGTACGTACCCATAATTTCCGACGATCGGTCAAATGTGAATGTGTGATGTGATTAATAAACGTTCATTATAGAATTGCCAACGTTAACAACCGAAAGATGTACGGCATACGCCGATGTTTTAAGACGGATATTCTCAATTTAGAATATATTTAAACGATGAGGAACTATACAGGACGACTATAATATACGAGTGTCGATTTGACAAATCCGCGGCTATAATACCTTGGAAATGGGTTTTTTTTTTTTATATGGTCCAGCCAGAGTGTACGGCGCGTGTTGACCAATTCGGATTTACATTGTCATATTTCCAATTTTTTTTTGCGGAAAATCGCCGGATCGCGCAATACAGTAGACTGTAAAAAAAAAAAAAAACCACTTTGGCAACGACAAAATCGGTATCTAATCGTAAAAAATATGTGTATTTTATGTATGGCATCGGTTGAAATTTATTGTTTTGCACGCAATAATAAACACGAGCGAATCGATTTCAAAATAACTTTAGTCCGGGCAAATATAATATTTTTCGTTATTATTTTCCTCCCCCCCCCTCGGCTTCGGCCTTGCCTTCAACTCGTTTTAGATTTTATTCACAAATTATTATTTTTCGAGCAATTGTATATTATTACATCTTTCCGTTTGACTGAATTTTATATAAAAAAAAAAAAAAAAAAATCAATATTTAATCGTATAGATACAGAATTGTGTAAATTAACGTCCACGTACATACGAAATTACCTAATGATAAATGATTTTAATTTATCGAAATCTAAAACACTTAGGTTGGTAGCTAATTTTTACCATAATGCATTTCGCGCAGGGCTTTGCACCCGCAAACAATTAATCGGGTTTCGGTAGTTGAAAGTAAAAAAAAAACCATATTGTAGATCAGGGGTTCCCAACCTGACCTATCGTGGAGTACCACCAGACACTTTTATAATCAATACGCGTACCACCTCAATTCTAAAACTAAATTAGGAGTCAAATTTTTTTACCGTATATTTTTTATTTTTCATTCGTTTCTTTACATTTGTATTATTTGATATTTATGAATGTAAAAAAATCTTAATTTTCAGTTAAATCTAAATATTTAAATTTTAAATTACAATTTTCAAAAAAAAAAAAAAAAATATAAATAATAATAAAATGAATGTAATATTTGTTGTTGTTTATTTTGTACAAGGACATCAATATCAGGCTGAATGGAATTAATTTTCATTCTTAAGTCACTTTGAATATCGAGCCTACTTCTGTATTTTTGTATCAAATAGGAATTTATCGATAAGAACTATAATAAACTATAGAGTTTATCATTATCTAAAATTCTAAATTGCTACGATTACAAACCCCTTATGTCATCGACATTAAATATTATTTTGATAAAATAATAATTTTATAAAATTAGCTAATATCAATTAAACTAAATAACTTAACTAAATAATATTGAATGGAAATTGTAATAAAAAAAATTTCTTCGCGTACCCCGGGTTGAGAACCTCTGTTGTAGATTATCGTTTAACGCGAGATTGTCAATGCGAATTCGATATAGTAATCGGATTTTTTAAACATTTAAACGATGACGAATAATCGCCGAGAAAATAAAAAAAAAATATACCGCCGCGTTTGAAATATAATCAGATAAACAGTATCGCTGACACAATGCACGTAAAAGTGTTGTAATAATATCGATAAAACATCGTCGTTGATTAGTGTGTTTATTTTATGTAATCGTAAGATAAAAACACGGAAAACATGCAAATTAACGTGTGATAAGTCGCGACAAATACATACAAATTATTATTTCGTTTTTTTTTTTTCAGCATTGTTTCGAGTTTACTCATTCACCGCCTTGTATCGTTTTACGCCGCGCGCTGCACACAAGTCGCTGAGCATATTCCGCGAACGAAATCGTAAAAAAAGACCGCGGGATTTCGCGTTTTATTTTTTTTTTTGTCGTATAAACTCTTCGAAAAAATTAGGGGGGGGGGGCGGTTTTTTATATATATTTCAAGTCCCGGGCCCAAATTGTTAGTGTACAGTCTCATTAAGGGAATTCGTAACGGACGTTTTTTTTCGGCCAATTTTTTTTATCTACCATTCCGCCAGACCTAGTGATATGCGGATAAGACTATTGAAATCTAATTGGAATTCAGCGTGATGCTTCGGCGCCGCGACATAATTTCAAAATGTTCGCCTATAATTTATATCGATTTCGGTTTAAACATTTCGACGTTAAAAACAACTACGAGTGTTGATTACGGGGGGAGGGGTGGGAAATGAAATCGAATATCCGATTTTACACTCCGCGTTGAATTCAAATCGGTTTTACCGTAAGCCTTACGGTAAAGTCACCGGGTGGTTGTCCGTCGGACATTTATCCGATCGGCGGGTACGGTTCCAGTGGGGAAAACCGTCCGTTCCGAATCCCTTTATGGCGTATCCGAGCCCCGACGCACAAAAGCGGATTTCCACACGACTTTTTAACCATTATCAGGCCGCCCCCTGTCGTGTTTGCACGCGCCCGTCTACACGCGATATACCCGCCCGTATTATTACGCCTACATATGTATTTCAAATATTTTAAACAGTAGATTATAAACGTACGGCGGAGAAAATATCATCGAATTGTTCGGCTCCGGTATATTATCCGTAATATAAACGGCCGTTTAATTAGCGGAGGTTTATATATATATATATATATATATATATATACGTATACGCATGTAAAAACATATATAACTGCGCGTGTCGGATGTCTTATTATTATTATTATTATTTTTTTTTTATTTTAACGAAGCCCGTACGTTTTTACACCGGTATTATAATAATAATAATAATAATAATAATAATATTACGTGCGTACGCATACGTATACGTACGTATAGGTACACAATGTTTTGTATTTTTTTTAATTAAACCGTTTTATAATGCGGAAAAGTAGGTATACCCGATATAATAGTGTATTATACGAGTATATTGTCCGGGACCGTTAAAAAAAAAATTCCTATCCCACGCTCGTTTTTTTATTTATTTATTTATTTATTTTTTTTTTTTTTTTTGAAATGTGTCTTAATAATATAATAACTTTTAGCTCGAGTCGTCGTCGTCGTCGTTGCCTGTTGTCGTCGTCGTTGTTACTCGTACTTATATTATAACCGACCGGCGTGTATTATCTGTACATATATACGTCACTACCGCACGTGTAAAATCGAATTCGCGATGTTCCCGACTATACCATAGTAATAATAATAGTATATAAATTTTTTTTTTTTTTTTTTTATGTTACTTCATTAAGTTACCCGGGCCCGTGTTAGGGTGGAGCGCAGTGAGAGAGAGAAGCCCCCACCTCGTTTCCCGTAGCGAATTTTTTCATTTCTTTTTTTTTTTTTTTCAATCCAATTAAGATGACGGTAAAATTGTATTTATGTATGTATTCGTGTTTTAATAGAAACTACAATATTATATTCGTGCAATAGTGTGTAGAGTCCTCGCGTTCAGAGTCCGGCGGTTCCCGAACAACTTTTTCGTCTCACTCTCGATAATACCGATGACTTTTTTTTTGATGAAAATATATACAAAAAAAAAACAATAAATATTTTTGTAATTATCCCACGGGATAACGATTACGATAAAATTAATTATCGATGTAAGTTGTACATTTGTCATCATAGTATCAGCTTACCGGTCCATGTAGGTCTTTCCGTCTCCCTCTGGCGATAAGTGGTAAATGCCAAAGGTCTCGAGTGATTTTTTTTGTCTCTCCTGTAACTGTTAGGTTATTTCTAACCTAAGCCATTTCACTAAGCAACCGTTAAAAACTATTACCGAGCAATGTGAATTTCATACGGGAGTTAGGCATGTATACGAATTAAAATAAAAAAACGTGGACATATTCCGCACCATGAGTGAGTCACTGTTTTAGGTGGAAAGTCGGGAAGGTAGTATATAGATAGTAATTTAATTTATATCTGTACGCAACGATAAATTACAAACGAAAAATAATTCTGAGCGAAATAGTATTAATCGTGTTTTTTTTTTTTTTTTTAATATTTTTGCCACGGTAACCCGGAAAACCGACATAAATAAAAAAGAAATAATAAAATTCGAGTTTGACGAAATCGTGTTTTTTTGTTATTTGTTAGTATTTTTTTCCTGTTGTGTTAAAAAACAAATAGTTATATCGAAAAATGACGTCTTTAAAATACCAACTAGACAAAATTCGCTACCGGAAACAGCATATGAATGTTGTCTTCTGGTAGATAAAATATTTACAGAAAACAAAATAGCAATAATAAATAAACATCATTGTAAAACCACAAGACCCCTAGCTCCGCTCAAAATCTAAAAATATGTCTAATTCAATCGCAGTATAAGAAGTAGTAAAGTAAAGTAAAAAAATAATAATACAAATATTCGAATGAAACAACTAAAATTGGTTATTTCGTTTGGAGTGCAAGTTTTGGCGTCTACGTGTATTATCCTACGTGTACAATATAGTAACGATTTTTTTTTTTTTTTACTTGTTTTTTATACTAGGCTTATATATCCGAGTTCTAATATTATTATTATGTTATATTGTTGTCGTTATTCTAAATTCTTTATATAATATATTCGGATGGGACGCATACTGTGTCAAACCGTACGCGGAATAACAATAACAATTATTAGTGTCCCGAAAAAATAACGGAGCGATCGCGCGCATTGTTAATTTTTTTTTTTTTAAATAATTAAATCCGCATGCTCAACGCGCGCCTATATATTGAGAAACAAAAAAAAAAAAAAAAAATTATATATATATATACAATTTAGAACTATAGAAACGCACGCCGGTATACGCGCACCCGTGAATAATATAATAATAATGATACGATTGTTGTTTTCGCCGCGCGTTTTGAAATATTCCATATTAAACATATTTTCCAAAGTGCCTAACCCGCAAAATATGATCACCGGATGGCGTGCGTTTGCGCCATTGAGCCGGTAATAATTTTTTTATTATTTTATAGTGATGACGTTTCGTATATACTCGCCACTATTATATCATAGTGTTACCGGGTGGAGAAATGTCGACATACGAATCGCAGCTAACGTCGGGAACGGGACAAGTCTAAATTATTGAAGAAAAATTCAATTATGATTTCATTGTCATATTGAACTGAGCACACGTAACCGCATCGTTTGGTGAAGAAAACAGACAAATCCGACCGTCCAAACGTCTAACAGTGGCGGTCGACATTTCGGTGTACAACAGAAAGAGGACATCTCCATAACACGTCCCGTTTCTACAGTAAACTTCAATACATAGTATTGTATTTTCGTTTCTTTTTTTTCTTTCTTTCAATCCGTAGATTGGTTCAATAATGATAAATATTCCTCCGCTCTTCACTGTCCATTGCAACTTCCTTCAATTCTTCATACGATCATTTTCCTAATTCTAACATAATCCGTTTCATATAAGACTGTCTGGGTCTTCCTCTTCCTATTTTCCCTTCTATTATTATAGATGTTATCCATGTATTATTTCTTAGGAGGTGTCCTATCCATTTCTTTCTTCTCTCACTGATTATTTTCTATATCGACCTCCTTTCTTTTATTTTATTGAAACACTTCTTCATTTGATACTCGTTCTATCCAGGGCATTTTTAGATTCCTGAAGAGTATAGTGGTTTCTGGAAGACGACAAGTGAATGACCTTCGAAATGCTGAACTGCATGTTGATTTATCAATAAAATGTGCATTATTTTACACAAAATACTTTATTGAATAACATTCATATCCACATTGAAATAGTTAAGTTTTTTGTCCCTCCTATACAATTAGAAAAAGTACACTTGTCTCCCTTTCTTTGGTTAGCGATTCATATATATATATAATATGTAGAGTCTGAGAAATAATTTTTATTTGGCGCTTTTAACAAATTTCTGGGGTTTTTTCAATGACCTTTTTTACATATAAAACGGATATTAGCGTTACATTATTATAACTTAAAGCTGACAATGTGTACCTACAAATTGATATACAATTATTTTCATGAAACGTTGCAAATATTTTAGGTAAGGTTAGGTTTGACAACATATCCACCGGGTGGATATCGGCCTACTGGTTATCCCGGTGGGCCCTTCTGAGTAAGCTCTTTAATAGTTTATACACGTTTTCGGTTTTTCTATATGCCGTACGACAACCTTGGAACTTAATTAATTAGTTCGAAATCTCATTTGAATCAGTTCAAACCATAGTTTACCAGTGGTTTAGGCATGAGAAGAGTAGCAGCCAAAACTGCTCTCAGATGATTAAACTGAAGACCGTAAACAGATCGCCACAGATTTGCTAGAATGTTCCTAATCTGATGATTTTTTATTTTTTTTAATGTTAATTTTATCTGGTAACGAATCGTGGGTATATAGCTACGATTCGAAAACAAAGGTACATCCTTCGCAGTGGAAGACAGCTGATTAACCACGACCCAAAAAAGCTCGTTAAGTTCGGAGCCAAGTGAAGGTTATGTTGACAGTTTTTTTCAACTGGGTATTGTCCATGCCCCAAAAGGACAAACCATAACAAAGAAGTATTACATTGATGTTCTTCGACCTTTACGAGACGACGTACAAAGAAAAATACCCCAGTTTAAAGAGTCAGGCAGTTGGAAATTGCATCACGATAATGCTTCAGCCCATGTTGTGCCGCAGTTGTTTTGCCAAACACGATATCCCAGTTGTGTTAGTCAAACCCCCCCCCCCTTATTTGTCAGGCCTAGGACGATGTGATTTTTTTTTTATTCCCAAAAATAAAAATGGCGCTTAAGGGTAACCGTTTTCAAGATGTGGATGAAATAAAACATAATGTGACGGAGCAGCTACGAGGAATTTCTATAAGTGACTTGCAGAGGTGTTTTCGAAAATTCGCAGGAACGTCGGAGAACTTGTATAGATTCAGAAGGAGCATATTTTCAAGGAGATTGAATGTAAATAACACTATCTAAATACGTATGTATTTTTTTCAAGATATTTCTCGATAATTTTTTGATTAGACGTCGTATACCGCGACCGCGGTATCACGTTACCGTAAACGCGGTATGCACCGGCGTCTCGAGGGTCGAGACCTCTCGGCAAACACACGTAATAATATCGTTAAAAAAAAAAAAAAAGGTGTTATCCGGCGTGTCGGTCCGGTCAAAGGTTTTTTTCCACCCGATCGCTCACACTCGACGCGGGTCCCCCAACACGTCGAAAAGTATAGGTTTTTTTTTTTTTTTTTTTTTTTTAATAGTGTTTATTCACCGCGCATATGAGTACGCGAGCGTTTAAACGGTTTATGTTATTTTTTTTTCCTCTTCGCCTTCATTCTGCTGCTCCTGTAAAATATAATATATACGTTTATAAGTTCTATACGTGTCGGTCTCGTGTCCAAAGAGATCGGTGGTTCGTTTGATATTTTCCGCGGCGTATCCCCCCATTAATATATATATATATATATATTTTTTTTTTTTTTCGGACGGTTACAAATCGTGATGTGGTGTAGGTATTTACCACCTATCTGTGTATTCAAACGGACGTCCGACACAATAAACATATTATTACGCGGCAACGATACGACAATTTCGCACGTGTTTAAAAAAAAGTAAAAAAAAGAAAGAAAAAAAATAGGTTTATATAGCGTGTTCACGTGTTGCGGATTAATACTGCAAATAAATGCAATTTAAAGAGGATAACAATCAACCAACGTGTCTCGAGTATTTACATTTTAAAAAAATACATAATATACGGAGACATCTTTTAATTGTATACAAATAAAATATACATCGAATAAAAATATTGATAATATCTAATAATAATAAAGAGTTTTTTTTTTATTTTTTTTTTTTCAATTACACTATCACAGATTTAATTACATTCGTTCAACGATAATATTTATAAATTTATTGAATAACTGTAATAAATAATCGTTTTCTATTATTTGTTTTAGCTTTTAGGCGTATATATATATATATATATATATATATATATATATATATATATATATATATATATATATATATATATAAATAAGTATTAATCAAAAAAAAAAAAAACTATAAAATATTATTGCACTTGTATTACTTGTAACAAAACGATTATAATAGAAAAGAAAATGTGAGGTCTATTGTCTTGGGATTTTTTATTATTATTATTATTATTATTATTACTATTATTATTATTATTGCACAATATAAATTATTACCGGTTTTTTTTTTTTTTTTTTTTTTTTTTTAATGGTTATTTGATGTTAAAATAATGTTTTTATTTAATTTTATTATTTCACGGGTTTTATATTAAAATAAAAAAATATATTAAAATTTAATCGGTTTTTTTATATATATATATATATAAATTCAATATTAACGTTCTCACGTTTTTATTTTAACTTAATAATATTCGTACCTATATATTTTATGAAAATAAATATTTCATAACAATCAATGTTGTATATTTCGTTAAAAATATTGAAATGTTTCAATTTTAGCGCGAGGTCCAGATCGTATGTTCGCAATGTACAAAAGAAATGATGGGAATTGGGATTGTCGCTAGCCCACAACCGAAACACGATGCTTATAACATTCTCCTTAACATTTTGAAAATAATTATGCTATTCTCAACAAATATTAAGTAAAATATGCAGCAATATGCGTTTTTTAGACTCTTACAGTACTTACTAAGAGTGCTTAGTACTTCGTGGACATGTCTTACTCTCATATAATAATAGTCGTGCAGACATCCAATACATTTTAGGTGCATAGAAATCTTTAATATATGTATTATTGTAATCGCCTCTCGACTGATGTTTTTTTTTTTTTTTTTATCTTAGCATAAAAATTATAAAATTATTACCGGCAATCACTGATTGCAACCAAATGTTAGGTTATGTAACCACTAACCTAGGCCATAGGTAACAAAATATTATCAATTAGTCGTATTACGATAAAAGTAGAAAATTATAATAATTTTCACACTTCATTATCAAATCGTACCGCATCCGGCATTGAAATCTACTGTACCTACGCTACGCACTATAATTATAATTTTTTTTTTAAACAAGCCGCAGCGGTTGATATTTCTATAATTTTCTTTTTGTCGGCATTTTTGAATTTATATATTTCGAATTAATAAAAAAAAATACTCAAAAATATGTTTTAACGTCAAAATACGCACTGAAATATTAGAAGAACTTTGCAGTTTACAGTTACCGTGTAAAATAAATACTTGTTTTATATTTAAAAAAAAAACTGTTTTCCGATTTCCTGTTATAACGTAAACCACTCCAGCCAGCTCTTTCCGTTGTTTAGATAGAGATAGAGAATAATTGCTCCGAAATCATTTAGTTAACGAATATATAAATAATCTCAGATGAGACAAGATTGGGATTTATTTATATAGATAAAAAAAAAAATAATTTTTTTTTATTGTTGTCATTGTTGAGAACGTAGGGAGATACAAATGTACGCAGTTAAAACACAATTTCTGTAAACGCAAAGTGTGAAAATCACTACATACACTATAAAGCTGGTATTACTTTGAATTTTACAATAAAATCGAAACACACGAATGTACATTTTGGTAATTAATATTTTCTATTGTTTATAATGTTTATTAAAAACATTTATTTTAGAAATATTTTATCTAGATAATCACTAAAAAGATAATTTTATTTTTATCTTATATAAACTTCAGTCGGATATCAACACTTGCGTCTAGATAAGATAAATGATAAAAAAAAAAAAAACAAAAAAAATATTATCTATATAAGTCTCAACACTATTGACGAGGGCATTTATTAGGGCAATTCATAGGCAAGTAAAAGGTTTACTATTTAAAAGCGACTGTATTTTTGCATTGCATTCGTTTTTTTCGTGTCAAATAAATTTCGAAATCGCGCAACGTGGATAATACACGTGCTTGATCCAAAACCGCAAATTTTGTATAATTTATATTTTTTTTTTCTTTTTCTACATGGAATTAAAGCTTATTGTATAATTTTTAAACCAGATTCAATAATATCGATGGGAAATAAAATACAAAATTAAATCGTTGATTTATTACACATTTATTATGCACATGCGCGTAAGAAACATCGATCAATCAGATAAAATACCGGCAATTAACTTACGTGGACCATTTAAAGAACACAACATTAAAAAAAAAAAAAAAAAAAAAACAACAGGAAAAGAAAACCGACCAATTCATTTTTATGATATAAACTATAATATAATACTCGTATTATTTATATTTTATTAGTTTATATAAGAAGGTGTTATAATAAAATATTTTAATAGGTAATTTAAAAATAAATTTTTTTTTTTTTTTTTTTAATACACGTAGATAGGTACTATAAATATATACATATATTTATAAATAACGCTTAAATTATTATTTTTATTATTAAGACAATTTTAAAGTTATAATACGCATAGGTAGGGTACGTATAGGTAATATAGGTTTAGTTTGAAATTTATTTGCGAGTCGCTGAATTGAAAACTCGTACCACCTATGTGTGTGTGTATATAGGTAAGTATAGATGATGATTTACGGTCGAAAACCCGGCAAAGCGATTGGTTCACTACAATAATAATATTATATGTTTTATATGAACTCCAGTGAATAATATAACCGTAAATTACGTCCCGGAGGGGTAAACGTGAAGGAATTGTACAGGCGTACACACGGTGAATGAACATTATTTTCAAAACGTTTTTTTTTTTTGTCTTTTTCTTTCTTTTTTGTCGATAAACGGACGGGTCCGTATATGCATAGGGGTTGAGAAGAAACGACGGGTATTGATAAAAATCAAATATATTATATATATTTACGTCTTTTAGCGTATACTTTTTTTAAAATTTTTTTTTTTTTATAATACGCATTTATCTATACCCGCGCACGAGATACGGGGTGAAAATAACATTTTACGAAACGGTTTTATTATTATTTTATTTTATTTTTTTTTTATTACTATTATTATTATTATTATTATTATTATTCTATGTACGTTATATTAATCATTATTTTGACATTTGGCTGGATTTACAATACGGGTATTTGTTGTATTAAACGCACGCGGAATGAATTGATTTGAAGATTTACGACACACGGGAAATGATGCAGACGCGATAATGTGATAATAACGATAAAGTCGCGCCTATAGAAATGATTTTTTGAACGATTGTGGAAGACCGTCGCTATTACAGGTTAACCCAAAACACAGCACGGGGTTGTCGGTAACTTTGCAGACCGGTGAAAACACCGGATAGTGGCGAGACCGGGAATTGTCTTCAGGAGGACAGGGCAGTGGCGTAGCGAGGGTACGGCGAACACTGTGCCTGAGCCAGGTGGAGCGCAAAATTGTGCTTAAAAAGTTAAAAAAAAAACATGGCAATTTTATCCGTAGAACGTGAATTGGCTTGACACATTTCTCCATGGCTGGCGATCCTTCAAACAAGAAAAGCTAACTGGTAATGTTTGAAATTCGCACCGTGTAATAATGACTAATAAATATAAATTGTATTCCTAAACAAATTAGTAAAATTAATGGTTAAAAAAAAATATCAATTTTACAATTTTATGGCTTCCTGCGCCACTGGAAGAGGACTGTCTTTATACAGCTGCAGTCGTCAGATAATAGAGTTCTGTTTTTTTTTTTTTTTTTTTTTTAACACGGTGATAAGGACTACGAATGTTCATATTTCAATTAAATTTTTACGTTTCGGTACAGAATAAATAGAAAAGAATAACTTTCTATTTGGTTATTGTCGAAAAATGTGTACATGGAAATTTTATAGTAGAGTTTATCCATTTGAATATTTTCATTATTAACTTCGTGATTTTAAATATTTCTTAAAACACTATTATTTAAATTAAAATTCACGAGTTCGACGAAAATAAAAAAAGCTGAAACGGCAATATTTTCATAAAAAAAATAAACCCGACGAAATTGATAATCTGCTAATTGTACGTAAATTAAATGTTAATTTTTTTTTTGGAAAAATATTTACCAAAACGTTTACGTTTTATTGAAATATGATGATAATATATTTGGTAGTTCTTATTACCGTGAGTCGTATAAAAAAAAAAAAACAGAATTTGACTTTCTTCATTATCGCAGGAGATATCGCAATGGGTTCCGTCTTCGCGGGACACCCTGTACGGACCGAACATTCCCGACACCTTTTTTTTTACTTTTCGATAAATAATTCATGACGCATTCGTGCAAACGCCGGGGCGACGACGACGCCCGGTATCATAGGCAGATGAACAGATTTACGGTCTGTCAGCGAAATGTCACCGCGCGTTTCCTTTAGTATATTTTATTCTGTTATAAAACACCCGTTTATCGAAAACGATATATTAAACAGATGCGGGATTCCCGTCGGATAGGCACACGGCGCGGGAAACGTCATCTTAAAAACGTAAGCGGTAAAAAAAAAAAAAAAAATACTAAAAGCAAAATAATAATAATAAAAAAAAAAAACCTAAAATCGTTTCGTGTCACCGATCGGCATCGCTGGTAAATAAATCGCCGACTGTTTTTTTTTTTATTTTTTTTTTTTTTATTGTGAAACCGTTTCAAATTCCCTTCCTTCATCCGAAATTTCAGTGAACCTCTCCCCCTCACCCCTAACCATGAGCTAGGTTTATGTATATACCAGTGATGTGACATAAATCCGGATTATCGGATTTTGATATCCGAAAATTTGTATTATTACGAGTAAAACAACGTTTACCGGTTCAACTTGTAATATATTACATAAATTTAAGTGCAATATAACATATTAACAATAGAAAACGATTAAAACGATAATTACTTATAATCGTTTTAAAGTAATTTTTGCTTGCTTAATAATGTTTCTTTTATATTTATCACTGTTAGAAACGCCATTTTTTTCTTTTGAGAGGACTAATACACTCGTCGTCTGAACTCATATTTTAAAGTTATACACGTAATGATCGTTTGTACACGACTACGACGTTTCAACCAGTACAATATATTTTATTCACTGATAATTATTTTATTTTATAAGTAGGTATAGCAACGTTTTCACCATTATAATCTTTATTTACTGATAAACAATTGTACAGAATTAAATTTATAAATAGAACAATATTACACGCCATACAATAAAGTGATTTCACGAAGTTTAGGTCTGATAATATTACTAAAGTATAATTTTGATGCAAAAAGGTTACATGTGTCCAGGACATGTGCCTTTTCTGCAATTAACGAAATTTTAAATTATTTTTAACGGGGATCTATTTAATAGGGCATGTGCCTTGTCTGCACAAAACCGTGTATTTATCAATATTAAATTCGATTATGCAATAAAGTGATTTTTGTAAAATATTGGACATGTGTCCTTTCTGCATTTAGCGATTCATAAATTGAAATCATACATTGTATGATTTTAATTTTTTTTTATTCTGCTCGTTACTGTTTGTAATATTTTTCGAATAGTAAAAACCGTATTTAATATTGTACACGTTTAATGCTATTAACGATACGATAATAATTAATAGTTTTTAGGAGAAACTAATTAAAAAGTTTAAAAACCGAAATTTGAATTCATTTAAAAATCCGGATTTACAATAAATGTCAGATTTCAAATTTCGGAATCCAAAAATCCAGATTCTCCAACTCCGGCAAATCCGGATTTATCCCATTACTAGTAAATACTAATGGTGGTTCATATTAATTGAAGAAAAAAATAATTTTGAAAATTTTAATTTCGGACCCTCTCACTGTTTTGATTGTTGTAAGAAAGTAGTTTTAGTTAAATTCGGTCATGACAAACTTGTCCCGTTCCAGCGTCACTGGGGAGTTGAAAAATAGCCAAAGAGTGGAATTTCGTTATTTTTTGAACTTAACTAAAGAAATATAGCACTAACAAAAAAAAAAAAAAATATTTAGAACTTAAATTGTAGATCGTAATATTTTCAATGAAAAACAATAAAGTACATTTTAAATTTTTTTTGTCAAAATTGGTAATTTATAATTATTTAAATTTATTTGAGGTATATATATAAAAATGATATACAATTTAACTCTCTGATAAAATATTAACCAAAATTATTTTTTTTACAACAATGAAAAAAGCGAGGTGTCCAATATCAAAAATTTGAAAGTTTAAAAACAAAGACCACCCGGGTATAATAATCACTATTTTACGATAAAAGTGGCAACCAAATGTTGTTCGAAATACAATTTTATAGTATTTATTTAATAATGTTTTTATTTCTTATTTATAAGAATTTTTTGTTTAAAACGTTGCATATATTGCATCTAAATGTTAAGGTGTTGCCTACACCTACCGTTCAAGTAAAACGTTTTTTTTTTTTGTTTCCCCCCTTCACAATTGAAATTCCTGACTAATACGTCACTGTCCAGAATTAATATACTTTTCCTATTCATACCCAGTGCATCCACCCACCGGACGGTGCATGATGTGCAATTCAGAGTGGCCCCGAGCCGACGAAGCCGATGCAAGTATCGGCTAAAATTAATTCTACAGGCACCTTAATTAATTTATTCAATTTTTTTTTAAACGTCTCGCAAATTAAAAATAGTCGATTTAGTAGTATACTCAAGGTTCATAATTCAAACAAAACTCCGGGTAGGTAAACTGTGTAAATCTATTTAAAAAAAAAAAATAAAAATAATAATAATAATAATAATAAATTGTTCCGTCCGTTTTATATTTCTTAATCTCAATTTATAGGTATCATAGGTTTGAATTGCCATTCAACAAATTAGAATAGTGTTTGATACAAGTAGTACTAATGTACTCGCAATCGTTTTTTTTTTTTTTTTTAAGTAAAGGTATGCACACCAGCCTGCCCCTTGCATCGTATTCGATAATAAAATAATTACGATAACGAGCCGTTTACAAGACGGTTAGGGATTGATAAAAGTCTTTTAAGTGATTATTATTTTAGAACGTTCGATTCGTATTATACGATGACGTTCGCTGTAACGTATTATATTAAAAATGGTTCACCGGTTCGTTTGCGACCGTAGCGAATTTTCACGGACACTGTGCGATTAATAAATCACTCGGCGAAATGGTTTCAATTTAAACGTTGCGTTGGAAATATTTTGTATATTATAATAATTTACGTATGAGTCTCGCGAGCGTATTTCATCGCGTGTAGTATTACAAATACAAATAATTATCGCTGTGCAAAAAAAAAAAAAAAAAAACCGATTTATTTCCATATTGAACGGGTGCGCGGGTCGGTGAATAATATAAGCGACGGCGGACCCCGCACACAGATCGCCGGATCGGTCGACAAGTTTTTGCGAAAATCTCGAGTGGTGATTTATAAACACCCCAGAAAAAAAAAAAATATATATATATATATATATATATATAAAAATATCCGTATAATTTAATCGCAAACCCGTGAAGAGACCGATAGAAAAAAATCGACGATTTCGACCGATGGCGCGCGGCGACTCGATAAATTTAACCACGCGAGTGCTATTTTTTTTTAAATTTGTACAACGTTTTTTTAAACCGCAAAAATAATATATTATAAATTATACATTTTTTTGAAAAAAAAAAAAAAAAAAATGGTAATTTATCAACATAAAAATATTCAAATTAATGTACAAGTATAGTCCCGTGTTATTATCACAAGTATTTTGTGTGTAATTATGATATAAAATAAAATGTATGCTAAAACATGCTTACGGAAAACATACAAAAAGGCACTTTCAAGTATTTTTAAAATAATAACGTATCATCCAAAAATTGTATACGAGAAAATATCGAAGACGTTGTCGTTTAATTTTTTACCATTGTTAAAATATTAGACACTGTATCCTGTTTTTTCTCTCTATTATTGAAACCATTGTAACTCTTTTGAAAATCAATATTTTTAAAAACGCCAACGAGGCCGTCTCTTAAATACTGTTCCCTATAAATTCCATAATAGTTTGTTTTTTTTTTTCATTCTAAATACACTTAAGAGTGCCTCTGTTTGTGTGTTTCCGTAGGTCGATTCATCCTTATAGGAGAGCTATTTTCAGCATTCAATAGCTCAGTCTAACCGACGGGCACGATGGCGTAAATAGTGACGTTAGGTTAGGTAAAAAAACACAAGTGACGAGATTTAAAGAGGAGAATATTTCCGAGAGTGTATGCACAGTGGTAAGGAGGACAGTCACGTTGATGAATTTTCTAAACAAATATGTCCGAACAAAAAAGTTGCATCTGTGTATTGGTTTTTCCCTATTTTGTTTTTTTTTTATTATTGTCTTTCTCATAAATAACTCGAGCCCGTTTTACATCTCAATCCGGCGCCGACAATTAAGGAATAGGAAAGGTAACGCGCGAAGAGAGAGGCTGTTTGAAAAACACAAATCATAGGTATATTGAAGATCGGCATAATTGTCGGTGCATGCGCATCGTGTACAATTGTCGGTATTGAATTCGATTTAATAGCTCACGAAACCGACGATTTCCAAGGCGTCGGGTATAAACCGTATGGGAGCGTCTGGCCCGGCGATGTGTGAGAGAAGGGAGGTCAGAGATTAAAAAAGTCATTGGAACTGCACGCGTGTATCGTACCGACGAAGGACAATATGGCGGCTGAAAATACGAATATTCTACTTACACTGTATAATATTGGACATTTATGTCCACGTCGACTATATATATTATACAGGGTGTTTGTGAAACGAACGAGGGAATTGTAGAGCAAACGCGTATGGTTTTTCACCCCTTTTTTCGCCGCCGTATGTCTTTCGTCTCTCGAATCAAATTTATAAAAAAGAACTTTTAGTATATGCCGTACATAATAGACTAAATCATAGAAAACTTGTATAGGTGGTAGGCTCTGTTAGCGAACGGAAACGATTTAAATCCTAAACCAATTTAACTACTATGGAGTTAAAGAAAAAAAAAAAAATGTTTTTCTTAATTGTTTTAAACACCCCAAAGAAGCTAATTGGGTAGATGACTTGTTGGGTCGGTCTATTACAGTGGAACTAACTCTTAGTACTTGGAAGTGCTAGAAGATGGTTTTATCGATTTATTATTAGAAAAGAAAAGGAAAAAAAAATTACTCACACGGTACACGGATAAAACGCGGGTTTTGGAGATGGACAAACAAAATAAAAAAAAAAAAAAAAAAAAAACACCTATCGTCATTCTCCGTGGACCCGTTAACCAAAGATCGGTTTCCCATTTACCAGATTCCTGTAGTTCGTGTCGTCGAATCGGTTACCTCGTATAGTACGCCGTTTGTTCTGCTTCAGAAGCCGTTTTGCGTAAAATAATCGAACATGTCCGTCTATATTATAATATACATAATGATTTCGGGAACCGTCGGGAGACGCCAATATAATTATAATAATATTATAGACGGGTCGAGTTTACTACTTGCCGCGCAGCGAGTAAAAAAAAATTAATAACTATTACGTATATATAAATATGTGTACGCGTGAAAAATCGTTTTAACGTCAGCGCGGAAGTAAAAAAAAAAAAAGACGAGTGATTTTTTTTCATTTTTTTTTTTTTTTTTCGGTCCGGTAGATATATCGCATCCGGCAGAGGTGTAGGTATACGGTAAACGTTTTGTTTTCCTATCACGTACATCCGGTCGAACCGCGCGAGCGATCAACAAGACGGGGTCGGTCATCATCGGCGTGTTCGGACTCGGACGAGTACGATTTATCCGGATAAAGATACCGGATAATTGCTCCGAAATTATCAACAGATGCACATAACGAATATCGCAATTGTTTCAGATATAACGATATATTTAATAAACGGAATTTACAACTAGATCAACAACAACAACAAAAAAAAATATAATATTTTACTCGTAGGGAGATACGTAAACAATAAAAATATAATTTTGTTAATGCGAAGACTTTTGTAAATCCACTATATGGCTAGTAAAACATTTTATTATTTTCTAGGTATATTTTATCTAGATAATAATTTTCAGAATTATATTTCTAACTTCGGATAGACATCAACATTTCCGTCCGGATTAAATAAATTAATATTATCTAATAATATTATAATAAGAATTGACGACCGCGATAAATATTATTAAAAAAAAAAAAAACAATCACCTTTGGTTTTAAGACTGGACCCCCTATTGGGGGGGAGAGGGCGCAAGTGTATCCTGTTGAGGGTCGGTAATTTTCTGTGGATTATCTTGTCGGCAAAAAAATAATACAATTTCCATTAAAACGTGCGCCGCTATAAGGAAAACTACACATTACGATCGTCGTTTAGATTCCGAGCGTTGTTAATACGATGAAAAACATTTTTCCTATCAAACGCGATAGGATTTTCGGAGACGGGTACCGGTCGATTAGTGTGCGGACTCGTGACGGTCGTACGTTCCGACGGTAATTATTATTTATACCCTGTGTCCGGGGAAGGAATTATATCGGCGGGGAAGGAACGCGACATATAATTAAGATCTTTGTTGGTGGTCACGGGACGAATTCGGCTGGTCGGCTGGCTAACGACGCGGTGAAAAAGCGAGTGATTTTTTTATTATTATTATTATTAGGTAAGTACAATAGACGGCGTGTACACAGTATAGAAATCGGGCGACCCCGTCAACATTATACTTCGTACAGTCGACGGAAATTATTTATTTATTTATTTATTATTTTTTTTTCATTTTCCACCACTAACGATCTCGTTACGTTCGTCTACGCACTCGTATCGCGCCGAAAATATTGCGCCGCGGTTTGTCGGGACGTCGTCGTCGCTCCACGCGTTGTGTTCGCGCGCGCATCAGTATCGGATTTGTCGGGCAAACGAGCACGAAATCGTGCGAATAAAAACACATCGACACGAGTCACAATTCGTATTACGAATCGCGAACAAAACCGACTTTAGATGACATTATTATTATTTTTACCGCCGTACCGCGGCATAACGATATACAGAGTGCGGCAAAGCCCACTGACGAGTTTTGACGGGCTATGAATAACGAACAGTAAAACTTAGAGAAAAGATTTTTTTTTATTTAAATCAGTATTCAATTCCATTTTTAAAAATTATTTTTTGAAAATTATATCTCCAAGATGGCGGCCGTCGGCATTGATACACTGTTGTAGACGATCTCTGAAGCTCTCATATGATTTTCGGCACATTTCGACTGGTATGGCCTTGACTTGCACGGTGATTTTCTGTTTAATTTCTTCTATGTTATGTGGGCGATGTTTGAAAACCTTATCCTTTAAGTAGCCCCAGAGGAAAAAATCACACATGCTTAAATCTGGGGACCGTGTGGCCAGCCTATGTCTCCTCTCAGAGAGACTAACCGCCCAGGGAATATTTGTCGCAAGACAGCAAGTGAAATTCTAGCTGTGTGCGCTGTAACTCTGTCTTGCTGAAACCATACATGTACCAAATCATGTTCTTCAGCCATGATAAATCTTCGTAAAGAATTCTCCTCAAAGAAAGGTCTGAGATTCCCAAAGATACAGCGTGTTTCCGGGTTGAGCGTCTTGGTGACTGCTCAACTGAGTCTCTAACTAACTACACACTTTCGGAGGTTCTTACCGTTCTGGGTGCTCCGTGTCCAAGTCTACTTAGGGTACTTCCAGTTTCTTCCAAATGCTGTATCCACAATTTGATAGTGTTAGCAGAAGGATCAGATTCAACATTTGGAATGCCGAAGTGTATACGAAAAGCCCTTTGTGCGATCACAGAATGATTATTTTCGTAATACGCACGCACGACGAAACCACGATGTACACCTGTCCAGACCATGATTACGAATAATAACGGCATTACCGTACAATTCAAAATATACCACTTATTAAGGCCTGCTCTTATCTTATCACAGGCTAATGACCTCGTTAAACTCGTCAGTCGTCTGTGCCACACCCTGTAGTAAAGGGCATACAACAACACAACCGAGGTCAAACTCTATTCTACATAATAACACAAATGAATATTTACCGGCAGCACAATTGTATTAGTTAATTTTGATGTCTTCGGCGTGGTGCATTGACCACGGATTCCGTCAATAACTGTGACCGGCGTGGCTTGCCCGGGAATTTTCCACATAATGGAGGTGCGAGGGACGCAGTATAAACTATAACCACTCAATGGGAATTTATAAAATCCCAATCTGACAAAGTCGACTTTTGTTCGATAAATCAACCTATCGGAGGAGAATGCATATAACCTCCACCCCCGCGTACAACACTTATTGCGACTCTGATAGTTTGAACTGTATATGGTTCCTCGCAGTGCCGGAAACGATTGGCAAACCAATCGGGCGAAATTCACGGACCTCGGTTTACATCTCCTGTCTAATCCCGAATTACTTTAGAACCAGTGTCAGTGCCGCCTCTGCCCCGCCCACGGAAACTTACACGATTCATACTATTGAAAATTTACCAATGTGAGGGCGGGGCTGTAAATAATTCACTAGCCACGTTTTACTATATGCGACGACAGCAGTTTTAAGCCTCCATTACACTGAGCGAGTTTACAAGCTGCTAGTTGACGAATTCAGAAGCGGAAGAGTCGGTTAGTGCGATAGTGATATTGTGAAAAACACAATAATAATGTATCGACCCGTGTTGATTCATTCAAATCTAATTCCCTTTGTGGTTAAATAAAAACAAGCCCTGTAAGTTGTATACACTATTCAAATCAACAGAAGGGTAACGTTTTGTATTCTTCCGAAAACTGTGAGAAAACTTTCAGTTTGGAGCTTTAAGTCTAATATAAGAATACGACGGTACTTGTGTTTTTGTCTGTATATTGTTAAAAAAAAAAAAAAAGTTTTATTATTTTTAAATAAGTCAACGGTAAGAGAGGGTGTTACCATCGTCCAAAATATACTAATTAATGCAAATATAAATAATTATTAACAAACAACTATTGGTATATTAATTCATATTTTTTGAACCTTCCACCGCGAAAGTTTGTTGAGCACTCGCCCCTTATATATATATATATATATATATCTTTAAGTACCCGTGGCCAAAATCAAACCATCAGACACATAGTCGGAGATTGTCCACTAACAAAGTTCACTGGAGTCATTGAAAAGATCCACACAGCCAGCGCCAGATGCTTGGGAAATCTTAGGTGTACGCCTATGACCAACCTTACGTCAAACAAGACAGGGAATCATAAGTCATCAATGCAAAGTTAACAATTTATTACTTAATTATTATTATTTATATGCTGGAGCCATATGCTAATATATATATATATATTTGGGCCCTGCATAGGACTTTATTTGAATTTACTTACCTTTTTGTTATAATAATATTGATTTTTGTGTATAATTTTAATTAACAACAAAGCAATAGAATTACGCTCAACCATTAGCCATCAAGCAATGAATTATACTAATTACATTTAACACACGCAATACTTTCCACTCGCTCAGAAGCCTAGCTAGCTAGCGAGTAATAACCACGTGCTGTGAAACGTTTTTATTATCGTTCAACGCACGTACACACATCTCACGTCTGTTTATCCATAGTTTCACACACACGTTTCTCTGTCATTTCTGCATTTATTTTTCTTTTTTAACCCCATTTTTGACGGGCACGTGTTAAAATCATCCAGACTCCCGCACCAACTATATCCGTCGACATTTCGTAGACACTGAAACCAGGTACCTCCAGGTGCTCGGCATCCGGTTCACTATCAGTTGTGATGACACACGGCCAGTTTTCTAGCTAACAAGCGTCAGCGAGTAGCGAGTAAACTAGCCCGGCTTGCGACTTTACCCGCAGATAGAGTTTTAACACATGGGCTGAAAAGTCCCGGGCCCAACAAAGAAAACCCCGTCATTTCATTAAAAATCGACATTATTCACCAACGTAAATCCCCCATCAAGAGCAACGCAATCGTTCCGACGCCGCTGTAACATTTCAATACCATCCCAGTATAAAGGTTTATCTTTTGCATGTCAAAATAGCAGCCCCTTAGTTTCGCCTCGGTTAACCTCTTCGTTCGGGCGGGCGCTCCGCCGGTTGGCCGGTGAACGTGATGATTGCACCGGGCGGGTTTTGGCGGCAGCCAGCGAATTCGCCAACTGTGAAGCCGGCGAATTCGCTTCAGCGTAACTGGTGGCTCGGCCGGTGTGGGGGGGGGGGCGAACGCTCGTATATTTTTTAACGCCCGTCACCCACCACGGCCTTTGGTCGAACGTCGAATATCGATAATCGCCGGCACGCCGGTTTATCGTCGCCCGCAGGTTTTACGACCGCGGATCGCGCTCGGCAGGGCACAATATTAATATAATAATATCCGTACGAACTCTGTGGCGGCACCACTTCGGCGGACCGTTCGCAGCGCTTTGGAATTTCTCCGGTCGTTAAACCGTATAACATACTGCGTCGTCTATGGCAGCCTATATATATATATATACACTATCGTGTATAATAAATACATATATAGGACGTATATTAATATATATATATATGTGTGTATGTATACATGTGTCATATCTAATATATTAATAATTATCGTGGTCATGGCCATGATTGACAATCCACCACGCACTCGTTCGGTTCGTTGCGAAATATTACACATGTGTAACTGTGTACACGCATGACGCGAACGCGTTCACGTAAGTCCGGGGAATTATTACCCTCGGGGGCACCAGAGTACAATACGTTACAATACGGAGATGACGAGAAACGAATAAATAATACATAAAAAAAAAAAAAAAAAAAAAAAAAAAAAAATATTATAAAACGTACGAGTTGTTTTTTTTTTTTCGTACATATTTTCATATGTATAAAAAAAAAAAATTTGATTTATATATTATATATATATATATATATATATATGCGCGCGTAAATATTTATTTATACTATAATATTGTACGGATATTTATGCGTATGTACTAACCGAACGGCGGCGTGTCGCATCCCCGCGCGAATATTATCGAAACGCGTTATAATAAAGTAAAAGTAAAAAATAAATAAAAAAAAAAGACACGGACATACCTATCGCACCGCGATGGGTGGGCCACTGTTGTAAGTTGCGGGTCGGTAAGGATAGGACGTAGACGGCAGTTGAATTTATACCTATACGCGACGATAAATCGCGTCGCTAACGAAAAACCATTCCGACCGTAATTTTGTATACGATTTTCATTAAAATTTTAACTTTAAACGCGTAACAAAAAAAAAAAAAAATAATAATAATAATAAAAATACTACTACAATATTACGCTAATTTTTCATTTTTTTTTTTTTTTTTTTTTTTTTAACCCCTCGTGTATAGTTTAACCAATCAAACCAATTTGATCCGCATCAAATCGAATCAGAACTAAAAGAAACGTGAAAATTTCAAATGCTTATAAGTTCTTCGTATCGCGGTCGGAATGTGTTTTGCACATTTATCCGCGCCTAAAAATGTCTAATATTAAAATACTAGAAAACTACAAGAAAAAAAAAAAAAAAAATCAAAAATCACCTCTCCGTTAAACCAACAAGATCCAAAAGGATTTCAGGAATGGCGCTACGTTTGCAAATCGGATCAGGATGTCTGGTAGAAAAGCAGTTTACAGACAGAAAAAGAAACATATACACACACATCCTAGTAAAACCAATAAAAAAAAATAAAAAACATAATAATATATATATATATATATCCGTATATACGGGACGCCCGCAGTGATTCTTTCGCGCCGCTTTGAAATTTAATAAATTAAACCTAACCGCTAGACTCGGTCACACGGACACATTACGGACTAATAATGTTACGATATGTCGTCGTGTAAACCCGATTTGTACGGTAGACATTTGTTGCCGTTGTCGTAGATCAGACGAGTTCGCATTAAACGTAAGTAAGTCCGCTCGGAGACACGGACTCATCTCGCCGACGTCCTACACACGGCGCTAATTAGAGCCCCGCAGCCGCTCGATCTATATATGGACCTGAAACTAATAATACGGGCAGTTACAGTATATTTTATACGCGAACACGCTTCCCGTACCCGTACCCGTTAGTGATTTATGTTTACCGGATCGTATTATTATTATATTGCCACGGCGAGACCTCTATGCGATTTTATTTTCGGGCAGCCGCGAAAACCGTAATACAAGTGTCCCATCATCGACCGTCTAAAGGCAGCGGGCCCGTCGTCGTAGCCGTACGTCTGCCACGTCCCTCGGCCACGAATGAATGTAAACAGAAAAGCCCTAAGGGTGTTGGCCATTATAATGAAACCGTCTCCTTATAATAAAAAGCTCTGTTCCGCATTTAAACTTCTATACCGTGCTTCAGTACGACTAATACCGGAATATGGTGTATATATATATATAATCCCATTTTATTGGGATCACCCATACCGCCGACAATGCTTGCCGTGTTCAAAGGGTTCTTGCGGTTCACCAGCTACTTTTTGGGGTATCGACTGTACGACCTTTGCACACCCGTTGCCAATCAGCTCGGTTGAGCCTCTTTAGGCCGAGCGCAGACGAAATCTCATCGGTACAAACCTCTAATAGAGTAGATTCCCCAACCTTACTCTCTTCTATAAAGTTCAAAGTTCCACAACGACCTCTATACTTTTTTATACTCTTGCCATTTATCGATACTACGTTGGTAGTATACAGTTACACGAACGATTTGGAAGTAATAAAGACAATAAACAATAATTTCGAATTTTTATGAACTTTCATCGGTTATAGAATCTGAAGAATCGGAGTTAATAAAATCCGCGTATGACTCGTCCGTTCAGTTTTATCAAAATGACATTAGTTCCGATTTTACTCGGCAACTACTATCGCTCAAGGAATGTTTGAAAAGTACAACAAATAAAACAATAAAAGAACTTTGCAAGTGTTTTGTTATGGAGAATTGGCTTTCGTCAGTGGCATAACGAGTGCCTGTAGTTTTTGTTTTGACTTTACCGACGTTTACTGTGGATAATTTGCAGAACGGTCCATTTCCAAATTGAAGCTATTAAACAATTATTTGACGGATTCCACCAATCAAGACCGATTATCATTGCAAAACTCAACGTCGGAAAACAACGTCGACAGAAATTAGACATCGATGATTTTGCTAATATTTAACAGTTCGTTAAATATTAGCAAAATTTAATGATTTACCTTGTCAACAACGAAACGGATAAGTTAAAAATGGTAACCGTAATCAACTGCGTTAGGTTAGGTTATCTAAATCGTTAACATTCGAATGTGGCCGTGTAAAAAGTTCGGCACCCCGTCAAACTGGACTTCTGTCCAGAGATCCATAATTTCGAGAAATTGGATTTTCTCGAAATGCTTTCGTATATGTTTTTTTTTTTTTTTTTTGTTTTTACAGAGTCGTGTCCGGTCTATTAGAATTATTCAGAAACCGTCGCCGTCCTACCCCCACGCGTTATTAAAAAAAAAAAAAAAATATCCAGTCCTCTTTCGCAATATTAAAATCTAATAATATTGCACACGTTCGTACGGTGCATTGCGCAAGATAATATATTATTGGGTATATACAATATTATTATAATGTATATAATATTATATATGAACGGTTGGCGTCGTGTGTTGCGGAGGAGTGAAAACGGTCGACGACGACGACGACGCCGCGGAATCGCGAATAACGAGTTTCGTATTATAATAGCGTGGAAAAAAAAAAAAAAATAAAAATAATAATAAAAAAGTGTCTCCCCTCGGAGAATCGCGAGCGGATTTCTCGCGCCTTTCGCGGCTCGCGAAACGTAGAAAAAAAAAAAAAGAAAAAAAAGAGGGGGGGAGGAGAAAAAATAAATAAATAAATAAACGAAAAAGATTGATCGCGATACCGGGCCCGGCCATAGATCACGAGCGGATAAAATAAAATAAAAAAAAAAAACGGCGATGTTATTTTCTTCTTCGTGTGTGGTTCGTCGCCACCACCACCACCACCACCGCCGCCGCCACAGCCAAACACCGCCACCGGCACCGCCACCACCGACACCGCGGTCAACACTTGCCACCGCCCGGCGTTCCTCGCGGACGACGGTGAGGAGACGCGCCGGCACAGCCGCACGCCATAAATTACCGGCGGCCGCAATAAGATTCGTTCGTGTCGCGCATTAGTTTCCGTGCACCGGCGTGGCCGGCTCGGCCCGCGAAATAAATCGTCCGGTTGACAATATTTATAATGTCCGCCACGATATTATTATCCTTCCTGCCGCAGGTGCAGATTGTTGTCGGGCGCGCGCGGGTAAGTCGCCGCCAGACGACCGGCCGGCTCTCCACACATTTTCGTCCCGGACCGAAATTAATTACACGCGCGCTTATTAACGCACGTGACATGTCCAGAAAATAAACTTTCCACATTTTTAAATGGTTGACTTTGTTTAAATTCCAAAAAAAAAAAATTTACAGGGTATTTTACATATGGGTTTATCTATTTGTCAAAATAGTCGCCGTTCCGTTCAATACGGTTTTCGTACCGAGACACCCAGCTTGTGTATTCCGTCCTCGAAGAACTTTCGCTCCACGGCCTTTCCCCAATGCAACACAGCCAACGAATTTACTTCGTCGTCGTTTTCATGACGTTCCCCTCCTTATAAGTTCCCTTCAGTTCGGTAAAAAGGCGGTAGTCAAAAGGTGCCGAGTCCGGACTGTGAGGTGGATGGGTTAACACGTCCCAACCAAAGCCTTCAAAAAGTTCCACTCAGCTTATCACTATTTAATGGACCGCCGCAGCCTAGAGAATTTCTTATCAGCACTGACAAAATTATATTATACTATTACTAAGAAAAAACCTAAAAACGTATTATTTTTATATGAAAAACCTTTTAACGTGTATAGTGTTTTTCACTTATCATAGATAACAAAAATATTATAATAGATATATATATGATATTTTTTAGTTTCATCGGTGCGACGGCTTCAAACGCATTTTATATATATATATATATATATATAACATTAAATAATACATATCTTTACTGTATACTATTTGGTCGGGAGTCGTGCCAATATAGTTCAATAATTAATATTTTTTTTATATAAATTATCCAGTTTATATGTACTAAATCTTACTGCCAAAAGGGACAAACGTACGGAAATCGTATATCTATGTAACCGTAATCGTACGTAGGTGCTCTTAAGCAGGGGCAGCGGCGATCTTGGATATCGATCATTTTGTTTCAAGTTATGCTTCAATATTCAGCGTACAAATTTGAGGGGATTACTTAAAACTATATATGTTATCAATGCGGCCGATAACCTCCGTTGCTCCCGTTGTTCCGGCGTCCCTGATCATAATTTGAACGTATTTTTCTAAAAACAATTTATAAGCGTTAAATTGTACATTTTGATAAAAAAAAAAACGGAAAAATTACGGCATTTCAAAACATGACACGACGATATCAAAATTCAGCGACTGAGCGCGTATCCGACGGTCTGATTGGTCGAATAAACAGCCAATAATATGTAGCCGTTGTCACTGTGTACGACGTAACGGTTCGTTAAAATAAAAATTTTAAATATCATTCTTCAGTTGTTGGCCGACCGCCGTACAGTGCGTGCGCTTTTTATTTCTACGGCCGGGTCGTCATTGTGTTTTTTAATTAATTATTTAGTAATTATTATCGTAATATATTATTATAATTATCTTATTATATAAGCCGTCGCAGTATTAGCGGAACCTTAGCTTAGATAACTATGATAGCTTTCACGCGAACAGGATATAACACGATTTGCGGCGTTCTAATTACTATGAGTACTCATGTGCATTTTTTTTTTCTGTTACATTCAAAACACGAAAGCTTGAGGGCACCGGGAAACCTATGTCCGTTTTTAACATTTTTTTTTTTTTTTTTTTTTCATTTATGTGGATAAAATTCGTTTGGCTCCATAAAAATACTCAAAAATTTGATACATGGTTCAAAATTTTGATTTTAGTTGATTGTTTGAAGAAGGCATTTTTTAAGTTCCTTATACTTTTCCTAATAAATGAGAACATTTGAAAGTTTCATATCTGACACAGAATAATTGGTTGTATATAAAATAATGACGGATTATCAAATTATTTACGAGAATAAAACGTGTGGAATTGTTTACAGATTTGTCACTTTTCAATGATAAATAATTCAATAAAACATTTTAATATCAAAAATATGCTAAAGTAAACTTGTTTGTATACCCATACATCTTAAGATTTTTAAAATTAGGTCTTTTTGACGAACAAAATGACATTATTTATTATGTAACCTTAAGCCAAAAATATGATTCAAATAAATTTTTTGTGAAAGGCTGACAAATAAAATTGGAACAATAGTAGAAAAGTTGCACTATTTTATTAGAGCCGCCTTTTCGTATATTAAGTGTAACATAGTTAGTTATTTCGGTTATTTAAAGAAAAAAAAAAAATAATTTCCGAAATAATTTTTAGACTATTAAATTATGTAATTTTTCTTAAGCGTTTAAAAATTATTTTTTTTAGCGACCACGGTTCGAGAATCGTTCTGGCGCCACTGCTAAAAATGGAAAAGCAGATAAAAATGTAAAGTTAAAGTGTTTCGCGTTTGATGTATCTGTTATACGTATACCGAATTATGTATTTGGAAAGCATCACCAAAAAAAAAACGTTTTCAACAAATTTCACTTTGCATCGAAATCCGGGTCCTAATTATTAAGTTAGGTAAAAACAAATCTCTTCCTAAAAAATAAAAAAAACAAAACCTCATATCGATGTAAGGTCATCCGACTGAAATATTTCGCGTTACCGTTTGAGTGAAACGCATGCACTGCCGCAGCGTGCACTATTATTATAATAACGTAATTTTTTAAATATATTAAATTAATATCGTTTAAAAAAATTAATCCTATACGGTTGTAAAACATAATTGATTGCGGACGTGTATAATTATGAAATGCGGTTTTAAAATCATTTTTTAAACCGCGTATAGGTACCTAATCTGATCTCGGCGTCGTATTAGGAACATAATTATTATTATGCCGGTTAAACTGCTTTTACAGCATCAAAAACACACTATACAATAAATAATACTCTATTATTTTAGTATATTTTGTCAAAATATACTTGCAATATGATATTATTTATATACGATATTTTTTAGTTTCATCGGTGCGACGGCTTCAAACGCATTTTTTTAAAAATATATATATGACATTAAATAATGCATATCATTACTGTATACTATTTGGTCGGACGTCGTGCCAATATAGTGAAATTAATATTTTGTTTTTATATAAATTATCCAGTTTATGTGAACATTTCACACCGATCGAATATTCGTAAATTATATTATCGCCTAAATTTCGATTAATTGTATTATTTATTTAATAAATAATAATTTATTGTATACGTGTTTTACAAGGTGGATTTTTTATCAAAAAAAAAAAATAAAATAACATATTGACGCAATAATTTAAATGCTTATTTTTCAATCATAATTTATTATAAATAACTATAAGTCTACTACGGATCGCACAATTGAATATGACATTTTGTTTCGGGTAGTGATTTACAATCAGTTTCGGTATAAAATTGTGGATAAAAAACATCATAAAGTTGTATTGTCCGTGTAGATATATTTTAGATCCTGAGCGTGGCGTAAAATGCATTGGTTTTACAATTACATTATTCTTTTTTTAAATTTTCCGTCTGTTTCGGCCATTTTAAGGATGGTTTCTGGTATACAATTTTCAGTTAATTTCGATTCCGATTTCGGAACCTTGCGATTCGGTCAAAAATAGCACTATCTAGACGTGGTGGAATATCCAAAATATTTACAGCTATTTAAAACGTTCGTTTTTTTTTTTTTTTTTTTTGTTATTTATGCGAATAAAAATATATTAATTTATTTCGATCAGCATTTTATGTTTAAATGTACGTTAGAATTCGTAATTAATAATGCAATTGTATCAATATACTTTGATCAGAACACGTTTAACCGAATCGTTCGCTCAGTATCGTTTTTTCGTAAGCAATGACTTATCGGTGCGTACAAATAAAAATTAAACGCCTCTCTATATATATATATTACCTTTCTAACTTTCCATTTATAACAGTGAAAACAATAATTCTAACTTTTTTTTTTTATATTGTTTAATATACTCGTATACAATATACATTTCGATTCGTCTAGAATTGTTCTAATAGTGTTTACTTATTGGTTACGCTTACTAAAAAAATTGTAAATATTATGGATACATAAGTTATTGTCAAATTTACTTAACGTGCCGAGATCTTTAATTAATAATAATAATAATAAAAAAAAACAATTACGGTTTGAATCAGCAGACCAAAAAGCTATCAATAATGGCAATTAATTTTCTCGTTCGTCTATACAGCAATAATATGTCAACACCTGTTTTCAATTTCAATACAATAAAAACGCAATATACGACCACTGTAGTATGGTTATTGTTGTTCGTGTATAAATATTATATGTATAGATACGAATTTCACAAATTATATTATTCAATACATAGTTATTATGATTAACTATACAAAAAAATAGGTTTTTTTTTTTTATAAAATTAATTATACTGTGTCATGGCAGAAAAAGACAATATTTACGAATTTATGTTAGCATGAAAAACTAAATCGATTTTTTACACAGGCATAAATTATACGGTATTTTATATACTGTATATTAAATTTAATGATATATGTTATCAGCAAAGTTAAGAAGTAACGAGTTGGAAAGTTTTCCGTTACCAATAAAACTGAGTAGAAACTGTAACTAAACTTTGGTTATCAAAATGTAAATTGTTTATAAAAATTAGACTCATGCGCCCATTTATAATATACAAAAATTTAGTATATACCTACATAATTATTTTTTTTTTAAACGACTGTATAAGATACAAGCAGACTGAATAATATTCGGATTTCATATATAACAGCAAGGTATATTACATTATAACAATTATAATAAACATAACGGATACAACCTGATAGACAAAAAATAAATATTCATACTTTCTGATATACGTAAATACAGGATACAAAAAAAATAAATCAAAAATTATACATATGACAAATTTTCTACAATTCTAACGAAATTACGAATAAAAAATAATTTACCAATGACTACAATAATTTTATGATTGATTCGTTATAACTTATTTTTTCTCAGTTTTCATCCAGTGTTTGATTATTACTTAAACAATCTCCTTAATCTTTTCCGAGATTCTTTAGTGACGTTATTTATTCTACTTGTCACTCTTATACGTTTAAAATTTTCTTCATTAACACAATTTCCCTCTTGCTTTCGTTTAAGTGCTTTTCCTTCCCTAGTCGATGTTACGCCATCTTTATTATTTTCTTGCACAGATACGATCGTTGAAAGGTCATTGGATAAAATATACTGGCCAAATCTTACCCTCCTAAAATATTTGACCGCGTTGTTAATACAACTAATTTCATCCTCACTTACATAATTTTCATTCGGCATAAATGCACTAGCTAAAACAATCATCCAATCCACAAACAAATCCATTGATAACCATTTTTCCCACAACGCGTAATCAACCTCTTTCGCGTGTTCCCGAATGGCATCGATGAACAATTTTATCTTGTATTTAAGTTGGTTGTGCGGGATCGAAGAAAGTTCAACTATTTTTCGGAACACGGAAACCAATAGACCAGACAAATACACCATATTGTGTTTTGTATTATTGTATTTAATGAAAACCGTCTTAATAAGATTTCCGATCAACCTCCACTGAGCGGTTTTCAAAAATAGTTCTAGATCGATGTTTGACAGAAAATTGTTGTGTAAAAAAGACGATGCCAGGTCGTTTACTGTATTACGATCAAAAAACTCTTCATCGGTGTCTATAATCGTATAAATTTGATAAGTTAACGTCACCAACTTAATACTTGGTCCGTTAGACTCGTAAAACGATTTCGTCTTTGCAACACGGTCGATATCTTCTTTAAGAAATACATTTGATGCAGTATTTATTAATTGGCGTCCTTCTCGATCAACTAATAACCGCGTCCCAGTGCGAATACCATCAACAGCAGAATTACAACTGCCTGATGCAATTTGTTCCGAAGGATCCATTTCACTACAGTAGCTAAGATATTACGATACGAAATGAACACTGAATTATGAACTTATAATTTATGTTCAGATATATATACGCAAAATCGGTAATAGCAATTATTGTAAATTATACTAATCCACGATAAACAAACTCACTATAAACAATGTTTCTATTGGTCACTCGTGACAACCAAATTTAAATAATATATAATAATGAAAACTGTTTTTGGTGTGGCATAATATTATAGAGTTTATGTATATTACACTTTATGTCCATTAATCGATATATTTTTGTAAATGTTATAATTCTTTTGGTGTGATTTTGATCAAAAAACTCACTTTAAATATTAATTTAAACAGAAAACATTCCAGGGATATTCAAGAACCAATATAATTTAATACTTGGTTAACTATTTATCAAATCTTCGATAATATCATCTGTCTCATTGTTTATCTCGATAATCCCACCTCTAATTACTTATGTCAGCCCAGTATGGGCTGCTAACTCTCTATAAAAAAAATAGAGAGGATAAGGTAAATTAACAATGACACAGGAAAATTTGACCTTTAGACATTATAAAAAAACCATTGAAAAATTTCCACTTTAATTTACAAACCCCTGATGGAGCACGGTTCTACAAACTGGGAACTAAATCAAACAAGTCATAAACCACGACTAACTCAATATGTACCTCTAATCTGACGTTAGATGTAGTATTTACCATTATTAAATATACTTATTAACTTTTTATAACGTAAACATTGTATTTAAATACTAAAGTTAATAATATGCTCTATGCCCAAAAATTCAAATTCAAATAAATAAAAAATATAAAAAATAATAATCGATGAGAAAACTTTTTTAGAATTATCGACCTCTAATTTACAAATAAAGGAAGTTATTTTCTAATTGATTTCATTGTTTTTATTGGTTTTATTAGGAAAAAACTAATATATTTGAGCAATAACGTATTTCAGTTATTTTTGATTTCAATTTTTAACATATATTTATATTTTATTACGTGGTATAATTATTAAAGCATTCTGGTGTTTTTTGAATTATATTTAGCTGTTTTTAATATTAAGTCATTTTTTCCTTTTTCAATTTAATATAGATAATATATCTTTGACAATTTATATAAGCTCGTGACGCAAAGTTCATCGTAAATTTTTTGTACGACTGTTAAACATAAATGTAAACATCAGCATCGTCGTACATCTATTTACACTATCTTATAAAAAAAAAAAAAGATTTATATTCCAATAATGTGATTCGCATTATTTAACTACAAATATTATAATTTGCTTCCAATTATCTTTGTGGAAGTAAGTACAAATTGAGGTTATAGGCGTCAGTGGTCGTTGAAATCCAATGAATATAAAAAATTAGAATAATTATTAAGCCTATTAAACTAAATTTTACATGAACATAGTTTTTTTTTTTTTTACAACCAAACAGTAATTTAACAGATTATGCGATTCTATTTTATTGTTTTAACGTTTAACTTGTCTACGATATGATAGATCAAGGTAAGTATAGACTATAACATGATTCAGTTACCACTAAAACTGAGCAGAAACTGTTGCTCAACTTTAGTTATAAACGTAAATTTTTTGCAATATCCATAACTTATACGCTATTAACAATACATGTCTTTTTATCAAAAATAAAAATAATGCATCTACGGTTAGATATCTAACTACATCATATTTTTATTTATTTTTTTTGGATAGTCGTTTAAAATTCAGGCAGACAGAATAATACATCTAAATTCAACAGCGTCTATTTTATTTATAACGGCAATGTGTATTACATTACAACAAACATAATATACCAAGTGGTATCAAACAGTTAGACAAAGACTACACTCTGTTGTAATTAAATATAGAGTATGAAATAAATAAATTCACATCAATAAAAACATTTTTTAACAAGTTTAACGATATAATGAATATAGACAATTCACCGTTGCCAACAATAATGATGTGTTCTGCTCGTTATTAACTAAAAATTCCTAGTTTTTTTTCCAATGATCGGTTTTCAGTTCAATAATTTTCTTAATCATTTTCGTGATTCTTTTATGACGTTATTGTTTCTTCCAGACACTCTTAGACGTTTGATATTTTCTTCTTTAACACTAGGGCTTTCCTCGTGTTTTCGTTTTATTGGTTTTACTTCACTAGTAGATGTTATGCTATCGGAATTTTTTTCTGGCACAGATCCGATCGTTGATACGTCTTTGGATAAAATATACTGCCCATATCTTACCCTCCTAAAATACTTGACCGAGTTGTTAATACGACTAATATCGTCCCCATTCACATAATTTTTATTCGGCATAAATGCACTAGCTAAAACAAACATCCAATCCATAAACAAATCCATTGATAACCATTTTTCCCACAACGCGTAATCTATCTCTTTCGCGTGTTCCTGAATAGCGTCTACGAACAATTTTATCTTGTACTTTAGTTGGTTGTGAGGGATCGAAGATAGTTCAACTATTTTTCGGAACACAGATACCAATAGTCCAGACAAATACACCATATTGTGTTTCGTATTATTGTATTTCATGATAACCGTCTTAATAAGATTCCCGATAATCATCCACTGAGCGGATTTCAAAAATACTTCTAGGTCGATGTTTGACAGAAAACCGTTGTGTAAAAAAGACGATGCCAGGTCGTTTATTGTATCACGATCAAAAAAGTCATCTTCGGTGTCTATAATCGTATAAATTTGATTAGTTAACGTCACCAACTTAATACTTGGTCCGTTAAACTCGTAAAATGTTTTCTTATTTTCAACACTCAAACGGCTTCCATCTCTTTCATTTAATGACCGCGTCTCATTGTGAACATTAATACCATCAACGGCAGAATTAATACAGCCCGATTCAAATTGTTCCAAAGAATCCATTTATCAACTTTAGCTAAGGACTTTACGTTACGAAATGAACACTAAATTATGAGCTTATAATTTATGTTCAGAAATACATACGCAAATTCGTTATAGCATTTATTGTAAATTTTACTCAACCACGACAAACAAACTGATTATAAACAATGTTTCTATTGGTCGGTCACTCGTGACAACCAAATTTCAATACTATAAATATAATAACAACTCTTTTCGGTGTGTCATAAATATTTTAGAGCTTATGTATATTACACTTTTTTTTTATTTATCTATAAATTTGTCTGATTGTTATCATTCTCTAAGTGTGAATCTTTATCTATTTTACCCGTCAGTAAACAACTATTCTACCGGAAATATTGCTCCACTCAAAACCGAGGAGAGTGCTTTTTATGAATTATAAATCTACACCTCACATATTAAAATACTTTTATTCAAATTTATTCCATAGTCTTCTTGGGTTAAAATAGGAAAAAAAACGAACATGTTTAGGCAAAAACGTTATTCAGTTATTTTCAATTTCGAATATTTGTAGTTATTCAGTTTAAAAAAGCCGTAATGGGCTGATAATTTTACTGAATATGTCATCAGCAATGTTAGGAAGCAACGAGTTGGAATGTTCTTGAATAGCGCCAACTTTTAACTTATCGAGTTCTATTTGCCGACTACTAGCATCACAACTTATGGTTTAAATGGTGTTCGTTTTGATGATTTTTGAAAAAAATAAATATTCATAATGTGCAGTAGTATTATCTGTGTATTGGTGACCAAGCAAAAAAATCGAATTACACTTATTACCTAATTAAAACGGTCGAACTGCACGCGGGGGGAAATAAAACGAAATCGTCGTGTTACTGTAGTCTACATTGAAATATATGTATCTATTTGTCGTCGCATTAAATTATCAAAAAACACATATTTGCATGTGGCGATGAAAATGATTAGCTAAAATTTGAGTGGAATGATTCACATGCATTTGTTGTCCACTTTGACTAAATATTGTAACCACAGCCTATAAGTCACGCTGCAAAAATGTCTGATAGATTTAACATTATCTACTAAATCATCACTAAATTCTTGAACATAGTTATTTTGTGGAATAGTTGACATAAAATTAAACTGTGTTAAAAAGTTGAAAAGTGAATTTCAGAGCTTTCAAAACTTTTAAATGTGGTTTATTTTTCGAACATTTCAATTCCAACAAGTGCAATTTAAAGTACATCTATGCTATGATTAAGGATAAAAAACGATATCACGTACCATATTTTAAACGTGATGCTCTGTATCCGATAAACGATATAATGGTCCGCAGACGAAGAATTACTGACAACCATTGCCAACGAAAATTAGGATATAATAAAAAATCCATAAACATCGCCTAATCGTTCATCCATTCTCAAAATTTTTAAAAAATGTTTTCTTTATATATAACGATATTTTCAAAATTTAACAACATATCTTATTTAACCTGTAAGTAACACTGTAGAAGTAAATATGAGATGTGGTAATATGTCTCAGTGGGCAATAAAATACGAAGAATACGAAGACATTTATAAAGCTAAATTTAACATAATTTTTTTTTTAAACTACCGTATAAAATTCAAGCAGACTGAATAATATTCGGATTTCGTATATAACACCTAGGTATATTACATTATAACAATTATAATAAACTTAACGGATACAACCTGATAGACAAAAAATAAATATTCATACTTTCTGATATACGTAAATACAGGATACAAAAAAAATAAATCAAAAATTATACATATGACAAATTTTCTACAATTCTAACGAAATTACGAATAAAAAATAATTTACCAATGACTACAATAATTTTATGATTGATTCGTTATAACTTATTTTTTCTCAGTTTTCATCCGGTGTTTGATTATTACTTAAATAATCTCCTTAATCTTTTCCGAGATTCTTTAGTGACGTTATTTTTTCTTCTTTTCACTCTTATACGTTTAAAATTCTCTTCTTTAACACAATTTTCCTCGTGTTTTCGTTTAAGTGTTTTTCCTTCGCTAGTCGATGTTATGCTATCGTTATTATTTTCTTCCACAGATACGATCAGTGATATGTCTTTGGATAAATTATACTGGCCATATCTTACCCTCCTAAAATATTTGACCGCGTTGTTAATACGACTAATTTCGTCCTCATTTACATAATTTCCATTCGGCATAAACGCACTAGCTAAAACAAACATCCAATCCACAAAATAATCCATTGATAACCATTTTTCCCACAACGCGTAATCTATCTCTTTTGCGTGTTCCTGAATAGCGTCTATGAACAATTTTATCTTGTACTTTAGTTGGTTGTGAGGGATCGAAGATAGTTCAACTATTTTTCGGAACACAGAAACCAATAGTCCAGACAAATACACCATGTTGTGTTTCGTATTATTGTATTTCATGATAACCGTCCTAATATGATTCCCGATCAACCTCCACTGAGCGGTTTTCAAAAATAATTCTAGATCGATGTTAGACAGAAAGCTGTTGTGTAAAAAAGACGAAGCCAGGTCGTTTATTGTATTACGATCAAAAAACTCTTCATCGGTGTCTATAATCGTATAAATTTGATTAGTTAAAGTCACCAACTTAATACTTGCTCCGTTAGACTCGTAAAACGATTTCGTATTTGTAACTCGGGAACAGCTTCCATCTCTTTCATTTAATGACCTCGTCTCATTGTGAACATTAATACCATCAACGGCAGAAGTTCTACTGCCCGATTTAAATTGTTCCGAAGAATCCATTTCTCAATTGTAGCTAAGATATAACGATACGAAATGAACACTGAATTATGAACTTATAATTTATGTTCAGAAATATATACGCAAAATCGGTAATAGCAATTATTGTTAATTATACTAATCCACGACAAACAAACTCACTATAAACAATGTTTCTATTGGTCACTCGTGACAACCAAATTTAAATACTATAATTAGAATATAATCTGTTTTTGGTGTGCAATTAATATTATAGAGATTATGAATATTACACTTCTTTTCCATTTATCGATACATATTTCTAATTGTTTTGATTCTCTTGGTGTGACCTTGAACATAAAACTGACTTGGAATTTTAATTTAAACAGAAAACAATCTAGGGATATCCAAGAACAAATATAATTTAATCCTTGGTGAACAATTTATCATATTTCCAATAATATGATCTGTCCTATTGTGCATCTCAATAATCCTACATTTAATTGCTTATGAATGCCCATTATGGGTTGCAAACTTTCTATAAAAAAATTCAAATCCTCCGAAAAGAATTTTAGAGTATATGGCTAAAGTACTATTGTTATAGAGAATAAAGTAAGTTAACAAAGACACAGGAAAATTTTTCCTTTAGACATTATAAAAAACCCATTAAAAAAATTTCACTTTAATTTATAAACCCCTGTTGCGGCACGGTTCTACAATCAGGGAAATAAAACAAACTACAAGTCATAAGCCACAAGTAACTCAATATGTACTTCAATCTGACCCTAGAAAATGTTTTTACTATTATTAAATAATCTTATTTACTTTTTATAACATATTAACTTTGTATTTAAATATTAAGTTTAAATATGCAATATGCCTACACATTCTAATTCAAATAAATAAAATATATATATTTTTTAACGTAAGTATTACTTCACCCAAAAAACGATGAGATTGTTTTTTTAGAATTGTCGTCCTCTTGTTCACAAATAAAGGATCTTATTTTCTAGTTTACTTCAATGTTTTCTTTAGTTCTATTAGGAAAAATTTATTGTATTTAAGCAAAAACGTATTTCAGTTATTTTTGATTTCAATTATTTATAGTAATTCACTAAATTATAGCCGTAATGATCTGACATATTTACAGAATACTCGTTTAAATTGTCGACGATATGTTAGATCAAGGTGAATATAAACTGTAACATGATTCAATTACCACTAAAATTGGGCAGCAACTGTTGCACAAATTTTTTTTTTTTTTTTTTTTTTTTTATTAGAAAAACTTACAATCTGTATTAAAAAAAAAACACAATAAGTAAATAGAATAACTTTGTACATAGAGAAAAAAAAAATGACAATAACATGGTTGCTTGACGAGGGAGGCTATCCAGTGATAGAACCCTGCAGAACGCGAAATTTAAATTAGTTTAATAGATCTCGACACCAGCGTCTTTTGAGACGGCGTGGGGGGTTTTCAGGGAGTGTAATTGAAGATAAATGCTGGATGAGAGGATTTGGATGGTGCTGTAATTTAGAGTGAAATTTTGAGTAATATTTTTTGGCTAACTGGTCAACAGTATCAAACCTGAGATCTTTGTGTAACGCTTTGTTAGATACGTACCAAGGGGCTGTAGCTATGAGACGTAGAACTATTGATTGGAAAGCTTGGATGGTGCGAGTTTGGGATGATTTTGCGCAGCCCCAGAATTGAATACCATAAGCCCATATAGGTCTTAGTAAGGATTTATATAAAGTCGATTTTGCATGAATTGATAATTTGGATTTGAATATAGGACGGAGCATGTGTAGACGGGTATTTAATGTTTTGCGTGTTGCTTTTAAGTGAGGGCCCCAAGTTAATTGTTTGTCTAGTATAATACCCAAGTATTTTACCTGTGTGGTATTGGGGATATCTTCTCCTTGAAGTTTCAGTGCCGGGGAGTCTTTTTTACGGGTTGTGAATACTACATGAGAAGATTTTTCAGGGTTAATTTTGATTCGCCACTGGGTAACCCATGTGCTTATTAGGTCGAGATGTGTTTGGAGAGTTAGAGAGGCTTGTACGGGGTCTATATCAGAAGCCAGTATAGCTGTATCGTCGGCATATGTTGCCAGAGTTGTGTTTGTTGTTTTGGGAATATCCGATATGTATATGTTGAATAAGTCAGGGGCGAGATCACTCCCCTGCGGGACTCCGGCTTGAATTGAGAAGTAGGAAGAGGTCGAGTTACCAAGTCTAACGGTAAATGACCTATCACTGAGATAAGAATGAATTAGTAGATAGTAAGGTGCAGGAAGGAAAAGTTTTAATTTATACAGAAGGCCGTCGTGCCACACTCGGTCGAAAGCCTGGGCAATATCTAGGAAAACACCGGGGCAGTAGTTTTTATTTTCGAATGAGATTGCTATTTTGTCCAAGATTCTGTGGATTTGGTGTACCGTGGAGTGTTGAGATCTAAAGCCGAATTGCGAGTGAAATATAATGTTTTGAAAGTTTATTATTGGCCTTATTCTTTTTAGGATAATTTTTTCAAAAAACTTTGCCAAAGTGGGAAGTAGACTTATCGGCCTATATGAAGATGTTAGATGCTTAGGTTTTTGCGGTTTATGTATAAGTATTATTGTAGAAAACTTCCATGTTAAAGGAAAATAGGAGAGTCTCAGCATCGAGTTATAGATAAATGTAAGGAGTATTAGTAATTTATTTGGCAGATGTTGAATTATTTTATTTGTAATTAGATCATATCCAGGTGATTTCCCTATTTTTAATTTATTTATTATATATTTTAGTTCATTTGGAGTTGTATGCTTTGCAAGGAAGAGACATAAGCAAGGGGCTGTTGAGAAAGGTTGCAACTACATCTAAGTGCTCGGGATCGGGGTTTATGTTTGGATGGGGAGTAAATGTTTCCGAAAGGTCGCTTCCAAAAAGGTCAGCTTTTTCTTTATCAGAGATCACTAGTAGGCCATTTGGTCCGTACAAAGGGGTAGATTGTTCCTTAATTTTGAGAATATTTTTTGTGGTTCTCCATAAGGAGCCATCTTTAATGTTAAGTGATTGATATATCTCTTGGAAAAAATTTGATTTGTGTTTTTGTATCTGTTTTTTAATTAGGTTGGTTAAATTATTTAATATACGTTTGTCAGAAGGGAGATTGTGACGATACCAGCGTGACCGGGCTCTGCGCGTAATTTGTATTAATTTTTGTATGTAATAGGGCAGGGAATTTTCGGTTGTTGGATTATCTGCTGGTTTATTTATTTTGAATGACGAGTTAAAGATAGCGGTTTGAATTAAGGTTGTGAAGTTTTGGACTGCCTCCTCTATTTGGTAATTGGTTTTCAGTGAGATTTTCAAGATGGTTGAGTTTTCTAGGTTTTCGGAAAATTGGTTCCAGTTGACTGGTCCTTTTGCTAGAGAAAACTTTGGTAATAAAACGTAAATTGCTTATAATATCCGTAACTTATTAACTTATTAACTATACAATTTTTTTATCAAAAATAGAAATAATGCATCTTTGGAATATGAGATATGTAACTACATCATATTTTTAGGATTCTCGTTGAAAATTCAAGAGACAGAATAATACATCTTATTTCAACAGTGAGTGTTTTTATTTATAACCGCAATGTATATTACATTACAACAAACATAATATACAAAGTTGTAACAGTTAGACAAAGAATAACTTCTGTTGTAATTACATATAGGGTATGATATTAATAATTTCAAATCAATAAAAATATATATTAACTTGTTTAACGATATAACGAATATAAAAAATTCACCGTTGCAAACAATAATGATGTGATCGGCTTGTTATTCAGTAATTAATCCTAGATTTTCTTCCAATGTAAGGTTTCCACTTCAATAATTTTCTTAATCTTTTTCTTGATTCTTTTATGACGTTATTGTTTCTTCCAGAAATTCTTAGACGTTTGATATTTTCATCATTAACTCTATAACTTTCCTCGTGTTTCCGTTTTATTGGTTTTACTTCACTAGTAATTGTTATTCTATCAGTATTTTTTTCTGGCACAGATCCGATCGTTGATACATCATTGGATGAAATATAATGGCCATATCTTACTCTCCTAAAGTACTTGACCGCGTTGTTTATGCGACTAATTTCATCCTCGCTTACGCGAGGATTTTCGTTCGGCACAAAGGCACTAGCTAAAACAAACATCCAATCAACAAACAAATCCATTGATAACCATTTTTCCCACAACGCGGTATCAATATCTTTCACGTGTTCTCGAATGGCATCGATGAACAATTTTAACTTGAAATTTAGTTGGTTGTTCGGGATCGAAGAAAGTTCAACTATTTTTCGAAACACGGCAACCAAAAAACCAGAGAAATACACCATATTGTGTTTAGTATCATTGTACTTTATGATGACGGTCTTAATGAGTTTCCCGATCATCCTCCACTGAGCGGTTTTCAAAAATACTTCTAGATCGATGTTAGACAGAAATCTGTTGTGTAAAAAAGACGATGCTAGGTTGTATATTGTATCACGATCAAAAAAGTCATCTTCGATGTCTATAATTGTATAAATTTGATTAGTTAACGTCACCACCTTAATACTTGGTCCGTTAGACTCGTAAAATGATTTCGTATTTGCATCATGGGAACGGCTTCCATCTCTTTCATTTAATGACCGCTTCTCATTGTGAACATTACTAGTATTAACGGCAGAATTACTAATGCCCGATTCAATTTGTTCCAAAGAATCCATTTCTCAACTTTAACTAAGACTTTACGGTACGATATGAACACTAAATCATGAACATATAATTTATGTTCAGAAATACATACGCAATATCGTTATAGCAATTATTGTAAATTTAACTAAACCACGACAAACAAACTGACTATAAACAATGATTCTATTGGTCGGTCTCTCGTGACAACCAAATTTAAATACTATAATTATAATGAAAACTGTTTTCGGTGTGCCATAAATATTAAAGAGCATTTTTATATATGCTATATACTTCTTTTCCATTTATCGATACATTTTTCTAATTGTTATAATTCTCTTGGTGTGATCTTGAACCAAAAACTGACTTGAAGTATTAATTTAAACAGAAAACAATCCTGGGATATCCAAGAACAAATATAATTTAATCCTTGCTTATCTATTTATCAAATTTCTACTTACATAATTGTCTTATTGTACATTTCAATAATCCTACCTCTAATTACTTATGCTAGCCCATTATGGGCTGTACACTCTCTATAAAAAAAATTCAAATACTCCAAAAAGAATTTTAGAGAATATTGCTAAAAGCCCTATGGTTCAAGAGTATTAGGCAAATTAACAATGACACAGGAAAATTTTTCCTTTAAAAATTATAAAAAAAACCATTAAAAAATTTCCACTTTAATTTACAAACCCCTGATGATGCACGGTTCCATAATCTGGGAACTAAAACAAACAACACGTCATAAACTACGAGTAACTCAATATTAACTTCTAATCTGACCCTAGAATTAGTTTTTATTATTATTAAATTTACATATTTACTTTTTTATATCATATTAATTTTGTATTTAAATACTAAAGTTAATAATATGCAATATGCTGACCTTTTTTAATTTAAATAAATAAAAAATATAAAAAATAATTTTTTTTTAACGGAAGTATACTTCACCCAAAAAAGCTTATTGAGAATTATCGTCCTCTAATTCACAAATAAAGGAAGGAGTTTTCTAATTTACTTCAAAATTTCCTCTGGTTTTAATAGGAAAAAACTATTACAATTGAGCAATAACGTATTTCAGTTATTTTTGATTTCAATTATTTGTAGTAATTCAGATAAATAAAGCCGTAATGTCTGACATATTTATTGAAACCCCTAATGTAACTTATATTAATATTTCTTTACATGGTACAATTATTTAAGCATTCTGGTGTTTGGTGAATTATTTTTAACTGTTTTTAATATTAAGTCTTTTTTTTACTTTTCCAATTTAATATAGATAATATATCTTTGACAATTTATATAAGCTCAACTTTGTTACCCAAAGTTCATCGTAAATTTTCTGTACGATAATAAACTTAAATGTATACATTAGCATTGTCGGACATCTATTTACGCTATCTTATAAAAAAAAGAAGATTTATAACGGAAATGTGTGTTACATTACAACAAACATAATATACAAAGTGGTACAAAACAGTAAGACAAAGACTACCCTCTGTTGTAATTTAATAAAGGGTACGAAATTAATACAAACATTTTTTAACAATTTTAACGATATAATGAATATAAATTTTTCACAGTTGCCAACAATAATTATGTGATTGGCTCGTTATTAAATAATTAATCCCAGATTTTTTTCCAATGTTCGCTTTTCACTTCAATAATTTTCTTAATCTTTTTCGTGATACTTTTATGGCGTTATTGATTCTTCCAGACACTCTTAGACGTTTGATATTTTCTTTTTTAACACTAGGGCTTTCCTCGTGTTTTCGTTTTATTGGTTTTACTTCACTAGTAGTTGTTATGCTAACGGTATTTTTTTCTGGCACAGATCCGATCGTGGATACATCATTGGATGAAATATAATGGCCATATCTTACTCTCCTAAAGTACTTGACCGCGTTGTTTATACGACTAATTTCGTCCTCGCTTACATAATTTTCATTAGGCATAAATGCACTAGCTAATACAAACATCCAATCAACAAACAAATCCATTGATAACCATTTTTCCCACAACGCGGTATCAATATCTTTCACGTGTTCTCGAATGGCATCGATGAACAATTTTAACTTGAACTTTCGTTGATTGTTTGGGATCAAAGAAAGTTCAACTATTTTTCGAAACACAGCTACCAAAAAACCAGAGAAATGCACCATATTGTGTTTTGTATCATTGTATTTCATGATATCTATCTTAATAAGATTCTTGATCATCCTCCACTGAGCGGTCTTCAAAAATACTTCTAGATCGATGTTGGACAGAAAACTATTTTGTATAAATGATGATGCTAGGTCGTTTATTGAATCTCGATCAAAAAACTCATCGTCGGTGTCTATAATCGTATAAATTTGATTAGTTAACGTCACCAACTTAATACTTGCTCCGTTAGACTCGAAAAACGATTTCGTATTTGCAACACGACCGTTGTCTTTATTAATAATTGCTCTTGATGCGTCATTTATTAAACAGCGTCTATCTCTATCAATTAATGACGGCGTCTCAGAGCAATGATTAGTATCATCAGCAGCAGAATTACTACTGCTCGATTCAAATTGTTCTGAAGAATCCATTTCTTAACTGTAGGTAAGAATTTACGTTACGAAATGGTCACTAAATTATTAACTAATAATATATTGTCAGAAATATATACACAAAGTCAGTAATAGCATTTAATGTAAATTGTCTTCAAACAGTGACAAACAAACTGACAATAAACAAGTTTACTATAAATCGCTCGTGACAACCAAATTTAAATACTATAATAATATTTAAAACGGTTTTCGTTGTGCCATAGATATTATAGAACTTTGTTTATTACACATTTTACCATTTTTAAGATAAATTTGTCTAATTTTTATGACTATCTTAGTGTGATTAATTATCTTTTTTACCCGTCTGTAAATAACTATACTACCGGAATTGCTCTTCTAAAAACTAATAAGAGTGCTTTTTATGAATTGTCAATCTACACTTTACATGTTAAGATAGATATCTTCTAATTTATTTTATAGTCTTCTTAGGTTAAAATTTGGGAAAAAAATCGAATATATTTATGCAATAACGGTATTAATTTATTTTCGATTTCGAATATTTGTAGTAATTCAGTTAAAAAAGGTCGTAATGTTTTAAATATTTTTATTAAATAAGTTATCAGCATAGTTAGGAAGGAACGAGTTGCAATGTTCTTGAATAGCGCCACCAAATAACTTACTGAGTTTTGTTCGCCAACTACTAACATCATATCTTATAGTTAAAATTGTGTTCCTTTAGAAGATTTAAAAAAAAAAAAATTTTCTAATGTGCAGTGATATAATCTGTTTATTGGTGACTACACCCAAGATTCCAATTACACATATGACCTAATTAAATCGATTAAACTGCACTCGGGGAAAAAAAAACAAAATCGTGTGACTGTAGTCTACATTCAAATATAAGTATCTATTTGTCGTCGCGTATAATTATCAAAAAACAGATATTTGCATGTGGCGAAGAAAATGATTAACTAAAATTTGTGCAGAATGATTCACATGCATTTAATGTCTACTTTGACTATAAATTGTAACCAAAGCCTTTAGGGCACGCTACAAACGTTTCTGTTAGATTTTCATTTATCTACTAAATCATCACTAAATTCTTGAACAGAGTTTTTTATCTGAATACTTGACATAATATCAAACTGTGTTAAAAGGTTGCCAATTGAATTTCAGTGTTTTCAAAAATTTTTAATTGAGCTTTTTTTTGAACATTTTAATTGCACCGAATGCAAATTTGACGGTACATCTGTGCCATGAATATGGATATAAATTAATATCACATACTAAAATGTAAACGTGATGTTCAGTATCCGATAAACAATATATTGGTCCACAGACGAAGAATTACTGACATTCATTGCCAACAAAATAATATGATATAAAAAAAAATCCATAAACATGGCCTCGTCTTTCTTCCAATTTCAACATTTTTAAATAAAGTTTTCTTTTTATATATCGATATTTTCAAAATATAACAACATATCGTCATTAACTTGTAAGTAACTATTTGGAAGTAAATATGAGATGTGGTAATATGTCTTAGTGAGCTATGAAATACGAAATATACGAAGCACTTTATTAAGCTAAACATAACATAATTTCTTTTTTTTTTTTTTTTACAAACGACAAGTAATTTAACTGTTGATAATCATCTACTATCTATTTTTAATTGTCACTTGTATACGTTACGTAAAATCAAGACGAATATAAATGCAAATTGATTCAGTTACCACTAAATCCGAGTAGAAACTGTAATTAAACTTTGGTTATCAAAATGTAAATTGTTTACAAAAACTAATCTCATGCACCCATTGATAATATACAACATTTTAGTATATACCTACATAATATTTTTATTTTTAACTACCATATAAGATACAAGCAGACTAAATAATATTCGGATTTCATATATGACAGCAGGTATATTACATTATAACAATTATAATAAACATAACGGATACAACCTGATAGACAAAAATAAATATTTATGGTTTCTGATGTACGTAAATATAGGATACAAAAATAGTAAATCAAAAATTATACATAAAACAAATTTTCTAAAACTCGAAATAACGAATAGAAAATAATTTACCATTGACAAAAAAAATTGTATGACTTATTCGTTTAAAGCTTATTAGTATTCATATATTTTCCAATGTTCGATTATTACTTAAATAATCTCCTTAATCGTTTCCGCGATTCTTTATTGACGTTATTTGTTCTTTCTGTCACACTTATTTGTTTAAAAATCTCTTCTTTAACACAAATTTCTTCGTGTTTTCGTTTTAGTGTTTTTCCTTCACTAGTCGATGTTACGCCATCGTTATTATTTTCTTGCACAGATACGATCGTTGAAAGGTCATTGGATAAAATATACTGGCCAAATCTTACCCTCCTAAAATATTTGACCGCCTTGTTAATACGACTAATTTCGTCCTCACTTACATAATTTCCATTCGGCATAAATGCACTAGCTAAAACAACCATCCAATCCACAAACAAATCCATTGATAACCATTTTTCCCACAACGCGTAATCAACCTCTTTCGCGTGTTCCTGAATAGCGTCTATGAACAATTTTATCTTGTACTTAATTTGGTTGTGCGGGATCGAAGATAGTTCAACTATTTTTCGGAACACGGAAACCAATAGACCAGACAAATACACCATATTGTGTTTTGTATTATTGTATTTAATGAAAACCGTCTTAATAAGATTCCCGATCAACCTCCACTGAGCGGTTTTCAAAAATAGTTCTAGATCGATGTTAGACAGAAATCTGTTGTGTAAAAAAGACGATGCTAGGTTGTATATTGTATCACGATCAAAAAAGTCATCTTCGATGTCTATAATTGTATAAATTTGATTAGTTAACGTCACCACCTTAATACTTGGTCCGTTAGACTCGTAAAATGATTTCGTATTTGCATCATGGGAACGGCTTCCATCTCTTTCATTTAATGACCGCTTCTCATTGTGAACATTACTAGTATTAACGGCAGAATTACTAATGCTCGATTCAATTTGTTCCGAAGAATCCATTTCTCAACTTTAACTAAGACTTTACGGTACGATATGAACACTAAATCATGAACATATAATTTATGTTCAGAAATACATACGCAATAACGTTATAGCAATTATTGTAAATTTAACTAAACCACGACAAACAAACTGACTATAAACAATGATTCTATTGGTCGGTCTCTCGTGACAACCAAATTTAAATACTATAATTATAATGAAAACTGTTTTCGGTGTGCCATAAATATTAAAGAGCATATGTATATTACACTTCTTTTCCATTTATTGATACATTTTTCTAATTGTTATGATTCTCTCAGTGTGATCTTGAACAAAAAACTGACTTGGAATATTAATTTAAACAGAAAACAATCAAGAACAAATATAATTTAATCCTTGGTTAATTATTTATCAAATCTCCAATAACATCATCTGTATCATTGTATATCGCGACAACCTATTCTCTAATTACTTATGCCAGCCCATTATGGGCTGCAAACTCTCTATAAAAAAGTCAAATCATCTGAAAAGAATTTTAGACAATATGGCTAAAGGCCCTATGGTTTAAGAAGATAAGGTAAATTAACAGACACAGGACAATTTTTCCTTTAGATATTGTAAAAAACCCATTAAAAAATTTCATTAATTTACAAACCCCTTATGGAGCAGGGTTCTACAATCTGGGAAATAAAAAAAAAAATAAGTCATAAACCACGACCAACTCCAAAATGTAACTCTAATCTGACCTTAGAAGTAGTTTTAGACATAGTACTCTTAGGTTAAAATTGGAAAAAAAACGAACATATTTATGTAATAACGGTCTTCATTAATTTTCGATTTCGAATATTTGTAGTAATTCAGTTAAAAAAGGTCATAATTTTCTCATATTTTTACTAAAAATGTTATCAGCATAGTTAGGAAGGAACGAGTTGGAATGTTCTTGAATAGCACCAACTTATACCTTACCTAACCTAACCTTACCGAGTTTTGTTGGCCAACTACTAACATCATAACCTACGGTTTAAATTGTGTTCGTTAAGATGATTTTTTAAAAAAAAAATATTTATAATGTGCAGTGGTATTATTTGTGTATTGGTGACCACGCACAAGAGTCGAATTACACTTATTAATTATTAAGACTGTCAAACTCCACTCGGGGGAAAAAATCGAAATAATGTGACTGTAGTCTACATTTAAATATATGTATCTATTTGTCGTCGCGTTAAAACATCAATTAACACATATTTGAACGTGGTGAAGAAAACGATTATGTAAAATTTGCACGGAATGATTCATGTGCATTTGTTGTCAACTTTGACTAAAAATTGTAACCAAAGACTATAGGTCACGCTGCAAAAGTGTCTGTTAGATTTACACTTATCTACTAAATCATCACTAAATTCTTGAACAGAGTTAATTTTTAGAATAGTTCTCATAAATTCAAACTGTGTTAAAAGGTTGCCAATTGATTTTCAGTGTTTTCAAATATTTTATTTGAGTTTAATTTTTGAACATTTTAATTGCAACCAATACAATTTAACGGTATATCTAATCCATGAATATGGATATAAATTGATATTACGTACTAAAATGTAAACGTGATGTTCAGTATTGGATAAACGATATATTGGACGGCAGACGAAGAATTACTGACAACCATTGCTAACAAAATAATATAATATAAACAAAAATCCATAAGCATGGCCTCATCTTTCTTACATTTTCAACATTTTTAAAAAAGTTTTCTTTTTATATATAGATATTTTCAAAATTTAACAACAAACCGTATATCACTTGTAAGTAACTTTATGGAAGTAAATATTAGATGTGGTTATAGGTCCAATGGGCTATGAAATACGAAAAATACGAAAAACTTTATAAAGCTAAACATAACATAATTTTTATTTTTTTTTTTTTACAAACAGCCAGCAATTTAACTGTTGATAATTATCTAATATCTTTTTTTTTAATTGTCACTTGTTTACTTCATGTAAAATCAAGACAAATATAACTGCAAATTGAGTCAGTTACCAATAAAACTGAGCAGAAACTGTAAATAAACTTTTGTTATCAATATGTAAATTGATTACAAAAAATTCGACTCATGCGCCCATTTATAAAATACAACAGTTTAGTATATACCTACATGATTTTTTTTTTTTTTTACTACTTTATTATACTCAAGCAGACTGAATAATATTCGGATTTCATATAAAACAGCAAGGTGTATTACATTATAACCATTTTAATAAACATAACGGATACAACTCGATAGACAAAAAATAAATTTTGTTTATCCATTCATCGTTTCTGATGTACGTAAATATAGGATACAAAAATAATAAATCAAAAATTATACATATGACATATTTTCTAAAACTCTAACGACATAACGAATAGAAAATAATTTACCATATACTACAATAATATTATTGATTCGTTTATAACATATTAATGATCAGATTTAATCCTGTGTTCGATTTTTACTTAAATAATCTTCTTAATCTTTTCCGAGATTCTTTAGTGACGTTATTTTTACTTCTTGTCACCCTTATACGTTTAAAATTCTCTACTTTAACACAATTTTCTTCGTGTTTTCGTTTTGGTGTTTTTCCTTCGCTAGTCGATGTTACGTTATCTTTATTATATTCTTGCACAGATACGATCATTGATAAGTTTTTGGATAAATTATACTGGCCATATCTTACCCTCCTAAAATACTTGACCGCGTTGTTAATACGACTAATATCGTCCACATTCACATAATTTCCAATCGGCATAAATGCACTAGCTAAAACAAACATCCAATCCACAAACAAATCCATCGATAACCATTTTTCCCACAACGCGTAATCAATCTCTTTTGCGTGTTCCTGAATAGCGTCTATGAACAATTTTATCTTGTACTTAATTTGGTTGTGCGGGATCGAAGATAGTTCAACTATTTTTCGGAACACGGAAACCAAAAGACCAGACAAATACACCATATTGTGTTTTGTATTATTGTATTTAATGAATACCGTCTTAATAAGATTCCCGATCAACCTCCACTGAGCGGATTTCAAAAATACTTCCATGTCGATGTTTGACAGAAAACCGTTGTGTAAAAAAGACGATGCCAGGTCGTTTATTGTATCGCGATCAAAAAACTCATCTTCGGTGTCTATAATCGTATAAATTTGATTAGTTAACGTCACCAACTTAATACTTGCTCCGTTAAACTCGTAAAAAGTTTTCTTATTTTCAACACTCAAACGGCTTCCATCGCCTCCATTTAATGACCGCGTCTCATTGTGAACATTAATACCATCGACGGCAGAATTACTACTGCCCGTTTCAAATTTTTCCAAAGAATCCATTTCTCCACTGTAGCTAAGACTTTACGGTATGAAATGAACACTAAATTATAAACTTATAATTTATGTTCAGAAATATATACGCAAAATCGTTATAGCAATTATTGTAAATTTTACTAATCCGCGAAAAACAAACTCACTATAAACATTGTTTCTATTGATCGCTCGTGACAACCAAATTTAAATACTACAATATAATAAAAACTGATTTCGGTGTAACATAATATTATAGAGCTTATGTATATTACACTTCTTTTCCATTAATCGAATTGTAATGATTCTTTTGGTCTGATCTTGAACAAAAAACTGACTTGGTTTTTAAACATAAAACAATCCAGGGATATCCAAGAACAAATATAATTTATTCCTTTTTTAATTATATATCAAACCTCCAATGATATCATCTTTCTTATCGTACACCTCTATAATCCGACCTTTAATTACATATGCATGCCCAGTATGGGCAGCAGACACTCTATACAAAGTAAACCCAACTTAAATTCTCTAATAAAAATTTCGGAGAATATGCCTTAAAGATTTTATGATTGAAGATGATTAGGCAAATTATCAAGAACACAGGAAAAACTGGAAACAAACGTTAGCACCAATGTATTTCGAGATTTTAACCATTATTTCTTTACTTTTTGGTAAATGTAAATACTTTGTAACAAAATATTCATTCAATAATATCCGTTATGCCGAAACATCTTAATTCTAAAAAATATTAAAGAAAAATAATATTTCTTTTTTACTCATCAGTACTCAACAATTCTACTAGAAATATTGCTCTACTCAAAAAACGATAAGAGTTCTTTTACACTTATCGATGTATTGTTCACACTTTAAGGAAGTATATTCTAATTTATTTCATAGGTTTCTTGCGTTATAATAGGCAAAAACTGTGAAATTTCGACGATAACGGTTTTAAGTTATTTTTGATTTCAATTATTTGTTATTCAGTTAAATAATGCCGTAATGAACTGATATATTTACTGAATTCTCGTATTTTAACTTCTATTAATATTTCTTTACGTGGTACAATTATTCAAACATTCTGGCGTTTTATAAATTATATTTAGCTGTTTTTAATTTTCTGTCTTTTTATTCCTTTTTTAATTTAATATAGATAATATATCTTTGACATTTTAAATTAGCTCAAATTTGTGACCCAATGTTCATCATACATTTTTTTTACGACTTTTAAACATAAACGTATACATCAGCATCGTCGAACATTAATTTACACATACATAAAAAAAAAAAAAAAAATTTATATTCCAATAATGTGATTCTCATTGTTTAACTAAAATAGTATTATTTGCTTATAAGTATCTTTGTGGAAGTAAGTACGAGTTGTGGTTATAAGCCTCAGTGGCCTCTCAAATCCAAAGAATACAAAAACGTAGAAAAATTATAACTTATTAAGCCAAACTTTACATGATTATAGTTTTTTTTTTGTTTTACAACCAATCAGTTATTTAACTGTTTGTGCTCTTCTATTTTACTGTTTTAACGTTTAACTTGTCTACTATATGTTAGATCAAGGTGAGTATAATCTGTAACTTGATTCATTTACCACTAAAACTGAGCAACAACTCTTGCTCAACTTTGGTTATAAAACGTAAATTGTTTATAATAACCGTAACTTACATGCTACACAAATACATGTCTCTTAATCAAAAACAGTAGTATTCATCCACGGTTTATTAGATATGTATTATATATTAACTAAATCATATTTTTATTTATTATTTTAGGATAGTCGTTTAATATTCAAGCAGACAGAATAATACATCTTAATTCAACAGTGTATGTTATATTTATAACGGCAATGTGTATTAAATTACAACAAACATAATATACTTAGTGGTAACAAACAGTTAGACAAATACTACACTCAGTTGTAATTAAATATAGGGTATGAAATAAATAATTTCACATAAATAAATACATTTTTTAACAAGGTTAACGATTTAACGAATATAAAATATTCACCGTTGCTAACAATAATGATGTGATCGGCTCTTTATTAACTAATTAATCCTAGATTTTTTTCAGTTCAATAATTTTCTTAATCTTTTTCGTGATTCTTTTATGACGTTAATTTTTCTTCCTGACGTTCTGAGACGTTTAATATTTTCTTCTTTAACACTAGGATTTTCCTCATGTTTTCGTTTTAGTGGTTTCACTTCACTCGTAGATTTTATACTATCTGTATTTTTTTCTGGCACAGATCCGATCGTTGATACATCTTTGGATAAAATATACTGCCCATATCTTACCCTCCGAAAATACTTCACTGCGTTGTTTATACGACTAATTTCGTTCTCACTTACATAATTTTCATTCAGCATAAATGCACTAGCTAAAACGAACATCCAATCAACAAACAAATCCATTGATAACCATTTTGTCCACATCGCGGTATCAATATCTTTCGCGTGTTCCTGAATAGCGTCTATGAACAATTTTATCTTGTACTTAATTTGGTTGTGCGGGATCGAAGATAGTTCAACTATTTTTCGGAACACGGAAACCAATAGACCAGACAAATACACCATATTGTGTTTTGTATTATTGTATTTAATGAAAACCGTCTTAATGAGATTCCCGATCATCCTCCACTGAGCGGTCTTCAAAAATACTTCTAGATCGATGTTGGACAGAAAACTATTGTGTATAAATGATGATGCCAGGTCGTTTATTGTATCTCGATCAAAAAACTCATCGTCGGTGTCTATAATCGTATAAATTTGATTTGTTAACGTCACTATCTTAATACTTGGTCCGTTAGACTCGAAAAACGATTTTGTATTTGTAACACGGTCGATATCTCCTTTAAGAAATACTTTTGATTCAGCATTTATTAATTGGCGTCCTTCTCGATCAACTAATGTCCGCGTCTCAGTGCGAATACCATCAACAGCAGAATTATTACTGCCTGATTCAACTTGTTCCGTAGAATCCATTTTTGTACTGTAGCTTAGACTTTACGATACTAATTGATCACTTGATGATTTACTTTTATTTTATGTTCAGAAATATATACACAATTTCGGTAATAGCAAATTGTAAATTTTACTATTCTGCGACAAACAAACTCACTATAAACTATGTTTCTATTAGTCACTCTTGACAACCAAATATTAATACCATAATTATAATTAAAACTGTTTTTGGTTTGCCATAGATAATATAGAGCTTTTTTAAATTAGACTTTTTTTTCAATTTTTTTGATAAATTTTTCTAACGTTATGATTCTCTTGGTGTGATCTTAGACAAAAAACTGTTTTGAAATATTTATTTTAACAGAAAACTTATCCAGGGATATTCTCGAACGAATATACTTTAATCTTTAGTTAACTATATTATTAATCCTCTAATAATATCATCTATCTTATTTTACAATTTAATAATCCGACCTCTAATAACTGATGTTTGCCCAGGATGGGTTTAACACTCTCTGTACAAAAAAAAAAAAAAAATTCATATCTTTTAAATTAAATTTCTGAATATATGCCATAATGTCCCTATTGTTCAAAAGGTATATGCAAATTTATAATGACACATGATTACCTCTCCTCCGAGGCTTTATAAAAATACATTTTAAAATATTCTCTTTAATCTTCAAGCTTTTGATGGAGCACAATTCTACAATTTTGAACTTAAACAAAATACCGACGTCTTATATTACTACTTCCTCACGAGCTACTTCTATCACACGCTAATACGGACGTTGTTCAAGATTCTAACCATTATTAAAAGTACTAATTAATTAAATTAACTATTTTACTAACTAAAATAACATGTCAATATTATGTATCTAAATATTAAGTGAATAGCATGCGATATGCTGACACATTTTAATTCTAATAAATATGATTATTGTAAAAGAATACTTTACTTTTTTACTTGTCTGCTAATTACTTTTCTACTAGAAATTTTGCTCAATTAATCAAATGACGAGAGAACTTTTTTAGTAGTATAAAATTATAGTTCACACATTGAGGAGGTCATTTTATAATTTATTTCGTAGTTTTCTTAAGTAATAATGGGGAATAAACAGAAATATTTTTGCAATGGCGGTTTTCAGTTATTATCGATTTCGTTTTTTGTCGTTATTGAGTTAAAAATACCCTAACGATCTGACATTTTTTCGGAATAATCTTTTTAACTTAAATGACTATTTTTTTATACGTGATACAGTTTATTTTACATTCTGGCCTTTTTTGAATTATATATACTATTTATGTAATTTTATGTAGACTACATTCCTCTGGTTTCTCAGCATTGCGGCACAAAATTCATCGTACATTTTTCTTACGACCATAAAACATAAACGTAAACATCGTCTTAGTTAAATACAATTTGTGTTTATGAGCCTCAGTGGCTTCTGCAATCCAAAGAATAAGAAGACCTTTGTTAAGCTAAACTTATCATAATTATATTATTTTTTTTTTTGTTTTACAAACGACAGGTAATTTAATTGATTATGGGTTTCTATTTTATTATTTTATCTTGTCACTTGTCTACATTACTTTAAATCAAGGCGAGTATAACTGCAACTTTATTCAGTTACCTCTAAAACCGAGCAGCAACTGTGGCTCAACTTTGATTATCAAAATGTAAATTGTTTATAAAAACTCATGTGCAATTGACTATACGTGTATATTTATCAAAAGCAGAAATAATTCATGTACATGTTTAGTAGGTATGTATCTACATAATATTTCTTGTTTTTTTTTGAACTGTCGTTTAAAATTCAAATAGACTGAATAATATACCTTCCTACAACAGTGTCGGTAAACAATTCTAAGGAGCTGTCGCATATTATTATAATATTATATAGTTTTTCGACGTGTAGGCGAACGGTGTTTTAGACATTTCCTACTGCAATTTGTCAACTGCAGTTAAAAATGATTTAAACATTGTTTTTACAAAGAGCGTATATTATATTAGACTCGTTTAAATTGTCGTAACTACATGAAATATTCATAAATAATTGTATAGTAGGTACTTAATTTTTTTTTTTTTTTTGGATGTCGTCTCGTGGGATAAAATAAACTATACGGGAAATTGAATAACACGATAATCTCAACACACGAGAAATTTAACGAATCCGTTAAAATGTCACGGATTTATTTATATCCGTGACGTATTAAATTTAATAAAAATCTATAAGTTATCGGTGCGGTTTTTTGTAAATAATACGTTATTGTCGTACGGATCCAATGCAAATTTTGTAAACGTGTATTTTTATGTGTTATTCTTAAAAACTAAAGACACTTGGGGTGTGTTGTTATAATTCGTCTACAGGTCATTTATATCATATTATCAGATGTCATGGAAAATAACGCGGAATACGTCTAGAAAAAAATTACAATATCGTACGTAAAAAAAAAAACGTATTAAAACGCTGTGCGACGTGCGAACGCGACGTATTCGCGGCGGTTATACATTTTAGTTTGTTTTTTCGTGCGAAATTTCATGTTTTTTTTTTTTTTTTTTGGTCGTTGTTTGCAGTATACGAATTTCGGCATTGGGCGTTGATATATGTGATTATATATCACCAGCGGGACAAAAAAAAAAAAAAAAATAAATAAATAAATAAAAAAATACTACTCATTTCGGCTCATTACGGTTCTCATAAAACACACGGTCGTCCCTATTATAACGGCCTACGCTCACACGTCGCCGTAGACGTCGTCGTCGTCGTCGTCGTCGTCGTCGTCGTCGTCGTCGTTGTCGTCGTCGTGCGCCGAAACGCGTAAATAATAATATAACAACAGGTAGGTATTCCACACGAGTGCGGACGCGTACGTATAATAATATTATTATTATAATCTCTTTTCGAGCAGCGGATTCCGACGCGTACGTACGGTTTTCGCACGTTCTTTGCGGCGGCCGTCGTTCGATATTATACATATATATATTATTATTTTACGGGCTAATATACAGGTGGAAAGAGAATAAAAAAAAAATTGAACTTTTCGGCGTTTCCCGCCGGCCGGCGGATAATATAACGAGGTGCCGGTCGGTAATATTATAATGATAGGAGGCGGCGGCGGCGGCGGCGGTAATAATAATAACGGGCAATATATTTCGTGGGTACGTGCGGCCTTGACAATCGACGGCGACGGCGGGCTCTGTTATCCTCCCGTTACGGCCCGGGCTTCGGGCGCGCGCCCGAAGAAGACGTACACTGTTCCGCGGTCTTCGGCGTACCACCGGGACCGGATGATACGGGCCGCCGTCCGCCGTGTTCGTACGTTTGGCGGGCCAACGCGGGGGGGGGGGGCGCCTTATTGGCGGCGTTCCGATTTCCGACCGGTCGATTCCGGATTTACCGCGACAAACTACCAGCGAATTATCCGCGAAATACGCCGACCGGTCGGTAAGATTTCGCGATCGATCTATCCGAACCGTTTTCAAATGTCGTTTTATCGACGGCAACCGCGGTTCGGCCTCACTTACGTTGCGTTCGATTTGCCGTTGAGTTTACTCGCTGCACGTTCCGATGAAAAACCGCGGCATGCGAATGACACGGATACGAAATTTGTTTTCCTGGCCAACGGTAGCGCACGGAAATTTGACACGAGGTTCCATCGTAACGTTTCGTTTACTTAATGGTGAAAAAGGAATAAAATCGGGGCGGGTAATGCGACAATTATTCGAGTGTACAGTTTGATAAAAATGTTAAAAATCACGTCGTTTACAAACACGATTGACACGATCGAGCGTCACATTCCTCTATTATTCTGGACCTGATACTACTCCAAGGAAGTTGCCACGGGCGTTACTAGAATCAAAATTCTGGGATAGCAAAACAAATTGTCTACGAAAACTGGAAAATATTGCCAAATATCACCGCCATTTTAACCAAACCTGACCTACCCCCTACCCCCCAACACATATTGTGTTATGTTTTGCAATAATCGTACGTTTTCCTTATCGATTGATTATTTTTCAATTGATTTCTCAACAGACCATAATCTGATAACATTATCCGTGATCGTACGTCGGTTTTTTTTTTTTTTTGTTTTGTTGAAAATTCGATGTCGCGCGTCCGCGAGACACTAATACAATATACTTTTGGGTTCGTAACCATCCCAAAAGTGTCGTATTTTCTCGTTTTTTTTTTTTTTTTTTTTTTTATATATTCATACAAATTTAACGCTAAACCGTTGCGCTCCGTAACGCACTAATGCGGTATAATACGGGCGGGCTGTCGTAATGGCCGGCGAAGACAATGGACAATCGGCGAAGGCGTTATAAATACTTGCAGTTATTTTTTATTGCCGACACAAGAGGCGGCAGCGACGAAAACGGGCAATCAATCACGTTCGGCGGTGGCGTACTTTTCCCTACACGCATGTACAAACACACGCACACACTCTTGTAACTCTTTCGTTCGTCGCCGGTGATCGATCGACGTAGTTAATATGCCGCAAAGATTTCACGCGCAAAGTTTTAATCGTCGCGCCGTCTCTCGTAGCTTATGATGTATATATAAAAAAAACAAAAAACGAAATAACAATAATAATACGTATTTTACGTATTTGTACCGTACGCATTATACGATACGTGTTCAATAAACGAACCCAGACTGAAATTATAACGGAAAAACTTTTGTTCGTGGCAATAAAATTATTATTATTGTTACATCGAACATAAACTAGAGATAATTTTCACGGTCTCGATAATATACAAGACCGGAAACGACGGGCCGCAATAACTCGTCGCCTCCCATTGCTGGTTATTTTCCCATTTACTAGCCTCAAACGCCGTCTTAGCGGATACTATTGGAACTAGTGCTCGGCTGGGGCGCGTAAACGAAAGGCCCGCAAATATCTATAACTTTGGTACCGGGTCTTGCGGTAAGCGAATTACAATTTACTATAATCGAATTCGGCACACTATAAAAACGATTATACATTATTATAACGCATGTGCTGAAAATTCCCGGGCCTAACAAAGAAAACACGGTTCTTTCATTAACCATCGACCATAAACATAATTTCCATCAAGAGCAACACAATCATTCCAACGCCCATCTAATATTTCAATACCGTTCTTGTAGAATGATTTATCTTTTGCCCCTCAGCTTCACTGATAACCTCTTCATTCGAGCGAAATTTCTTACCGGCGAGCGTTTTTCTGAGATCTGCGAATAGCCAGTAGTCGCCGGCAGCCAAATCTGGAGAATACGGTGTTATAATACTATTACGTTGTAATATACAAACCGGAGACCATACCAAGCACATTGAATGTGCAATGTGGCGTTATATAAAACTAAATTGTAGTGCACGAGTAAACCCTTTACTTCCCCTTTACTCGAAATATAGTTACAAGACGGTTGGCGGAAACCGATAGATCCATCGAAGCACAAAGGATTCACTTGCCGGAGGGTACCTTAATGCAAACTCCGATTCCAGGGGCGTCATTTGGGACGGACGTTGTGTGCGTTGTGTTAAAACATAACGACGTAATAAAATACACGGTTTTTATACGGTTTGTGATACCGGCCGGCTAGTGCCTTCGGCGGATTTCCGCCTAGCCGTCAACGGCTTTATCGACGTTATTCCTTGGCGAATTTCGCAAAGGCCGGCGGCCGGAGGAAATCCCCGTGATTCGTATCGCGCGGTCCCCGGGATTTTCACCCGGCGCGTGTGTGTTTAAGTAATCAAGACGCGAATGTATTATTATTATAATAACGAATTATTTATCGTCTACGGGCGTATATTGTAATATTGTGCGGTAATAATAATAATAATAATAATAATAATAATAATAACAGTACAATATTAACGACCGACGCGCTAATCCATCATTGAGGTGATTGACAAAAAAGTATAGAGAAAAAAAAAAAAAAACCGTACGCGCGCGACTTTTCGACCACGTTAACCGTCATCATAAATCAATCGGCGGCGTTTCATTAACGAAATTACAACGTCAACGTTTTTTTTTTTTTTTTTTTTTTATGTATACGTATAAACGTATGATTATTGTATTTATATATGTATGTACACACGCATACACACGCGCGTTGCTCAGGTTCACACGCGCGACGATTAGAATCGATTAGAACGTCTTCCGAGTCGGAAATATTCGGGGCGGGCGGCGGCGGCGGCGGCGGCGCGATATAGTCGGAGCGGAGAAGAAGAAGAAGAAGAATGGAAGAAAAAAAAAATAGTGACAAGGATAGGTAGTAAGTATACGTACACTCTCGCGGGCGGTACCTCCTAATATAATATATATATATATATATATATAAATAATATTGTATTATCGCGTTATTGTAATAACGCCGGAGTTGGCACTCCGGGTCTCCGGTGTATGCTCGCGTGAAAAACGGACAGCTCGTTAGGTCGGGTATATATATATATATATATATATATACAGGGTGTTCCGTAATAGTGGTGCCGAGCCAAGCGTAGCACGGCCCGGATATGAGGTCGATATGTTTTTGGCGCAGCCCTGCGGTTTGGTTTGCGGACGTTGGCGCGAGTTGAAAACCAAAAAAAATTCCGCGATATTTCCCACGAAGTCTTCGGCCGTACGGACGGGACGCCGTCGCACCGCGTACGCAAAAGACGGTGCCCGTCGCCGGGATAACGGAGACATAAGAATCGCGGCGTGCCGAGTACGTCCGTACGTGAATTTCACGGCAACCATAGCGGGATTCGATTGTTTGTCGACTGTCACGGCAATCGAAAACTTTTGGGCGACGGCGTGGGAATTGAAAAATCGTTGTCGGGACCGGCGACGTCTGGCGTGCGTTGCTCCGGACGGCACGGGCGACCGTTACGGAACACCCTGTATATTTCGCGTGCACGTGCGCGTAATAAAATGCGTATTGTTCGCAAACTCGTTCGTATGTGTACTATATACGCATGCCGATCCGTTTTCGACGCGTTAAAACGTGTACGTGTGTATGCGCGAGCTGTGCGTATGAAATGGAGAGCGGCGGTAAAGTTCGGGTCACCCGAGTGTGCGGAGCCGCTAATTCCTGACCCCGGCCGACCGTCGCGACGCATAAATCTGCGCGCGTAGGTCTCGGGCCGAGCCGCGCGGCGTCGCCGTCCCCGCGGCCGTAGACCGGACGACGGCGGCGGCGAGCCGAGCGTAATACTATTATGGAGGCGGCGGCGGCGGCGGCGGCGGGTATATTATGTGTGTCGTGTTTATTTTTTTTTTATTATTTTTATTTTGTGTGCGCGTGCGCGCGTGTGTTTACACACTATGTGGTTCGGCTCCGGAGGGTGCGAAGTAAAGAGAGAACAAAAAAAAAAAAAAAAAAAAAACCATATATGTATATATGAAAAAAAAAAAAAAAAAAACTCCCGCAAACGCGCGTACGTGTACGCACCGCACATTGTTGCCCGCGCGAATATTTCGAAATCCTCTGCGATCCACTTACCGCGCTATTTGTACCATTGTTGTGCGTATATATATATATATTTATTTACACCTATATACGAATACTTATAATATTCCGCGCATAGCCGCGCGCGCGTGAGTATTATAGTTACCGGCCGGACCGCGGTCGCGGGCGTGTTATTTTTTTTATTTTAATTTTATTTTCTCTCGCCGTGTTATCTACGGCCGGAGATCGGATGAAAATATATACGCCGCGGTGGTGTACCCGCGCGTACCGATCCATACGTACGCGTGAGCATACGCCGCCGCCGCCGTGGTATTATACGGGCGCACGTGTGCGTACACCTCGAAATCTACGCGTGACGCGATTATTATCGGGCCGGCGATCGAGAAAATGCGGCTGGAAAACCGCGGCGAGAGAGCGGATACCGGTAATCGTGCGACAATGGAAGAAAACGGTTATTGTTCGTCACCGACACCGGTAATATACACATTATCCCGTGCGCAGCCCCGGCATTAGATGCGATCGGCGCCGGCGACAAAATTTATAAAAGGGCGCGCGGGAACCGTAGAAATCGGAATTAATCCTCCGGTAGACGCTGCTATGGCGTCCATTAAAGACACGCCCGGAACGTCCGCAGGGCATACAGAATCTATTCAAATAGGACGGATTACTACCGTCACATTGTCCCGATCCGATCCGAGTGGCTTTGACTGTTGAATCGAAAAGTGACATTGAAGCGGTTTCTCTCGGTTGTGGATTACCGAACTTAACGAAAATCCATAATTGTAACACATCCGTTGATGTACTAAATGCAATTTAAATAAAAAAAAAAAATCAATTACAAGATTTATTACCCCAATATATGGATTTCGTTGAGGATTATGTTGACCGTGTCGGTAACTATTACAAGCGGAGAAAGTAGTTACTTGAAATAATAATGACACATTGACTTCCCTAGCTACACTAAGGATTGAAAATGCCATTATTCAAAATACGGACTTCTTGAAACTATATCGTACAAATCGGAAATCCCTTCATCGGTCTCGACCAGTGGTTCTCAACCTTTCCCCCCCCCCTTTAGAGGCGAAATATTTTTCAACGCCCCTAAACAAAAAAAACAAAAAACAATATTGATATGCTTAAAAAATGTATAATTGAAATTAATAATAATAATAAATTATAATGATTAGTGATATACTTGGATGTATTTGATGCTTCAGAGCCGACTTTTTTACGTTGGGTTCAATGCTTGTAAGACAAAGGCACAGGTCTCCTCTTTTAACGATGTCGAGTCGAGTTCTCTTTTTTGTAATTAAATCGTGCTGAATCCTCGCTCGGCGAGGTAAGAGGTAGACGCGACTGATGGTAGACCGGTGCCAAAATTCTGTGAGGTGTTCACTATCTTCGTAGCTAGCTTTGAATAATCTCATTAGTTGAAAGTTCGACAAATTCTTCTTGAATCTGTAAATCTGCTGTTTTTCAAAAAAAATTCACAAAGGGGTTTTATGACCCATTGAGAAACTTTCAGGGACAAAATATCTTCAAAACGTTTTGAAAAAGCCTTACTCAAAAAATGCAAGGTGTTCGCAGTAAACTTGTGTGTCGTCAAAGGTGATATTTCTGTTATTATGTAGATCCGACAGGATTTCACTTGCTTACCGCCCCCCTACCATTCAAAACAAGTTCACCGTCCCTCAGAACCTCTTCAACGTCCACCGGGGGGGGGGGGCGATATCGCCCACGTTGAGAACAACTAAAAATAAAATTGTATCGAAATCGCTGTAGGGACGGTCCAACGGGGAGAGATGACGCGGTCATCATAACGGGGAAACCTCGTTTATCTTCAATTATTGTAATAATATACTATAGAATACATACGGTCTATATATTTATAAAATAAATTATGTAAATAATAGTAGATGTTAAAAAAATCAGCCTTATCCCCCCACCCCATTCAAGTATTAAACTATTTGATCGCCACTGGTCCTGTTGGACAAATTCGAGAAGAAAAAAAGCCAGTAAATCTTTGCTACGCTCCTCGTACGCAATAGTGTTAGTGAGTATAATTCATATATGCGACCGAAGGTCGGATAATCACGTTTTGAAATGCCGTGATTTTTACGATGTCCGTCATTTTTTCGCGATTATTAATAAAACCGAGAAGCATAAAAAAATGACCTCTCCCTACTGCACCAACGCACCGACAAGACACAATTTCTCATCCGTACCAGAAACCATCCCCGAAAACGATAACCGGAGCAATATGCGACTGGTTTAAGTCGTTTACAGACAGAAAAAAAAAAAAAACGCACACATCCTTGTATAAAACCAATTGCTAAGTTCAGAATCTAAAACACTACGCACGATTGACAAAACACACGAGTTCGCGACTTGATATTATCGCCGACAGGGTCTCAACCGTTCGAGATGGATTCATTAATGTCCAAAGACTAATTCGTCCGAAGGCACCACCGTCGCCATTTTGCCACTTACGAAATCGCACCTGTTTTTTTAACGCGCTAATATTATAAATCTATTGTTGTCGTCCCGTGCTGTTAACCGTACCGATCGGAATGCGCGCGATACATACTCGAGCGTGTACAATAATATCGAAAACAATCGGATATTTTGTCAAATTGCGAAACAATGCCTCTCAAATAAATATATATATATATATTACGAGCACTGCGCACAGTCTGGTTGCATATACGCGTTTTTTTCTTTCCTTCACTCCCGTAAAGCCAATATTATAACGACATAACCTCGCGAAACAAAAACAAAAAAAAAAAAAAACCGACATACTTCGCACCGCGGCCGACCTCCTACCGTTGTAAGTGGATTGTGATGAGGAATACGTATAGGGCGATTAAGTTTATAACCAACGATAAACCATTCTGACCGATGGTCGGTCAAATGCGTGATTTTTTTTTTTTTTGTTTTCTCCGTGGATTGACCATTAAACTATAGAAAAATCAAAATCAATTTTTAAGCGACGCACGAGCGTGCAACGTTTAAAGGACTACCGACATGCCTAGCCGGTTATAACCGAAATTGTACTTTAAAATTTAAAAATTATCGTACTGTCGATTTATAACTACAAAACATTTTTCCCGGTTTACGAAATTGTTTGGCTGCCCAATTCAGAGGGAAGGAGTACGGCCGTTTTTTTGGACGAATATGACGCTATAGGCCCAAAAGCCGGGCAAACCTGTAGGGATTGTGTCTAACGAACTTCAATATTGAAAAGCTATTATGATTTTTAGGTTTTTTATCGTTGGATTTGTTTTATTTTATTTTAATTTGCAATTATCATAATTAAAAGACCAAATACTTTAAAATATTTTTGAAAATTTAAAAAAAAAATACAATCAAATTTGTTTTATATTTTCCAGTAAAACCAAAACCTACGGAAAACATAAAAAAAAAAAAAATCTTTTAAATGTATTTAGAGAGAAAATACCTATTATGGAGTTTATAGAAAACAATATTTACGAGACGACCTTGTTGACGTTTTTAAAAATCTTGATTTTCAAAAGAGTTACGATATTTTAAAAAATGAATAAAATAAACAGAATTTTTAACCTTCGATACAGAGCCTAATATTTAAACAATGGTCAAACCCAAATTACATCGTCTCCGAAATGTTCTCGTCTAAAACGTTTGCAGAATATGTTATAACTCGAAAAGCACTTAAAAGTGTTTTTTTTTTTATGTTTTTCGTATGCATTTTATTTTATACCATAATTACACACACACACACACAAAAAAAAAATAATAATTGTGATAACGATACGGGACTATACTTGTATATTAATTTGATGGCGACTTTAACTATTTTTGTGTTGATAAATTACAATTTTATTTTTCAAAAATGTCGTCAAAATTGCCTATACGCAACCCCTTAAATACGGGCGATATCACCCGTCCTTTTAAGTCCTTTGTGAAATGTTGTCCATTTTATGACCGCACTCGACTGTTATTATATTAATATTCTTTTGGATGTGCGGTGTTGTAGAGAGGTTTTCTAGAATCGGACAAACTTTAATCGTATAGAGCAATTTATTTTTTAAAATTTATTATCCTTCGTCCATGCTCGAAGCATATTCTCAACGTTCTGTGGCTGCTACGCTCAATGCTTTCTTGACTCTGAGGTTGTCTTGGTCTTCCACGTACAACAACACGTTCACGCCAAAATTCCTGAATTTCATTAATAATTTAATTTACAAATCCTTTACTGTTTTGACTTTGAAGAATTTTCGACGCACCAAAAATTATAAAAAAATTTGAAAGTATGTAACACGCTACTTCAGCTGATCGTTTACTTTCGAGCGGAATTCAAGTTACACATTTGTGTGTGATGGTCGTTTAAAATCCATTTGTATACTTCCAACTTGACTTTTATCGCTGAACTCTTTGCTTGAATACTAATTTACGATTATCTTACGATAATTAGATTATTACAAGTATCACGTATAGATGGAAAAGTTTCAATAGCCGGTAAATCGGAATCGAATATTTGTCGCCACGCGTATGTTCGTCCGTTTTCAGTAAATATTTCATTTCCGTATACACAAAATGGTCGACCGCATCGCGAATAATATTTGTATTTCACAATAATGAGACGAAGAAGTTTTTACGTTAAATTAATTTTCACCCTTGAAACGGACAACTGTTCGCCGTTAAGATCGATTTGGCGAAGTGACTACGGGTACATCGGGATTTTCGAGTAAAACATCGAAGTTTTAACATAAAATATTTCCATAGTATAAAAAAGCAGAAAAGAAAAAAAAGCATCAGATGACGACAGGCAATCACCAATTTGTATAAGCCTGGGGCGTCGAGGTTTCAAACATTTTAATTTTTGGAAAAAAAAAAAAAAAAAAATAGACGAATACTAAATTACCAAAAAAAAAAAAACAATTCAGGTATATTAAATTTTTTTTTTTTTTATTTAAATGTAAGTAATTCTTAAAAAAACATGTCATATACTGGAATACATTTCTTTGTTTATTCAAAGTCAATCCCGCATTAGAACATAAACTGTTCGCTTAGGTACCGGGGAAGAATCGCTATGAAAACTGCGCAAGCAAATCGCCTGCCCATGTCCGGTTCGAACAGAATAAATGTATGAAATTGTTCTACGAATAATTTTTTTTTTTTTTTTTTTTTAAATACTAATACGAAAATCGAACAAAAACATCGGTTGTTTTCGCCCACCGCCGGCTACGGGGGCATGTAACAAACAAAAGAAAAAAAAATAATAATAATAATAATATTGTTATCGAGTTGTTCGGCCGATTACTCGGATGTTGCTTGTTCCTTCTCTCTCTCGGCCCGGCACGCCGAGAATATCAAAAAAATAAAAATAATATTTCGTAGCCGCCGTCTTCGCGATAATGAACGGGCGTTGGAAAAAGTACAAAAAAAAAAAAAAAAAAAAAATAATAATAAAATCTAGAAAAACCACCGCGCCGCGCCGTCCAAACACCACCGTACACGTATCTTATACGTAAACATATATAAATATATAGGTAAAAGTACTCAATACTCGTATATAAGTAATAATATTGTACGTATATATATATATAAATAAAAAATATATACGTACACTTATTATACATAGGTACTCACGCGCGCACACGACCTCTTGTGGCACCTTTCGCGCCGTGTTATTATTATTATTATTATTATCGTCGTAGTCGTCGTCGTAGTCGTCGTCGTAGTCGTCGTTATTATATTATTGTGCTCGAACCGCTCGCGACCAGATCATAACAAATCGATGCCGCCGCCGCCGCCGCAACCATCGGATAACAATTATTGTGTTTCTCGTTGTTTTTTTTTTTTTTTTTTTTCTCTCCCTGCCTTTCCAAACGACACGTACGTACCGGTTCCCACATTCGACTGTGGTCGTTGCACCGGGCGCGCTTATAATGCACGTATACATATACGTATATACATATATATATAGATATATACACACACACACACACACACACACACACGAGTTAAGATCAAAAAGTTCCCGGAATTTTTTTTTTTTTTTTTTTACATACAATTCAAACTTAAAATCAACTTAATCTCCTTCAAAATACCGTCCTTCGGATCAGACACACTTACTCCGACGAATCTGCAACTGCTCGAAACATCTTTGATATCCCACTATTTGGCGTGGCCCTGAGATTTGCCCGTTAATCACTACAATTGTCGCAAAGTGTTCGCCTTTTAGTGCAAATTTTAGACTCGCGAATAGCCAGAAGCCACACGGTGCAATATCTGGCGAATACGGGGGTTGGGGAATTGTGGGAAATTTTTTATCAAAGAATTAAATGAACATAATCTCCTACAAAATACCGTCCTTCGGATCAGACACACTTACTCCGACGAATCTGCAACTGCTCGAAACATCTTTGATATCCCACTATTTGGCGTGGCCCTGAGATTTGCCCGTTAATCACTACAATCGTCGCAAAGTGTTCGCCTTTTAGTGCAAATTTTAGGTTTGCGAATAGCCAGAAGCCACACGGTGCAATATCTGGCGAATACGGGGATTTGTGGGCATTTTTTATCAATTAAAAATCGCTGCACTGCAAAAGATGTGTGATACGGTGGTGCATTTACGTGGTGCAAGCACCACCCATTTCCCCATTTTTCCGGCCTCTTTCGACGGATCGTACTTCTCTTAAACGTTATAAAACTTCAATATAAAAAACTAGAATTAACTATTTGTCCATTTAGCACAAATTCCCAGTGAATTAATATATCCTTATCGAAAAACACAATCAACATGACCTTAAATTTTGATTTGCAAACACATGATTTTTTTAGCCTCGGTCATGTTTTCGTGTACCATTCTGATGACTGCAATTTTGTCTCTGGGTCATAAGCGAAAATCCACGTTTCATCTCCAGTAACAATTTTTGATAAAAAGTCGTGTTCATGTTTGTTGATCGTTCGATAAGTTCAGCGGCAATCAATTTTCTGTATTCCATTTGGTCTTCGGTCAAAATGCGTGGAACAAATTTTGCACAAACACGACGCATTCCTAAATCATCTATCGAAATGCTTTAAACTTGAACCATACGATATTTCTAATTTATTTGCCATATCTTGGATACGTAAACGGCGATCTACCAAATTTTGAACTCTCTATTGATTCGTCATATTTTGAAGTTGACGGACGACCACTTGATCAATTGCCGTATATATAATTTTTTTGTCTCCCCAAAAATTTCGTTGAAATTGCCCATAATTACGCAGCCCCATGAATACGGACATTAGTGTGCCCTCCGTTAAGGATGATTTTGTAATATTTCGACCAACTGTACAGTAGCAGGGTGTTGCTTAGTTTTCAGTGTCATCCCTTTGTTCAGCGGGTGTATATCAAACACTCTAGCGGTTAGTGAAAACCCACCAAATTGCACATTTTCAACGTGTGTAAATAGAAGTGGATTTTTCGCCCCGTATATTTGATAAAACAGTTTTTTTTTTTTTTTTTTTTTTAAGTAAACGGAAAAAAAAAAAATCAAACCTACCTAAAATTGCGATACATCGGGTTACGCGAGTCGCGCGCCATTAATATTATTAGACCGAAGATTATTCCGACCTATAGGCCGGAGTCTTCGGATAATTAATGTAACGCGTCTGATTTTAATGGGCCGCCGCAGTCCGCAGTTTCGGCGGATTTGTATTCGTACCCGACGATTGCCGGACAAAGATCCCGTACGTCGGGGACGCGAACGCGGTACCGCCCCGTTTATTATATTAAAAGAGTTATGGTAAAAAAAAAAAAAAAAAAATATTAAATAAAATGTACTAACTATAGGTTTGCATCGTGGATAACGCCTTTTACCGCCCCCTAATTCGTCCACCGTAGGCGGCGTCCGTCCGGCCATAATATTATAATAGTCGAATCCCACTGCAATTGATTGTTCGGCTGCACCGGAGCCGGGCGCGGCGGGTAGGTGGACGGGAGGACTTGAGATAACCGAATTCCTCTCCACGGTTTATTAACTTTTAATTATTTATTAATAATAATTATGTAATAAAAAAAAAAAAAAAAAAAACGGTATAGACTCGTTTTTTTTTTCTCTCGTCTACAACATTATTATTATATTATATCCCATATACCCGACCAGCCGGCCGGAGATCCGTGTACGCGTGTACGTTAAAAAATTCGGTCTTTCGATAGGTTTATTTAATATTTTTTTTTTTTTTTTTGCAACGTGTGTCGTCGTATACACGCCGTACCGTCACGATAATCCAACAACTCGAAATAGTACTTTTTTTCAGTAGAGCGATTTGAAATTGCCGACGAGAATTCGATCAACTATAAAATATGATATATATTACTTACGAATACAGTTTTCGCTATTCTTTATATTCCTATTGTTACTAATAAAAATACTTGAATTAATTTAATGGGTTATGATCACATATTGCAATTTTGAAATATGTTTAAAAGCTCGCTAGTGATCTCAATAATTGAACTAACTTGTTTTGCGGTCTTGAAATGAAATTACTATGGGGAAAAAAAATGTATTTAACTAATTTTTCGATTTTTTTGAGTCGTTGCAGTCTCGACCTGGATAGTCGATATTACAGCGGCTGTTGAAATTATTTTAAACTCATGTTGTCTTCATATTATACCCAGTGGTGGTTTGGCAATTCCATCAATACTTCTTGCTTTATTTTTTTGTTATTTTGTAGCCGTGACGCCAAATACGAAAGTTTATCGTGTGAACTACTGACAAACACAGAATGAACAACGGTTTGGCGGACGGGACTAGAAAAACCGCGTTTAATTAGTGACTAAAACCGACGAATACGAAACCGATAAGGAAATCCGTACGAGGGGAACTCCGTGCCGACCATTCGACCAACGTCGGCCGGTCTCTCGACCATTATTATTTTCTTTAATTTTTTTATTTTTTTTTTCCGTCAAAATAGCTTATTAGCGTGCCCGTTAATGAAGTATGAATAATATAATAATATACATTATATTGTAATACGCACGTAAATATATTTTATATATGGGCGTGCACGTGGTTTTTCTATCGGAGGAAATCATATTATTTTTTATTCGCGTTTAGATCTCGCCGATTAAGAAACGCTACGGAACTCGCCTAAAATACGAATTAAATACTATCGTCAACACTAATATTATTTTATACTAATGCGGTACGCGACCCGTATTGGGTGTTTTGCCGTGGTTTGAATTTTATCTTTATACGACGTTGGAAAAAAATAAAAAAAATAATGGCGAAATGAAATTATCGTTAAAAAAAAAAAAATAAAAAAATAATAACAATAATAATAACGACAATTCCTTATATCGATATCAATATATATATATATATATATATATAGTTATATACATAAATATATAATTGACGACGTTGATGCCGCATATTACGTCGTACCGGTTTTTTTTTAAATGGTATCGAAAACACTAAAGTTTATTGCCGAGACGGCGGCTTGAAAATATTTGGACGTTCGCATAAAGGCTTGGCGTTAAAATGTAAAACCAAACGGAAAAAAAACAACTATTATCGAAAGAAATCGTATTTTTTAATAACGCGCTAAATAGAATATTTAAATTTCGCCCATTAGTAAAACGGACTATAATATAATAGTATAATTTATAATCACGAGTGTACAGCATGCTAATCGACACTACAATACATGTGTAGTTAAAAAAAAAAAAAACCGAAACGGATTATACGTCGCCATTGTAAACGCGTATTATACGAATTTACTCCGTGGCGCCGAAATTTTTTTATTATTATTATTATTATTGTTTATATTTTATAGTGGTTATATATTTTTTATTTTTTTTCGGTTTTATCGCGAGAGCGATTTAATTCATGTATGCTATATTAATATTGTTGGAAGGTCGGTGTTTTTTTTTTTTCTTCGGCTAGCCGATATTAAACATGTCTAGACGTAGTATACGTAGGTGTAGGTACAATATAATACAGACCGATTTCTACCGAGTGACGGACTATTAATCTTCTTTTTGGGGGTTTTTTTTTTTATAATTTTTAATATTATTGAAAAAAAGCGTTACATTTACAATAATATAAAACGCTATAGTAAAATAAAAGGGAGCGTCCGGCGGTGCAGACAGAACCCTAAATTCGAGATTATTATTTATTTTTTTTTTTTCGGAGTGCAGGACCGACCGACACCCCCGTATCTCGTCGTGACACGACACGGCAACAGGAATATCCTCGGCTAGGATTATCGGTGGCCGAGAGAAGCTTTTTTTTTTTTTTTTTTTTTTTTTTTTTTTTTGTGGCATCGATGACGGGCCGGGGACTGGCCTTGCGGAAATGCTACCGGCCCGCCACCATCATTTATTAAATAAAATGAAAAACACGAAATAATTACATACACACCATAAAATCCCCTTTTCCCCTTCGCGGGGCGGGCTCACATTATTTAAACTTATGAAATAAATATTTACAAAACACCTTATAAACTAAAAATATACATTCTTTTTTTTTTTAATTTTAAAAATAAAAAACAAACTATTAAATCTTATATACACTGACTACTGCCGTCGACGCTGTCGCCGACGCTCCGGCGGTGCTCCTGCTGCTGCCTCTGCTGCAGCTGCCGCTGCCGCCGCCGCTCTGGCCGCCTCCCACCGACGCTCCTCCTCCCCCTTCGCCCCCATGACGGAGATTGCAAAGGCCCTGACGGCTGACCATGCTTCGGTACTGCTGAGCATGGCCGGTCCAAGCCCTTCCGGAGAGATGCTGCCCAACACCGCGACCAGCGCTGCACGTTCGGTATTCCAAGCCGGGCAGTCTAGAAGGGTGTGGGCCGCATCGTCCACCTCCGATGTGCAATGGGCGCAGTGGGGGGCGTCGCGCTTGCCGATCCTATGCAGGAAGCTAGCAAAGCACCCGTGTCCGGTGAGGAGCTGGGTAAGATGATAGTCCAGCTCGCCCCGTGACCTTGTGGCCCAAGGCGCAACAGGACCGATCACCCTACGGGTCCACTCACCCCTGGTACCCATGCTATGCCGCTCCTGCCACTGCACGAGGGTCGCAGACCTTCTCTGTGCAGCGGTTTCGACGCGAATGTCGCCGCCGTCGCCACCGCGCCGGCTCCAGTAAGCTTTGCGTCTCTCTATCGCGAGCAGGTCGATCGGAGGAAGACCCGCGATCAGCAACGCCGCGTCATGGGAGACCGTCCTGTAGGACATGGAAACCCTCAACGCTGCGCGCCGCTGAACGCGGAGCATCTCTTTCACGGCCCTTGTCGCGTAGGGAACCGCGGAGCCCCACACCGGAGATCCATACAGCATTACCGAAGTGACCACCCCGGCGTACAACCTCCTCCTGGGCTCCTTGGGACCCCCACGTTGGGCATCAGCCGCGCTAGGGCGGCGAGTACCCCGCGGGCCTTGTCAGCGGCGCCCGTGATGTGCGCCTTGAACACTACGGTGTCGTCGAACAACACGCCTAGATATCTCATCGTCCTCGAGAGAGCCACCGGCTCCCCCTCCAGTGTAATTTGGGGAACCCTGTCCTTGTATTTGCGCTTGAACATGATGGCCTGGGTCTTGTTGACGGCGAGCCGAAGCCCGAGTCCCCGTATCTTTTCGGCCACCAGGTTCAAGACGTAATTGACTTTTCCCTTGACTCCCTCGGAGGTATCGCTCTTGCCGATGACAAGCGTGTCGTCGGCGAACCCTATTATCCTGACTCCGTGTGGCACTGCAACCCGTAGCACGGCGTCATAGGTGAGGTTCTAAAGGAACGGCCCAAGCACCGAGCCCTGGGGTACCCCACAAGTGACATCCACGTTCACGGGACCCTCTAGGCAGTTAATGGTTACCCCCCTGTCGTGGAAGTACGACGCCATTAACTGCCTAATATAAGGTAGGACGTCCCACGCCCCGAGCGCGTCTAACACGTGCTCCCAACCCACACTGTTAAACGCGTTGCGGATGTCCAGGGAGACCGCCACGCACATCTCCATGTGGTTCACGGCGTTGAGGGCAAACTCCCGGACTTTTATCCCGGCGTCGTCCGCGGATTTCCCGGGCCTGAACCCAAACTGGGCCCTTGAGAGGCCGCCCTTGAGTTGCAGGTGGGCCTCGAGACGGCGCACGAGGTTAAACTCCAACAGTTTGCCCACGTCGTTGAGCAGGCACAGGGGCCTGTACGAAGAGGGCTCGCCTACCGGCTTGACCCCCTTGCGCAGAAGCACCAGCCTGCCCTGTTTCCACCTGTGCGGGTAGCATCCCGACTCCAGGCACACGCCGAGCGTGCTCAGTAGCAACCCCGGGTCCGCCTTGTGGACGGCCGCCAGGATGCCGGAGCTGATCCCGTCGGGGCCTGGCGCCTTTCTACGGCCCGCGATGCGCGCGACGGCAGCGTCCACTTCGCTCGCCAGAAGGGGCGGAACATACGCGGTGGGGGCGATAACTCTGGGAGCCAAGGGAGGTGGGCGCATCGGGAACAGTTCGTCCGTGATGCGTTCCACCTCGGCCTTAGACATACCGGCCGTAGCCGGTAGGCCTTTGAGCTTCCGGAGGACGAGCTTATACGGCTGACCCCAAGGATCACCGTCGACGGCGGCCAGCAGCTCCTTCCAGCACATCTCCTTGCTTTGGCCGAGAGAAGCTTAGGCGTGAGAAACTACAAGAACATTAGCATTGGCAAGAGACAGATGTGAAAGAAACAAGAGCGTGCGGTTGCAGCATTGGTCCTAATTGAACCATAAAGCTGACCAGGGTTTGCGCTAGTGTGTAGTACAACACAAATTGTCCAGTTTCTAAAAAAAAAAAAAAATGTCCAGTATTAAAACACTAATTGCGCAGTACCCACTACTACAATTCTATCATTGCAAAAAAAAAAAAAACGAGAAGGGTATATTAATTATGGTTAGTTGGAATTAGAGAATTTGGCATTCTTTCATGCGAAAATGTGTATAGATGACTATTTCAGATATCTACTCATGCAGATGTAAAACTGTTTTTAGTGCAAACCTTGAAGCTGACCACCAAAGAAGAAAAATAATAGGTTTGGAAATGTTTGGTTATCCAGAACTACCGTTATGGAATGGGGGGCATTAAACTGTCGAAACAAAATGTTGTTTTTTATTTTTTTTATCTTTTTAATCTCTTTTTTTAAAAACAGGACTCTTTTTCCGTGATATCTAAATTAAATACATAATAACAACTGTTATATTTTTCATTTAAATCACCGAGGCGTTGAATTGATGGTTGAGTTCCAGAGATTACGCCCTAAATACAAACCAACGAATTTTAATTCTTTATAATATTATATTAAAACAGTCGAAAGTGATTAATTCGAACTTCTTTAACTCGAAACGATCGATACCTCGAACATTTTCCCCGGTCTCTAGAATTTCTTATTTAAACAATGTAAAAAAAAATCTTGTTTAATTCGAATATTGTCATGAATAAGTCCAAGATTCGATTTTCCCCGTGTATGTACATTTACTGTCGGAAATCAGGTCATTATTGTTATCACAGGTACATTATAATGAATTGAGGCGATTTATCGAAAACAAACCCGAGGTCAGTGATAAACTTTTTGAAGCTTTAAATATAATTGAACGATTCACTGCAAATGCTGCGATCAAAATTCAAACAAAACTAAATACTTAGAAAAAAAAAAAATCGTCTAACCTAATTTTGAATTTTTGGTATTTTGGATTGCTTGAATTCTTGGATAACTCACTAACTTTTTTGTCGGTCCCTTCCACTTGGAGTTAGCCAAGTTCGACTGTCGGTATACGAGTAGACGAGTCCGGCGATATTTATTTCTTAACGGTAAGTATTTACAACGACAATCCGGACGTCCCTGACTCGGGGTTCAACGGCTACGGCCCGTAGATGATGGACGACCGGGACCCGACTCGTCCGAGAGCTTGCAACGTTCAAAAACCGTAGCGCGCCCCCTTTACCACAAGAGATAACCAGCGAACCGGACTCCGCCGTAGTCGCACTTTTACTCGCAGATAATATTAATAATTGTTCTTTCGGGAACGCTGTGCGGGGATATCGGCCAATTAACCTGTCGATAGTCAATCACGTACGCGTCTCCACCGCCGACACGGTCCGCGACGACGATATTTTTTCTTGTTTTTACTGCCGATGATACAACATCTCCAGCTAAACACCAACCCCGTTCGCCGGCACACACGGACCACCTTCCACGCAGGTAATATAACGTACCATCAACAGTGAATATTATATAGCGTTATTGGAGCGTTTGAAGGCCGAAATTGCAAAAAAAAAAAAAACGACCGCATATGGCAAAGAAAAAAATATTGTTTTATCACGACAACGCACCGTGTAACAAGTCAAAAATAAAAACAATGGCAAAACTACATGAGTTAAAGATCGCAATTTTGCTTCCGCATCCACCGTATTCTCCAGATTTGGCTGCCAGCGACTACTGGCTGTTCGCAGATCTAAAAAAAAAAAAAAATGCTCGCCGGTAAGGAATTTCGCTCGGATGAAGAGGTTATCAGTGAAGCTGAGGCCTATTTCGAGAGGCAAAAGATAAATCATTCTACAAGAACGGTATTGAAATGTTAGAGCGGCGTTGGAATGATTGTGTTACTCTTGATGGAGATGATGTTGATGAATAATAAAATCAATTTTTAATGAAAGAACCGTGTGTTCTTTGCTAGGCCCGGGACTTTTCAGCCCATGGGTTACATTTAACGTTTCATATAGTTTAACCGGTATCCCCTATCCCCTATTCTTTTGATCCCCTTTATTCGGACGAAGTTTTTTTTAATGGCTCATGGCTTTTCTTCGTCGTTAGCGCTAAACTTTATATTTATTAAATGAGTACAATAAATTTCCCGTTCGTAACCATCGGTTGTTTTTATTTCTATGTTCACTAATCATTTTCCCAGTGTACCACCACATTCGGCGGTACACAATAAGAAAATCCTACGGGCCTCCGGGCTCCGGGTCTCGGCCGTAGGTCGGCGACCTTATTTTCCCGAGCACGTCATATAACGCTCCGGTCCGGACCGACACATATTCCCCCCACCCCCCCCCCCCCCGTGCGGTGAAAAGGCGCGAGAGACGTTACAAGCGGGGCCGCGATAACGACCGCGGTAACGATGACGTTGTCGTCGGAACACAATGGCCGCGGCGATAACAACGCGTTTACGAGCCGATAAATTCCGTTATCGGCGAACGGTACCGATAACGATATCGTACGTTATACCGGCCGCCGTCCGTCCGTCAGCGCGGGGCGAATAATATCGGGGAACGCCGCCGCGGCCGCGGTAACCGGACGAATCAATAATCCAATCAATAATTACGCGTTTGAATAATGGTGATTGGACGAACGCGGCTAGGTTCGTATCGGTTAGGCCGTTATCGTCTTACGGCAATAACAAAACAATAATAATACGGCCGGCCCCACGCGCCTCGTCGTATCGGGCCGGCCCATCATTTGTCGGCGGCGAACGCTTTGAATAATCGGCCCCGGGGGGGGCACGGCCACGCGCAAATCGCCGCCTGTCGCCCCGTGCGCTCCGCCGGTCCCGGGCGTGGCGGGGCGCGAGGGGGTGGGGGAGGCGACCTATCCCGGCTCTCCTATAATATAATTTGTATCGTACGGGCCGCGCGACGCATTTCTATACTCGTTGGCCCGCGCGTCTGCGTTCGCTAATGAGTTCCCATAAACGGTACGCATTATCTTGTACATATATATTGGTACTCGTGTAACCGTCACACGGCACAACGGTTGTTATGCCTGCGCCGCCGCCGCGACGTACGCGTGCGGTTTTTCGCGGGTTTTTTTTTTTTTTTTTTTTTTTTACAATTCTTTTCGTCGTTTTATTCGTTCGGTTTAATGACAATTCGCAGTCGATGTCATAATAAATAAATGTGACGACGATAAAGGATTTCCGTACAATTACAGCGGCGGTCCGTTTTCCGTCGCGGCGCATTATAATTAGTGTCGCGACACGCTTTCGATAAATATCGAAAATAAAAACGACTACAAATAATATCCCAATAACAGCAGATGTTGGTTGAAGTATCTAAGTCTGCTTTGATTATTAACCACTTGATAATTTTAAAAGGAAAAAAAAAAAATGAAGAAATATTTCCCGTCGCTGTCCGTTAACGAATATGATTTGCGTACCCAATCCTTTAGCAGTAACACCAGAAACTATTGAACAAGAACAACTTTCGGGACTCTGATCTGATCGTTCATTGAAATTAAACTCGAATGAACTTACACCCATACATTTTTGGAATTTAATTAATACCCAGTATACGATAATTACAGGAAAAACAATAAATACGCTGTTACCATTTCCTACCACACACCGTTGCGAACTTGGTTTATCCGCACTAACTAATATTAAAAATGAAAAACGTGTACGACTTCTATCAGTTGAACAAAAAAAAGCGAGTAATGTTTATTGTCAATTCCTCCCCGAATTATTATACAACCGACATAACCAGTACACGTTTCATACGAAAATTGTATTTTTTTAGATTTAGAATTTAAAATTTACATATTTAGTTTAACATGTACACTATTTTTTTTTTTTTTTTTACATAATTAAATTTGTTAAAATAAAAAATTCAAGGTTTCACGGCACACCCTTTTGGAAAACACTGAATTACGGGCTAATATGAGGAGGGAGGCCATCCGGTGATGGAACCCAACGTGAATTTTATTCTGATGTACTAATTAGAATATTATCTGAATATCATAAGCCCACGTGGGTCTTAGAAGTAATTTGTATAAATTGTATTTTTGTTCTCTCGCCCCGTTTTACATAGGTAACATATTCGCATATACATATATGGTATTATTCAAACATAACAAAACGATTGTATAGAAATATTCCGATTTCGAATGACATTATAGTTGAGTTTTTACTAGTTTAAGTCAATCGAATAAGCGACAAGGGGTAAATTAACGTTGATTTTTTTTTATTATTTATTAGACAAATTAACAATCTACGCTACATGCGTAGTAGGAATATATAACCATGAATAAAACAATTTCCATTAGTATCTGACTAATATGAGGAGGGAGGCCATCCAGTGGTGGAACCCAACATGAATTTTATTCTAATGAACTAAAGTCTCTGCACCATTTTGGCGTTTCAGACGACGCGATGGATTACCAGGGAGAGATTTACACGAGAGTGCGGAAATGATAGGGTATGGATGAGTTGATAATTTGGAATGGGATCTGGAGTAGTGTATGGAAACTAATTTTGATTTTTCAATCGTTATGGAGCGTGTTATTGTATATGGCAGGAGTGACGAAACGAAATGCTAGTGATTGGAACGCCTGTACGGTACGGATTTTCGAGGGTTTGGCACATCCCCAAATCTTCTGAATAGCATAAGCTGGTCTTAGAAGTGATTTGTATAATTGTAAACTATAAACGAATCGATTAACTGTCGAGTCGAGTCAAAACTTACTTTAAAAAAAAAAAATTACCCTCGATTACGTATTTTATGCATAAATATTTAAATTTAATGTATTGTGTCCCACGCAAGAATCGTACGGATATATTACATAGTCTAAAATACTTATTATTGGTTCGTAAACGTGACATATCCATAAATAACGCGCGCAAACACAGGCCAATACTTTAGAGGACACGATAACTCTTGTAATTCGATTGTAAAAATTGTTTTCCAACTACGTTCATTCCGTATTAACGGCGGAATAAATGACATTTCACAGCACGTTAGGAAGTACTTAATCTGTACCGCAGCGTACCCCTTTTTTTTATTTTTTTTTTATAACACTGCCCAGTCATTTTCATCAGTAAATTAAAACACCCAAATTACCGAAAGTTCAGTCAAACTGATAAATCTTATTGTATTTATGTACGCAACCCCATAAATACGGCTGATATAATAAATGATCATAACATTTTTATCGATTTCCGTGTGATATAAACAAGAACCGTGTAAATTGCTAGAGTTGCCTCCCGCCGAGGTGAAACCACTTGTCAGAAAACAGGGGTACCTCTCAACTATCAGTTAAGTAAATTACAATCAAGTAAAATGACAAAAAATTAAACTTTTTAGTTTGTATTATAAATCTGAATAGTTGACTCCGGTTTTTAATTATTTATTATTCATTGATCGGCCGTGATGTCGAATCCTGGCGATACATAATTAATAGTGTTTTTTTTTTTTTTTTTTTTATCTATTGGCGCGCGTCCGCGTTAATAATATCGTGTCGTACGTGCGTCCGAACGCTAAATGCCCGTGTTATTTTTTTTTCTGTACCACATTTTTTACTACATTGATTCTCCGCGGATAGGTCATGGTGTTTTTTTTTTCACGCATATTTTTGCATATATTTAAGTATATTTTATTTTTTTCGCCGTCTCCCATATTATATCCTTATATTGCATAATATATACTTACACGACAAATCCGACTGATTAAATTACACGTTATTAATTTCGAAACTGGCCCAAGATCGTTAAAATGTCCGCGTTTCTATTTTTTTTTTATTTTTTTTTTTCTCCTCGCCAGATGCCAAGAATATTCTCGTCATTATAATATAATATATCGGCGGTCAGTTTCATAGCGGCCACTCGTCGCTCGTAAACTCCGATACACAATATTGTCTGTCATTCGATAATAATAATAATTACTATTATATTATATATTAGTATTGCGTACGAATGTATTACAATCCGCAATCGAATATATATATATATACATAATAATAATTTTTTTTTAATATGATTTATCATACTAAATCGTTTGAAACGTTTTATTTTCTACATTAAAATTACTGCGGAAATATACTGGACAAATAAAATAAATATCCCGCACAGTCAGAAATACGCGGTTTAATAACCGCACGGGGACCGCGTAGTAAAAACGTGAGAGTATATATGCAATTCTGGAATTTCAAATTATTTCAAAAATCCGTAAAAAAAAAAAAAAAAAACCCCGAATGTTACAAATCTGAATTCCGGATCTGTATTTTTCGGCTTTTTTTTTTTTAGAAAATTCGAAATCGGTAGGCGAACCGTCGAACAGACAGACCGTTTTTCGTTTAAGGCACGATACGAACAAATCAGAGCATTTTTACTAACCGAGGAGGGGATGGGGGGAAACACATCCTTAGTAGAACTAATAGTTATGCTTAGCAATATACATTGGGAATCTAAAAATCGATTTTTTATCTAGTTAGTCGGTCGTACTGATTTGGGTTACACCGTTTTTAAACACTATACACAAACGGACCGTGTAAATCATGGCAAACGAAATCGTCGTTAAATCACCGACAAGTTTACAAATCATTAGTACCATATAGGTACACGGGTTTTAAAATATTATATGTATGTCAATGACTAATAATCCACTTGGGCAAGTACTTGTAAGTTGTATGTTATTATTGCGGACGTCATTAGAGGAATATTTATAGTTTATGAAGTTATTGTGTCTCGTGCAAGTGCGTATATACAGTAATTCAGACGTTATTTATTTGATTTTTCATAATATATATATACACCGATAATAGTTCATATATGTACGCGATTCCATCAGTTCGCAGTCAATCAGTTAATATGTTCTTATTGTATAATATTACACGAGACCACTAACCAGAACAATGGACATATATATATATATATATATATGCGAATTAGCGCAAGACATATTTTGCCAAGGGTTTCTCAATATCGTCACGGTACAAATAATACAACGGACGTCTACATGGGTAATGAGTATTATAACCGAGTTTAGAATGCGGTATAAGAAAAAAAAATATATATATATACTAGCCGTATTATCAATCGTTTCAGAGCTCCTCTACGCGTATTACTTTGGCTTTTATGGCCGAAAACTCATTAGTTGAAAGAAAAAGAAAAAAAAAAAAAATCAACTACAATTTTAAAATTCTATCTACAAGACCGGAAATTAGAAGGCGGCAAAAGCCACTCGTGTTCGGAATTGTACAATTCTACGCCAATGGGTGAAATCACTTTCTATAGACCGGCAGACAGACGGGCTCTGTGTTTTTTTTTTTTTTTTTAGTACAAACATATAAATACGAGGATAGGTTAGGTAAACTTTTCGATTACACTCTATACACAAATATTGTATAAAAAAAAAAAAAAAGAGAAAAATTCGGACATAATTTTATACCGTGGGTATTTACGCCACTGTCGTATAGGTGGGAAGTAACGAAGGATATAAGGGGCGATTTAGTTTGTCGAGCGCTGAAATTATGAATCATTGCAATTGAAAAACGATTCTTAGCGAAGCCATGTAAACTGGTAAGGTGGTAAGTATTATCCGTTGTAGCCAAAATGTAACCTTCGAGAAATCGATCATAATAAAACCAATACGTATCGTCATTTTGATTTTTTTTTTTCTAATTTCATATAGAAACCGATTGAGAATCCTGAGCAATTTTTCGAATTAATTACCGCCGGTCGAATAATCCGCATTTTTTTAATGTACGACGTGAACAATTTTGAGCGTTTTTACTAACCGCATTCTAGTTAAACTACTCTATAGTCACAATCTAAAATCATTAGACGTTATTAGATTTATATTTTTTAATATTTATAATTCGGGTATCCGTTTTGAAGGCATTCCGATGGAATTGGTAAGTAGATTTGTATTCAATATTTTAATCCGTGATATTTTCAATTGAACACAATAAATAATCTCAATTTTTTTTATTTTTTTATTTGATACAATGAGACATCGTAAAGAATTATACTTGCAATAAGAGGACGGATTACCGGACGAAGAGTGAAAATAAATGTCTCGTTTTAATTAAATCGTCACCCTCTAACAATAGGGTAATATATATTATAATTATAATCAACGCGGCGTCGTTATTGCGTTGTTTAATTTTGTATTCGGTTTTTTTTCTTCTTTTTTTTTTTTTTTTTTTTTCTGGTAAAACTGATAAATTTTATGTAGGCAGACCTGTTGCAGTTGTTTATTACAACAATATTATAATTATAACGTGACTCGTAGAAATCGATTTCAATATTTCATTACATAATAACTCGTATAATAATTTTATGTTATTTTGATTTACGTTTTATTACAATATAATATAGATACTTGCTCGTCTTCTTTACAGGGGTAATTGGAAATATTGCATAAAGCGACCGACCGTCGGTGGCGCGCCCAGAATTTTTCAATAAAAAATGTTAAACACCCAGTGGCGGCGGGGTAGGGTGGAGTAAACATAGTAAATACAAATTATATTATAACGATGCAAGTAATATATATATATATATATATATATATATATATATATATATATATATATATATCTAAATCTATTATAAATATAAATTCTTTTACTCGAGGTTTATTTATTTATTTATTTATTTTTTTTTGTAAGTTATAACCAATATTTATTTATTAACTATATTCGTTTATATTTCAGCACAACTGGGGAGGGGCTAACTCCCCCTTTTAGTCCATCATTCCCGGGTACTCTACTGAACCGACCACGAAAGACGATTACGACGAGGAATTTCGATTTTAATATTATTTAGTACTTGTAGAATGTATAATAAAAAAATAAAAATAAATGTAAAAATCAAAAAAAAATATATATATATATATATGCAATACAAGTAAATAAAAAATACGTAGACAATTAAATTGAAAACAAAGCCCGGAGTATTATGTAGGTTGTGTGTACGTATACCCATACGACCTGTTCGATTTAAAAAAACTCATGATCGGGTAATAGAACAACAGAGGTGAACAAATAATAATACAATACTATTGTAACAAACCAGTCCTGTCATAGTTCGTGCGTCGCAATCATGAATTAGTTAGACTTTATCGATTTCACTCGCAGTTTCAGTCGAACAACTAGACTAATATGCATTAGGCACACTTGCAAGATCAGCGTTCATTCATTGACATCTGCATGTACGTGATCTCGTACGGCGACGAAGTATAACGAGATTTCCTTTTTTGCATAGATATACGGAAAAATGCCTAAAAAAATGTAGAAAGTTACTCGTATACCCCAAAACGGTAGGCGCGCGCGACATCGAGAACTTCGTATATATATATATATATATAGAGAGAGAGGTGTCGAATAATATTAAAAATAATCTAAAAAAAAAAAAAATTTCGGTTTTCACGATCGACTGCTTAACATAGGCGCATTAAACAAAAGATGCATTTTTTTTTTTTGGCGTTTTAAGTTATTTCGCGACATTTTTGGAGTTTTCGTTTCACGGATTTGAAATTTGAATTTAAGATTTGTATACCCGGTTCGATTTGATCAAATATTATTTATACCGGCGGAATAATTAACAAAAAAAAAAAAAATAATAATAATGCAAACGAACGCTGTTTATAATTGTTTAGGGTTTCATATTTTTTGCGGCCCCGGTTATACGACTTTCGGGTTATCCGAGTGGTAATTGATAAATTTGAATAGCCACTGCCCGGCGTATAAAACCAGTGCCGTGCCGCGATTCGCGGATCTTCGCCGGTTTCAAACGGGTAGACTGTTTTAATGTATTATGATTGCGGTCTCGCTCGTATAATTAAACCCTAAAACTAAATGCGCTCGTACATAAAAATAAAAAAAACACACATTATGGTTTTTACGTAGTCCGGCACACGTCGGCGCGTTTCGGCAATATTGCGGGCCGTAGGAAGATAATAAAATAATAATAATAATAATAATAATAATAGTAATAAATCGGTTTTGGAAGGAACGTTAATATCGGCGCGCCCGTTATCGGCGCGTACTATCTTGTCGCTCGCCGCGGCCATCGCCGGCGTCGTCGTCGTCGTCGTCGTCGGCGTCGTCGTCGGCGTCGACGTCGGGCGAGCTAGCGCGCGCGCACCGCCGTTGACCTCAAAGCTCCCCTCGCACCTCGTTCACCGCGACTGGCCCACAAAGGTTTTTCCCGACGGACACTACGCTCCGCTGTAGGTGTTTTTTTTTTAATTTTTTTTTTACTATTATTTCGTCGATAACAATAATTGCGCGTATCGAACCGCATCTGGTCCACGGCGAAGGCGGCCCCGGCTATCGGACGGCCAATCAGATATATTACGTTCGGTCGCCTCCCAACCGGCTATTGTGTGTCCAACAATCACGTGCCGCCCATAAAACAGATGATGATGTCGATTCGCACGACCTCGGTAACCTTTGCGCGCGCTTGTATATCGAGTTATTATTATTATTATTATCATTATTATTATCATTATGATAGTTGTTATTATTATTTTTTTTTTTTTTTTATTACATTTCCACCGGTATAGCACACGCTCACACACACCCCACGCACGTTCCGCAAGACCAGCTCCCCGCGCGTAAAATATATTTCGACTTTCCCCCCGCCCGGTCCTTTTTTCGCGTTTTTTTTTTTTCACGTGTCCATTTCAATATAGAGCGGGCCCTGGCTCGAGCCGGGAGCGCCGGACGCGATAATTTTAATCTGACAATAACCGAAATGCATGAATACGTAATACTGATGCCCATGCGGTCTGTGATATTTTATTTGAATAGGCATTTTTTTTTTTTTTTTTTTTGTTTATACGTCCGTAAATAGTCTGTAGAAATACGCGTGTATAGATATTAAACAATACAAGAGTAGTGTAATATATACGGATACACGATCGGGTTTTGTACTGACAATGAGGTGGCCCCGATTTTTAGCCAAAGTTACTCAAACTAAACCGTACGGCTTGTGAGACGCCTAATGTCCTGCGAGTTGTCGACGAGCCGTTTAGCGGTTGCATTGGCGCGCAGCTCTGATCCGTTCACGTGTTTGTTAGCAAACTTTTTGATTTCGTCTTGGATGTCTTCAGATCGCGGTCTATGATGTCGTCACTATCGAACCGATGTGCTGCTACTGATTGTTGTACGAAGAGCGATTTTTCGACAACGTTAAAGTTTGATTTGGTGGCCCAGCCCCACAGCCGGATGCCGCAAGTCCAAATCGGTTTGATGGTAGCCACGTAAAGGAGTCGTTTGTTAGCAAGGTCTAGGGTGTGGAATGTCTACCAATTGGCCAGTACAATTTGCGCATTTGTTCCTTGAGTTATTATTATTATTATTATTATTATTATTATTATTCTTATCGTCGTTGTTTTATTTTTTTACCACCGGTTCAGCACACGCTCACACACCACACGCAAATTCGATACGACGAGCTCCTAAAATATATTTCGATACGTTCTATTTCGATTGTTCTTTTTTCACGCAATCGTATTAGTCCATTTCAATATTGAGTGGGCTGGCGGATCGAGAGACCAGTGGTCCCGGGAACGGCAGGCGTAATATTTTTATCGGACCGCCCGTCTGAATTTTAAACGCCACCGCCGTTGCAGTAAGAAAGAAAACACGAAAACAAACAAAATAGCCGAGATGTTAAATACATAATATCATACCAATGAGTTTGTGAACGTAATCGTTACTTGTACATTTGATTACTGTACAGCGGCAAACTAGACTTCGATTGTCTACGAGTCACCCATGTGCCCCCAAAGCCCGTACTCCACGGTATAACGTAAACCATTTAATACTTACATTTTAAGCCGTTGTTCGATTTTAGATGTCTTTAGATGATAGGACCGTTTATCAATTACCGTCATCCATATTGGATAGTACGGCTAATGCAGTGGTAACTAATCAGTTATAACCACGACTGCAATATCCGATTCGTACGACACTATCGTAGCCCCATATATGCTACTCGTTCACGTATATTGCCCAAAGAATTTATCATAAAAAAAAAAAAAAAAAAAAAAATACACCAATGCGACCAACGACCCGGCACCATCCACCCCGTATTTCTTGCGAGTGCAGTGCCAGCTCTTGTAAGTACGTTCACACAACCTCCGGGCACGGCTAATACGGGCAAAAAACAGTCCGGGGTCCCGGTTTCAGTGTATACAATTATTACGTCAATGCGTGTAACAAAGACGAAACGCTTGTCGGAAGAAAATTTCTTACGTGAACTTTACGGGACAAGTAATTACAATATTGTTATTGATACGATAAGTGATGTTATTTATTCGAGTTTATTGCGTTAAATATATTTAACGTGATATCAACAATTCCCGTCCGTGTCTAAAATTAATATATTTGCACATAACCTTAAAAAAAAAAAAAAAAAACCCCATGTCGTCATTCTCTCTCCGTGTTCTGTGGATCTCTGCCCCGAAATAGCACGAGGCCCACCACACGAAACCGTTATAGGCGTGTCGTATATCCGTTATTTTATTATCTATGGCTTGGATTTATGTAATTCACTCCGTAAGCTGATAACGAATTTAAATGTATAATAATTATAGAGCCGTTCCACATCGATTGGGCTGCAGGTATTTTACAGTTGTAAAATATCATTTTTTTTTTTTTTTTTCTTTAAGTCAACGAAGAGCACGAAATTTGAAAATGTTATCTTATCGGTTTTACAATAATCGTGCGGGTAAAACGGTGCGTTTGACGCGTACATTGTCGTTAAATCATAAACATCATAAACCAGTAAAAAGATAACGGGTCAACTGGTCAACGTTCGGCATGTACGCGTAAAACATTATTCGTATATATATATATATACACATGTACCTGTTGCGAATAACGATTACACCGCAGGGAAATAATAAACGGGGTAAGGACAATACAATTAATTCAATAAGGTCGAATATATTTATTGCTTTAAGAGTGTCGGTTATGTCTTTCGGGTGCACGAAGCGAATTCCGTACGGTACGGCCGCGTGCGACGCAATTTAGTAGCGGTTTTTATCGCGTGCCAATTCTCCTTTTTTTTTTTTTTTTTTTTTTTTTTTCGGCGTCCCCACAACCGTTTTACTATAGCGTTTAAAAAGTACGCACGCTTTATTATATTATTCGGTAAATTATGTACGATGTCGGCACGTCGAGTAGGGACCGGTAAAGTCTCGGCAAATTCGGAAACTTTACCGCGGATTCGCCAGATTTTTGCTAAGGCTTTTTTCATCATTTGCCAGTCGTTATCCTCGTCAATGCACCAACTAGACAACATTTACTACTACCCGGAACGTTGCAACAAAGTTTTTGATTGGAGTAAAGGATTTCTGGTCGAAAAGTGCTCGGAAACACCAAATTAGAAATACACTCGGAATCTAAAATACCGAACACACAACAAGTCTGGGCATTGATACGAGTTAAAAAGTCAATGATAAATTAATATTAACTTTTAATTTTTGAGTTATTCGATTTATCCCTTTCAACACGCGGTAAAAGTTGTTGAGCTATTTATAGCCGTTTGAAATTGTCGAGTGTTTTTACATTTTATTTAGTTTTTGTGCGGATGTTGTCGGCTTATTTACATGAATAGATGGAAAATCCGTAGGCACGATATTTTTTACGCGATTAAAGTACAAATTTTGACGGAAATCGTAAAAATCACGGCAATTCCAAACACGATTAACCGAAATTCGCTCAGACGGTGGACATAATTGTAATAATACGATTCTCCTATAACACGACGATGGCATTTAGATTATTTTTTTTTTAGTATCCTTTAACGCGGAAATCCGGGTTCAAACAGAAGACGACAAAAGAGCATTTCGGAAGTAATCGGCGCGTCGGAAAGGTAATTTTAGATGCTGAGCGGAGCATAGCACTTTTTCTACCGGAAAAATTCATCCGGTCTATATTCTCCTTCTTCGGTTTCCGGTAGAAAATTTTGTCTTTTTAGTACTTTAGAGAAGTCATTTTTCGATATATCTATTAGTTTTTTTAACATGGCAGAAAAAAGTTGTTCTAGAAATCTGAAATTTTCACATAAAATGTAACTTTGTAATATAATAACGTGAATAATATGTATTTCGTTTATGGGCTATTTATAGACATTTTGATTTTTTTTTTCAAGGTTTTAGAAGTTAAATTTGGTGAATTTCGGATGTTGAGACCTGATAATAATTTTTTTTTAGTGTTTAATTTAATTAATTCTAAATATGTTCAAAAAATCTCCTCAAGTCGGTAATTACAATTTTTTTTTTTGATAACCGTTTTAAATTTCTAGTTTAACAACATTGTCCCGATTGTACGTTATAATTAATTTCAAAACGAATAATATTACATTTGACAAAATTTCATCGTGACAGTGTAAAACATACTCTACAAGGAAATCGACAATAATATAATATGTATATCACGCCGAAGCTCTCTGTTCGTAATCGTTTTATCAAAAGAAGTGATTTATCATTATTTTATTATTATTATTATTTTTTTTTTCCAATTCAATACATCCACCAAGGGTAAACGTATCCAAAGAGCGAAATGTGTCATTAAAAAAAAAAAAAAAAAAAAAAATATGTTATTGATTTTCCACGTCGTAACTATGTAATTTATTTACGCAATAACGGTTTTTACGTTGGTTTCGTTTTGTTTTTTTGTATTATTATTATTATTATTCCGTTGCCTGTGATCAATGTTTCGATGCGGCCGTGTCTCCCGATTTCATTTGTACACCGCGCACGCATCGCACGCACGCGTACCGACAGGCACATTGCTCTACAGAAGATTTTTTTTTTTTTTTTTTTTTATTAGTGAAGAGCTTGATTTAGACGTGGACGACCGACGGTGTGGTCGCGTAGTATAAAAGAGCTGCACACACACACGGCCCGTTTCCGTATATTATATTATATTATATTATTATTATTATTATTATTATTATTATTATTATTATATATCGGTAAACACAAACGGCGGCGGTCCCCGTTTGCCCATAACAAAATGCATATTAGCACACCGCGCGCGGTGTATACACGGTACGGATGAGATTCCAATCTGGTTTAAATGCAAATTTATGTGGTAAAATGCAGCGGGTATTTATACGCTGTATACGTTTCTTTTTCTTTTCTTTTATATTTTATTTTTATTTTTTTTTTTCGGACCCCGGTTTCATCGGGAGCTCGTCATAGTCGGCGGTACGCACACGCGACCGTATACGCATACGGGCAGCACTAACGTATTATCGGGCCTACCGACCACGGTTCGTATAAGTAAAAAAAAAAAAAAAAAAAATATAATATATTTTATAATATACGCGTTTGTATAATACGACGAAGACGACGGCGGCGGCGGCGGCGACGGCGTTTAGAGTCGTTGCCGTGATCGTCCCCGGTCTTTCTCCCGGACGCCGCGCCGCGCATACCGGTGCCCGCCCGCCTAGGTATAATAGTCTATAAGCAGCGCCGTATCTTTCTTTTCCCTGCCCCCCCAACCCTTTTTTCTCTCTCTCTCTCTCTCTCTCTCTCTCTTTTCTTTATTTATTTATTATTATTTTTTTTTTTTTTTTTTTTTTTTTTTTACCATTTGATATCCTATACGCGCGCAGATCGCCCGTACAATATAACGTATTATGGGCAAAAGAATGGCCGGCCGTCGTCGTCGTCGTCGTCGTGAGCACGCCGGGCCGGGTGTCCATTCAAACGTCTGAATAACTAATCAGGCCGCTTTTAGTGACAAATCACAGGCACCGAGGGGGGAAACCTATACGGCGGCGCGCGCGTGATTGATCGCTTACAAGATGCGCGGCGCGACCTCCATTTTACCCGGGGCCGCCCGGACGACCGGCCGACGGTTCGCGCACCACGCGGCGTTCGCATTTTTTCCTTTTTATTATTATTATTTTTTTTTTTTTCCTACCCGTACGATAATATATTATATTTGATCAAAGTTGGCCGTGTCGCGCGCGCTCGGGTTAATAAAATATGTATATATACACCTACTTATGTTTTATTATAGCTCGCAAAGTTCACCGAAATCGGTATTACCTACTACTATATATAGTCACCTCCTATACATAAAAAAAAAAAAAAAAAAAAATAATAATAATAATAATACTATACCGGGCAACCGTTTTCAAGAGGAACAATTTTTTTTTTATTTTTTTTTTCCCAGTCGCCGACCGGTTATATTATATTATATTATATTGTCGTGTACCACCGCGACCGCATTTTATTATTATCGTTATATTGCCGCGGCCAAACGGAAGCCCCGGGCGCCCGCTACGACGAAAACAACAAAAACCCCATAGGTCCCGTTCGGATTCCGGGGCAACCGTAACCCGCGTTGGTCATACTATTAAACAAAAAAAAAAAAAAAAAAAAAAATGCTAGAAAATACGACACACGGGGCTCGCCGTTAATGTTGCTCGTTTGGCAAAATCAAAAAAAAATATCGAAATAACCGCAAGTGCATTTCGAACACGATTACCCAAACACTATATTGTTTTTCGAATAAATTTCACTGTTAAACAATAAAAACAAATACTCGATAAGTTCCGGTTAAGAGTGGTTTCTTCGGGTGTGGATCTAACGCCTTCAACCCGGAAACGGCGGTGGAAACGATGCTGGAGAGCCCGACGGATTGGGAGACAACGATCAAGTTCATAAAGGGATTGCTGAAGACGAGAGAGGAAGAGGGAACGTCAACGCCAGAGAGCGGCGCACAATCCCATCGCACAATTAAACTGTATAAATTAGTAATAAGAACAAACAGTATTGCAGTTAAGCCTAACCGTAGTTATAAAATTAAAAACTATGTTGTAAATTTCGCGTGTATATACTATTGTAAGCAGCAAATTGTAAATAAAAACCGTGGAATTAAGACCGTTAGATTGTACGTTTTTAGTAAATAAGAACATAGAGTGTGTTAAGAATTTTGAATCTTTTTAATAAACGATGCGCCTACGGGGGAAGGATTACCTTGTCTGGTCGAGTTCCCCCCCACCCGGTGGCGATACCACAAAAAAAAAAAAAAAAAAAAAAGAAGGTATGGTTTCTAGTAGCAAAATTTTTTTATTGACGGAACATGGGGGAGGTCATCCGTTGGATATTCCATGTAGTTTTCCAAATTGTGTTGTAACCCGGTGAATAAGATACCTAATCGTAGAGACCTGAAAATTTCCACTCACATAGTTATTGAATTAGCAATAGCTATTTGAAATGTTCTAATGTTTTTTTTGTAGTTTTAGTTTTACATGCGGACGAAAATGTTGTACGTTTTGCATAGGATTTAAAGTTGAAATTGATTAAAAAAACACAAGGAATTGTAATTTATTGCCTATAAACACAAGTAATAATACCGGCAATAGTTTCATCGAAACACAATTAAATAAAATTTTTTTAGGAACACAAAAACGAAATTAATAATATCATTCTCCGTCGTCGTAATACTGACTCGCAATAAAATATTAAACAAATGTAAAAAGAAAGTCAATTCAATTGAATGTTTGGATCCATCGTTATACTATACGTGTGTACCGACGGTTTAAATCGCATAACTTAGTTTTCAATCGTATATATATAATTTTTTTAAAATTTTTTTTTACGTATAGGGACATATTAATATGAAAAAAAAAAAACAAAAAAAATTAAAACATATTTATTATACTCAATCGACGTTTAACTATAGTAAAAACTCGTTCAAGACGCTGTTTACGAAACCCGGCTCTCTAGAGCGTTTTAACGGGATTTCGCTCAGAATCGTTTTTTGTGTACAATGATGATTCATCGTTGCCTGCGGACACGAATAACTAAATTTCATACCTCCCTAAATTCCCACCTATACAAACATGTGGCTCGCCACTATATACGGTGCGAAATATTTTTCCGGCTTTATTTTTATACCTATATTTGATCGCGCGATTTATAACATATGTAGGCATATATACCGTATTATATAACATACGTATACGGGTAACCGCGGCGAAAAAAATCATTTTTATTGCGTTTTCGATCGGATATATACGTACGTAAAAAAAAAAAAAAAAAAAAAAAAAAACGACGACTACGACGACGAGAAATCGTTCGAAAGCGGAAGGAGCGAGTTGATAGAAAAAAAAAAAAAATATATATATATACACATGAATACAATCACTCCGAACGGTATAACTAAAAAAAAATATATCGCGAAACGTTCGCCCGGCGATCGATCGGTATTTACCGCGTTAAATTCGTCTCGTATTTCATATTGCCCGTTTTAATTAAACGTTTGGCGATTCCGGGTAGTTTTATTCGTCGCCGTCTACATTAGAAAATGGTATAAACACGTTTTTTACGTTATTATTATTATTATTACTATTATAATTTTTTTTTTTTTTACTATTCAAAATCAACGCGTACGCTCACATTTCGATATTATGTTTCCTCTCGCAACTCGAACGCGCTACGAGCCGTTGCCGCGTGTCATTAAAATAACACATATGTGTTTCCAAATCGTATACATTTACGATAGTACAGTATCGGTACGTGACTGTTAATTAATTTCGTGTGGGTTTAAATAATATCTATAGGACCGTACGTTATTATTGCATTGATAATAATATCACGATAGTAGTAATATAGACACGAGTCGTGAAGAATTTATTTCCCTACCGCGAGTTGTACCGCCTATATTATTTAGGTATACATTATTTTTTTTTTTTTTTTTTTTTTTTTGTAGAATATAAATTATCAAATTTTTTTTTTTTTATTGTGTTTTAAAAACATTCGAGGCGCGCCTCGATCCGCAGGTATAAAACCGAACAGTGCAATAATTATAATCACGTCGTGTATATATATATACGTTGTATAGGTACCCTTTTAATTTAAAACCTATCGCTATATTTTTTATTTTCGTATATTTATCAATATAATCATTACGTATAACGGTAATATCGTCATACATATATATATATATATATATATATAATAATACGTTTGTAAAATCGTTAACGTAATATTGGGCTTTTTATGAATTTATAACGTTATCCACCAGACTTCACTTTTTGTGTACATTTTTTTTGTCTACTGCGTGTATCGCCCGCACGGCCCAGTAGATTATATATATATTATTATATACGATATTATAGTACTTTAGTTTCATAACTTTTGTTCGAAAATATCACTCGATAATATTATATCGTCGTATGGGGAAAAATTAATTACCAATTTTCACAAGCTTACTTAAAAGCTAGAGGGAGTTTATATCTTGACGAAACAATACGGTTCTAAATAGTGAAAAAAAAATAAAATGATTTTCTTTTATATATAAACGAAATAGAATTTTTGTTTTAAAGCGAATTATTATTATTCGAAAAGAGAAAATAACGATGGTATTTAATGGTATTAATATTTTATCGGTACATTATTACGACATATTATAGTTACGATCCCAGAGCTGGGATTTTGATGCAATTGCATGGATTTTTCCGGTTTTCCAACAAAACGCGGACCCGTAAATAAAATAACGTATTTTAGGTGATACTGATTATTTTAATGTAATTTTAATTTCTGCGCATTTTTTGACAAATTTAAATAAAATTTCATATTTAGATGATTTTACGGCATTTTCTTAGTGTTAAGAGCATTTTTTTTTTTTTTTTACAATTTGTTAATACAGTCGACGTAAATTTGCGCATATAGAGATGGGTCTATTAGCTGACCGACTACGATCATTTGTGTTCGAAAATATAAAACGGCATATCATTTTACGGTGTAACAACAATTTAGTTCAGGTAATAACCAGGGGAAAATAGTTAAAATATTAAAATGTATTTTTTAAATTATTATTTCAGAATGAATTATTAAGAAGTAGTTAAGAAGTAATTAATTTAGAAGATATATCCATCAAATGGTATAAAATATTATTTCAAAAAAAAAAAAAAAAAACCACTTACAGTAAAAGTAGTTTACCGTTTTAAGCTACGATGATAAATAAATGTATAGGAATTTTTATAATGCATTTTTTGAGTTTTTTTTTTTTCCAAGGCATTTTTGCATTTTTTATTTTTTCAACTTTATAAAGCATTCAAATCCCATTCCTAATTATGACGTTGTATCTTTGGTTGTACCTAACCAAACCTATCTACATGTTCTTCTATGGGGTTTAGTATCACTATGGCCGCGTACAAAATGTACACGGTCGTCGTCAGACGGAAAACGCTCACGGATTCGTTTCACGTTCATATATTACATGCACTACGTTCCAAATAAATTATTATAAATAAAAATTTCGTACAACAATGTACTGAAAATACTATCTACACTTTAGACTTGTTATTCGCCGAGTTTGTGGTACGTAAAAAAAAAAAAAAATAATAAAAAAATGTTTTATATTATATATTTAAATCTTCTGTTAATGGATATTAACATATGCATATCGATAATAATATAGCCGTTGCCCCGTATAAGAGAACATATATATATATATATTTATAGGAATATTTAATTCAATTAGAATTACAAAAATGTATACATTTATTTAAATAGGTACGGTTATTATTTATTTTTTTTAATAAACGATGGAATCGCGCGACTGGTTCAAAGTATAATATTATGTTGGACGTGCTCCCCGGTAAACAAACCCATCACAAGAGCGTTAAAATAATTTATTCCTATAATATAGTCTGTGATAAGTTATCATCGTAAAATCATATATTTTATGATTTAAGATAATGCCAACGATCTCTGTTGTATTTATTAACATTCCCCGTTTACGCTGCTGTCGATAAGTTATTTCGATGTTTTCCAATTTTTTTTTTTTTTTTTTTTTCCCCTCATAATAATTGCTATCGCCGTGTAAATAAAATACTTGTACAATGTCGGTCTACGCAATTCTCTTATTATTCCACTAAAACCGATGTTAACGGTACAATATTATTGATTGTAAAACTATTATTTATAATTCCGATCGTATTTGAAATCCGTACCAATGTATTGCGATTACGCGACGAGATACTTCAATAATAATATCTTCAGTAAAACGTAACACATTTTAAATTTAGCGATTCGGAATTTCCGGACCATAATTATAGTTCCGATCCGGTTGTATTTTTAAGTGGTGAATAAAAAAAAAAAATAAATAAATACAATTCTTTATATGAATTAAATCGTTGTAAAATGCGAGAAAAAAAAACAATAATGTCTTTCTGTTACATAATTATATTGTCCGTATTATATAATGCAGAACTTTATACCGGTTTCAAAGCTGATATCAATATCGTATTCCTAATGTATCAAAACCTGTATTTAAAATTAAACTAAAAAAGCCGACATACATCGAACCGTGTGCAGGATACTTTTGTAGGCGGGAAGGTTAGGGAAGATAGGATAATATATATATATATGGTAATTTCATTTATATTTGTTCATAACGATAAATCATTGCAAACGATATTCATCATTGTATTATTAAATTGTAACTACAAAATAAATTACAATTTTTCGTGTTTTTAACGAATTTCAACATAAATATGAATTACAACATTTTTATCCGCGTAAAACGAAAACAAAAACTCGAAAATCGTGTTTGTTTCTAAGTTTTTTATTTGCATAATTATTACCGTAGTTTCAACGTGTTGTCCCAGTTTTCCCGCGTTGACTAGACGAAATTAGCTGCCAGAGAGTTCGTATAAAGTTTCGCGCAGGATTTCTGGTCGAAAATTTGTTTAGAAGCACAAAAACAACATTAACAATATCATTTTCCGTCGGCGTAATACTGACTCGCAACAAAATATTAAACAAATGTAAAAAGAAAGTCAATAAAATTGAATGTTTGGATCCATCGTTATAGTATGTACGTGTGTACCTACGGTTTAAATCGTATATATAATTTGAATGTACACTGGTTTTCCGGTGTAGGTACCGCAAAACTGCATTTGCAGTGATGGGAATCGTAACGGGTAGACTACGTATAGGGACATATTAATATCACAGTATTGAAAATAAAAAAATTAAAACATATTTAATATACTCAATCGATGTTAAATGATGAACTACAGTAAAAACTCGCTTAAGAGATCAGCTCTCTAGAGCGTTTTAAGAGGGAAAGCGTCGTATGCGAGAATTGTAAAAAAAAATTTATCAGTCTGGTTAAGAGTCGTACAACACACTGAATGCAGTTTTCTGAAAACAGTTTTTTACATTAATTTTTTACATTAATACATTAATTTTGGTTGGTACTCTCAGCGTCTCTCAAGTATCGCTGTACTAATTCTTTACGGTATTTTCGCGTTACTACATTAACAATACCCTAGGTCTAGGGATGGCAACTTAGATGTAGTTGAGGTATTTGAAGTGGCGAACAAAAACGTTTTATGCATTGGTAATGTTGACGAATGTATACGATAAGTACACGTAAACGAGTATAATTTCTATGTTAATTACTACACAATTACTCGCCATCTGCTGAACAAAAGAGCGTCTTTTCAGGTGGTTATTACATTGACTAGTATGGGAAATGTCTAGGGACCGACGGAAAACAGCGTCTTATACGGGGAAAGCATCTTAAGCGAGTTTTACTGTATATATATATATAAATAATGACGGTATATCGGTTCGATGAATATAAATTTCAATAATTTACCCGCGCGGGATTCCGACGTTTCGTAAATCGTAATAATAGTTATGGTAATTTTGTTTGTTTGTTTGTTTTTTTTTTCCTGTTGTAAATTTTTATCATCGTCGTCATTAATCTATCTGACCGGGTAGCCTATAGCCCGCGCAGCCGGATGACGCGGAACAAATGATAATGACGTATAATCGAGATTAAATCGCGGCCATAGGGTCCAGAATGCCGCGGAACACTTTAATAGATACAATTAATGTATACGGGCGAATCCGCGTTCGATAATCTTCGAAATCCACGAGACGCGTGAAATGTGAATGTAAATCAACGTTTAGTAGAATACAAACGCTCGGCAGTCGGGTTAGACGACAGAGTAAAAAATCACTATTGCGGCGAATCGGCGGTATCCACCAACCAACGGCCGTAACCGAGAAAAATATGTATAAATATCGTACGAGAATAGCCTCGATTAACCGGGATAACCGTGGGGCGGTGTCACACGGACAAATGTACACCGCGGTTGGTCGGGACATATTATTTAACGAATTACAATTATGCAAAACGTCATGTTATAAAGTAAATCGGGTACTTTCCATACAGTCCCCCCCCACAATAGTACACAAATATACACTGACGCGTCTAAGAATTACACCGGCGTCGGTTCCGCTGTAATCATAGGACACGAAAACCATAAATCCTCACTACCTAACCAACTCAAGAACTAAAAATCGCTGCCTCCCCGAATGCAGACTCCTTCACAAACATTAAGCGTCGTAAAATCAATCGCAAACCCTAATAACTCTAATAACGCGTTTGTTCTTCATATCCGAGACCTCATATCGACTTCCAATAAACTTGTCTCGTTATTTTCCGTTCCCTCCCATGTTGGGATGCCCGGCAATGAAAACGCTGACAAAATCGCAAACGAAGCCTCCGTACATAAAAATGCCTTAAATGTAATCCCAACCACATTCTCAGAGACACGCGAAATTATTGACCTCAAAACTGCAAGAGCGTGACGGAAATCCCTGGACTAATATTCCTCTTTCAAACACGCTTCGAACCGTAAAACCCTCTATGCAAATATGAGGTAATCATCACTCGGGTCAGAATAGGACACACCCATCTAACCCACTCCTTCCTCATCGCCAAAGGGCCAGCTCCAAAATGTGACACATGTTAAGTCAACCTATCTATCGATCACATCGTGACCAAATATCCAAATTACCACGAAGCACAACGAATCTTCACCGACTCTGCCTCATTCCAACAAGCTTACAACGAAGTAGCTAATACAGCAATTTTTCCAAAACATAAGTTTAAGTTAAAAAGTGTAAATAATTGTAAATATTTGTAACTCATGTTTTTCACCCCTTACCATCAACACTCCTAGTCTTAGCAGGCTAATAACCTTTGTTGTTGAAGCCTTAACTTTAAAAAAATTAAAAAAAAAAAAAAACTATATCAGGGCCTGAAATATGAAGTAATTATACCTTAGTCTTTGTATTTTGCAGTTTGAAATGATTTCCCTTACTTCACTTCCAGATTGTCCTTAAATTCACGACGTCGCGAAAGTCGAAATTTTCCTGTTTGCAGCCGTATTGCTCGGGCGTCTACGCCTTTACTATTGGTACACACAAATGTTCACGGTTATTCGATTTTTTATTATTATTTTTTTTTTAATTTTAAGCCCGATTTATTATAATAAACGTGCACAATAATATTATTGGCGTAATATATTATTATTCATTACGCATCGTCACATATATATATATGTATCAGAATCGCGCGTACATAATATATCGTACGTATTACACTTTTTATTTTTTAAAATTATTATTCGCATTCATATTATACGATTGAAACGATTTTTAATAATAAATGTTAATAAAGATTACGTATCGGACATATTAATGTTATAATTGCATACATATATATATATATATATATTTTTTTTTTCTTTTGAAATACTGATATATTATAACGCATAATCGTATACGGTTTACGAATAATATTATTATTATTATTATGCGGATACGCATCGTTCTCGCCGAATAACGTAACCAACGGTCGCGGCGGTCGGCCATTATTTCTAATTGATTAGTGTTTCGAAAAATTATATATATTTTTTTTTTTTTTTTTTTTATCGTCCAACAGTAATAACCCAAATACGCGTCGCGTTAAATTTTATTATCCAGCTACGGTATAACGCGCGCGATTTATTCGGATAAGAACGTTATAAAAACGTGTAATTTACGGCGGATACATTTAAATTTTATGTCGTTTTAATGATACGCGATTTTAACGAAAAAAAAAACGTTGAAAAATCGGTTAACACACGACGGTAATATTGAAAATTATACGGGTTTTTTTTTTTTTTTTTTCCCCCATTATTATTTGTTTTTATATATTATAATAATAATAATAATAATAATAATATAACCGACCCGTAGTCGGCGGAGAACCCGATTTTCCCTATGCCTCTCTCTTCCTCCTATCACTCGATCACTCTATCTGTAGTACCTCATCAAATAAGTGGCCTACGCGTATTGAGGTGTACGAGTGTCTTTATTATTATTATTATTATTTTTTTTTTTTATTTTTTTTACAAAACACACGTACAGGCGGGGTTATGCGACGCGACGCGTAGAGAGGTACACCACGCGCGTGCGAAACGGTCGCGTTTGATGCGGTCGAACGGAGTTGACTAAGTGACGGTGTCCGCCGATCGGTCGTTTTTATCACGGGGGCGCGCGCGCTTTGTGTTTATTTGCACCGGCGCGGCGGGCGTATACTAATAATAATAATAATACGATATCGTTATAACACCGGGTGGCGGGAATCGCGTCCAGTACAGAAATATAAATAAATAACTAAATAAAATAATAATAATGCAATGCCGTCGGGAAAAAGACGTATACGAATACCGTAGGAAATAATAATAATAATAAAAAACACGGCCGGCGTATTATTATAATGTTATAAAGGCGTGATAAACCGATTGTCGTCGCGTTACGGAGAATATAGGTAAAATAAAAAAAAAAAAAAAATTACACATATAAAAAAAAAAAAAAATACAAAAATAATATTATAATGTACCGATCGGTTATTTATCGGCAATCGATTTCTCTCCGACGACTGTCGGCGCGCGCGGTCGTGTGCGTCCGGCCACGATTTTTTTTTTTTTTATTTCGATATTACGTTATTATTATTATTATTATTTTATTATCGTCATCGTCATTTTCTCTATCGGAAACGAAAAGAAAAATAAGGAGAAAAAAAAAAAAAAACCGCATACACGCGTTTCTCGTCACGTTAAACACACGGACACGAACACATTATCGCGGGACGTCCGCGTCGTTAATAAATGAAATACGATTCGTATGGCCCGCACGTCCGTCCGTCGGTCGGTCGGTCGGCCGGCCGTCGTCATTTTCAATTAAACGCGCACGTCCGATATACACCTGTATAAATACGTATATATATATATATAAAAAAAAAAAAAAGAAAAAAAAAAAATTTACTGTCGTTCGTATCGCGTATACGAACTTATTGAGTGCTTTGGGCGTGTAAAGCCAATTGTCATAGGTCAAGATTGTCCACCGGTTAATAAATAATTTACATTTTTTTTTTTCTTCTTTTTTGTTGTTGTTGTTGTCGTTTCGTTTCGTCCGTCTTTCATTTACCCGAAGGTACGTATACACATACAACGACCGACGGTCGTCGATTTAAGAAAAATATATATATATATATGATCGCACATAGCCGATTGTAAAAAAAAAAAAAAATAAAAAAAAAAATCTGTTTACGAAATACGCGCGAGATGCGTTTATCCTTACATAATAATATTATTACGACGATCGTTTCGGCGACGATTATTATTATTATGATAACCATAACGGACGATCGTCTTATTATTATTATCGTGTCGTACACTTACACGAGCGATGGCCAGTGGCGTGGTGAACTTTTTTTCACCGTTTTTTAGCCATGAGGCCAAACCGAACTACTCGGCACGCCCGGCGACCTATATAAAAAAAAAAATAATAATAATAATAATAATAATAATAATCGCATCTTTCGAGGGGGCTCGGGGAGCCCGGCCCGTCAAAACGTTCGTAACATTTAAGCGATTCTACGCTATATAAACGTATTACTATCGTTCAGTAATATATTCGACTCGGCGATCCACCGAAATCATTTTCCTATAAATTGCTATTGCGTATGGATACGGTTCGATTGACATGTGTTACAGATCCTCGTGTATGTAAGTTATGAGCCGTCCCACCCGTCTATTGAAAAAAAAAAATTCAGAGGCCGTGGTCTCTCTCGAAAATCCATTCGCCACACCACTGGCTACCACCCCGTCAATATCTCGAAAAAACTAAATTTCTTCTTCTTTTTAGGCACTCGGCCGCCCAGGATCATCCCGACAACCAATCTCGCCTCCAGTTTCCCCTATCCGCTGCCCGTGTTTCCATTCTAATCCTCCTCTTAAGGCTTCCATTTCTTTCCTTGCTACGTGCACCCGTATCGTACGCGGCCGTTGCCTCTTTTATTCCTTATCACGACCGATAAATTCGGTTTTCGGAAGAGTGTTTTCATCTCCTCGGTTTTCCTCATTTTCCGCTAGCCACGGCATCGTAGGTCGAACCGAGCTAACAAAAAGTTATTTTCTATAATTTTACTATTGCCTATTAGATAACTTATTCCACCCTCCCCTCAGTTTACAGTGTATAGTCAGAAATTAATACGTGCTTGTAATATATAAACAGGTTAAACATTGAATAAGCTTTGGAATATAATTACATTTTTTTTCAACCAGCTTTTGGCATTTAAAAAAAAAAAAAAAAAATCAATAAACAGTATACATTTAATTGGAAATCATTATTACATCGTTTGGTAAATCGTCTCCCGTCTGTAATGGTCGAGCAGGCTAGTTTCAGGATTAATATTGTAATAAACGATAATCTGAAAAAATCGTAACAGCTAAGCGACATCGTATAACTTTCTGTACGTATGTAAGATTCTATATTACCGTACGGAGACGTAGCGTCTCTCAGACACATGCTCTTCTCGATATATATTTTTGATATTTAATTTAAATTTTAAATAGGTGTCGGGCGCTCAACGTGAAAAAAATAAAAAAAAATACTCGTTTACTACGATTTTAGTAGAAATAGTGTCGGGTTGCGCGGGTGTTCCCGTTCATTCGCGGGACAGGGACTGGAAAATTTCGATATTTCCACGTAAATCAGCGGCGCACACGACGTAACGTATGAATACGTACTATTATTATTTATTTATTTTATTTATTTTTTTTTTTTTTCATACTATTATCGTTCACGTTTATCGTGCAAAAATATTATGTAAAACACTTTGGCGGTCGAGATAATACGTACGATGGACGCAATATTAATATAATAAGTCACAGCGATAATGATCATCCGTAATGTATAGTATTATAATAATATTAACCACCCGGATTCGGTTTTCACGGTTAAATTTAATAAACTCGACACGATTTCGTACTATAATAACGAGTAATTATCTTCTACGCGCATTATAGTATTATATATATATATATATATATTATGTGTTTAAGTTGGTAAAAAGTGAGAGAGAGAGAGAGAGAGAGAGAGAAAAAACGGTCGTTTTTTTTAAAAACGATATTTCTTCGCGTAAAAAAAAAAAAAAAAAAACGAAAAGAAAAATGATTGATGGTTGTAATGCACGGACGAATTAAACTTATTTTCTACCAGCGTGAAACGTGGCGTATATTTAAAATCGTATTTTTTCACATAAAAACGCACGCGAGTTTATAAAACGTTTTTATTATTATTATTATTATTATTATTTATTTTATTTTTTTATTTTTTTTTTTTTCACGCGTTAATATAATTAATATTCATACGCAGTTTACGAACTTTACTAAATTTCCTACAATATTATATACAATTACAGAGATATCAACGCCGCGCAGTTTTTTTTTTTTTTTTTTTTTTTTTTATACACGCTTTACCGAAATTATATTTAAAAATATTATTATTGTATTTAAATTAATATATTTTAATGTAGACTGCGCCCACGCTGTGGGCCGGCCAAACGACACACATCGCCGTACGGTTCTCCACTAGAATACAGTACGATATAATAATAACAATATTAATAATAGGTACGTATAGATTGTAATAATATTTTTCCTAAAAGCAAACGTGGGAATAAATAAAATAGTCGAGTGAACACGATGAAAAAAAAACTACTTATCGTACGAGACGGAAAATAATTCAGTTTGAAAAATGAAAAAAAAAAAAAACCCAGGTGGTAAAATAATGTTATACAAAAGAAAATACACCGCGGTGTTTTAATGTAATATGTTATATATTATACAAATTTGAACTGGTATATATATATATATATATATATATATATACGTATAGTACACACGTGGCGTAGAAGACGTACAAAAGGCAACGTTTCAATATATTATACCGATAAGCGGATTTTTATTAGATTCGCCATAAGTGTGTAGGCCGTGGGCCTTCGAGAGAATATAAAATATATATATATATATATATATATATATATTTTTATATAGGTATAGGTACGACTCCACGAAGATGTGCCGCGAGCTTCAAACCGGAGATCGCGGTCACCTCCCAGTTGTTGACCCCGTATCGGTGTGTGTGTATTTTTTTTTTTATTTTTTTTTTAAGTGTCGGGGACGTATACGGCAAATGAATTCCTCCGTTTTTACTGTGCAGGTTTATCGCCACAGCCACCGCCGCCGCCGTAGCCCGTAACCTGTTGGGTGTCGTCCGTTTTTGTACCGCGGGATGAGTACCCGCGGTCCCCACGTCCGACGACCGCGGTAATAATACTGTTATCAGCCCGGACAGCTGATAAGACAGAGGTAAACACCCGCCGCGGGCGTTTAACGCGGACGAGTATTATTCCCCGGGGTGAGGGTTATTTTTCTTCTCCGTTTAAAACCGCTTTTTTTTGCCGGGTCGGGCGACGTAATTTCAACGTTAGTACTCGATGTTTATTAGTAGAATTATCAAAAGCCAGAGTTCATTTGTTTGCCGCGGACACGTGTCGATCACGATCCGTTACGATACGATCGTGACTAGACCACGCTAGGGTGACCGTTTTTTTTTTTTTTTTTTTTTGATGTGGTATCGCAACCTACGGGGGAGGGAACTCTACCCGACAGGGCAATCCTTCCCGCCGTAGGCGCATCGTTTATCAGAAAGAATCAAATTCTTAACACACTCTATGTTCATATACTTGCCAAACACGTACAAACTAGTGGTATTAATTCTACGGTTTGTATTTACAATTTACTGCTGACAATAGTATATACGCGTGGAGGTCAAATAGCCTAATGAAAGCGGTATTAAAACGGAAACCCCATGGGAAAAGACCACTAGGCACCACCAAAACATAGACGGATAGACAAAGTAAAAAAGACTTTGGAAGAATTTGGAATACAAGATATGGAAGTAGTAGCTCAGGATAGAGACAGGTGGAAGCAAATTTGTGTTGCGGTTATGGGCCTCAATGGCCTTTGAAAACCGGAGAAGAACGAAAGAAAGAAAGAATAGTATATACACGAAATTTACAACTTAGTTTTAATTTTATAAAATGTTATGGCATTTTCACCGCCGTTTCCGGGTTGAAGGCGTTGCCGTTGTCCGCCTGCTGGTCCCTTCGTCGTCTCCGCCATCGATCACAGTGAAGACTAGGGTCACCTAGTACGTCCCGTTGTACCGTTTAAAGTTATACGGGACGCGTTTTGTCCCGTATTCATCCCCTTTTTCACCTTACTGTTAATTTATAACTTGACTAATATATCGGCAATCGTAGAATATACTTTGGCGATTCCCGGGTACAAATGTTGCAGTAGAACGGACTTTCTCTACTTACCTTAATGTATTGTGCACAAATTGAAAATAATCGTTTTTTTGGTTGAAACTATTAAATCAATTATCATTGTGGAACAACACATTTTTAAAACTATTCTTGTAATGAGTTTAATAATATTTTATTAAAAAAAAAATAAGTGACTCGATGCAATTGGTTCAGCACAAAAGTACACACAAATAGCAGAAGAAGACATATACCGGCTATCATCATCAAAATACATTTTTTTTTTTTTTTTTTGTATTTTTGTGTACATATAAGTATTGTATTTGTATTTCAAAACTATTATGCAGCACACATTTAATTTGTTTTTTTATATTATTATATTTAGTTAGGTAACTTAATTGTCCAGTATTTTTATTTTATTTTTACGGTCACCCTAGAACACATCTACTTGGTCAGTAGATATATATTATTGTATTTTATTCGTAAGTCTCAAGGAGAAACTTTTAAATAACTATACAATTTTTTGGTCAGGAAATGTATTTTTCAAAAACGACATTAAAATAATCGGTATTTTCCTTTTACGGATCTACGTTTTGGATCACCGGAAAAAAAAAGTTATAATCGCCTATCAAAATCCCATTCCTAGTCATTAGTAATAACTATATATACCCGTTAACCCATTGCCCAGGGGGTGGGATTGGGGTATGTTTGGTCTCGAAATAAACATTTTTAATGAAAATAGAAATTCTGTTGAATACCTACAGTTACGATAACATCGAGTACGAAAGAGAAGCTGATGCGGAATTGTCGGGGCTAAGCTACTACGGACTTTACGGGTTTTTATGTGCGCATACGGATTTATAATTTATATGAATATTACGCTACATTCTCCGCGAAACAGAAAAATGTGTCGTTATTTATTGTGATTTAAATGTACGCTATAAATGTACACGTATACCTCTGTCTACCCATCATAATTTATATACGTATATATGTACAGTATCCTCTATACGTGTAGTTTAAGCGTCTATTTGATATTTCTAACCGAACCGGAATCGTTTCGATTTTTCCATCGAATACCGGAACCAGAACAGTACCGGTAAATAATTTTCTCGAGAACCGGAACCGGTACCGATAAACTCAAAAGGTCCCGGTCCCTGGATCAATTAACGTCCCGAGTTCTCCTGTTATTACCACCGGGAACAGATAGTAATAACAGTCGCCGCGGTCACGTTACACAACGTCATCGTAACCCCCCCGAGGGTACCCGAGACTTACAACCCGAGGACCGTATAAATTATCCGCCCCGCGTACACCTACGTCCTATTTAATAAACGGGGTATAGGTACACTACCCCGTGTACGAAACGTTTATTATTACGAGTCGACAAAAACAAATGTTCCGTACGAATGTTATCCCATGTCCGTTGTTAAATTAAAAATTTTTCGATTCGTCGTTTTTGTTTCGCGTGTAATATATAAAACCGAGAACATCAATGGACGCACTGCAAATGCGCAGAGCATATTTTTATGGAATTTTCACTGGACGGCACTACGACTGAGGACCAATTGCCTACCGCGAGTATCTTTTTCAGTTTAGGACTTACTCAAAGACGTGTTCACACGCCGTTCCCCATGCTTCACTTGAAGCACTTTGAAGTATGCCTATGTACTTCAATAAACTTGTTAAACACGATATACTTGTCATCAATTGGTCTGGCTTGGTATTTTTCGTCCGGTAATGTTTATTTTTATTATCGACTACCCGATGACGATCGAATAGAAAAAAAAAAAAAAACTAATAAACATCGCGGATTAAACGTACAAACGTATCGAAATCAGCTTTCGGTCGAACAGAATCTGGTTTCGATTTACAACAAAAACATTATTCTCAAATCGTTTTCGATTATACTAATTCGATGGTACTGTTCGCCAAATTAAAACGACAGTGAATTTGGTGACGAAAACGGTTTTCGATTTGTATTCCACAAACTGGCCAGGACCGTGGCAAGGCCTTAAGGGTTCTGTGAATACGAGGCACATCCATCAACTACTCGGTGGCACTAATTTTTCACACGGTGGCACTTGGACAATATACTCTGCTGTATTATGCAGCGCTGTGTATAGTAGAGAAGAGTCGGTTGGCCATTCAAATAGCCCAAGTCGCATTTGTTCGATTCTTGCGGTTTTACCATAGAATATAGTATATAGAATCTATATAGCTGTTATATTCATCTATATTATAGATGATATAAGAACGGAATTGTATTATTATGTAGGCAAATAATGGCGGCAATTTTGATAAGGTCACTGAGATTTCGTACGCGTTATCATTGTTATTGAGATAGTTGTTTACTCGATTGTTTGTGTATATTTTTTTTTTTATATGATCGGTTTTGTGAACATTTATGAATTGATAATATTGATTATTAATCAACAATTGGCGGTTATTGAAGTTGAACGAAGAGAATAATAATTGTGTCCGAACGAATTAAATGAAATAACATTTGAATGCACGATGGTAACTATTAAGTGACGGTCCAAAGGACTGATAAGAGAACAGCTGTTTATAGAGTCACCGAGTAAATGGCCGAAGACAATGCGTCCTATACTAACCATGTTGAATGATCCATGTTACCGTTCCGATTTCATCTATGAGTATTCTCTAGTTGGTTTTATTTTCCTGTCAACACGATTTCGACCGGAAGAATCACACGATTGCAATCTGAAAAAAATACCGCGGGCCGCGTCCGAGTGATTATGTTTTTTTATTTTTTTTTTTTAAAAATCCTTAGTACTTTTTTTTTTTTTTATCAATAACGAAAAATAATCTTGTGTTCTCACTCCCCGGCATACCGCGGGCTACAACGGTATTATAGCCTCTGCCAGAGCCGTATTTAGGGGGGCACGGGTGGGCACGAGTGGACACATGCCCGTGGGCGGTATGTCTTAGGGGCGGCAAAATTGTTAAGCAATATTAGTTAAAAACGATTTAACGAAAAAAAATATGTTCCTCATCACCGTGCAGCTTAAAGGGCTACCTTGAAGGCCCAACGCTGCCATTATGAGATGGTTTCTAGACGGATTCGCTATCCTGGATAGCTCATATTTATTAACTGTTAGATTTTTATTTTTTTATTCAATTTCTTTTAAGAGAGGCTTTACAGTCTGTACCACTGAGGCACAACAAGTAAATGGGATACAGATAACAATAAACAAACAACTAAACCAAGTCGGACTAAATTATATAGACATATATACAGGACGAACTCGAGGAAAGCAGCCAATCGTTAGTGACACTTTTGCTTTTGATTAGATTTGTAATGTAAACCGCGGATATTAAATGTGCAAGCAAATATTCACGAATATTATGACGAAATAAGTGTAAATAATTGATAATTAGGGGGTGGTGGGGCCGGCATAAACGCAAGTCGACCGCGTAAAGTGTTTCGGGTTGCTCGTCTATTGTGCACACGCACGCACGCACGCACAAAAAAAAACACTTTTTACGCCCGAGAGGGAAAACGTAATAAAAACGAGCGGGGGCCGTGTCGTCGCCCGAAATACTAAAACACCAAAAAAAAAAAAAAAAAAATAAAAAATTACCCGCCGGGATACCGTGGTAAATGGGATCGGGCACCGGCGCGGTCGGACGGAATCTCGGTCCGGGCGGCAACCGCATTAATAATATTATAATTGTTAGACGCGCGCGAGAGAGATCACGACGACCGCCGCCGAGACGGACGGGATCCGACTTCCGTCGTCCGCTTTATGCCGCCGCCGCTCCCGCACGATAATAATAATAATAATTGTATATATTGTGAAAATAATGACTCGGCTATCCTAACCAGTACGTATTATAATATGTATGTAGATCATTACTATATATATATATAAAAAAAAAAAAAACTTTTGTATTATTAAAAGTCCGGTCGATAAAATATTGTATTGCGTAATGGATTGAGACCCGGTGTACGTCTAATATAATAATAATATATAATACGTATACACGCGCGCCTGTGCACGGGTACGGGTAGTAAATCAGTGCATCGTATTATAATAATAATAATACGAATACGAATACGAATAAATGCCGGCGGCGGCTACCGATCAAAAACGTCACACAATTAAAAAAAAAAAAAAAAAAATATATATAAAAATTCAGTAAAGAGATGCCCGCGCCCGGTATAATATTGTTGTGATGTCGAATCAATCAATACCCACGATATATTTATGTGCGGCCGCAACCAATATAATATATCAATTGGAAACGATGACTGATCAGATTCGGAACGGTAGCGGCCTTGTACGTATATATATATATATATAAATATTATTATTACAGTTAAATCCCGATTTGAAAAAAAAAAAAAAACGCGTACGGTCGTCATGAAAAATGTCCACGGGCATTAATTATTATTATTAATGTTAATAATAATTTTCCGGTGTACGCGATACGCGTTTGTCTACGCTCTCGGGCGCGCCCCGGCGATAATTGTTGAGCGCCAGTTTTCGGTTCGGCCGTAACGAGGCTCGTCCCGATCACAGCCCAGGTCGCATTTTTTTTTTTCGGGGTTTTTTGCCGGTGTTCGGCCTTAAACGGCGGACGTTCGGGTACCGCTGGGTGTATTATCGGCAATTACACCGCGTTTCCTACGACCATCATTTTCCACTTATCAAAAACGTAGCCAACCGACACTACAATCGAATTTCACTACCGCCACCTCCGACATGCCCACCCTATCGTTAAAATAAACCTCTCCTATCGTTCACCACCCGGCAATCCTCCGCGAAGGCTTAAACGTCAGTGGCCGAGTGACATTCTCACGCTGTAGTTATCAAATTTACCCCGTAATGTATAAATAAAATCACGCCGAACCGTTCAACAATGGATCTTCGATTCACGTCCATCTTTACCTTCTAAGAGGTCTATACACCACCCATCTTCTTATCGTAAATATTAGTTACAGATTGTTGATTTGTCAATATAAAAAATACCACGTTTCGTTAAATTTACGGATTTATCGGATAACGTTCTGGGCATTTCGCAAAAAACGGATTTTCCGTTCAAAAAAATAGTCGTCTTCGTTATGAATTTTCCAGAATGGCTATAAGTTTACTGCAGTGTGTTCTTTTAAGAGTCGGGCGTCGGTCATAAATGTCCAATTTAGTCGTGCATGTGACCGGATTAAAAAAAAAAAAAAAAATGTTCTTTTAATCATTTTAAAGATAACCTGACTAATTTTAATTAGCTTATTTTCAAATTATCAATGGAGGATCGCAGAAGCGTGTGCTAAATACAATTTTTTTGAAAATGCTTTAATAATTACCAAATCCCGGAAATACTCGGATACCGTTAGTTTTCCAATACCGGTAATTGCCGGTAAACCGGAAATACCGCCAACCATAATTCTACGGGTTTTTTTTTTGTTTTTTTTTTAACTCTAAATACAACTTATTGTATAAAATTGTTGAACATTTTTACAAAAGTTTTATGTCTACGTAAAACCGAAAAAATTAAGTCGTAAACTTAAAATACAACTACGAATAATACAAAAAAAACGCCAGAATATTTAAACAAACTAACACCGCGTCTATACAAAGTGTCAATATACGTAAGTAGACACTCGGCGATTTTTATACGATTATATTTTTTCACTGAATTACAACAGAAAGTAGAAAAAAAAAAACGTCCTCTCCGATGAACTGGACATAAATTGCTAGGTTAGGTTAGGTTATTCGATTGTTTTGCAAATAACTTTATAATGTCATCAAAGTTCGTATCCTACGGTAAGTGCAGATTCAATAGTGAGAATCGCTAACCTATTAAGACGATCATGAGTCACCCTCGACCTCAAATAAGATTTAACATTGTTCAGTGCTGAAAATGATCTATCGACTGAACAATTGGAGGTTGGGCAGCAGAGATACATTTTTAATGCTCCTTAATCCTTGTAGTTTTTCTGTCCCGATAATTTTGCAAGTATCTATTATAGTTTTAGGTATTCTGTTTTCATTCAAACTCATTAAGTGACTTCTGAATTGTATACCACTCGTTAAAAAAAATAATGTGGAAAGATCATTTTCATCAGTGGCTATAATCAATTATCGCACGGGCACATGCACGTGAGAATGGGTAGAAGAGAGAGATTTATAATTGCAAGCCACACGCATATTGGTACCGAAAGTCATTACTACCAACTTTGGTATAACACATGGCAGGCTATCTGTTATCAATTTGGTCGTGATAACAATGATATAAAATAACTATTTTTACAACGTTTTAAGATTCTGACGACCTTTCAAAATTTAGCGTCCGGGGTTATTGTCCCTCTTGCCCCCTACCCAAAAAAAAATTAAAAAAAAAATACGTCCCTGACCACGGACACCGAAGTAATGATAATAAAATCAAAAGAGTAATTTATTTCTACGATTCCCGGCGCGCCTCCGTGGTGTTTACCGATCGGTGGCCGAAAAGCGGGCGTTGTATTTATTTTTTTTTTTTTAAATTTATTTACCTCTTTGCAATAATTCTTTTTTTTTATTTTCCTTTCTTTTTTTTTTAAAAAAAAATTTCTTTTTTTATTTTATAACGTCAGTTTACGGTGCCCACACGTCCAGACGTTCAGGATCAGCGCCTATATTATAATATTAGCGACATAAATCGTGCGCGTAATGTCCGCGAAACGGATTTTTTTTTTTATTTTTTTCAATTGGCAAACGATTATAATATAGTTTATTTATTTATTTATTTTTTTGTAAACAATCGTATTTCATATATGCCGCCCCGTCATGGACATTCGACAATAATTATTATTATCCCGATAATATACGCGACGTGCGTATATATTATATTATATTACCCGCGATAAGCCGATAATATTATATATTTATACAATAAATATTATTCCAGATACCAGTTTTTTTTTTTGCGACCGTTTTACATATCATTATTATTATTACTTGTATTTTGCGTATGTACGTGCCGCGACCGACGCGTATTTAAGTTGGCGATTTAAAACATATATATATATATTTTTTTTTATTATTATTTTCAATAAGATCACACGCGGTACTTAAAACCCGTACGGCATACACGCGTTATACACCGTGATTTATACAGGGCTATTTATTATTATCGCCACCCGGGGGGGACCGGTGGTGTTTTACGTAAATCCGATTGCCGTTGTGGAATTGTTCGTGGCACGGGTCTCCAACCCGCGGCACGCGTGATGGTCCGCGATAAAAAAAATTTACTTGCACGGGTCACCGTCGCCGCGGTATACGGTAAAGAAGATTACTTGCAATCACCATTGTCGACTATTCCGTATATTGTAATAATACCTTCGATTTTCGTGGTCAATAATAATTTATCGAATGCGAAATAGTACCGTCGTCATAACAACTGCACATTTTTTTATATATATATATATATACAGTAGAACTCCAATTATCCGGACTTATTAATGTCAAAGGTGGTCCGGATAAGCAAATATCCGGATGATTGACATATGATATATCAAAAGTTATATACACACGTAACCATAAACAAATATGTAATTTTATTAGATATTCAACTGAAACAAAATAAGCTTTAATTAAAGTACATACGTGACATAATTTAAAACCAAAAAAAAAAGCTGACTTGGCACATAATTTATTTTATTTTGAAAAATGATGATATTTTAGTTTGCTTCATAGTTGACTTTCTCTTTAGAGCAGCTAGGTCTCTCAATCTTCTTAATTGCAACAATTGAGTGGTGTTTGATTCTTCTTGTCTCTCAAACCATTTAAACGCCAAATCCAATGCATCAAAAGCTTCAGAATGAGACGGCCCATTTTCACCTTCAGTCAAATCGTCAGTTTCATTTTCCTCTTCTTCAGTTTCATCTTCTTCAAATAAGTTACGAACTATTTCATCATCCGAAAGTATTTGATATCCAGGATCATTTGTATCCATAAGCAACCACTCACTTATATTCTCTTCATCACAATCGCTAAATACGTGAACTTGACTTTTCTTTATCTAATCTAAAAACGATTATGAAACACGTGTATGAATAACGGCACGTGCCGTATTTTTCTCGTCCGGATGATTGGCGTTCGGATAATTGGAGTTCTACTGTATATATATATAAAAAAAAAAAAAAAATACCCCGAAACCGAATTATGGTTTATTTATCTAATACATTGAATACGGCCAAGGTGTTTTAAAACCCTAAACACTCCCCCGTCCCCTGGATAATGCGCCTTCTGGTGTCTGTGTGTATGCACAAAATATCGCTCTTCGTGCAATTGTAGCGGCATATCGGTTCGATAGAAACGCAGACGTCGTACACAACAGCGGTCTGAAGATATCGTCCGTCCGGGACGAAATTAAAAAAAAAAAAAAAAAATAATTGCTAACAAACATACGATTAGACCAGGAGCTGCACGCCAACGTAACCGCTAAACAGCTTCTCGACACCTCGCAAGAAGACACTAGGCGTCTCGGACGTTTGAAGCCGTACGGTTTAGGGTGAGTGACTTTGGCCAAGGGTCGGGACTACCTCACAGTGTTGGTACGACCCCGAACGTATTCGTACGTATTTACTACTCTTGTATTATTTAATATTTTTTACGCCCGTTATGCACTGTATTTCTAAAGACCTTATTGGCCGTCTAAAATAAGAAACGCCTATGGCATTTATTGAACAAATGCGTATACACAAATTTAAATTACAGGTCGGGGGTTCGTGAATACATTTTTTTTTTTTTTTTTTTTATAAAATTCTTATTATTTTTCCGACCCCGTCTCGTGTCTATACATTTACGTATTATATTGACGATCGGCTTGAGGGCGCGAAACGTTGGCGGCGGGCGAAATGACGACCCGACGACGATAATAATAATAATAATAATAATAATAAAAATCCTACGCTTATAATTACGTGCGTGTTTTTTTTTTTTTTTTTTTTGTAAAACGATGCGCTCCATCCGAAGTACCGTCACAACACTGGCCATAATAACAATAATAATATTATTATTACGCGTGTTCGCGACGCGTGAAAAAATATCATATTTCGTTCGGGTCCAGAAAAGAACACGCTAATGCACTTAAATTTTATCACCGGATTTTTATGCCCGTTTGGACCAGATAACGCGCACATCTTATAATATAATATATATATTTATACTTAGGTGTATATATATATAGGTATATAGTAACCGGATTGTGTTGGTCCCGGGGAGGGGGGAGCATTGTTATGTATCCGAGTAAAAGTATTTAAAAAAATAAAACAGTGTCGGATTTAGAATTTCCGATGACCGGGACAAAAGAAGAAAAAGAAAAAAAAAAATTTGCCTATTATTGTGTGACCGGGAAATTCAATTGTAATCAGTAAACAAGCCGACGGTTGTGATTATATTTTATAGATTGCAATTTAATACTATTGAAATTTATCAGGGGTTTTTTTTTTTTATATAATTTGTATTCCTAACTATATTAAAAGGAGGTAACCTACCCCACTGACAATATTCAAAACGCGATTTTAACGAAATTTTAGAAATAATCTTATCTTATCGGCTCAACAATATTCATGTTCGCGAGTATTTAATATAATGAACAAAATACCCATCGAAGTGATTTTGGAACTTTTACATTGACATATTGATTTTCAATTTACCACATGAATGAGATATTAGACATTAAAAAGTTGTTGGTATTATTTACAATTAAAAACAGTCATAACTTTTTTTATTATACATAAATTATTATTTAATCAAATTGATATGTCATTCAGACCCGACTCTATCGTATGTTTAAAAAACCATTATTAGCCTTGAACCGCGAGTACTTTAAACTATGTTTAAAACAAAAATCGGACAAATATTGTTGGACCTAGGGGATGGGCACACCAAAGTGGAAAGGAAAAACTATTTTTCGTATTCGTCATATTTTTACTTTTTATTATTATCATAATACTTTTTTGGTTATTAATCGGCTACAAGTCTCCCGAATCGAGCCACGGCTGATCGAAAGGTTATCATACCGGTCAATACTCAATAGTGAATTACACAATATTCGAACGCGGGTATAACAAGGTTTTAGTTAAAAATTAAAAGTATAAATAAATCCGGAAAAATCCGCGTGGGCCCTGAACAAATACACACAATGTCCTTGAGTAAGAACGGACCTGTATTATAAATACTTTTTCGGTATTTTAAATAGTACTTGAACGGTAATTACTCGGTTATTATCGTACTTTAAATACATTTACCAAAATGTACATATTTGTACGTATTTGTAACGATATAAATGTGTCATAGTCGTTAAAGAAACCCCCCCTCCTCTCCCGTAATAATCGTTTGCGACTCGAAAATGTTCAAATTCACTTCAGATAAATGATCTAGAACGATCAAGATTATGTCGTTCGATTGTATAACACGTAGGTATTATGTATATGTATAATATTTGTGATGGTAAAATCCGGATTTGCCAGTGTTCGTGAATCCGGATTTTTATCCGAATCCAAATATCGGTTTTTATATTTTTTAATTAATTTCCCATAAGACGATTATATTATTATAAAATATTGTTAATAACATTAAATGTGTAAAACGTTAATTACGTTTTTACAATTCAAAAACTATCACAAATTGACATTTATTTAAAAAAAATCATTTATATTACACTCGGATTATTCATATAATATATTGCGATCTGATCCGACAAACGTTGTTTTTACTCATACGAATTTTATAATGTAAAACAATTTTATCTAAGGACCTGATTCTAAAATATAAAAAAATTGAAATCTGTAACGGTCAAACACAAATATTTGATTGTAAAATTGGAAAAACAAAATTTCAATATCCGAAAATCCGAACTAATCGGATATTTTGGATAGTCCGGATCTATGTTACATCTTTAATATTTATGTAGCCCCTTTCAAAGTCCAAAGTGATTTTTCGAAAGTAAAACGCCTATGTGCAATAGAAATTTATATAAACGGCGGACAATAATATTTCCGGGCAGTGGCGTAACCAACGGGACCATGCCCCACCTTCCCGCTACAATAAATGTTTTTTTTTTTTTTTTAAATATTTTTTATCATAGTCGTTTCGTGTTTATGTTGCTTTACGGTGTTCTTTTCGTATTTTATTGACCAATACAGTGGCGTAATTGTGAGGTGGTGATCAATGGGAGAGCCACTTTGCCTCCCCGACATTTTGCGAGGGGCAAAAGTATCAAGTTAACACCCCCCCCCTCCCTCATCCAAAGGTATGACACTAGTACAAATCTGTGAATCTTCTAAAATAAAGAAAAAATGCAATTACAATTTATATTCATAAGATGGCAATCATTTTTTCATCAAGTTAATGTTCACAAAAGTCAATAAATATTTCACGTTTCTCCCGTTTTCTAATATATGGACTACGAAAAAACAAGATACCGAAAATGACGTGTTCTTAAGTTTATTTTTTAAGTTTCGTTTAATTAGGTTTCAATGATCGTGTTGTACACGCAGAATATAAATTTATATTTACACCCGACGCCCGTGGTTTCGATTTTCGGCGAATGAATTATGTTGCACCCCGCCGGCCGGACTCCTAGGTTTTTCACGCTGTTACGGCGCTGGCAGTGTCAGCTGTACTAGCTGAAATATAATTTTTTTTTAAAAATATGTCGGTGGGGTATTGTTTTATTTTTTATTTCCCCCCCCCCTCCCGGTGCTTTTCTCGTCCGTTTCCCAGGCGTAACCCCGTACTTGCGGGCCGAGCGTATTGCACCTGGCCGCCGACGGACATTTTTCGCGGGCGCGCGCGTTTCAAACGGCCGGACCACCCGCGCGTATTACGCGGCGTAAAATACTCGCGTCGGACCCGAGCAGACGTTTTACATAATATCTCGCCGTGATCGCGGGCACGGACGGACGAAAAATCCCGCCTAAGCGTACACAATAACAATAATAATATAATATATATATATATATATATATATGTATAAATAATAAGAAAAAAATGAAAAAAAAAAAAAAAAAGAAATAAACCGGGCGAAGAGTCGCGTGGGCATACCGCCGCGGCGAATAAAATGGTAGAGGAGGGAAAAAAAAAAAATAATAATAATAAAAAAAATTCCTCGTCCGTCGGCTAAACCGTCGCCGGTATATATAAAAAAAAAAAAAAAAAAAAATATTATATACCTATAATAATAAGTATAAATAAATAAATATATATATATATATATATATATATATATATATATATATATATATTTATAATATGTGTGTAAGGCGGAGAACGGGAACAACAATGAAATAATAAAACGCGCGGCGTGTTCGAGTTCCCACAGATCGCGGCGTATATACCCCCGTGTGTATAATCGTCGTCCGCAGTCTTCGCCGGTCGCCTCTCCGATTTCCAATCCACCTCGATCGTCTTTACCTATATTATTTTTTTTTTCTGCTCCTTCTCCCTCTCTCTCTCTCTCTCTCTCTCTCCGACCGGCCCCGCAATAATTTATTGACAGTATAAATCATCACCGCCGGCCCGCCGCGCTCGTATACGATATAATACGCGCGCGCGCGCCTTATATCCATCTGGTCGCTAAGTATTTTTTTATAGGCATATATAATACGAAACGCCGGCGTATCCTGCTCCGCCGTCTCTGCCGGCCAATACTATGCCGAAGAAACACGCAGTCCGACCACGGTTCGATTGATTTCGGGCTTTTAGAGAGTATAGAAAAACAAACAAAAAATTTCAAAACAAACGTTGAATTCTAAACGGCATACTTGAGCCGTTATATCCCCGGGAACAATGGACAAAAAAAAAAAAACTCGTCGAAGCGTCCTCCGGAATATTGTTCTCGTTTAATTTCGTACAACTTATATACTCTAAAATCAAAATTAACCTAGTCCCGTGACGATTTTTTAAGAATATCTCTCTCTCTCTCTCTCTCTCTCTCTTGTACGTAATACAAATATTCTGCTATGGAACGTTTATTCGTCTGTAACCATGGTAACACGGCGGCTAGAGCCGGGATACGTAGCGTACGACAAACGAAAACTTGACGAATAAAAACATAACGTAAGTTCGTACGTCTAAATCAAGTATAAAATAACGATATATTGGTAAAAATTACTGTATGCGTATATATCTGTATACAGTACTGTATACTATAGCTAGGATTGTACCCAGTGGTGCATTTATTTAGGCGTTATGCGCCCCGGGACAACATTTTACCACCCCCGCCCTAGAAAAATAGTGTTACACTTTTATCTATACAGGATAATGGGGGGAAAAAACTGTCACCTAAGCAATAATAATTGTTACATCTCGAATTCTACGACTCAAAATCGTATGCTATTACAAAAAATCAGTAAATAAACTTGATAGCTACATTATGCACACACTCAAACCGAAAAGTCGTCCTTAAGAGGCACTGGACAATAAATTTGCCCTCTATATACTACATTCTTGACTTCCACTTTAACGGTATAATATTTTTTTAAATTCAATTAATTTTTAATAGTGGACCGAGCGGGATACTCATTTTCCCAGTGAGTATATCAGTTTTATATTTACGGTATTTAGTTTCAATTTGCTGATAATATGCCACGCCGCCCAATAGACCCGTATAGGCGATACGAAAACAGTTTACAATCTATATTTCTGTCAGTGGAAATAGTAAATTATTTTTACGGTCATTTGTAATCGATTTACTACACGGTGCCCTGTAGTATTTTCATAAAAAAAAAAAAAAAAAAAAAAAACAATTTCATTTGTCCCGCTCCTAAAATTTGTCGCCGGGGCACATGCTCCAGTCGCTCTCCACTAACTACGGCCACTGGTTGTAGTGCCGCAACTAGCGGGGCGATCGGAGGTGCCCACACCGTCAAGGAGCCTCCGCTAGGAATAAAATTCATAGTAATCTAAAGAGTACGTTTAAGAGTTAACAACAAAAGCCAACAAGTAAATTAAAAATAACGTACATTTTCATTAGCTGTACATATTGTACTTACTATAGTAAGACGATTTTGCCTGGCCGTGGGGTAGGTGGAGTAGGACAATTATGATGCTTTTACGCTTACGAATTACGTTTTTGAAACTTGATATTATTTCTACCGATAAAAATACAGTGTTCATAGATTCGGTACAAGGTTAGGTTAGGTGTGGTGTCTAGACACTAAAAACACGGTGCCCCGTGGCGGATACCGCTGTACAATGAATGGTACGAGGGGCCCCGTAAAATTGTTCGCGCCGGTCTGGCTGTCAGCAGACCGAATTGCGGCCGGTGACCCGGGCCGGGCACGGACGAAACCCCGGTGAAAATCGCCCGGGTCGGCGGTAACAAAAAAAATAAAAAATAAAACCGTACGGAAAATCGGGCCACGGCTCGTGGAAGTCGTGCGTAAATCGTACAAGACGGACGAGACGTCGCGTGGCGGGTAATGCCCGCGTTCTTCTGTATAGGCGGAGGACGTGTATAATGTTTGCGCGCGCGCGCGCGATATCTATTGTACGACACCGGCCCGTTTCCGATTTCCCACCGGCGGAGACGACGACGACGACGACGACGACGACGACGTCCGCGCGATTTATTATGTTACGGACGACCGCGGCGGATACGTCTCCGGAAGGAGGGCGCGTAGCGTGCGGCATTTGTTCGTGTCCGCGCAGCCGCGGAGTATCCGGGAAAACCCGGTGTTCGCCGCAGAAGACGGTCCACGGCCCGCCCGTCACGCCGCGCCGCGATTTCCGCGACAGATAAATCGCGTCCGTTTATACCGGGACGGACTCGGATTACGTATTATTATTATTATTATTATTATTATTATTGCTATTGCTATTGTATACGATATACGATTTTCCGATACGGCGGGCACGTCGATTTACGAACGCGATCCATCGATCGGATATCATACGGGCACGCGTATAAATCATACACGCGGTATAAAATTATTCTTGTGCGCCTACACGTTATCTCGTCGCGATTGGCGTAGACGCGCGCGACCCCCGGTGCGTGAATTATCACAATAAAACTCGACCGTAAAAATAATAATACGAAAACACTTTAGTTGCCTAACTAAATGCGATAATATAAAAACAAACAAACAAATTAAATGTACGCTGCGTAATAGTTTTAAAATACAAATAATAAAATATTAATGTGCGCACGAATAAACAAAATCGAATTTTATTTCCATGATGATGGCTGGTAAATATATTCTTCTGTTTTTTTTTTTTTTTTTTTGTGTACTTTTATTGGCTGACGTCACTAAATCTCGTTCGGGAGAGGAAACCTGTTGCCAGGCAGACAAAATTGACACGCGATGCTGGTTTCCCGGTACTTTTTTTTTTTCCCCCGATTTTCGGATGGCAATTCAGGTTTATTATTTAAATTGTATACGATTCATAGTTGTATTTTTTTCGATATGTAACTATGACAAAGCATAATAATAGCTCAGGATAGAGTGACCATAAAAATAAAACGAAAATACAGAACAATTAAATTAACTAACTAAACATAATAACATAAAAAAAAAACAAATTAAATGAGTGCTCGTACATAATAGTTTTGAAATACAAATAAAATACTAATATGTACACAAAAATACAAAAAAAAAATAATGTATTTTGATGATGATGGCCGGTATTTCTTCTGCTATTTGTGTGTATTTTTATGCTGAACTAATTGTATCGAGTCACTTATTTCATTTTAATAAAATATTATAAAATGCATTACAAAAATAATTTTTAAAATGTGTTGTTCCTCAATGATAATTTATTTGATAGTTTCAACCAAAAAAAAAAAAAAAAAAACAATTATTTTCGTCTGTGCACAATACATTAATGGTCCGTTCTACATTTGTACCCGGGCATTGCCAAAGAATATTCTACGATTGCTGATAAATTAGTCGAGTTATAAATTAACAGTAACGTGAAAACGGGATTAATACGGGACAGACTTGTCCGTTATTTTCCCGTGGGTCTGTGTAATAGCGCGACTTTTCGGCTTTGGGGTTATGTTTAAAAATCGTTATATTACAATTGATTAAAATGCGAATAATAATTATTATAATTATATGTGTGTAAAACATCAAAAAAAAAAAAAAAAAAATGTTAATTAAATTTCACGACATATTCTAAATGTTGTGAATGAGAACCGTCGAATTTGGTTAGTTATTAATTTTTAACACGAATTAAAAAATTAAAAAATTTGTACACTATACGAACAGTACAAAAGTTCCGTATGTTTTCGATTGTACAACATTTTTTTTCTCGGATATTATTAGTACACAAATGTGAAAAATCCAATTTTGTTTTTTTTTCTATCAATAAGACATAACCGGACACGGAGAATGAAACCGATATTGTGTTTTAATCGCCGTGCATTCGCAGAACTTGTGTTCGCCTCCTATGGGTATATCGTACATAGTCACGAAGTAAACTAAAACGCGTTTGAAACGTAATCTTCACGGGCCGTATTAACAGTTTGCCTTTGGACGTTTGCAACGTCAAGACGTGTACAGTGTGAAATTGAATGACCCGTTTGAGTTTTCTGCATTATTATCATTGGGCGCGACAAAATGATTAGGATTGCACGTCTTACGCTCGTCATTTACGCACATTGACGTCCGTCCATAATACGCGTCTGCAAACTGTTAAATGCGTTTCAAAACCGATAAAGCATACCTACCGTACGTAGCATGATATTATTTTTAATAGCGAGTCGAAAGCGCGTCTCAAAGATGTTATTAAACGCGAATTAATAGTTACGATAAATCGTATGCGCGCGCATGACAATATAAAATACAGACGAAGTTTATGCAAGATTACTTATTGATTCTTAATGAATCGGATGACGTGTGTAATAGGCACCGTGTTGGACTTTCTATGTCTCAGACCTGAGAGATTATTGTATCAAGTCGAGCCTGAGATATGATAATTTATGTCCATTGTTTTTGAGGACCGATCGAGGAGTGAATTTTTGGTTTCCCTCCAGTGTGAGTAAACAAAAAAAACAAAATTAAATACAAGTTATTTTGGGTTAGCACAGATAAAATAAACCCGCGACTTGCACTTTAATTTTAAATTTATCGATATTTTCAATATTTTTTTCCGATTTTCACCGGTAGTATAACTTTATGAAATTCCTAACGGTTCCTCCCCTATCTATTTTCAAAATTCCTATCGCTCGGCTAGATCAATCGATATGATAAATGTAAAATACGTCTAAATATGAAATCGCAGTCACGATTACGCATGTTAATGTCCATTCAGAATCAATATAATCGATTGCTGTAGCTGACAAAAAAAAAAAAATTCCTCTTTGGGGATCTATTATTGGCGGGAAACCATTCAGAAGCAAGAGATTAATGATTTTTTTTATAGCAATATTCTTCAACGCACTTCACAGGGCGTATTTTCCCATGTCTTGGGAATATTCCTTAAAAAAAAAAAAAAAAAAACAGTTAATTTGTCTACGAATACGGTAGCTAAGGAACCTATATGTTTTATAAAACAATTAAGGAATAATTTAAAATCTAATTTTTACACGTATTGCATTTTGTACGAAATATGTTTTTGTAATCGCCAAAAAGCCGTCCTTCGAATAATTGACGACGGGGCTATAAGTTTTTATACCGAGTGTTATGTAAACACGTCTATGAGAAATATGTATATAAATGTATTTTTTAGCCATTAAATTCCCAAACGCCGGGGAATATTCCGGGTTATTTTCATGGGAAAATATTCCCGGGAATTCGTACATCACCGCGATGGCGAGGAGGCCTCGGACAAAACGTCTCCGGTGATCTCAATCCGATTTCCATTATGGTCCGGCGCCTATCGTGCGATTTCCGTACCGCGAGCTGCCCGGAAGACATCCCGTCCCGGTCCTCGCTTATTATTTATCATTACGGATGTCGGCTATTTAACGAAACGGAACAAATCGCCGCCTGTGTGTATACATCCGCGACGAAGATTATCGAATTATTAATACGTATAAATGTATACCTACAAGCTCGTCGTCGTGTACGGTTTTTTTTTTACGATACTGTATAAAATTATTATTTAAACCGTTAAGGCGAAGTTCGATATTACAAAATATGCGAGACGCGCCGTATAATAAAATACGTGCGCATTGGTATATTGTATAATTTATTACGTTTGCGTATATTAGTCGAGTGTTTATTATTATTATTTTTTTTTTTTTTTTTTTATATATATAATATAATAATATGTTTTTAGTGTGTACGCATAAAAAAGCGGATTTCGCATATAAACGATCGATAACAAAGTTCCAATCGCGTCAATATAGGTGTATACCGTATAATAATACGTATATACGTGGTTTTTTTTTCTTCTTCTTTTTTTCCAATATTATTATTTCGCCTCGCCAGACATTTTTTTATTTATTTTTTTTGTCTTTTACGGATCATTGGCGTAGGTTATTACTACACACACACACACACACACACACACACACACACGTGCGTACGTTGACGTCTGTCGTACAACCGTTTATAAGTATAATATGTAAGTTTATGCGAATGTCGCGGCGTCCGGTGAATTTGTCGGTTTTAATAACGTTCACCCGTCCCGCAGCGTAACATCGTATCGCTGAAAAACCCGCGAATGACCGAGCGCGACATCGGTAAACAACGACGATTATAATAATTATATACTTGGACGCGGACCAGAATCAATAAAAATAAAATGTCTCGCGGTTATTAATCGAACGGTATTGTATAATATATATATATATATATATATAAGTATATACGCGCGGTGTTGAGAAAAAAAAAAAAAAATTTACACATTTACACCCGCGACGGGTTTTGAACGACGCTCGTGTGCAAGGGACTTGCATTTATATCGTTTAGACGTGCGTGTAAAAACATAATGCAACATTTTTATTAAACGCATTACAATAGAGACGTCGTCGCTGGGTGTAGGTGCATTTTTACCGTTATTGATGATTATTATTATTATTATTATTACATTCAAGTGTTTATTTATCGATTTATAATTATTTTTTTTTTTATTTTTTTACACCGGCGTGCCAGTGTTGTTGGGCAAATTAAAACGTTTCATTTCGTGTTTCATAAAATGTAATATTATTTTAACTTTTCTTTGTGACTTTAACATATCGAATTATAATCGAAAATTACCGTTATTTCTTAATTCTCAAACCCCCTTGACCCATGCGAAGGGATTGAGTAATCGATATTTTTCATTTCCTATATAGAACAATATAAAAAATTACTGTAAACGAAAAATAATATCTCTCTCTCTCTCTTTCTCTCTATATATATATATATAAAGATAAAAAAATAATACATATTTAAATCATCTCAGAAGATATATCTATAAAAAGATATAATTTTTTTTTTTATTTTAAATACTGTCATTATATTATCGAGAACGTAATTACAGCACGGAGGTGATAAAATTTAAACGGTTAAAATAATCACGTACGGCGTGTACAACCTCTATAGAGGCTACTGACGTTGAATTTTTACCATAACATGAAACTTATACAGCTATGTAATAATATTTTAGGTATTTTTTTAACTTAGATAGATATTAAAATTTAATCTAGATAATTTTCAATTGGTTTTTTTCTTTCCACTTAAATACCGTTAGTAAATGCATAACAAGACGGATGTGCGGCCTACAAGGGTAATCGTCCCACCGCCACCCCAGAAATACGCCACTGGTGCATCGGCCGCATCTTAGGGTCGTATTGTCTGGCAGAGGTGTACAATTTTGAGTTTTCACTGACCCGTGAGTGTGTACGAAAAAAAAAAAAAAAAAAAAATGTTAAATTTAATTTTGCTCTTTTAGACCTTTAAATCGTTTTATGCGTGCGTACAGGGATGGGCAATTTATAGTAATAACTGGATACGAATAACACTAATTTTATGTAACTGGTTACAAGTTACCGGTTAATATATATAAATATTCTAAAAAACTAGTTACAAGTAATAGATGCATAATATAACAAAGTTACATTACAATTTACAAGTAATATTAATATATATATATATGTATTAAAAAAATAAAAAATTAGTAATCGATCTCCTCAGGCCGTAGACCTTATATTATTTTCTGATTAACTTATGACTAGATATGTATACGTCTCACCAATCCGACGGACTGGACCGCTTGTTGTTTAAACGGTTTGATTTAATTTCGGAATATTAAAAAAAAAAAAAAAAAAAAAAAAAAACACTATACGATTTATTTGATATTTAAAGTCTGTACGTACAATTTTTTTTCTCGAAAAATAAACATTATTACAAGTTTAGATCGACTTTAATTTAATTGATTTTATTTTTGAATTTCAATAATTTTTATAATGGTTTCTTCGTAGTAACAGAAAATTAAATATCGTCTTTTAAAGATAATCAGTTAAAGTGTGTACACCTATACCTACGTCAGTAATAATCTTTTTCTTTATGCTATATATATATTTTTAAAATGAGTACTTGAAATACGAGGAGAAATGTCTCTATTTCAGATTTGGCATCCGATTGCCATCTGCAGAAGTAAGCCCGAATTTTGTTACGTTCGGGGTATGTAAATTTCGAGACAACGTTTCGTCGGTTATTACGAATGTTTTAGAATTTTTTTTCTCCAAAATATCAATAAACGATGTTCAATTTCTCTAGTTTTTCGATTGATGGATAAATTTTGGGTACTTTTTACCGTAAATCGTCACCATTATATGGATTTTACAATAAATATTTGAATTACGGTTGATAATTCAAACATTAAAAAAAATAATAAAAAAAACATCACTTGTCGTATAATATTACGTCCGTTTTACCGAGAGGGAATGAGAATGAGAGAGAGAGTGAGAGAGAAAATAATTAATTAATCTCAAACAAGAAGAACCGGAGACGCGCGACGTCGGAGAAGGCGTGCGATTATATTTTTTTTTAAATAATAACCTATACGATTTATTTGCTGGTTTTTAATGATTTTCCGTAACCGCGTTTGCACGCGCGGCTCAATATTATTTCCGATATCCATAACGATTTATACTCGGCTGTACTGTCTATCCGGTGTGCGTTGGTTTATAATTCGAGATGATAAAATTGACCATTTTATAGCTATTTTCAACCGGTTGAATGGCATGCCCAATGACCGCGTACGATTATCGGAGGCGCATTGTTCTAATATTATTACAACGGCCGGTAGTTTTGCGGGATTTGCACGGAAATCCGAGACGGAAATGCGAGATTATAATATATAATAATAATAATAATAATATTATTATTATATTATATTTTCCGCGTCGACGACAGCGCGAGTAATAATATTATTATTGTCGTTACTACTATCCGAGAGTCGTCGTATATGAAAACCGTTCCTTTGGCTTGTGGTTTCGCCACGGCGGGAGGGAAAGCAAAAAAAAATATAAAAAAAATAAAAAAAAACCCCCCGTAAACCACGTGAACGTATTATAATATCGTACGCGTGTATACGTCGACCGTAATATTATAAAATAATATAATACGCTCGTATATATTATACGCGAGCGCGAGCGTTTGCAATACGCGATACGGGGCCGGGGAGAACGGGGTCGCGATTTTTTTTTTCTTCTAAACATTTTTTTTTTTTTTTTTTCCTTCTTTTTCCGTCTTCTTTTCGTTCCTTAGCGCCTAATAAATCGGACGGCGGCCCGTTGATTTTCGCCCGAGATAAGTTATGAATAATTGCATTCCGGCCGTACCCGCAGACTGGCTCGTCGTATAATACCATAATACTCGGGCGTGTATCGTCGCGGAAAGGCGTCGTCCGACTCGGGCCCGCAGTCTCGTTCTGCGATTTTTATTTTTTTTTTTTTTTTTTTTTGTACAGCTATATACTTCCAAACGTCTCACGGTATACCTGTATTATGATATATGTACATTTATACATATATATATATATATATATATATATACGTATATATATGCACGTCAAACGGACAGTAGGAAACACTCCCGGGATCAACGTTATAGGTTTGTCCGGATGAAATATTACGTAAAATCTCCCGGGTCGTTAAAAAATTAATAAAATTTAATAAAAAAAAATACCATTGTCCGGCGTATAATAATTTTACACACGAATGACGGTGAACTTTTATTCGAATGCGTTTGACGTTAGTGATTATTATTATTATTTTTTTTTTTTTTTATTATTAGATTCTGACCCGAGCGGGGGCTCTTGCGGTTTTACAACGATGTTTATTTTTGTATTATTCTGTAAACGCTCTGTCTGCCGGAGGAACACTTCGTCCGACCTATATACATCCATTTACAGTTTCCGGTAGCGAATTTTGTCTAGTCGGTACTTTAAAAGAGGTCATTTTTCGATAAACCTATTAGTTTTTTCAACGCGGCCGAAACTACTGAAATACAACGAAAAAAAAAAAAGGTAAAATTACGATTCCGTCAAACTCGAGTTGTATTATTTCTCTTTTATTTATAGTGATTTCCGGGTTACCGTGGCAATAATAAAAAAAACACGACTATTACTACTTCGCTTGAAAATCGTTTTCCTTTGCAAATTATTGTTCCAATACAGATAAAAATTGTACACCTATCTATAAACTATCATCACAGCTTCTTACCTACAACAGTAGTGACGAATTATAAACGCGTTTTTTTAAATTTTTTTTTCTATAATTATTTCATATTTCCTCCGGGGGAAAGCGAAGAGAATAGTAGAGCAAATTTAACCGTCGGACACGGTTACAATTATTGACTCTGTCCGAATTTGACGGACGCAATTGTTTTTTCGGTTGGCCGAAAAACGAACGCGGATTTTCCGGGTCTCGGAGGAGTCTACAAATTCGGTAATTTGTAGTCTTAAAAGCTGTCTGCAGATGCCGGGAAACAGTGAACGCGAAGGCGTATAGATGAAAAAATAAAAATATAAAAAATACTCACCGATAGCCATTAACGCCAAACGCACACACACACACACATCGCGCACACTCTGTACTACTAAAACACTTGACACCTCGACAGTGTGTAACGTCCGAATATATTAAAATATGCGCTTTATAAGTCATAAATATATTTAGGTTAGGTTATAATAATTTATACGGGTGCGTTTTCGATATCCGATCGAGACGGATCAATAACATCGCGTTACGATATAAGTTAATATCGACGCACGTGCGCCGCTCGTTACTCCCCGACGACCAGTTGTCGGAGGTTTATCGGTCCCGTTATCGAAACATCAAAGTTGTCACCTTTCGAAAAATTTACATAATTCTAATCGGACGCCCGTCGAACATATAACCGCGCGTACATAACACCTATATATTCTATAGCCCGTTTACAGAGTATTTACCCGATAATATCCGATTATGTTCGTATATTATGTTAATATGCGCGGCCGATTATTAGTCGGTTCGTCCGGGCACCGTGAGAAATGCGTACGAAATCCAGTAGAAAAAAAACCCGCAAAATAATTTTAACGAAACGATGATATTGGCGTGAGACGCCACACCGGTTGATTATGTACGCGGTTTTTTTTTTTTTTATTAGATTCTGACCGGTGCGGGGTTCTTGCGGTTTTACAAACGAGGTTTATTTTTGTATTGTTCTGTAAACGCTCTTTCTGCCGGAGAAACACTACATCCGATCTACATACATCCATTTACTGTTTCCGGTAGCGAACTTTGTCTAGTCGGTACTTTGAAGAGGTCATTTTTCGATAAACCTATTAGTTTTTTTAACGCGGCAGAAAAAACTACCAAAATATGACGGGAAAAAAGGGGCAAAAACACGTTTTCGTCAAACCGAGACGACGTGCGTCAGCGGCGTTCTTATGGGAATTTTCGACGAATGGGCACGTTGCAAACGACGATCGTAATGATCTTCTTCTGTGTCAATGGCAATTTCAAAATAGGATTCAATAAAATCAACTCCAATCGAATAAATCAATGAGTCTTGAAACTCGGCTGAAATATTATAATTTCAAGATTATATTACTACAAAATAATATATACTCATCATACGTATTGTCTTTTTATGTCAATGGGAGGGAAATAACTCCCTCCCCTCGTGAACGTCACTGCGTTCATTAAAATGTATTTGCATTTTAGCCTTTTATTAAATACTATTTATAATATTATACGCACTGTTCAGGATATAGATTCGAGCACTGATCTAGAATAAACGCTGATAAGACATAATTTCTTTGCTCATCAATGAAATTAATCAAACGTTATTCGTTTCGTCGCCAATCGCATTAGAAACTGCCCTATTTGAAATATATCAACGATCAAGGCGGACCTGTACGAAAGGTTACTGAACGAGTGGGCCCGTAGGATTTTTTCAAAATAATCGAAATAGCAATATATTTACAGATAAATTCACTCGAAGTGTATCTATAAAGAACAATTCAATGTCATTTTTTGCTTCTTTGGCGTATGAGACAGAAGTCATTTTTGACTAAAGACCGTTTAAACAGTGGCATGCAGTGATAGCACGTCTCGTAAATACAGTTATTCGTATTCGTCATGGACAAATCAATGATTGTCCTGGAAAAAATTGCATCTCGTCCGTCGCACTTCGCACGTATATCGGTTTCGGTGTATATACGAGAGCGGGCTGATAAGCAATGCCTCTTTACGTTTAAGTTTAAAACTAGTGAACCAAAAAAAAAAAATGTAACAAATACACACGTGTAGTAAATTAAATTATCGTATTTACGTATTATTATTTTTCAACATTACTTATTTCTATGCCAATGCATTTCAGCCATCAAGTTTTGTAATACTGTCCAATTAAAATTGTTCATCTTGAACAGCAAACCACCGCATGACTTCAGCTAAAATTTTCTCACCAGAATCGAACTTTGTACGTTTAAAATGTTCTTTATGTTTGGAAAACAAAAAAAAAAAAAAAATGAAAAAATCACACGGTGCTAAATCCGGACTGTAGGATCGATGCGGAATGACTTAAAATCCCAACGAGACTACAATGAGGCCTTGCGTTGTCGTGCTGAAGCAGAACTTGATTGAAATTTTCCCAAGTTGAGAGAGAAGAAGTTGAACACGTTCTTTAGAGACTCCTAACACTGATTAGATATATTTTTGCTTAATTCTCCGATTTGTAAGAACCAAATTATCGACTTTACGTTTATGAACCTCGGCTGTCACCGTTTACTGGCCGTCCACGTCGATCCCGATCGGAAGGATGTCTTTTCCGACTTCACTGCCCAAAGGTAGTGCGGACTAAAATCCGAATCATCAGGACTGATGTCTAGTGTTTCGTTACTATAGTCCGAGAGCAAACGTCTATGAATATCGACAGGTTAAACATTTTGGCCGGGACAGGCCGTTATTAAAAATCCCGTACGAATAAACTAGAAACGTTACACAACCGTGACTCGGCCACACGCTAGACTAACGGATATTGGCTATTGCATAAATGCGCCACAAACGGCAATCTTATCGGAAATTTGAAAAAAATAGTCATGAGTAGGGCTAGGATTTTAATGTCCTAAAAAACCCCGAAAAATGTCCTAAAAAAAAATTAACTAGAGTAATAAAACGGTGTTAACGACGACAAAACTCGTACTGAACGTCTAACGATAATATCATCGGACGTCGATTTTACCGATTTAAGATTATTTAACAGGAAATCCGGGTAAAGGTTACTCAAACCTTGTCCGATAATATAATACGAATTACGAGTACCTACTTATAATCTGTTATATTTATTTAAAAACCATGTTGGTGTAAAAATCTTAAAATCTTAAAATAAAATTTCAAATTCATACACTTGGTTTCCAAAAACTCAAAAAATGCTCCAAAAACTCTAAAATGCCCTAAAAACTAAAAAATGCAAAATAAACTTTCTTATTCTCATTCAAATGTACATAAAACAAATTTGTGACAAGACGAGCATTGCACAGTAAGCTTTGAAAAACAATGCAAAATGCATCGAAATCCCAGCCTTAGTCATGAGATTTAAGAGGCATTTACTCGTCAGCTAGCTCACACTGTTGGCCGTACGCGGATTTACACGTAAAACTGCAGTATCGTAGTATCAATAGCTCTCGGGCGTGGGGAGGGGTCGCCGAATGTTTTTATTACGTTCTCGTCATTATAGACGCGGGACGTGAGGTTTGATATATAAAAAAAAAAATTGAAAATAAAAAGTTTATCCGATGGCGTTTGACGCGTCGTCGTCGTCGATGCTCGTCGTCGTCGTCGATGTACGTCGGCGATCGGTGTACTTCGTCGTCGATGTTCGTCGACGATCGATCGATTTGATACGAATAAAAAAAAAAAAATATTATAATGATATGTTAATCGTTTCGTAACGCGCCTGCTTGTAGTATCCGGAACGCGTTTCGCTCGTACAAGTCCGACGGTTTTCACGCCGCCGCGGTGGTTTCGTTTCGGTACGATCGACGCCTACGTTGGACGTCTCTACATTGAAATCAATATAATATGTAATAATAATGTACGTCAAAACACGATTAAAACGCGCAATATACGAACAACAATGTAATAATTATCGTATTAATATTGCGGACAGACACGGTGTTTTACGATTAAGACTGCGTGTACAAAAAAAAAATTAAAATAAATAAATAAATACGTTTTTCGTTCGCGTGCCCGATCGATCATCTCGGTGATTGCCGCAGACTACCGAACGCCGTCTCGCGGCGCACCGCCATCGCGGATCCCGGATAAAAGAGGGACAATGCCTGTCGCAATCGATTCCGCGTTTAAATTAATACAAACGTATAAACATTCTTTTTTTTTTTTTATCTCGTCCGTAGTATATATTCGTAAATGTACCGCGATTATTTTTAATTTTTTTTTTTTTTTTTTTCATACGTCTTACCGATTCAGGTTTTGCGAATTATTATTATCGTCCGCATTACGCGCGTCAAACACTTTATATTATTAAAATAAATATATAATAATATATAAACGTGAAACAACTTTTTTTTTTTTTTTTGTTGAAACGGCTAATCTCAGAAACTACGCGACCGATTACATCGGATTTTTTTATTTTTTTTTTTCTGCTTTTATAGACAATTCTCCATAGATGGTTATTAGCTTTTTATTTGCTCAATATCAGATAAAATAACTTTGCAAATGTTAACCCGTCATTGCTTTCGTATAGTTTGAGTACCGCTGGCTTGCTCGGAGTTGTATTTCCTCCAAATCCCATAGTGCCTTATAACGCAAAAACTCATAATAGATTTAATCGGACACTTTATTGTTACGATTTGGAAACCTATTGCGTTTCGAATATAATTCGTCGTGTCGCGTGAGCGAATCCTTCTACGCGCCTTCTAAAAGCGTTAGAATTATTTATTATTTGCGTATTGTTTAACGGAAGTGGTGTCGGGAGCGCCTTAGTAATTAATAAAAAAAAATAAAATAAAAATATTATCCAAATCTTTAATTAAATCATACGTCAGGTAGTGTCATCACCGGGTGGCTTCTTCCTGTGAGCTTTATCGTGTTATATATTCTTTTATCGCGTATTCTTATTGTGCCCTAGGGCACAGATTGTATATATCGCGTAAAAATAAAAAACGTATTATTTACGAACGAGTTTGTACCCCGTGTTTTTGTTACTGTAGTACACGTCGAATTCAAATTTCCCTATTGGTATGAGGACGTATAGATAGCCTTCTTTCCGGCTCTTGGTTTCCCATAAAATATGTTTGTAAAAATGTGTGGTTCTCAATGAGTGCTTGGTCATAGCGAACCAACTGCGTGATATAGCTGACCTTGAATTATGAACGTAAGCGTACAATTTCCGCGTCTTAACTCCTTGCCACCAAAAAAACATCATTTAAAAAGCACAACTGTACTTCCGTATATTATCGAGAACAATTTTAGAATGGTTGCGTATGCCAGTAATTAGACTCTTCAATGGTTCTGGCGGGTCCGCGATTTCGTCTAATAGAACTTTTCCTCCAGCACGGCAAAGGCCGGGTGCTTCAAGAGTCCGTTTTTTGCCTGGAAATACTGAAAAAATCGTACTCATATTGCCAACGGAAACGTGGGAATCATCTGCATAGTTGATCAAAGCGTCGTACTTGAATGCGAACCAGTATTTTACACCACCGAGGAGTGTGTGGTAAATTAATAATTGTTTCATTTTCTCTATGACATCGCAATTTGTTTGCCCCTCGCGTTGAGCGGCCACTATTGAATTTTCTTTTGAGCATTTTGCCACGGGAATAGCAATTGGGTGGGTCAAGTCACACCAAAAGTCGGATATCAGAAACCTATCCATTTCCGTCCTTTTACGGTGATGATCGGATCAATTACTACGGACAAAGTAGTCCATCGGAAGGGATATTTTCAAATCCATATATGTGATAGACTTGCGTGGGGTCCGAGTCCAATCTCTAACCTAACCAGTGAATTCCGCCGAGATATACTTGGTCTAAAGATTAGAGAGATATGGGGCGTTGGTGTTTTAAATATTAAGTATGCATAAATATATACTAGTAATGACACCCGTGTACGTTGAAAAACATCCGAGTTCCGGTTACTTAATTAATGTCGTTTTATAAAATTACAGTTTTTTTTAAAAAAAAAATTGTATGAAATGTTCGAATATGTACCGGTTGCCAGGCAGACAAAATTGACACGCGATGCTGGTTTCCCGGTACTTTTTTTTTCTCCCCGATTTTCGGATGGCAATTCAGGTTTATTATTTAAATTGTATACGATTCATAGTTGTATTTTTTATTTTTTTTTTGATAGATAACTATAACAAAGCATAATAATAGCTAGGGACAGGGTGACCATAAAAATAAAATAAAAATACGGGACACTTTAGTTACCTAACTAAATATGATAATATAAAAAAACAAACTAATTGTGCGCCGTACAATAGTTTTAAAATATTAATGTGCACACGAAAAAACAAAAACAAATTTTATTTCCATGATGATAGCTGGTAAATATCTTCTTCTGCTTTTTTTGTGTACTCTTGTGCTGAGATAATTGCATCGAGTAACTTGGTTTCATTTAATAAAATATTATGTTACTCATTATGTTACACGAATAGTTTTTAAAGTGTGCGTTTCCACAATGATAATTGATTTGATGGTTTCAACTAAAAAACGATTATTATCGTCTGCGCGCAACACATTAATAGTTGAAAAAATCCGTTCTACTGCGGCATTTGTACCCGGCGTTGCCAAAGAATAATCTACGGTTGCTAATATATTAGTTAAGTTATAATCATTTAACAGTAAGGGAAAACCAGATTAATACGGGACAGACATAAAAAAAAAAAAAAAAAAAAAAAAAAAAAACTGGGATAAAATACGTGCCGGACAACGGGACGCCAAATAGAAATACGGGACGGATGGTCACCCAAGATTAGGACATTATTTCGTATTCAAATACGAAATATGTTGTCTTAGTGTATCTGTGTACCATGCACGGTAAATCCCCAACTAAAACAGTAAAAAAAAAAAAAAAATATTTATCACTCGGGTGAAAATAGACGGTGGCGTCTATATTTTAAACGATTACTACGAAAAATCGTTTACGCTGCGCTCCGCCGCTGGAGCGCGTGCGGATTTCTTTTCATGTTGAGCGATATTTATTATCCGCCGTCGCGACTACGGAGAGAGGAAAAAAAAAAAATTCAACGTAATATAAAATATTACTGGTTAAGTCTTACGGTTTTTACGCGCGTAGTCCGCGTCGGGTCGTAAACGGCATTAAAAAAAAAAAAAAAAAAAAAAATTAAAAAAAATAATAATATTATTATTATTATTATTCGCCTGGAAATCTATACGCGCCACACGTTCTTTCGGAACGGAAATCCTAAATCGTCGACAGACGATCGATTTATTTTACAGCCGAGTATAAATCTTTATGAATATCGGAAATAATAATAAGTCACGCGTGGAAACACGGTTACGGAAAATCATTAAAAACCAGCAAATAAATCGTATAGGTTATTATTTAAAAAAAATATAATCACACGCCTTCGACATCGCGCGTCTCCGGTTCTTCTTCTTTGAGATTAATTAATTATTTTCTCACTCTCTATCTCTCTTTCTCTCTCTCATTCTCACTCCCTCTCCGTAAAACGGACGTAATATTATACGACAAGTTATGGTTTTTATTTTTTTTTTTTCCCAACCATTATATTGTCTAATTTTTTTTTTTATTTTAATTGTTAACCGTTAATTCGCGGACATGTATCTAATTTATTTATGTATAGTTTAATATATATTGTTTGAATTATCAACCGTAATTCAAATATTTATTGTAAAATCCATATAATGGTAACGATTTACGGTAAAAAGTACCTAAAATTTATCCACCAATCGATACAGTAGAGGATTTGAACATCATTTATAGATATTTTGGAGAAAAAAAATCCTAAAATATTCGTAATAACCGAGGAAACGTTGTCTCGAAATTAACATACCCCGAACGTAACAAAATTCGGGCTTACTTCTGCAGATGGCAATCGGATGCCAAATCAGAAATAGAGACATTTCTTCTCGTATTTTAAACCTAAATATTTGGTACGTTTAGGGTAAAAAATGAAAAAAAAAAATAAATTAAATTATAAATGCCGCTAAACTAGGCCAAACAACGCACGAAAATAAACGCGAGCGAATAAAGGACGCGTGTCGCGCGAACCCGTCGACGGCCGTCGAGACGATTTGCACGTTCCGCCACTACCGACCTAAAGTTCCGGGGAAACGAAAAACGAGTGTATGAGTTGTGTAATATGAAAGAAATTGCTGTAAAAAAAACCTAACCCAACCTAACCCAACGAAAAAATACTTGTCTTAGGACTATCTTTACGAACGATATCTCGAACGTCGCTAAGCCACCGAACGCTTATTTTCCGGGACCACCTGTCGTCGTCGGCAGCAAAAACATAATAAATTCAATGCAATTGACGCCGCAAGTAAAACGAAAACAAACATCGAAAAAACCACACTAAATAATTGTATCACATAACCTAACCATACAAAGGCGTTTTCAAAAGTGGCGAGACCGTTGGGAGCATTGTATAGATACTACAGGACAGTATATTTCGTAGGTAATCAAATCCGTTCGTCGAAGGACACCAGAAGGCACTAAGAACGAAGTATTACCGAAAAAAACATACACGAACTGTCGGCGACCACTGAAATAAAATCGAATAGTAGACAGGAAGACAGGTTCACTTGCTCGTAAACTGTTGAGAACCCCTGTAAAAATTGATGATCAATTGTGTCAAACGAATGGGCGAATTCAAATGAAAATACTTGTTGGTAATTTCGATTGCAATAGGGGGAAAAATGGTTTGGAATAGAGGATAAGGACCATAGACGGGTGGGACGAGTGAGCACAAAGTATTTATTGAAATGTTAAAGAATAAAGAATAATCCATTGAAATTGTTGGCAAGTTTGAAACATAATATATATTTCGTCTGGGTGTTTGTCGAACACGCCTCGTATACAACGACGCCGTTTTGATCGATCCCCCGTCATAAGTATAATAAATATATATATATATATAGAAAATAATAATAATAATAATATACCGTAACGATATTACGATGCTCGGCGTACTATAAACCGCGGTCGTTTTCGTAATCCGCGTCTGCGATCTTCGATCGGAGGGCACCGTCCCCGGGGCGTAGATATCGCGCGTGTTCACCCCCTTAAGTGTCCGTTCCGCGCGCCGGCGATAGATGATCTATAAAACCCATCTCTCTCCGGCCGGCCAATAAAAATCGACGTTATTTATCGCGCTCGCGTTCCGGTAAATAGATCTCTCTCTCTCTCTCGCTTTCCGGACAAGAAAAAGTGAAGAGGAGAAGAGCCCCGGTAACATATTGTATATGAGAGCTACACGTGTGTACCGTGTACACAATATAATATAATAATAATAATAATATTATACTTACGCCACGGGCCGCCGCCGCCGCCGCCGACCGGATCGTTTATCATCGATCCGTGTGAGAACCTCAACGGCCGCCGCCGCCGCCGCCGCGAGAGTCGAATAAAATCATAAATTCGCGCGGTCCGCAATAATATATTATAATAGTAATAATAATAATAATAATAATAATAATATTTATAGAAACGGTCGTTTATGACAAGAGTCTCGGACAGTGTAGGGTATTTATAAAAATACGTATACGGTTTTATTGAGATGTAATGGGCGCGCCGCCGACATAAATTATCCCGTTATCGTCGCAAACGAATATTATTTTATCTCGAATGACCGCCGCAGCCGCCGCCGTAGCTATCCTCCGAGAAAATCAAATCTGACCCCCCCCCCCAGACCCCGGTCAGATTTGAAGCTGCACGCTTCTACAAACGCTTCTATAATCGTCTTCAAACCCACCATAATCCCCTGATAAAGAACCTATACACGCCAACTATACCTGGCAACCCTACAAAACTAAAAGTATAGAAAAAAAAAAATATATATATATATGATTAAAGACTAGACCGGTAGATTTTTAATTACCAGTCAGGCGTCACTAACTGGCGTCAACTTATTCAAACAAATTCATGTCTAATTACATACGAGGTCTGTTAAAAAAGTACCAGGATTTAATATTTAACAATTACAAAAATGAAGTTACAAACTATTTAAAGATATTTCCTTCAAAATACTCTACTCCGGACGATATGCAATGATCCCGACGATCTTGCCATTTTTCAAAAGTCCTTTGGAACTGTTCCAAAGATTAAGTTATGAGATAAAGCTATGAGTTCTGTTGCCGCGTTCGGTTTAATTTCCTCTACATCTCAAAATCGTTGTCCTTCAAGTGCAGGTTTTAGTCTTGGGAGTAGAAATATGTCACACGGGGCCTTGATCAGAGGAACAGGGAGAGTCCGCGGGACCACAGCAATTATTTATCGGCCAAAAAATCACGAATCGACAGCGCTAAACGTGCCGGTGCATTGTCGTGGTGAACAACCGCGCAACGAATTTGGAAGCGCGACACTTCTCATCTGTACATTTTCCTGTAAAATTGCACGACAAGACTCAATTGAGATTGGCGTTGTTAACTCAAGAACGGTTAATCGGCGACCATTTTGCGTTTTTACGAAAATTGTCACCGCCCATCGTTTCTGGACGGTCTTCCAGAACGTGGATCGTCTTCGGTTGACCGCCGACATTCTATCGGTTTTAACATTAAATTTAATATTTTTCATCTTAAAATGGAAAAACTACAAAACAATGGGCTTTTAGTGAAATTTCAACCCCTTTGTCGGGACGGGATCAACCGAAATAACTCTTCTATAACGTAATGAAAAAACGTATGGGGGAGGTCTCCCTCAAGAAATACCTAATTTTTGTTTGTTTTTTCAGTATAAATAAGGACCAGTACCTATACCTATCGTGCCTTTTATCTCATTCGCCGCCGGTGCTATACACGTTCTCGAATTTCACCGGATCGGAGGCCTAAAGGGACTGGCCAGGGGTATATATTACGACGACGACGACGACGACGACAAAGAGGTTTTGGCGGTTCGTCATAAAGCGCATACCGCGAATAATTCGGAATCCCGCGCCACCGTCGGGGGAGGGGTGTTTTTTTTTTTTTTTTTTTTTGTAATTTGTATTTGTACTTATATTCGTTCTGTTTGTACAGTAAACCACCGACGGGCACTATATTTTTATACGTTATATAAATATAGCCGGTACACGCGTATCGGAGCGCGTCGCGTCTGTTGCGTACGACGGGGCCCAGCTGGTATTCCGGACGCGGCCCCGTAGTTTGTTTGCCCGGCCTCCGGCGGCCGTCGTCCAACGCGATAGTGTCGGCGGATCTCCGCGGCCGGCCGGCCGAGGCGTCGGACATCAAAGCCGGGGCACCCGCGCGAATCGTTCCCTACGCCGGCGGCGGCGTGGCATTAATACTAAACAGTAATTTTTCGTTTACATTTTGTTTCGTCCGGAATTTTCGTTATTTCGCTGCCCGTGCCGTGCGCGCGCCCGTGTATACTCAACATAATATACGGACGCGCTCGGCTCCGGCACATTTCGGTGTTGATTTACGCACCTCACGTATATATATATAAAAATATATAATAACTGTGTGTGTACACACTATATAGTCGAAACGAGGTACAAATATTGTGCGGTATTTTTTTTCTCTCTTCACATTTATATACACGTGTATGCGACGTGAAGGTTATATATCGCGCGCGCGCGTATACGATACGTTTCGGATTGTTCCGGTCTCGAAATTTCGGTTCGATGCGATAAACGCAGAACACCCAGAGTTTTGTGACGACGACCAACCAACGGTCATTGCCCATTTTATCCCGTAATGCCGCCATATATTATCATATCGGATTTTTTATATTTTTCATTATAAAGCAGACCATATACACAATGTGTACATTCGAGTACAATAATTACTACACGCGATACACGGGGTCTGTTCGAAAAGTACCGGGACAAATGTCATTACGGCTAATCCACGCACACGATAACGCTTCGGATTGTAAATAGTAATATTCCCCGCGAACAAGTGGATATTTTAAACAAAACCCCCAAGTCGCCATCTAATCTCGGTTTAATATTACACGTGGTTAAATCCGGTCAGTTTGTTTCGTTCGCCGTTTTCGACATGTCCGAAATTAACGAACAACGCGTGTGCATCATATTTTGCTTGAAACTCGGTAAAAATGATGCAACGGAAACGTACGGAAATGAGTATAACCGCTTTTGGGGATGATTCATCGAGTGGCCCCGCGACTTTCGAGTGTTTTAAACGTTTTAAGGACAGTCGGCGGTCAACTGAAGACCTTCCACGTTCTCTGGAAGACCATCGACGTCATTCAGAAACGATGGTGTGGCGACAATTTGCGAAATAAACGCGAAATTGTCTCCGATTAACCGTTCGTGAGATAACAAAGCGAATCTCAATTGAGTCTTGTCGTGCAATTTTACAGGAAAATGTATAGATGTGTAGAGTCGCACTGCCAAATTTGTTCCGCGATTGTTCACCACGACAATGGACCGGCACGTTTAGCGCTGTCGATTCGTGAATTTTTGGATGATAAATAAAATTACCGTAGTCCCGCGGACTCTCCCTATTCTCCTGATCAGGCCACTTGTGATTTTTTTTTTCTATTCACAAGACTAAAATCTGCGCTTTTAGGACAACGATGTCAGAGTGTCTAGAGGAAATTAAAGCGAACACGGCATCAGAAATTCATTGCTTTGACTTGGGAACAGTTCCAAAGGACTTTTGAAAAACGACAAGATCGCCGGGATCACTGCGTGTCGTCCGGAGGAGAATATTTTGAACGGAGATATCTTTAAATAATACGTAACTTCATTTTTGTAATTATTAAATATAAAATCCTGGTACTTTTTGAACAGACCTCGTGTATATATATAAAAACAATTGCAAAACTGCACGAATTAATGATCCTTCCGCATCAACCGTATTCTCCAGATTTTGCTCCCGGCGACTACTGGCTATTCGCAGATCAAAAAAAAAAAAATGCTCGCCGGTAAGAAATTTCGCTCGGACGAAGAGGTTATCGGTGAAACAACAGAGGCCTATTTCGAGGGGCAAAAGATAAATCATCGTACAAGAATGGTATTGAAATGTTATGACCGGCGTTGGAATGATCGTGTTGACGAATAATAAAGTCAATTTTTTTAACGAAAGAACCGTGATTTCTTTGTTAGGCCCGCGACTTTTTAGCCCACGTGTTTTTAGCTCGCGTTCAATTAGCTGGTATTTAATATAGTGTATATAGTGGCTACTTGTACGGGAAACGAGGACATTTTATCCCACTGTGCAGCATGAGTAGCAGCAGCAGCAGCAGCAGCTCCCAGATCGGTATCGAACCCGGCGATAATTGTACGATTTATGGTGCGCGCCGCAGTATCAGATAAGCGAATCGGCCGGGGCCGGTAGTAAAAAAAAAAAAAAACTTGCTCATTAAAAAACTTTTGGATTCAGTAGCGCGGTTAATTGAACGCCGCGGATACGCATTCCCCCTAACGGATTACCGTCGGTTTATTTGTATATTATTATTTTTTTTTTTATTGCGAACCCCGGTAATGAATCGTAATCCCCCCTGTACCGTCGCCTAGTACGCGGGGTATCGACGGCGGAACGCGCGTACGGAAATATCGGGCGGACGGACACGCGCGCGTCCGTTTCAAATACGTACGCGCGCGCGCGCGCCCGCTCGCTCGCTCGCTCGCTCCCAAGGAGGACTTATAATTACCCGGTGATTTATTTATCATTTATAACGCCTAGAAAGCATCCCGGGCGTTGATTTATCGTTATCATTGGATACGACGTCGGACGGGAAAATAATAAAATAAATATTTAATTATTACTTATGGGCGATGTCCGGCGTGTACGGGCACGCGAAAATATTACTACGTTTCCGTTGATATTCCGTTTATCGTCTGACCCTACGCGGCGGTTGTCTTCGAATTTAATATTTACACGCGCGGATACATCCGGGCAAATTGAATATTATAATTGATTAAAATATTCGCGATATTATTACACGACGTACGTGCGCGTGTACGCTAATCCCAATGTTATTATCAATATAATATATACGGCTGTGCCCGTCGGTTTTTTCACGTATTGTCCGACGTTCTTCGTACGGTATAATGACATAGGCACGGCGGCGGCGCGCGCCCGTACGGAGAATAGGCGCGGACAGCACACCCGGCCGTAGAAAATTTACACGTAAATAATGCTAAAAAAAAAAAAAAAAAATAATAATAATAAATAAATAAATAATATTACACGGAGTGCGGACCCGGTCACGTCGGCGAAAACCAGTATTTTTATTATTATTATTATTCCAAGTCGAAAGTAATATAGTAATAAATCACCGCCGGGATTCGGGATTCGGGAATCGGAGCCGAGATCGGATTACCCGAACGCGGTCGAGATTTTCGCGGTTAAAACCCCGGCATACGTTTTAAACGCCCGCGGCAATATTATATAATTCTTTTTTTCAACTACCGGACGCGATTCGTATAATGTTTGTCCGGTATATATTTCGATACATTTACCCCGCAAATGTCCGCAATTTTATGCCCAAAGGCGTGGCGGGACGCATGACATTTCCAAACAATCGGTTCATGTCTGAAACGGGCGAGTGGAGGTGTCCGTATTATCGTGGAGAGCCACAAATCCAAATATTATGTTACCGCGTCCAGGTGTCGTCAGTGGCGTAGCTAGGGAAATACTTCGACGGGGAGGGATTTACATTTGAAATTCTCATTCCGAACACGACGTCATTTTGATTGGTTATCATTAAATAAACATAATTTTGAAAAGACAAAAAAAAATGTTTACCGAAGACATTTACCGGGCGTCGTAGTAGTTATATTTGTTTTTTATATAAAAAAAATAAAATAAAAAAAACGTTGCTTTAACGTTCGCGCCGTCACTGAATACCCCTCAGTACTATCTTTTTGTCCCGACTATTCCTACCTCCGATTCTTGCGTTCCGTCCAAAATGATCATTCCATTTTCCGCTTTGTTTCATCTAAACCCGTCGTGGTTTACTTACCGTCCCACTATAGCAGCGTTTGTCAACTTTTTTTTTTTTTTTTTTCCGTGTCCTTTGATAATTACTTTTAACGGACTTGTTTGACGAAAAAACCCTGCCCACAATTACAGTGATCGTGTACGGTAGTAGAACATCGAATGAATGCTTTCTATAATACGGAAGCTCGAGATATTCTCATTTCACGTCAGCCCAGAAAATGATCATGATTTTCTTTTAAACGCTGCCTCGAGTGTAGAATCCGGTTCGAACACATCAAATTTAACTTTTTCCGCCGTTAACGCATTTTTTCGGTTTTTTTTTCTTTTTTTTCTCGTATTCCCGGTTGAGAAACGCGGCTTTTAAGTTTCGCAGTTTGATAATTTCAATATCCGGACGAATTTATTCAATCGATATAGCGAATCGGCGGCTTGCACGTGTGTGCACGTGTGTTACCCGTATGTATATAAATTCAATTGGACGGGCGAGAAAAACTTTCACAAAACCGCAAAATTTACATTCAAACGTACGTCTTATTGCCGCACGTCATATACGCGCGCGACTTTTTAGACGCGTGTCCCACTACGGCCGCGTATAATTAGTTTTTACGATGCACACGCACACAAACTATAGTGTTTTGAATCGTAATATAAAAACGTGATTTTTACGACTCAACGACGACGGGTATAAATACGAGTACATGTGTGCGCGTGTATGCGAGTATAACATTATTTTCTCCTATTGTGCAGCGCGAACTTTCGCTTTTGAAAAAAAAAAAAAAAAAAATCAATCATTTATTGTCAACGGTACAATAAAAAAAATAAAATAATAATAACGCGGACGTCTCGTCGCCGGTCCCGTTCTGCAATTATTACACCACTCGACGAGGTTACCCGGAGCGTTTCGCATTAGCGCGTTGTATAAAGATAAATTTTTAAAATTGTCTAGACAACGACAAGTGTGATTATCGATATAGAATTTCGTATACAGACTATATTTATCTAGATGAAGATTAATAACTATACATAACAATTTAACTGTCCCGCGGACAATGATCGATAATCATCAGCTAACTCGTTTTCATCTAATTAGAAATAAATACAAAATTATAATTCATTTCGTTATCTATAGTAAAACTGATAGCTTAAAGTGTACCGAATCGATGTAACTTAATAATTTATATATAAACCGTATTATTTGTTATTTATTTTTGTAATAAACTATATGCATGGATCGCAATTGTTATTGTATGTTATTTATCTAGATAAGATAAAACACAACGCCGTTTATAACAATCATAACGACAATAATACAAAATATATTTCATTTATCGTGTTAAATTCTGGAATTGTTTGAGGTTTAATCACTTAATTTTAACACTGTTTAACAAATGTTCACCCCTACTGGTTATACCATAAATACGAATGTTAACTTTCGATAGTATCAGTACCTATGGTATGTAACAAATAAAGCACTACACTAAAACTTAAAAATTGATACAGCCAAATTTCATACTAAATTACAGCATCATCAAAATCCCCTCATTTCAAAACTTATCCTCAATCACACTCCCTTGAAAACCCCCTCGTCATCTCAAAAGACGATGGTGTCGAGATCTCTTAAACTAAATTAATATCACGTTCTGAGGGGTTCTATCATTGGATAGCCACCCTCATCAAGCCATCATGTTATTGTTATATTTTTATATTCTATGTAAAAAGCTATCATATTTGCTTCCCAACCCCCTGGCAAATTGCCAAATACTTGAAATAACAGATAATTGTAACCCAAACTCCAAACGGATTGAAAAATGGAAATATAATAACCCGGACAGACTGAATTAACGGTAAGACTACACCGGTATTCCACTTAATGGCGCGCACTGATTGGATTGTTCGGATTGGACAGATGGGGAAACGGGACAAACGGTCCCTATAAAACGGTAATTTAGGACCCAAGATCAGAATGTGACTGCGGATATAAAATACAAACGGCCAATAGCATTGTTGCAGAATGTCAATGGCGGACTGAACGAATTTCGTTCGGCTACACCGGATGCAATCCGGTTACTGTTGGGTCTCAAACGAGACATAAGAAATTTTAACTCCACCGAACTATACAACTACGAGAACTGCTATCAAAGTGATAATTCTCACCCGATATCCCGGCGGAATTTCCGTATAATTATAGTGTTTTCGACTCGTGAAACGTGCGAAAACACCGATTTTCGCAGGAGTGTGTGTGTGTGTGTGGATTTCGTGACGGTGGGAAACGGCTGTGCGGTTTGTAAAAATATAAATGCCGATTGTCGATGGTCGAAATAGAACAAAAAAAAAAAAAAAAAATGTCTCCTCCCCGCCCCCGAACGTGTATATCGTCGTATTATTATAATTATAATTATTTTCACCCACTAACCGGGCCAACGCGTCCGCTTACATACCGTTTTATAATATTATTAAGCGTTTATATGTACGTACACATTTTTCGAGTGTAAAAGAAATTGGACGAGCTCAGTGACCCCGTCGGCGGCGGCGGCGGCGGCGGCGGCGGTCGCGGTGGATCTCGAAGCAGCTTCAGATAAATCACAGGCGGTTTGAAGAAGAAGAAGAAGAAGAAGAAGAAGAATTATATATATATATATAAATATATACAATATTATAGAAATAGAAGAAGAAGGAAATACGCGTGTGCGTGTGCGCAAAGAGTAGAAAAAAAAAAATAAAAATAATAATAATCCCGCGTCGCCGCCGCCGTATTTCACACACCGGCGGCGCGTCGGTCGATTTACATAAATACGTGGAAAAATCCAATAAATTACTTACGAAACTTGATTAAGTTTCAGCGTTCCCCGCGAGCCGCAAATTATTCACACGCCGCCGTATACATATACATATATATATATATATATATATAAATAGTAATATAATATAATATTATAACACGTCGTGTTACTTTAATATAATATAATATATAATACTGCACCGCGCCGCCGTTTCGGACCGGAGCAAATTAATAAAAACAAATCGGATCGGGTCTATTAGTCGGACGACGGCGTGTTTTATTATTATTATTTATTTATTTTTTTTTTTTTTTTTTTTAAGTCATACAACGCGGCTCGCATATTATTATTATTATTATTATTATTATACACACATACGTGAGCGTTTCGATACGCGAATTTGAAAAATCGTTTCGCTCAAAATCCGCCGCCGCCGCCGCCGAGGCGTCGTCGATTTCTGTAATTTATTTCACACCGCACAGTCGAAAACAGAAAAAAAAAATAATAATAATAATACGCATTTATATACATATTATAATGTATAATAATATTATACGCCACGAGAATCACGTGCGGCAGTCTCGTAAATACATCGATCAATATATGTATATATATATATAAAAGTATCTAAAAATCGAGCGCACGTCTCTCCCTCTCGGATCGGTGTAATTTTTTTTTTTTTTTTTGGTTATTTTTATTAATTATTTTTTTTTTTTTTTCTTATACAAATCTCGCTCGTCCGTACATCGTCCCTTAGCGTGCCGGTCCGATCAGTGGCGTGTTGAACCGCGTTTACATAATTAGCCATGATTTTTATATACCACCCACCGCCCGTTTTACCACACGTTCTATTCGTATATTACACCTACCAAAACATTTAAATACAATTATAATCTCTTCAACACGTATTTCCTGCTTCGTTAAACTCTCTATTAAATTTCGTTTCGAGTAATTATTACACACTATTACAAAATATATCTGTCCCACTCACCATCCTCGCCTAAATTTTGCTGGAGTCGCGTGGTGTCCAAAAGTCATAATAATAATATTAATAATATTAATACATTATTTTTGATTTTGCACGTAGTGAGAAATGTATTGGTATTACTGTGATGAGAGATCTGTTAACAACTATTTAACCAGAAATCACGTTCCAATAAACTAAACCGACAAGGGAGCATTTTTATGGCACTTTGGATCTTGTCAATGCATTGGGAGGTCAATTTTCGATTTTCCTTAATAATGGAGAGAAGACGAGAATACTCACACAATAACGGTGTTCTGTTATTTTTGATTTTGTTATATTTATCGGCGCATCCGACTTTAGGAGATATGTAGAATGTCCGCCCGGTGGTACTTTACTTGAAAATAGTTACAATAGATTTCCAACAAATTTTCTAAAACATTGAAGTACCCGACCGTAAATGTCGACATCTAGTTTTTATTTTTGTTGATTTCTAAGTTACATTAGCTACAAGGGAGAAAATCAAGGCTATATAATCTCGAGTTTCGCTAAGAATCGTTTTTTAATCGCTATGATTTATCGTTGCTTTCAGTTTTTAAACTCAATTATCATAAATCCTACTCCTTCTAAACAGTGGCCTAAACCCATGGCGCGAACTATGTCCGGTTTTTTAAAAACTCTTTGCTTTTATGTATGCACTATACTGCAGTTAATGGAGCGAGTTAAAGATTTATTATGTGGTTGAGTTTCCGGTATTGTCATTGACTGTGCACATACGATTTCCTATATTTTTTATTTTATTATCGTTTTCGTGCTAAACGTTCATTTTTTTTTTCTTTGAAAACGTTCATGGTTTCGTTAGGCCGTCATATGCCTAACTCGTAATTCGTTGTTTTTTTTTTTTTTATACGTCTAGCGTCGTAGATTACATTATCGCACATAGTGTTTTACGGTCGAATTTTACGACCGTCATCTTTTTTTTCTTTTTATCGTATAGTCAAACCATAAATAATGTATCCCTGTACATACGGAGTGCAGTTTCTCGCGGTCAAATATACCAGTATACCAGTTCTAATTTCATTAACACGCGTCGTTTAAATAGATATGTAAAAAAATAAAATAAAATAAAAAATTATAATAGTTTGGTATTTACATTTTATTTATTGCGGCGGTAACTTATAACAAAACGTGTGTTGTGAACACGTTAAATCAAAAGCGCCTGACCGGAAACAGGTGTCCGATAATAATTTTGATTTCCCCCGCATAAAACGGAATAACTGCAGTTACTGATGTATAAACGCATTATTAATTTATTATAATACATACGAAAAAGGCGTATACGCGGGTAGTGCCCGTGTTTTTCCGCGGGTACTTGAAAATATACGGGGTTTAGATAAAAAAAAAAAAAAAAATCCGTCGTCGACAAACTTTTCTATACAAACAATATTGCATGCGTCCGGTATGTAATATTACACATGTTCAGAGGTTTTACCACGGGATTATATCCATTCGAAATATCGCCCGTAGTGGATTTTTTTTTTTTTTTTTTTTATTCTTAAATTCTGAAGCTATGCGTTTTTATTATGATGTGTCATATACTAGGAAAACATTTTTCCAGTTAGTAAAATATGTTCCGAATTATCCGCGTCGTACGTTAAAAAAAGATCTGCTGCATTTTCGCCCGACGGTACTTTATTTTATTTAAATAATAACTCACAGCAAAATATGTCAATTTATTCTTAAGTTTTTTATTTTGTTGTCTGTGAATTTAATGCATTTGCGTGGTTTTTTTTTTTTTTTGCTAGATCGAAATGGATTCGGACTAAATTTGTTCTGTGTTTTTTATGATTCAATTACGAAATCTTATTTTGCATATTTAACGGGTTAGATCATATAAACGCATGTTTTCGTGATTCCTTCGTATTAGTGCATTTGTTTCTTAATATTTATATTTTCCCGGTCAATCTGGTCGAATTAATGACAAATAACCATAAATTCCGAGCTTCTATTCGTATGGTGTTTATCGTACGTATATAAAATTATCAAATACTATTAATAAAAAAAAAAAGATTTTAAATTTGTTAATACTTTGACCAACCTAACTGACTAATCGTTATCTAATTTCGGTGTACATTCGTAATATTAAAATAATTATATATCATTGAAAAACATTTTTAATTTAATTTTTAGTGCTTTTTTGTTGTTGTGTACTTTTGGAAAATGCGTGCACATTTGTCGTGCGTATTTAATAGTTTTTTTTTTTTTTTTTAGCGCTTTAAATTCACAGCCTCTAGTGTCTATAAACCTTACCGGTTTACCGAGCTCCGGCTCAGTAACGGTTTTCGACGATTGCAACAATTAATCGTCGGTGCCGGTATATTATAAACTGTAATATTACTGCTCGGCGTCCTCCCGTATTCCCCTTTTCAAACTTGCCACCGACAACAGTGGCCTGCCCGCGTTCGTGTCCGTTATAATTATACATCGAACACCGCCGACGACGTCCCGTATCACTGCCGTACAATTGGCCGGAGCGTATAAATGTAATAACAATACGCCAAACGAAATTCCACCGTAAAAATAAATATTATTATAATAATATACGAGCGTGTTTGTTATACGTTTTTCAAATGCAGCCGGCAACTGTAACCAAACACGTACGGACCGGACCCAGACACGTCGTTCTGCCGATGGGTTTGGTAATCGGTAACGTGGTTATGATATGGTTACGAGGGGGTACCTAAAATATGATACGCGCGCGTGGCGGAGTGTGGCCCGGAGGGACCGATAGGGGGCGCGATTAATCGAATCTACCGTCTGCGTCTCCGCGAGGTCTCGGCGGTAACAAATAAAAATAAAAACGTCTTCGAACGCGCGTTCCCGCAACAGAACTGACGTGTATTTATAAAAAAATAAAATAATAATAATAATAATAATACTACGGGAAAACGGTAAAAGTCCTTGACGGCGACAACTCGAATTCTTCGGACGCGCCGGTGTTGTGTTGGTTCGATACGCGTGGGAACGAAAGCTCCGAATCGGGACTAAAGAGAACGCCTAGATGGTTTTTCTCTCTCTCTCTCTCTCTCTCTCTCTCTCTCTCTCCCTCTCTATCGACCTGAACTCGAGCCGTTAATTGCATAGTGCGCGTGTTTGATAATATATATTATTTTTTTTTTATTATTTTAGACGCGTTCGGGTAAAGATTTTGCCGCACACGACCGGCGGCGGCGTACAGGTATGCGTTTTTCGGTCCCTTCACATTCCGCCGCGAAATTTCACCTTTTCGACGCATTCCGCCGGGCCGGATCGCGTTTATCCGCACACGCGTATTATTTGCCGTCCGGACACGGTTTTTACGACACACGAGCTGCCGTCGTCGTCGTCGTCGAGTCGCGAACTCTGACCCGCGTGATCCCCCGCGGGCCCGGCTCCGGCACCGTCCCGGACAACATCTCCCACCCGCCGCCGGCTCGGTTGTGTTATTTTTCTTCTTCTTCTTCTTTTTTTTTTTTTTTTCCTTCTATACACTGGCCGGCGTTTCGCGCCCGGGGGACGCCGGGATGACCGACGACGACGACGACGACGACGACGACGATCGTTTACCGATTCGATTAAACGTACGACACGCCGATTGTCGGTCAGCGACGGGACTTTGCCCGCTGCACGAGCATCGCGGACAACACGCGCGCATGCGATTAATAACGCACGGATGAATAACAATATATTTTATTTTCCAAACGAATCGAGTAATTTATTTATATAAAATTTATGTTATTTACCGCGTTTTAGACATAAATTTTCATAAATATTATTATCGATTAACCACTATGTATGGGTATAATATTATACACGATCAACGCGATACGTGTTTTGAGTAATGATTATTTCCGCGCACGTTTTATTATACTACATCTACACCGAAATTATTGTTTTTAAACTTTACTTTTTACTTTTTTTTTTTTTTTTTTTTGTAGCCTGGATGTAGCCAAAAGTAAACCGGGATAGAGGCGACGGGGCTTAATTCGGTCTGTTCGGCAAAGTTTTTTTTTTTTTTTTGTAACGGCGGAGGACGTAGTATAGCAGGTCGTAGTCAACGGATATGGTTACAACTGTTTTGGTCGAGATGAAACTTTTACACGTTGTTCATTACGAGTTAGTACTTAGTGGTTAGAAAAAAAAGGAGAGCGTAATTTTTTTACAATCATTTTTAATTGATTGTACGCTTGCGACATTTCAAAGTAGTTTTTGAAAATAGTATATTTACAAATGTATACATTGAACTCACGAACTCGCAAATAAACGAGTCTGTTAGAAAAAAAAAAAAAAGGTTGAAGTATGGTTTAGGTATTAAGTTTCAAAATTAAATATCATAAATTCTAACACAATAACTAAATGACATGCATTGAGTTAAAATTGGTCAGGAAAAGGCATACTTAATAGAAAACAACAATTAATTATTTTTCACCAAACAAAAGTTCTACGCGATGTTTTTAGATTATTATTTTTTTCTACAACTAAATCTGTATTTTTTTTTTTTTTTTATGATGAATTGTGACTTGCAGATATATAACTATATACTTATATAGATTTATAAATATGTATGGATATGTATCTGTGGCCTGACCTAATGAAAATGTATAGTTTCGCCCACATGCCAAGTTGATACATGTGATGGTCACATTATACGGACTAACAATGTAATGTGGATAGTTTTTTTTTTTTGTTTATAAGCGTTTTAAGTTCAACTATTAAGGAAAATCATAGAAACCACCTATGGCATTTCATAACAAGTTTTACCTAATTTCGTTAGGAATGATTTATCGTTGCGTAAAGATCGAAATAAAATTCTTCTATGTATCCGAAGTGTACGTAGAATCGGTCGTGTACTTCAGAGGGTTTCGGAAAGCCCCTCAACAAATCAATCCACAGTGCGCCCCCGTAGGTTTTCATTGGATTTCATTGGCCGCGCAGTAAGATCGTTGTCCGGTTCAGTTTATTATTACCGGGGGAAATCGAATGTTCGTGCCTCTCAATCGTTGCCGTGCTACAAACGCGTTCCGAGGTTGTATTTTTTATTTCCGATAATTTTCCTCTTTGGGGTTCCGGCAAAAAAAAAAATGCCGCCGGGAAAACGATAATTCGCATACGGCCGTATCGCGGACGGACCGCCCATACGCACCGCAAAGACGGTTGTTCAGTCCATTCGCCGGGTTTGTTTGGACGCGAATAATTTATTATTATTATTTATTTTCGTTATGTTTTTTTTTTTGTGAATTCACCGTAAATATTACACGCCTAACAGCGGTCATTGCGCGTACCGTGTTTTCCCAACGCCGGCGGGGAAACGCGCTATAATATTACGGAGGGAGTATCGTGCACACGTGCACGCGTGCATATATGAATACGGTTGACGGCTGTTGAAATATTTCGAATACGATAAATCACCGAAATACTAATACGCCCCGTGCGCATTTAAATAATATTATATTATGTAACTGTACGCGAAACGTTCGGTTTCGAGAATAATCATGATTTTCCGTAAATAATGTTCGGTGTCCGGACGTCAAACGTTTAAATTAAAAAAATGGGTTTCGCCGCGATCGTCAAGTGCATACCTATAATACACGATATTAAAATATTATAATATTATATAGGCATGAATTATTATTGTTATTTATTTCGAATGCGATCCGCCGGACATCGGGACGCGGCAATCAAACGGGTTTAAATTATTGATGCGCAAAATAATATTTCGGATGACGTGTAAAAATCGCGAATAACGGTAATAATAATAATAATATACTTACGTGTATACGAAACTTGATAATAATAATAAAAAAAAAAAAAAAAAAATCCGCGGTCGCGGTGAATTACGACGTGACGGACGACAATATTTCAGTTTCGGGCGGGTCAACAAACGATTTGCTCGTAAATACGTATAAATGCGTAGCCGTCAAATACACGGTTATCCGATCTGTTATTTTATTTTTTTTTATCCGTTTAATCATGTTAAATTATATAAATAAAAGAAAAAAAGAAAAAAAAAATCAATTTTTGTATCAAAAGTTCAAAGTTCAAAGCACCTAAAATCAATTTTACTCGAAATTTTCGTAGATCATGATTAGAAGAAAAATAAATCACATGTCTATAGCTGGCCATAACTATAATCCTAGTCATCATTTCGAGCTACCGTTGGAAAATGTAAACAGTTACTTTAGGCTTCATTTGCTGAATTTTCAAAATATTTCCGGAAACAAATATGTATAAAAAAAAAAAATTAAAAAAAAAAAGCTAATTTTACAGCCGAAAATCGGCGGGTCGGCGCGATCGGAGCAGCCGATTTTTCGTATACAGCTTAACCGGCTTCAGTTCAGTAACGGCGCGAAGACAGTTTTTTAAGCCCGGGGGGGCCCAAGTCGTCGGGCGGGTGCGGTAGATGTGGTGGACATTGGGTACGGAACAGGAGTAGTGGACGGGTATACTAACGGGTAGGTATTCAAACAATAATATAGATTAGGTTATTATTAATTGTTCTTAATAAATCCTAGTCAAGTGAAATATTTGGCGCCGCCAGTGATTAAATCTGACGGGCGTCTGGTGTATAATATAAACCCACGATACTCCGGTCGTCTAACAAGTGTTATCAGCGCCAATAACTAACGGTTTTCGCCGCCGAGATATTAAAAAAACGAAAATAATCGGTTCGCCGTGTGGCGATTTGGGATTTTCGCGTCTCGGGGGCGGTTTTTTTTTTTGGTTTGGTGTCCTCCCTATACCGAAAACTCCAGAAGAAACTCGCCGGATAATTGAAGTATCATCTGTTGGACATTTAATTTATTAGTCGAGTCGTTTTACAGGGGTGCTATGCCGTAGCAATTAATTTGTCGTAGTTGATATTTTTAACGAATTCCGCGTTAGTGTTTGGGTCGTTTACGGTTTTTTTTTTGTTTTTTTTTTTTTACCGGTAATTGTGGATTTTAAATGTTCTATATTTTTTTTTTTTTTTTGTCAATACCGAGAAAGACCGTTCCGCTACTAAATGTCGTTACAACTATTCCATTTTCCATAGGTGGTATAAAGTAATATATCGAGTTAACATTTTGTCCGTAACGTTCTGGCGGCCTCCCCGAATACCAGTGCCTCGGGGGCAGTCGGCCATGGTTAATATATATTATATAAAAATATCGAGACCGGTCGAAATTCAGTTTCTCTCAGCCGCATACAATATCCGCATCGGCATCGGTATAATTATTTTTTATACACGACCTACGGACTATAAAAAGAGGATGAGGAGGTTGCACGGTACACGTATAATAATAATAATAATAATAATAGTAATAATAATAACGATATTATTATAAACGACCGACGACGATTATTATTATTATTATTATATTACGATTGTTATAATATAATTTGGACGAGTAGACAATGCGATGATACGCATCTCGGCCCGTTTATAGATCTCGACGGGTACACACGCTCGAACCGACCGACCGGCAGACCGACCGGCAGACCGACCGACCGGCCGACCGACCGGCCCGCAGACGACGACGACGACGACTCGCCGCGGACAGCGTATTATAATGTGTACCTACACGCGCGAGCTCGCGATCGCCGCACCCTCGTCTTCGGAATCATTCCCACGGCCCATTCATCCGCACTTGAATATATATATATATATAATTTTATATACGCCGTACACATAATATTATTATTATTATTATACAGGTGGTACACACGTCGTTATTCGTACGCACACGTCGCCCGGACGGGCCGCGAGGCTGAAACAATATTATTATTATTATTATTATTATTTCGGTATCTCCCACCCGCCGGCTAACCGTTTCTTCGGCCGTTTTAATTAATTCCGCTCCGGTCCACCTCCGCGCGGTCGACTTGATGCGACGAGTCTACGGGCCTGGCGGTTTTTGATCGCGAAAGTACAAAAGCGCATATCGCGGGCGCGGCCCATTGGCGGTTATCGGTTTACCTCGGTAGTGTACGACCGCAGACACCGCAAATGTCGCGGCGTTCAATAACGGCGACGGTGAACCGATACCGAACAATACCCCTACGACACGAGCTGTTCAGTCGATATATTATTTGGATATACTCGGTTACAGCGCGGCGGCAGCGAAGGCGCCTCGACGAGGAACACCGAATCCTGTTGGGAAAAGCGGTTGGAAACGCACTCGAGGCTCGCCGCCAGAACATCGTTATTATTATTTTTTTTTTTTTCCCCTCGTCACCGACGCCGTCGTCCGATTCGGAAAAGTCTCGTTAAAAAAAAAAATACGTATACCACGGGACCGACGCGGCGGCAAACCACCTCCGCGGTCGTAAACAGTTCGATCGGTTTCACGTATCGTTACATAGAAGAAATCCGGTGATCTATACGCGTTCGACTGTGGCTGTGATACGATCGCCAAGTCCGTATATTACACCGTTTCCGGCCGACGTTGTATTTTTTTTTTTTTTTTTTTTTTTTTTTTATCCGTAGGCGTGTGTTCTCGAATCGGTTAAAACGATCAATACCATATTATGACGGTTATTACGAGCCGGCGTACCGTTTCCGAGCGGATGGATTTTTTTTTTTTTTTTTTTTTCACTATGGCGCGTTGTATTTTTCCTTTTCTGTCTTGTTAACACGATTTCGGCCCCGAAGAATCGTTCCCGTCAAATCGGATTCGTGGCGCACTCCAATATTCAAACTATAGTAAAACTATACCCCTGGGGGGGGGACCAAGAATATTTACGATTTTCGTAAAAATCGATATTGTTGATATTGACTTCAGTCTATTATTTAACGAGTGTTGGTCATTCATTCAGGACATTTAATAAATCCGGGCTCTAATATTGTACGCATTTGTAGAGCGCCCAAGACTACCGACAACGTGGCGGTTTTCGGGTCCGATTATAGGCCCGGAATCTCGGTTAACGACCGAAAGCGCCGGGGCCACCGTTGTCATCGGTGGCCCCGGCGCATTATTATTGTTGTTGTTGTTGTTGTTGTTGTGGCTACCACGACGACGGGGGAACGGACCGTGAAAATCGTGTGGCGGCGGCGGCGGCGGCGGCGGCGGCGGCGGTGTGGGTGCGGCGTCCGTCTCCCCCGAACGGACGTGAATTATGAGCTCGACGAGTGTCGGCCGAGACGGGCCGGTCGGACGGCCGGCGCACCACAATAATTATTATTAAACGCGTTTCACTGCTCTGGGCGGCTCTCGGCGTCCGTCCGTCCGGTACCGCGACGACAAAACGCCGCCGCGGCCACACCGCCGCGCGATAATTAATAAAAACGCGATTTCCACCGCCGCCGGCGCGTGGGAACACGCGCTGCACGGCAACACGCGTCGCGTTACGATATTCCAGTGTACGGGGTGGGCGCGTAAACGGCGGTAAATTGACCGCGAGGTGTCGTCCATAATACGCGCATGCGAACGTTTAATTCGGAAAACCGCCCATCCTGTATACCGTACAAACATATACAGGGTGATCGACTAACTACACGGCACTATCGTTATCCGGGACCCTTTATTTTTTTTTTTTTTATATTTCTCGAAACTTCAAGAAACGGTCAATTTTCTTGGAACATGACGTCGCCGACACTTTTTTCGTGATTTTCGACGGTGAAATCACCGCCCTTGTTTCGATTTACAAATAGCAACCGTTATATTAAAAAATCCCGTAAATAAACGAGGTATATTAATTCGAAATGCATTTCGGTGATGCTCCTCCACTAGTACTCCCCCCCCCCCATCACCGATAATACGACCAAATTTAAAAAATGGAATATCTCGTCAACGGGTTGACAAAACCCAATGAAATGTATTTCGAACGAATACTCTATCAGTTTTATGGAATTTTTAATACACACCGTTTGCCGTTTGAAAATCGACAATAACCTAACGCTGAAAAATAATGGTGAGGTGGTAAATATCGGAGACGTACAATTTTAGAACTGCTCAATAATAAAAAATGTAGTTGAAAATGTACGGAATAATGAGTGTCCATAGTAACCATAGTCGATCGGCCGGTATTATCGCGACGGGGCGGAGACTACCGCGGCGGACGGAAGTCCACCGAAACGTTCGCCCGGCGAATGAAAACCGATGGCTATGGGGAGGTGTTTAGGGTGTCAGGACACCCGCCCTCGGCCGTATTCAAGACTGCTATATCGAATACGCGATTTTATCTACTACAACCGTATACCGCGATGGTCACCTACGGAATCACTGGCTGCCGTTTGACGTTTGTATCGGCGGTAAACGACGTCGTTTCGAAAATCCTAAAAATTTCTTTTTGTCAAATCCTTTTTGTGAAAATCCCGGCTACGCGTCTTGGCGTTTCTATCCGTCGTTCCCATTCGGCGGGCCTCGCCCTCCCTCCCCACTCGCACCTCTGTAATTATTATCGTTTTATCCGTACGTCGTCGTATTTAGTCTCTGGGGAATGTTTATCGCCGTCCGTAGCCTCTAAACCAGGGCTATCAAACCCGCGGGGCCCGCGGTAGATTTTAATGCGGCCCCCGCGTCAATTTCAATACTATCAATCACTTATTATATAATTGTTATGAGTAGAAAAAAAAAACAATCTGTGTATATACGAGGTGTGACAATAAAATAACGAGACTTTCTAAATATAACCTAAACTATTAACGTTATCTATAAAACGATTATTGAAATATGATTAGAAAACACTTATCTAAAAGTACTATGAACACTGATGGCGTCGATTCATTTTCTTATACGTTAGTAGCCTTGTTATTAGTGCGAGTTCGACTATACTGCCGAAAAATGTTAGATATAAAAATCGAACAACATGTGTTAACATTAAATTTCTTGTTAAATTAAAAAAAACTGCCGCGGAATCGTTTCGTATGTTATGTGAAGTTTATGGTGAAGAATGTTTATCAAGAGCTCGTGTTTTTGAATGGCACAAACGGTTTTGTAGTGGAAGGGAGGACGTCGAAGACGATGATCGTTTTGGACGTCCTACCACGTCTTCAACAAACGAAAACGTTGAAAAAATCGACAAAATTAATTAATCAATATTATTATAAAGAGGTATTAATTAAATTAAGAGAACGTGTCAGAAAGAAGCGACCAGATCTATGGAAAAATGGCTGGGTTCTTCACCAAGACAATGCTCCAGATCACAGTGCATTTTCAATTCAACGTTTTTTAACTGAAAAAAAAATTTCTGTACTTCAACATCCCCCGTACTCGCCAGACCTTGCTCCTTGTGACTTCTTCTTATTTCCTTCTTATTTCCTTCTTATTTCTTTTCCCATTTTCAAACAGTTGATGACGTAAAAATGAAAACGGCAAAACTTCTAAAAGGGCTGAATGAAAGCAATTGGCAACACTGTTTTCAAGAATGGCAGCGACATATGCAACAGTTTATTGATGCTGAGGGAAGGTACTTTGAAGGTTATAATCATTAAATTATAACATTTTTAAAATAAACAACTTTTATTCAAAAAGTCTCGTTATTTTATTGTCACACCTCGTACACCGTAATCGGTTCGGTAAACCGATTGGATGTTGCCGAAACGACTATCTATTATCGTTTATTATCGATTCGATAAATATTAAAAACGGTCCCGTGACTTCATTGAACTGGACAACGCAATCATTTTTTTCAATTGTTCACGAGTAGTAAAAAATGTCATTGTCTCTTTAAACACGTTTCACGCGAAAATATGAGCGCACCAGTACAAAGACAAATCAATTTTGGTTTATATCCGTGGTAATGATTCCGATAGAATTATCATTGTTAATTTTAATTGTCTACCATAGAATCACACAACCCCATCAAATGTGTACGGAATGATTTAACATAAATGACCTGAAATAAAATTAAGGTCGTATTAACCATTTCAGTTTTAAAAGAATATTTTTGTTTATCTCGTAGAGATAAATTTTTGGGAAACAAAAAAATATTAGGATTAAAATAAATGTCTTTCGCGTCTCAACAGCTCAATACAAATTAAAAGCTATTTCTGAGTCCCGTTATAAAAGCTTATTAAAGAATGTTTGAAAAGCGTTGCGGATATCCTGTATCCAAATGATAATACAGACTTGTTTAAAATATGTTTGTCATAATAGAAAAAAAAAAAAAAAAAAATGTAATATTATAAAAATGTATGCGGCCCAAATAACCCGAGAGGATTAAAAAAACACTTACTAGTTTAATCGTAAATATATATATGTAGGTATATAATATATTATACGATAATCGCGTAATAATAATCCTAACAAGAGGCCTCCTGTAAAAACGACCGGAGGCGAAAATAATAACGGTCGGTAAATGCAAACATTAAAGAAAAATATCCGCGTCCAAACGGGAAACATAAAAAGAAAACCGTACGCTTTTCCTGTATAATGTGTGCAGTTTTCGAAACGCAATCCGGTATGGTTTTTATTGTTATTTTTAAAAAAAAAAATATTCTGGTGATCGAGTCAACTGGAGCAATCGGCAAATAGCAGGAGATAATTATATAATTTTAAATTCTCGCAATGGCCTAAACTCGTTAAAATCCTTAGATCGCGTCGGGAAATCTATTCTGGAAACGATTAAGTGCAATAATACTACAAATCGTCTGACAAATAATTGTCTACAGGGGAACATGCGGCGATGGATTCTTCTAGAAAAAAATCGCATTTATCTCTCGAAAAACCAAAACATAATATTCTGCGACTCGGATTTGTTTTTTGAATAATATAATATCGTCGCGGCGTGTAGGTATACCTACCCGTAATGTTATGCGCGGCCTCGCGATTCTAAATCATTTATAATAATTCGCATTATGATAATATAATATTATTATCATTATAATAACGTGACGGCTCGCCATTTTCATACAAATGGCCACGTTATATATTATTACGAAAAAAAAAACCGCGGACCGAGTCGGCTGTTTTTATTTTAATTTTTTTTTTTTTTTTTTTTTGTTTTGCCTACCTATATTATTATAATGTTATACCTACGTGCCCACGAAACGTATTTCCGGCCAATTACGTTCTGTCCTCGTCACATCTAGATTCGCGACTTTTTTTTTTTTTTTGTTTCCACCGTCGCGTCGTTTACAATAACGATATTGTACGCGAGTTTTGGTGATATTTTTTTTTTTTTTTTTTTTTTTACTTCTGCCCACGGCGCCGTACGCAACCTATTCGTCACGCGCGCATCGTCGTGTCCAAGGGTCCGTCCCTCGGAGCGCCGCCCCGACACAAGAGCGCGGAACACCGGTCCGGGTTTTACCGCAGGCCGAAGAAAAACAGTTTCCACCGGCCGATTTCACTCGTCGCCGCTACCACACACAGCCGTATTCAAATTTGATTTGTCGCCCGTCATAACAACTTTAGGCCGTAATTGCAATGTTCTACAAATTCCCGTGCCCTCCCACCATTTTTCTTTTCGACTTTTACCCCTGCGAGCCACGTCTTATGGCCGACCGATTATTACGAAACTTTACACAATCGATTTTTTCGTATAGTTTTGTTTCGGCTACCCCCGAATTCCGGGGGTAGCCCGAAACGATTGTTCTAATTTACATAATTTATATAATTTATATAATAAAGATATTTATAATGATTATTTTCCGTACGATACGGCGGCCTCGCACATGTAGAAATCCTCCGAAGATGGCGCGAACACGCGCGACACATAATTTGTAGATATTAATATTTGTGTTTAAATGTTTTATTAGGCTCTTAAGAAAATAAGAAAAATTAAAATCGTAAACGATAATACGCGTGGCGCGTCTCGAAGCCGGTTATATATATTTTATATTATTATATTATGCATTTACTGTACACACATTCGGCACTCGTATATTTCACAGGATTTTATAGAAAAAAAAAAATATGTATATATATGTAGTTATATAAATACATCATGTGCTCGATTCAAAATATTTAAAAAAAAAAAAAAAAAAAATGCATTTATAAATGCACAAACTCGCTTACGACAATAAATATGGAAAAATATGACAAATCGTGCAAAGTCCTTCGAGTCCTCGCGAGTCATAACCGCGTATCTCGTTAAACAGAATATCCGATCTCTCGATCATGACGGCGTGGCGGCGGCGGCGGTGGAAATTTATAGCGTACTAAAAAAATAAGTATTATAAATCTTCTCGTAAACGGGCGCGCAATCGCGGATGAGGTTTTCAGAGTATTTAATGTTCGCGTATACGAACGCGTATAACGAACGCGTATAACGAACGCGGTCTTGCGACCGTACACGGGGTTTTTTTTTTTTTTTCCCGCTAAAAATCATAATTTATTCGACTACACATCAGCCACGTGCATACACGGCCATGACGTAATGCATTATACTAAAGCGGTCGACAAAAGTGCAGGGCGCACGGCTCGAATCGCCTCCCGGTTTTAGATAATACATTCATTTCGAATTGCATTCTGCGTCAGGAATAGGATTTTATACTCGAACGTAGAGTCCATGGAAAATGCATAACAATTTTTTTTTTTTTTAAAAACGCCGTGCTAACAATAAAATACCCCGGGTACCAATAATAGTCAAATGTAAAAAAAGTTTATTATTTTTACTATACAATGGTGGGTATCCAGCAACAAAAACAATAATATTTGTTTTCATCATCTAAAACTGAAGACCACCGTACACACGCGTTGGCCTGTACGTGCATGTTCCTCTAGAGTCCAGATATTGGTGAAATACGGATTAAATGGTTATAAACAATATGATAACCGATATCATTATCTATGTGCGGGTTTATTTATTATTTTTATTTTCTGAAAAAATACATAATATTTATTATTTATATTGTTTAATATTTTATTCATTTTTTACTAGCATTATAGATCATGATCATGTACACATAAAAAGAGAAATTAATCCAATATAATTATCGTTTGACGGTAGATCAATTCGACTGCCGCGGCGAAGAAGGCCGAACTCGTACGGTTATTATGTCACGGTCGTATTCGGTTTTTGTTGATTATCATCTTTTGTTATCAATATACGTTATTATACGGAAATTTCAAAACACCAGCTACATTACCGGCAACAACGGTATGCTTGCGTGTATTATAAGAAAAATGTCGAGCTAGATGTAACAACACGGTAACGGTGGTTGGCGTGTGCTAAGACCGTGTTAACACTTTGGTATATACCAGTAGAGAGCTTACCACGGATACCGACCAATAGCGGCAAAGGATTTGTATGCACGTACACGTGTGTAGCGGAAACACGGCATTAAGAAACGCGCGCGTTAAAGTCTCCGGGTGTCTGCTCACGGGGCACGGATACTTCAACTCGTTCCTTCGCCGGATCGGGCTAGCTCCGTCTCCCGGGTGTTCTCACTGCGGATTTCCCAGTGAGAAGAATGAGATGGATGACGACTCTCTCTACACCTTGATGCGCTGCGAGGCGTTTGACGGGGACAGGGAGCGCCTGGTCCAGAGGACCGGTCCGTTTGAACCGGGCGACTTGGTGCCGCTCACGCTAGAGTCCCCAGACCACTGGGATGCCGCGGTCGACTTCGCCGAAGCCGTCATTGCGGAGAAGGAGTCGGCAGAACGGCGGCGCCAAGCCCTCGACGCCGATCGGGGCCTCGTAGTCGCTGGACCGCCGGCCGGGAAGCCGGTAGGAAGTGTCCACCCTACAGCTTGTGAGGGCAGCAAGCGAGCTTCGGCCCGGCTACTGCCCATCCCCACGGCTGAACAAGAATCGCTGTAACATATTTTGTAATTTTATTTATTTAATAAACGATGGCGGCCCGCCTCCCGAAGTAGTGCCTCACGGTGTTTCCGGGGGTATTGCCGTTTTAAAAAAAAAAAAAAAAAAAGTCTCCGGTATATTCGCGGTCCCGAAAACGTCTTTCGAGCGAACCGCAAAGAAACGCTATGCGTCCGGTCGTCGCGTACCGGGCCAACGGCTTTTCTCCGCAAAATGTCGTTTGTCGACCGACCGGACGAGATATTAAAAGTCATCGTAAACACATCGTTGGACCGGCTATCGCGTACCCGCACGGTAATATTGACCGGTCGTATATTATTATAATAGTAATAATAATAAAATATCGGTCCCGTTCGCCGCCAGCATACTTATTCTTGTACATCCCGTAAGCGCAAACGTCGTCGCGGGCTACATTTATAAGAATATCTCAAAACGAAATAAACGGACGCGGTTTTGAAATAATAATAATAATATAACACCGCGCCCGTTCGCTATATTATTATATTACGCGCGTATAATACAATCGTTTGCCGGCCGGCCGTAACTCATCGGCGTTTATTATAACAATTTAATATTGTCGGCCAAGCATAGGTGGTGTATACCACCTCGACACGACGACTTCATAAGCGAGTCCGACCGACGTGGTCGTTTTCCGCGACCGACCGACCGACCGAGTAGGTATGTAGGCTACACAGTATTATTGTCTTCCGAGCGCCGCGCCGCCGCCTCCGGACTATAGAAGTGGAAATGAAGTGGGGAAAGAAAAAAAAAATATATCAAAACTCATTATCCTCTCACCGGCCGGGAAACGCCGTCTTCTTTTCCATCGATTATTCTATTCGCATCCGGCCCCGAGCCCGGTGCTCCCGACGCCAGACACCGGCCGTATTTTATACCGTTTTATAATTTATTACCGTATAGATTTTTTATAGGTACATATGATGATATATTATAATCCATAGGTACCCGTCTTGTCCGCCCGCCGCACGTCTTTTACGCGCGCCGCGGACGGTATATACCGATTCGTCGTTATACATATGGATTATTTGCATACATACACTACAGCGAGTTTCGCTTAATGCGATCACTGGTTTACGGAATCCAGAGACCGTTTATTGGAATCGAATGCGAAAATCCCCAACCAAATCTCATATTACTAATGTCAGATTAACCTTTTGTTAGCACGACCAAGTGCCGGATAATTGAATCGTTTTTTTTTTTTAACAATCCTGTCGTTTTTATAGTATTTGAAGCTGATTAATTTATAATATCAATTTTATTTTTAAACTAATCGGCGTCAGACAGTGTATCGTTGTACGTCACGTCGTTCCGTTTTCTTTGTACGTCGTGTACTCGTGTCGTTTATATCGTAGTTCGTAGTTTGTACGTAGTTCGTGATCAAACATTGCATGAAGAATCGCAGGAGCTAGAATCCTTAGATTTACCTACTTTTGGATCATTGTCTGATAAAGATATAACTCATATGCAAACAAAAAATCAAAAAGAAAATATTGATGATAATGACGACGTCGAAGAGACCAATAGGGAAATCACTCAAAAAGAAACAAGAATTGTTTTGGAAAATTTAAAAGAAGCCGTTCACAAATACGACGATAACGATACTTTTTAGTTGTTCCAAAAGTTACAAGTACAATGCACATACATTATTATGTATATAATTTTAAATAATTAAAAATTATACGTATATTAATTGAATATGGAGTTTAATTTCAGGCTAATACGAAAATAAAATTAGTAGATTCCCAAGTGAAATCGAAAATTGATAGTTTCTTTACTTTGTTTTAAATGTATTTATTTTATTATATTATTTTGTTTGTATTTTATTTTAAGCATCCGCATGAATCATTAAAAAAAAAATAAAAAATGTTTTATTGAAACAACCGGTTAATAGAATCAAAATGACCCGAACCAATTTGATCACATTAAGCGGATTTGATGACGAGAATTTGGCGGCGGTTTTTTTTTTCCGTTAAGTTTTCCATATTGTAAGCGTCCGTGATACGAAAAACTCTCGACGAATATAAAATAATACTTTGTACATGAAGTTGTCGTTTGGGTGACCGAAAGAACTCATGTCTTCGTACTGGATTTCGGACAAAGTCAATATCGCCGCGACTGAAAATTTTTCGTCCCCTCCCTACCGCATTTTCGAAATTCGTCCGGTAACGTATGCATAGAATAAACTATAACTTCATATACTCGTAATTATTATATTATTTTGTACGTACTTAGTAATTTGTACATATATATCAGGATAATAACCGATCGACAAAGTTGTATATAGATTTATCGGAGTTGGAGAATATTGCGGTTTTTATTTATTCGATTTTCGCGTTATGACCTAACAATGTTACAATTCCACATTCTGCATCGTATATCGTTTTCGTCATACTAAAAAAACTGACAATCAAAAACAGCTGTTAAAAATAACATATAGCGCTTCCAGTGGACCACAACTCGAACATCGGATAATAAACTCACATATTCTGACGCGGTGTTAGAAGATAAAGGTCCGACTGATATCTAATATCGTAGATCGTACCCCGGAATCTATGCCGATATGAAATTGAAACAGCGGATCGTCCTCATGTACGGTAACACTGTAATATTGTAACAATTTTTCACCCGGAGCGCTGTCGGGTAATTTTTCTCCGGTTCGGGTGGGTCGTGTGTTTTCGATTGCCGTCGATGGACAACCTGTATAATGTTAAACGGCACCGTAATATCATATCGGTTCTTTGTCCGCCGTGCGTCCGGTCTAAGGGCGGGAAATCCGAGCGTTTTTATACCGGCTCCGGTCGGAAAGCTATACGGGGACGGGTCGTCCGGAAGACGAGGGGCACGACGACAAGGCAACCGCCGCCGCCGCCGCCGCCGCGGACATTAGTTTACCGGCTACCGGAATAAATTATATTATTATTATCGTATAGGGGCGGGGAGAGACGATAAATCTGGACGGTATAAGAGTATTATTATTACGATTATTATCGTTGTGTGTTTAATATTATAATTTGGGCTACTGTCGTTTGCGCGTGTCGTCGTTGGTCGGTGGTAATTAGGTACGGCGGACGGTGATGATTGGTTTTTTTTTAAAAGAGATTTAGACGGACGAAAATGCGTTTAGCCGCGACCGCGAACGAGAACGCCTTCGTCCGGTCCACAATTATTCAATACTTAATATAATGCGCGGCACTTTCCGTTTAATAATAATAGTAATTTCGTTTGCGCACGTTTTTTAGAATTAAAACAATACGACTTCTTATCAATGGATCTATACTAATATAATGTAATATAAGGTATATTATAATACAAACCGCCTAGTCTAGCATTTGGAAGATTCCCAGTAAATTTGATTTTTTTTTTTTATAAAATTTATTTTCATGCATTTTAAAATCGTTAAATCGTCCAAGTTGATACAAAATGTATTATCACCTCATAAACGGTACCAATATGAAAAACATAAAATAAAATGTATTTTAAAGTGATTTTAGAGTAATTAAATGTCGTACAAAAATTTTAGAAAAGAACATTTCGGAGACTTTCCCATTTGGGTTTGACAATTGTTTAAATATGATTAAGCTCTGTAACGAAGGATCAAAATTTTGTTACCGGGCGACGGCCACTAATGTGTTCTCATTTTCGAATGTGACGTGTGTTTAATGTTTACAATATAAATAAAAACCGAATTTAAATTTACTCGAAATCTTCGACAATTGGTCCGGAATATACATAATGAATGTTTTTTTTCGAGACCATCCAAAATCGATTCATCGAAATCACAGCCGGGGAACAAATGGCTGTATAGTCGTTTTTAACTTTTTAATATACCGAATGATAAAGTCAAATATTTGGCATGCCCGGTACGCGCTACTGCAGCGAATCTGTTGTAGAGTAAAATCTAAATACAATCACTGCAAACTGGACGAGATTCAATTTGTCGGTTATCCTATTATCACTATACTAATTTCTAGCTGTCCCGCATGGCGTTGCTCATGAAATATTGGAATTATCCGCGGATTTAACCCATTATCCCTCGTCCAACTTTATCGGTCCTTTTGCGGTTAGATTTTCTCGGCGGCATTTTACTAAAAATGAAAATTAATACGCAAAACGATCGTTTGTCGTTTGTCACTCTTAGGCTGTTAGACGCCTACACAATACGATATAAACCACCGAAATTTCAAGTCCAGCGGATTGGTCTGGACGTTGATCTGTGAGCGAGGTATTTGGCTTTTATATCTATAGAATAACGTAAAAAAAAAAAAAAATCATGTTTTTTGGTAACTAAGCAATAGACAAATACAACATATAAAATACAACTATTTTCCTATAAAAAATCTTTAAATTTCCAATAAAAAAAAAAAAAATGGACGGTTAGACTTATCGAGATAAAAACTATGCTATACTATTTTAAGTTGGACCAAATCACATACATGTGCATAATCCTATGAAAATCGGTTGTGTAGTTTTAGAGCGGATTGCACGCAAACCCGTTATACGCTTAATTTTTATATATATAAATATTCTAACCGTTAAAATTATAAATTAAAAACTCGTGACAGTGCGGCCCGGCTGAATATTAATCGGGCACACTCGTTCGTTCGCCCGTACCGACAAACTTTGGTCGCCGGACGAGCACAATCGCGACAGTGTTTTTATAATCTAATCTCCGCGGTGGTCGGGACGGTATACGACGATAACAGCGGCCGACCATTACCGCGGTCGATCAATATAATTATACCGCGCGGCCGTATATTTAGGCCAACGCCGCCGACGGTCGTAAAAGTCACATTCGTGTTTTATTATTATTATTATTATTATTATCATCATCATCATTTTTTTTTTTTTTTTTTTTTTCACTCCCGGCAAATAAATCGCTATCCGATATATTATACATATCGTGTGTGTGTGTTATTTACATAACGCGTACGTTTTTACGCAATAAATGACCGGCATATAATATACAAGAGTTATTTTTTTTTAATGCGCCCGGGTGTCATTAACGGGTTTATGCTAATAGCGGATGTTATTACACGTTGTATATTATGACTGCGGACTACGGAATCGGATGTACATACTTTTTATATTATTATTATTATTATTATTATTATTATTATCTATATATACGGTTTATGCTTTTCCGTCACCCGGTCGGAGCCGGTTATAAAATATATATCTTTTAAAACGACTACCCATATATATATATATATATGTATAAACTAAAACGTCTAGTGGTTTATTACCGTCGAGTGACCGGCTGGCAAGACCGCGATCGTTTCGACAGACGTGCCGGGTTTAATATTTCCGAGTTTTCTAAAACGTCTAGTTATACCTACGTGTCGTGATAAGCAATTGGAATCAATACGCGTCCGTCGATAACAGAGAAAAATAAAACATTGATGGGCTGGCTAGCCGTCTTCCGATAAACCTGTGAGCACGTTGAATGTAACGCTCACGGTGGAATTCTTCGGAATTAAATGTCGTGCGAATCCCGGTGCTTCCGTCGCAGCCTGAAGCACCAGTATTTTACAACAATACAAATCGTGATTAAAACAAATAATAAAAAAAAAAAAAAAAAAAAACAATGTAATATTAACGATTAACCATGAATTATTTTACATAACCTCAAATGTACAGCTCTCCAGCGTTATCGGTAGGTTGTTCTTCAATACTATAAGATTAACATGCTATGTATTCATCTTACGACAGTATAAATCCTATATGCGTAATCGACAATTGATTTTCGATTCGATCAAACGTCGGTATACGACGTGCGATTATAACAGACATGTATTTGACTCGCTAGCTGTTCGTATTTGAAAACTACACATATTTGTGTAGCTTTTTCTTGGCTTTTACCGTGGCTAAATATTCATAATTCAATTTTTAATATTAATATTCGTATTAACGACGCTATTTACTCACCTTAATATTATATCCCATCGGGGACATTAGTATCCCAAGTATCGCACTTCCTTCTCCTCCCAGACAATCGATACTCTTTTTTTCAATCGTTACTGATTTCATCAAAATTATTAAGTCTACACAAACCGCAATACATATTTATATGGATTATATTATATACATTACTTGATTTTTTTGTTTAGTACAATACATTCAAACCAGTATATTCGTATACTATAACAGCTACAAAATGATTAACGAAATGTGAAGAAAGAAACTACTCGTTATTGCTCGTCCTTCGGGAGGCCCTGATATCGGGGGCCCTAAAGCATGGGCGGAGTGCTAACCGAATTCAGGAATTTATCCAAGCCACCCGACATTTTCAGCCCCAATAATGTACCAAAAATGACTTTCTCGCTGCGCTACATTCCAACGTTTATATTATATGTCAGTACCTACAAAACTACAGAAAATATTTTTAATAACAATTTATTTAATTTGAAATTATATTGAAAAAAAAAAGTATTAAATTTTAGTACTAACAAATAGTTTCAATCTATATTTCGTCGCACAGTCTTGTCTAACAATATACACTCTGTAAGTAAAATGGCTGGCCGCAAAACAACGCCGTGATAACTTCCAACAAAAAGTAACGTTCCGGTATCAGAGTTAAAGTCGACATTGAAATCAATCGAAACGACAAATCGGTTAGGTTACCGATGTTAACCTGGGAATTTCCGGCCCTGTCCCAAATCTCGTCTCGCATTGTCAACTTATACGTATCGTTTTAAATAGTGAAATGCGGTTCCCACAAGCGTTTGTTGTGCGCGGACGAAAATCGTATTACGGAGAAGACACGCGGCGGCGGTCCGCCAGTGCCACCGCCGGCGCGTATTGTACAGAGGTGGTAACGCGTCCGTCCTGATTGCCAACAATAATTCAAAAGTAAATTCGTGTTTTTTCGACACATGCTCGTGCATCTGTCAAAACAGCCACTTGACCGGATGATTTATAACTTTCACTGCGCAACAGTGTGTACGTACGGCACCGCCGCGGCGTTCCGCAATTGTTTCCGAATTAAAAAAAAAAATAATAATAATAACAATAATAATAGTAATATTCGTGATTAAAAGAGAGGAAGAGACGAAGAAGAAAAAAAGCACTCTGAGCCCGTGATTGAAGTCTTCATCATCGTCGTCGTCGTCGTCGTCGCCGTCGCCGCAGCCGCCGCAGCCGCCGCAGCAGCAGCAGCCTCGTCCCCGGTCACGAAAACGTTCGTGTTCTGTTGTTGGCGCGTACAATCGTTGTAATATTTATTATTTGGATATAAATATAAACGTCGCGGCCGCGATTCGTGTAAAAACCAATGCACACGTATTATTATTATTATTATTATTATTATTGTATAACGCCCGTACGTGCTTTAATATTATTATTATTTTCAACAAAAATATTGTTACTGTATAAATAATGAAATTTGAGTGCGCGCGCCGCCGCCGCCGCCGCCGGAGTCAAACCGTGCGCGGCGGCGGCGGCGGCGGCTGCGGTGGTCGTTCGAGTGTGTTTTCTTTATGGAATTCCCGCGGCCATTGTGTCCGCGGCGGTGCGCGGCGGCGTCGACCACCCGCAGACATCCCTAAAAATATTATATTCGTATACGGCATATAAAAACCGGACTACTTAAGCACCTGATCCTATTAAAGATCCCCCGCGTTTTCCCCCTTGGTGTATACGAAATAAAATATTCCCTCCCCCCCGCGCGCGCGCGCGCACGTCCGTTCGCGAGCGACGGGGAATGCGAAAACCGCGATCGCGCGACCCCCTCGGGACCGTCGGCGGTGCCGGGCACGGACGACGGGTCTCGGCCGGGCCCGGGCCAGACGCGGTCATATATATATATATTTATTTGTATTATTATTACGTGCGTACAACAACAATGATAATATTATTATTATTATATTTACCGACGCCCGGCGTGGTGTATTATTTGTACGTACCCTGACTTAACTCACACGGAACGCCGTATTTGTACACCGAAATATTGTAATAATTGTTTGGAAACGGTTTCGGGGCTCCAATAACGCCGCACGTCCGGGCGAGAATTGCCGTCACGCTGCACCGGCACCGAAAAGATATAAAAAAAAAAACCAGCGGGTAACTCGTCACTAACGGTGCCGGATAAACTTGACGTTCCCTCGACTAAATACCCCCCGCTGCCGCTTCCTATCAATATGTTAAAATTTCTGAAAACCCGGTAAAAAAGCTGTCGCAATAGATAGATTTTCGAAAATTTATTATTAAAACAAAAAATTATAGGGCTCGGCCAGTTGTTTTTGGCATTTAAATATGGAATGGACGTTTCCAAATGTTGCTCTTTAGCGCCCGGTCCCAGTGATTACGAACGCGCGTGTTACATGCTCGAGAGAAAATTGCACACGTACTATGTCTACGGTGTCGAGACGGATTATTCTGCGGCGAAACTAAGGGCACGATTTAATCGAAATCCATAAAATTGACTGGCGATCCGCCTGTCCCGGCCTCCTTTATTAACCGCGCTGCGGTGATAATCGCGGAAATCTTCGGTAATCTTACCGGAAAGTCTTGGTGTAACCGTTGGGAAATCGCGGTGTTCCGGAATCCGGCGAATACGCGATCTAAACTGTCGTGTATAAGAAATTGATGTTGAACAATTTGTCGGTTGAATTTCTATTATTGTGTTGAAAGTCCGCGGGCCGTTCGCGATTAAACGACGGACGGACCGTCCGGAGTAACGGCCGTTAAAAGCTAACGGTTCGACAGAATAAAAAAAAAAAAAAAAAATGTAGAATCGCTAATCGACGTACGTCGGCCCGGTGTGTTTCTCGATACGTTTCCGTTTTATTATTATCGCCGCGCGTATTTTTGCGCTCGTCGTTAAACCGTCCAGGATCGCCGGGTGCCGGGTTTTTTACACTTTTATCGTTTCGACGGCCTCGCCACAATTGACGGGCCCGTCAAAAGTATCATAATTTCCGCGGGTCTACATTATTGCTATTATTAGTATTATTGGAACCGCCTAAATAATCGCAACAACGATACAATATTATCCGCAGGCCTGTCATTATAATAATATCCTATGGGTACCGGCCGGCGGCCGTGTAACGACGACCGCAGTAGAAAAAAAAAAATAAATAAATAAAGGTCCGTTTTATAACGACGAAGACCGCGAAGAGAAAGCTTATCGCCGGTCGTCCGGCCGTACACGGACGCGGCGCGGCCAACGGCGGCGCGCGCTTAATTTACAGCCTTTCGCGCGTTTTTACGACGGTGCCGGGCACCGTCGTAAAGTCAGCGGTTTTACGACAAAATACCTATCGCCGTTATACCCGGTTGTGTCTGCGCGTCGAGAGAAAAAAAAAAATAATAATATAAAATCCGACCGCGGGACCGCATAAATTGTACGGAGATGTATTAATATTTGATTATTATTATTATTATTATTATTGTTGCGTCACGTCCGCGTTAAACGGTATGACATTGTCGATTCGCAACGGGTTTGCGAAAATGTCCGCCGCGTATATAAAACGTACGCGTACGTCGTGTACATCCCGTACGGGTTTCACCGGCGTCCGCCTCTGTATTCGTACGTATTTTTTACGTTTTATGTCTCGTTACGGCACTTGTAATTTTTATTTTTTTAATCGATATTACACGCGTGTTAACGACGTACTTGTGGACTTGAAATTCATATCGAACCGGCGTATGTACGGGACACGGTGCCCACCCAACCCCCTCCCTTCGTCGTTCAATCGAATTATGTTTCCCCTGCCGAGAAATTGTAATTTTAATTATATTATATAATTACGCTGCCCCTCGGTATACGGACGAACCCATTTAACTAGCAAAAGGAGTAAATACGTCCGTCCTAACACGCGTGCTTAGGAATTTCCCCCCTCCCCCCCCGAAAAAGCTTTAAAACTATTCCCGACAATAATTCGGTTTTAAGTTTGTAAAACTAAAAATAACCTTCACTGGGTTTCGTTGACAACCGATTTCCAGCGTATGACAATAAAATCTAACAAATTCGCAAATTTGAAATATTAAAAATACAACGACGATATGAACACCAAAAAAAAAAATGTAAACGAAAATTACCACGGAGTTCCCGTATCGTTATGCACTCCCCCGCCCCTTCTAGCTATGGCACCAGTACAAATCTATGGTTTTTCTATAATAAAGAAATAATGCGATAAATTAATTACTTTTTATATTCATAAGAAACAAATATCGTTTTCCTCAAATTATTTCATAAACGTTTCTACCGATTTATTATTTACGTCAACGTTATCGCATTATCTGGGTTACAAAAATACGAGGTATGACAATAAAATAACGAGACTTTTTGAATATAACCTAAACTATTAACGTTATCTATAAAACGATTATTGAAATATAATTAGAAAACACTTATCTAAAAGTACTATGAACACTGATGGCATCGATTCATTTTCTTATACGTTAGTAGCCTTGTTATTAGTGCGAGTTCGACTATACTGCCGAAAAATGTTTGATATAAAAATCGAACAACATGTGTTAACATTAAATTTCTTGTTAAATTAAAAAAAACTGCCGCGGAATCGTTTCGTATGTTATGTGAAGTTTATGGTTAAGAATGTTTATCAAGAGCTCGTGTTTTTGAATGGCACAAACGGTTTTGTAGTGGAAGGGAGGACGTCGAAGACGATGATCGTTCTGGACGTCCCACCACGTCTTCAACAAAAAATACGTTGAAAAAATCGACACAATTAATTAATCAATATTATTATAAAGAGGTATTAATTAAATTAAGAGAACGTGTCAGAAACAAGCGACCAGATCTATGGAAAAATGGCTGGGTTCTTCACCAAGACAATGTGCATTTTCAATTCAACGTTTTTTAACTGAAAAAAAAATGTCTGTACTTCAACATCCCCCGTACTTGCCAGACCTTGCTCCTTGTGACTTCTTCTTATTTCCTTCTTATTTCTTTTCCCATTTTCAAACAGTTGATGACGTAAAAATGAAAACGGCAGAACTTCTAAAAGGGCTGAATGAAAGCAATTGGCAACACTGTTTTCAAGAATGGCAGCGACGTATGCAACAGTTTATTGATGCTGAGGGAAGGTACTTTGAAGGTTATAATCATTAAATTATAACATTTTTAAAATAAACAACTTTTATTCAAAAAGTCTCGTTATTTTATTGTCATACCTCGTAAGGTTAGAAAACAAACATTAAAATAATGACGTTGGTTTATTTTCTTAAGTTTTGTTTTGTTTAATCATTAAACTAGTCTTCGATTGTTTCGTATAAACAATAGAATACAAATATTTTTACACCACCGCCACTCGCGATTTTGATTTTGGCGAGTGGATAATTTTACTCTAGTTTTTTTTTTTTTTTTTTTGTTTTTTTTTACCAAGTTACGCCACTGCTGTATGAATTCACTATGAATTTTTATGTGCACCCCCCCACCCCCACCCATTTTAGAAAACATTTTCCATATACGCCACCGATATGGATAGACTGCGCATTACACTCGAACTGTATACACAGTCTCCGTAGTCTATTCACAAGGAGTATTATAAACAGTTTTGATCAAAATTATCAAAACGAGAATATTGAATATCGGTATCGCGGTATTATCGTAAACCGGGATCGGTATTCGATTTCGATCTCGATTATTATCAAAGAGTATAATATGCGATACCCCATAGAAGACAGACTTGTCTCGTTGTCGCGCTGTAAGTTTACGACTCGATGTTGTTGATAAATTCTGATGGTTATTCACAAAAATTACGTTTTCATTCGCCGGCAAACCAAACGCATCGGACAACTTGTTATTTTTACGCGTTCGGCTGTATTGTTATGAAAAAGAGAGAGAGAAAACGCGTCCGTCTGGCCTACTCCGTACCCGGGTGAGAGTTTTGGTAGACGAGTATTGCTCTTAAGGCTACCCTTCTACGGTTTCACGTCTTCGGACCCCGGGGGGTTCGAATGTGTTTGAGATATTCACGAATTAACACGGTATACGCGTACAAAACGTCCGATAAATAAACGCGTTTTCGTTTTAAAAACCGAACACAATAATAAACGGTTCGGCGCTACTCCCCGGTCCCGAGTGATTTCTTAGCGTTTTACTTATAACGCCGAACGGTGCACAGGCACATTCCGATCTGTGTTTAACGATCGGCGATCGAATGTCAGTCGAATAATTTTAATTTTTTTTTTTTTTTTTTTAAATGAAACACCGGCATTGTGTTCGGGAAAAACCGATACCGGGTCGTCTGCGATTTCGTTATTATCATTATTATTATCGTACCCCCGGCGCGTACGGGTAACGTTACACGTCGCCACTCCGCGGTGTAGTGTTTCTCGTACGGGTAATTTGTTTCGTCCCTAAATGGTTGGCGGGGTCGTCCGAAATGCTGTCGTAGACCGAAATTATTACGCTTCCGAGGGTTTTTTTTTAAACAAATTTTTTTTTTTTTTTAATCATCGACGGCCTCGGATAGTGTAGACCCGGGGGTCTCCGCCGAATGGCCGCCCGGGGATCGATTATACCCGGCCCGCACACTGATTTCCATTATCAAAGTTCTACATTTTTTTGTTTTTGTTTTATTGAAAAACACAAAAGGAAAAAATGTTGAAACTGAAAACAGATCGTTTTTGCGCGATGATTGGACGAGAGGACTTATATTGTTTCATGACTCTGTGTCTACGATGAATTTCGGTTCCACTTTACGTGACGTGTGGTTCTGCTTTTTAAAAAAAAAAAAAAAAAAATCAATTGCATAATAACAAATTCAGATCCCGGACTCGCCAACGAACACCTGAACACGATAATGAAAGATGGCGCGCGTTAAATCACACTCCGAATCCCGAGCAGGTTGTTGAGACCGCGACCTGTCATTTTTCCCGTTGTATTTTTATAATATTTATTAAATTTATCGTTTCAAACTGAAAACGTTTATTCGACGAGGTTTTTTTTTTTTTTTTTTTGTTTATGATTTTGCCTAAACCCTAGGCGAAAACGGTGTCCGAATCCCTAATGTGGCCCTACTAGTATAACAATCGCTGACTCCCTGCAGTGTAGACTAACAGTGAGTATATAATATTATTGCATGCACTATACGCGATTTTTTTTTTTTTTTGATTTTTTTATGTAATATGACGCCCGCGCGATAATTCAACGGTTGATTATTAAGCTTGTAGCTGTCGTATTAATAATTCCGTACACGGTGTAAAATCGTATTATATAATACGAGTATTATATTATAGGGAACGGAGAGTAAAAAAACAACTGTGTTCGATATTATTCAAATAATATAATTATACCGCGGGGACGATTTTTCATTAAGCGTATTTTATTGAATATAATATTATTGCGATTCGCCGGAGAACCGCCGCGCCGTTATTGCGGAAGGTATTTTGTATTATTTTTTTTATTATTTTTTTGTAATACGACATAATTGATATCGTACATCAACGACAAGAGGAGGAGGACGAGGGGGGGGGAGAAACCACTAACGTTAATCCCGAATAAATCTAACGCCGATTTATTTATTTAAATCGTGTACAAACATATTATTATAATTAATACCCGATGATAAATCTCGTGCTTATAAAATCGCTGTTTAAAACGATTATGATAATTTAAAACGTATGCGTGCGTACGATTGCCGGCGGTACGCACGCGTACCGGAGCCCGGCGAGATAATCCCCCGAACACGGAATAATAAATTAACGGCGAATCGGGCGGACGAGTGCGCTCGGCCGGCCCGTACCACCCGGTCGGATTTCCGCGTGTACCCCACTCGTGGCGTCCGCACCGGCGCGGCGGCGAATGGCGACGGACGCTAAACCAAGGCGAACGCGCACGCCCGAAACAATCGGTTACGTTTATAATATTTTACCCCGGACCGTATCAACGAATCCCGGCCGAGAGCGTTAATCGTTCCCGTTCGGCCATATGCGTTTTACTTCTCGACATTATTTTATCACAATTGCTAAATCGTTTAGCGTCCTCAGTATCTTCCCGAGGTGCCTCCCAAGACGTTTTTTCTAATAACTTCTTATTACTTAACGTACTATAACATTTTTCTGTTCGTTTCATTTACGTCCGAGACCATTACACACGTCCAAGAATCGTATTTTACTATTGTAAGCTCGAATTTCGGATGCTGTGGGTCCCATAATATAAGATTAAGTATTGATAAAGTTGAATATGTTTCAAATCAGTCCAATAGCACTTCTATAATTTTTCCATTATTGAAATATTACAAAAGTTAGTCGGTCTTGATCCCTAGAATATCAACGATACCGACCAGTCTGTCTATTCCAGTTTAGACGGCTCGTAACTTCCCGTAAAATTATGCTTTTCGATGACCAAAGCACAGGGCCAAACATTAAACGTTGCCGGTTTAGACCTAACCGTCCAATGTTTTTTCCATGGACAATTGTACGTGGCCCTGTCATGTGTCTCATGCAAACGGAATCTATTTGTGCCGGATCCAGAAATATTTAATGCGTACAATTTAAAATTTAAAAGTTATATGGAATTAAAAAAAAAAAAAAAAAGAATGAATAGCACACATCATAATAACACCAATACATTACACATTTCGTTCTGAATTTTAAATTGTTTAAAAAAAAATCGGGACAGCCAGACGGTTCTGGACAACCAACAAAGTTGATCCGAGCAAGGCCCGGCGACGGCAACTAGTGTTATATATAGGTATATTAATGTGAATCAATTTTTTTTTTTTTTTTTTAAATTTATTTTATTCCAATTTAATCGTGTGCACGTAACGTGAAACCAGCGTCGGCGGGCCCGGCCGGCAGGAACGACCGAACCGCCCGAATAGCCGCGGGAAACGACTCAGGTGGAGGAAGAACACCGGAAGAAGAACAAAATTATATTTCTAAATAATCTCCCGGGGTTCCTGGCGGTCGCTGCAAATGATCCGGAGATAACCTGAGCGCAGACCTCTGACCGCTCGTTTTAAAACGCCCGTCCCGGCCGTAGTCGGCCGAGTGGTATCGTTTGTATGATACTGTAACGCAATATAATAATATTATATGTAAATCTGCCGTCGTCGCCTTGCGAAAGAAAATTGTTTTACGACGCCAATAATAATAATAATATAATATACACAATGGGGTGCGTATTATATTGTATTATCAATATCGCGGATTCGTCCGTTCCGCCGGGTTCTTCTATTTTTTTTTTTTAAATTTACTTTTTTTTCTCCAAAATGACGAAGAAAATCAAGGGAAATATAAATACTGCTCGTGGGGTAGGCCATACTGCCGTACGCACTATAGGACGTTCCGGGCCAAGGTTCGATATAAAAAAGAAATTAAATCCGCATCCGTGCAACGCGCAACGATCGATCATTTTTCAACGACGAAAAACGATTCTGAGCAAAGTCAACCGGCGACGAATAAACTGAAACACCCAAATCGATGTCTGCGCACAGTTAGTGTTTAATCGCAATTCATTTGTTTTCGATTTCGGAAGTGTTTATGAAGACGAAAAAAAAAAGAAAAAAACAACAACTAAAATCGATAAAACCATTGAAATGGGGCTGGGGGGGGGATTTTCGTTTTCTTTCCGAGTTTAAACCGATAAAAAAAAATATTATCGATTTTTATCTACAACAAATGCAACATTTACGTACAATTTTGCTCGTGATTAACGCGGATTTTGTCACTTTAAATGGCGATAAAAAAAAACAAAAATGTGTAAGAACAATACTGTTTTTAATTGTTAATATATCAAACGCGCGGTATTTTTTTACGGAGCCTAACAATTGTCTACATTGAATGTTATGCGCGCGTGTGTTAATTAATATTATGGCTGTAACATTTCAACAAAACATTGTACCCGTATCGTCGTTATGTATTTTAAAATATATTTAAATTTTTTCGTTTGGTTTTTAATACAACAAAAATATCATATATATATATGTATATATCTAAGATTTGAATAGAATATAATTTCGACCTCTATTTCACTATAAAGTGTAGGTAACCACGTATTATTATTATCCATTATTATTTGCAGCGTAGATTTATTTAATTGAATAGACGAGTATAGCGAGTAATATAGGCGTGTGGGACGGAAATCTCGAAAATTATTCCGGCCTCATCGTAAACACGACGAAAACGTCGGCTAACAATTATTATAAATTTTCGCAATATAGTTATACGTGAGATATATATATATATATATATATATATTTTTAGTCTCGAATCCGTTTTCGATTTAACGAATGGACATGGGTACCAGGGTACGCGATAATCTTTGGATTTATCTTCATTATATTGGCGGTCGTGGGCATTATTATTATTATTATTATTATGACCTAATAACGGGCACACATATACAAGAGTACAATAATATGCGAGATTACTCACGTCGTCGTACCTATATATACATTATGTTCGATAAATTAAAAAAAAAAAAAAAAAAATTCTTTTCACGTCGATTTATTGTTATTTATTTATTATTATTATTATTATTATTTTTTTTTTTTACGATCGTTCCAAACGCGTTTAATATTAACGCCTCGGAGTAGAACACGTCTGTGAGCCCCGTACGGTCCGGCTTCGGTCTTTTTAGACCTCGATATTTATATACGCGTATATTATTTTTTTTGGTGCACGTCGATTTGTCGTCGCTTTCGAATAATTAATTCCGCGGCGGTGCGAATTGGGTGGGCGGCCTGACCGCCAGCAATATTATTACAGGCGTTGTTTGTTTTAATGTTTGTTGGCTTCTGCCGGCGGAAAACGCTATTGAAATTCAAAAAAAAAAAAAAAAAAAAAAATGAAGATTTCAGACACTCGACGGTATTATACACGTATGGGTTTTACGACATTAGCGGAATATACGGTTTACGTGTTAAACTGTAATGTAAAAAACCCTCTCTATAACTGATCCCCCTATAAGAGGGAATCTTTCTATTTAATAGGAAAATGTCAATAGTCCCGGTGCAAATTGTAGTGAAATTGACCTATCTCTCAATGCTGAACCTCCGCGAAACGGATACGAATTTATTCGTAATTTAATTAGTAAAAATACTCTCCATGACGGAAAATAAAACTGTTTAAAGATGAATATTATATGTAATGTGTCGGAAGTAACGCAATATGCATTTTATCGTTAACTCGTATTTAGACGAATTACAAAAATGCGAAATTCAAAGCTATTAGAATTAACGACAAAAGCGCGAGAATAATGTGCTTGAACGTGTCGCCACTTTCAGTCACAAAAAAATAAAAAACAGTAAAATATTTCAAATTTAATTTCATAATTATCAAAAGAAAGGTACTACGTAATATGATTATTTTTCTTTTAGTTCTTGGTTTTAATTTGTTTAGTATTATACACAAAACACGTTTAAATATAAATTCATACATTATAAACATAATGTACGGATTTACGATGTACGAAATATTTACATACCTAAAATATCAATTTTTTTAATACGCATATAGATTCTGGCATATGTAGTTATTATTATTATTTTTTTTTTTTCATTCTCTCTATAACGGAAAAATGCGTTGGTCCCGAGCGATTCCGTTATAAAGAGGTTTTACTGTATACACATATAATATATTCCGTACGCGTCTTTACGTCGAAAAATTCGAAAAGAAAAAAAAAAAAATTAAAGAACTTATCTCGTTACACAGCCAGACATCACACTTGAAAATAAATGTCTAACGATAAAATATACCCGAGAACGTTAAACGATACTGATGCGTACGTACGGAAGGATACGACATTAATCCGTTTACTTACACGTATCCGTATGTATAATTATTTTAAAAAAATATTACGCTGCCACTTAAAAAAAAAAAACCGTTTTCGTCTACCGAATTCACCGAATTCAACGGTGAACAGATCGCGGCGGGTGTCAAAAGTTCGCTAACACCCGAAACGTGTGGCGGCTTGACGAATATGTAAAACGTGCTGTAATGATGTAAAAAAAAAAAAACAAACATATTTCAATAAAAAAAAATCCCAAGACAAAATATTACTTATATATTAATTTTTTCTTACGTTTTTTTATTATTACTATATATTAGAACGAGCGCAATAATATCGTGGAACAATTAGAGATAAGCAGACAGACACGGACGTTAATATCCGTCGTAGGTCCCCTGGTCGCAGAGGCCGTCCACCGCGGACGGAAATTCGCGAACGAGACGCTTTATAATATTATTATAACACATTTTATTTTATAAGTGGTAAAACAGTGTTGCGTGTCAAACGACGAGTAGACAATATTATAATATTATTACACGGTTTGTGCGCTTTTTTTTTTTTTTTTTTTATATCGTTGTTGTCGCCGGAATGCGAAATGTGCCAAATTTGTCTTCTACATGGGCGGGCGTACAGTTTGTTAGTTAAATAGCGGTTGTATTATATTATGCTGTTGAAAAAAAAAAAAAGTGTCGAGTAGATTATCGAATTCTGTAAATTCTCGCGAGAACAACAACTACGACTGTTCATAATTCTATTAGATTTGTGTGTGATTTTTGGTAAAAAAAAAAAAAAAACAATGATTATTTTCGACACGTTTTAAGATGACTTTTTACCCGGGTTGGTCAGGTTTGAAACGCGTATAAAACGTAAAATATGTTTCGTTTAAAATATGAAATTCACTCTTAAAAAATTAAAATTACTTCCTTTTTCGGATCATCGAGTCAGGTTTTTAATTTTTAAATTTGTTAAAAATACATTTACGTAGTTAACAATTAAATGTAAATTATAAAAAAAAAAAAAAAATATATCTGAGTTCGACAATAAATTCGCGCGGTCTTCATTGAGCTTCGCCACGGACATTCGATAATTCAACTGAACTGACAAAAATCAATTATTGTGCAACATTACGCAGGCGCGTAACAAAATGATTCGATATTGCGCAATTAATTTCAAACAAGCGCACAATCATCATTCGATACTCGCGCAATATTATTTTTGCGTGTAGGGGCCGCTTGATGAACTTTAATATTTAAATAATATTGTTTGATTTGTCTGCATAATATAAAAAATATTAAAAGCGTTACAAATTTAACAAGTACAACGAATTCACTATAAAATATAGCGAATTATATGGCGTAGGCGCAGAGTTTTGTAACTCTCGAAATGTACACGGGAAATTAAAAATCGGTTTTCGAACCCACCGGTTCATATCGGAAAACGTACAGGGTCGTCGAAAAACGAAACGGCGATTAACGATTTTAAGAACGAATTAACCAAACCGCAATTTGTTCAAGATTCGTGTCGAAAAAACTGTTTCTGTTTTCGGTTCGAGAATTGATCGTAATTTTTTGCTAATTCCCCCTTGGTTGCAATTTAGAATATATTTGATGTTTTTTTTCAATAGTATTTTTTTTTTTTATTTATTTATTATAATTATAAAATGTTTCAGCACACCTAGTGCTGTTACAACTTTTTAATTTTTACAATTTTATTTGTTACAAATTTAAATGATTATAAATTTATTAATGACATAATTATTAATAGTAAGATTAAGTGATATAATAATGTGTTATATATATGAATATAATAATAACGATGAGGTCTAGTATATTATTAATGATCTTCATTTTCTGATGATAAGTCTTCTGTGTCTGTTAAAAGAATGTCCTGGGGAAGTCGAGGCCGCAGACGTCTATTGAGTGTTTTTTTTTTCCTATATTGTAATGACGAGCACTGTCCAAGTTTTTTAGTTTGGCGTGGACATTTTTAAATTGGGTTTTAATCCATGTATTATTTATCAGGGGTATTTTCGTGTCATTGTGGATCTGGCGATTTCTCATGAAACTGCTCAGACCCATTTGGTCCTACGGTTTGCAGGTTTGGGGCTCAGCCAAAGTATCAAATATAAACCGTATACAAAGATTTCAATCCAAAGTCCATCGCGTCATCTCTAAAGCTCCTTTTTGTGTTTCAAATAATACCCTTCATTCCGACTTCAATTTACCCACCGTCACTGAGCTAGCCAAGCTCCACTATAAACGATTTAACAGCAAATTAACACATCATTCCAATCCCTATATCGCTCAACTATCATCTGCAACAATTCAAGGAAATCCCCACAAAAGACTTAAAAGAAAATGGTGTCGTGACCTGCTTATCTAGTATGTTTACTATAACTTTATCTATCTATCTATAATACTCTTTACTACTTATAACTACTATGTTTCTATCTTACTCTTATTCTTTTCTATGTATAATTATTTTCTAGAGCTAATACCTTCAATTTAAAATCACGCTGAAGTACCTCCGCTGGGAGGCCTCTTCCTTCTGTCTACTCTGTCTGTCTGTCTTATCAATTATCACATATGCTTATTGTTCAAAATATTGTAACAGATAGCGTAATATAAAATTTAGTTAAAAAAAAAAAAAAAAAATCTATAAATTAGGTTTAATTTAAATCTGAAGGGTTCTATCGCTGGATGATCTCCCCTGTCGTGTCATTCTGTTTGTCTTCATTATTGTTTTTCTTCTTTCACGTTTGCTTATTGTGTTTTGATAATACAGATTGTAAATTTTAAAAATAAAAAAAATATTCGTGCGTCCGCGCTCGTTATTATCGTAACACGGGACACGATAACGATATTCTATCGGTATAAATATAAATCGGTGACGACACCCAGAGCCGATCGTAGTGACCTCGTAGATACCGGACCGACAGACTCATAGTTTAGTTACAGATGACGCGGAAGTGATGACTCAGACTAGTCGGACTGGCGAACGAAACACGACTCTCCGGCTGCTACTGGCCTACTACGACCACGACTACAACAACCGACTGCGACGACTGCCGCAGTGATAATCCGATGGAAAAAAAAAAAAAATAAGACAAAAAAAAAAAACAATTTTTACGCACGTTTTTGCGAGCGCGACGAGAATAATATACGTCATGGTTTTTTTTATTTTTTTTTTTTTATCGTTATAATACCGCCCCGCAAACCCAATAATAAATACGCAACAAGTGTATGACACTGTCATAGTATTGAGAGAGAGAATTAATTTTTTTCTGAATCGGCTTGTGGGTTTTTTTATTTTATTATATTATTACAATTAATTAACGTGTTACACTATAATGATTGTTAAATAACGCGTTCAGTAGAACATACGGATAAACCCTATGACGAGTAAATTAAACCATTAAATCACCTCGAAACGCAATTACGAGTTTTACCGATTTCTCTATCGTAATCGTACAATTTTTTTTTTTTTTTTTTGTAAATATTTACATACGTTTAACTGGGATTATCTATTGAGTTTAATGGTATTTCCGCCGAGGATCGAATATTTTTTTGATACTTAAATGAGTAATTTTTCACATTTCGTCACCCGCGACCTTTTGTCACGGGACGGAACAACAGAACGGATTTGATTTTAAGAACCGGAAAAACGATAAGAATTCGTTGAAAGTGATTTTTTTTACATATTTAAGCATTTATTTGTATAAACACGTGTTTATAATTATTTTTAATCTGTACGTATTGTAACGATCGAATTTGATCAAAAAGTTTTTTTTTTTTTTCTTTACTACAAAACCGCCGCGGGTGACCCGGGAGTTTTTTGAAACAACCGACTCGATTATATTTTGTATAAATAATATCATTCGTATATATTTCCGGGTCTGGTCGTTCCCGAATAAGTGTCCGGCGTATAAAACACGTGTCGTTTATTGTAGCGTTTCGAGACGACATTACGAACGTTATATAAATCGTACGTTATTCAGTCGGATTGAAAACCGCGAACGTACCCACGCGATATATATATATATATATATATTATTTTTTTTTTTTTTAAAATACTCGATGATAATATTGTGTAATACGTGATAATACGCGTAAAAAAGTCCGCCGTGCCCGTCGTGTTTTGTCCGCGTTACACAACGGAATAGTCGCTAACACTTGATAATTTATATTATAACCATTATCCGCCATATTATAAATAATATATGTACCTGCAGTATATCCATGCACAAGCCACGGGAATTTAATAAACGCCTCGGAAAGCCTTGGAATTGTTACGAGAATATTTGCGTTTATTATAATATAATATATGAAAAAAAAAAAAACCATATGTAAGTACGTGCAAATAGGTTTAAAAGTATTGTATAGTACAATATAGTAACGATTACGTGCTAATTTTCGAGGTAGGCTGCCAAACGCACACGACCGGTACCGAACTCTTGCCCGTTTGCTCCTCTTGCCGCGACCCAATTCCGTCACGAGTCTCCTTCGGATCCCTCCGTCGGGATGAGCCTGCCGTGTTTTTCGTATATACAATTTTAATTCGAAACATTTTTTTTCTTTTCCTTCTTTTTCTTCGCCGCGCGCGTAAACTCTAGACTAACCATCGGGTGGCGTATATACTCGGGAAATGGGGGAGGGGGATATATTGGCGATTGATCCCCAACATCGTCGCTTATTTTTAATCGAAAATAACAATAAAAAAAAAAAAAAATCAAATACATACTGTTGAAACCTACCTTTTCGGAAACCTCCGATAAACGCACTCGGTCATTTTTTTTTTTTTTTAAAATAGTGACAAAACGCCGTCACACTGGGGGATACAAGACCGAATTGAACCGAATCTTGTGTATGCACTCGATCAATTTCGTTTCCCATTATATATGTAATAACTACATTAAAACTTAATCTGACCTATAGCGGTTTTAAAACGTTTCGACATAAATAAATAATAAATAATACATTTTTATCCGCCGTTTTAAATACATAAAATAGACAAACAAAAAAAAAAAAAAAAAAAAAAAAAAAAACACCACGATAACCGAATTGTTCGCCAAAATGATCAGATGATCCAGAGACGTAACCGAATAGGGGACCTAACCGACTATTCACGGTCCCTGATAATATTTTTTTTTTACCAAACCACGTCTGCATATTATCTGAAATACCCATGGTTTTCGGCCAGTAAAAAAATGTCGCTCGCCGGTGTTAGGCATTCAAGACATTTTTTAAACTGATCGATTATTATAATTAACGAGTAAACCAGTCACCCGTTGTATACATTAACTTGGCGCGTTTTTAAGGAAAAAAAAAAATAATAATAATGTTATAATACTCAGTATGTAAACAAATTATTAATCTTAATAAAAAACAAAATAAAAAAAAAAAAATTGTATGTCTGTTTAGGTAATTTCTATGCATATGCCAATACTGGACAGTGTGTGAATATTAAAATGCATTTTTAACAATAAACATTTAATGTTAAATGTCAAGTTTAACGAAAAGAAACACGATTCGATTGTATTCTGAACGACAACAACGATTAACAATTAAAATTAGTAAATATTTGACACATTTATTGTGAAAAGCAAACGCTGTTTTTTTTTTAAATTCGAATTTACACTGGTGACCAGAAAAAGTTCAGTGTCTTACCGGCCGAAAACGGGAGATGTTAATTTTGGCCGAGAACACAGTGCCGCCGCGGTTTTTTTCTCGGTTAACGCGCAACGTTTTTTTTTAATAAAATTTTTTATTTTTTTTTTTTTACCGATAATGCCGGTCGTTTATAACCGGATCGGGGGAACGGCATAACACTAATAATATATAATAATTATATTCGACCGGGGGACACATTGTGCGTTTCGACGACAGCACAGATAACAACGTTACAGCGGGATTATGTATATTTAAAATAATTCGATAAAGTATTTTAACAAGCCTCGGACATTACCATTACTAATTGCGTGTGCCTACCGCATTCCTCGTTAAAATAAATTATAAAAAATATTGTAATGTATAAACGGAACACAATATATATATATATATATATATATATATATGGGTACGTAAAACACAATGGGACGAAATATCTTCGTGGCGCAACCTGGTCCGAGCGCGGATCTTCACCTTGGGCAACAGCTACAAAAGCTATTTATTGTTCCGGTACAGTATTTTACAATTTTAGCGAATAGCCGCGAACAACTAAATAAAAACCAAGCGGTTTTCTATTTTTTTTTTTTTCGATTTTCGTACGGAAAGGTTAACTTCAGTTGGGTGAGGGGGAAAGGCCGGAAAACAATCTAATTCATTAAGGAAATGATCATTACTACAATTGGGTTTCAATTCCATACAATTAGCTATACATAACGGACATTAATACTTAGAGAAAAACGGTTTGTTTTATTCGAATTATTAGGTAATCCCATTTTTTTTTTTTTAATTTATGTTTTGAAAATGATATCTTCAAGATGACGGCCGTCAGCAACAATACATTGCTGTAGGCGAACCTCTGCCGTTTCGGTATGATTTTCGGCACGATTCGATTGGTATGGTCGCGGTTTCTTCGGTGATTCTTTCCACCGGGTCCATCTATGGTATGGAATTTTAAAACCTTATCCTTACCCCCCAGTGGAAACAGCGCACATGCTTAAATCGGGAGAGCGTGCCGGCCAGCTTACGTCGCCCCTCAGAGTGACCAACCGCCCAGGGAACGACCCAATTAGGTTCACTCGAGCTCAAATTTCTCCTGTTTTATAGATGTATTGGAATGAAATTCCGGCCGGTCGGCACTACCTAAAATGTTCAACTTCAAAAATTACGGGCCGATTTGCAGTCGACAAAATTTTTATTTTAAAATACATTTATTTTTGTTTTTTTAAATTTAATATTAACAAACAGCCCACATCTTGTCCTATCTTCGTCTCGCATACAAGACCGTCTTGACAACCTCTGCACGCGGTACAAAACTTGGAGAGTAAAAATGAACGAACCCAAATCCATTCACCGTATCGAACTTCGTTACCCTTCGCCACGTTGTATGTCCAACACTTTTCAAAGCAGCCAAAATATCAAACATAAACCGCGTCCAAAGATTTCAATCCAAAACTCTATGTACAATTTGTAAAGTCCCATCTTACGTCTCGGATCACACTCTACACACTGATCTTAAAACACCACACATTTCTAAAATAGCCAAAAACCTCTACAAACGATTTAACAGTCGGTTAGCTCAACACGAAAATCCCCAAATCTCCGAATTGTCTTCTATCACTATCCCAGGCAATCCGACCGAAAGACTCAAAAGACAGTGGTTGGTTGTAACCTGCTATGCCAACTGACTAACTGTATCATGCTGTAGTAGCTCCGCTGGGATGCCTCTGCAATCCGTCATCTCTAATTTATTTATTTATTTTCATCAGTTGTCCTTATTGTTCCATTGTGTGTGTAACCAATTGAATAAAAGCTATTTAAAGTTAACAAAAAAAAAAAAAAAAAACACAAATATTTTTAAATTGCTATTCCCCGTGATATTTGCTCCCTGTGGACATTTTACTCGGGTTACAGGAATTAATTACCCCCCCTCCCCCTATGTAACACTTTTTCGTGTACGTATAATAATGAGTACTTGCTTATTTAATGTCACATTGTAAAAAGTCGACAACAGAAAGAAAGAAAGAAAGAAAAAAAGTTTAAAATATAACAGAAATAATATACGATTGTTAAAACATACGGAATATTTACATATTAACAAGTAAATGATTAGGTTATTCAATTGCATTATTATACACACGTAGTAGTACATAATATTTGTGCAGCCGTTGCCTTCGTGAAGTGGGCTCGTAAATCTCCGAAATCGAACGCGATCCGTTCGTAGGCCGAACACGTTTATCTATTAATTCTATTTTTTTTTTTATATATATATATATATATATCTGTTATTAATCGATTATCCGTATATTACGTACGCTTATTTTAGGGAACCCGATCTATACGCCGAATCGTGCCGGGCCGAGATCACAACCCGTTGAACTTCGCTGCAAACGGTGTACGCTTGTGGTACGCTATACACGTAACATTTCATCAAGGAGGTCCTGTCGACGAGAGAAGATGAAGAGAGCCACCGCCAGAGGGCCGCCCGGAATCCAAGACACTAGCCTTGAGCTTTCCATCGTCAGGACAGCATGCGGGTCTCGGTCCCAATGCTGCCCAAAGCGCACGTTGTTTTACCATTGTGAGCCCGTCCCGCCCGCAGGGGTAAACGGTTTCCCCCCCCCATTATAAATATAATTTGTATTTTATTGAATAAACGATGCGCTTACGGGGGAAGGATTGTCCTGTAAAGTTCTAGGGGGTTTGTAGGGGGGGGGGGTAAAGTTCCCCCCGTAGGTTACGATACCACCAAAAAAAAAAAAAAGCAATATTCGTAACGTACGCCCGTACGAAATATCGGATTGAAATATATACGGAAAATAAATTACATGAACGTACGAAGTCTGTTCGAAAATTACCAGGATATTATTTTTAATAATTACAAAAATGAAGTTACATATTATTTAAAGATGTTTCCTTCAAAATACTCTCCTCCGGACGATATGCCGTGATCACGGCGATCTTGCCATTTTTAAAAAGTCCTGTGGCACCGCTCCAAAGTTAAAAGTTCTGTTGCCGCGTTCGCTTTAATTTCCTCCACAACTTGAAATCGTTGCCCATAAAGCGCAGATTTTAGTCTTGGAAAAATCAAAAAAAATCGTACGGGGCCTGAATAGGGAGAGTCCGCGGGACCACAGCGATGTTTTTTTATCAGCCAAAAATTCACGAATCGGCAGCGCTAAAAAAGGCCGGCGCTATTGTCGTGGTGAACAATCGCGGAACGAGCCTTCTCGTCTGTACATTTTCCCGTTTTCCTGTAAGAATGCATGACAAGACTCAATTGAGATTCGCTTTGTTAACTCACGAACGGCGGACATTTCGCATTTTTTTTTTTTTCGCAAATTCTAGCCACACCATCGTTTCTGGATGACGTCGACGGTCATCCAGAACGTGGAACGTCTTCAGTTGATCGCCCACTGTCTTTGATACGTTTAAAACACTCGAAAGTCACGGAACCACTCGACGAATCATCCCCAAAAAGCGGCTTCACTCATTTCCGTACGTTTCCGTTGCATCGTTTTTACCATGTTACAAGCGAAACTCGATGCACACGCGTCGTTCGTTTAATTTCGGACATGTCGAAAACCGGCGAACGAAACGAACCGACTGTATTCGACCACGTGTAATATTAAACCGAGATGAGATAGCTACTTGGGGTTTCATTCTAAAATATCCGCTTATTCGCGGGGAACACGTCTATTTACAATTTCAAACGTTATCGTGTGTGGGTTAGCCGCAAAAAAAAAAAAAACATTTGTCCTGGTACTTTTTGAACAGACCTCGTATAGTCGCTGGAGAATGTCTCTTTAGATTTTATAATTTTATAGCGTGCGATAATTATGATTATTGCATTATTAAATGTTTATCGAACTAGACCTGCACAGCAACATTGTACAATACCGCGGCACGTAAAGATTTATACGACACGCACTCGCTGGAAGGTTAATAAAATAATATTGCAAAAACCGTTCAAATTTTACTCGCGGACCGCCGGTTGACGACCGCCGGTCTATATTATATGGATACGTGCGCGGTTGAAAATATTGTGTTTTCGAAAATGTATTTCGACGGGATGTCGTCGTAACCTACTGTATTGTTAAGCGTAATTGTAAAAAAAAAAAAAAAAAAAAAATTATGTTAAATGACGATGTAACCAATAACGGACGGACGAAAATATTACCGATGACTAAACAAAAATCGTCGAATAATAATAAAAAAATTATTATGTGCGGCGATGAGGCCGTCGCGCACAGGGAGGTTGGCCGGTCAAGCTCGTTATCATTTCAATATTATACAATTCCGAAGGCAATAATAATTGTACTTGATTTTTTTTATTTTTTTAATTATCAATGATTATTAATTAAAGGTGTATTTTGAACTCGTTTTTATTCCAAGGCCTCAAGAGACTCGTAACGGCGTGTAACCATTGTATACGAGCGCGTCAAAGAAATGTTATTATTTGTTATTTTTTTTATACGACGAACTATAAAAAAAAAAAAAAAAAATTGAAAACGCATACACCTTGGGTAGACTACCGTTTCGTGTATAGAACGCGTTACAATAATTTTTCTGATCCCGCAATCGATATACAAGGTATGCGCGTATAGGTACGATACAAATACATTAATTTTTTTATCAAAAGTTTGGATTTTTTTTCTACTTCGAATTATAGACGAGTTCCGGTGAACTTAGTTAATAATTGAAGACCTTGGGCGGCAACGACCATCTTAAGACATCTAACATCTTAGATTTATACGATCGTGCGGGGGGGATTTAAAAAAAAAAAAAAAAAAACACTTTACAAATATCGAAAAATTGTTTTAAAAATGTACAAAATATATATTCTGATCGATTTATCACCCCCACTGATAAACATATTTTCTTGGCGATCTTGGTCAAACTATAATCTTTGAACTTTCAAAGTCTGCAAATATAACTTGGAGATGTATTGTTGTTGCACCGTATACATACTCAAATGAACACAATAATGTTAAAAATGTTACATGAGCGTATAGTTATTGTCATGGCTTGTTTATTTTGAAAGGATACAATATTATAGTGGTAAAAAATCATAACATATTTTATATTTTTATATTTTATGAAAATAAAATATTCAAACAAAAACGACTATAACTTTTATTACTTTAAACAAAACAATTGTAGGGACACTTTTAGATAAAACTTTTGTTATGTACAACAAAATGACAATATTTTAAATAAAAAATTAATTTTTCAATCTTAATAATTTTAATATATTATTAATAATAGAACAATATATGTGTTTTAGGTGAATAAAAAAATAGACCATTGACAGAACATTTTTACCAAAACAATTGGAGAGACGTAATCATATTTTAAATACAGTGTTACCAACATTTGATGCAATAACCAGACATATTCGGACGTGCCTTGTTGTCGAGTCGAAAAATAAACCAGACATCGCCCATTTGTATAAATGAATTTCGGGCATCTAGGATTTGTCTAGTTGTTGCACCAATCGACGTATTTTATTTTTTTGTTAGTAATATGAGTTGAAATACTGATTTTCGCCATAACACGGAGATGTCTGGTTGCTGTCGCCAGGTCTTCAAATGAAAATAAACGTAAAACGCGTGAAGACTATCGTGAAATTCACCAAAGCAACTAAGTGACCCGTTTATAATCGAGCGTTTCGATATAATTATAGGGATCGTAACCGGCGAAATGCAGGTGGTTTACAGGTTTGTTCCGGAATTTTAATGTCCTAGCAAATCGCAAAAAAAAAAAATGCACTATACAAATGGTTTTAAAAATGTATTTATAATAGTCTTTACGGTAGAAAAACGCCAAACACGCAAAACGTTCTGCTACGTTACGGTAATGTTGCGCGCAGGTGCTCGTTTGATGTCCCACCTATAATCGTAAATTTACTGTGTTAAAATATTGTTGGGGGAAAAAAAAAAAAAAAAAAAAAAAAAAAATGCACAAAAAATATACAAAATAAAAATGACATTATTACCCTACGGGAAATACTGACGGAATTCCAGGTCCTGGTTTTATCTCGTAGACGTTAAATCCAACATTAGAGCGTCGCGGCTGTCGAAAGCCGACGGCGTGTTTGCGGTACGCGGAATAAGAGAATATTTAACCGTTTTAAATTGCACCTTACCGTCGTGGACAATCGTCGGATCGCGACGAATAAAAAAAAAAAAAAAAAAAAATCACCCCGCCGCATACGGGATAAAACGGCCGGTACAATTACGGGGATCGAAAATATCATTCGATGTCGCCGAAATGGCGTACGGGCGCAAGGTGGGGCGGTCGTCACATCGCAATTCCATTGTTGGTGTTTTTGATGACTTTGACGAAAGCATATCAAATGAAAGAACAATGGAACACGGGCACGGGATAATATATTATTATAATAACGACGGCCAATACTCGTATAGTTGCCAGTGATACTTCAATACTTGACCTCCCCCGGCTCCGGTCCAATCACTACTGAATTACACAGTCACGTGTGAGGCATATACATAAAAAAAAAAAAATATTATATTTATGTATTATTGTTTTACGACCGTTTTGCATTAAAAAAAAAAATAAATAAAAAAAAAACTCGACCCCGTGTATAGTATAAAATCCGTTCGTAAAATCGAACATAAATTTACGAAAAGAAAAAAAAAACATTTGCGTTGTAGATAAACGAATAAAACGTATGTACATATAAGTAGGTAATTAAATTCTTTTTCGAGGTAAGGAAACAAAAAAAAAATATAAAAAAATAGCAATGTTTTATCGGATTGAAACTAATAATAGTATGTAGTGTACTCGTACACTGCAAATACGTCTTGATATCGTTATAAATCCTATCCAAACTCGGGCGACGCGTTAAAAATTCACGACTTTTGCCGAACGGTATAGTTTTTTTTATAGTGTCCGGACAAAGCGATTGGGTAACGTTGGATTTAAAACTACAATAGTGCGCGGGTGTTCGGTTAGGTTAGATCTAGGTTAGTGTCTCGATCGGCCAATTTTTAGATTGAACGTATTATAGACGGACGACGCAAGTCGCTGCTCGTTTATCGAAAATCTCTGTTCACGACTGGAAACCGCGAAAAAACATAAAAAAAAAATATATATATATATATATATTAGCGATAAGTAGGATTCGGGACTTGTTGCGTTAAAAATGATCGAATTGTGCAGTCGAAATTGTCAAAATATGCTTAAAAACGTACAGATAATTTTTAAATTGAAAGTATTCAAATTCTAGAGAGAGAAAAAAACTGATTCATAGTAAAAATAAAATAACCGAAATATGCAAAAATGAAATGTTTTTAATAGTAAAAAATCAATTTTATCGTTAAAAAATTTGATATAAATAACAATTGAATTGTCAAAATTCGTCGAACGCACATGCGTTTCGCCTAAAACACGAAAAAAATATTAAAAGTTCGAACGTTTGTATTCCAGCCCGTTATGTTTTAAAACAAATGTTACAATGTTACTTAGATTATTCTAAAGCCATTGTTAAAAAAAAAAAACATACGCAACAAGTCCCGAACCCCGGTGATAACATATGACTGTATTGATAACAATAAGTATACTGATTTTTTTTGGTTTTTTTCGCCATTTAGTCGTGCGATTCAATCGACGCCTACACTTTTACTACGCGTGTAATAATCGAAATATTGTACACGGTAGGCCTGCTCAGCACACGAATCGTCTGTTAATCGACGACAAATAGAATTACTCGTAATTGTCGATACGGATAAACTGTTATTGTACGGAGTGGTCCGAGTACAATAAATCCGAAATCGAGCCGGAGAATATTGTCGGCGGTCGGCAAAATTAATATTGCCGTTTATGTATAAAGATCATTTTCGATAATATAATGCGAAAACGTGCGCGGCCAATTTGCCGGGCGAGTGGTACCCACCATCGTATTATAATAGACCCGTGTGGTTTTTTTTTTTTTTTTTTTCTCTTCCATGTACGATGATCGTTATCAGAGAAATATTCTAAAATAATTACGACTACAATAATAATAATAATAATAATTGCACACCGAGCCAACAACATAATAATAATAATAATAATATTATAATGACTATGATGTAAGCCAATATATGTTGCGCGCGCGCGCGCGCCCGCGTGTGTATATTATTATAATTATATTATTTTTTCGAATACGCAAAATAACGATAAGGCGATTAGCTGTGATTATAATAATATTATAACCTATAATTTGTTTCCGTGGATTATTTTTTTTTTTTTTTTTTTTAAATATCGTATTATTATACCACCAATCGTCCGACGGACCCGACCCGACCTATGGCCGCGAAATATAATCGGGGTTATTGTATTGACTGCCAAACTTAGGCACTCGGGGTTTTTTTCTTTTTTTTACCCATTGAATTCGCTCCCGAGATTCGTGTACGGCTCCACCGGCATTTATTCCATCGATTTAATAATCGCATTGGTTATCGAAATCATGATAATTTAATCGTACAATATGGACACAATTGAATCAAATTAAAATATACGAGTGATAAATAACGGCGATTTAGAATAATATTATTCGGTAGGTTTAAATTCGTGCTCCTATATATATAATATTGAAATCTGGACATTACACTATTGTCACATTTATGAATTCTGTAATCTCTGTAAATTGTATTTTATCTTGAATATATACACTACGCGTGTGGTATTTCGTTATAAGAGAACTTCTTATAATAATTTCAAACACCGTATAAGTACATCTAAGAAATTTCAAATATTCGGATGCGGTTGTATTAACGACGGGAATTTTAACTTGGAACGAAAAGATTCGCACGAATTGGTCGTGCGATTGATTGAATCACTATTGATTTTTTTTTTCTGCCCAAATCGATGGGGAAAATAATTACCTATTTTCAATGTGATTTTGCAACCAAGTAGTCCGTAAATATTCCGCTTTTTTCATTACTCGGTAGTATCTCAGCTAGTCAGAACAGGTCAGGTTTGACGCGTTATCGGTTATAAAATTGGAGAACCACTTGTTGGAAATATTATTGGTAACCAATTCAATGTATTACGATTGAAACGCGGTTTTTTATTCCTGCGAGATTTGACTATAAACGACTTCGGCGGTCTGATTGTATATCGAGCCTTAATAGACGAAACCGACATTTTGACAATTTGAACAATTGACGAAAACAAAAAAAAACACCGTTATGATTTTCTTATTTTAACTTCCTATATTTTAATCCGAAATATGTTTAAAAATAAACAAATCAACAACCGTTTCCGCCCTTGACTCTGCCTGCCGTTCACGCTGTCGACAATTTAAATTAAAAACATTATAGCGAAACTGTGTGTCGTTTCTATAGACATATTAGTCGCTTACGCATTTTTATCGTTGAAAAAGCAAAATTGTACTGATTTTTCTTTTGAATATCAAAATACCATATTGGCCAAGAGTCTTACTTGCGTCCAACCGACCGTTGCTATGTCACCGGTCTTTGTAAAGTGTTTTTCCTAAACGTTCTGTCCAATAAAATTCTTCCAGCTTTTCCCTCGATTAGAGCGTGACAACGGTTCAAGTATCAAATCGTTTCGAAACTAAAACATTTTCTTGTCGTGTATGACAAATTGTACATCAAACCCGTATTCAAAATTAACACGTTCGGACTACGTTTTACGAGTTTAAAACGGATATCGAATACATAATTATTATTATTTTTTTTTCAAATTATATTCGATCGAATAGATCGTGTAAGTATTTACTTTGAAATTAAATACTAAAGATATTTAGATAGCAAAATTAATATTATAATTAAATCGGTTTACGACACGGTGTTATTCGCCAAACCGATGGAATTATCTATAAACGCGGGTTAAAACGTCATGATTCACAAAGAGAAAAAAAAAATTAAATTAAATTAAATTAAAAACCGTTTTAACGTTCTCTTCGAATACTGCCACTGTTGTCACTGTGCACATCGTGAAATTTCCATTCCGTTTTTTTTTTCTTATTATTATTATTTTATCATCTCCTGTGCCCAACTATTATTGTCCCGTACCCGTCGAATCGTCGATTCCCGTTGATGATTCATTCGTTCCGCACTCGGCGCACGACACATTACCGTAGCTGTGTTCGTCGTGTACTGTCCACGGGATTTTCGACTTTCTTCCAGGGCGGCGCGCGCGCGTTCGATTATATAAAAAAAATAATAAAAAAAATATTATCAACACGATTGCGGCAACACAATCGGTATCGGTTTTCAAACGCATTTTTAAATACCGGCCACCGCGTGCGACATAGTATTGCGGCCGGCGGTACCGCCGATATTCAATATATTATTACGATTGCGATGTATACGACCACGGCCGGCGTAGGCGTGTACCCCATCGGTATAAACGCGTATAATATCGCGCATCAAAACGCGTTTGTGCATCGGTATATGATTTACGTTCGTGTATGTAAAGAGATAAAAAAAAAATAAAAAAAAACCGTCTCCGAACGGACGACACGTGAAATCGCGTATATCGCCGGCGCGTTACGATATTTAAACGTATAGGCCGCGCGTGCAAAGAAATCGCGTGTACACGAAAAAAAAAAAAAAAAAAAAAATATATTACAACTCCGGGCAACCCCTCGTTGGTCGTCATAAAATACACGGGACATATTATAATAGATACGGTTACGAAGAAAGAGAAAAAGAATGGGGGCAGAGGGGGGGAAATAAAAAAAAAAACCATCTCCACTTTCTTTTTTTTTTTTTTTTTTAATATTATTGTTATTATTTCTGATCGATTGATTTCGTATATGATATTTTTTTTTCTTGTTCTTGTTCTTCTTCGGCTGCTGCTGCTGCTGCTATCATTTTTTATTCGGTCTCGTTTTGTTCCTTGCGGCTTGTCCGCCCCCGTCTCCGGACGCCGAGAGTCAACGAATATTATTATCGAACGATACCCCCCCCCCGGACAATACGCGACAAAACAGGCCGACCCCGATGAATCGAGACCGCGCGTCTCCGCCGTCGTTTTCTCGGACCGAATGGAACACATGTTATTATTATAACGCGAGTCACAATGCCGCGACCGTATACGATAAGATATTATATTATTATATATATATTTACGTGTAGGAAAATCGCTCATTGTGAACGGTTGACGTTAATAAATACAAATTGCGCAACGCCGCCGCCCAGCACCGGCAAGCGTTACGTTTTATCGTATTATGTTTTCGAGCGAAAAAAATATTTTCCCACAACGTTTTTTTTTTATTTTTCTACTCCCCCATTTTTCGGCCCGTATAATATAATAATATTTTAATATGTACAGGCGCGGTAGTATAATACGCGCACCGGTCGTCGTAATAATAATAATATAACGCGTACTATAGATACACTTACAATAATATAAAAAAAAAAAAAATTTACAGTAAAACCACCGCAAGACGTGTTTACCCGCGCCGAGTCGCCGTTTTCCGTCGGTCGCCCTAGGACGGTTTCCTACACCAGACAATGCCGAAACGCGTTTTCCATAGACAATCGGATAAACGCTCCATTGCGTTCGTCGGACGGCGATTAATTTTCTTGCAATTGTGCAATAATTAAAACGTGTACTTGTCGTATATTGCCAACACAAAAACACGTGTTTTTCCCCACCAAATACTGGCATCCGAGTTGCGACCCCTTTGCCCGGGTTTTCATTAATGTGGTAAAAGACAAATACCGAAAGTACTCCAGCGATACACGAGGGTCACGGAGAAGTGTATTGGACTCCGTTCATTACGTCGGTGCACCTTGGCATAAAATTAAACCGGACGTAACAAGAACCTGTTTTCAGAAAGCTGCATTTGGTGTGTTTGTACGACTCTAAACGGACTGATCACATTTTTTTTTTTTTTCAATTCAATTCTCGCAGTAGACGCTTTCCCGTTTAAGACGCTCCAAAGTGCTGGTCACTCAAAGAGCGTCTTAAGCGAGTTTTACTGTACGAGGTGTGACAATAAAATAACGAGACTTTTTGAATAAAAGTTGTTTATTTTAAAAATGTTATAATTTAATGATTATCACCTTCAAAGTACCTTCCCTCAGCATCAATACACTGTTGCATACGTCGCTGCCATTCTTGAAAACAGTGTTGCCAATTGCTTTCATTCAGCCCTTTTAGAAGTTCTGCCGTTTTCATTTTTACGTCATCAACTGTTTGAAAATGGGAAAAGAAATAAGAAGGAAATAAGAAGAAGTCACAAGGAGCAAGATCTGGCGAGTACGGGGGATGTTGAAGTACAGAAATTTTTTTTTCAGTTAAAAAACGTTGAATTGAAAATGCACTGTGAGCTGGAGCATTGTCTTGGTGAAGAACCCAGCCATTTTTCCATAGATCTGGTCGCTTCTTTCTGACACGTTCTCTTAATTTAATTAATACCTCTTTATAATAATATTGATTAATTAATTGTGTCGATTTTTTCAACGTTTTCTTTTGTTGAAGACGTGGTGGGACGTCCAAAACGATCATCGTCTTCGACGTCCTCCCTTCCACTACAAAACCGTTTGTGCCATTCAAAAACACAAACTCTTGATAAACATTCTTCACCATAAACTTCACATAACATACGAAACGATTTCGCGGCAGTATTTTTTAATTTAACAAGAAATTTAATGTTAACACATGTTGTTCGATTTTTATATCTAACATTTTTCGGCAGTATAGTCGAACTCGCACTAATAACAAGGCTACTAACGTATAAGAAAATGAATCGATGCCATCAGTGTTCATAGTACTTTTAGATAAGTGTTTTCTAATCATATTTCAATAATCGTTTTATAGATAACGTTAATAGTTTAAGTTATATTCAAAAAGTCTCGTTATTTTATTGTCATACCTCGTATTTTTGTAACCCAGATAATGCGATAACGTCGACGTAAATAATAAATCGTCAGAAACGTTTAAGAAATAATTTGAGGAAAACGATATTTGTTTCTTATGAATATAAAACGTTAAACTATTAACGTTATCTATGTTAATAGTTTAGGTTTTATTCAAAAAGTCTCGTTATTTTATTGTCACACCTCATTATCATTTCGCCGTTTAACTGGTTTAACGGTGGCGTTTAAGTATACTGATATTTTTTTTTTCTCCATAACCTCTATAATGTTGAGTCTATGCCATTATAGAAAAATTAACGTCGTCGTTCACACATTCTCGTTGACCGACGAATCGACGTAAATCCGTCGTACCTGCGGATACGTTTTACTTTTCAGGAAAAAAAAAAAAACGTTAATAGTTTAAGTTATATTCAAAAAGTCTCGTTATTTTATTGTCACACCTCATGCATGTATTATACAACGTGTACGCGCATACAATGGTATTCTGCCGATATAATTTGTTTTGAAAAATACCATTTGATTATTGAATTTATTTTTGCTGTTACTCGATTACGGATAACCGTGGAGACTATTCCAAACGATTATTTGGCCGCTATCTATAGGCGTTTTAAGTTGATTTATTATTCTCTGGTCAATCGAATTAAACGTTTTTGGTCCGACGGAAACGCACGGAAATTATTTGTATTGAAAAATACCATTTGATAGGCCTCGGAAATGATATCTGCGTTCAACAAATTACATATAAACACTTATCAATCGATGTGTAATTGAAATGTGTTCCTGAATTGTCGTTCATTAAAGTAAATTATTACGCGGACTTTAGCTGACGAAATTCGGTAAACTTCCGTTAATTGATTTATTCCTATAAAAAACGTAAATCACGATTTCGGTTCGGCCGGCGGATCTCGAGGGCCGCGCTCTCAGATTTAATTTTTTCTCTCTTCTTTTTTCTTTATCGACTCTGGACAATAGTTTTCGCCGTGTAGGCGCCGCGAATATTCGTCATTGCGTTTTTTTTTTTTTTTTTTTTTTTTTGTTGGACGTGGGGGGAAATGCCTTATTTATTTCCAACGAAAAACGTTTAAATTTTAAGTTTTAACCGAATATACGCAATAACGATAACGCTTCGCAATGTTATTATCGGTGCCGAGTTCAGAGACTCCCCCCCGGGCCGGCGGCCGCGACGGTGACGACGGCGGGCCGCGCCGCAACAACACCGTCCGGGCTGCGCTGGACGAGTTCAGATCGTCGCGATAAGCAGTGGAACCTCCGCCGCCGTTAATGGACCCCGCGACCGGATAATATACGCGGCCGCACCCGCACACCCGCGATCCAATAAAATAGAATACTACCCGTGACGTATTTTCCGCTTTTCGATTGTTATATATATATATATATATTTTTTATATTTTTTATCTATATGTATTAGGTTTCTAATGAGCCAACGTGCGTGCGACAACGGTGTCGGCGGCGCCCGCCGAGCGATATTATACCGTACAACAAATGCTGCTCTCGCTGCCGCTGTTCGTTGCACGGTCACCGCGTAGAAAAACCGTCATATTTTTTTACCGCGGAAAACTCTATATAATATTTATTTTTTATATATATATATATATATATATATATATATATATATATATATGAATACGTACGTATACGTACGACTACCGTGCGCACCGGCGCACGGGGTCACGGTGCACACGATTCTGCGTGTTGCGAGGATCGCGATTTTTCAAGAGATTTAGGTCCGCGTATTATCGCGCGGACCGACGCGATATTGCCCATAACAACGTTGCCGGTTTAACGATAAATAATATTTCTGATCGCGAAAACCTATATAATACGACGTGCATACGACGCAAAATCGCGTGATTTTTCTTATAATTGCGGATTTAAAAACACACCGACATACTTCGCACCGCAGTTGCCGGTGGAAAGTTGAGAAGATATGCGATATATAATTTTTATTTATCTATCTCTGTGTACGCGACGATAAATCGATACTGAGCATTGTTCAGTTAATCGTGTTTTAAAATGCCGCCGTTCGTAAGATTTACACTGGACGATTTTAAAATACGCTCGATTTTCTTTTCTTTTTTTTTCATTTCCACCGTCAAGTACGACTCGTTACGTTAATACGTGTGTGAAATTTCCGTGCCATTCTGTCGGGCCAATATCGTTTTATCCGATTGATCCGAGAAAAATAAATCAACCTAAAACGGGCATAGAGTGTTTTGAAAATTTGTCTACGCCTAGAAACGCATAATGGTCGCTACGGTAATTTTTAACCGAGTATCAATAAACAGAAAATCACGAAAATAACGAAACCGTTGCCTTAAAAAAAAAAATAATAATAAAATTCCCGTTTTCCGATTCATTAAGAAAAATTTCTTCTTCGGCCCCCACCGACTAAATCCAAAATACTCCACAAAAAAAGTGTTACACTTGAAATCCAGATCAGTATTTCTGGTAGGAAAGTCGTCGGCGCGTCCGATAATCTATATCGGTATACCGAAAACATAAAAATATAATAATTTATTTTGTTATAAGTGTGGATTTAAAAACACACGGACATACTGGCAAAATTGGGAAGATATGGGAATATATAGGGAGGAATTTGTAATTTATCGCGATCTCTGTATACGCGACGACAAATCGATTCTGAGCAAAGTTTTAAAATACCGTCATTCGTATGATTTCGTCAAATGTAAATCATATTTACCAGTATATATCGATTGATAAGCGTTTATTTGTAATTTTTTGAACGCAGATATCATTTCCGAGGCCTATCAAATGGTATTTTTCAAAACAAATTATAGCGGCAGAATACCATTGTATGCGCGTACACGTGGTATAATACATGCATATACAGTAACATTTGCTTAAGACGATGTTTTAAGGACCAGCACTCTGGAGCGTCTACTGCGAGAATTGAATTGCAAAAAAAAAAAAAAAAAAATGTGATCAGACCGTTTAGAGTCGTACAAACACACCAAATGCAGCTTTCTGAAAACAGTTTCTTGTTGCATCTGGTTTAATTTTATGCCAAGCTACACCGACGTAATGAATCGAGTCCAATACATCAATTTTTGGTCAAACACTCTCCGTGTCCCTCAAGTGTATCGCTGGACTTACTTTCGGCATTTGTCTTTTATCACATTAATAAAAACCCTGGCCAAGTGGTCGCAACTCAGATGCAGTATTTGGTGGCGAAAAAAACGAGTTTCCTATTGACAATATACGATGTCTTATACGATAAGTACTCGTTGTAATTATTACACAATTATTTATCATTTAAAATACGCTCGGTTTTCTTTCTTTTCGTTTCCATCGTCAAGTACGACACGTTACGTTAAACCTTGCGTCCAATAATTTCCGTGCGTTTCCGTTGGGGCCAAAAACGTTTTATTCGATTAACCAGAGAAAAATAAATCAACTTAAAACGCCTATAGATAGCGGCCAAATAATCGTTTGGAATAGCCTCCGCGGTTATTCGTAACCGAGCAACAGCAAAACGAAATATCGAATTAAAAATAACGAAACCGTTAAATCCAAAACGCTTCGCTCGGAAACCGGAACGGTATTTCCGGTGGAAAAATCGTCAGCGGACGGACAGAATAGCCGAAAAGATCTGAACACGTAATAATAATAATTATTATAATAATAATAAAAAAATAGTGGTCTTCGGCCGGAAACCGAGACGGCCGGGAGTGGGCAGCGAGAAAACGTGTTCGCGCCGCGACGACTGTATAATAATAATAATAATAATAATAATATTATTATTATATTATGTATATATAGTTTTTTTAAATATTTTATATTGTGCATATGTATTTCGGATACGAATTATTAATACGGGCGTTAAAACTGCCGAAATAACGAGCGCCCGCGTCGTAAAACCGACGATATATGTGCCCCGGGAGTATACACTCGCGGGGACGGCCAGACTATTATTTAATATTATTGCGCTCGCGCTCGCCCGAGATCGTTTTTCGAAGGACGCGCCGCAAATATTATAATATTATAATATTGTTTTATATTTATAAGCACGGGTATAGTTTATACCATTGGTTCTCAATTTGTTTTAGACGGCGATGCCCATTTTTTTTTTCTAGATAGAATTCAGCCGCGGTGCCCACCTGTGAAAACCCCGAAAAATTTGTTTTCTTTTACTTTAAACGCTTATAAGAAAAAATACCAACATAACGTCCGTAACAGTGTTTTTTTTTTTTTTTTTTGTTACCATTCGGTATACAATTTATGATGAATCTTGGGTAAAATTGTCGTGCATTTTCACGGGACCAGAATTATTTCTATTCACATCGAACCGCAATGCACGAGCAAATGTAAGCTAACGCACTTGTGTTATGTGAACGATTTCACGATTGTTCATTACCGAATTAAAACAAAAAAATCGATATGAATAGAAACCGCTTGTGCGGTCTCCGTTTGTTTCGGGTTTTCCCCCATTTTAAAGAAAAGCGTAAGATAAATCTCAAGAGCAGTCTTATCATTATACCAAATTAAAAGATTATTATTGGGCACAAGAAAAAAAATATAATCTATTTACGTTTGTGCTGTGGCCCGTTTTTATTTCCATTTCTCGGACGACTCCTCCTTTTTTTTTTAAAATTAATTCCCAATCTTTTCGTGCTAACAAAACTATAACTGTAGTGCTTCTTTAGAATCTTGAACTGAACTGTGTTCACCTTCCTGTATACTTGGCATCGAGTAAATGTAATGTCAATCGCTTTAGACCGGGCGTTCGGCCTTCCGTGAGCTGCTTAAATTTCCAATAAGTTGATGTATCTCTAATCATATGTTTAGGGTGTGAAATCTTTAACACTCTCAAGTCGTGTTCAATTGCATGACCGATTAATGATTTATGTTTGAGAATAATAGTAACTTCTTTTTTTACTTTAATGAAACTTTCGCCATTTTCAATGTCTTCAGATCGAATACCACTCGCAGGCGTTCGGGGTAGTCCGGAACATTTTCTGTAGGTTTAACAAATTACAATAAAAATTACCTATAAAATTATTAATTAATAATTTTGATTTTGCGGCAACAACCGATAACGGGTGACGGGAACGTTCCGGTTTCAATGCAATTGTGGCGTCGACACCGATCGAGAATATTCGAGAGTCAAATAATATCTTACACCATAACAATCACCCAGATATCGTTATATATATTTATTCTGTTCGTGTGCATGTTTACTGAACTCCTCCTCCTAAACTGGTTAGATTCTAAACTTGCTGGTCTGATTTTGATGACATTTTTTGTGTGCGTTTGAACGGGTCCCTCCTGGATGGTTCAGATTCACAATTGGACCTGATAGGTGGCGTCGCTTGGGTGGCTGACACAGGGGGTTATTGGTATTTTTAGTACAGCGATCGAATTATTTTTGTTGATTTGTGGGTTACCTTTGGAAATTAAAAGAAAAAAAAAACAGTTGAATTCGTTGATTACCATGGCAACCGAATAGTATAAATAACTAAACAGAACAAAACGGCGTGTTTGGGTACGCTAAATCGGTAATCCTCCTCCACAAAATATACAAACAAAATTAGTGATTGAGCTACATGTAGTTTAGACTCTCGAAACAAAGTGAAGCAATTTCAATAGATACATATGCCGATCGGACAATCTACTAAAATATTTCAACAAAGAAATCGAGGGGAACCACCGTCGGAGGTTATCCCGGGAGTAAAACAAAAACTCTAACGTTTTTACTCAAGAATGTTGCTCCACGTGACCCCAATGGTCCGAATTCGTTCGGAGGAGGAATCCAGGAATAAAATCTTTAAAAAGAATTGCCCGCTCGAGCGTACGTGTCTGCTTTAACGGCCGTGGTGGACCCAGAGAAACGGTCTTGATCCCTTGGATACCAACGATACCAACGACAGATTTGTCGTTTTATAGTTTGGACGGCTCCGGATTTCCGTAAAATTACGCTTTTCAATGTGACTATGGACACAGAGCCATAAATCAAATGTTATAGGTTTGACATTGGTCCGCATTCTATTGTACGTGGCTCGGTTACGTGTCCCGCGCAAACGAAATCTATGCGTGCCGGTCCCGGGAATAATTAACGCGTAATTGAGAGTTAAAATTCAAAAATAATACGGAATAAAAAAAAAAAAACATTTAATTAGATTTAAAGAGAGAAAAAAGAAAAAGGAAAAATATATGTAAAAAACTGCACACGTCATGACGAAACCAAATGCGTTTGGCAATTCGCTCTGAATTATTAAAATGATAATGTGCCGGACAACTAGACGGTTCTGGACAACCAACAAAGTTGACCCGAGCAAGGCCGAGGTGATGGCAGCTAGTTTATATGTATACGACCGCGCGTGCTATCGTTTTACTCACGCGATAATATTGTATAAATATTATTACTGTAATATCGTCGTCGTCGTCGTCGTCGTGTATATATTATATTTATCGGATTGAGTTGTAATTCGCACAGCGGTCGTCGCGGTCGACGACAACGGCCGGCCGCGTAAAGAAAAAAAATATAAAAATAATAAAAAAAAAAAAATAATAAAAAACAATAATAATAATAATACAGGAGGCGGCGGTGGTAAATACTAAATAATAATAATAATACAAGAGACGGGGGTCGCGAGGTGTGCCGCGGACGCTGCTGCCGATGGTCCCCGGGTAACGCGATACCCGGGCAACGCTCGACGGACATAAAACGGTCGAGTTTACGACGCGACGCTACGGTTGACAGACAGTCTGCGAGATCGTGTGTGTATGTGTTTTTTTTTTTTCTTCTGTTTTATTTTTTTTTTTTTTTTCGTTTTCCGTTTCCTTGTAAATATCATATAAATATTATTTTTTTTATTTTTTTTTTTTTCGTATCTCGCGGTTCTGCGTCTCTTTTATATATATATATATATATATATTATCGGCCCGGTTCGGGACGTCTCTCTCACTATTTATATTATCTCATTATAATAATCTTATATTTATATACGAATTAAGCGTACAACTCGTTGGTTTGCGTGCTATAATCCGCTCTAGAACTACACAACCGATTTTTGATAAGATTGACGGTCATGTCTGCGATATGGTCCAACTTAAAATATAGCATAGTTTTTATCAACGACAAGCGACCGTCGATTTGTTTTATTGGAAATTTAAAGATTTTTTTTTTTTTATAGGAATAGGATATATATATATATACTTGCTGTACCACAAGGCGATTTACGTGAAAAAATGAAATTATCCGTGGATTTAAACCCCAATTACCTCTCGCCAAATTATATCGGGGTCCTATTGCGGTTTTTACGCGGTTAGATTTTCTTCGCGGCGTTCTACTAAAAACGAAAATTAACAAGCAATACGATCGTTGATCGTTTGTCACTCTTAGGCTATTAAGCACCTACACCATACGATATATAACCACCAAAATTTCTCCGAGTCTCCAGGTCCAGCGGATTGGTCTGGGCGTTGATCAGTAAAGCGAGTGAGTGAGTGGGTATTTGGCTTATAGAATAACGAAAACAAAAAGATTATGTTATTTTTTTTGGTGACTAAGCAACGATAGATTCCCTAGTAACGTATCAACTATTGATTTGTGTATGCATACAACAATTTTCCAATAAAAAAAATGTTTAAATTTGCAATAAAAAAAATTGACGGTCACTTGTCGAGATAAAACCTATCCTATATTTTACGTTGGACCAAATCACACACACGACCATAGTTTTATTAAAATAGATTGTGTAGTTTTAGAGCGCATTACACGCAAACCCGTTGTAACTGTTGCCCGCGATTTAGTTTCGCATTTTCACTCATTTTTAAAAAATTTTTTTTTTTGTTTTTTATCGACTAGTCGAACCCACCTGCAGATCGAGCGATTTTCCATCTACGAGCAGATGGAAATTCGTCGCCCCTTCACATTATCGTACGGGATTTTTCCTTCTTTTTATGTTAAAAATAAAAAAAAATCATTTAATCAAATCATTATTTAAAAGTATTAAAATGCATAGCCCGGGATAAAACTGCTCGTTTTAATTATTGTTACAAAATTTTGTAGTGGGAAACACTTAAACATATACGAAGTAAATCGTATTCCGATATTGTGTTTTTTTTTAAAAAATATGCAAAATCGAATTTCATTTTGTAACTTGTTAGGACGATTGTAATTATTTGTAGCTGACCGAGCAATTATTTTGGTAATTTTAAAATAGATACATGTGCGATCTTTCGTAGATTTGATTATAATAATATAAAAGAAAAGAATAAGTTAGCTTTTAAACGTTGGTGTTTTATGTCGATTTTCAAAAATGTTTGTAAACCCATCGGTATAGGATAACGAAAACAACTTTCCGAGCAACTGATTTTCATTTGTTTTTAATGAGTGAGGACATCTGACGGTCCTAAAACGTTGCCGTTTCCAATCGCCCGCTTGTTCAGCTCGTAGGCAAACCTGACGCCGGCCGTGTCTGATTATACCCCCCCGAGGAATCTTTAGTGTCGTCTAACGCGTAAATCTTAAACCGAACGGGGTCCATGGTCTAAAACTACGTTAAAGCAGTGGAAAAACAAAACTAACCGCAAAAATGCTTATACACGCACCCGCCTTCGTACTCGTTTTCGTTCGGAACCGTACTGGTCTAAAGAACAAACGTACGGAATCGCATCAAAGTGAAGACGAGCGAGAATGGAAATTGCAATTGTCATTGCGGTATTTTCGCGGACGACAAAACATGTAAAAAAAAAAAAAAAAAGACCCTGGCCAGAGATCGAATCGGTTGAACTCACCGCTGCGGTGGTGGACGATTTTTTTTTTTTTTTTTAGGGAATAATTCACGGGCCTAAAAGTGTACGGAACCGATACTAAACCGTACGGTCGGACCGAACTTGAAAGGAAGAGAGAGAGAGAGAGAGAAAACAACCGAGAAAGTACGTAAAGTATATAATAATATCATAATGCATAAACGTCGTAAAAAAACGTGTTTGGGAAAATACGAATTGGACAAGGTTTAATCTTTCGAGTGTTTTTCGTTTACAGATCTCCTGTAACGATTACTATACGTACAATAACCACAACAACAAAAATCACGAACAATAAATTGCTCGTGTCCGAGAACGAAACTAGTAATTACAAAATACTAAAATGTCTTAATTGTGCCTAGTATATATATATATATATATATATATGTAAATTATAATAGTATGTAACAACGACTATATAATAATAATAAAAAAAAACAAAAAAAAAAATTACTTACGTACGCCGCAACCGGTAACGCAGAGAGTAATTTACGTGTAAACATTATGCAAAACCGTCGAAAACCTCAACGCAAACGAACCGAACGGCGGGAAATAATATAATTTTTCGTCGTGAAACCGAACGAATAAAATGTACCGTTTTGTAGATTAATCATACGGCAATAATTTTATTCATTCGTCTCGCGCACGCGTGCAGTAACACACGGGGAGACGGCTGGCACCGCAATAATCCCGTTTACAATGGCTATATATACACGCGTGTAAATAAATGTATGCACCACGCAATTATTGCATTTATAATGAATTCGTCGAAGTCGGTTTCGAGAATATTAAAATCTCCGTCGGAGCATAATTGGATGCGGGTGACGTCTCGGGCTACTCGGGAGATAAAAAAAATCTAAAAAAAAAAATACAAAAATTTCAAAAACAATCCAAGAATTTTTTTTATTATTATAAACTATTCACCTGAAATTATTAACAAACTCGTATTTAATTTCTAAAATCGAAATCTATTAACTAACATATTGTTTTGTCGACGGGAACGTGTGTGACGTTGCACACCATCGGCTCCAGTTGATCTGGAGGAACAGATCTCGAAAAACGCGTATATTTTGTTACCACCGATTTTCTTAAACAAAGGAAAATCCCATTTCAAAATCCAAGTCGATCCGACCGAAATATTTCGTTTTACCATTTAACGAGTGAAAAACGCTGTATGTATACCTACGTGTGGTTTTTCTTTTTGCACATTGTTCAGAAGTATTCGAAAAGGGGAACAAAAGTTCTCAGGACAATATTTAATATTCAAAACTGTACGTTGTTTGTTTAATAAATGTCAAAATGTAATAAATTATCAAGTATAATCCAGTGATACTTTGTAAGTTCATATTTGTTTAAACTGAACGTTCGTATTCCGTTTAAAGTTTTAATTGGGTTTGAAGCGCACACTGAATTTGTCTGCCTTCTATTATTTCTTATTTGTTCATGCGCTGTAATTACTATATAATACTACTCGAATTATTCAATTTTGCTTTATTCATTTAAATTTAATTTTGTTAAATTAACAGCGTTAAATTAACGCTGCCCAAACCAAGACACCGCTCCGAAAACGGTCTAATCACAATGTGGCGGTTACTCGATATTCGGTTTTTATCATTTTCGCGTGACGAAATGCCGTTTCACGCAAATGCGTCGATCGAAAATATCTATGTAACTGCACAGCCCGAAACGTATTGGAATTGTAATTTAAACGGTCTCGTGAAATATTTCCATTTATCCGAAACGGTTTTTTTTTTTTTTTTTCAAAATTTATCAACATAATTCATTTTTAAGACGACGCCAGTCAATCACCTATTCGGCGATTAACAAATGCACTTTAATGCTTTTGTCTAAATGAAACCGTTTAATAAAAATATATAATTAAATAGTTTTAACGATACAGATTTATTAGCTATGCCGGTTAACGTATGTGTTATGATCTGCACATGTGTATCGTATGTATATAAATGCAATTTACTTTTATCCGTTCTAAACGCATTTCTATATAATATTTTTTTTTTTTTTTTACGATGCTGCAGCGCATACCGTAAAATGCACGTACAGCCCCCCAGACGTTTATTAAAAAAATATAAATTATATTTCGTATAAAATATGAGACCCGCGGAGTTTAATACATTCTGGCGAATAATGATAATGCAATTGTTATTTAATAAAAAAAAAAAAAAAAAACTGCTATGGTATTATATTGAACTTGATGGTCGTTTTTTTTTTTTTTGGACGGGATCCCAAAAAATTCGGTAAAAATGAGCTTTTCCCATTTCGGCAATTCTGTAAAATCCGGTTTTTGGCCTGTAAAAAATGTCGGTCAACAGGCTTAAAACAATCAAGACTTTTTTTTTCGAAACTGATGGGTCACCCGTTGGAGATATGAACTTGGCGTTTGTAAAAGAAGAATACGTATAAATATTCTAAATATTCTTTGCATGGGTAATTTGGGCTAGGATATATATGTGCAATAAAAAATGGTAAAATATGAAAAAAACTATGACACACTTAATACATTAACTAAATTGTTAAATTCTAAAATATCAAAAATATTACTATAAACCATTAATGTTATTCAATAGTATTACACGAGACAATGATGTAGTGTTTAAAATTTTCAGAAACAAAACATCTTCTGCCGAGAACTCAGTATGTTTTTATACTTGCTGAAGCTACGTTCAACATGACACGGCGTAAATTTTGCGGCTTTTTTAATTTTGCAATTTCCCTAGGTGTTAGATTGCAATAAAAATTTTCATCCGGATTACTTGCATTTAGAGTATCACGTATTGTAAACATGGAGTTTACGAAAATTAAGATAAGTTATAAATGAAATAACTATATATACCTGTATACTTTTTTTTTTTTTGGATTAATAATATTCTATTTTCTTCTCGCCAAGGCTAAAATATACCGTAAAACACGCGCGGTTTAGATGTCAACCATTGTAATACGCTATAACATGGGTTTTATTCGAAATACGTAAAATATAATAACCCCCGCGTTCGTTGCATCGTGACGTAATTCGTGGACATTTCAAACGAAAGCAGTATTCAAAAGTTGTAAAAAAAAAAAAAACTGTACGATCTGCGAATACTAATTGATATACGAGGTGTGGCTAATAAATAACGAGATTTTCTCTGTAAAAACTTTTTATTTATATTTTTTAATGGTTTAACATTTTTCCCCTTCTATATACTCCCCTCCATGTTTGACACATCGCTCCATTCTAATTTTCCATTGGTTGAAACAGTGTTAGAAATCCTTTTCTTGCAATGTCTTTAACACCTCTGTCGCTTTTGTTTTTACAGCTTCAACTGACTCAAAATGTGTGCCCTTTAACGCACTTTTTAAATTTGGAAAAAGCCAAAAGTCGCATAGAGCGAGATCTGGTGAATATGGGGGGTGTTGAAGCACTGGAGTTCGATTTTTAGCTAGAAATCGCTTTACAGATAAGGCACTGTGAGCCGGCGCATTGTCTTGATGCAAGATCCAAGAGTCATTTTCCCACAACTCAGGCCGCTTTCTTCTTACTCGTTCTCTGAGTGTTGTCAATACTTGAAGGTAATAATGTTGATTCACAGTTTGTCCCTGAGGTACCCATTCTGTCATTATTACACCCTTAATATCGAAAAATACGACCAACATGGACGACACACCCGTTGATTGTCTTCAACTTCTTCACGGCCCTCACGAAATCGTTTGTGCCACTCAAAAACACGTGGTCGTGATAGGACACTATCTCCATATACTTCAGTTAATAAATTAAAACTTTCGGTCGCAGATTTTCCAAGTTTCACTAAAAATTTTAAATTAATACGTTGTTCAATTTTTTCGTCCGGCATGATTTCGACGTTCAACACGTAAGAGGTCAATTTAAACGACGCTTACACATAGACTACAAAATGGAAACTGACTAAACTGGTATTGTTCGATGCAGTGATATTCATAGATTACAAATATACTACCATTATACCCTTATCTACTCATGCCTTATCGCTAAGTAGATAGTCTCGTTATTTAATAGCCACACCTCGTATATATATATATAAAAAAAACATTATTAATAATAAACATTCAATGTTGTAAATTGTAGTAGTTCAACGAAAATAGCCGCGATACGTTATTATTATAATAACGATAAACAATAAAATCGGTAAAAATGTTACGCATTTATAGCGATAAAGAAAATAATTATTATTTTTTCGAATTATAAATATACGGATACCGGCAGAACGGCCGAAAAACAAATCCGCCCGTTTCCTCCCCCCCCCCGTCTCCACGAGTGCCATTCAATCCAAATGTAATCGACGAAAATAAAACGTTTTTATTTATTTTTTTTTTTTCTCTAAAAAAACGACCTCCCCTAACGAAACACCGTCCGGGCGAAAAACCGTACGTTTAGAAAACGTAGCCTCGTGTCGTCGCCGCACGTCCGGTGTCTGAAACGTAAGTCGTATTATATATTACGCGTTATTAGACCGTCCGTAATAATACGTTATACAAACAACGATCTACCAAACCCATTACACGAATTATTAATATTCCATTAGCATAAATTATTAATGAAAAAAAAAAAAAAAAAAATATAAATAACACGCTCTTATAATGTGTATTATTTATACACGGCGTACGCGCGTTTATAATAATATATTATCGTATTTATACGGTATAGATACGGCGGCGTAAATTTTAACACCTCTCTTCGCCGGGAAAAATGTAATAATATTATGTTTGAAAAAAAAAAAAAAAAAAATTACCCGAAACGAAATGCGAACGCGCGCGCCCGTCGCCGACGACGGCCGGCGACGTTCTCTATATAGAACATATTTTTTTTTAATATTAACGTTATAAATTTTATTGAATAATTAATACTCAACGAAACACGTCCGGTACACAGACACACACATATATACGATAATACATATTTAGTAGTAGTGAAAAAAAAAAAAAAAAAACCTTTAAAAGCATCGCGCCCCGGCGTGTACATACAATATTATGGATAAGTGTTTTACGCGTATTTATATATATAACGTACGTATAATATTATAATTATTTACTCCGTTATTAATACCGCCGACCGGACGAAAATCGATCTGTATATAATATACGACCGGAATGATGAACGATGAAAAAAAAAAAAAAAAATTATTATTTATTTTTAAAGAAAAAAAAAAAAAAAACCCGTCGTGGTATTAACTATCGTGTATCTATTGCGCGCGGTAAGGATTTAATCGGTAAATTAGAGACAATAATATTAAACCTGTATAGTTTGCGTTTTAATCTTTCAATTAAATCTCAGTTTCCGGTCATATATTACAACGTGTTTTTTTGTTTCTTTTTTTTTTTTTTTTTTTATATATAGTTTTTTCTTCCCGGCGCGCGCGCGCACACACATACACACGCACGCCCGGACCACGGTTTTTCGATAAGTATGGTTTTTTTTTTTTTTTTTTTCTAGTATACCGATTACACCGAGGCACGCGTTCGGTATATGAATACATAGGCGATCACGTTTTTTCTCATTATTATTATTATATCGACGAGCCGCGAAATCGAGAGATTCGGATACGAAAACGCATTATTATTATTATAAAAAAAATCACAAACCGCAGCGTATACGTAGTGGCGGTGACAGTTTATTTCACTCGGAGAAATTACTATTGTCCGTGTTTGAATATAAATATATATATAAGAAATAAAAAAAATAATAATAATACGTTTCCGGTATTATTATTATTATTATACAGGTTGACATACAGAGAGCCAATATATCATACGAGACCCACAAAAAAAAAAAAACGTACGTGTATATATACACAAGGGAGTTGTGCAGAGGCGCAGCACGTCCGACTACCGCAGTATATAGTAAAGGGTGAAAAATTATATTATTTAAATCGTCCGGTTCTTTTCCTGTTCACATTATGTAGTTACGTTTTTTTTTTTTTTTTTTTTTTTTTTCCGCCACCAAGACACTCAAAACATTCGTTCCGCACTCGATAACATTATCTACGCCCTCGGTCTTCTTCGTTTTTTTTTTCGGTTCTCTTTGTGACAATTATGCAAATGTCGGGAATTTGATTTATTGTGAGACATTCCGAAAATTAAAATTCACCAGCGCCCGGATATAATACAATGTAACACGGACAATCCCAGGACGGAAAGATACAGACAGAGAGAGAGAGAGAGAGTGAGAGCGATGGAGAGAGAAAAAACGATTATTTCTGAAAAACGTTACATTCGTTATTAGACGGGTACGAGTAATATTATATCAGGACGAATTAGAAAACGATACTATAGTTTGATTTTTTTTTTTTTTTTAATCGCGATAAACTATACGGCCCGTGTTCATCTGCGACTTATACCGACAAATCCAAGCCCGAGGACAATTGTATCATACACCGTATGTACTTATTATGCAAAATCTTAGGACTGGACACGAACCAACGTAATTAAATTCAAGGATTCGATACGAAACGAATAACGAAATTGATGATAAGACGTATATCGGAACGTTTTAACGGTTTTTTTTTTTTTTTAACTCGTCGAATTTGTAAACGCGCAGATAGAATATTATTATGGTTAATACTACAAAATCATGGTCCAAAACTTGTATATCTGTATAATATCTAAAATTATTAAAAAAAAAAAATAAATAAATAATAATCACGTGCTAGCTCGTAAATATTTTTTTATTCGGAATTTTCTCTATGAAAATGTCAACCGACCTTGTATGGAAAAAAAATAAAAAAATTTAATTTTACGAAATATTCTAATGTCGAAACCATACTAAATAAATATTCGCATCTCACTATATTCGTTATTTATTATAACGTGCGTCCGACCGGATTAGAAATTAATAAAACAAATTATAACTAGTAAACTCGCCCGGTCACTTTGTTGGTCGAACATTAAAAAAAAAAATTAAAAAAAAAAAAAAAAAATAATAATAATAAAATAATTTATTGTACTCATTAGTATCGTGTTAAACAATAAAATCCGGCTTACCCGCAGATCTGTCGTCGTAAATTTGTCATCCACTTTCCCAAAAATATCTCTAACCTGACGACGTGCGCGTGTAAAATAGAATTTAACATGTAATTTTCTAATGTTCTTCCGTGTAGCGTTTTTCACTTTTCATCATATCGTACTCGTCTTGTCGTCATCAACTCGGTCATAATCATTATGATTTTTTTTTTTCAGTTTTAATTGTATTAGTAAAGCAAAGTGAAACCAACAAGATGTACGAATAATGACTGTACACGACGTCGTACAGTCTGTTTCTCGTGTTTTTTTTTTTTTTTTTTTCCACCAACAAACATCGCATAAAACAACTTATACACTGCCGCAGACCGCTCTAATGCCGTTACGTTGTTTTTTTTTTTTATTATTATTATTATTTTGACACAACTCATTATCCAATTATTTCAATATTATTATTATACGCGCGTATTTCAGTGAACACGAAAATAACTAAAAAAAAAAAAAACACCCCCTGAGCGGTGTCAAGTATATTTTATTAAAAAAAACAAAACACGTGTAACCGTTTGAAAAGAAAATCTGCTACGTATTTATATTCTATGTTCAATGATTCTCTACGATTATTTTAATATTTTACGATTCTCTACGATTTTCCATTATCGAAATAATAATCGTCTAATCAATATAGACAAAGCTTGGTAGTAACTGGTTATAAAGTTAAATTATTTAAGTTATTTTTTTCGATAACTTTTAAACTAAACTAGTTCAACAAAAAAAAAAAAAAAATAAAAATAAAATTAGAATGTTGGAAAACAACTTAGTTATTTTCTTAACATTTAAGTTATTTCTGTCCTGTATGGTCCGCTGCCTCTATAACTAAAATAAATAAAATACAAATCTTACAAAATAAATTTTTAAGGATATATCTCAAAGCACCGTGGTTCATGAGAAATCGCCAGATCCATAATTACACGAAAATACCCCTGATAAATAATACATGGATTAAAACCCAATTTAAAAATTTCCACGTCAAACTAAAAAACTTGGACAGTGCTCTTCATTACAATATAGGAAAAAAAAAACACTCAATAGACGTCTGCGGCCTCGACTTCCCCAGGACGTTTTTTTAACAGACACAGAAGACTCATCATCAGAAAATGAAGATATACTAGACCTAATCGTTATTATTATATTCATATATGTAACACATTATTATTTCACTCTCACTATTAATAATTATGTCATTAATATATTTATAATCACTTAAATTTGTAACAAATAAAATTGTAAAAATTAAAAAGTTTTAATAGCACTATGTGTGCTGAAACATTTTATAATTATAATAAATATAAAAAATGTTCAAGTTATTTCTAAAATTTATTTTTTTTAAACAAACTGTGTAACTGTCTACGATTTTGCCATTGTATTGTCCGACGAAAAATACGTATTTTTACTTGAATATTTTTATTAATGCATTACAAGTGTGAAAATTCAAGTAAAAATTACGTTATTGGGTGTATATAATTAAGGGAACATTAAAAAAAAAAAAATAATAAAAATTAACCGTTAACTTTTCACTAGACTCGTGTTATTGTTTTACTTGGAACATTTGTCACTTGGTTCCTGAAATTCAATTATATTTTTAAATCGACTTTAAAACTCGAGTAGGTTATTTTTTTGTTTTTCGGTTAACTTAACTTAAACCAGTTTGAAAAAAAAAAACGAAAAAAAATGTTGAATTGATCCATGTTATTACTATTTATAATGTATAGGTTTTTTAAATAATGTAAAACTATATCGCGGGATTCACATATATATATATATATATATATAAACATTCACGCAGTACGGGCTAGTCAATTGAATAAGCAGAGTAATTTATTTTATAATCGCACAATACATGTATTTTTTATTTTTTTATTTTTCTAGAAAGTATTTTACGATTTGAGGACCACCGGGATACGCGATAAACGATAATATAAATATATATATATAAAAACCAACCAGATATTAATGATAAATAAAACGACAGGGGAATTGCACAATCCGAACAGTTATTACAAAAAAACGTTATTCTGACGGTCGTGTGTAAAACCGTGTGTACGGTTTACTGCCGTCTTATCTCTCGTGTGTGCGGGGCGCGAGAAAAAGTCATCCGCGACCACCTGCCGGAGGATCCGCGGGCGAAAAACCGTAAAACCTCGCCGGGCCGCGAGGGTCGTTTGAATTCTGTGGATTTTCCACGGTTGTCGGGGCGATAACTCTTTGACGGTTTTTTTTTGTTCCGCCGTTTTTTAATAGGTTTAACTCGGCGTTTTTTTTTTTTTTTTTTTTTCACATTCGCCACTCGCGTATATAAATAATATTATTACCGACTTAAAATAAATACACGGCGGCGGCGGCCGTTTTATTCGTTTCGCGCGCAGTTAAGACGTCACCGCGGTTAATCGAAAACGTTTTCGATCCGCCCCGAATATAATATTATGCATTCATTATTATTATTATTATCGTCATTTGAATTAATCGCGCGCGGTTTTATTTTATTATTTTTATTATTTTTTTTTTTTTTCGGTACCAACGTACTCGTAATAATTCATCATTACCCGTCCTTTATGTCGTCGTCGTCGCCGTTGTCGTCGTCGCCGCCGCCGTCGGTGTGTATACCTAATGAGCGTGCATCACACTGGCGAAAAAAAAAAAAATAAATAAATAATAATTTAAAAAAATAAAAATTACGTATAATTGCGCCAATCCTCGTCGGCGTTTCGTATACCTACCCCGACGGCGCATCTGCAAAGTCCGACTGCATTATCGCCGAGTGCAACAATAACGACAACAATGGCCGGCAATTTAAAACGCCATTGTTCGTGTAGGCCCGTCCGAATATAAATAATTGTCGACCCGGGGGGTTTTCGTGATTTTTTTTTTTTCATTTATTTATTTATTATATTCGTTTTTTTTTTTTTTTTTTTTAGCCACACACCCGATCACTGAAACCCGCGACCGAAACCGCCAACCGACCGGCGACGCCGACCGCGTGTTTAAATACATAATACGATATTTACTTCGTATAAAAAATAAAATTTACGTCCGAGTGACATTTCGGACGGGTCTACCGAAATCCATCGGTTCGTCCGATTAAAATTACAATATTACATACCCCGACAGTTTGATAATATTCGCCGTTTCCTGCTGAAATCCCATCGGATCCGGCGTCCGTCCGATTCGACCGATTGATATTTTTATCGGTTCTTATTCGGTTCGCGATCGGGAAAAACTCTCTCCGCAGAGGAAAATCCTCTTCCCGCCGTCAATCCGTCGCCACTGCGTTCATTCAGGAATTTCGGCGAACGATAGTAACAACAATAATAATCGGGGCTCGAATTAAAATGCCCTTTCAAAAAGTGCATTGAACATTATATTTATTGTTTGCTTTGCATTCGAAATGAATCGATCGACTTCGCCAGATTTGTATGCAATTAAATTGGCATAATGATAAATTTCAGCCTTGTCTTGTTTAAAAAACCAGATTGCCCGATGGCAGGTGTAGTACAAAACGAAAACGATTTATATTACGCAGTACGTTTATTTTACAACGAAGTCAATTGTGTTTTAGTCACAATACGAGAAATAGCGCACAAATGTCTTAAAAAAAAAATGCATTAATAACGTCAAAAATGCCCCAAACAAATTGCGTGGTTACAACACGGCGTACTCGAAACACATTTGTACCTTGGAAAGCATCGCGGTGCAAGACATTCCAAAAACCAAAAAAAAAACAAAAATGACGCAAATGCATTGAAATCCGAGCGCTAATAATAATCAATTGGTGGGCGTACTACAGGAGACGGATACTCTTGTATGATATTCGTCGTCATGTCTCACGCACGCGAATTGTTTTTTATTTTATAGCGAATCTGCCTCTGCCCGTCTTCTATCCTCTCCAATTCACGATTTAAAGATCCATCTCTCGGTGAAATTATCGTATATTTATATACACGAGTGTATTATATTGTTAACCCGTCATCGCGTTTTACTATATATTATTATTGTACGGCCGGTGTGCACCGTGATTTCTAATCGTTTTATCGTCGTGTACAATCACGTTTATATGGTAGTTGCATAAAATATCGTATGATACGGCCGGCCAATAATAAGACGGTGTATTATTATTATATACCGCGGTCGCAGTGTATAGGAGGTACACGTCCATATTTGCATATAATTAATAAAAAAAAAAACTTTTCAATCCGCCGAGCGGTTCGTCGGTCGCCGGCCGATTAAATGAAAAAAAAAAAAAAACGTACGTATAAAGTAAAAGTGTGTTTTTTAATAAAAACGTATTTTTTTTTTTTCGAACGAACGAACGAATAACACACAAGCGCGATTGTTTTGTCGGACGGTTTACGATTTACTATCCTAACACGGCGGTTTTCGACCTTTTCGGGTCCGCGGTTGTTCTGATTTTGAAGAAAAAACAAAATAATAACGGCTCCCCCACACGAATAATGATAATAATAAAATAAACAAATTCACCTTACTCAATCCGACTTTATTCAACGACGAAATAAACATATAATAATATTAATAATAGAAAAAACGAAAACTATTATTTAAATTTTATTTTGCTTTTTATATTATTACAAATAAATATTCGAATGGGACACGGTCGAATCGTGGCATGAATTTTGAAAGGCCAATTCTCGTTTACTTTATTTAGTTTTAATGACTACCGAGGCAGAAACACCCGTTCCACAAAAGTAGGAAGTAGCTAAAGGAATCAAAGTCCTAATAGCTAGGTCGGCTACGGCAATCGGATACTAATTCTTTATAGAAATTCGGGTAACAATGACGGCGACGCGAATTTGGATTTTGTTACAGAAACCGAGGATAAGTGTGTTCTTGTGCGCGAATTGTTCATGTAGTAAACGGATCTCTAAACGGATTTTGCCGTTGAACTTGCCCGGGAAAGCGATTTTGGAAGTGAACAACAAGTTGCGTTAAACGTTGCCCGCTAATGACAATTTGACAGATTCTATCGAGTTTAAATGGTGGTTCCGTCGTATTTACAACGACTGGGGGAACAGTAATTTAATGCATCTTCGACGATTTTCGCCGTGGGTGCCGAGACGGACAAGTTGATAACCCCTGTCTAGTCGAAATACGTCCGTTTGATAAGATAGGTGGAGAGAAATAATGTATATTTTCGGGTTATGGGATTGTATACAACAATAAAATGCTCGCAGACGGTTCAATTTTCTCACACCTGCATTTTTCTTGTGCGTTATACAGGAAGAGTGTTCGCGTAATCGGATAATCGTTTTCGGTCAATATATTATTATTATTAACAATATTATTTGCTTTTACGCTAATAACGACGTCACAGTACGGGGCTTAAAGAAAGAAAGAAAGATCGATCCGACGACGACGACGGGTCTGAACTAATAATAATAATAATAATAATAATAACTGCGCGCAAATCTTTTATAATTCGTCCGTTGGACGCGGCGCGCGTATCTAGAAAAAAATAAAAAAAAAAAAATAAAATAAAATATCATCTGCCCTATGGCGCGTATTCGGAACGGAATGTGTGGGGGGAAAAAAAAAAAAAAATAATAATAATATCTTGCGCCGCGACTGTGGTCGTCGTCGTCGGCGGCGGCGGGGGAGACGAATGAAAAAAAAAAAAAAAAAAAAGAACGCCGCAAATTCGAAACGGTCGTCGGGGAGCATGCGGCGGTTTCTCTTGCCGCCGCCGCCGCCGCCGCCACCAATCTGTCACGTTAAAAAACATTACGTACGTACCGTATAAACGGTGATGGGGATGGGGGGGAGGGGGGTACCTATCGATTGCGGGCAGAAGGAATTCGCAGCGAGAAGAATGACCCATTATGCGCGCGGACATACACGAAGACGTGTCCATTTACGGGGATATGATACGACCGGAGACGAGAAATTGAGCTGTATATATATATATATATATATATCGGGCCACGGCAAAACCGTATGCAATAAAATATAAATAACAAGTGCCGTTTTCGCAACCGTCCCGATAAACCCGCGCCCGCGTTTAGACGTTATTATTTGGAACAATGGGACCGCATTTTCGGCCCCTTTCTCTTTTTTCGAATTTATTCCGTTTTTTTTTTTATATGTAACAGTCGTCACCGTCCAACGAAGTCCGATGAATCATTATTTTATGATTATTATTATTATTGTTTTTTTTTTTTTTTTTTTCAAACTGGAAACGCAACCGGCGGAAAAAAAAAAAAAAAAACAAAAAACGGATCATCGAAAACACAATGGTCCGTCCCGTTACACGTGTATTTATATTTTATGTTAAGCGTCGTGGGTATAGTTTTACGCGATTCCTATACATATATATAGTTAAAAAAAAAAAACCAAAGATATTACTATATTCTATATATATTTTTTTTTTTTTTTTTTTTTTTTAATATCTCCTTTCGATATCATTACAGCAGCAGCGCCGACGTTCCCGCACATGTACTTTCTTTTATCGGGACGACGAAGTCTTCTCCGCGCGCGCGCAAAATAATATAAACGCGTCGTATAGTAGTATAATACGATTAATAAAAAAATATTATTATAATAAAAAAAAATTTAAAAATAAATGCCAGTCTCAGCCGGTGACCCGGTCGTATTTTATCCGACACGTCCCCGTTAGGTTATACTATTATCAACCGGGCGATAGTTTTTTTTTTTTTTTAGTAAAATATTATTATTTTTTTTTCTACTGTTTCGATTTCCACCGACGCCGCCGCCGCCGCGGTGGCAACCCTATAAAACAATAAAACCAACAAAAAAAAAATATAAAACCACCGAAAAGTGTCCGATTTTTTTAGTCCATCTTTCGCCGACTACTAATACAATAGTGTTAAATTATAGCGTCGCGGTATTAAAAAAAAAAAAACGTAATAATCCTGTAAATACGACGACGACGGCGACGACGATAGTCGCGTCGGACCGGCGCCGTACTTTCAATATTATATATATTATATTTTTTTTTAACCGGCATATTTATACGTACGTCTAAATATATATATATATATATATAATTATTATTTTTCAATTAAATTCCCGTATAAACCGTGCAATTGAAACCGTATGCGCATAATATTATAATATATTGTAATTGAATTTCTCGATAAATAAAAAAAAAAAAACCATACATTTATATAGACGTCGTGTGCGATTATTATTATTATTATTGTAACTCTCGCGAGAATCGGAGGATACTGTCTCGGAAAAAAAAAAAAAAAAAATAATAATAATAATAATAAAAAGTCGCGGATACGCAGCTTACGGGCGTGCCACCGTGTTGTGGGTGGAAAGTCGAGATGTATACGTAATTTATATCCGTACGAGACGATTAATCATCGCTAACGGAATACGTTTTCCAATACAAATTTCAAGTTTAAAAATTTATAGAAAAATAACTAATACGTAGTGATATGCCCCGCCGGTCTATCAGGCACTTTCCTGTTCGGCCAATACAATTGTAATAACCGTAGTAAAAAATAATTCACAAAAACCACCGACATTTTTGAACAGTTCGAAAATCGCCAGAGTGTGTAACCGAATAAAATGTCCACGTCTAGCCCCCGGGGCTAATAATAATTGCGCAGAAAATACGTCGGGTCTCTGCTACAATTATTTTTTTAATCCTGAGGGATTTTCAACGCCGTAAATGTTCCCGTTTTTTAAGTAAAATTACAACAGAAATAAAAAAAACGGATCCCTCCCCCCCCTCATATACCAACTAAATCCGAAATGCATTCGGACAAGATGCTGCCACGTGAAAATCGGAGCCGGAATTGTTTGAAAATATTGATCTATAGTCATGGAAATCATTAAATCGTCATTTTTTTTTCGTGTACTTTTACACACTTGTCAGAATAAAAATTTATTTCGTTTTGCCGATCGGTCGGTAAGCCCACTCATTGGTACGGATGTCTGAAAAAAAACGCCACGGTGCGTTTATTTTATTCCCAGTTATTAATTTCGCCGATATATATAAATGAACACACACCTCCCCGCCCCGGGAAAGGTACTATTTAAACAAAAGTTACTATAAAAAAACACTCGTCCATAACACGTTATCGCGTCGACGAGCAAACAATGTAATATACGGGGAGGGTTTTTTTTTTTTAAAAAAAATCACCGTCGAACGAGTACTGATACGTTACGATCCCTGCGGTATGCGGTATAAAATATATTTATAATCACCGGGGCGTTTTCGGGTATTAAAACCGCCGATTGGGCGGGTCGCCGCATTCGGGCAACCGCGGACCTGTGTTTTGGACCGGTAAAAACCGAGCGAATTGACACGTCAAATTTATAATGGGAACTCACGATATTCGGTTTTTACGAGTATTGATTAGATATATTTTGTATTGTGTTTGGCGGCCGCGCGGAGTACGAGGTGCGACAATAAAATAACGAGACTCTTTGAATAAAAGTTGTTTATTTTAAAAATGTTATAATTTAATGATTATCACCTTCAAAGTACCTTCCCTCAGCATCAATATACTGTTGCATACGTCGCTGCCATTCTTGAAAACAGTATTGCCAATTGCTTTCATTCAGCCCTTTAAGAAGTTCTGCCGTTTTCATTTTTACGTCATCAACTGTTTGAAAATGGGAAAAGAAATAAGAAGAAGTCACAAGGAGCAAGGTCTGGCGAGTACGGGGTATGTTGAAGTACAGAAATTTTTTTTTCAGTTAAAAAACATTGAATTGAAAATGCACTGTGAGCTGGAGCATTGTCTTGGTGAAGAACCCAGCCATTTTTCCATAGATCTGGTCGCTTCTTTCTGACACGTTCTCTTAATTTAATTAATACCTCTTTATAATGGTATTGATTAATTAATTTTGTCGATTTTTTCAACGTTTTCGTTTGTTGAAGACGTGGTAGGACGTCCAGAACGATCATCGTCTTCGACGTCCTCCCTTCCACTACAAAACCGTTTGTGCCATTCAAAATCACGAGCTCTTGATAAACATTCTTCACCATAAACTTCACATAACATACGAAACGATTCCGCGGCAGTATTTTTTAATTTAACAAGAAATTTAATGTTAACACATGTTGTTCGATTTTTATATCTAACATTTTTCGGCAGTATAGTCGAACTCGCACTAATAACAAGGCTACTAACGTATAAGAAAATGAATCGATGCCATCAGTGTTCATAGTACTTTTAGATAAGTGTTTTCTAATCATATTTCAATAATCGTTTTATAGATAACGTTAATAGTTTAGGTTATATTTAGAAAGTCTCGTTATTTTATTGTCGTACCTCGTATATCGTTTTAAATTAACAGGACGTACGCCCGTGCCGGCGAGTTTAGTTTTACCGGTTGCCCGAACATCCCGTTATATATCACGGTGATAGGTGAAATATGACAAAAAAAAAAAAAATAATAATAATAAAATACAAATAATTAATAACTCGGATTTATCGTGCGAAATGCGCTCGTGCTGGTGGCGTTGGCATTTTTGATTCGCGGATACAATGTAAAAGAAGAAAAATACTAATCTCGCATGGATAAAAAAAAAAAAAAAAATACAAGAAATATTTTATTTATTTCACTGACCTTTATAGACATATCAAAATTTGTCAACCACATTTCAAATGTGAATTACAAAGTGGTGTAGAACGAGTTTTGAAATTTCGGAGTCGCGCTGCGCATTCCTCTCACGATGATTTATGAGTTATGACAAATTTCTGGGTTTGTGTGTACTTGTACAAGCAGAACATAAAATGAGTATTATTATTTGCTCGTCTTATTCCGGTTATGTTCGCGTGGTATTGGAAACACAATCCACAATATTGCGTACAATAACCATAAAGTAAATTATTCTATTACTATAAAAATATTATAATCTCATCCGGTTGATTATATATATATTTTTTTTAAATAGATCATTTACGAATTATTAATAAACACGGCGAATATTTCGTTGTTAACACAAAACACAAAAACCGCGAATACATCAATTGGGTAATTTGATGAAATTAAATCGAGAATTGAAGGATTTGAGGAGTTTTCAAGATATAAGGGTAAGGGGTTATATCGAAATTCCGTACAACGTACGAAGCGATGGTAATGGTTTTTTTTTTTTTTTTTAAATGTTTTTAAGTGGGTATATATTATTACCGTACGAATGAAAAGAAGAATAAAAAAAAAAAACACAACCCATCTTATTGAAAGGGTTAATACGACGTTTTAATGTGGACCATTTAACGTATAAGATATTACAAACTGTTAGAAAAGTCATTCGGAAATTAAAAAAAAAAAAAATTGATAATGAAATAGCGTTGGATATTATTTACACAGTACGTCTATATGTATGCGACACGTACAAAGAGCGATCATTTTCAATATACTATATAAAACGTTTTATAAGATATGAGATCCTCTTAAAAACTATTGAACGGTATTATTATATATTATACTCGTATATATTGTTCGGTCGTGTACCCATATAATGTAACCCCTCGGTGTTGTCGGCTGTTTTTTGTTCGACTGGAAAAATCGTCCGGTAAAAAAAAAATAATAATATAAACGACAATAACTGCGAGGTGGGTCGCGCATCGCATTCGTATAGGGTGAGATTCTCTCCATTAATCAACCCCTCGTATGTACCTGGTACAGAGTGGTACGTGTCTGTGTGTTATTTTTCGATTTCACTGATTTCTTTTTTTCTTTTCTTTTTTTTTCCCCATTCTACAGCGGAAGGAGCTAGGGGTGGGGAGAGCGCTCGAATTTTTAAATTTTTTTTTTTCTAATTTTGTTCGGTCGTTGTTTGCGTTTTATATTAAGTCGTCAGCGTACGTGTCATCGACTGCGCGCCGCGCCGTTCACATCATCAATTTGATTAATACAAAAAAAAAAAAATATAAAATCAACCCTTTTTTTTTTTTGTACTGATAGGTGGTACGCTTTTATGCCGCATATAATTTACATGGGAAACGGTGCTGTACGAGTTGTTGGTTTTTTTATTATTATTATTTATTTATTTATGTGTTTGTGTCGTATACAAACGGACGCCGGTATACGATTATTTGCGGGCGAGTAAAAATACCGTATGAAATGCGATTTTCAACCGTCGAACGTGAAACTGAATGAAACATCGGGAAAGACATCGCAATCGTCACGGAAAAATCGAACGACAATATTATACATAGTTAAATCGATACCGAAAAACGATATTTGACAAAATGACAAAATCCAACTGAATCAGTGGCGTAGCCCGGGATTTTCTGTGCGGGGTTGGTGGGAAGCTGATCTTTTTTTTTTTTTTTTTTTACACAGAGTAAGTTTTGCATATGCAAATCGATATCTATAACGTACTTAATCATATTAGTCTATTTGTAATAATAGTTTGATTAAATTATAATATTAAATACTCCAAATACTCGTATGATATTTTATCGTTTTCGTATAACATTAATATACTCCATACTCGAATGCTGAATATTAAATGTAAAGTTTCGACCACCGGCGGCAAGACGAGGAAGCGAAATAAAGATGACAATTCAAAATCGGTAAAATACAATTGTGCGGTGATTTACGTAGACCGTAGAAATAATTTTTTTTTTTTTTAATTCTGAATACACCACTGTATTTAATATTAATTTTTAAATACCATATATATATATATATATATATAATACATATCGCCAACATTATTATGTTGCGGTCGACAGGTTCTTTTTGTTCAAGCACGGTTTGCTTGCGTTTATATCTCAATTTTTTTTAGTGGCCTTTTGAAAAAAACCGCCGACCGAAAACGAGCGTACATAATAATTTAACGTGTACGCGAATCGACTGCAATAACACGTATGCCCGTATAATTTGTTTTCCGCAAGTAATAATATATGTTATTGAAAACGGAAAAAAAAAATAAAATAATAAATACTAGTCATAATCCATTTATAGGTATCGATATTTTTAGTTGTCGCGACGGTTATACTACCCGTCGTATATTATCTGCCATTGCGTTTGATCGTACGACGGTTTTTATTATTATTATTATTATTATATTATTATTTTTTTTTTTTTTTTTTTTTTGTATGCTAATACACGGAAAATAATACCGCCGAGCGACATATATATATATATATATATATTTTTTTTCTACTCGTCGCGCGCGTTTTAATACGAGTTTTGATACGTAACCCACGCGAAAACAATCGTCCGTTTTACGACTATAATATAATATGAAATATGTGTGGTGGTGCGTTTTCAAATTCGTAACACGGCCGACAAGTTTATTTATTTTTATTGGCCCATTACGGTACGCCTAAAATGGAACTGCGCGTCATATTGTTATACTCGCTCTTTTCAAAATGCGTTAGTTCTGGTGACCGGTAGTTATAATATCCGTATAATATATATATATTTCGAAACCGGACGCACCGGGTCGAGCCCGCGGCAGGAGTAAAATAGTTACATATTGTGTACCCCTATAAAAGAAAACGTTTACCGATTATTTTTTTATATATTTATATATATATATATATATATAGTATACGACGATCAAGAGCAGCTCCTCCTAAGTCGATTATATTATTATAGTATTGCGCCGCCGCCATATATTGACGCGGGACCGTTCGTTAAAGTCTCCGGCGACGTGCTCCGGTTCGAGTTTCGGCGGTCGCCACCCAATTCGTTTACGACTAAATATTCAGTTCCGAAAACAATCATCGACGACAACAACAAACGAGCATTTTTGCATATTTTCTCCCGTATGTTTTACGATTACCGTCGGGCGACTTCACGGCAAATGTCGTCCAGTCTGGACGCATAGTTTTAGAGGTTGGTGAATTTTTCGATTTTCCATTCGGAGTTTCCGCAATAACGGTGGGGAATGGTCGGAAATAAAGGTACGTTTGCGGTCTGTGTTATTTTCGATTGTGCGTTTGCGTTGTTGTTGTTTGTTCAGTTAAAAACGATCTCAAAGACCAGAAACTTTCTCTGGATACTTATATTAGCACTTTCTAGGCGCGGTACAATTTTTAAAACATTGCAGTGTTTTTTTTTTTTTTTAGTTATTTATAGCTATTATGAATTTTGTTTTGTGTAGATGGCATTTTTTTTTCGACACCGTAAAACATGCTCATAAATTTGACACGAGGTTGGTTCGTTGTAAATTTTACCAAACGATAATTTATGTTTATCGGCGTTTTATGGTCAAATCGATTGTAAGAATCGTTACAAAACACTCCGAACAATTGTAATATTTTTTTTTTTTTTTTATATATATAGTAGTTATACAATCAATACGTATTTATTGTTAAGTAAATTAACCCTTATATACGATAAAAAACATTAAAAAAATGGTAACACATGGTACGATAATATGTCCTATACGTTTTCTCCGCGTGTAATATATTTTTTAGTACAGGCCGTATTATAAAGGACTACTAACATAGGCCGTTCACGTTAAAAGTAAAGTAAAAAAGAAAAAAAAAAAAAAAATACATATATATATATATATATAATAACACTAATTAGGAGGTACGTACTCGTCACGTCCTCTGACAAACGTTTATCGTGCGCGGAGACTTCCAAATTTCACACCTCGTATATGATAATCACGTTAAATTAGACATTATTATTATCATTATAACATAAGTGTATTGATGGGACGACACATAAACGGTATTATCGTCGTTGTGGTCGTTGCACAACCGTGTTTCGGAAATCGTCATGTAACACGATAGCGCAGATATATTACAATGTTAATATAAACGGCTTCGTCGTCATCGTCGTCGTCGCTTTTTTCATTCTTTATTTTTGTTCCAGAGACGTAACTCACCGTTTATATAAAAAAAAAAAAAAAATATTATTTAAGAGCAATAATTAACGGTCGTGTATTATTTTTATCGTAAGTAATTTACACCGACGCGACGCCACGGAAATATTATGTTCGCGTCGCAAACGGAATCCGATGCATTTATTATTATTATATTAGAGCAGTGGTTCCCAAACTTTTTCAGCCTCGGAGCCTTTTTTTAAGGAGAAGTTTCTCGTGGAGTCCCAAGAAATATTTAACGTTCATTTGCATTTGCCTGTGTTCTATGAAGCATAATTAACACGAACTGTTTACATACAAACAATAAAGGAAACTTATCTAGTTTCTAGTATTATCTTAATTCTAAAATTAAATAATTGTACACAGTTATCTTATCGGGATTTTACGTAGTATATCGGTGAATTATGGTAACTTGAGTGTTGACGAGATTTTTATGAAATATATATTCGTTTTAAATAATTTAAAAAAATTTTGTGTACTAATGAACGGAGCCCTTGGGAAACCATCGTGGAGCCCCAAGGGCTCCTCGGAGCACAGTTTGGGAACCGCTGTATTAGAGAAATAGTGCCAACGGTTTCTTGTAGCGTCGCGGTAACTCGACGGGACTGTATCCACGGAAATCCCGAACAAATTTTACACGCATTTTCGTTTAACAGTTAGACGATCGGGGGGGAAAAAAAAAAAAAACATTTGGCAATATCGTTTGAATGTCCTACACGAAAATACGACTACGTGTGTACATTCCGATTGATTTGAATTATGTTATTATCTCAGACGATGCTATTATTACCTCCCCGTCATATTTTTAATATATATATATTTTTTTTTTTGGTTTATTCGAGGCCATTTAGGCTCGTTGCCGCGTCCACAAGACGTTTAGTCCACGTTTCTCTGTGTGCCGCCATCTCTTCTGCCCATTTCAGCACTCCCAGTAGCCTCAGGTCTTCTTGAACTCGGTATTTCCCTCGTTGATTTGGCCTTCCCTTTTTGTTCGGCTTTTATTACGTTTCGATTTCGTGATAGTCCGTATAGGTTGGCCGTCTTGCCCTCCACACATGTCCGGCTCACTTTAATCTATGACTCTGAGCGTGGCCACAATATTGGTATCGCTGAACAGTGCAATAAGTTATTCGTTTGATCGTATTTCGTAACCCACCTTCCACGTTTCTCTAAATATTCTTCGTAAGATTTCCATCTCAACAAAATCATTAATTTGTTTTCATCAGACTTGGTATACGCCCACGATCCACGGGCGTATAGTACAGTCGGCCTACCACCCCGTATGTACTTCTTAAATCAATTAAACCGCCCGGGCGTCGCTACTCGAAACGCCTGAATACAATCAAAGTATAATGCGATCGAAAAACGGCGTACTTTATGAAACCATTCAACAACCGAGATTGGCTAACATTATACCGACTCAGAATAGGTCACGGGAGATGCAAGCATTCGATGTGCGGATAGATTGCTCGCGAACGGTGTTGGGATTTTATAGCGTATGCGTATTTCTTATAAAATTCTTAAATAATAACATAGTAAGCTTAACATTTGTCTCATGAGTCGGGCAAATAAAATTTTAAATTTATATTATTCCATATTTTTCGATTTTAATGCTATTTCTGGACTTTTTAAAGATATTCTTGCCCGTTTTCAATGAAAATTGGTCATATTTTATCTAATATAAATAATAAATAACAGTTCATTATTATCTATAATAAATGTTTATTGGAATCAAAATCTTGATATTTTTTTTATTAATAAACAATGTGTTGCGTTTACTATAGAATTATAATTATATTTCAATTAGACACGTTTATAAGTGCTTCTTCAAATGCAATGTTATTTTTCTTAATTTCGGCTGATATAAAATATAAAACGAATTTGAAAAAAAAAAAACTCCCCTTGATTTGGAAATTACAACGTCCGAAATTCGAGTACATATTGGATTTTTAACATTTCGCTCGCGTGTTACGGCCGAAAGTAAAAGCAACGATTTTAATAATATTATTTTAACCTACATTTTCGACCAACGTCCGTCATATTGTTTCTGAACATTTTCAATTGAACACCCTACATACCATACGATGTAAATCGTTAGACTACCGGTCCATTGTTTTATAAAATACAATATCATAACGACTAACTAGCTGTATTGTATACGGGTACCTAAATATTGTATTATTGAAGGTAACCTCGAGGATTTTTTGTGAAAATCAGCTTTTTACTGTACACAGTTTATTGCGACGAAATTTACTAAACTGTACACGGGTATATTAGGTACTTGGTATTTCTATACGACTCGAACGATGATTTTCGCTAGTATATTTTTCACATTCTGAACGAAGCGAGAAATGTATTGGGTTTACCACGGTCCGTCCATTAATTTAATTGGTTTTTTTTTTTTTTTTTTTCTATAATCGCCTTTTCTACCGTGATCTCGCTCCAAATATCTACGCGAGAGATGGCATCTTGTAGTCAATTTTGTCAAATTTGATGGCACTCAATAGGCCTTTCCCCTCCCCCCTCGTGGTTTTCTTAATAACAATACGGGGGAAAAGTGAGAATATCTACGCAATAACGTAATTTTTTTTTGTTGTTGTTATTCAGTTCAAAAACAATTGAATACTATAGCGACCTATAACTTTTACCGAATACATAAATTGCATAAATTTTTTACTATACATTTTTCGCGACTCCGTGTTAGCATTATTAGTGAAAATTAAAATAAAGAAAGTAAAAAGCTAAAATTGCCTAAAACGCCTTAACATGCTATTGTAGGAGTAACTGTTATAACTAAATAAATTACATTTTAAATTTTTACAGGTAGTATGTAATTATTATTATTAGTAATGATACAAAAAAAAAAAAAATGATTGCGATATTTGACTGTTCGCAAATTCGCAAATAATGTTCGGTTTGTTCAGTCTATTTAACAATTTCTACGGTTTACGGCTCGAAAATTATAATAACCACGTACAATTTTTTTTTTTTAAACTGTATTCATTTAGTTTGCTAAATATAATTTGTATACCTATTCTTGTTATTTTATAATCTTAATGTTTTTTTGAATTTTAAAAAGAAATCGGCGCGAATTATCGCGACTCGCCGGTTGAAGACCACTGCCGTATAGAACACAAGTCCGATAGGTAAATAAAACAATACCGAGGTTTTAGTCGAATAATGTTAATGGTTTAAGTACAGTGTGTTTCAAAATGATTCATCCGATTTTAGTAGAATATAAATATTGTTCTTGTAATTTACGGTAAACATAGCACACCGGTTTGTGCTGAACGGTAGGGTTATCGAGTTTTTATCGATTACCGATGAGTTGCGATAAAGTGCACCTTAGCCGAGTGGCGTGATTTACTCAGTTGTTAACGGAATGTCGACCGAACAACAAAAAGCGTTTTGTGCGCTCCGTTTCGGTAAAGTAGGCCAATGTATTCGGAGATGGCATAAAACCTTCCGAGTAACCTGTTGCTTATGTAAAGGGGAGTCATCGGGTCGACCGGGAACTTTTAATGGAAATGTTGAACATACAGCAAGCGTTTCATACGTGCAATTGATTAAAGATTAATGGCTGTTCCCACAACTATAAGCCGATGTCGTCATGATATCGTCTTAAAACAAGATGGGCCACCGCCGCATTGGTCCCTAGAAGTCCGCAAATTTCTTAACGATCAGCTACCACAGCGATTGATCGGTCGCTGTAGTGCTAATGACGGCTGCATTTTGTACTTGGCCGCCCCTTGCTCCACCGGACCTTACAATCTGTGATTTTTTTTTTTTGCTCTTTGTGCTTACATAAAAAGCAATGTTTATGTACCTCCCCTCCAGAGAAGATCCTTGATAAATTGAAAAGTCGCATAACAGACGCCGTCAACTTGATTACAGCCGACATGCTTCAACAGGTTTATAAAGGAATTCGAATTGCCGTTTGGATGCGTGCCGTGCAAGTGAGGGAGGTGTCACATTGAACATTCGTAAATATCTTACCAAAAACTTAATGCAATCGACTGACTTGTAAAACTTATCCTAACCGGATTATTAAAATTGTACGAAAAATTAATTTTTTTTTTTTGAAATCGGATTGAAATCACTTTGAAACACACTGTATATCGGCGGTTATGCGTATATTGTTATTACAATAAATCATATTATTATTAATATATATAAAAAAAAAAAAAATTAAAAAAAATAAATAAATAAACAACCAGTGTCTTCGATGCAGTGTAACGCAATAAAATATTTTCACCCGGCAAATACATAAATATATTATTTATCAGAACGATGGGTAAACCTGTTTTTAACTTATCCGTTTAGAATACTAACCGCCGACAATTATTGCATATGTAAATAATAAAATATTAATGCGACCGTATAGTAAATATGCTAGTAAATATAAAAAAAAGCGCGCGGAATTTCCATTTCGAATGAGCAAGCGGTATTGGTGTAATTATTTTGGCTCTTATAAAAAAACTTTTCGATAATTCGAATAAAAAAATTTCTATCGCAGTGTGCTCGTGTGTACACGTACGTATAAGTCAACGGATTTATAACGTAATAAAACGGCGCGTGTGCGCAGAGATGATTCGGCGAGATAACCCCCGGGAGATGTCCGAGGACGTCGCTATACGCTACCCGTTGTATAAACACGAAATAAGAATAAACGGTAAATTTCGCGTTGACCCGAACTTCCGATAAACACGCATATTTTCGGTTTCGATAGTAAAAAAAAAAAAAAAAGGGAGAGGGGAAAGATTTATGGCCGTGACGAACGTAATATTTTTGCGGTACGAGATATGCGACGACGACTTTGCGCCAACTAAATGACTATATACTATTATATATATAAATAATTATACGAACGGACGTATAATCGTCGTGGGTATTTGAAAAAAAAGAAAAAAAAAACAGGTCGTCGAGTTATCTCTCCGCCGATCTCGGTAAACGCCGCCGCCGCCGCCGCCGCCGCCGACGACGCCGCAGGAAGTCTGGTCGGAAAATTCAAGAAGCACTCTGGCCGCAGCGGTCTGCCGGCGATTACTCCGGTCGCGATATTTACAACGACTACCCCCCACATATTATTATCGCGACGTACCCGAACCTCGATGCCTATATGTGTTTTATCGGATATTATACTCCCCAGGGGATTTCGGCGATATTCCACTGCACGGTCATATAATTATATATATATATATATATATATTACATTATACGGACTGCAAGACCGAGAGATCGGTTTAGCAGACACCGGGCACAGCGAACGTAATTGAGAGGCAAAAGCTGACGCGGAGAAATTAGAGAAGTACCGCGGAGGCAATGCGATGGTGACTGGAGAACCCCTTAAGCGAAACGACCGGAATGAGGAAAGGAATTTCCGGCCGCGGTCGCGCCGGGAAGATTGTATAAAAAAAAAACGGTATTGCCGATTTTCCTCCGAATGTACGGATCGCCGGGGACTGATGGCGGAGAACCGCGACGAACGTAGACCGTTTTGTTTGGTTGTTCAGTCTAAAAGGAGAGGAGGCCGTAACAAAAAAAAAAAAAAAAAAAAAAAAATGATATGTTATTTAGGACGTAAACAAGTAGTAATAACTACTGAAATTCTATTCGATAATTACTCGGTCGTTGCGGAAGATTTTCGGACTGGTAAAGGATCGCCTAACTGTATACGTAAAGATGAAAAATAATTTAGAGATCATCAAAAATGAAATACTGCGATGTGCTGGACACGCATCATAGAGAGAAACCAAAGCCACGGAGGAAACAATACTATTGGTAGGGATGGTGATGTGCCGGGAAGACGTAGTGAACGCGGACGTTGAAGCTTTAGGAGACGAACCAAATCGGAAGATTCCGGCGATGGATGTGGATCCGGGATGGAGGCCGGACAAAGCCAAATAATAATAACAGATATGTATAAATCTGTGAACCGCGAAACGAGTGTTTAGCTATAAGATAGGTCTAGGGCAGCGGTTCCCAAACTGTGCACCGCGGTGCCTTTTTTTTTTTTTAATCCGACAATAGGCCCGCCTCCCGGAAACGCCGTGAGGCACTACTTCGGGAGGAGGGTCGCCATCATTTATTGAGTAAATGAAAGTACAATTAACGGTATTTAGAAAATCCCGTTTTCCCCTTAGGCGGGGCGGGCTCACAAAATGTGTACAACGGCCAGTGCCCTACAATGGGAATGGGCAGTAGCCAGGCCGAAACCCGCTTGCTGCACCTTACAAACGTAGGGGAGGATTTCCTCCTGCCGGCGGTCTAGCGACTTCGGAGCCCCGATCAACGACGGTGCCTGAAGGCGGCGCACGCCGGCGACGTCTAGGGCTCGGCGCTCTGCCGCTCGGCCGACTCCTTCTCCGCGATGGCGGTCTCAGCGAAGTCGGCCACGGCTTCCCAGCGGTCTGGCGAGCACCGCGGTGCCCTAGGGGTACCGCGAACCCATTCCAAGGGCACCGTGACACATATGATAAAAAAAATTAAATAATAATTATAATAATATACGAGGTGTGGCTAATAAAGAACGAGATTTTCTCTATAAAAACTTTTTATTTATATTTTTTAATGGTTTAACATTTTTCCCCTTCTATATACTCCCCTCCATGTTTGACACATCGCTCCATTCTAATTTTCCATTGGTTGAAACAGTGTTGGAAATCCTTTTCTTGCAATGTCTTTACACCTCTGTCGCTTTTGTTTTTACAGCTTCAACTGACTCAAAATGTGTGCCCTTTAACGCAATTTTTAATTTTGGAAAAAGCCAAAAGTCGCATGGAGCGAGATCTGGCGAATATGGGGGGTGTTGAAGCACTGGAGTTCGATTTTTAGCTAGAAATCGCTTTACAGATAAGGCACTGTGAGCCGGCGCATTGTCTTGATGCAAGATCCAAGAGTCATTTTCCCACAACTCAGGCCGCTTTCTTCTTACTCGTTCTCTGAGTGTTGTCAATACTTGAAGGTAATAATGTTGATTCACAGTTTGTCCCTGAGGTACCCATTCTGTCATTATTACACCCTTAATATCGAAAAATACGACCAACATGGACGACACACCCGTTGATTGTCTTCAACTTCTTCACGACCCTCACGAAATCGTTTGTGCCACTCAAAAACACGTGGTCGTGATAGGACACTATCTCCATATACTTCAGTTAATAAATTAAAACTTTCGGTCGCAGATTTTCCAAGTTTCACTAAAAATTTTAAATTAATACGTTCTTCAATTTTTTCGTCCGGCATGATTTCGACGTTCAACACGTAAGAGGTCAATTTAAACGACGCTTACACATAGATTACAAAACGGTAACTGACTAAACTGGTATTGTTCGATGCAGTGATATTCATAGATTACAAATATACTACCATTATACCCTTATCTACTCATGCCTTATCGCTAAGTAGATAGTCTCGTTATTTAATAGCCACACCTCGTATATTTACAACGACCTAACCTGACTCGAGCGAAGAATGTATTGGTTTAATTATGATGTGTGCTGGTTTTTCTGTCTCTCTGTAAATAACTTGTTGACCAGAAATCTTACCACCACCAATCATCAACACCATCATAGTTGGTTTCTGGTGAAAAAAAAAAAAAAAGAGTTTATGTTTCGGTATTTTTGTTAAAATTCAGCACTTTCCAGATGTGGTAAGGTTTTTCGAAATTTTCGATTTTTTTGTTTACCCCGTAAAAATACACTATTTTTTTTTTTTTGATAAGCGTTTTAAGTTAAAATTTCTTCGTGGTTTTCACAGGAGGGCACCGCCGATGAAAAAACGGTTTGTAACTCCTCCCGATATGTCTTCAGTATACATTTTTTTTTCCCGACGGATGACGTTTACAACTAAACTCGACCGATAAAAAATAATATCCCATTAGGAATGATGAATACAAAACAAATCTACCACCCGCTAACTCCCCGAATAATTTCCCGGCTACGGCACTGTCCGCGTGCGGGTTCGGACGACACGTCACCGTAAAATAATAATTGTGCAATTACAGCACTGCTATCGTGCTGTACCATACCCATAGACACGACGGGAATTGTCGAAAACCGTCAGTTCCGTCGAGTTCGGCGGGGCTCGGCTAATTAGTAAATTACGTCAGTTGCGTTCCACCGCACAACCGCCCACGCCGCCGCCGAGTCTGAGCACTCCCACGGCTCGCAATCGCATAAATCCGCTCGGAGGTGAAATAGAGCAGCCCCGTCCCACGCGAACGCCGCAGAGTATAGCCGGTCTGTGTTTGTATTTATTTGCCAAATATATACGGTTTTCTTCTTCATCATCAGTATTGATTGCCCGTTCGATTGTTTGACGATTCATTGCCGCATTACAAATCTCTTCTTCAGTTTGAATCTCCGCCACATCGAGGTGTGAGTCCATATCAATCCAATCGCCGTACACTTCATCCGAGAGATCTATTGGTGTTTCAGGCAAACTACGTTCGTGTTCGTCGTCTGTTTTGTCATCTGTTTTGAATCCACCGTGACGAAAACAATTTCGAATTGTCTCACTTGTAAAAACCATTCCTTTAACGCTTTGTCTACAACTTCTTCTTTTCCAGCTCTTTTTCTTTTCCGACTACTAGTTTCGTTTTCCATTGTTGCGCGTTCAATATTCGAACGATCTTTTAAAATCTTTTAAAAATATTTAATGTGGAATGAGAAACGTTTCAACGAGCTGCGGCATCACGTAAACTAATTTTTGGAAGCACATCGTATGACTTTAATAACTCGCACTTCTGTTTCGAACTTAAATCTTGGCGTTTAGACATTTTTAGATTTTTAGAAAAACGAAACACTTATGTACGCACGCTGAAACTGAACTACAAACGATACGTACAGGGAAGAACATTCATATATAGGTACTGCACTTACGATAAAGTACAGTAAAAATAAACGTAACGACAGCAAAGATAAGATTATAGTACATTGGTTATCGCCGAATAACCGGAATTCTTTATAAATAACCGAAATAATTGTTTCAAATAACCGATGTGATGTTTGAATAATCCGATTTATTTTCAATGTTCTAATATACGGCCGGTCCGTCCCGGGACATTTTGTTTGAATAATGCGATTGTATCAATTATCCGTGTTTCTAATAAGCGGCTTCTACTGTATATATATATATATATACACGAGGTGTGATCAAAAAATACCCGAAATGTGTTAATAATATCTATATGAATTATGATTAAAAAAAAATAATGTCATTCGATAAAGTAACTTTTAACGAGCATTTTGAACGTCGGTTTTGAAATCGATAACAATATTAATTTTTATTTTACGGCATTTTTACGCAAACATGGTTCAGTCGTGCGGCGATATTCGTAACGAAACCAATGGAAGAACAACGTGTGCGTGCGTAAAATTTTTGTTTTAAATTAGGGAAAATACGGTATTTCAACATCATACCCGTAAATCCGAGTTTCATCGCCTGATATAATATTATTCAAAAAGCCTAGGTCAGTTTCTGCTCTTTCGAAAAGTTCTCGAGAGATGGTCTTTCGATTTCGTCTTTGTTCATCGGTTATGAGACGAGGAACACATTTGGCTGCGATTCGGCTCGTGCCCAATTCGTCGGTTATCATTTCTTGGCAAGAACCATAAGATATCCCGACGTCATCTGCAACTTCTCTGCTAGTAGTCAATCGACGATTATTTTGAATAATTTCACGAACACGAGCAACAGTTTCATCTGTTTTACTTGTCGAGGGTCTACCCGGTCGTTCGTTATGCTTAACGGATGTTTTACATTCTTTAAACCATTAAAAACACGTTGTCCGAGACAGAACATCGTCTCCAAAAGTTTGCTGGAAAAGTTCAAAAGTTTCACTAAAACATGACATTTTTTTGGCGGGTTTCGTTATCTCAGTCTATATAAATATTATCGACTACGGTCTGGGTATTTGTTGATCACACCTCGTATAATAAATATATTTCAACCGATTGTAGTACATTTATTTACCGCCCCGCGTCACGGCAAACAAATTTCCCGTTTTTCACTATGGTTTTCAACCAAAAAAAAAACTACCCGGATCTCTTATTACACGGTGTTGAGTTACACGTATAGCCACGGGATCTCTACACAAACACACACCGATACCCATTATAACTGTATTTATATATCGGTGTACGGATTGTATAAACGTTTTCGGTCAAATCAGGAGGAATTTTCGGATTTTCGGATCGTGTGATATTACAACGATGGTAAAATATTACGTTGGCGCGCCGCCCGGGGGTTTTATCCTTTGTCGCGGCCCCCGGCGTCGGACGGGTGTGCTCGACTAATTCTTGAGCAAATAACACCGGCCGCCGACGTTTCGATCCCGGACAACGGATCACGACCGCCGCCGACGGTATAACGTAACGATAATACAATTATATTTATATATATACGGTTTTTTTTTTTTTTTTTTTATATTTAAATATAATTTTTTTTTTTTTTTTTTTATCTCCAGGTCGAGGTGAGAGGAATAGAGCTACTACTATCGATACACGCGAGTGTTTTTATAGGAGGACCGTATATATATATATATATTATGTGTGTGCGCGCGCGCCCGCGTAAAACCGTTTATTATTATTTTTTTTTTTTCTACGGGGTGCAGTATATATATATATGTATATGAAAATCATATAGGACGATGATGATTGTGTGTTGTTGCCGGCCAACTCTCGTGGAGACTGTTGTGCTTTCTAAAAAAAAAAAAAAAAAAACCGAAAGAAAATAATATAGAAAAAAAAAAAAAAAAAAAATTGAAGATGAAGAAGAAGAAGAAGAAAAAAAAACCGCAGGCGTTGGTCAGGTCGTGCTTGTGCATTTCGAATGACCCCGGCGCGCACATTTGTGACCTTTCGAGCGTTGTACTCACCTACAAACGTGTGTGTCTTTCTCTCTCTATCTTTTTATATTTATATATATATATAAGTACGTGTATAATAATATTTTTTTTTTTGTAGATCTGTCGATGATGATTATGACGATAATGATGATTACGACGATAAGATTGCCAATGATGATGATACGGTGATGATGACAGAGCGGCTATACGCGTACGGATAGTACGTACTCGTATATAATAATAATAATAATAATATTATTATTATATATATATATGATATAAACGCGCGCGAAAATCCGGAGGTGTTTTTTTCTTCATATTTTTCATTTTTTCGTCCATCACACGACACCCACCCCGTGTATGCATATATATATATATATATATACGCGCGATGATGATGCGTAATTCGTAGATCACGATCACGAACTCTTCACACGTATTATAGGAGATGTGTCTATAAAAAAAAAAAAATAATAATAATAATAATAATAATATATAGTGTGTCGGAGCGATATGATATTATTATAATACGTTCGCGCCGCCGCTATATACGGACGGTAAATCGTTCGGAAACCACCGAAAACCCCCAAAAAAAAAAAAAAAAATATATATATCTTCTTCTTATTATTATTATCGTACGCATTTTGCCGCCTCCGCACGATTTTTTCACTATATTTTTAACGTAATTACCGTATACAGTTTTTATGCCAGAAAAGTAACTGGTTTTTTTTTCTTTTTCACTATTATTCCGCCGGTAGCTCTCTTGTACTACAACAGTATCTTTTTCCGGGTTCCCTTCGTTTTCGTACGGTCCAATATGAAAGTATATAATAATATATATATATATATATATAAAAAGCGTTTAAAATTTCAATACGATTTTTAATTTAAAAACAATTTATACACTTTTAGTTTCACGTTCGGTTCAAATATTTTTGAATTACAAATCCAAACGCTGCAACCGAGTATAAAATATGAACCAATTTTACATTTTTTCTCGGCACAATTAACAAAAGTTATTTTGTTTCTACGTTTATTTAACGTACATAACCTTACCTATGTTTGAGTTGAGGTGACGCAATGTCTATGAAATAGACAATCAATTTATAATATACAGTTTACTCTGAACGTACTTTTCAAAATTATATTGCAATATTAACAAAAAAAATAATAATAAATATCGCGCTGTCTTCATTTAATTCCCGAAAGGATAATCTATAACGGCCTTTCTCTTTCCTCTCGCACCCGAATATTGTGTAAGATTTTTTTTTGTCGTTGTTGTCTAAACACAATGCGTTATTTGTATTTGTCTGTTAGTTTTTTAAACGTTTTTAGTTTACATTTTCGAAAAACACTTCCGTCATAACAATTATTATAACCGTCATAATGTCGCAATCAATATACGTCATCTAATGCAGAGTGTAACGTGCGAGTTTTTATCCTTGGTTTTTTGAATAATGTGAGTGCGCCAAAACGCCGGTTTTAATTTGACGTGCTTAACAGTTAATATACCAACTTATAACTGCAATATTATTATTTTAAAATTTTAAACCGAATAGGTGTTCACGAGTATAGGGATTTGTAAAAAAAAAAAAAAAAAATTGTTAATGGAATTCATAAAATAAACCCATATATTATATTACAATTTAATTTTTTTTTTTATTATTGAAGGTTAAATATTATATTATTTGGCGTTTTTTTCCTTCTGTTTTTAGTAATGTTATTTTAAATTTACAATCGTACCATTCGTACGGTTCATATTATTTGTTGACTTGTTAGTTTTTGCGTTTTAATCGTTGAAAATTCGTATTTTTTTTTTTATTATTTTAGTCTGAAGCCGCGTATACCTAACAAAAAACAAAACCGAAAATTGACTATGCATTTCGGGCGAGGTTTATTTTGTTTCAGGTTGGCCGTGTATGCAAGCTCGTAATATTTTTTGGGGAACAGATTCTGGCCGGATAAACAAAAAAAAAAGTATATTCGTTAAGTATTTATTTACTTTTATTGTTCGGTGATATATCGAGATCTATTCAAATTTAACGATAATTGGAAAATGTGAAAAAAAAAAAAAAAAAAAAACCCGTTAAAACTATACAAACCGTATAAAAGTTTTCCGAGACGACCAAAATAGATTATCACTCCACACTCAGAATCTAAAATCGACAAAAATCGTATGTTAAGGCGACAAACACATTTATCTCGAGATAAATCTATGGACAATTTCATATTATTATTATATATATTATATATTTTTATCAGAATATAATTACGCCGGAATCTATTAAAATTACTGTCCGAAAACGCAGAGTACAATCGCGTGATTAAATTATAAACGTTTTTCACGTCGACTCCACTCGTCCGTTACAGTATTCGACGTTTGATAGTGATATTTAAAAAAACGGTACAGTACTCGTAAATTTGACGAAACTGAGCCTACAGTAGCCGAGACCGTATAACACGTACACGTTATGAATAAGTGCGATATTACAAACGACGACCAGATAAATAAGAATAATAAAAATAAAAAAAAAAAACACCGACGAAACGGCTGTGAGGTACTTAATTTATAATATTATTTAACAGAGAACGGATCTAAATATATATATATATATATACGTACATTCATCTTTTTTAATATTACGTTTTATGTTTACACCGTGTCTCGTCTAATCTCCTGTAGTCTCGTCTGTTCGAAACATCCGGGCGATGAGCGAGTTTGACCTCTATATATATATATATTTTTTTTTTTTTTTTTTTTTTCCGTCAATATAAACCGCCGTCGAAGGATATACCCGAGCACCTATAAATATTTTGTGCACGCCCCGAGGGGTTGGGTGTCAGAAGATAAAATGCAGAAGTTAGAACACCGATAATAATTATTACTATCGTACGGCGATAGCCCCGTACCGCGGCCGGTAAAATAATGTGACGTAATTTATAATCTAATGTTTTCATGAAAAAAAAAAAAAAAAAAAAAAACACGCATCAGAGACGTGTGCGATAATAAGCGGTTAAAGAAAAAAAACCGAAACGTCGTCGGTTTTTGAAACTATTAAAACCGTACAATATTATTATCTCCTGCAGATAATGCTCGTAATACGCGCGAGTAACGAGACTAAATTGTTACGCGAGTGCCGTCTGACATCGACGTGGCACATTCCAAATGCCAAACGTGTACGACACTCGGTCGTCAAGCAGCGAACAGAGGCATACCCGACGTTTATAATATACACGTGGAATAAAACCAAAAAAAAAGTCGATATTTCTAGATGGAAAGTTCGAGAACGTAAGATATAATATTATAGGCATTAATTTGGTTTATATACATAATATAATATCTAAACGCAACGAAACGATATTTGCAAATGTTCGTGTAGATGTTTTTTTTTTTTTTTTTTTATGTAAATTTGTCGAGTATTTATTTATCGCCGAAAAAATTGTATCCACATAAATCGGAAAATAATACTGGACATTTAAATGTGCTACGGATTTTCGATATTTTTATGGTGTAATAAGAACAATTTATGATGAACCTATTTATCATATTTTTGAGCATTTTAAAAAAGTCATACAAATTGTACCCGCCTATCGAAAAAAAATACTAGATAACGACAAATAGCTTTCATACATCGCTTAAAACACTCCGGAATTTGTTGAAAATTGGATCACGTAAAGAAAACGCTCATATAAGTATTCGGTGAAAGTTTCTGGTGTCAACGATTATTTTTCACCGAATAACAACAAACGAAATCTAAAATATCACAAAATATTCTCGTTTTTCCCAATGTTGTTAAGAAAACCAAAAAATGACCTTCCCTACTTACGGCCAACTAGAAATTATAAATTCACTACCAGAAACTTAAGTTGATGATCGGAACAAGATTTCTGTTAGAAAAGTTGTTCGTGGACAGGACAAAAAAAAAACACATTGTTTTAAAACTAATACTTTGCTCGAAATCTAAAAGAATAACTTTCAACGTAATACTATTATTGTTATTATACGTTTAATTGAATTAATATCCCATGGCATAGCGATTGTATAATACAGTCGAACTTTTTCAACTCGAAATCGTCGATACCTCGTACCTTTTCCCCGGCCCCTAGAATTTCCTGTTTACACAATGCAATAAAAACCGTGTTTAACTTGAGGTCCCAATTTCATTTATAAAATTATAAAAACAATAATTGTATTTGTAACGACTGTAACAAGTACGAACGTGCGTCATTCGTCCTAACCTAACCTAACAGGAACAATAATGTACTGAATCGAGACGATTAATCGAAAACCAACAAGAGGTCAGTGATGAAGTTTTATCAGAAACTCTAAACAAAATTGAAGGTTAGGTGGCAGATCGACGACAAAAAACGACAAAATTATTATTTTATAAAAAATTTGATAATATGTATATATAGGGTGTTTACAAAAGGACGCTCTTTTTAAAAATGCCAAAATAACACTTTAATTTAATCAAAAAAAAAAAAAAAAAAAAAAAATGACATCATTGGAATCAGGAGAACCTCCGGTTTAGGTATGAAATATTATATCATTCATGTGACACTCCCTGGCCTGTTGGCACACTGTCACACGATTAAGGAAGTTGGCGATTATTGCCCTACAGATCTCCTTGGTGAGATCCTGAACGACTCTCTGAATTTCTTCCTTTAAATCCGTGATCGTGTGAGGTTTCCTCTCGTACAGTTGAGACTTCACAAACCCCCACAAGAAAAAGTCACAGGGAGTAAGGTCGCACGACCTTGCCGGCCAATTTTGATCTCCTCGAAATGAAATCAAACGGATTTGGAAACCTTCCCACGCAACAGTGTTAAGGTCTCTGCAGCACTGTGACACGGGGCTCCATCTCGTTGAAACCATAGCTCGCCAATATCAATTGTACCAAGATGGGGCCATAGAAAGTCAGTAATCATGGTACGATAGCGTTCACCATTATATATATATATTAAAAAAAAAAAAAAAACATTTAAAAATTGTATTATTTTTTTTGGATAACTCGAATTATTTTACCGGTGCCTTTAACCCCGAGTCCTCCGGTTGTAATTCGACGGGATTAAACAAGTAGTATAATATAATATAAATGTCTCGTTTATAATGTAATAACATACACTTCTATATTATACCCGGGGTGTATACGGAGTGCGTAAATATTTTACGGGCGAACGATAGAGCGACGCGCGGGGCTTACAAGTTAAATCGTCTTGTCCGTTATACCGTACGCGTATAATGCCGGTGCGTTTTAGCCAGGTTTATTCGGGGAGAATAAATAACAGTTGAAAAAAAAAAAAAAAAATAATAAATAAATAAACGAATACAATATAATAATATAAACACTAGTCCATTGATAATAATAATCCGCGTACCGTCGCGGCATTCACATAAATCTCCGGTTATGTATACGCGTATAGGTAGGTGCCGCGTACCGTTCGCGCTAGACTTTCCCGAAACGGTCGGGTCCATTGAAAATGCCAAATAATCGTAAATACCGACGACGGCGGCGGCGTGGTATACGGTCGTGTCGCGGGGCGTGTGATATATTAGCGATTTGAATTACATTTTTTTTTTTCTTATTTTTTTTTTTTTTTTTTTCCCCCGGCGTGCCCCGTCACAATATTATTATTATTATCGTCGCCGTTATTTATGTACCGGGACGATAGACGCGCGCGCCCGTCGCACAAAAGGAACGTTTCGGTTCGGGCTGTCCGCCGGTGTCGTCTCCTCGTCGTCGTCGTCGTCGCGGTCGTCGTCGTCGTCGTCGTCGTCGTCGTCGTCGCGGTCGTGTAGTCGTCGTCGTAGTCTCGGTATTCGTAATAATAAAATATTCACGGGCATAATAGAAATAAACGGACAATACTATACGAGTCGGTCTGGCGAGTGTATGAAAAATAATATACACGGTGGTGTATACACACATATATAATAATAATATTAATTTCGCCGGTGTGCGTCAATACTATACCCGAGGATATTACGGGTGACGACGACGACGAACGATGATATATTATTATTATTATTATTATTGCGTGCGATCGAACGATCGCCGGGTTTTATAATAAAATATAATATAATAAAATAAAATATAATATAATATAGAAGAGGACTTAATGACCCGTGAAAAATCGGCCGTCGAACAAAAGCGCCGTTGTTTTCGACCGCGAGCGCGCCGTTTCTCTCTCCGTCGCTCCGTTTACCGCCGACCCCCTCACCGGCCCGTTTTAATATTTTTCAGAGGGGCAAAACGCCGACAATACATTTTCCGATTTTCGACGCGTCGCCCGCCGCCGGCGCGTCGCATTGGCCCGCGCCTTTGATTCGCCCCGTCCAATCGTCCGCCGCCGCCGTACGAATATACACTCGCCGTTTGTCGTCATAACAGTAGACATTAAATACCGTTCGCCCTCTATTTATAGCGCCCCGTATTTTTACGTACGCATAGAGCAATAATATTATTTTTATAAACACAAAACGAAACGGTTTTATTTTATAGCCGCCATCGCCGCCGGGGCTCGCGCACAGGGGTGCACATTGTAAGCGAGTGTCGCACGCACACCCCCCACGAAACTTTAAACGTTCAGACACTATACCGGGGATTCGGTAATTTAATTAATATTTTTAATCCGGCGAATCCCTTATCATTTTTTTGTTTTACTACCATAAATCCCGGTCCGGTGTACGCGTAAACGTGACCATACCGTCCCGCTGTCACCAAAGAACCCAATAATGACCCGATTGGAAAAAATGGCATCGTGGTATTTTATTCCGCTAAAAAAGAACACGTATTTATTCATCGCGACCAAAAACATTACGTCGGTAAGTGTAACGGTGGGAATATAGCCACTAAAAACCGTTGGATTTGGCCAAGTCCATCACACGCTTCCATGCTAAAGATCTCTCTCACACGTGCGTTTTCGTATAATTGTCGAGTACGTTTACATGTCTGCCAGTCAGTTTTCTCGTATGAATAAAATACGGAGCGGTGAAAAACCCAAGTCGGGAGTTCCCGTATTAAAAGCTATTCTGATAGCCAAGAGTAACATAAACAAATCGTGTCAACAGTTCCGTTCGTATATGAAAACCAAACCGGATATTAAAAAGCAGATTTGCGGATCCGGAAAATATATATATATAAAAAAAAAGCAGTCGTATAATTTAATAATTTAATCTACGAGGTATGACAATAAAACAACGAGACTTTCTAAATATAACCTAAACTATTAACGTTATCTATAAAACGATTATTGAAATATGATTAGAAAACACTTATCTAAAAGTACTATGAACACTGATGGCATCATTTCATTTTCTTATACGTTAGTAGCCTTGTTATTAGTGCGAGTTCGACTATACTGCCGAAAAATGTTAGATATAAAAATCGAACAACATGTGTTAACATTAAATTTCTTGTTAAATTAAAAAAAACTGCCGCGGAATCGTTTCGTATGTTATGTGAAGTTTATGGTGAAGAATGTTTATCAAGAGCTCGTGTTTTTGAATGGCACAAACGGTTTTGTAGTGGAAGGGAGGACGTCGAAGACGATGATCGTTCTGGACGTCCTACCACGTCTTCAACAAACGAAAACGTTGAAAAAATCGACAAAATTAATTAATCAATATTATTATAAAGAGGTATTAATTAAATTAAGAGAACGTGTCAGAAAGAAGCGACCAGATCTATGGAAAAACGGCTGGGTTCTTCACCAAGACAATGCTCCAGCTCACAGTGCATTATCAATTCAACGTTTTTTAACTGAAAAAAAAATGTCTGTACTTCAACATCCCCCGTACTCGCCAGACCTTGCTCCTTGTGACTCCTTCTTATTTCTTTTCCCATTTTCAAACAGTTGATGACGTAAAAATGAAAACGGCAGAACTTCTAAAAGGGCTGAATGAAAGCAATTGGCAACACTGTTTTCAAGAATGGCAGCGACGTATGCAACAGTGTATTGATGCTGAGGGAAGGTACTTTGAAGGTGATAATCATTAAATTATAACATTTTTAAAATAAACAACTTTTATTCAAAAAGTCTCGTTATTTTATTGTCACACCTCGTATTATAACATTTGTCTGCCGTCATTTTTATATAAAAAAATTAATGTTTTTTTTTTCTTTTCTTGCTAATAAAAACGCACTGTATTTTACTATATTTCTGGTGTTGTCATTTTACGCAAAAATTATTATGGGTTTCCTATTAAAATTTACAGTTGTCCGGCTTTGAGTAAAAAAAAAATTATGGTCACGTTATGTGTACGGTAGCATCTTTTCCGAAAGCTGATTCGAATCATTTGTCGTAGTTTTCATAACAAATGGGAAAGTCGACGGCAATAACGGTGTGTTGATTGTTCTAAACAAAACAAAAAAATCGGCGTTTACAACCACGTCTACCTCAAGATCTTCTTCTATCACAATCAAGCGAAGACGAAGACCAAATTTAAATTATCATTAAAAATAAATATTAACTAACATTAGCATGTATACTTCATTATCACTATGTCACTAGCTAATAATATTAATAATTCATAATTTGTCATTTGTAAATAGAACCCGTTAGTATAAACTTGTAATAGCGTGTATAATATGCTGAAACATTTTAAATCTAATAAAAAAAAAAAAAAATGGTTCTAATGTAATTCGATTAAAGATAATACGGTGACGAAAAATTATGGTGATTTTTAAACAATTATTATAGGCATTTGAAATTTTAGAATTCTTTATAGTTTATTTATGCGGATAAAATCGGTTTGGCCGAACAGAAATGCACGGAAATTTGACACAAGGTTGATCGTAAATTGTACTTAATGGCGGAAAAAAAAAATAACTACGTAACAAATCATTATCAATTTATATTGCAATATATGAATAAAAAAACGCCGAAAATAATTTTTTTTTTTTTTTAACCTCGTGTTAAAATTAATTTTTTTTTGTGCTATGCAAATTGCAATTATTACGGTTTATCTCAACATTAATATATTATGAATATGTTTGATGCGTACCGTTGATACTATTTTATTTTATGCTGCCTTGTAGAAAAATCGAAAAATATAATTTCGGCGTGTAGTTTTAAACAACTAACAATAAATAAAATCGTATATAAAATTTTCTTTTAATAGTGATAATGCAGAATATTAACTCGATCATTTTACCTTGATTATTATTATTAACTTTACAATCTGACCAATATTTTTTTTTTTTTGTTTTCTTGTTCCGTTTCACTTGGCCCGGGTATAATAAACGGCGACGATAAATGCTCATCACGTAATCAATATTTTCGTATGTATAGTTTTTGTCAATCCAATCCCGTAATGGTTTTTTACCGATATATTATTATCTCCGTTCGGGGATCTGTTTTTGGCATGACATTAAATCTAGCGAAATGTTATTTATTTCATGTTACACCGAGTTCAAATATGAAATTTAATAGGGTTTTTAAAAAAAAAAATAAAAATGCTTTTTACTAGTTTTGGTCTGCTTCCGTGGCACTATATTACACCTACTTTGTGTGTCACTGATGAAAACGCCGAAAACCCAGCAATTATTTATTTATATAAATATATTAGTTTTATTAACTTGTCGAAATATGAGAAATGTCCTTTTTATTTATTTTTTTTTAAATTAAAATTGTACGTATAATAAAAAATTATTGCTTTGTGTTAGTCATTCGTGTAGTGTTAGAAAATATTTTAGATGATCGAAGTTACACATTGGGGCGGTTCGTGTACAAACAATCAACTACTATGCCAATTCGCATTCTATGAGTAGCAGTCGAGACTACGGTCAGTAGAAATGCCGACCAAGTTAAAAGCTAAGTAAAAAGTTAAAATTAACTTCGTAAAAAACGCGTAAACGCCCATCGTTGCCGATTGCGACGTCTGGAACCCGTTTTTTAAATAGTCGGCATACGCTAAAAATTAAATTGTGCACCGGTTGTTAGGAGAATATCGTAATAAGTCCGTTGACTTGTGTGAACCCGGGTTGGTTTAAATTCGTTTCATTATTATTCACGGGAATAAATTGTTAATTTGCACGGCGGAAATGAGTAAACCTATAAAGAGTTTGTGATTGTCTCGACGGTTGGAAACATCGGGACGGTCCGCGTACAAATCGAATCTCCCCAGCAACTGTGCGCATTCGCATACCGCGCGTAGGCAGTCGGCAAGTTTGGCCGGTAGTAACCACCACCGACCGAGTGTCCAAAGGCCGAGTAGAAATACGAAAAATTTAAAAACAATCGAATTGAATTTTAAACGCTCGTCGATGCCCGGGGAGGCCGTTACGACGATCGCGCCGAAATATCCCGAGTGTACAATAGTGTACATACGTAATCGTATTTATTCGCCGGCGGTTTCCGAGGGTTTCACAAAACAAAAAAAAAAATAATCAAAAACTGTTATAAACGTATGGCGTTATTATATATTGTGATGTATACACACACATACATACTCGGACCTCTTTGGCGGACGATGACGAATCGGCGCAGCATATATTATGTACAAAAAAATATTAATAATAACGCTTAAAAAATGTGCACCGGTGGACGCCGTTTTCTTGTACACACACGACTATAATCTAATATTATGTTATGTTGATCTATAACGATAATAAATTATTAATTGGTCCATTTGTTTCCACGGTCGCGTACGGATACTTATGTATATATTATACGGATACTCGTGTGATATCTTCTCGGTCGCGCGGACCACATGCGGATCGTATGTACAAATATATATATATATATATATATAAATATACTTACGGGCAATAAATCACCCGGGGCCGGCAGCATCGGCAACACACGCGTAAAAACCTAAACCCACATATACGTGTATAATAAAGCTACTTTATTAAAAAAAAAAAAAAAAAAAAAAAAAAGGAGATGGCCGGCAGATATTGCGGGTCGCGAACACCCGGCCCGGTCTCTCCGACTGGCTGCCGGTCGGTCGGTCGGTCGGTCGGTCGGACGGACGGACGGACGGACGGTCGGTCGGGGCCGGCGCACAATGGGACGCGGAGTTATTATTTTGACAACGGCAGCACAATAATAATAATAGTAATAATAATATAACAGTAGACGAGCGATACCTTTTTTTTTTCTTTCCGTTCGGGGAGTTTTTTTCTTTTTTTTTTTTTTTTTTTCTTCTTCGTGCGCGCAATCAAATGGCAAAACGAGCACATAATAAAAACACGCCGCGCAACACGCCCGCAGCGACGACGACGACGACGACGACGACACACGCGGCGGACACGTCGCCGCCGCCGCCTATTATCTCGGGCCCAGTCGACCAGAAATTCGGTGTGAATAGATGCGCACCGTACGCAAATCGACGACGACACCGCGATGGCCGCCGCACACGTTTTCGTTGACAAATTTCGCACCCCGCCAATAATAATATATATACCCGCGTATTCAATGTTATTATGTGTTTTTTTTTTTTTTCCTTTTTTTTTTTGCCTTTTTTTCTCTCCCGGATTCGAAAAACTGATAACGGGACATCTGTCGCGTCCGTCGCCCGCGACAATACAACACTGGATTATAATACATATAATAATACACTCCACTTTTGTGCCACGGTGTTTATTCCTTTTTTTTTTTTTTTTTTTTTTTCTTCTTTTTTTATTGACTCTCGGCGAGAAATATTCACGAAAAAAAAAAAAAGCAGCAAACAAATAGGTATACGTGTTGCGGTCATTCCTCACGGTCGCCGACGTCTGCTCCTCCTCGTCATCCTCAACGACGGCCCCGTCGCGTTTTATGCGTTGTGCCCATCGATCACGTCACATGTAAACACGTTTTTGATGTTATGAATACCGTCGAAAAACTACGGTTGTCAAAAAAAATAAAAATAAAATAAAAACCATATAAAATATATTCGCGTTTTTAACGTTTTGACGGATATCCATCTGTATTTGTTCCGGGGGATTTGTACCGCGCGTATACATAAATATAATACGTAATAATAATATTATAATCGATCGTTTTAGATAAATAACGTCCGTATTATACGATTGTACGGGGCAAAAAAAAAAAAAAAAAAAAAAAAAAAAAAAAAATCCGATATTAATTATTATTGTTTGCACGAGTCGCGTGATATTAGCCCTAGACGAACGTGCACCAAGATAATATATTTCTAAAATCAAGGCTAGGCGATTTAATAGACATAGTATAGCATATATTATACTCGGTTAAGTCGAGTTAATTGATAATAAAAAAACAACAAATTGAACACGTTATAAATCGACCGAGTTGCGTTAAGAGTTGATTTGAAAGAGAAATCGACTTTTTAGAGGACGCCGCACCGGCATTTGGCAGCTATCTGTTATAGTAACGGGCGACATAATACAACAATTATTTGACCAAGTTAAAGACATAAATAATTGTCGGACTCTGGTGTATGAATATATACATTTTTTTTTTTTCAATAATTGTTATCACTTTTGCCTGTTGTTCAAATAATTAACGTCGGTTACAATCAACAATATCATTATTGACAGTATTAATATTATTTGTCTAATACGGTAGCCACTTAAGTATAAGAATAAAACTCATCATTTTTTTTTTTTTATGTGAATCAAATGCGTATATGAACCGGGGTTCGTGGGTGCCCCGGCACACGGCGAAAACCGTCCTTAATTTCCCCCCCGAGAATTCGGAATGTATTCTAGTAATAAACAACAGGATTTTTACACGATTTCAAGAACATTATATAATACAGAGCAATTATTCATCTGGCCATGTCTCGACACTGTACTGATTTTGAACAGGAAACGCCGCGTGTACTGCGTTTAATACCGTGAAAAGATATTGAAATCCGCGCGGTATTCGTTAAACGAACGAAATATAAATTAATAGTTAACATATTATACTCGGCCAGACTTGTACAAAACATATACGAACATTATGTAAAACCGACGGCGTGTATATAGTTTACAAAATAAATTAAGTTATTACATCCCATACGGGTCGAATGTGTTTAAAAAAATAATTTTCCGAAAAATCCAATAACGGTTATTATTATTGATTTTTTTTTTTTTGTTTTTTGTTTTTTTTTTTTCATTCTTTTTATTTTAAATTATTCATTATTATTATTACTATTATTTTTGTTCGGCTATAGCGCGGTCGTGTAATTATTATATTATGTAAAATTACATTACAATATACGTGTAGGTATATAGGTACGGGCGATTTTCAAAGACGCTGCGCGCCACTAGCAGATAATAATTAACCGATCGTTCTGGTTTTTTTTTTTTTTTTTAAGACAACCGCGTATGTGTACCTACGTACGAGTTTCTATACGCGTACAAACGATGTACAATAATAATTAAGTCTTCTCTCATCGTAATATTATAATATACATATAGAATATATAATATATAGCGTGTAGTATAATACGACGACGACGACGACGTTGTGCGGGTCCGCTAGTAAAAAAAAAAAAAAAAAAAAAAAATCGTGCGGACGGACGGGAATATTATTATAATATATATATATATTTTTTACGGTCTCGCGATCCGCATCGTATAAAACGATGATAATTGTATCCCGAGTAAAATAATATATATATAAAAAAAACCGCAATAATTAATCGATAACGAATACCGCACATGCACACATACACACACGTGGGACACGGTACATTTAATATTGTCAGTGTTTTTACCCGTACGTGACCCATAGGCTAAAAACGGTGGTAGGACACTGTTTATGGGCGAGCCGTTGTTGTTGGTGGGAAGTTAACAAAGTACCATCAAGAACCACTTACGGTGAACGCGGTATACGATATTGGAAAATTTCTCAATAGCCCGTAGAATTTTATCCGCGCGAAACCAAATGTATTCTATAATAATTTCTAATAACTCGACAATTCGCCGGAATATATATTTATTTATTTTTTTTTTATTATTATTATTATTATTTTGTATTGAAGCCGTTATTTCATAAATATTCCCATTTGTTCAAAAATATTACGGAAAATACGAAAAATATCAACAAAATTACTTCTTCGATTTCGGCAACTTATTCGAAATTTCCTACCTGATAACGGTACGGTTTTTTTTTTTTTTTTTTTTTTTAAGGATTTCCCACATTTTTAGAGTACGTTTTCCACCGGACGAATCGAGAAACACAAAATTATTGTTCGAAATGTATCAGCAGTAATAATAAAATGTATTTCAAATAATATAAATTCTAAAAATTCCATTTTCCGTTCCGCGGCATATAAATCGCATCCGTCCTAGTTAACAGTTAGGGGTTATACGTACGAGCCGCAGGTAAATAATAATAATAATAATATTTATTTTATACGTAAACGTACATTTTTTTATTTATTGTTTTTTTTTTTTCTTTTAAACGTGTTAAATCGCGACCGCCGCCGGTTTTCGCGCGATTTGCACTTTACTCGCGCTGGAATATTATCGCTCGTATCTCGTACCCCCTGTGCCGCAGTGTGTGCGTATATACCGAGGGAAATTAATACTAGTACTTATTGTACCGGGCATTATAATAGTAATATTTTTTTTTTTTTTTTTTATATATATATACGCACACGGATGGATGATGATAATAGCGGAAAAATAAAAGAAAAAAAACTTTTTTTTTCTTTTTCCTCTCTCCGCCCATAACTTGTACGCGTATCGCGTTTTAATAGCGGGCGCGCGCCCGCGTTTTATAAGGTCCGCGGCATTGTTTACACCGCCGTCGCCCGTCGCCGTCGCCGTCGTCGTCGCCCGTCGTCGTCGTCGTCGTCGTCGTCGTCGTCGTCGTCGTACGGATCGCGGGGTCGTGAAATACCGGCGGCAACGAGCCGCGCGATAATATTCACTCGGGTCGTCCGTTTTTTTTTTTTTTTGCTTTCCCCGCCGCGGCTAAAAAATTCTCGTACGATAATATAAAAAAATAAAATATAAATAATATATACGCGGTGTATATCACTCGTACGTATATATATATATATATATATATATATATATATATATATATACACAATACATACGATATTATTATGCGCGCGCGTGCGTATATATTACGGCTCTGTTGGTCACGCGGTTGTAACCTCTCTTAAAATATAAACTCGTCGCCCGCTATATTTTCTTCTTTTCTTTATTTTTTTTTCCTATTTATTATTATTTTATTTTATTTTTTTTTTTTTGCCAACTCGCGACGACGACGACGACGACGATTACGATAATACACGCGCGCGCCCGCTCGCGTCCGTGTACGGCGGTTTATAGTAACAATATAAATACCGGCTCCTAGTTTTGATTTTTTTTTTTTTTTTTTGTCAACCCCCCAAGATCACGGCTTACACGGACGGACGAATTGTATCGAATTTTCTACGAGCATTTTTTTTGTTTTATTATTATTAATAACTACGCGAAGTTTCCGCGGCTCTATCCTCGAAACGCCTGTAAAACAAAATTATCCAGAATTTCCATATTATATTTGTATTTCATTTTGGAGTGTTTACCAAGTAAATAGGAGAGAGATTTCCGCCTAGCATTTAATATAATTCGTTTGCTTTTTATATGGTCTGCCCAGGTTAGACGTTGGTCTAATATTAAACCTAAATAGCGAGCTTTGGTGACTTTTGGAATGTTTTGATTATCTAGAGAGATAAACGCAACTATTCCTCGTTTTAAGGTAAAAGTCAGATGTGACGATTTTTCATGGCTGATTTTAATTTTCCATTTTGAGTACCAGGACGACATGTGGTCTAAATGATTTTGTAGGTTATAACCAACAGTAATTGGATTTTCGTGTGACGAAAAAATTATTTTGTCATCGGCGAAATCCGCAGCGGAAGTGTGACATGTCGTCGGTTGGTCTGCCGAGTATAAATTGAATAAAATAGGCGAAGATATGGCGCCTCGGGGGACACCTGCTACTATTGGGGCCAACGTCGAAATTTCAGATCCCACTCTTGCTGTAAAGTGACGGTCTTCAAGGTACGATTTAAAAAACAAATAGTAAGGAGGTGGTAATATCTTTTTCAATTTGAACAGAAGGCCGGGATGCCAAACTTTATCAAGAACTAAATTACTCCTTTATAAAACTCTTTTAATGCCTATCTGGACATATGGCATCCAGCTATGGGGGGGGGGGCAGCCAAAAAATCTAATATACATAGAATCCAAACATTCCAATCCATAACTCTTAGAATAATTACAAACGCCCCTTTTTATATTTCAAACAATACTCTTCATACCGACCTTAAGATTAACTCTGTAAACGACACTGCTAAAATATTATACAAAAGATTCCGCTCACGATTAACGAACCACCCGAATACTCTAATTTCAGCTTTAAATTCCGACGTTATCCTTCTCGGAGATTAAAAAGAAGATGGTGTCGCGACCTAAAAGAAAATTAAAATTAAAATAAATAAATGAAAACAGTTCTATATAAATTACAAAGTGTCGCCATTGGGTGACTTCTTTTTTCACGCGTCTCATGTTAAAATAAATTTATCTCAATACCGCACATGCTCATTGTAAATTATTGTACAGATTGTATGTTTTTATAAAATAAAAAAAAAAATAAAAAAATATTTGTATTTTATTGTGTTTCGGGACTAGTGCCTTTTTTTTTTTTTTTTGGTTTTCCCCTTAGGCGGGGCGGGTTCACAGTCATTTTTCACAGTCTTCTTGCTGCCCTCACATCTGCATGGGGGGGACACTTCCTACCGGCCCGCCGGCGGTCTGGCGACTACGGAGCTACGATCAACGACGGCGGCGATGCGCTCGAGGGCGCACTCCGGCGACGTCGAGGGCTCGGCGCTGCCGTTCCGCCGACTCCTTCTCCGCGTTGACGGCCTCGGCGAAGTCGACCACCGCTTCCCATTGGTCTGGGGACTCCAACACGAGCGACACCAAATCGCCCGGTTCGAACCGGACCGATCCTCCGGACCAGGCGCTCCCCGTCCCCGTCAAACGCCCCGCAGCGCATCAGGGTACGGAGAGCGTCGTCGTCCACGGGACTAGTGCCTGTCACCAGGTTAGGTTAGCATAATGTCTAATAATTCAATAACGAGATTACAAAAAAAAAAAAAAAAAATGTCTACTATTTTCGTATATCGTCGATTGATTGTTACGTGTTCATTTCTATTCGTTTATTCGGTTGTCGATTTTATAGCTATAACTTATGCGGGCCAATTTATCAAGTATTCAAGTCCGGCATTGTGATCCACACACACACACATATATATATATATATATATATATATATATATATATATATATATATATATATATGATTACAGGTTAATTACGTAAAGTTGTACTTTAAAATTTGTCGATTGTTGCTTTGACCTAATCAAATTACCAAGACCAAAACATCACCATTTCAATCATTTCGTCTGTCTGTGTCACAACCGTGTCTATTTGAATTGTGTAATTTTCTCGAATTCGTCAGATCCCGCGCCCCTAAAGCTTCCTTAAACTTGTCATCCTTTCTTACTCTCGTCTAGTATTAGAACTACAAACTACTATAATAATCATGATGTACTCTATTTTTTTTTTTCTACGTTTTTCTGCGTATACAACGTATTATACACAAACTGTTTACCGTAGTGTTCTTGTCATTGACCAGCAGTAAATCCATACGGTCTGCGTACGCTAAACGATTTATTGTGATCTGGTTCGATTTTACTATTTCGCGAAATCATCTTGTCTTGTTATTCTGACTATGATTTTTTTTTTTTTCATTTTGTTGAGAGGTGTAGAATATAGACAGTGGGCAATTACGATCAGTTAAAATCAAACAAAATTGAAATAATTATCAACAGTGTATAAACTGCACAAAGATGTTAGTACTCCAAAAAGAAATATTCTTATACACCTTTCTGGTGTCAAATCGGTAGCAAAAAATGCTAAAATTATAATTCACTTTTTGGAACATTTTTTCCCAAAAAAAGAAATGACAAGAAATGACTACTTGTACCAATATATATATTTGGCGAAAATTTGTGATAATTATCAAAGATGTTTTAGATGCTGATCTAGTTGAAACTCGAACACTTTTCGATCTTTTATATATTGCTGGTACGTTGCGAAGTAACCACACAAATATTTCTGACTTGTGGGCAAACGATGGTTTTGCTCCCGATATTTTTCGTGCTGTAATTAATGTCTGAAAGACGTTTTTTTACATTTTTACCTTTTACTACGTGCTTTACGATTTGATGACACACACACTCGAAATGAACGCGAAAAAAAATTGACAATTTGGCATCAATTAGAACGTTTTTTGATGAATTCGTAAATCATTGCACATCGTTGTATACACCTGAAGAATATTGTACAATCGACGAAATGATAGAATGGGCTCCCGCGGGAAGATATCTGTCAGTACATAGTCAACAAGCCTAATAAATATGGTATAATGATTTCAGATCTACGTGTATTTTATACAGTAAATGTGGAAATGTATGCGGTCCCTTTAGCGGTCGAACTTCTAAAAGACTACTATAAAACTACTACGGTAGGTCAAATTCGCAAACAATCATATGCGATTCCTAGTATATTTGTAATACGCAAATTCAAGATGAAAATCGCGAATCGCTAGAAAGCCCCCAATATATATATATATATATATATATATATATATATATATATATATATATATACACGAGGTGTGATCAAAAAATACCCGGATTTTGTTAATAATATTTATATCAAATAACGAAACCCCGATAATGTCATTCGGGTTATAGATCGGGTTAATGCGTGGTTATAGATAAAATCCCGGAATTATAATATTCTCGGTCACACGGTCTCTATGGATAATTTTCCAAAATCACGTTGCAGTCTAGCCGAGTTTAATATCGAAATTGTACACCCGAGAAAACATTGAGGGGTCCGCACGATTTCCAATCGGTAAAATAATTCAACGGGTAAATAGAAATAACACGGAGGGTGGTGGGTCAGGAGGTCGGACGATTCCACGGTTAATTTTCGCGTTAGTAAAATTCGGAATTCATGCATGTTATATTTTGTATATATAAAAAAAAATGTAGAAATCTTTTTCAATGTTTTTCAGCCGATAATTACCTAACCTAACTCGGTTTCAACTCTAAAAAGTGGCTTCTCCATAACAACCGCCCACAGTTCCACTATAACTCTGGATCCGCCACTGCCTCATCTCTCTCTCTCTATATATATATATATATATATTTATGTTTTATTTTATGTATATTGTACACCGGTATTATAGATATTGTTATCTATACGTCACGGTGCGGATCCTCATTAAAGTTGACATTTTTTTTTTTTTTTTCGCGTTGCGATATTTCAAAGTACAACAATAATAATAATAGTAATAGTAGTAGTAGTAGTAGTAGTAGTAGTAGTAGTAGTAGTACGTATAATACGTATAACAGCATAATACGCACCCGAACTCCGTCTCAATTGAGTTTTGTCGATGTCGCACGCTGAGAGAAGTTTCTATTCGAAGGCTGATCCTATATAGAGGCGCGTACAACAATGAAAACTCGCGATGCGATGCACCCATCACGGTACTACACACGTCTTTTTGACCTGGAAAATTATCACGAATTGTAATAATACATAATGGCATTATTGTGTATAACGTACACTCGTATATGTGAATTGAAGCATATGGGGCTTTATTGTCGTCGTCGTTGTTGTAGTTGTTGTAGTTGTTGTTGTTGTTGTTGTTGTTGTTATTGTTATATATTGTAACACACGTCATATAGTTTTGTGATTTTTTTATTTTTTTTTTTTGAATTGACTATACGGATTTGGATGTGTACCCATATGCCTATACCCGTACGCGCGCGAGAGATAGACAACATCGGTTGTTTTTTTTTTTTTTTTTTTTTTTTCTAACTTTCTTTTTAATTAGTACCGAACAATCGAAACGAACGGGTGTCTGTATTAATATAACGAAATATGCGATATATTATAATATAATAGGTATATATATATATATATATATATAGTAATACTATTATAGACTATTATAATAATACAGTAGTGGATATAAAAATACGAAAAAAAAAAAAAAAAATGTCGAAAACGCATCGCAACGCGAACGGACGGTTTATTTACCGATAAATCGTTGCAAACGTAAAACGATTCCGAGCTGATTTCGGTAAACTGGCTGTATATTAGAGCATTTCGTCGTGTTCTCCCCTAGGGGCCATACGGTAACCCGGAATGATCGACAAATACTAATTCGGTGTGTACCGTCGTCTGTGGTCGGTAATTTTCCTTAAACTATCGGGAAACTAGACAAATTTTCCCACAAAAATACTCCACAACTTTAAATGCGAACAATATTATTATTATTATTATTATTATTATTGGAACAATAACTGAAAAAAAAACACACACACACACACATTTTTTCAGTACCAGCATTGTAAGTTAAGTGAAATTAAAAAATGTACGGAAAAAAAAAAAAGAAAAAAAACCGTCGGTTTTAAAAAAATAAACAATAATATAATGTAGATAATAGCCTATAATATAATAAACACTCGTCAAAATTGGAAAATAGGTTATATATATACGCAATAATAATACAATGGTTACAAAATTTTTTGGAGAAAAAAAAAATGGAAATTAATTAGCCGGTTTTTAAAAATAATACATATTAAAGGCACGTGATGAATATGGAATAGATTATGAGTACAAATGACCAACCGTAATCGTTAGTTTTATATTAGTACCAAGGTATTTTATGTCTAAACGAGATTTTTTTTCGTCACGAGGATGTGTAAATTTTTATGTTACATATATTATTATAATCTATCTTGGGGTTGCACAATCGTATAGATCCTGGTAACGGATACTTAAAGAACATATATAAAACTATACGGACGACGTAAATGATCGTAAATTCGAATTTCAGTAAAAAAAAAAAAAAAACAACAACAAATACGTCATTGTATTATACAGCCGACAATAGATTTTTCCGGAATTTAATGTAAAATCAATATAATATAATAAATGTGATAAATTATAAACTGTATCTTGTAAGACACTATACTGCTGCAGCAACCGAGTGCATACCATAAAAACGGTATATACAGACTCCGGGATGAAAAAAAAATAATAATAAAAAAATAGTTGGATAAATTAATTACACTTAATTACAAAAAAAAAAAAACACAAAAATTAGAAATCTATCGTTAATGAAAGCAGATTTTATATACGTATATACAACAGAATAGATATATTACTGTTTAAAACCGCGGGACGTCCGAGAAATTTTTTTTTTTTTTTGCAATATTCCCGCGGTGACTTCGTTTATTATTATTATTTATGGTTAAGAAATTGAATGAATTCAAAATACCCGCAACGTTGATGTATCCTTTTTTTTTTTTATAGTCTATTTATTTTTTTCTATTTTGAAATGTCGAACAAATTATTACGAGTATATATATATATATATATATATATATATATATATATATATATATATATATATGGTATAAGATTGTATTATTTGATTTGCAAACTGTTTTATCGTTTTTTTTTTTTTTTTTTTTTTTTTTATAACTATGAAATTATTATTATTTCGTGACGCGTATAATATCGTTATATTTCACGTATAAAAACATTGAAACGTCAATTAAATTTTTTATTCAAAATTTATATAACAAGGTTCGTACATACGTGTAATATTTGTATTCAAAAATATATTCACAAGGAGGTAATAGAAATTGGTAAATGTGAATTTCGAGATAACATCGCATCGCGTAATCCATTCCAAGGCCGTACAAATAATAAACGTTTATTATAACGAAGAGTGTAACACATAAATCAGATTAATGTTTTTATTTTTATTTTTTTTTTTTTTTTTCGTCAACCGCGGTGATCATATTTTGCAATATTTATAATAATAATAATACTATGCGTGTCACGTGACGAAAAAAAAAAAAATTAAAAAAAAAATTGAATATCGGTCAAAAGTTGCAGTGTGCAGGTCGAGAGCTAACTACTACTTAAAATGCAATTAGTCTACGATCGTGATAGTTTTGAAATTCGTATAAACAATGTGTGATGGATGCACCTATCGAACTATCGTGAAACTCTGATAGTGATAGTACTTAACTTAACTATCACCGCGTGGATACACATACTGTCGCCAGTGAAGTATATAGGATTTAATTTCGAGGGGAAATGGGTGGGGGGGGTATAAAATAAGTATTAATATGATAATTATAATGTGTTGTTATTGTGTGTCTTAAAGAAAATTTTCTAGGCAGCTTTGCAAAATTATTAATTACTTCTTTCAGTGTCTGTTATGGAAATATTTTGACGAATTTACACGAGGAATAATCCCGTTCAATGGCAGTGATAAGGTGGAGGAGCAACAGGTGGATCTCCCCGCTCCTCTCCTAGGACGTAACTTTATATTCTCATAGTTTCAACACAGATTATAAATAAAAAGCAACATTGAAAATTTTAATTTTTCGCCAATCCATTTCATATTAAATGAGAAAAACAGACAGAACCTTGGTATTTTAATAAATTAAAAAAAATGTCTTAGAGACTCTTTTTTTCCTAGTTTAAGTTATTTTCACACGGCGAGGAAGTGTATGGTTAATTTACTATTTTCGCCAACTCTCGCACTTGAACGTCCGGTGTAACCGCTACTGTCGAGGTTAGCTGAATACCGTTTCTCAAGTATACGACTTACAAAATTTTGTTAAACGTCGAAAAGTTTCATTCTAATACCGGTAGAGTTACCATAGTATTTGACGAAAAAAAAAAAACAATCAACATCCGTCAACAATCCGTTCAAAAAATGATCTATCGTAATATATTTTACTGTCGCGTCGCACTTTCGCAATACGTTTCTATATCCGGAATTAATCGCTCCGGCAATGTGCCGCCCCCCCCCACCGTGTCTCCTACTGTCACCGTATACTTGTACACCGTCGTGCGGGCGCTGTCTCTGCGGTATTTACTATCGCGATAGTAATTATACGCGTTAATGTATATATGCGGACCGTCAGACATTAATATTGCCGCGGCCCCGCGGTTTATTAATCGCAATTAAAATAATATATATTTTCATTAACCGCGATTCGATAAGTCAATTACTTACAATAGTGTTTTCGCGTTCATTGCGGTCGTTTTTATATTTATTTGTCGGGTGTACGACGCGCGCGGTGAAGCAAAGTACGGGCAGCGTGCGTAAAATAATAATAATAATAATAATAATAATATTATTGTATAATTATTATTTTGCCGATTTCGCAAGTCATATTTACACGGATGCGTTTTCGAATTTATTTTTTTTTTTTTTCCTAACGGACAACAATAACGAAACAAAATTGAATATAAAACTACGGGCATTATAAAAAAAAAAAAAAAAAAAAAAATAAAAAAAAATATGCGTATAATATTATTATATGTAGGTATGTATAGAGTGGGAGGGTTTAGTCATAAATTCTCATCAACGTCTGCGCGGCTACCATTACGGGGCGTTTTGTAAAGTGCACGTAATAATATAATACGATTAAACCTGTTGGACGTAGCCGGTATGCACACGGTATATACGAGCGTATACGTATATTCGGAGCTATATATGTATATCGTTTTGTTCTTTTATTTAGAAGAGAAGAGATGAAAAAAAAAAAAACGGCTTTTTGGCGAAAATCGTATACGGGCGCGATGATAAAGTGTCGGCGGGGGGAAAGACTTTCACGGCTGTCAAAGGGAGTAGAAGAAGGAAAGAAAAAAAAAAAAAAAACGCAGGCAGGTAACAAAAAAAAAAATAATAATAATAAGAGGGTCGGTCGTCGCGTCGTGATACGAATGTTGTTATTATTATTATTATTTTCTCCCTCGGTCCGCCGCCGCCGCCGCCGCGTCAATTCTCTCCAGACGGTTTTTATGCGTATACGGCGGCGGCGGCGGCGGGGGCCGTGGTCGTCGATATTACGGAATTCCAGTCCGCCCTCGGCCCGCCGGATTCCCCCCCCCGTCCCTTATATTATATTCGTAATATTAAATTTATATTACGCGCAGCCCGTTTTGACTCTCCCAGACACGGGGCACGACGTTATCTGATCGGTGGTGGGAAATAGATCAGAGAATATTTGTCTCGCCTCGCCCGAAACGCGGTGTATATATATATTATTGCCCTCGTCTGCAACGCGGTGTATACCTATATATATATATATATATATATATATATATTGTTGTGCCAGAGTGTAAATAATATAATGAAAACCGTAGGGACGGTGACGGGGTACGCGCGGACGGGCCACCGCCCGCGCACCGCACTCGCGTCCGTCACCCGGCGGCGCACAACCCCCGCGCCGATCGAGATAAACGATACGATACGCGAGACCCGACGGTTACAATAAATATCACCGGGGCACCCCGTCGCATGTAAATTAGGGGTGCGCGTCCCATACCTAAAGCCTACCGATAAATAAATGTATATATATATATATATATATATTACAATAAGACGAGGTAAAATTTTATTATTTTTTATATATATAAGCGTAGTATTTCGTATCGACCGAAGACGACGGCGACCTATAAAAACACGGAGGATTTATAATTTTAAACGGGTATTTTTTCGTTTCGTTTTTTTTTTTTTTTGTGTTGTGTTTAACCCCCCAATCTCTAATGGACCGCCGTAATAATATATATATATATATATATATATAAAATAATAGGTTTTTTTTTTTTTTTTTTTTGTTTCTCGTGTTTTGGAAAACGCGGTTGTCGCTATCCATAAACGCTCGCTTATATACCGTATAATAAATATTTATGCCGACGATTTTATTATACGCGTACGGTCTAGAGACCCGGGGCCGACGACGACGTTGCGAAACCGTATTTATATATATATATATATATTATATACACGCCGTCGTTGTCGTCGGCTACAGGGGTCGGATTCCTATATTTAACGTCGTTGTTTTTAATTTGAAAGAAAAAAATAATAATATTACCCGACTGGTTTATTCGTATTTCGGGGGCGTATACTGAAACTATATATATATATACAATACGGGTATTTATCCGAAATACCTCGTATCTAATATGCGTATAAATATTACAATATGCGTATAGGAGAACGTGATAGTTTAAAAAAAACCCTACGTAGGTATATATTACGTGAGCGGTGTGTCGGGCGCGCGGGAAAAACGTGGTAAAGACACTGACAAGAAAATCACATGGTTTCCCGTCGCGGACGCGTCGCCGATGATGGAAAAAACGAGCCGGACAATATATATTAACGACGTCGGTCCGGCGTTGGGCGTATTTCAAAATAATAATAATAATACAAAAAAAAAAATTAAAAAAAAAAAAAAAAAAAAAAGTGCTAATATACCGTACGATTAATCCGATGGCCCCGGTCACACGTACGCGCGAGATAATTATTATGATCAACTTTTCAAACACCTTAAACGAGATGGCTCGCGCGCGCCCGGTCGCCGTCTTCCGCGGTCACGTCCCCCGCGTCCGATTCTGCCCGGCACCGACGACGCCCGATCCTCCCCCCCTCGTCACATATATCCGCCGACACGCCGTATCTCGCGCCCGACGGGAGTGCTTTTATTATACGGGACGAGGGCACTCGGAACGGCCCGTTTTCAACGGTATTATACAAAAAAAACACAAAATACCAATCGTTCGTTTACTATAATAAAGTACATAACTCATGGCATTAGGACATATCATCAAAACGACGTGATATTTTTGTATTCATTTGTATTAAAAATCACCTCTATGTGTATAGAGTTGTACTGAAAAATAGCCAAGACTCTTTTAGCATATTATTTGTAATTATCGTGATGTCCGTGCACTTTGCCGGGTACGTCATTGTAACCAGTAAACGGATGTGTGACAAAAAAAAAAAAAAACAAACAAACCTACAGGTGGACGCGAACTTTGAACAAGCAAGGATATATGCACCGGGTCGTTTCTGATTAGTCTATTCGTATTTTAAGTAATTGCATTATTATACAAATCGACATGCATTGTAATGGCAACTCAACAAATTACCGCCGTGTCACTTCGTCAAAGTTGTCGTGTTCGAATAGTCGTATGGAAATATTTCGAATATTGTCGTTGATCAAAGCTGTTGCGTTGTTTTCGCTGTTTTATCTAAAGTGGACATTCATCGACTAGGTCTTAGCTTTACACGCAAGACACAAACTACCCCGGAACAATATCGGGTTTGGACAGTAGTATATTTGTATCCAGTGTTGATACACGAATAAATGAAATGTATCTAAATAATGATAAAAGATAATTGCTCTAAAACCGTCTAGATACAGATAAAGATAACAAACACTTAATTTATCTCGGATAAGTCAATAGACACGTAGAAATTATTTAGATATAAAAAAAAAAGATAATTTTTTTTCAATTGTCTATTATGAGAACATTATAGCAGAGAGAGAGAGAGAGAGAGATACAAATGTAAGGGTGTAAATCACTAAGGTGTAACTTCGAATGTGTAACTATAAGTAAAACAATTTACTTTTTAATTTTTTATATGTATACTTTACTTTTACTTTTATCTTGGATAAACTCGAGATAGATTCCCGACATTTTCATCTAGATAAGTTTTAACACTGATTTTGTGCACCAACGATAATTTTTTTATAGTATACACAGGGCGGGGCACTGAAACGGCCGATTTTTCAAAGTTAAATTATAAAATAAAAATTAATTATTAATTTTTTATAATGAAGTACATAACTTGTCATTTATTTTTTTTTTTAATTATGTCCTCAAGATGACGGCCGTCTATTCACGAGCACTCTTTTCTAGCCTAGTTTGTATATTTTCCACTATACGGTATATCGCGCATTGGCGATTTCTTCTTGAATTTTGTTTTTTAGTTCATCGATATTTCGAGATATCTGTGCATAGACTTTACTTTTCAAATGGGTGAAAGTGTTTAGATCGCTGTGCAAAATCCGACGAAGGCTTCTACTGGATATATTGAACGATAATGCATGTTTTCGTGCAGAACGTCTTGGACTCTTTGTGAGAGCGGCCCAGAGAGACATCAGTGACTGATATTTTCAGGTGTACGAATAGTTTTTTTTTTTTTTTTTTTGTACGGGCTTCTTTTTTAATGCTGAACCCGTTTCTTCAAAATTGATTTTCCATATTTCTATAGCCTTAGCTGACGGCACCGAATCATGGCGTTTAAGGTTAAAACGAAGAAACACGATGATGGAAATGTTTTAAAATTTACCAAATTTGTTTTATCGAATCGTGCGTAGGTAAATATATGTTTTAATGGTATTTCGAAAACGCGACGTATAGAATATTCCGAGATAAGCTAAAGACAAAGACGAGAAGGCAACAATGACAGTATGATTAAAATACACTATTTAGAGCTAGTTAATATAGGCTTGTGCCTCCTATAGGCGCGAAATTTGAACACGGACGAAAATGTATATTAAATGAGATTGAATACCGATCGATATTGTAGATTTTTATTGACCGTTCTTTATAAATTGTAAGATTAATAGAAATAAAAACTACGACTGCAATGTTTTGAAAAGAAAAAAAATAATACTATTACTACTCATCGCGCGTTTCCGAAATATGATTAAAACTTTCGCTCCCTATCAAAACTAGATTCCGATCGAATTGATTCTCCTCCTCTATATTATCTAGTATTAAATTTAATTTTAGAATTCCTCCTCGCCATATCCTTTCGCGTCCCTCAGCTTTCTTCCAACTGCCACCAAGGAATGCCTCCTTGTTCCGTCTGCCTCGCAACGTTAATCTTGACCCGCCCGTTGAATTTTTAACCATCGTGTATACTATCTGTTTATCTACAGTTTGTGCCCGTCCACAATAAAAATACAAATAAAATTGATTACTCGGTTCGGCATACTGAACGGTCTTGTGACGATTAACTCGGAATCGTTTAACAGGTTGGGAGCTTTAAACGGCCCAATAATGGTTTCAATATTTTCGATTTTTTTCTTTTTGCTTAAACTAGGTTAAAAATAATCATTTAAAAAATTTTCACAAAATATTTTATTCTAGACGCGAAAACATTTTTTTTTTTTTTAATAAACTATATTATTCGAATTAATTGAATTACAACGTACACCGTACGATTTACACGCGGCGATTTCTTTATTTTGTTTTTTTACATAAATTAATTACCGTACGTTTGTTTGTCGAATTTTTTATTTATTTATTTATTTTTGGAAATTTAAATAAATATACCATCGGCGCCTCCGTGCCGTCGAACAATATAATAGTTTTACGTGCGCCCAACGCGTACGTCATAATATTATTAGTCCGACACGATGCGCGTTCCGAATTATTATTACACGCGTGCCCCGAGGAAACGCTCGTGTGTGAAACGCCTTTAAATATAATATTATCGTGTTGGTGTGTGTGTCGTCGTCGTCGTTTTTATTTTATTTTTTACGATTATCTGACCCGAAAGCGACCGATTATATTATTATTATTATTATCATCGTTATTGTGCATATATATATATATATATATATATATACTGCGGCGGCGTTTAAAAGCTGCGTACACTTTAATAACTATTGCTGTTGCTTTACAGAGACGCGTACAGTCGACAAAAAAAAAAAAAAAAAAAAAAAAAAAAAAGTGAAAGTTTGACGTCTCACGTATTTTTTTTTTTTTTTTTTTGCCGTTAGCCCATATTTGATACTGTATAGTATATATATATATATATATATATATAATACTAATTATTATAATATACGAGGTATGCAAATTTCTTTAGATATTCCTGTGTATACGCGCCACACACACGACGGAGCCGCGGAGGTATACACAAACACACACACACACGAGTACGTTTTTAATATTTAGTCTAAAATGATTTATGAAATCATTAATAACGACTAATTCAGACTTGGGTGTATCTCGTATTTATATATATATATATATGTGTGTGTGTGCTGATATGCATATATTATATTACAGTATATATATATCATTGTAACAGTTGTTGATAAACGAAGGTTAAACAAATTATGTTATTATGTGCAAATTATTACTTTTTAGATTCCGAATACAGCGAATATAACCTACTTCATTGGTTTACAACACTTTTTCGATTACCGTAAAAATACTCCGATAACAATCGTACACTTGGCGGACGACACGCCGAGACGTTTGCTGTCGTTTGCTTTGTCTTACTGCGACGGGGCGGTATAACGAAAATCGCGTCCGTCGCGTAACCAAAACGTAACCATTGAAATCGGTAGTAATACGAAAAGAACAAAAAAAAAAACCCCCCACTTGTATCTTATGCGGTTTTGAAGACGATAACGTTTTGAAGACGATTCTCTAAAAATCGTCTTTAACATTCGTTTGTTTAATACACCGTAACTGTACACAGTTAAATATATTTCCGACAAATTCGAAACAAACGTTAAAACCCTATAGGTATACCGCCCCGACAAAGATACAAGAAAATTGCTCCAGAATCGTCCACGGATAAAGTTTATTATCTCGGGTAAGATAATATAGACGAGCGTCAAGCCTTGTCTATTGCTAATCGATTAATTATCGTCGTCGTTGTTCGCGACACACGAATGTAAACGGTTGAAAAACACAATTGGAACACACGCAGTTACATTTTTTTGTAATTTTTGTAAGGGTGGGGGGGGGCGCGGGGGAAAATAAAAAAGTATTATCTAGATAGATTTATATCAAAGTCGTTTATTTCCGACCGATAATAAAACGTAGGAAAACCGTAACGACGGTACCGGGCGCGCGGGCAGGCGGCGGTCTCTTGTGGTATTTTCTTGTCCGTCGCCGTCGCGGTCCGCACTATCATCGCGTCGCCGGCACCTCGGAAAAAAAAAAAAAAAAAACACCTCTCGCCTACCACACACACACACACGCACACCCACCGACCGAATTACAATTTTTTATTATTATTATTATTATTATTATTACCGGACGGCGACGGCGGAGTGGAGAGGCCCCGGCGGCGGTCGTGGGCCGCCGTTACTATTATTATAACTATATACGCGCACAGAAGCTCTAAAAACATTAAAATCCATTACGGGAACGTACGACGCGCGTGTACTACACACGAGCGTATAAATATAATATTTCATACGAGCGAGCGCGCGCGCGCGTGTGTGTGCGTACACCTATATAATATTAAATACGGTCGGCGGCGTTTATAATAACCGCCGTTGGTACGGAAGACGGAACCGTTCGTAATATTTATGTGCGTACAGGTACGAGTCCCGCCGAGCTACCCGTGAGAACTGTTGTTTGTTTTCGGGCTAATCACGACGCGCCGGACGGATAATACGATTTTTGCTCTCTCTCTCTCTCTACAGTTTCCTCGTCTACCTATACGCGTATAATAGTAATAATAATAATTCATAATACCCGTACACGCGCGTAGTATTATCATTATTATTTTTGAGTCGCGCGAAAATGTGTAACGGACCGCGACGGCGCATTTCCGAATCCTAACCGGGCGGACGGCGCGTCCGCGGCATCCCGGCGTCCCCGACACTTGCGATTCGTCTGGATCAGTGTTACCCAACCGGCGGTCCCGCGGTCCCGTAGTGTTTTTCTTCGATTTCTATTACAAATTAATTATTATTATTTTTTTTAAAAATTACGATTTATCGAGGAACCGTATAATATTATACGGTTATCTTATCGTTGTTGCTGCTTGTAGACCGATAAGCGTTTTACACTTATATAAGTGTCTAGGTATCAGAGTAATAAATCAAAGTATTGTAATTGTATATTAGTGAACTATAGTATAATAAAAGTTAACGTTTTTCGATAAATTTTGTATATTCTTGTTAATGAGCAAACAATAGGTATTACCTAAGTGGGAAACACTGGTCTAGATAATGTATTACATATATATATATATATATATATATATATATATATATATATATATATGTTTTGTTTTTTCTATCTATCCGACGATAAACTACTCTCTACTCGATCCGAAATAAACGAAAAAAAAAAAAATAATAATAATAAATAATACGAATATCCCCCGCTATACCTAACCCGTACCCGTTGCCGTATGTTTTATATTTGGTTAAAACACCCAAGTACCACCGGGCCGTCTTTACCTGCCCGGTATTGTGCGCTCGACAATAGACAATTTTCTATCTACGGATAAATTCCGCTGGACTATTATTATTATCTTATCGTATCTGTGATAATTTACCTTTCTGCGTCTAGATGATTTCGGGGAGATAATCTTTTATCTCTGTGTCGTGATAAATTTTACAAAGCTTATTTTCGCGAAGCCGCACAACAACTAGCAGTGTTTTCAGTTTAATAGTTAAAAATCAAATTACGAGTTACATTTATTTTGTCGACAAATTTTTACATAAATAGTCAATATAGAACGCAAGAAAACAACTTGTAGTTTTATACATTTTAAGAGGACGTCTCTCTTGCCATCTCTGTCTAATGTTTATCTAACTGTCTCTCAGCAATTTTTAAAAAGTAACTTTTAACTAAACTTAAGTTATAATTTCCCAGGAAATGTGTAATTGAATTTATTATAGTTACTCAAATTGATTTACATTTTTAGAAATTCTTAATTATTCGTTTTTTTTTTTTTTTTTTTTTTTTACGATAACTTAAACTAGTTGAAAAAACTGATTAACTTGCCGGTGTTAGTTTTTTTGTGATTCCCGATTCCGATGTAATGTTTACGTGATTTGCTGCTGGCACTTATTTTTTTGGAATTTTTTTAAACTGTTCGCATAATTTATAAAAAATGTTGTCAAAAACCGTCGATAATTGTTTTAATTTTAAATCCGATGGGGCAACCGAAATGGCATACTTAATTTTCGAGTCAAATTTATTTTGCATCGTTTTTTATATTGCGCCCGTATTTACATATATATTGAACAAAGTGATAACACCGACCAGCAGGTACAGTCGCGATGCGCGTTAATAATAATTAATCGAAAACAAAACTAATTCGGAAGAATTTCGGCAAATCCAACCGGTGCTCTAAAACGGTTCCACGACTCTCATCGCTGAACCCGCGGCCCGGGTCGGTTAGGTTATGGAAAAACGCGACGACGACCTCGTTATTATCGATATATTTCGACGCATGTATAGAAAATTCACAATTATATATTATCCCGGGTACGATATGTGATGGTGACGGCGCGCATATTCGGTACCCATACGATTGTACACATACGTACGGCAACTGACGTGTGAAAAAATCGTCATATTTATGTTATACAAGTGGTTCCGAACAGGTGGTCCGCGGTGCCGAAAATTTTTTGAACGTACCGCCACACACGGGGAACGAATTAGTTTTACTTACGATGCGTGGCGTTTACTTTTTACCGGAAACTTTGCCCATTATAAACAATTTTTATTCAAACTTTTACATCTAGCCGGAGCGTCGAAGAGGTAAACTTTTATTTATTATTTATGTTTTCCTTGTAGTTTATTTACTAATGGAGAATAACTGAGAAAAAGATAAACACGGGAGTATTAACGCAATTACGGTTTCTGTACTTTTCGACTACTTTTATTTTTATTTTATTTTTTTTTTTTTTTTTTGGTGTAATCCCGTTAAAAATAATCGTAAAGACCTGACATTTTCACCGAATATTTACATTAACACTTTTTAGACGCAGTTTAGTTGTTCTTATAACACTATACAAAGATCGCAAATTCGTAGGCACGATAACATAGTCATTTTTTTCTTTTTTTTTGTATAAACATTTAAAGTTCATATTTAAAATAACAAAAATCGAAAAAAAAAAAAAAAACAGGAAATTTCGCGTATTTTATATTCCGATTTATGATCAGAACCCCTACGACCTTCAACTGAGGCCCACCCATGTTGCAAAGTATGTTGGTTTTTTTAAATTTTAAATTCTTCGAGGCATTTTGGCACAGATGAACGATATGACATATTTTCATTTTCTTGTTATTTCAATATTTTTCAACGGGTGCAAGAATTATCGAATCTAGTCGTTTTCAAAAAAAATAAACACTGATATCGGTTGGACACGAGCGACCACATAGCTCTGAGTCACAAGGTCCGTTCTAGAGTCTGCAAAACTTGTTAGGAAAAGTCAAGCTCGGAAATGGCATTACGTTATAAAAAATTTCAATAGTTAATCTAGTAAATCTGTCAAATAAAACAATACTTGTGTTTATAAGCAAAAGAAAATTTTTCCCTCTAGTCGAGATATGATCCACACGACCTCACGAAAGTTTTCCCAAGTGGTCCGTAATATCGAAGCGGTTGGAAAACACTGATTGTAAAACGACCTATACATTACCACCGCGTTTACCAATCTGATTTTTATTTGTCAATCGTGTTTCCCGGGACTGTGTTTTTTTTTTTTTTTTTTTGTTTTCCTATGGGAGACTTCGCCAGTTCTCTTTTCGTACAGCGAATGTGTCGACATTTGATTACGGGCGTCTCCGCAGCTTTCGTTTTCGGAGGCAGAATTATGTTATTTTTACCGTTCTCTATATTACGTACATAATATATTATTATACCTACACCCGTGTCGAATCATGAGCATTTTTGAAGTTTTAGAAAGTATCTACGAAAATAAGAAATAATTCGATGTCCGCGGGCGATGAGATGCGATTGCGTTAGTTGGACGTATTTCGAACATTCCGCCGAATTTCGTTAAACGTTTAAAAGATATAAAAATATTAATATTCTTAGCTTTAGAACAGTGGCGGCTCGAGTTTCAGAAACACGAAAAACGAAAGCTATATTTATAATAGCCTATACCTTTCAAACCGCACATCTATACAACAGTGGTCCCCTACCGTGGTACGTAATATGTCGATTTTTTTTTTTTTTTGTAAATAAAAGTCTCTACAACGCGTAATTGATTACACGATTAATCGGTGCCGTTTAAGATAACATAATCGTATACTGCTGGTACGATAACGGCGTTTTAAAATAAAAAACCGTAGCATTAAAATCAGTCGATATTTAATTTTGAATATCTACGATATAATTGCGAGCCAAATACAATAAAACCTACTATACATTACATTTCTGAAAATAAACTTTGCGATACATGAATAATTTTACAAAAAAAAAAAAAAAAAAATAACGTTTAGAAAAACATTGACGATTGATTGTTGGTACGGTTTTATGGTATTATAAAATACTGGCGGCGTCAATATTGTGCAACTGTCGTGTTGTATTGGCAAAATACCGTTAATAAAAATGTCCAGATGATAAATCACTACCGGATATGCACAAATGTTTGGTAATCATTCAGGAAACCATTGAATATTCGGGAATGTCTGTACATTTCAATATGCTAAATCTTGATAACGGCGTACGCGTATTCGGTAATGTTTAAAAAAAAAAAAATATTTTCAGTATCGAGACACCGACAAGTGAATCCAGATAAAAATAAACGAAAATTGCTCCGGGAATAATTTAGATACAGATAAAAATAACAAATACGTAAATGTATTGCGGACAGGATAATAGACACGTGGAGATAATTTAGATATATAAATAAAAATGTAAACGGTTAAAACGATTTTAATAATGCAAGGGTGTAAATCGCCGTTGGCAGTAACTTCGAATTTCCAATTGAAAATCAAACAATACGATTAGGCGTTTAATAATTTCTACGGCGGTTTAAAACGTTTTATGATAAAAATGTAAAACAAATATTGTCCAGATAAGTCTCAACACGGATTATATTTTGGGTCGCGTAAAATCGAAATTCACATTTGTTAATGTCCTGGCTACAACCGAGGGCGACGCGCGACGACGACGGCAGAGTTAAAACTATTATATTGTTCTCGTTAAATCGAATATGGTGTTTAAATGAAAAAAAAAAAAAAAAAAGGTTTTTTCTTTTTTAAATATATATATATATTATTATCTCTATATTCGGGACGACTGGCCAATCTCCGGCCGATCTGCGACGGCGTGGCAGCGTCTACTTTTCGTGCGTATTTTAGACTATACCTATATATATATATATATATATACGTATAGGTGGTATACAACGACGGATTCCGTTTTGTTTTTTTTGTTTTTTCCTCCCATAACGTTCGGTTAATGAGAACATTTCGATACGTCCGCGGATAAGGCGGATACCCATTACCCGGGCTTATATATAGTGCCTGGCAATGTGTAAAACAAAACTCGAATCATTTATCAAAAAAAAAATATACTGCCCGCAAACATCTGCCCCGTGGAAGACGATACACGATAATGTAGATGGAAAAAAAAAAAAAAACAAAAAGGATAAAGAGCGAGAAAACATCCGAGAGAGTAAAAAAAAATCTCGTGTTTCTTCTATAATATACCACGCGGTGTATATATACCCTTTTTTTTTTTTTTTATGTCGTTTTTTTTTTTTTTTTTTTTTTAATTATTATTACGTACGATATTATTATAACTGTGGAACAAGACCACACAGGCATACCCACTGCGATATAATAATAATAATAATAATATCATATTATAATTTACAATGTGATGTATGTGTAATAATAGTCGACGACGGCGCGGAAGGGGACGTGACGGCGTCTGTCTCCGTCACCCGAGTCTGTATAATAATTTTAACCGCAAAAAAAAAAAAAAAAAAAAACAACGCGATAATATTATATTATTATTATGATTGTGTTTGCCCGAAAAGTTTCGAAAAAAAAACTTCAATTTCGTTGGCGCACCACGTCGTCGTCGTCGTCGTCGTATGTGTTTACCACCGCGTATACCAGGGATACCATTTGCTATTCGTGTGTCGAATAAAACATTTTCCCCGCGTGTCAGCAATTTTGCTAACGCTATTTTTTCGTTCGCTCGTTACTCAAATAATTAATACCTAAACCATATAAACCATGACTTTGTTATGTTTACTATTACGTATTAATATAAAAAAAAAAAAAAAAAATAAAAAAAAACGACAATTTTATTGATACATTAATAAAAATATATTTAAGTATTAAACACTAAACTAACCTTATATTAAATATTACGATGACCATATGCATAGGGATGAATCCGACAATCCAAAATCATGCGCGCTTATCATCCCGTCGATTGTACGATACCTTGTGAGTTTTAATCCGATTTGATTTGATGTTGGAAAGATCGTATAGGAATATTTTCTCTGTACGGGTCGAATTTAACCCCATCCTCCTCTGGCTCTTCTCTCGCGAAAAGACACGGTTTGTGCTCATCGAACGACGTGTGAATGCTGATCGTACGTCCTCTTATCCTCTTCGGTTTAATTTCGTTCACTGTCCACAGCCCTGTCTATTGTATACGAGTATGATTTTTCCGGGAGTACGTCAGACGTGGACACGTCGATTCGGCCAAACAGATTAGAGCCGTCGACCAGATCTTCATAAAAAAAATGTCGGGTTCTCACGCGATATACAAGCGTGTCTGAGTGGTGCGGGGAAAAAAACACAAATAAATATAATTCACTTATATACCGCACATTTTTTCAAACGCGATATTATATGATCGAATATATTTGCGCGTATCAAAAAAATATAAATTCTTATATACTTGTATCGGTATACATTAGTGTAACGCCGTCATTTGTAATGACTCTCAACGACGATAGTCGTACATTAACGTCTTGCGAAATCTAACAAAATCCAAAACAAATTATTTTCAATTATTATTATTTTTTTCTTTTCCCCATCGAAAGTGAAGTAAACATTATGTATTATATTAAAATTAACGTGCCGCTGAAATTGTGTGCACGTGTCACTCTGCGAACGAGTGAATGAGTGAAGCCTGTCCCCCCTTGGAATTTTTTAGCTGAGATGTTTTAATCGCGGTTATATCCTAGTTATGGTGACATAACTCTTGAAAATCATTGAAAAATTGATGAGTGTTGTGATATTATTTATCCCACTGATTCACAGCTTCTTTGCTTCGCATTTTTTGCTTCTCTATCAATTTGTGTGTCAATTGCTGAACGTAGCTATTCAACTTTGCTCGGGTAAAATGCCTCTCATTCTATACACTTTAACTATTTATTTACTGTAACAGATGCTTTTGTTTTTACTCTATTGTTTGTTGCTTTGTTTTGTTAGACTAAATACTTGGTTAAGATCTATGATGGGCGAGGTAAGATTAACAGGTTTGGCGTTACTCAATATACATAATGATATCGACGTGGACGTCCAAGTAATCGTAGATAGGTTTACATGTGAAAAAAAAAAAAAATTTTACTTTAAAATTGTTGTAAATAATTTTTTTTATATATTTTGTATACAATTGTTTTATGTATATATATATATATATATATATATATATATATATATATATATATAAATATATACATTTTTATTTATTTATTTGTACATTATTTATAGTTTATGCCAATAAACTATTATTTTTGATTGGACAAGTTAAAGGAAAATAATTATATAAAAAAAAAATGTTATAGCTGTTGCCAATTTTTGGAGGACGAGGGAATCCCTCGCGATATTTTGTGGTATATTGCAATTTTTTAACTGCCCTTCCCCCCCGGATTGAGTTTCAGAAACGCAACTGGCACGAACCCGTTTAATCGAAATAATAAATAAATGTGATAACGATATTAAAAAGTAAGTCCATAAGAAATAAATGTTTGCGGGAAACAAACGGTTCAATACAAAAGTTTGAATTTTTTTTTTCTTTGTGATTCCGGTCGTACTGTTTTGCTCGGCGATACTTTACTATTTGGACAATTTGTCTAGAATCCCAGCCGTTTTTTTTTTCTCTAAAAGAATTGAAAGTACTAATAAACAAACTGGTTAGGTTAGCCTAACCTAAAAGAACCTCTCTTTTGAACATTGCAAGTTATGCGAACATGATTATTTTCGGTCAATTGTAACTATGTACGTTTTCCGCCTGTGGATTTTTATCATATTTCGTCGCTTCGAAATACAATACAGATACCGTTTTGATATTGCTCGTTAAACCGTGTCTGGCGTGTATAAGTAGTTTAGAAAATGAAAATATATTTTCCGTACGGTGGCGGTAAGTATAAAATATACGTTTCTCCGTGTGGAATATCGTCGGCATTTCGGACGGACGCAGTCGTGCAAACGCAATAGGGGCAAACCCGAATTAATCTGCATACCTCGCACACGACGACGATATGACGGTGCGCGTCCGCTATAATTTAATAATATTATATATGGATCAGAATTTTTTTTTTTTATTTTCAAAACTGGTTAAGTCGGTTATTCGGACCGACGAGAATAAACGAATCGTAAAAAAAAAAAAAAAAATACGGTATTCTCGTGTATATACGTATACCGTCGAGTAGTTACCTACGGTCTGCAGGTCTCGCGGTATGACTCACAGCCTATATTTTATACAGTACCCGTAATAGTATTATAGTATATGCTGTACATAGAATTAAATCGAAATGTTTATAAATAATAACGTGAAATTTACTTTCGTATATAGATACCTTTATAGACACGTAATTATATATTTACGAAACGGTTCTATAAAAAAATTATTATTTTTTTTTTTCGATTCTCTCGCCCGTATTATTGCGCGCGCGTTTTCAAAAAAAAAAAAAAAAAAAATATTTATTTTATTACAATAATATTATTGTAGTTCTCCGGGGCGATTTTCTACTGCCGGTCAACTATTTATTATTATTATTTTTTTTTTTTTCCACGTAGAAGTATACCGCCCGCCCAACCGACAGACGCATAATATTCGGGACGCGTGATTTTTTTCGCCACCTCGAGGTAATCGCCGGTTACCCGACAGAAAAAAAAAATTGAATAAAAAAACAGTAGACACCTCCTCTACGTATAATATAACAATTTATGTTTTCGGCCCGCAGACATCGCGCGCGGCCGGTCCTCCTCGTCGTATATAAACGGGCGATTTTAAAAATACCCGACTATAATGAAAAAATAGTAAATCGCTTTTTAAGGGTACGGATAATACTCGTCGGTGGCGTGCCCGGGGATTTTCAACGCGAGAGGGTATGTAGTACCCGAATAATAATCACGAACAAACCGTAAAATCTTCTTCTAAAACCTAGGCTACAAATGCCGATTTTTATTTAACGTACCGGGCTACTCCTAACAACTCGGGCGGAATATTTACTCGTACATTCCATTACGATTTGACTACTAAATTAATACTCGTAATCGTGATATTTTTAAGCCGACGAGAGACGGTATAACGCCTACAACCTCCGCCACTGAAAATTTATAAATTTCGAACCGATCAATTTCTCAAAATAAGGGTTTATGTACCCTCACCCACCCGTTTGCCAGTTTTAACGGTCTTTTTCTGTTGGTGTTTATGAAGTCGTGACGTATTCAAACAAAGATTACGAGAAAATAATATACACGCGACAAAAAATCTCTCGGCAAATGCTGCGAAACGTCATGTCCAGTTGTCGGGGAGAAGAGAAAAAAAATACAATTTAAATAATAATTTTTTTCCTAAAATAAAAACCCATCTTGTACACGCAGATAATATCTCCGTCGACGGGTGGTTAGCTAAACAGTTATAAGAGTTAACACTATTTTATTTTATTTGTTTTTTTTTTTTTTCAACTTGCTTTAAAAGGCCGGCGTAAAATAAATTTGTTAGTTGAAGTTACTCGTTCGGTATCTATGATTTTTTTTTAGTTATTTTAAAATCTAATCGCTCGGCGTTACTGATGCGCGTGTGTTCGGCGGTGGGGTGGTATCGGGTTTTCAACGTGTTGCGCGCGCGCGTGTTTGCTCGAGTTTTCGTCCCCACGCCCCCGTTTTTTAATTTTTTTTTTTTTTTTAATTTACACCCTGTAAAAAATATATATATATATGGATGTTTGTACATACCTACGCGCAGTGTTGCGTGCGCCCGTGTGTATAATATTATTATTATTATTATTCCGACGACGGCGATATAATTATTATCGGCCGAACAACACACCGCGGCGGAGGCGGCGCGCTCCAAAACGATTTGCCGATTTCTCGTGGGAAAAATCGATATAAATATATAATATTACCGGGCGGCGGAAAACCTATAATTTATACTTACCGCCTATAGCCTCCTTCTTTTTTTTTTTCGTTTTTTTTATATATATATATATATATATATGTATACGTATGTAATATAAACGTGTGTGCGGTGCGGCGCGTTTAAATTTTGGCGATTCGTTTATTTTCGTTTAAGGAATGCAATATTCTATCGTATATTATTATTATTATTGCTATACCACTGACCGATTACGACTCTGTATACACGTATACGTATTACATATATATATATATATATATATATATATTACTACTGTTCTACGCACGAAACAGAGACGGATATATATTCGAGGTTTTCGAATGTCTACAAAAAAAAAAAAAAAAAACGATAAGAGTGTTTAAATGCGGGAACTGGAACGATAATGATTTTTTCGGTTCGTATAATTATTAAACGAGAGTTTCGGTTAACGCCGGTTCTTAAAAATCCATCGTTCAAGTTCAATATGGCGGTACCCTAACCTAACCTGTTGATTATTAGGCATTTTTTTTTTTTTTTCAAAAAGCGTGTAAAAGGGTTTCGAGTAAACTTCATGACGAATTCGAGCACGTTTTCAGAAGTTTTATCCGGTTACTAGGACAACCGGCACCAATCGTACCAATTCACATAAAAAAAAAAACGTCGATTTTGATGGAAAACACAACCGAATCCTCTTAACAATTATTCGTAGGTATTCTCGTTTAGAATAACCCATAATCGTTGTTCGACCGGAATGTATTGTTGTATTGAATGTATTATGGTTGTTCAATCATAATTCTGAATGCTGTCACCAGTGTTGAGATCTATCTAGATAATATTTTTTTTTTTTTTTTATCTTTTATCTAGATAGAAATTTTAATATCTATGTGTAGTTTATCTAAGATAAAGAAATGAATATATTTTTAGATAAAATATACCTAAAATCTAGATAGATATTTTACTCGTCTGCCTCTTAACTGCACCACAGCCGGGCACTACTCGAGTGTCGACTCGAGCGTCGTCATCGGTTGTTTTTTGAGAAGAAAAACAAAAAAACGATTCACCCGGTTTCGGATTAGGCCACAAATAAGGCCACACACGTGCACGATTCCGACGAGTATATTTTAAATTAGCTCCCGTCGCCGTAATAATAATTTGGGTTTTAGCGAGATCGGTACTAAAATACGAATATATCGGTCCCGTTACGGGCGCGTATTATATAGCAATCGAAAAATGGTTAAGATTACGGTCCACGGCAAAACTATAATTCGGCGACCGTAATATACCGGATGTTATTACAATACGATGGGAACTAAATATCGTTTTTCGTCCATTATCGTTGGTAATTGCGATTTTATTATTTGTACGGTGGTTTGTCGTTAAAACCGCGCGGTGACGTTGTCGCGGATATCATATAAACGCCGGGAATTTTCCCGGCAGTCTGCTGTTTCAAATAGCCATTTTACAACAATAGTTTGGTGGCACAATAAAACAAACAAAAAAATAAAACGTTCACACTAGAATAATATATATATATATATATATATATGATGTCGGATTTCTAAAATCTTGTTATCGTTTTCCGGACAACCCGGAGTCCGGAGTGATAGTATCCGATTTTGTTACTAATATTGAATTATCTGTATTATCTATTACAAAACCAATTGAAATGTTAAACTGTGTTTCCATATTATTATTAGCAAATCGGAATTCCAACAAAAAAAAAAAAAAAACACAAACCGTATTATAGTAAAACCAATAGAGGTGTATTCCTCGTTTCGTTCAACATCTTAAAAACAAACGATTACGTATGTTAAAAACATGCCGAAAACATCGGTAGTTATGATAAAACGATAATCGTAGTTTTCGAATTACATTCAATTTTCGGGTAAATAATTTTAATGCGTTTATACGTGGGCCGGTAATTTATTTATTTTTTTCGGGGCCGGAATGTCTCCCCGAAATCCGCGCCTGCGCACTCTCGTAATATATCGTGTCCGTTAGCGATCAGAAATCCGACTGTTCGACTGCGTTTTGTTTTTTTATTATTTTTTTTTTTTTTTTTAATCTTTTTGCCGCTAATATAACATTAAATTGTATCGCGCGGAAGTGTCGGCAGTGTATATATAATAATAAGGTAGGTCGACATAGGTCGACAATTTCGGACTGCGCTCCTAATGGCCATCAAGGTCGCATCATTTCGAATAATATGTCGTGTGGTTTTCGCGCGTTCCCATAAGTCTATTTTTTTATTATTATTTTTTTTTTTCTGTCGTCTATCGTCGTGACCGAAACGAAGGCCGAGCCGTAGATGGAAAAAAAAAAAAAGGGTTAATGGACGAAATGATAAACGAGCTTTGAAAGAAAAAAAATAAAAAAAAATAGGATTAATGCACAGTAAATATACGATTGTATAACCGACGTCGACGGGTTGATATAGATTTTTCGTAAAAAATGGAATAAAGATGGGTTACGAGTCTGCGTCGGAACCGTGGGAATTGTGGAAAAAAAAAAAAAAAAACACCAGCGTCATTATCCACTGCTGGGTGACCGCCTCTGCCGCGCGGACGTCTTTTACTGTTGCAGTTGTTGTAGACAGGTAGCTATACGCGCACTTAAAATATAATAACAATAAAAAAAAAAAAAAATAATAATAATAAAATAAAAATTGTATTTCCAAACTAATGGTATTGTCGTTAGTTGGCCGTACGGTTTGTGCACTACATTTCGTCGGGCATACAAATGTACATGTAAACACTGCACGCCGTTATTTGATAGTATTCGCTTGTGGGGCCGTTTGAAATCCGATTGCTTTTCACGCACACCCACGCACAATTGTCAATTTTTTAAATTATTTTTTAAACCCTATTGTGTAGCGCCCGTGATGTACGGCGTCGTTGTCGTCGTCGTCGTCGTACGGATAATTTACGCCGGCGAGATTTCGTCGACGACTGATTATTATTATTTATTTAATAACGCCGCCGCTACGTACGCACAAAAAAAAAAAAAAAAATCACTTTTCTATTTATACGAAAATCGTATAACGTTTAGTAAAAAAATACAATTGGGGGGGGAGGAAGGGGCAGGACGATCGAGCGAAATCAAAACGGGGGTATACGGTCGAAAAGGTCAAAAACCGCCGATCTAAAACGAAAACTCGTACAACACACCAGTGCAAATATCAAACATTTTTAATTTTTTTTTTCTTTTCTTTTCGGGCGAGGGGGCATGGAGGGCAATTGCCCCGGGCAACATCTTTTTTTTTTTTTTTTTTTTGAGGCTGTAAAATTTGGCAAGCAATATATAACGGTGTCAGCCATTATGCACACTTTTGGAAAGAAAAAATTGTCTTTATCATATTTTTTTTCTTTTTAAATGGACTTATCGAATCGAGTTTATTTAATTAAAGTCGATTTGTTATTATGGCCCTAATAAACGTGTGTACCGTGTACACCATATAATAATTATCTTTCCTACGCCGTGTTGTAACCTTTGGTATCTATCGGTTTTACTTTTAAATAATTATATTAATTGCGCGTGAATTACAAATATTATAAATAATATTATTTGGGCACTCCTTGTACTGTTTTATAGCTTGTACAGTTAGAAACATAAACCTGCAGCATGTAAACTCACTGGTGCTCGGTGGTGTGATTTACAACCTTGTGAACTTACAACCAACAATATAATGTGTACAATGTGAAAACATTGGGAGTAAAATGTGAAAAGAGAATACGTGTACTCGGGGCGGCAAAATCCTAAAGAACGCCACACGTTCACAGATTTAATATTACATCTAATACGAGGTATTTGAGAATTCTAAACGTTTAGTCTTCTAAACATACTGCAAATAGAAGGTATTCACATAATCAAGTCAATCGCAAAAAATAATCGTTGAGGTAGTCGTGCGATAGTCGTTATACATGTTTGTTAAAACCAAGTGGTTATAAATTATAAACATTATATTAATGTAATCTCAATAAATAACTCGTAAGATACGATTATGGTTGGGGTTACAAGAAAACTTAAATATTTCATAATTATTGTTTCAATTTTTCTGAAATTATTCCCAACAACTATCTATAAATCCTAATATTTATGATAAGAAAGACAAAATTAAGATACCACTTAAATATTCCTAAGAAATTATTACAAGTTGAGTTTATTAATACCGATTTATGTGGTAAGTTAAAATATATTTATGATTTTCCTATAAATTTGCTCCAATTATGCTAGGCCGGTGTATAGATCTTAATTCAAGGGTGTAAATGATTCTACTATTTCTTTAAATAGGATATAAATGCTGGTGTTTGTCTGATGGGCGGCTCTTTAACTATATACTTGTGACAATAATGTCATTCTGCTTTGCAATTGTTTGCAGTCACTGCTGTAAAATTAATTTTAACAAACCGATTTTCGGGGCCTAGAGCGGTTTGATCGGTGTGGAGACCTTGTTCACCCGGTAGTTGCGGCACTAGGTCGTCTGCTGGGAGCTTTGGAAGATGCCGGATTTCGCGATGGAACGTGTTCTAATTTATTTGCTTGATTCCTCACTGGATCCGATGCGTGGACCAATCGGAGAATTGCATCTTGTCATGCGGGCGTTATACGTCGTATAACATAGTGATGTGATAGTATTATATTAAATATCGAATAATGATATTATAATTCAATTGAGAATTATTTTCTTTGGCTCGAATCGGCGGTATGTTATCCGCGATATCTATAGAACTAGTCGGACGAAACCACCAGCCTGGCGACATTCAACAGCTCCGAGCAGACGATCCAGCAGCGAAACAATGAGCGTCGTGTCTGGTCGGTTTTCTATGCGAAACGTCGCGGCTAAAGACCCGACAAAACAAAAAAAACCGACCGAGGGGCTGAATCCGCCTGAATCAGTTAAGGGTTAGCGGATTAGGTAAAAAAAAAACGTGTCAATGGAAATTGAAAGAGAACCGATAAATGGCCGGACATACTTCGCCTTTGGTGGTGTTGGCTGTAAGTTAATTGTCGGGGGTGTATTGCAATTGGGTTTATACACCGAAATCAACAAGTGAGTAATCGCAACCGGGAAAAGATTCCGGGTGGAGATTGTGAAACTTACCATTGCAGTAGGCGGTAGCTCGGGAATAATCAACCAAAGTCGAAACGAAAATCGCGGGAAATCCGCGTATTAAATAAATGTAGTATCACCGCGTGGACAATTCGGTGGTATATTCGGTGTACCTAATCGGAAAACGGCTATTTTTTTTTTTTTTTAAATTTGTTTTAAATTAATATTAATAGTTCGTTCGGTGGTACAGTGCAGAGTCTCTGCGGTGCAGATGCTCGGACCTTGTTCGAAACGGTTATACAATACGTATGCGTACAAATATAATGTAATAATATTATTGTTATTACGAATGCAAAGTAGTTGCAGTAGAGTACCTATATAAATATACGAAATTAGCATGCGAATCGCTGCCAGAAACGCGCGATGCGGCAGCGGTAAACTCTCTTTTTTTTTTTTTTATAATATACCAAATAAAAAAAAAATAAATAAATAAAAAAAAAATAATAATAATAAAAAAAAAATACGGTCGACCATTGTGTTATTAAATCGCGCGCATGTCCATTACGGCGCGTCCATTGCCCGTTGACTAATAACGCCGCGTCCTGCTGTTGCAGACCGCAAGATGTGCAACACCCATAATCATATAATATACCTACTTTCACAATATAATTTAGACTCGTCGTCGTAATTAGAATACAAGAGATTCTACGCGTGTATATATATATATATACATAAATATAATTTATTTATTATTTTTTATGTTTTTTATCGAACATTTTACACGCCGCGGCCCACGTTTGGAATATTCTACGTAAACCGGGCCAAACTGACCGGAAATTCCGCCGACCGACGATATAAAGGATGTTCTATTTTATAATATTCTTATTTAGCGTTTTTTGAATTACGGTAATAATCTTTTTATCTTTCTTCTTTAAGAATATTCGGTAATTTTCATTATTGTTTTTTTTGTCCCCCGCTATTTAATGGAAGAGGATCGAAAAAAAAAAAACGAAAGGACAAAATGTTAAGCACTCGCCATTGTATAGAGTACCCTTATAAATCGTAACCATATTTTGATTATATTGAATCATAAACTAATGACTCTTAAGTATAAGTCATAGTTCACTGTGTTCTAAATCTAGATAAATCATTGGCGTTGTTCATTATTAAAAAATTTTAATACTAAAATTTATGACGGTACTACGCTAACAAGTTTCAGTATTACACACGTATATATATATTAAAACGAAAACACACACGGTTCGTGAAAAGTATAATGTAGTCGTTTAAATTAAAAATAAGAACACATAGATAATATTTTTTTTTAAACAAAACCTACATTATTGCTAACTGTCGATACTATTGGGTAGCATAGATGTCGATAATACATTTGTCTTCTGTATACGCGATGGCCGATGGGTATGGATAGAGTATAATACACGATTGATATGTTGAAATCATTCAATGGATGTTACTATGATGTATTTATTTTTATGCCAATATCTTTAATAGGCATTAATCCTTATATAAAATATATAACTTTTTTTTTTTTTATAATAAAAAATGATGCTTGGAATAAAATTAAAAATTAACAGTTTCCCCTCTGTATGTAACATAATTTCTATATATATTTTATTTTTACCCAAACTATTCGTGGGGATCGGCCACCTCGGTCTTAAATCACCTGCACCCGGCGCCCGTGTCTCATATCGTCGATATGTAGATGCCAAGAAAGAATACAGAGGGTTTTCGTGGTTCGAACCCTTCCCTAATGAAATATCAGGAACAATTTTTTTTTATTTTAAATTTATTATATGAAAATACGGCGAAATATCGGTGGAAACCGAAAAATCGTCAAGAAAAGTCAAATTTTGACCACAGAGTTATAAAACTGATATGGCTGAATTCATAAGAACCTTCTCTATCTCCCTGATGCTTTTTTGGCTACATTCGGGGGGGAGGGTTGAATTTTTCGACGAAAAACTTTGCATACCCCATGTTCTTAATATTTAAGTTTCTATCATCGTACACTTTTCCGCGCTAATTGGACCCTCGGGCGGTCAATAATTAGTTCTTATTTATGATACTTACTCAGAGGATAGCTCTGAGGTGGTGGTTAGGTTAACCTAACCTATCCACTACATATACCGTAAATAGGCGCGTCAGACTAAATTTCCGTTGACAATTTAAAAAAAGAATATGCTGTAAACCCTGAGAATATTCTCGTTACGCGTCGCCGTAGAATATTTTGTTTTTGTCCACCAATAGGACATTTTTTTCGCGGATCATTAGCCAGCGAAAGCATACAAACAAAACGCACGCGATTCATTTTCCGATATTTCGGCATTTGTTGCCCATACCAAAACGTCGACGGGGCCAATAGTCATAGACCTAACCTAACCGTGTGGTCGATAGTGAACGGTTTAAAAATCGATCGGGGTAGAATTTATCTTTAGTCAATTTGATCAAATGCCCAGCGTCAAAGGTGCGCGAAAAGAAAAAAAATTATATAATGTTCACGCTGTAAAATTGTAGCTTTGCAGTTACATAAATATTTTGGATCAACGTATCTGTGTAAAACAGTATTTTTTCATATGGAAATTTCCGAGCTACACTTTCTGATGGCCGTTTAGAGCAAAGTCTTAGTTTTGCAGTCAGCCGCTATTCTCCAGATTATGATCACAACTGTTTAGATTTTAGAAATTAATCGTAAAACGCGTTTTAATTTTATTATTTATACAAGTATGTTTGCTAATAATTAGGCTTTCGATAAAAATAAAAAAAAAAAAACTTTTCCATAGGAGTCGGTCCTCAAAGGAATAATATACATCGTTTGTAGATCTCCGCCAAAAAAAAAAAAAAAAATCTAGCCGCTCCAGCTGTAGGGAATGTGCCCGCCGAGTTGTCGCCTAGCCAAAAGCCGCCACTTGATATCCGATAATACGAAACCGAGACTCAAATAATCAAACAAATATTTGTCGGGTTGTTTGAGTCGAGTGCCATCAGCTTATTAGCGTTCAGCCGGCGGGATTACGACACAAAGACGGCCGGAGGTGCTCACGTACAAATTGATATTTTTTCCACCGTTAAATTTATTACTCGATTCTCGGTGCGCGTCCGGCATTGTGTTTTCTGATTATTCCCGGACCCCGGATTGAACGTCTAAAATTAATCTGTGTCTCAATTCAATGTCGGCCGTCATATAATATTATAATATATATTTTATGTGAATAATTTTTTTTTATTATTATTACTTTTTATTTATTTATTTATTTTTTTTTTTTTTGTTCGGTCGGAACGCGGTCGTGTTCCACCGGCGTACCCATACACGTCGACATTTTCACGGGAATAGGCACAACACGTATACATAAAAATAAAAAATATATATATATATATACGTATATATTTATTTATTATATAAAAATCGCTCGATAAATAACCGTGTAAAATGTGTCTGTGTGTCGCCACGGGGATCCCGAATAATATTATACAAGTATAACCACCTACCCCCTTATAATATTATTGCGTGTTACACCTGCAACCGTAACTCGTCAAACCGCCCTCGTTGTGTACCTACGCATTTTTGTTTAGTGTTTTTTTTTTCTTCTTCTTCATCTTCTTCTTCTTTCTTTTTGGTGACTGGGGGGAAATTCGAATCCAGGGCGTCCTAACACTATACACTACACCCGTCTTTGTGTGTGTGTGTGTGTCATCGTAATAATATATAATAACGCGACGCCAAACCCAGGCCTAATAAGTAAAAAAAATACTACGGTTTTGTATAGTTTAAAGTCACACGACCGACGGCCGTACACCATAATATTTCCATAGCCGACGAATAATATGCATTGTTAAAAAAAAAAAAAAAGTAAAATCGCTTTTGCCGGCCGACCACCTTTGTTGTGCACCTTATATGGTTTTAACGAAATATTGCAATGTCGACGATTTCGAATGTTTTCGGCAGGGTTTCGTTTCGAAAATTACAATTTTCTTAACAGACGCATTGACGCGATAACGATAAACGGATTAAAATCGAACGTAATTTATATACTTGACTGCACTGAGATTCGATCTGTGAATTACCTCTGATCCGGTAACACGGCTGTATAGGACTGGCTCGGGGGGACAAAAAAAAAAATACAAGGAAATCCGGGAGACGACAGGTGTACCTGAGGCCGATAAGCATGCGATTGAGCATACGTATACATCTTTTTAGCGACAGCCGTACGTTGCCGCCACATTCAAACTAAAAATATTGTAATTTAATATTTTTCACGTATTTATTACACGCCGAGATAATAATAGCTTACACGAGCTGAGCCCGGCTTTGTGTGTGCGATAAAGCAATAAATATTAGTTTCATAAATTTTTTTTTTAACTCGTACCATTGCATTTGTACTTTTGATATTATTGTAATTAATTAAATCAATAATGGAAACGGTTACCAAAGTACGACAATTTTACGTATTTTTTTTTTTTTTTTTTTGTTTCACTGTATACAGTAATTACCTTGTGTATTATTTTGATTCATCGTGATGGCAAACGGTAACGTCGCAGAATTTCGTTGCGCTCAATCGAGACGGTTTATATATTTCTATATTGTTTGATAAGCCGGCGAATTTGCTCGATCGTGTCGTAAAAAAAAGGCATTTTGTGCTCTTTATCGTGTGGATGGTACGGCGAACCCAACGGTCCGGACGTGCGGGTAAGAGTCCTTAGGCGGAGAACGTCGAAGAGAGCGACGGACAGGACCGCCAAAGAAATTACGTGTAGTTGTAGTGTAGGTGTAATTGGCGAGAGCGCGCCGAGGAACAAGAAAACAAGATAAACTTTTGCGATTTTGGCTTTGTTGTCTGTATAGTAATAAGACAAATATGTATATATATATATATATATAAATAGAAAATAGTAATAACGACGATTGAAACTCAACGGGGGAGGTCCGGCGAGCAATCCGTGGGCGTATATAAGACTAGACATCCTGTGCGGTACGCGATTTGATTAGACGACGGACTCTCCGTAGGTAAACGGTTTTCGTTTGATAATACGCTCGTGGTTTGTTTGTTTGTTGTTGTTGTTGTTGTTGTTTTCCGTTGTGTCCTACGATTCTGTGGTTTTCGATTAGGCATTACTACCGACGTCCGGAAATGTAATGTAATTTTATTTTTATTTTTTTTTTTTTCTGATTTTTAAATTGACTTCTGAATTCCGCGGCGCGACTGTTGTGTCGCGCCCACCGACCGACCGACCGGCCGGCCCCCGTCGCAATCATCAAAAAACCGCCGGCTCCGGCGCGGCATCCGTGAACTATAATATTATTTACGGGCCATCGGGATTAATATTTTGGTTTCCTTCGGTGAATTACCATTACCCGGCCGGACGGTTTCGTTATGCCGCGGCGGTCCCGGGGCACGAGCTGCGCACGCCCGCCGCGTCTATTATAATATACCGCGTACGCGCCGATCGATGTTAACGACTTACGACGATAGTAATAAACGTATTCGTTTCCGTTTCTCCCGTCCCGTTTGTAGTATTTCGCGGTTTTCCGTCGAGAATTTAAACTGTCTCTATGAAATCGACCGCCACCGCCGCCGCCGCTAACCTAACCTAACCGCGAGACGGCGGCGGTCACGACTCCGGTTTTTTTTTAATTCTACTATTATTGTTATTCCGCAAAATTTATATACCGAAATATACGTAAACCCCTTGCAAACATAATAACAATAATAATACCGCAATACGCGCCATTCGATTTATATTGCCGGGGTTTTTGTTATTTGTTTTTTTTTAATTCCGAGCGTACCGGGGAATCTATCGTAATCACCGTTAACATTTATTATCTAGATAATGGGGTTTTTTTTTTTTTTTTGATCTTTTCTAGATGAATCGAAAATAATTATTTTTTTTTTTTTTTAGTAATCATCTAAATAGAATATACCTAGTGAAAATTAGAAATTTAATGTTTTACTAAATGTTCTACAATAGTAGAAAATATTAAACATCTAACTGTATAGTTAAACATTTTAAATTACTACCTAGTGATTTACACCATTGTGTTTATAAAATTATTTTAACCGTTACCATTTTTATCCTCTTGCTGTAATGTTCAAAACAATAGACAATTAAATTTAAAAAAAAAAATACATAAATAATCTGTTTTTTATCTAAATGAATTCCACATATCTATTATCATATCTGAAATAACCGAATCGATTGTTACCTTTATCTAGATGATTTTGGAGCAATTATCATTTATCTAGATAAATTGAACTTATCTACGTCCGAACGCTGACTATGATGTGTGTATTTTTTTTTTTTTTTTTTTTTATATGTGCCCATTAACAACTTTTCTACCAGAAGAAATCTTGTTTTTGTTTTACCATTTCAATTTATTTTGCAGCTAAATAATTTTCAATTTTAATTTATCAAAACATTTGAATTTTAATCGAGTTTTTATCGTTGCGTTTATAAATATAAATTATATATATATATATTTTTTTTTTGTCACATTAATTATAATATTATAATATATTTTTGTCTTTGTTTTTTTTTTTTTTTTTTTTACAATCCGCGCGATTTTATTGAGGTGTTGCAAAACCGCGTACCGCTGATTTAAATTTATTAACAAACAATATCGTTTGTAGAAAACGATGTCGACACAAGGTATACGTTTATATTTTAATACACTTCCGTATATATGACGGTGAAAATATGTACGGGCGTACTCGTCTTGATGCGTTTGAAATATTAGCGAAAAAAAAAAAAAAAAACCTACGTCCCGTGTACCTATATTATAATATATAAATGGGTAGTGTTTCAATGTCAACGTCTCGAACGTCCGCGAAATATTACGCCGCGCGTACCTACCAATAATAACGAAACTGTATATGTAAAAAATAAAAAAAAAATTATATATGAATTATTATAAACGCTGCTATATTAATAACACGTGTAATTTAAATTAAAACAATTTATAGGTGTTAAACTTATATACACGCCCGGCGCTCGTTCGGAGATGATTTATGCTCAATTTATATTATAAAAAGCCGTACGCGTACGTTGTGTATAATATTCCCATAGCGATCGCGCGTAGTTTTCCGCATAAATTCCACACGTTATATAGGTAGTTGAAAGAAAAAAAAAATACGGTTTCCGAAAGACATATCTAAATATTGTATATGCAGTTTAATGTAAATTCCACATACGCATGGAAAATATGTATTTTTTAAATTATATATATAATATATAGGTAACTGTCATTTGGGCTGTTTTCGTATAAATCAAAAAAAAAGTTACAAAACTGCTCACGAACGGGCCACTGATGTTGTATAGGTGGGAAATTGGGAGAGTACGGGATATATAGGGTAATTCAGTTTATACGTTCTGTACGCAACGATTAACCATTACGGTTCTAATTTAAATTGAAATTTGTAACTACAAAATAATTTACAACTGTTCGTGTTTCCGAGCATTTTTTCGCCGAGCCAAACACAAATTTTATCGACATAAAACAATATTAATATCGACAAAACATGACGAGTCTAAAATAGCTATAAATAACAAAAAAAAAAAAAAAAACGCCAGAATGTTTTAAAAATTACACCACGAACACTTCACCGGTGTCTACGGTGTAATTTTTAACGGGATTACAAAAAAAAAAAACCAAATAACAGAAACCGTAATTACGTGAAATTTCCCGGTTTTCTCCCCGTTATTAAGGAAAATCAATAACTGTCTTTGTCAATGCACCGACTAAATATAAAACTCAACGGAAAAGATGTTTTGTCAGTTTTCGGCCGGAGCGAAATGTCTAGTAGAAAAGCGATTAGGTTAATAAAACATAGAACCCGCGGAGATTTAAACCACAAAACTAGTAAACTTGTAGATTTTAAAGACGGATTTCGGTCCCCTCTAGTGAAATCTATAATAACACATAACACTGTATAACGTATTATTCATTTGTCTTTTTGTAAACAAAATTAGGCTATTTGTTAGGCTACGACAATACGTGTACATATAAAAATACTTATGACGACAAAAACGGAAATTACGCCACTGCCCTGGACTCTAAACCTCTTAGACCTCCCTCTTGATCCGACTCTGAGCCCAATCAACTCGCTACGCAGGTACATTTTTGCAATATCGTCACGTGCGACTTACGAAAACGACGATAATGATGATAATGATAATAATAATAATAATAAGGTACGCGTACGCAAAATAATATGTTCGATTATCTTAATCCGACGTCAGATTTGAATAATATTTAGGTACGAAACAAATTAATCACCTCGGCGTTATTTTATCGGACACTGCGTTCGTATTATTATCATTATAATGATATAAATACAACGTCATAGTATTATTGTTACTGTCCGTTGTACGCTTATTATCGTTTAAAAACCGAACGGAAAATATAATAAAATAATTTCGAATTTACACCGTTGACGCGTCTACGTCATTATCACAATGACCGGCGGAAAACGAATAGGCGTCCGTGGACCCGTACATTGTAAATGCAAAAAAAAAAAAAAAAAAAAAATAATAAAAAAGAGCTGACACGAAAATAAAATAAAAAAAAATGTCGTGGCCACTGCTCTAAGGCGAAGGACTACAACTGTTGTTGTCGGTGGAACGAAATTTCAATCGGCCCAATGGTACATTTGGTTACGGCAATAGATATATTACAAATTGGCTCGCAGAGATTATTACAAAATAAATAATTTTTCAAAACAGTAATAAGAAAAATATTGTAAATCTTTACCTATACTCGTTAGTCGGTTTAGTATAAGGATAGTTATAAAAATATATAGAATTAAAAATAATTTTAATGGATAATTTGGAAATATTTATTTTATAATAATCATATACATTTTTTAGACCAGAGTTATCTAGTTCTTGTTTTATTTAGTTCGCAAAAAGTTTATTTTATTTTTTTGTTTTTTTTTGGTTTAAGGCATCTGCAAATTCCATGAAATGTTCGTCAAAAAAACCGGCCTTCATTGCCCCCCCCCTTGTTCCAACGCCTCTGCGCAAACTCGCGGAGGTCTCCGTCTTCACACCCTCCAATTTCATCTTAATTCGAAATTACTTATTCCAAACATCATAAATTCTAAACGCATTTAGATTTCTAAGCTCGACGGTGCAAAAATATATAAACGGGAGGGTTTAAATAGGTAAGAAGTGCTATTTTGCTCTTGGTAACTATTAGGTGTATAGGTCAAGGCAACCGTCAATAAACGTTAAGTTCAACGTAAGGTGTAACGTCCATAAGACCCGCGGTAATAATGTATGGATCACAACGCTAGACTCTAAGAAATATTGAACAGTTAAGACCGAAGGTTTTTGCGTGGACAATGCCAACGGAGTGTAGTGCAGTGGATGGATGCCTGCCTAATACAGAAGAACGGATTATTACAATCGGCAGAGGGCACACGCGGAGAAAACAGTGATAATTGGTAGGGATGTAAACGCTACGAGAAAATCCTCGTAGGAAAATACCGGATACGGATAAAAGATGTGCCGGATAGAAAATTGACGCGATCCCGCGGGTATGATAATACCGGAAATGTAAACGTTCGGACGGTAAAAACGAATAAAAAGAGAGAGAAGAATACGATAAATTATATTTGCAATTCGTTTAGCCCGATTACCGATCGTTTTCGATAATTTTATCAAAGTGCCCGGCTAAATATAATATGCGATATCGGAGCTTGATATTATTGAGTTATGCAATTCGTACTGGTGTTGCACAATAATAAATTATTATTATTGATACAAAGTGACGGTTGTTCGTTGTCACTCGTCGTCGCGATCGACGGGACATAATAGTATTTTTTTTTTTTATATATATATATTTATATTTTTTGTCCCCCGTGCGATCGTATTGTTCGCGGCTCTCGATTATATTGCCCATATGTAATACAATATTCGAAAATATTATTACAGTCTGTCGATATTTTTTAACTAATAACTTCCACTATACGTACAATATTGTATTATTATTATTGTTTTATTATTATTATTATTATTATTATTATATTGTAATAAAACTCGGTCATCTCGCGCGAATGCAATCGAAAAATCTCATTAATAAGCGCGCGGCTGTATTATCTTTACGAAATAATAAAATCTATTTCGAAACGCGCCGTGTGTCTCGATTTTCATATATACCGCGGTATTGTATATATGTACTTCGATAATTTTTTTTTTTTTTTTTTTTTTTACCGGGACGTAACCGTATAGTGTTCGAGAGTATCGACTGCGCCTATATAAACGTATTATGTCTCATTGGAAAAAAAAAAAAAATATATGTATATATATACTCGTACTCTAGACAATATCGTTTGTGCTTAATAACAATTATTATTAGCCGATTTGTAATTTTCGCGTTTCTTAAACAACGAACGGTGTTAACTATTATTTTTTTTTTTTTCCTGCTATTCGCCCGCCGGCGAAAACGGTAAAAAAAAATACTCGACATTTTCTCGCCGCCTGCCCCGTTGCCTACCCAAAAAATTTGTTCCTACAGTAAATATATATTCGCAATTGTACCCGTTATTTTTTAAATTCCGAGTCTGTAAACATTTTATCGACCCGTAGACCCGCTCTGATCATCAACACCGGGGGCCATGTTAGGGAGGTCATGGTTTTTTTTTTTTTTTTTTTTGAGGGAGAGATGGTAAATTTATAATGTAACTAGACAAATATTAAACAATTTGATAAAAGGTTTACCATAATATTTGCACTTAATATGCGCGTTAATAAATGATTTAGTGATCTGGTATATTAAAAAATAATTATTTTACGTCTTTATATTGGAATAAATTTCGTATCGGAATAATATGTGTCGGACAATTTTAAACGGATAAAGAAAAAAAATCGTGACTACCGATTTTCGAGAATTTTTTATTATATTTCGAACAAAGCATATAAAACCACAAAAAAAAAAAAAAATGTTCAGATTTGAAAATATCAGGGGTGGCCAAACCTGCGGCTCGTGTTATACCGTAAGACGTTAAATATATTTTTTACTAATATAACGATTTTTTTTTTTTTATATATATTAATATAAAAACGTAATAACTATTCATATACAATTCTTATAATTATTAGAAAAAATATTGGGTTTTCGGATGTGTAGTATTTAAATCCAAGGTAATATTTTACGCGCAACGTATTTTGTAGTCTGAATTGTGTTTATGGAGTTACAATAGTTAACAATTTTTTTTTTTTTTTTTTTTTATGCTCTTGGCTCTTACATAGTTTTAATTGTATTGCGCGTCTCGCGAAACTCTACCTGGTTAGGTTAAACCCCCGGTATCGACTCGTCGACTTGTCCGACACCAATAACAGCGCAGGCCCGTCTTGTGGCAGTGGCGGCCGATTTTATGTATTTTTTTTTTATTTTTTTTGTGTTTGTTTCGCGACGAAGAAAATTCCTTTTCGCAGATATCGCGCGCGAGATAAAAATGTATAATCCGCACGCGCGCAACAACAACAGCCACCACCACCACCACCACAACAACAACAACAACCGCATCAACAACAATATACTTATATATATATTATAAGATATTGGATATCGTAGCTCGGTGATGGCTACCGGTTTTTTTTTTTTTTTTTTTTTTTTTTTTTTTATCCCGTACGTTACTATTATTATTTTAATAATCGACACGCGCGAGACTATCGGAAATCCTCGAGGCGTACAATACGCGCATTTCGTTGCCCCTTTGTTTACGATTTATGGCCGTGACGTTACGAGGCGCTCTTGTGCCGGCCGCGCGCGCGTACGGGCGCGGGCACCGGCGAGGTGTCGAGCTCGCCGCCGCAAACTGGAGTAGGCACCGGGCCGGCCGTATAGCAAAGCGGGTAAGGTGATAGGAAAAAAAAAAAAAAAAAAAAAATCGCGTAGAAGGTTTTTAAACGCGTGTTTTCTGGGTCGTCGGGTCCGTGCCCGAGGGTCATGTGCGATACCGGCCGATAATGATTATTATGTTTCGCGGCCCGAGCCGTGCGGGAAATAGCGGGGCAAAAATAAATAAATAATAAAAAAAAGAGTGAGAGAGAGGGAGAGAGAGAGAGAGAAAAAAAAGCCATTGTATTGTCCGTATCCAGACACAATAATAAAATATTATATCGCTACCGCGGGCCGCGCGATAATAATAATCGGGCGACGGCCGGCGCACGCGCACAATTCGGTTCAAAGGTCCCGACCCGCGGGGCCGGTGACCGCGACCGGTAACACGCGTAATAATATGTGTACCGATAACAATTATTATTATTATTATCGACCGGCCCCCGTTTATCCTATTTCCGATTACCGACCGACACCGCGGCAGTGTGTCGACGTGGTTTTTTTTTTTCCCCATTTTTTTTTTTTTTTTTTTAACGCGATTTTTATAACCGCGGCCATTTCGGTTTCGTTCAAAAGCCACGGTACACACCCGCGTCCGGCCGATGCTCGCACCTTTCTCTCTCTCTCTCTCTCTCTCCCGCTCTTGACTCGATTCTCGAAAGAAAGAGAAATTTAAAAAATTCCATTTAAAACCGTTGTCCCAAAATTCCTAATACAATATTTGTGTCCTTCGACGTAATCTCCCTGCTTGTCTTATACACGATTGCTATCGTTTCGGGAGCGCTTGAACGCCGCATAGGAGACGCCATCTCTGTTGACCTCACGGCTCACTTCTTCATTTAGTATATTCAAGTGGAGAAAACGACGATTCCTCTAAGTGGTTCCTTCGGTTTTGGAAATAAATCAAAGTCCGGCGAATACGGTGGGTGTTTGAGGCGTTCCCCCATCCATATTTCTCTAAAAGTGCTAGGTCGCGCATTATCGTACACTGTGGACACACCGTGTAACATCATTCCCGGTCGCTTTTTACGGATTTCTGGTCGCAATACCTCGACAAGGAATATTTTGTAATATTCCCCGGTTACATCACTGCCAATTGGAATTTGATCAGTGACGATTATCCCACAAGTTTGTCGTAAGCGAAAATCATCAATTTGTTTCACTTTTGGGTCGGGCAGACCGAGTGTTGATATCTAGGTTTACTACGATCCACAGTAACCGTTTCGCACATTTAATTTAACGCGGCATGAATTTTAGGTACAGTTTTACCACAAAACTTATGTTGCTCGAAAACAGAAATGTGAGCCGACGAATTGTTTTCATTTTCGTAATCGCTCTCGCACATCATTATACTTTACTAAAACCACGAAAACCAGAAACCAACGTGTTCGTTAGATTTCGAGCTACAAACTGATACTAAAATTAGCTGATAATTTCATATTGCAAGATAGCTAGAGCGCGATGTGCATTACTTTAAGTTAACTGATGTTTTTTTAATAATTCGTTTTGAGTGCAATTGAATTTTCGAAAATACATTTACCATAGAATTTGAAACTTTACCGACGGAGTTGCAGCTTTAAGTTATCGAGCTCACATCAGATATTACGAGCGGCGTTACTAGTTGGAACAATCAAGTTCGATCCAAAATACCATGGAATTTTAAAAGACAAGCAATTCCGAAGTTCTCATTAAGCAACAATAACGTATCGCAATTAAACAATTGTTTCCTTTGTAATATTATACATAAAATAATTCATATTTATCTTCTGTTTCATTACGGTGAGGCAATCTCGGAGTCAATTTGATTCTTTAAAAAAAAAAAAAAAAACGATGCGCCTACGGGGGAAGGATCGCCCTGTCGGGTAAAGTTCCGCCCGTAGGGTGCGATACCACAAGAAAAAAAAAAGCCTCGTTGTGGCCACCCCGCGGAATGAGATTTTAAACCTCTCACTATCCGTGAGGTCTGCAGGGCGATTTTGTTTGACGGACAATCGTGGCAATCGTAAAACGATAAAAAAAAAATCGTCCATAATTGCGCCCGACCGATAAAATGTTTTTCGTTGTTGTCCGTTTTATGTTGGAATATTTCATTACTGTTGGTTTTGTATTTGTGTGGTTTTGTTATTATCAAAATAACCAGTCTTGCGAATAAGTTATCGTCGATTTTCGTAATCTAATGAGTATTATGTAATGCGTGATTAGATTAGTATGTTAATTCTGCGTAGCCGCTCTTTATACGTCCTCGGCCACACGAACACATTCGTTTTTGTTCACGTATTGTTTTTTCGTTCTACCGGCTCTTTGTGCGAGTTTTTCGTGTTTATTCAACAATCGTATTCACGTAAAATGTAAATGCAAACAATACAGGGTGGTGCGTTGTTATTACTTCCTTATCTGAAACTCTGGCAACGGAGCGGCTATTAACAGTAGAACGTTGGTTTATGGCTTGTTCGAAAGCACGTTATCTAAGGTTATTTTTTATAACTAATTCAGTGTCAACAATGCAGTGGACGAAGCAAGAGCGCGCGTTCGCCGTGGAGGCTTACTTTTCTTACAGCCGAACGGCTGTCATCGTAAACCATTTCAATATCGCACCTGCAGGTCGTGTGCCTGATCGGAAATCGATTGGTTTGTGGGTGGACACGTCCGGAGATACCGGTAGTGTGCAGAAGAAACATAATGGACCTTCCAAAACTGTCAGGACGCCAGAAAAAATCGAAACGGTAAGGGCGGCAATTTTGCCGAATCCCCTAGGCGATCTGCACACAAACATTCGGCTGTTTTAGGGATGTCTAGTCGCACAGTGAGACGAATTCTTCATGAGAAACTTAATTTTCACCCATACAAGTTGGCAGTGGTGCAACAACTTAATCCACGCGATTATATTACGCGAAAAAATGCATGTGAAGCATTCCTCGAAAACCTACCTCAGGACGCCCTTGTCTTCTTTAGTGACGAGGCACATTTCCATATTTCAGGATGTGTAAGCAAACAAAACATGCGATATTGGAGCCCCACTAATCCGAGAGAACTTCATGAGCAGCCTCTGCATACAGAACGTGTGACTGTTTGGTGTGCAATATCCAGAATCGGCATTATTGGCCCATGGTTCTTTGAAGAGAACGAAAGAGCAGTTACGATAAATTCTGAAGTTTATGTGTGCATGATTGTTGAATTTTTTCTGCCCAAACTTAAAGAAATGAATGTAGGAGAAGTGTGGTTTCAACAGAATAGCGCCACGGCACACACGGCAAAAAGGTCAACGAATATCTTGCGTGAACACTTCCCCGAACAGCTCATCTCTCATAGAGGCGATTTTCAGTGGCCAGCACGATCACCAGATTTAGCCCCATGCGATTTTTTCATATGGGACTACCTTAAATCGTTGGTATAGACGGATCGTCCAAAGATCCTTCGTCATCTCAAAAACAATATTTGTGCTGCTATTGCCGACATAAGCACACATATGCTGGAAAAGTGGACAGAAATTTCAAATTCCGACTATCTCAGTGCATCGGCGAGAACGGTAGCCACCTTCGAAGTGTAGTATTTAAAACCAAATAAAATAAAACTAGCAACTGTAGCATAGCAATTTGTCCTTGTGCAAACGTTATACAGATAAATATATTGCAGTAATATTATTTTATCGAGAAACGACATCGGACGGCTGTTGTACCAATATTCCGTGTGTATTCACCAGTTCTTGTACTCTGTTCTCTGGTGACCGTGTTATTGGCCCGGACATTAACGGCCCGCGCACTTTTCGCCGTTGACGATGTATCAGAAAATATGTGCCGGAGGAGGGCACTGACGATTGTGCCGGGGCTCGAGCCTGAAATCCGGAGTCTGCGCACGCCTCCATGCGTGCACGGGACACTCGTCAATCGATATAAATAAAACATAATTTTATATTATAAACACTACGAATCGCGAATATCGCACATGCCGACTGCGAGTTCTATCGTACGTTACAAAGACGGTATTGGGTACCGTATATTATTATGTGTACGCGTGTTTACCACGCCGAGAATATGTTTCGAAACAGCCTACTTTTCTATAGATGTACGACGATAGTTGTTTACGTCCCGGATGGTAATCGACGGGCCCCCGGGGCTCCCGCCACGAGGAGACGCACGCGCGCGCGGTATATTATTTTTCTTTTTACCGTGGACGGGGGAGAAAAATGTCTCGAAAATAAACGCGCGAATGCTCCGTACGTACCATTATATATATATATATATATACCGACGATTTATATATCCTATATAAATATATAAAAAAAAATTAAGCGTACAACGGGTTTGCGTGCAATGCGCACGGAAACTACACAACCGATTTTCATAGGATTACGCTCACGTGTGCGATTTGGTCCAGTTTAAAATAAACGATGGTTTTTATCACGATAAGTGATAATCGGCAATTGTTTTTATTGCAAATTTAAAGATTTTATTCATTATATGAAAAAGGTTGTATATATATATATATAATACACAAATCAATAATTAATACGTTACTAGGGCGACTATCGTTGCTTAGTTATCAAAAAAACATATATTTTTTTTTTAATTACCGTTATTCTACAGATATGAAAGCCCATCAACGCCCGGATCAATCCGCTGGACCTAGAGACTCGTCATTTCGGTGGTATATATCGAACGGTGTAGGTGCCCAACAGCCCAAGAGTGACAAACGATAAACGATCGTTTTGCGTATTAATTTTGATTTTTAGTAAAATGCCGCGATGAAAATCTAACCGCGTAAAAACCGCGATAGGACCGATAGAGTTGGGCGAGATGGTAGGGGGTAAAATCCACGGGCAATTCCGATTTTTCACCGGCAACGCCGTGCGGGACAGCTAGTAGTAATATATTAAAATATAAGACAAAAAATGAAAAAAAAAATTAGTCGCAAAAGCTGCTCACACTGTTGTAGGCGGGATGCCGGGAAGATGTGGGATACATACAGAGAAATTTGTACGCAACGATATAAATAGTATTGCAAACGAAATACGATTCTAAGGGATATTCGGTTAATCGTATTTTGATTTTTACGATTTTCGTCAAAATTTGAACTTGAAACGCTTAAATAATCACGATGAATAACGTGTAAAATTTCCAAGCGATTTGGTCCGGCCAAATTATTTTTCTTCAAATAAATATCGTAATTTTTTTTACAATTTCCTTATAATTTTAACTTTAAACACCTTTAAAAAATAATTACTACATTACGCTCATCTAATACTAAGTATTAACATACAATAAACCTCATGTACAATTTTTCAAGCGTTTCCGCTCGATTAATACAATTTTATCGACATTAACCAAATAAAAATGTAAAAAAAACTCGAAAATTTAACTGTTTAAAATAATCTCCAAAATATTTTGACAGTTTTTCCACGTCTAGAAACAAAATCGAAAATATAGAAACCGTTATTATTGTTAATTTTTCTTATTTTTCGATTTATTAAGAAATCTACAACGAATAACCCCCACCCCTCAATTTACATACTCGATCCAAAATGTCTTCAGATAAAATGCTAAATTTGAAAATTGGAACGGAATTTTTGGTAGAAAAGTTGTTAACAGATTGATAAAAAAAAAACACACATAAATCGTAGTTAAACTCAGGTTCTCAAATACGTTTTAGATTTTCTTTATGTGTAGTGAATCAGAGCTTTCGGTATAGCTATCGATTTTACTCGGAAAATCTTTTTATTTTTGGTTTAGTAGTAATACTTTAAATTGTTCACGTCATACGTTTTTACGGATGCGGATTTTTCGGATTTATCCTGTACCCCCCACTTGTTGACTTTTCGCTTACAAAACAGCGGCTCGCCCGCGGTGCCAAGGTTTTTGTATATTATTAAATATACTTATTGCAATCGTATGTTGGACGGAATATATTTTTCTCTCCGACGATCGGCTTTTACATTGGAACGGCCGATAAAATGTCCGTCAATAAAATTTTTAGTAGTCGGCGAGTGGGCGGTGCAACGTAGAAAAATCGAAATAACGTTCGTACGCTATATCCGTACCCGTACAATAATAATGTTTCCGCTAACAATTACGCACGATATTTCATTGTATTGAAATACCGAATTAATTCTCGTACCGACGAGAGATTCACACGACAAACGCGTTCCTCCGGGCCGGTGTGTGGTGCCGTCGCGAATTCGCGACAAGCCGACGGGAATTTATTAGAATCCGATTTGAATTCCTAGGTTTATCTGTGTGCACCGGCGGGTAAGGTATTGGACATGCGCACTGTACGGGACCCGAGATTTATTTTATATAATACCGCGAGGTATTTTCAACCGCATTGAATAATCTTCGGTCGGTTATAGGTCCGACAGGCGTGCTCAAATCGTCGTGCTTTTTTTGCCCGTATTATAATATATTTTACCGCGGCGGCGCGGAAGAAACGAACAACAACGACAACGACGACAACAAGCGGAAGAAGACGAAGAATAAAAAAACAAAAAAAAAAAAAAAAACCGTTCGTCTTCCGATAAGCCGGCGACGGGGCCGCGGGCGATATTACTGTCGTAGAGCCGAGGACTGGCCGTCGCCGGACACCGTTTGACGACGACGACGCGACGCCCGGCACAACTTACCGCCCGTTACGGTCCGTATATTATTGTTGCCGTTGTAGTAGAGTTGATTTCGTAGTGTTTTTCCTGCTCGGCTAAAGAAATCATTTTTCACTTACCGAAAAAAAAAAAAAAATAATAAACGTATAGAACTCAAACTGTAGTACGTAATACGTTTCCAACGGAAAACAATAAAGTAAGGAACGGTTTAAATTTTTTATTTTTTTCATTATGCTTAATGGTAATGTAATTATCAAGTTTGGCTTTTTATTTGAAAACATTTCGGATCGAGTATGTAAATTAAGGGGTGGGGATCAATAAATCGGAAAATAGGAAAAATTAACGATAATAACGGTTTCTATATTTTCGATTTTGTTTCTAGACGTGGAAAAATTGTCAAAATATTTTGGAGATTATTTTAAACAGTTTATAGGCAGATCAATTTTCGAGTTTTTTTTACATTTTTATTTGGTTAATGTCGATAAAATTGTATTAACCGAGCGGAAACGCTTGAAAAATTGTACATGAGGTTTATTGTATGTTAAGTATACTTAGTATTAGATGAGCGTAATCAAGTAATTATTTTTTTAAGGTGTTTAAAGTTAAAATTATAAGGAAATTGTAAAAAAAATTACGATATTTATTTGAAGAAACATAATTTGGCCGGACCAAATCGCTTGGAAATTTTACACGTTATTCATCGTGATTATTTAAGCGTTTCAAGTTCAAATTTTGACGAAAATCGTAAAAATCAAAATACGATTAACCGAATATCCCTTAGAATCGTATTTCGTTTGCAATACTATTTATATCGTTGCGTACAAATTTCTCTGTATGTATCCCACATCTTCCGGCATCCCGGAACAACAACAGTGTGAGCAGCTTTTGCGACTAATTTTTTTTTTCATTTTTTGTCTTATATTTTAATATATTACTACTAGCTGTCCCGCACGGCGTTGCCGGTGAAAAATCGGAATTGCCCGTGGATTTTACCCCCTACCATCTCGCCCAACTCTATCGGTCCTATCGCGGTTTTTACGCGGTTAGATTTTCATCGCGGCATTTTACTAAAATTCAAAATTAATACGCAAAACGATCGTTTATCGTTTGTCACACTTGGGCTGTTGGGCACCTACACCGTTCGATATATACCACCGAAATGACGAGTCACTAGGTCCAGCGGATTGATCCGGGCGTTGATGGACTGTTATATCTGTAGAATAACGGTAATTAAAAAAAAAATTTATGTTTTTTTGATAACTAAGCAACGATAGTTTCCCTAGTAACGTAATAATTATTGATTTGTGTGTATATGCGTACAACCGTTTTCCTATAAAAAAATCTCTAAATTTGCAATAAAAAAAAAAAAAAATTTGACGATCACCAATCGTGATGAAAACTGTGCTATATTTTAAGATGGACCATGTCACACACACGTTAACGTATGTCTTATCAAAAATCGGTTGTGTATTTTCAGTGCGCATTGCACGCAAACCCGTTGTGCGCTTAAATTTTTTTTTTTTTTATATATATATATATAAACATACCCAGTAAACCGCGTTTTTATAACTTCCTTGAAAGTTGGACGGAGCAGTCAAGTGGTCAGCATAAATTGCCGGTCTTACGATAATATAATAACGCGCCGTCGCGTTGTACAATAATTTACGGTCGTCGGCTGTAATAAGTCGTTTCGCGCGATATGTTGTTGTGCACAGAGGTATTATCCGAACGGAATATTAGAGCTCTGTCACCCATCCAATTTCGCGTTTTTTTTTTTTTTTTTCTTTATACTTATTGTATATATGTGTATTTAATTTGTATGTGTTTTTTTTTTTTTTTTTTTTTACGATGACGCGGGCAACGTATACGGTTATAAAACAATCTATACGTACGCCGCATTTTATCGTATACGTGCAGGTACAAGTGGTACCCGGTAATATTACTCGATTATAACAACACAATTAATTATTGTATTTTATTAAGAGTTATATATCGTAAATAATTCGATATTATGAAAGACGATAGTCGAATAAATTGAATATACGCGGTATAATATACATATATATGAATAAAAAAAAAAAATTTTTTTATTTTTTTTCCTACTCGACGACGACAACGCAATAATATTAAAATTAATCGCGTGTTCAAATAATAATAATAATAATTATTATTCCGTTGTCCCAAACCGCGTAACCCCGAACCCTATACCCGACACCGAAAACGACACGTGAATTACTACTACTTGGGCAACGGGTGAAAACAACTGTGTGTTATATTATTTATGCAATATACCGAACATTTCGTAACGCAGTAATCATTTACTTATCGAAAAAAAAAAAAAAAAAAGAAAAAATGTTCGATTTCAGCGGCAGGCTGTACATGTTCTCCGGCTTTGTATCCACTATGTAAATTATAAAGAATAAATTTCTGAACGGGGCTCGGTAATTAGATATTAAGTCGTGTTTTCCCCTCTTACAGCCCAGTAATTAACAATAATGGTTTCATTATTCGACGTGTCATTTGTTATTTATTTTTAAATTTTTTTTTTTCTTTCTTTCTTTAACTAAAATGGAAAATTAGAAAAAAATTTCAAATTCGGTACCGTCGGGCAAAAAAATCGGCATCTTCGATGGTACCACGCGAACAAATTGAATTTTTTTCCTAATCCAACAAGTATACTCGGAGAAAAAAAACTAAAATAAAATTATCTAAAAACCAAACTGTTGGTAATTTGAACAAATCTTTCATGTGAAATTTCGTAACCTAACCTATTTACTGTGTAAATTAAAATTAGATCGTTTTACCAGCCTAAATCATGTATTTATAAAAAAATAAAATTTTCCGATAAAAATCGAAGGCATTTTAAAATATGTACCAAAGAAAATACGATCGAGCGGAAAATCCGAATGTTTTACAGGACCACATGAAAAAGTCAGAGAATTTTTACTATCCGGAAAAGTGTTATCTGTGACAACAAAAACAATACACAACCAACACATATTAGTAAAACTATTTGTTTCTTCGCTACAGAATCTAACGTACTGCATTTACTAATATTTTATTTTTTTTTTCCTTTATTATTGCCCATATTATTGAAATATACACGTGTCTAGAAAGTTTTAAAATTCCTAATATTCGTATAATAGGTAGTGGGTAGTTAAATGCATTAAGCAACGATTGTAAATATGTATAGATAAAAACGACTGATAACACCGCGTCGGCGATCGATTTTTTTAATATACAATAGAGCTGTATGCCTACATATTATAATAAGTTGTTAAATCGTTAATGAAATATATAAAAAAAAAAAAAAAATAAAAAATATTAATTTTTAATCGTTTTCTGAGCGCTATCGTCGTGCGTGATCTCCGTTTAGAATGCGTAAAAATGCAATTTCAAACTTTCCCGGTAATTGTACGATCGTGTTTAGGTTCGGGACTTGATGCACTGAATGTGATCGAAAACGCAGTGATAATGTTATTAACGTACGCTTAAAATGATGCTAGTAATTTTTTACTGTTTTTTTTAAATTTTTATTCGTAAATATCGTTTTAACATTGTATAAACGCGATAATAAAATGCCAAAACTAAGGCTACGGGCGGATGAAATATATTTACATAGTTCCACCACAGAGATCATAAATCATGAACCGATAATATCATTTTGATAGATCCATCTTAACGCCGTAACTACAATATTATCAAATTTTTTTTTTTTTTTTTTTTTTTTTTTTTTCAAGCGCGTTACATATTTTTTAAAGACATTGTCGAAGGGCTTTCCAACCTGCGTTTCCGTAATGGCTTTTTCCGAGCCAAAGAACAACGCACGAAACTACCAGCGTTTTGCAACCCATTCGTTATTAAACGCCAACACAACCCGGCCGGGCTTGATTTTTATTATACATTTTTTTTTTTTTTTTTTTTTTTATGAAAAACGTTCTAGTCGACGTTGTCGTAACACGGAGAAGTATTTTACAACTTTCGGCCCCTTCCGCCACTCGAACGCCGAGTATTACTCGGAATTACTTCGGCGGATAGTTTACAGGATTAATAAAAATGTGATGATGCGATTGTCACGATGCAAAAACATCACGAGAAAGAAAAAAAAGAGAAAAAAAACTTTTCACCGAACGGAATAATTGCCGAATTCTCACTTGGCGGCCGTTATTCGTGCGAGCGCGATAATCGCAGTCAATCCGGCCGGAGTTATGTGCGGTGGTTTAGACAAAACTGATGATATATATGCAATTATATTATTGTTTTAGCATAAAAAGTGAATATTTATTAGTTTACGTAATATTTATTACTTCCCCGGTAGATTTTTGATGTTTTAATCTAATTAGCGGTTATATAATTATACGATTAAGCGCCCGGGCTTATCTAGATAATATTTTTTTTTATTTTATTTTATCTTATCTTGATGACTAACTTGACACTTACCTGAAACTCATCTAAGATAAAAAAAAGAAAAATAATAATTATCTAATTTTAGTAATTTTACCCATAGTTGAACATATGAAACGCCTAACCGTATTATAATTTTGGTTAAAAAAAATTCAAAGTTACTAAGTAATTTTTACCCGTTGCGTTTACAGAATTATTTTTTACATTTTTGCTCTCTGTTATTATTGTTTTTTTTTTTTTTTAATAATCTAGATAAATTCCACCTATCTATTTATCTTATCTGAGATAATTGTTGACGCGTTGTCGTAACACGGAGAAGTATTTTACTACTTTCGGCCCATTCCGCCACTCGGACGCCGAGTATTACCGGTACAACGGGAGGGCACTCGGTCGGTCGTTTGGAAATTGATTTTTTACGCAATACCCGACGGAACTAAATCGCAAGACAACTTTAAAACTGTTTACCGCAATAATATACTATATTACGAGCCTATAGGTAATATAAACTCGCGTCAAATTATATTCAGCGGCGCGCGTGCGTTTTAACAACGATATTATTATTATTATAATAATAATATACCGGCATTTTATTTTTAACGCGAGCAAAAATATTTTACGACCGTTTTGTTCTTAAAAAAAAAAAAAAAAAAAAAAAATAGCCTGTAATTATGCGCACATTGTCGTTTTGCCCGACCAATAATACCTGTGTGTATACACTTTGTTCCGCAAACGCATTCGTGTATCACATTTTTAGATTCTGAGCGAAGGAATATCGTTGGTTTTGCTATATACATTTTGCCCGTGAACAATATTCCCCGACCAGAAATCTTCTTGTGGGACATGCCGTCCGGTTGGTTCGTGCGTCGGCGATATGTCATTATTTCGGATTATTCTCGTGGTTTTCTTAAAAAAAAAAAAAAAAAATGTGTTTACGCCAGGGGTTTTTTTTTTATCAAAGATTTCCGTCCTCTAGTGCGGCTGCCAACCAAGGCTAAAGAGTCCGCCCTACCCTAATGGTGTGCTGTCCGCGACCGATTATTCGTCCAGGCTTATTTCGCAGCTAACCCTCAAATCTGTAGGCCGTTTCCCTATCCGCAACCCGGGGACGCGCCCGGTCTTCATGACGTGCCGTTCTGGAATTGCCGTTCACCCAGGGTGGCCACGGGGCAGCCGCTCCGCCGATACGAGACCGACGGCGCGGTGTCCGGGAGTTAGGTTAAGCCCAACCCCTAATAAGACTCGTACATTTGCATGTGTTTATTTTGTTACTTGGGCAAACATTCTCTGTGAAGTAACAATAGTAATACAAATAAAAATTTTAATAGTGCGTGTATTTAAAAATGTTGGGTATTTTGGCAAAATTTGTAAATTTGTTTGTATTTATTATTTGCGCATATTTCGTAAAAATTGATGAAATTATTATTTCTTATTTACTTTCCTGGACATGTTTGCATAATCTCAGTATTTGTCTAGGTATTATTTTTATTCCTGTACGGCTATGGGTTTTATGAGTTTTACGGTTTGCAAAAAAATCGAGATTGGTAAAGACGAGAAAGCTTTCAATTGAAATAAAAATCAAAAGTAATAACTGTTAAAAACTAATCTTTCAAGTGCGTATTTTCCGTGTTTTCAGCGCAAAAGCGCATGCTTATTTATGCGGTTTTTATTTTTATTTTTTTTTTTCTTGTGCGTGAACCTACTAAGCCCTGCTTATACTGTACAATTACAGAAAATAATCAAAACACTTCGAACACAATCATTTTTTTTTTTTTCATAATGTCAAGCCCCATTTCCACCCGTGCGCAGATATGACCAAATATATCCGTCTGTGGCCGCCGTGATTTTCAATCGGCCCTTTTTTTTTTTCGGCCACACAAAACGATATTGTTGTAACGTAATACATATATGGAAATTACGATATTATATATTATATTATGTAGTGCGGGATTTTTTTTTAATTCGTTATCGGCGGCGGCGGCGGACGAGGACAAAAAAAAAAAACGCAGCTGCCGCACGCGGCTTTTTAATATTACGAGTAACCGGCGCGGGGATGGTGGGCACCGGCAATTTTTATGTAGGTGTACACGGGTCCGCAATAAAAATAATAGCTTCTCGTTGCGTTTATTACGTATATTAAATTATACGGGCGAGCCTATATTATAGCTGCCGATGGTTCGCGCGCGGAAAAATATCTCTGCCAACTTTTACTCGCCAAAACACGACCTAAGACATTATATTTCGTATTATTTTTTATCGCCGCGCACTCGGCGTCGTACAATCGTCGTGTTGTGCGTTGTACAGGGCGATCGTTGTACGCGATAATTAAATACTCTGAATTGTATCTGGACAACGATTTGTGACGATCGTACGCGCAATTTATCTAGATTAAAAAATTAAAAAAAAAAGAAACGATTCGATTAACGGGGAACCTACCGGAGAAAACGCCGTCGTCAACCGAGAGACCGTTGCAAATGTATAGACGGAAAAAAAAAAAAAATAAATACGCAATACGGGTTCGATTTCATTTGTTCCTGTATCGGTCGACGATAACAAAAAAACAAAAAAAAAATCACCCTGTACACAGCGTCATATATACGACGTCCACGTGCGATTTTTTTTTTTTTTTTTTTTCTATCTTATCGCAGGCTCTTTAGACTCGTTGAACGTTTAGTGTAATAGTAGCGTAGTGCAGATGAGCTTTATTATTATTTTTTTTTTTTCCAATAATATATCATATTTTATACTTTATGAGTTTTTTCCTCCGCACATATTTTACGCGTTATACTTTTATGGCGATGCGTATAACACATAGATACGCGCGTGCTTTATGGTTTTTTTTCTTCTTTTTAACGTTCTCGGCCGATATAGAACGTGGCGTTTTTAAAGATTTTTTTTTATTTTTTTTTCTTTGTATTTTAAATTATATACACGAGCAGATGGAAATCGTCGGACGCGGACACCCGACAAAACGACACGGTTTTTACAACGCGTTTATATTTTAATAATTATATTATAGACTCCGCTAGGGTTCCGCCCGGGTTATTACGAAGAGCGGATACGAAAAAGCCGTTTCCGAGCAACGGCGCCCCTGAGGGTATAGCAATTTTCAGGGGCGGGACAAAATGAAACCAATTTGTATTAAATAGTTTTTTTTTTTTTTTTTAATGTATACTGGTCAAGTTACTAGAAAACAATTAACAATGTATACAATTGTATGGAAACCATAGGAGAAAAATTCTGACGGGCCCCCGGAACTGGAGCTTAGGTAACGGGCCCCAGCCACTTTTTTTATTCGTTTAATTAACAACTGTCGCCAATGGAGACCGACCGCGGTAAATCATAAAAAAAAAACAGCACGGCCGCAATTAAATCTGATGTCGAAACCGTTTGATTATTAGGAAAATTTGTCCTTTGAAAAACGAACTTGGACTAAACGAAAATTAGGGGGCCCGCCGAAGTCGAGCACGGCACTGACCGGAACCCGGTGCCCGTGCGATCTTCCACGCGGCCACACGCGGTGCTTAATATCTTTAAATCACTTTAGTCACCTTAAGATTTTAGTCACTCCACTTTTTGTGTCACTCCACCTTCATCCGCTGTAGTTTTTTTTTTTTTTTTGTAGGAAATCGAATTGCGCCCGTTACGTGGCGCGTACGCGTATATAACGCACACGAACTAAAAAAAGTGCAACACATTCGACTGCATGCTCAAACGTCGATACGGCATTTTGCAACGAAAATAACTGCATAATTATGTATCGTGTATTATGTAGTTATTATATAACCCAGCAAAAAAAAAATATATATATATATATAAAAATTGAAAAATGGTAATTTTGTGACTTGCCTCCGATACACGCGCATATTCGGGGTACCTATTGTGTATATAGCGAGTATAAAATGCAGATTAATCAAAAAAAACTCTCTTGGTTCGGTGCACTTTTGCAGGGCCGTTCGTACAGAAATTTCGCAATCGTAAACCCGTGCCAAAAATCCGGACGTACGCTTTTTTCTTTTCGTATACAACGGGTTCTGGTCGGCGGCGGCGGCGGCGGCGGCGGCGGCGGTGACGTACCGTGTACGCGCATAATAATATTATTATTATTATTATTATTATTATACTCGTACACGCCGTTTTGAAATTTATTCACACGTGTTGCTGTGTACAAGTACTGAAATTATACATTTTAATAAACATTGCCGGTGCATTAAAATAGGTATATAAATACATGTCCGTGTGTATGATTGAGTATTAGGTTTTTTTTTTATCAAATCGTTTTGTAATCGTCGCGTACCGGCCGTTCCGCGAGTTTTACACCGTAGACAATTACTGTTTAATAATATTACACATTATTATTATTATTACGCGGGGTTTAATTAAACGGCGAACACGCCGTGTGGAAATTATCGTTTTAATCGCAATAATATTTACGTTAAAAAAAAAATTTTATTTTAAAATATTCTAGATTAAATAAAAAAAAAAAAAACCATCGAAAACGGCCCGGTACCGAATATGGCCCGAAAACAACGGTAAATCTAACCTAAAACAGTGGCACGCCCGTGAGCAGTAGTACCATATGTACTATTTAACGACCAAAACAAGTGTTTTCCGAAAGAAAAAAAAAAAAAAAATACATCCCGGTAAAACTAAGCTGCACTCGGGTAACTACGAATAAAAATATACGCCAATACGTAATTTAAACCGTATAATATCGTACGGAAATAATACGCGGGACATTTCCGTTTATTTCTCTCCGTAGGAATATAATTTTTTCAAATATTTCGGTTCCGGAATCTATAGAAAAATTTGTATTTTTTTTTTTTTTTGGCGATTTAATCGATAAACACACGCGGCGTAATAACAAAATAAAACTCTTATATATTACCTACCCGTATTTTACACTTAGACTATAAATTACGGTTGTTTATACGATTTGGTACAGGTCGTACCGTTTAATAATTTATGTACAACTGGTCGAAAATATATTTTACGATATTTTTTTCATATGAAATTTAAATAATAATCATAATATATTATTTGTGTATAAATAGAATACGAATCTGCACCTATGGACGTGTATACTACGGACGACCTCCCAAAATCGAAAAAATTAAAAAAAATAATATACATCGTAATAATACCGCGTAGAGAGGTATACTTGCTATAGGATCGGTATTGTTGGACGGCTAATCGGTTTGCGAACCGGCGGCCGTTGTCCGCGTGTCGTTTAACTATTTTTTTTTTTGTTATTCGGTTTTTTCTTTCTCGACTTTTTTTTTTTTTTTTTTTTGCAAATACCGCAATTTTAACAACCGCAGACGGGTGGTAATAATAATATCTCGTATCGATAATAATAACGGTACCCGGACAAACTCATCAAGTAAAATCCAATTAACCGGGCCGTAATAATAACAACATTTTGCGCGAGGTATACGTATAGTCGATTAGGCCCGGGCGCAGGACCAGAACAATGTATATATAAGCCAATTATAATACGTGTAATTATATACGAGTGAAATTAGAGTGGGAAAACGCCGCAACAACATTATAAATCGATTTTTTTTTTTTTTTTACTATATCTTTACGTAGTCGTAGTAAATCGTCGTCGTCGTCGTCGCCGACTGTATATTTATGCGGTTCGAGAACAACAAGAACAACGAGAAGACGAAGAAAATAGGGGGAGGGAAAAAAAAAAAAAACTAATCAATGGGTGGTTTCGATTTTTAAATTACAATAATAAGAATAATGACGTTTGAGCGGGTATGTTATTTGTATAGGTAATGTTTAGATACCTTGGCCAACGATAGCCAGGCAACGCGAAATCAATGCATACGAAATTAAACGGTGCGCCGCAGCGACGGCCGCAATTATATTTATCAATTTTCGAAAATTATACACACGCGTAATATGTTCTTTTTAAGGTCCGTTTCAATTATTATTATTATTATTAGTGCTATTAGTACTATTATTGTTCTAGATTCTGCAGCGGCTTAGATTAGTTTACTTTCCCCCTCGGACTTTATCGACTAGTAAAAAACAAAAAAAAAAAATACGCCGCGCCTCCGCGTTATCGGGATACCGCCGATTTTACTCCCGACGGTACTGAAATCGTTTGCAATTTTTCCCTACGTTCCCAAATAGTTTTTACTAAAAAAATTTTTTTTACGGTTTTTGTATTTAATTCTCTCTTATACTAAATTTCTAATTGTGATATTTTTTTTGAATTGTAAAAACGTATTTAATGCTATTAACACGATAATTATAATAATAATTCCGCGAGAAATTAAGTAAAACATATAGAATTACAGAATTCCTGATTAACAGTAAATGTCGGATTTCATATTTCGGAATCCGAAAATTCGGATTTTTCCCATCGCCCTGAGGGTAATACGCAAGGTGACCGTATATTTGTTTGGTGAAAACGGGACAAAAAAAATGATTCATCATTTTTATAATAAACTAATTTTTTTTATAATTATAAACACACTCACATACTAATATATTTTTACGGAACAAAAAACTGAAATTAATTAATTACACCTATTAATAAGTATTTTATTTTTGTTATAGACATTTTTTTTTTTCTATTTAATAATTATAATAAAAATTACATACTAGTATATTTATCGTTTGGAACATATTCGGTATAAGTCACGGGGCGATGACTTCACGAACGAGTCAAAATCTGGACAAGAAATTTTAAACTTTTGTTAACGGTATCGACTTGAAAACCGACACTAAAAGTTGTGTTTTTTCGGTGTCCGTCGCTGAAAAGATTCGTTCGACGGGTGCATTCGAAGCGGGCAAGCGTAGAACATACTCGACGGTTTTTCGAGAAATGGTCTGGTTTACCTTGTTGTCTCGAAAGTGCTGAAACACTTGTATACGACGATCCTGTGCATATTTACCCGAGGAATCTGAATTCCACTCTTGCACTTTTCCAGATACGCATAACAATACAAGCGTAAACACCGTCAAACACCTCCGAGGATCGATAAAATCGTTTTCGATTAGCAAATCCGTTGCCTTTTGTACAACTTCCCGTTGAAATTAACGGGTCGATTAATAATTACAAACACTGTCCGGTTCATTTCTGGGCCAAACGTCCGGTACGTAATAGTTAATAATGTTTGCCGCGCTCGCAATCGTTTTCCGATTGCAATCGTTTATTATCAAACGGTTTCAGTATGATTACAATTATTTCCTCCATACCTTACCGACTTTCCGGCTACGGCACGTCGTGTACGTTTCCCTAATGCAATTGCTCAGCCCTAGAAATATATCATATTTTTTTTTATTTTTTTTTTAAATTTAATTGTGACAATACACCAAGTATTACAATTTATAATAATCGATAATGTAAATGTTCACAACGGTATTTACAGTTATTACAATATCTTTACATTTTGGTTAGCTTATGAGTCTAGGTCAGAATCAGAGGTTGAGGTATTTTCATTGGGTTCTAGTAGGATATCCTGAGGTAGTCGAGGTTTAACTCTTAGGTTGGTGGATCTTCTGCCAATTTTGTAGTGAAGTGCTCCGTCGACTTTGTGAAGTTTTTAGTGGAAATTCTTAAATTTTTGTGTTATCCAGGTAGATAGGTATGGTAGGCCCGTATCGTTGTGTAGTTGTTTGTTTCTCATGAACCAAAGGGCCTTTTGGGCTATTTTTAGCAATTTATTCTGGAGGGTTTGTAATTTTTTAATTTTTGATTTTGAGGCAGCTGCCCATACAGGGCATGCGTAGGTTACTAGTGGTCTTGTTATTGCTGTGTATAGAAGTATAGATCATTTAATTTGTATGGTAGAGCTATGATTTAATAGAGGGTACAGTATTCGCAGCCTAGTGTGTACCCTTGGTTTAATTTTTTGTTAATGTGTATTTTCCAGCTTAGCTTTTCATCGATGTGTAGACCCAGATAATTTATACTGAGTTGTCTTTGTTGTTCCAATTGATTTCTTGATTGTTAATTTGTAGTAAGGTCGGATTTATGTAATTTCCAAGTGTAAATATTTTTGCTTCGCTTTTGGTTGGGTTTAGTGATAGTTTCCATTTTGTGAACCATCGGGATAGTTCGTCGAAGGAGCTTTGTAGGTGTTTTGTTGAAGATTCAAGAGCTTGGTTCTGTGTTATTATAGCTGTGTCGTCTGCGAACATAACATTTTTTTTTTTTTTTTAATACTTTGCTTGGTGTGTGAAATATGTTCACGACGCCGCCGATCTTCTATTTTATCTTTAATATACGATATATAATACTCGATGGGTTTTTTTTTTCCCCACTTCCATTATTCATAGATACTTACCGTAACGAAGTGTTGCTGCATAAGGACAATTTTAACTTACAATCGTGTAGTGGTAAAAAAAAAAAAAAAAAAAAAAAAAAAAAAAAAAAAAAAAACACGTTGAAAACGCCTTTCGGTCCGAAACAGTATTATAATCTAGTTAATGTCGGTCATAATTTACGCGGCATTATATATATATATATATATATATATATGTATAGTAAATAAGCATCTATATTCAATTTACATTTCATTTTTGTATAACAGCTTTTTTTCTGTTTTTTATTATATTTTTATACCGAGCACACGCCATAATTTTACAGATTATACACACGACTGTCGTGTACTATAAAAAGAAAAATAATATATATAACGTACAGACATAATTGAATGTAAATAATCATCTACATACTTTTTCCCTATTTATATATATATATATATATATATGTATGCGTACACGATGCGATAATAATTTAATCTATATTATTATTACCTATAATATAATATGTTGTGCCCCGATACGAATATACGAATGTGAACGATAATATAATAATAATAATAATAGTAATAAAAAAAAATAATAATAAAAAATACACCTCCGCGTCACACGAAATCGTATTAAGAATATTATACCTGTACGTTATAATACATATAAGATTATCGAACGTATATACATATATAGTAAGTAAGTAAGTAAGTAAGTAAGTAAGTAAATATAAGTTAATGTACTCTCTGTTTTTTATTATATATATATATTGTGTACGGGAGCGCTGCAAAACACACTCGAATTCGGGTTCTGTGATGTTCCGGACAATTTCGAAATTATCATAGAAAATATATACGTAAATAAATTATTAATTCACTATATACATATAAAAAATATATTCGAAACGTTTATTATCGAGGTTAGTTCGGTTAATATGGGGTTTTTTTTTTTTTTTTGTCCGTTGTAATTTATAATCAAAATATTATGATCGTTTTTTTATATTTTTATTATTATTATTATTTATTCAACCGTGCTATAATAAATACGAATTTTCTTTTTGATAATTTTTATTTTTTTTTTTCAATTGTCAAGTTAAATCCAAAAAACCGTATACAACCGCAGATACCGGAATTATTTACAAAATAGGTATATTGAATAAAAACGACATAATATATTTTAAAAATCTTTCGTATTTTTTTTTTTTTTAAATTTAATAATTTTTGTTAAAAACAATTTAGTGAAAGTAATCTATAGATTTCGAAATAATCATTAATTTATATGCCGTTTAAAATTGGAAACTGTAGGAATATGCACATTGCACAGGTACTATATAAAAAAAAAAAGGGCAAAATATGCTAAAAAAAATTGTAGAAAAATAGAGCATCCCTGGGTAATAAATGCAATATAAAATATTTTCGTCAATAAATAAATCCGTATCAATATAGTATTTCAATGTACCTAAAAACAGAGGATAATTACATGCTCGTGTTCCCGTGACAACCAAATCAACAAATAATAACTGTTTTTTTTTTTTTTGTTTCTTGTCATCTGTGTCGCCAAAGTCATCCATAAATGAACAAAAAAAAAAATTTAAAAAAATTCCCCCACGTGAAATGTGTAGCTTTCTGTCGGTGTGAAATCATTTTCATAATCGGATAATCAGCGGTTCCAGAGATTACCTCCTACGTGTATCTTGCATGCGACTTACATACATCTTTATAATATTAATTATATAGATTAATATTAAGTATTGTTTTCCCTATAACTTAAAAACTATGATGTCGTTGGTTTTTTTTTTTTTATTATTATTTCGACATTTGAGCATTTCATGAAATATAAACGTTGAAGTAATTCGTGAAATGCTCAAATGTTTAAATGTCGAAATAATAATAATAAAAAAAACAACGACGACATAGTTTTGCGTTCGAAACAAATATTAGTATTTTTACTGATTTTCATACGCGTACGGAGTTTTCGGTTTCGTATTTTTTTTTTTTTTTTTTGTACAGGATTCATAATATATTCTGACGACAATATAAATAATACATCGTATATATAACCGTATATACACGTCCGAGACAAAAAAAAAATCGTTTAAACACGTGTACAACATTCTCGTGTTATAATAATAATATTAAAATCCATAAATATAATAAACATTCGTATTTATACTCTTGGCGTATTATAATATTATACAATTTAAAAAAAATATATCTATATATATATATAGGTATTACTAGAGATTCTATTTAAAAAAAAAAAAAAAAATTAAGTTGTCTGTATATACGACTTTAGTGAAATTGTTTTGCTGAAATTGGGCAATTTATTAACGCCGCAGCCGCCGTCCAGTAAAGCACTGCGAATATAAATATAAAAAAAAAAATACGTGTACTCGTATATACCTGTCTGCGTTCAAAAAATTGTAGATACTAGCAATTTATTCGACGTATTTATAATAATGTATACTTTATGTGTAATGATTTTAATTTTTTTTTTCGTCTCGCGCATTGAATATCCGAGATACGTATAATACAATTCGGGCGGGAAAACAGTGGCACAAGGAATTGCTCGAGTTTTCTCGCGGATTTTTTATTATTTTTTTTTTTTGTTTGTTTGTTGCTTCGTCTGTACGAGTGACCGAGGTGTAACCCAACTGAGATATCGACGAAAACACGTATAAAATCTAAATCCGCCTCCCTCAGCTGTCTGTCCGGGAATGCATTGCTGAGGTGCCAAATAATAATAAAATTCAATAGAGAAAATTAAAACGACGACCGCGGTTTAGTAACCAAATTATGGGCACGGCGTTTAACTGATAAATTAAAACAATTCATAAAATGATAAACCAATACTCGTAACGATTATAATTTTTTTATCATTAGACCCATGGGTTTAATATGTAAAAAGTCGCGAAATTCCCGTTGTATATAATTACAAATACGGGTCTGTTTGGTGTTATTATTTATTTATTATACTTATGTATTTCGGACATATTAGTAGGTGTTAAAACAAATATTGAAATTATTTTTTTTAAAAAAAACACTGAATTATTAAAATCTGCTATTTTGAATCCAGCTTTTAAATTCCTGTTTTGACGGGTTAGGCACAAGAACAATATTCTACGATTTATTCATGATTATTATTATTATTGACTACATCGTCCCCTCCTCCTCAAATTGATAGTTTTTGAGCACGCCAACGACAATATTTTTTTTTAACCAGTACATCCAATAAATAATTTTATCTCCAATATTATCCGACTGTAATTGTTTTGCATGTGGTCACGAAGCACCGTCGAATGGTACCATTGTTTGAATTTTTAAAATAAAAATATACAAAGGGTAGTCCATTTGTTTTTCAATATTGAAATAATGTTGCCATTCGAGACCACATGAAAAAAAAAAAAAAAAAAAAAAGCTGGATCCAAAATAACCGGCTTTTATTTAACAATTAATGGAATTTTTTTAATGAAATTTCAAAATTGTTTTTTTTTTTTTTTAACACCTACTAATAGTTGTTGTATTTGTTAAACCCACGGGAGAATATAATCAGTAACCCTCTCTTATCCAAGCACACCACTGAAGATTGTAGCCCGTGCGGCTGTATTGAAGTATTGTTTTGGTGAACATTTTTCAAAACGCTGATAGAAATACCTTAAGGATTAAGGACCTAATCAATAATAACGAATGATTTCGTGGTTTTAAAATCACGTTTATAGAAAAGATGTAACCGTGGTTGTAATTATCATTTTGTCGTTATCGTGCATAGGTATCGTACGTATTTTTTTTTTTTTCATCATCATTTTTTTATGCATTGAACACATATACATAATCTTTGTACATCGGAGACACTGCGAGGGTCTGCACATGGACTTTTCGTTGAAATGAGATAGAGTAATTGGAGTTCGTATAGGTGGAATGAAAGAGAAGTATTGTACTTGTCTACTCGTCCAATGCGCAACGAGATTTTTACAAGTATAGATTATATATAGGTACTGTTTAATGAATGAAAAATATATAATCGAATGGGTCGTATTTTCGTATTTAATGTTTTTAAATTATTATTATTTTTATATATATATATATATTCGTATTACTCGCTCGTTAGTTCAACAAAAACGAACGTCTTTCATAATAAATTATTCGTATAGGCAACTGGCACGTACACCTTCACGTCAACTGCACCTATACTATTTTTTACATGAGACCTCGATCGAATTTTATATATATATGCACAAGTAGGTAATTGTACAATAAATAAATATTGTAATTATCCTGTACCTACCTATATCGTTGTATGTACGTACGGCCGGTAATATTGTTGCACGTACCGCACAATGAAATTATATTGTTTACCCACTATTCATATATACGCGTACAATATATAACAATAATTATTACTAAAATTACACATAATGTCGTTATAAACGAGAATTGGAGGAGAGGTTGGTCTTGAGTGGTCTGAATCTTCTCAAAATGTACAAACAGTGTAATTAGCCTCCCTTAAATGTATACCGGTGTATATATGTCTATAAAAAAATCACGGGCACTTGGATTTGGCATGACAAGATGATTTTTGCGAGCGTAGTGAGCGGTTCTGGTGTACAGTAAAATATTTTATCGTATCAGTTCCCCCTCTAAAACGACGACGTAATATCCGCCTATGCAGGCCGCATTACTGCACTGCGAATTTTATATTATGAAAAAAACGGTACCCGCAGATATTTATTTATATACGTGTGTACGTGTAGGTGTAAATACTGCAACAATGACGTGATTATTATACATTTTAATGCGATTTTCCTGTAGAACGACTGATAATAATTTAATAATAATACGCATTAATTTTATATATGCAGAAACGGCGAAGAGGGAGGGAGAGGTTAGAGGTTATGTCTCCCTACTCTGAATTTGCTTAGAAAAACAACTAATTCAGTAATATACAATCTTGAAAAATACATTTATAGTATATTTCGCCAAGTTTCAAGGAAAATAAGCTATTCAATAAAATTTGATTTGTTATTTTTTTTTTTTTTTTATCCGGTTATTGAATTCCCATTATTCGGTGCCGAAAAAAATCCTGCGATTTATTCGCGATTATCACTATCCGCTCTCAATGAAAATTACCGGGCACGCCACTGGGTATAAAAAATATACAATGTACATATTCTTATATAATTTAAAATCGAATAAAACCCATAACCTCTTCCGATCAGAATAAGACGAATTCGATATTGTTACTAGATAACGCTTTTCGATTGGTTTATGAATATAATAAACATATGTCTACAAATATATTTAAAAATATTTAAAAATAATGTCATCTATGTTTGTCCGGGATAAACTCCGAAACTGTACTCGACCGATTTTCGTAAGTTCATCATCGATACGGCAAGACCCGTAGAGAGATGTAGGCTATGTTTAATCCTGGAATTTGATTTTTTAGTACGATAATGGAATCGATAATTTACGAGTTTCCTGAAAGTTATCGCCGGGAAGAGAGTCCAGGTTTTTAAAGATATAACAACGAAATAAAAATGATCAATTTATGGTACCATAATACTGTTTTATTTTTCTGATTTTCGGACAACGAAATTATACTGTTATGGTGTGTTTAATTCATTTATGCTAGCGTGTCCGGTTGTGTCAATATCGATTGGCTCGAAACGGCTGTTTTTTCGTTATCAGTCAGTACCGGCCACCAGCGATCGCCGAACACCGCGAATAGTATTCCTTGGAAAATAAAATAAATATAATCGTTTCTTCCAATGACTTCTGGCAAACAATATTATATAGTTACGTAGTTATATATCACGCGTATACGGATAAATCGACAATAATGGTGTTTGTATCCGCGGTCGTACTCGAGTACAACAATATAATAAGTCCTCGAATATCATTTTTTATTAACAACGTTTCCTTGAAGTTATTTATTATTACGATACCTTATTTGATCACTCCGCGCCGCCGTCCATCGTTAAAAACAATGTAAATCACAGTGTTGCGATAAGTATTCAAGTCACACATCCATACCGACCGAATACTATAAACGATGGCCATACCGGAAGGTCCGTCTCACAAATCGACAACTAAACTATAACGTTTGCCCCATGATCAAATTATCGACGCTATAATATATATTATAATAAATATTTAATGTAAATTTGATCACTTAAGGGGGGACATATATCCCTCTCAGCCACCCCCCCCCCATTAACCCCCTCGTCACCGAAATGGATGTGTGATCGCATAGCGAATTCGTGTTCAGCAGGACCAATTGTGTACTGTTATATAAAGTAATATTCGAGTTTTACTATATTATTATCAAAATTTTAAGATAAGAACATTATTATATTATATGTATTTATCTCGTTTTTTTCTCAACATTTTGATTTGTAACCGTGGTATATACGAGCTATACATATGTTATGTATTACATCCGAGCTCTCAAGAGTCACGACATTAGGACTTTGATGCGTTTTTTTTTTTTTTTTACTTTATTTAGTACTTATGTATTTCATTTACATGGAAATTTGTCTTAAATGGTATAAATTTTATTTTTGAAATTTTACGAAATTGTGTGTCAAACGGTCAATTTTTGATATTGTTTGGTCATTTGAGAGATTTGTACAACTTCTGAGGGAAAAGATTCGTATTTTTACTATATATTTAGGATTTAATCAAATTTCTACTAATAAATGATTTTTTTGGAATATCTAATATAATTGATTGAATAACAAAACGTCTACTGATTTAATTGAATAATTTTTACGTGAAAATAATCGTTTTTAACGTCGTTTAATACAATTTTTGTATTCTCTTTTGTGCAATTTAAAAAATATTTTTACGTAATCGGGTCCTGGGCCCTATAGTTATGATATATTATTTTTGTATTGTTATTTCACTAGGCCAACGGGGGGATTGGGGTGGGGACGGGGAAAGCTGAAGCAAAGACATATTAATTTATATGGATATATTTTTATGGACGTCTCGTTAATAATAATGAAACTAAAGTAAAATTAAATAATAAAAAAAAAAAAAAAAAACAACACCGTTCGGCGGACAAACGCAAGTAAAACATATTTCAACGTAAAACTCTCGTGTTATTATATGATCAGGTACAATTTCATATTAGGCGTTTGAGAACACGCGAAAAATAATTATCGGCGGTGCGTATACAATATTTATAGCAGGCGTGTTATGTAACACCTATAATTAGCAAACCATCCGTACACCTACGTTGTCTCGCATTTTTTACAAATATATTTACTATAATGGTAAAAAAAAAAAATACGTCTAGGAACCCGTATAAACGGAATATGTATGGAATCACGCGCGTAAACCGAGATCGCGGCGGTATCGAGTCGATTGGATTCCCCCGTACGATACGCGATAAATAAAAGTTTAAGATTTTCATGTTCTGTTTGAGAACAACGAGTAAACTGCATTGCGTTTCCACTGTTGCCTTCGAATTGAATGCATTTAATCGCAAACCAGACGTGTTAGTGTTTCGTTCAGATACACACGCGGTACAGCTGCTAGAGAGTTAGCGGTAATTCTTGTCGGACAAAACGGAGGTACTGGAAATCTCGCTGTTTGTACAACAATGATTATCATTTTTTAACGGATCCGCGGGGGGGAAAAAACGTAAAAACCGAAGGGCACTGGTATAAAACATTCTGACAATGCACTCGGCGAACTGGACGCTTTTTGTGGCGTTTTGAATTTTTACCACGAGACGCGTCGCGGTTTTGAACGTAATAAACGAAATATCATCGCCCGAATAAAACAAAACCTTACGAAATTCAAAATGTCTATTTCTATTTTAAATTTTAACAAAATATTGTTGTTCGGGATGATTTCAGTTTTTTTTTTTCACCCCCAGTCCATGGCTCACGTGTTTATTCCAGGAATTGATTTTACCGGCTATTCTTTTTCGCGTGATATTTTTGTTCCGTAGAGTTCAAACAATATAATACGATTTTTTAAGGTCGAGAACATTGTTTTTTTTTTTAGGAATATTGTCGAAAATAGTTTATTTTGTATTTATTTTCAAAATATAAGATCATTATTATACCGAAAATGACCAGAAATTAACAAAACAAATTCACTATACTACTTTTTTTTTTTTCCGAACGATAATAAAAATATGTTAATAACTTTCAGGTGTGTTTCGATATGTATTGATTAATCAAAACGTGAAAAAAATGTACATTTTAAGTCCCAAACGAATATTTCATTCGAAAAACGAAAATAGTAATATATTTTTTTTTTTTTTTTTTTTGTTTTTAATCTAACCTTTATGTTTTTAATATTATCGATTATTTATATATATATATATATATATATAAAAACTCTTGTTTTTCTCCTAAAACCGATGCCCGGAACCTTAGATGGAAATCATTTAAAAAATTCGCAAAAACAATTATCGCGAATATAATTAAACCCTATGGAAACTACAAAATAGATGAACGTAATACAAAATAGATGCGGTGCGTGCGTACGACAATATATTACGATGTACGTTATAAAGAAAGAAAAAAAAAAAAGCAATACGGACCGTTGAGGACGAAAAACGCGGACGAGGCGCGCGGCGCGACGCTACTCGCCGGTCCCGCGGCCGGTGCGGAAGCGACGGCGGCGGACGCGGGCGTGCGCACGCGCGCGGGCCGGCCGCGTAAAAGGGGGCGAGTTTCGCGTTCGGCGGGGCGGGCCCGCCATTGGCGCGTTCGGGCCGCGCCCCCCGTCCCGCCGCGGTACCGCCACCGGCGCGCCGGCGGTACGGCCCCCGCCCCCCACCGCGGCGGCGGGACGGCGTCGCGGCCCCCCCGGAACGGTTCGTCGGGCCCGGGCCAGTACAAGCCGGCAGGCGCTCCGGACAGTTCGCGTTTCCCGCAGTAGTCGCACCGCCGCGCGGACCGCTCTTATAATATTATTGTGTGCACCGCCGCCGCCGCCGCCGCCGCCGCCGCCGCCGTCGTCACCGTCGCCGTCGTCACCGCCGTCGCTGTTAAATTATTGCACCGCAAACACATCGTCCGCGCCGGCGAACTCGTCCGCATCGTAACAATAATTATTATTGTATATTCGCGATTCCGTTACGGGCGGTTGTTTGTTATATTGTTTTAATTTCATAACGCTGTTCTCGGGATTTTTTTTTTTTTTTTTATATAGATATTATAATAATCTCGTCCGGTCGTTATTGTTTTTTTTTTTTTTTTTTTCAATAAAAGTTTTCCCGTCGTAGAGTTTTATTAAAAATTTGTTTTTTTTTTTTGCTGTGCGACAACCCGATAAAAGACCACCGACAACAGCGGGGTCTTCCGATTGGATATGCACGCTGCTGACTGCACGTAGTTTTCCTATTCACAATCAAACGTAAGCCAGATTTTTTTATTTTTTTTTTTTATTTTCATATATACCGCTTATGTAAATAATAATTAATCGCGTAAATATTATTATTTTTTACGGTGACCAAATACGAAAACGAATAGAAAAAAAAATATAATAATAACTGTATGGGGGGAGACTTTAACGCCTGCGAACTTCAGACTTTTATTTCGATTTCGATAAATACTCTTTAGAGTCCATTTTTCCCCCTAGCTAATATCAAAACGTTTTTTTTTTTTTTTTTTTTTTAATATTTATATTATAACGATTTACACGTGTTTTAAACGGACGGTCGGGAATTTTTTTAAGTTGTATATTTTTTTAATTTTTTTTTCTATTAATATTCGCTCTTAAAGCGCGTCAAGTTTTCGATTTAATATTTATTAATATCTTTCGATTTTTATCGACCCACTAATAGGCCAAGTGAAATCTGTCCCTTGTCATGCCTAACCCTCCTAGTTATGTAGATATGTTTCATCCCCTTCCCATGACTCGGTCACCGGGGAAAATCATAATTTCGTCGTGTTTTCTTTTTTCACATATTATCGGAACTGTATATATATATTATAATTTATCGGCGGAAACGTATACGCGGATATTAAAAAAATAATCACCGTCCGGTGATCTGCCGGCTGATGGCTGGCGGTGGTGTGGGCGAATAGGTCACGAAAAGTCCGTGCGAACACGGAATGGGCGGCGTAAAAAAAAAAAAAAAATAAAAATAAAAATAATGGTTTTTTTTTTTTTTTTTTTTTTTCCATGAACCGTATAGGTAATAGACTATATAGTATAACAATATATATAAGTATTCGATCCGTAGGCTCGATAGCGGCGCAATAATAATAATAATAATAATAATAATATAAAATATTATATTAATATTACAGTTTTCTCTCTCTCTCTCTCTCTTTCTCTATTTCTCTTTCTCTCTCGTTTTAATTAATTTAGTTATAACCCGCGCGCGCGCACGACCCGATAGCTCGGACGCGACCTAGGAGGCGGTGTGTATTAAAAAAAAAAAAAATAAAAAAATAATAAAAAATCTATATATATATATTCGTACACGCCCACGCTCGATCGTCGATTAATCGGTTTAAAACGAAAACACAATATTCCTATATACGCGTACGCGGTAAATATTATATTACCCGTGTGTGTGCGCGCGCGCGCGCGCCCGTCTAATACCTATAGAAACACTACGCGTCGATTATATATTTAATATTAATTAATAATTTATTAAATTATAGAGTATTTTATCGTGTGGTACCGTCCCCGAAATTCCGAAATCGGCCGTCTACGGTCTTCGTGTGAGGTTCCCCGCCCGCCCTCTTCCCCAGACTCCTTCACCACGCTTATCATCCGCATATGATGTTAGGTCGGAGATACCGATGAGTATGCTTCGGATATTACAATAAAATATTGTCCCGGGGACACTCTCCGTGACAGAATCCGTTATTAATAATTGTATTACGTGTGTATGTGTATATTGTCGAAGTTGGCCAAAGTCGATCGATTTGTTTGTATTGACTACAGTTGAAAGTCAAGTTATCCGAAAAATATACAGCGGCCAAGCTTTAGTTAATGTTAAGTCATAGTTACAACATTTTCAGGAAAACGAGTAACTTGTTTAGTCTAGTTAAAAGTTATCTATTTTTTTTTTTTTTTTTATTAATTTCCCTTGACCACCGCACTCGTTAAACGTATTTCGTAATATTTACAGACACGTAGATTTATTTAAATGCAAAGCGGAAACATAGGGTACGCAATTTTATTTTTAGAAAATTAAAATTCTAAAATACTATGTGGCTTACGGAAAAAAAATTGTTGTTATCGAGTGTGCAACTGATAACAAATCGTTTTTAATAGTACCGATAACGAGGGGATTCCGGATTTTTATGTATAAGAAAAAGAAAAGAGAAAAAATTAAAAAGGAAACGACACCGCGACGTGTCGTCGCACATATACGAATTCCGGAACGTTATATTACTACATTAGTATTATACACGGATGTATATATATATATATAAAAAATAAATAATATTTTAATATTCATATTTTTAGTGTGAGTGTAAGGTCGTTCGGCGCCTAAATAAGATATATATATATATATATATATATATATATATTTATTACGAATAATATATATAATAGATATTATTTATGTATACGTTAAAAAAGCTGTATTATTTTATTAACATATATATATATATATATATATACACACGTCTAAATTACAAAACCTCGTTTGCGTAAATAATATACTTCATAATATAATAATATATAGTCTGAATAATATCAGATAATAATAACGTATATATATATGTGTGTGTGTGTGTATATGAATTACTATTTATTATGCAAATTTATCGGTCGAGTTCTGCGGTTGCGGAGATGCGACTAATTATTTTATTACTACCGCGCGCGGGTTGCTACGCAAACTTACACGAATAACGCGACGCGGTAAAAGAATAATAAAAAAAATCAATTCGTATATATTATACACGGGGGGGGCCGTACACCCCCCCGTATATATTATACACGGGGGGCCGAACACCCCCCCCCCCACCGTTGATAACGTCCCGGCAAGTTATTGGATATCCGGAAAGTAAACCGGCGAACAGAAAACCAGACGAATGCCGTCGATAACCGATATCGAAGTAATATGCGTCGAAAATTTATCGCCAACTGACGTCGGGTCCGGCCGACGGTGGAATCCGATTAAGTGCAGCGGAATAGGAACTCGAGGAATACTCGAGGTTTCGATGTTCAATGATTTTTTTTTTTTTTTTTTGTCTTTTTCGCTACACCTCCCACCCGGGCGTGCGCGGGAAAAACTCCTCACCCCGTCCCGGTCGGATTGTGATACCGTTTTGCTGCGTTTCCGCTATCCGGACTCGCGTCCGAATCGATATTATTATTAGTCGTCGTCGTTCAAACGGTACTGTTAAAAATCCTCCTCGGCCCATAACGCGGTCGTTTGTCGTCCGGACAACAATACTATTGTAACACCCGGGGGCGGTGTCGGTGTATTTTAAAAAAAAAAAAAAAAACCGTATTTGATCGTGTTTGTTTTGCGCGGCGAAAGATAAAAATTTAAAAAAAAAAATACACTATCGGTAGTTTTATTATCCACACGTTTATATATATATATATATGATGTACACCACGTGTCGGGCTCCGATGGAATCTTATGGAATCTGGTTTCACACAAAAGCCACTACGGTAAGAAAAAAAAAAAAAAAAAAACGCAGGCTATTAATCTCGTATAATAACAATAATAATAATACCCGCAATAAACCGGGGCGATAATTCGAGAACGGCAGCTGTGCAGTGCCGATAATCCCGTATTATTATGTTGTACGTGGCGCCGGGATAACTGCCACATATATCCACTTAACCTTCGTTTCGTATCGCGGTAAAAAAAAAAAAAAAAAAAAATAATAAATAATTCGGTACAACCGGACGAAATTATTCGATTACACCGACACGTCGACCGCGCCGAAGTCTATCTCCTAAGTGACCGGGTCGAAACATTTCAATACAGTTTTTACATCGATATCCATAACGGACGGTTTTCGTTACGAACCCGTGTGTTTTTTTTAGTAAAATTTTCATGAGAATCAGACACATTTTCCTCGGACCGTTTCGGATATGAAATTCCCATTTGTACATTTAATAATAAAAACGATTTGCAATTGTCGAAGACGCTAATAATTTGTCCGTCGGTCGTGTAAAACGCCCTTTTTTTTTTTTTTTTTACATTTACGTTGAAATGTGATCGTGTCGAACGCGTATAAAAAAAAAAAAAATAATAAAATTGTACGGGGGGAGGTGGAGGGGAATTTCGGGTTTTTCTTGTTCTTTTTTTTTTGTTTTTTTTTTTTTTTTTTGACAATGTTCTAAACGATAAGTTTACTATGAATTTCGCGAACGAAACCCGTACACAGTAGTGTAGCGGTGATTTCCCATATCGGTTTTGGACGAGAGGTCGCCGCCGCCGCCGCTGCCGCTGCGCGAAAGAGGAGCAGCCGCGGACAACGAAACGCGTATATACCTTAAAAAAAAAAAATTAAAAAAAAAAATAAAAAATTTACACACTCTATAATAATAGTCGAGTCCATATATATAATAATAATAATAATAATAATAACGAATACCGGATATTTCACAATTACTCGCTAATGGACATCACGATATCCGACCATTAGGTCCCGGCACTATACCTCTATACACTGTACACCCATCACACCCACTCGTGTTCGAGCTACGCTTGTATTATTGTGTATGCATAGGTATAAAGTGTTATAGTAGTAGTAGTAGTAGTAGTAGTAATAGTAGTAATTGTAATATGTATTTCAAGGTGACCCACATTGATGCGAAGCGATGATCCGCGATGAGCTCGAATAATAATAATAATAATGCGTGCGAATGAATATATATATATATAAAAAAAAAAAAATCACGGACGGCGAACGAAAAAAAAAAAAAAAAATTGCATAACTCTCGTATAATATAATTCGGATTTTCCCGGACGTCGTCCGACGGCGAAATAATAATAATAATAATAATAATAATATTAGTATCATTATAACCAGTTTTACCGCGAGTTTATATACATGTAGGTTTTTTTTTTTTAATTTTTTTTTTTTTTTTTTTTTTTTTATAATTTCCCAATACCAATAACATAATGAACGAAAATTACACGGTCACGGAATCACCGACGAGTTAGAGGTGGGGGGGGGTGCGGGGGAGGATAAATAAAAAAAACAAATCAATGAGATTATATAGTAGTGTATATATATATATATACAGCGTGCAGCAGCACTCTTATTCTTGTGGCGCACAATATGTAATAATACGTATATCGTATATTATAACGTCCGCGTTTGTGTGCGTACGTACTTAAAATCTGACAAACGATGGGCTACACATACGCGTGTATATATATTTTTTTTTTTCGAGTCGTTTAGAAAAAAAGAAAAAAAAGACAACCGCTGATTTGCATAAACGGCACGGTGTACGCGTATACGCGCGATCGGTAACGCGACAATAATAATATAATATGTTCCATTGATACGACCGTATTTGTTGGCACAATAGACGGTGTTTTTTTTTCTTTTTTTTTTTTTTTCATTAACTGCAGGCTTGTTTTATGTAGACCATCAAGAACGGCATTGTTTCCCCGGGGAAAAAAAAAAAAAAAAAAAAAAAAACGTCCTCTGGTTTGCTTTCGGTTATACCTAATACATAATAATATCGTGCCGTATATGTGTATATAGATATATATATATATATATATATATATGTAATTTTTTTTTTTCTCTCTCTCTGACTCCGGGTCCTACAATGAAAGTTTTACGTGAAAAAAAAAAAAAAAAAAAAAAAACACCGCAGGCTCGTTATATTATAATATATATACGAACGCGGTAAACCGACGCCCGTCGTATGTGTGTGTGTGTGTGTGTGTGTGTGTGAATTTTGAACGACGTCGGGATGAAAAAAAAAAAAAAAAAATGTTGTAAATCTGTTCGGTAATTTGTTTGGTTTATTATTATTAGTATTTGTTTTTTTGTCATCATTTTCCGTGGCGTGTGTGTGGCAGTGTGATTTGTGGTCGCGAAAAAAAAAAAAAAAAAACCAAGAGACGAGAAATTAGCGACAAACGTTAGCTACAGGTTGTGTTGTTAGCACGTGTATAGATACGAGCGCGCGCGCGGGCTATTAATTTAATTATATCAGCCGTCTATCTATATTATAATCTCACGGGACATGTTGCAACAGTTTTTTTTTTATATTTTTTATATATAAATATATATGTATTTTATCTCGAAATTCGTATATTTTTCCTTAATCATATTTTACCGGGCCGTCAACGGTCGGCGACGACGACGACGACGACGACGACGACGACGACGACGACGACGACGCGCGCGGTTATTCGTTTCGTTATTATTATTTTTTTTTGTTTTTTTCCCCCGAGACGCTTATAGAAAGAATATACACGAAGAAAACAAAAAAAAAAAAAAATTATTTAAAATAAACACGATTATTTCGTTGTGGTCGAATATATAATATTTGTAACGTCATGTGTACGCGATTCTTATCTGCTCCCGTATATATATAATATTATAAAATAACGTTTCGATGGTCGGAATAAAAAAAAAAAAAAATATTATAAACGATATTGTGTAACGCGTAAGTGAACATCGACCGTTTTTGGAAATTATACCGACGAGGGATCATAATCGTTTTGCAGGACTCAAAATCCGATCGGGACAATGTCGGGACGCGGTTCCGAAAGAATTTCGAGAGGAAGATTATTATGGCGGGGTAATGATGAGATGATTTTCGTTTTTTTTTTCTTATCTTTTCCAATCCCGGATAATAATTTATTATTGTCGTTATGAAATAGGTTTCCCCATATCGACTTGGCGCCGCACAAATTGTGCAAGATCGAACACTACTGTGATACACATCGTTATTACCGGTGCACGGATTTTTAATATCTATTAAAAATACCAAAATACAATAATAGATAATATCCAGATAAATAATATCTTGGCCTAACTCTTGATCGCCGTCTTACCCGGGCTCCCCGCATCAAAGCTAAGAGACTCGCATTGAATGCGCGACTCCGCGTGCTAAAAAACATTAAAAACTAATAATAAACACACCTGAAACACGAAACGCGAAACCTCGAGTTTACAAATCTTTGATCAAGCCAATGTGGACCTATGGCCTCCAACTCTGGGGTAATGCAAAAAACTCAAACCTCAATTGAATCCAAACTCTCCAAAATATTAGTATACGCAAAATCTCCAACTTCTCATTCCGTTCGGATTTAAAAATCAAGACCGTCTCTGAAGAAACTAGCACCAAATGATACTCCTTTATCATCCCAAACTTCTTATATCTAATCTAGGCACATTATCTATTCCTGGCAACCCACCGAGGCGAATAAAAAGGAAGTGGTGTAGAGACCTCCTTAGTAATTAATAAAAAAAAAAAAAAATAATTAAAATATTATCCAAATCTTTAATTAAATCATACGTCAGGTAGTGTCATCACTGGGTGGCTTCTTCCTTCAAGCTTTATCATGTTATAAATATATATATATAAATATTCTTTTATCACATATTCTTATAGGCGCCCTTGGACACAGATTGTATATATCTCGTAAAAAAAAATATATATATATATATATAATAGAAAAATGAAAATCCGGAAGTTTGTAGAAAAATAATACAATTCATATAATCAAATCCCATGTCTAGATCTTGATCGCGATGATATACTCGAATATTGTCGAAGTTAAAACAACAACTCGACATCAACAGAAGATGTGAATGGGTGCAAACGTCACATTTGCAATGTGATTCATTGATAAGCGGTTTAAACCGGGATTTTCATTTAATACGCATTTATTGTTCGACTGTCACTCCCTTGTACTTGTTCTAAATGTGTACATGCTTCTTCACAAAACTCGACAATCTAAACCAGATACGATTTATAACGAGTGGTATTATTTCGTACGCGTTCTTTCGGAAACACGAAATTACGACAAGTCTGTCTAAATCGACAAAATTGTGTTTAAATACCTTGCGCGAACAAACGGAATTATTGAAAAACTATGTGTTTATGACGGAATAGGTGTAATACGTGAACTCATTTTATTACGAATCGTCTGAAACGAATTTATGACTTGAAATGAGAAGCGAAACAAACGAAGGGGAACCTCGAGGCGCGGAGGCCAAAACTTGATTTTTTTTTTCTCTCATTTTTTCGATTAGCAAAAATGCTCCGATTTTTTCACGTCGTATTTCGATGAAATGTGCGCGAAACGTTTACCCGAAATTCCCAAATAATTTTCCGGTAAAATTACATTTTACGTTGTTGTTTTGTATTTCCGTCTGGATTTCCGCGTGGTTTTGACCGGGCGACAAGGGGTGAAAAATACGAATTACTATACTTACTATTCGCTCAGAATCGTTTTTGTCTTTTTTTTTTTTTTTCTTCTCTATTCGATCGCAATGATTTATCGTCGCTACCTTATATAATATCGTGTACTATTATTATCGTCATCTGTATATATTTACGGGTATAATAGCCGTCGTCGGCGCAGAGACGAGGAGGCGTCCGAAATAATAATAAATATTTTATAAACGGGGACGGCGGCGGTTCGACCCCGGGGAAAAAAAAAAAAAAAAAAAAAAAACGAGAACAGAGCCGCGGCGCGCGAAATCATTAATCACACTGCGCTATAAGGTGTATATAGGATATTTTTTTGTCGTTTTTTTTTTTTTTCTTTTTCCTTCTCTGTCTTCCTACGTCCGTGCGCTTATGCGCATAAACACGGTACAGTATAAATCGCTACCGTTTCGACGGAAATCTATACGAACGGGCGCGCCGCCGCCGAGGCTGAGATACGGACGGAGACTCTATTGTGCGCCCCGCGCCGAGCCTAATGACGCAAAAGAATAATACTTATTATTATACACTTCTGAACGACGACGCTTGTTATACACAAATATTTTTTTATATATATGTGTGTGTGTGTGTGTACACGTGATATTATTGTATTCGTATCCTTTTCACGGCTTTTAAAACCGTTTATCGCTTCGTTTATATAATCCGAAGAGGGATTCGGTATTTTTTTTTTTTTTTTTTTTTTTTTCGCTTTCCCCCGACCGTTTAAACGATATAATACGCGCGCGGAGCACAATCGATCATCGTCAAAACCGACGACGATCCGACTATCGGAAACGCGAAATATTATCACACAGACGCACAATAAATATAATTTATACCGTGCCGCCCGGGCCCGGCCGTTATTTGCTATTATTTTATTCGGGCGGGACACGCGTATTTGGGCATTTAGCCCGAACGGCCCGTTCTCGTTTGTTTACACGAAATATATAGAAAACCGTATACGTGTTATAATAGAAAATGATTGATCCGTCGATGATATTTTATTATTACCGTCGCGAATGCGCACGAAACCCACAGATTATCGTCGCGATTATTGACGGAAATATATCGGCGTCGTCGTCGTCGTCGTCGTTTTAGGGGGCGAGGGCGTGCCTCGTGAATAGCTCGGAGGAGGAGGCCCCGTCGCCGATGGCCGGAGCTCTTTACGGCACGTTAAAATTAACATTTCGATTCGAATAAAACCGCGAATCTGGACAAAACCCGCGTGCGTGCTTTTAGCCTTTTGATATTCCCGCCGAGTCGACGATAATCTTGTTTAAAAGTCTTAATTCAACCTCCCCCCTCCCCCCATCGGCAGTACGTTGTCGCCGGAACAATTGTATTGTCCGTGAATATTTACGCGAACGACACTAAAACACACGTGTAACTACACGCGGACGTTTGTTTAGGTGACGGCGTACTGCCGAGGTTGAATTAAAACGTTTAAACGAAATTATCAACTCGGAGTCAATATTAAATGTAACCGTATAGTATTGCAAAAGACGGACAAATAAAACGCGTAGAGAACGCACGGGGGAAAGGTATTGTAAAGTAGGTATCGTATGAAAAACAATTGCACGAGCGCGAAAAATATGTCTTAGTAAAGGTATTAATTTGGCGTATACAACATTCTTCTGTGAAATGTGTTTTCCTTTTTTTCCCGGCGCAGAAAAAACGCAGTGTTTTCACGATATCCCCGGGCAAAACTCGAGATGTTGTCTTCTTGTAGCGTATTTGGAATCGTCACTATCCGGCGGTCATCCCCATTCGATGGGGAGCCCTGCGCCTCGGCCTGTCCGTTTTCTTAAATTATACTTGATAATAAACACGAGAAACGCAAAATGCGTTACCGAAATCCATTATCCGCATTAACTGGTTATATTCCATCCGTTATGATTATATTAAATTATTCGATTTCTTTATGATTTCTAACGTACTTATATAATAATGTATAAGGTATTCCAGACCGTCCCGCCACTGTACGATTTTTTTTTTTTTTTTTTATCGACGATGCGCCGCTGTTGCGTAATAATTTTTTTTACAACGCCATGGTACGGATTTTCGAAAACCGTAATCGTATTCGGAGTAAGTTTCTCAAGTTTCCGCGACCGTCGAACCGCAGAGCACTTTTGCATTTTGCCGTTATTATAATATTTTTTTTTTTTTTTTTCTTTTACGCCGAGCGTACAGTAAATGTAAAATACGCGTTTTATATTGAACGGACACGCAAAACACTCGAGTCGAAGTGCTTAATGGACGTAAAAAAAAAAAAAAAAAAATATAAAACCAACACGTTGCGGATCGTACACACCGTACTCGTGTACATCGTCATATATTATATTATACGCCTATAATATTATAATACCCGACCAACGGTTTTTCGAGGAGATAACAAACAATAACAGTGTCGCGGTGTAATATTATTGTTGGTGCGCCGGTTCCGTACGCGGGGATATGTTCTCACCGCGGATAAAAAAAAAAAAAAATAAAAAAAAAAATATAAAATAATAATAACAATAAAAATGTATAAATAATGAAAGCCCCGGCCGGCGACGATGACGGACCAACGGCTAACGGGGCGCTGGCGGCGGCGACGACGATGGGCGACGACGACGGCGACAACAACGACGACGACGACGACGACGACGACGAAGACCGCGACGACGACCGCGACACTTTGCGTCCCTTCGCGTTCCGCGCCCCGTGTTCTCCTCTCGCGTACCCCGGTGACAGATTGTTCATACACCTCTTTTGCACGATCGAGTACCGTCGATTTTTATTTTTATTTTTTTTTTCCTCTATACAACGACAACAACAATAATAATAATAATAATGTGGTCCGCGTTATATACCTTTATATATTATTATATAATGTATATTTGTATATATATATATATATATATAAGCGGCGGCGTCGGAGAACAATACCGTACGACGGGCGACACGCATCCCTTTCACACTCGGGGACGAAAATACAAAAAAAAAAAAATATATAATAATAATAATAATAAGAAGAAGAATGAAAACGAAAATATTATAAACGACGATGACGACTGAAGTGGTTTTGCGAAACACGTCTACAATAATAATATTAATGATGATCGGGTGCTTATAATAATATATATATATATAAGGGGACGGCGGCAATAATAAGGAGTTTCGAGTGTCTCGGGGGCATATATACGTACGTGTGTGTATATATTATAGGGTCAACTCTCGGGCCGTATACACTATAATATTTACGGTTAATTTGTCAATGACAAAAAGACGCGGTGCGTTAAAAAAAAAAAAAAAAAAAAACAGTAGAAGAACGGAAAAAGAGGATAAAGAACGAGTTAATATTGTTCCGCGGGGGGATTATACGCGGATGACTTTGATTAAGTTTGGGCAGCTGCCGTTCGAGAAAACCGTTTGGTCCGTTGCCAAATCGTGTGCGCCAGTGTTGTTCTACGATAATGCGGCCAAAACCGCTGCGCGTTTGGGAAGTCCGTTTTTTATTATTATTATTATTTTTTTTTTTTTTTTATTCCATCGTCCGAGTAACTGTTACGGATCGTCGTCGTCGTCGTCCGCGTGTATGCCGTATAGATGATCTATAGGCGGACGGATCGATACGATTTATCATATACCCACCGTTCGATTTCGGGTTCGACGGGATTCCGACGGATACGATATTTACGGAACAAAAAAAAAAAAAATACACCGACTTTATCGCGTACGCCACGGGCAATCTCCGATTGAATTGTGCGGGGAAGTTGTTTTCTCTCGAGGAAGATTCATATTTTCAGCGCATTTTATCAAACCAGTGCACACTCGAATCTATTATTGTTTTTTACCAAACGAATTACTCTCTGTTTTAAATATACAGTTTATATCCGGAGGGGAAATGATAATTATAAAATTACATTTTAAATTGTTTTAGATGATCTCATTTAAGAATATGTAAATTTCAATACCGTTACGATTAAACGGATCTTTGTAAACTTCCTTAAAAACGTGTACTTTTAGTGGTCCTAGCTCTGCATCACCTCTTCCGGAACCCCAATCTAAATACAATAAGATCATCCGGCCGAAACGTTTTATGTTACCCGAAAAAAATGATCCGCGGATTTTCCTGTCGCCCACCTCGACGCGTTATTTTCGTAATTTCCCGGTCGATCTATTCGAGAAAAATCGATAAATTATACTATCCACGGTATATGTTCGGGCGTCCGGAGTGGTATTGTGCGAAAAGTCTAAGCGTTTACAGTTTTGTACCTACGGGTTAAATTTTGTTTGTTTTTTCCTTTCGCGAGTCAGTTAAACCCGTCAACTTAAACCACAACCACAAATTAAACACGAACAAAAAAAAAAAAAAAAAAAAGAAGAAAAAACCGCGACGGTTTCGATCTACTCGCTACGGGGCATCGATGTTTACGGTCATGGGCGATCACGAGAGTCCTCTCCTAAACTTTCGACTTTTGTGCATTTCAATAATTAAAAAAAAAAAAAAAAAAAAAACATTGTATATTTATGATGACACAAGACGTAACTTTTCCCGTGTTTAGATCGGCCTTCGTCGGGTGGCCCGACGGGTATTTATATTGTTCGCGTGTGGGCCAGCCGAGTGCGACGATCTCGGGGGCCCAAGTCGTAAGCGAAAAAAAAAATAAGAAAAACGAGCGAATAAAAATAATCGATCTACTTATTGCACGCTCGCGTGTATATTATATATGTATACATATATATACGACACGGCTGATTAATAACAGTTTTTTTTTTTAATTTTTTTTATTATTATTATTTATTTTTTTATTTTTTTATATAAATCGTAAATATTGTCGAGGACCACCGCAGCCGCGTCGATCGCCGTCGTCCGTCGTGTACTGCGCTTAAAAAATATTATACGTACGTATAAAAAGCCCGCTCCCGAATTAGGAAGCCGGCCAAATCGTGTGCGACGACCGACCGAAAAACCGGTCGCGGCCGGTGTCGTCTTATTTATTTATTTATTTATTATTATTGCTATTATTTTTTTTTTCTTCTTCTTCTTTCCCGCAAACGCGTATAATATACATTTTTATATTAATATAATTATTATTATTATTGTATATGCACACAGCTGTCCAGCGCGCGGTATTGAACGGACAAAAAAAAAAAAAAAATACCTCTCCGCGATTTCCCGTTTCCAAATTGACTGATCGGCAAACTCGCCGGGGTATTACATTCGTCCGGTGGTGGTTGGCCGCCCATAATTCCAATTTTTTTTTTATCGAAAATCCAGAAAACCCCCTACGTGTGTACCGGCCCTTAGATTAATTTTTCAATAGCAATTCCGGACTGGCGCAGTGTCGCCCGGCAATACGGGACATTACGAACATACATATAAACTTTATCTCGCGATAATACCAATGGAAAGTATGGGAAAATCAAAAAAAAAAAAAAAAAAAACGCCCATCTACCGCGCAAAATAATGACGGTATCGTTACACGTTCGGGCGGAATACGAATCGAATTTTTATTCGGATAAACGTTGTAACGGATTAATATCGGACGACATATGCGCTTTCGTAAAACGTCCGAGCTCTATATATATATTTATTTTTATTTTATTTTTTTTTTATTCTATACACGGCGACTTTACTTATTTATGCGCGTCTCCCCCGGTTCTTTTAATAATATTATATATTATATATATATATATATATATATATATATATATACGACTTAGTGGCGTGTGTATATTGTATGCCTCGGTATACCGTATCGTGTTATAAACGCGTTCGATAGCGATCGACGATGACTATACGACGACCGTTAATTTAACACAATTTATAAACCTCGGAAGAGTCTCCCGTTCCGGTAGCGTAATAATATAAAATATCTTGGGTGGGCCCGTGGTACCTATATACCGTGGTTGTGGACAAAAAAAAAAAAAAAAAAAATAATAATAATAATAATAATAATAAAAAAGAATATAAGCGTAATAATAATAATCTCCGGAGTAAAGTACGACGGCGACGACGACGACGGCCCACGATATCGCCCACGCCCACCTGCTGCACGCCGCCGATACCGCCGTTCAGATATATTTAAATATTATTGTACGACGACTTTACCGGCTCATCCGTGCCGTGATAACGATGATAATGTACGTAAAAAATACAATCGACCGGCGGGAAACTCGGCTGTTCGCGACGATTAAAAAAAATAATATAAAATAAATATATATCTATCCGGAAATCGGGCCGAGACGCCAAAGGGCCAAAGCGCCGAATTTGGCTGAAACGTGAAAACGTGCGACCCAACGTATGGAATTCGACGTTTTTTTTTTTTTTTTTTTTTTATCTAGGGGCTCCGATGACCGTAATCGTTAAATTTACAGACCGAAATGTCGAAAACAAAAATATTTATGCTGTACACTTCAAACGAGACTTTTATTAAAAAAAAAAATATATATATATATTTTAATTATAATGAGTAATTATTTCGTGACTCGGAGTGCAATCGGACAGTGAAACACACAAATTGTTTTACTAATACTATACAGATTATTATTTTTTTTTTTTTTTATCTGTCAACAACTTTTCTACCAGAAATATCTCGTTCCGATCGATAACCGACAAATGGGCTTTTTGTAGTTTCCTCGTGATAATAAATAAACCGGGGTAATATTTACGCAACAACGGTTTGCTGTTGTTTTCGATTTTGATTTTGGTTAGATATTGCGATTGCGAGCCGTTCGTTCGGAAGTAAAGAAAAAAAAAACCCCCCATCCGTAGGTATATTGAATTTCCCTTTGAGCTTTCGAAGTTTAGAGTTTTGAACCGGCCAACGGCTTTGAGCGTGCCGTTATCACCTCCAAAACGAGACGGACACAGACGGGATGCGATATCCGGACAGATGTGCGTAGACGGACGGACGGACGGGTAGATGGCGTACGGGGCGATGTTCTCGCCGCGGGACAGTACCGGGGTACGACGAGAGGCACAATCTGCGCTGGTCCTCTGCGCGCGCGCGCGCGACGAGATTCTCGTACGTTATAAGTAGCGGTGTACGCGATACACGACGGTCGGTATATCGATCGTATATCAATCTCAATTAGTCGGCGTGACAAAAAGTCATTGTCGGCGTAGTGTTATACGTACGTACGTATAAATAATATGCGCGTATTTATAAATACGAGACCGGATAGATATTATAATAATGATTATAAAACGTTCCGCGTGAAATATCGAAAACGATTTGTCCACTGTCCGCCGCGCGCGCCGTTACCGCCGGCGTACGGGGGACGCGGGAGGCGCGACCCGATAAGAGGGGCCGGGCGTGAAATATTTATTATTTACTACTATCCGATATCGCGTACCCGTAACCACACTAAAAATAATATAATATTATTTTTATGTTAATATATATATATATATATTTTATTAGTAGTAGTGCAGAAGATTTCCTTGACCAAATCCGTTTAGCATATATATATATATATATATATATATATATATATATATATATATTATTATACCTACACGCCCGTCCGAGGTTACAACGGGAAGAGAAAAAAAAAAAAAAAAAAACCGAGACGGTTTACCTATAATAATAGTTGAATATAATTCGTAATGGTTTTTTTTTTTATTTTACAGATGAACCAACAGTGTAAAGTTTGCGGTGAACCGGCCGCCGGTTTCCACTTCGGGGCTTTTACTTGCGAAGGCTGCAAAGTGAGTACACGCTTGTATTGAAATATATATATATTATATAAAACGACCGTTTTTTTTTTTTTTTTTTTTTATTAGTAGTATTGTAACGATAATAATAATAATAATAATAATAATAAAAAAACGGCTACCGATATAATAATATATATTATATCGTTTTACGAACACAAGTGATACCGGGGATGTTACGCTGGCGAACAAGTTTTTTATTTATTTATTTTTTTTTTTTTTTGTCGTCACGACGACGTTATAATACCTACCGGTGGTATTCTTCTTCGACCGGCGACGACTACGACGACGACCGGTATTGACTTTCAAAATAAATAAAAAAAAAAAAAATTGTGTATATATATATATATGTATTAATTCTACTCGTCCGATGGCGCACAGTTCTTCTTCGAATTCGATAGAGGTACCTATATAAAATAATAATAATAAAAAAAAAAATAAGAAAGTATACCACGCCGCACTGTCGCCGCGACTACTATCCCGCCGTACGGTGTACACGACGAAAAGCCAGCGGTATAATAATAATAATAGTGTAGTAGTAGTAAATAGTAGCAGTAACAGTAGTCCAGTAAATAATTTACGAAACGTTCTTCGTTATTATTATTATTGTTTTTTTTTTTTAATTTAATTTTTTTTTTTATCTATCTCTCTGTCCCGCTATATCACTATCATCTGTCCTCTCTGTATCCCGATAAAACACCGCCGCGGACAGCACAACGACGACGACGACGACGACTATTATTGTTTCTCATATTATCCGCCGCCGCCGTAATGATGTTCATTAAATCCGAGACGCACGCTATACGCTCATACGCGTATTTATTAATAATACGCCCGCGGTCCCGGACTCTACACGCGGTTCGCGACATAAATTATTATTATTTCGGCCGGCTATAAAGACAATATCCGTCGTGTTGGCCGTTTACAAATCGAAAATCGATTTCTTACGTGCCGGCACGTATGAACGGTACAATACGGGCGGCGTTGCGGTGGAATTTTTAACGCGCACCCGCAAACGTTTCGACGTAAACAAAAAAAAATTCAATAATATTCCTATATTCTATGCGTAGAATTTTATATCAAAAACTTTGTGCGCAAACCAATCGAAACACGCCAACAGCCCCGTCGACTTATAAATCGGTTAGGTTTTTTTATTCGTATAGATTTATGAACACAATAATTCCACCGCACTACCGAACATATTATTATATCGCAAATATATATATGAAAAAAAAAAAAAATCTCAATCTATGATTTTATTAGCGGAGGAATAGAAAGAGACGACGGACATACCCCCGGGGACTGTCTGACAGTCTGCGAGCGTAGTTTATTTTTGATATCGTTAGTTACTACGATTCGACTCGTAATTAATATATTTGATACTCTTGATTTAGATTGACTAGGCGTTCGAGTAATACCGTCTAAATGAGCGTATAATCGCGTGGATATAAATCCCGCTTCGTTATAAAACCCCGTCGGTCTGACAAATTCTGAACTTATGGTTTTCCAGAGATGTTTTCTAATCGACCGGCATTGTGTAATATCCACACGCTATACACAACGATAATCAATCCTACACTTAGGACTGTATAGGTTTTCAAATCGCAAAACCCTAATTCTAGTGTTGTTGAACTGACCGGGCGCAATAACTACACTTTAGTCGACGAACAGAAGACGTGCGCCGTTACAATTCCTTCGTTCCGGCTGGCGTCCGGAAACCGCGATATTTATTATTTATTGTAATAAAAAAAAAAAAAAATTTTAAAAACCCGGATTACAGTAGCCGGGGTGAAAAAAATGTTCGCCAGGTTAACCTAACCTAATCCATCGGGTTACACAGAAACACCCTGTATAATAATAATAATAATAATAATTTTCGGCATGAGAAATCCGCAGTTGTAATTTGTATTTAATTACACAATAATATTATTACCTATTATTATTTCGGACAAGAGGTTTTTTTTTTATTTTTTTTATTATAATATACGTATATACGCAATACCCACCGGATAAAATCTCTTTCTCTCTCTCTCTCTCTCTCTTTTTCACCGGTGTTTCTACACCGAAGACGATTCTGCGATCCGTCGTTAGATAACCACGCGCGTTCACATATTATTATTATTATACACGTAGGTACACGCATTATTATACGATCGAGTTAATTTCGTGACACGATTTATTTGACCAATGCAACTACGACGTTATATTATTATTATTATTATCGCGAGAGCGCCGGGCCATCGGATGACTTTCTATTTTATTTATTATTATTATTATTATTATTTTCTTACCGGGATGGAGAATAATATAATATAATATACCCAGGCGGATACCGAAAACAGTAGAGTAGGGAAAAAGTTGTAAAAAAAAAAAAAAACCGACCAACAAACGACAACAACAACAACAACAACAATAATAATAATATAAAAACGTCAACCGCTGACGGTTATCTTTATATGCGTATAAATACACATACCGGTTGGTTTTCATCGGGTACGCACGACGGTGTGATGGTCCAGTTGCCTCCGTGCTGTCGGAATGCGCAACGTCTTCGCCTTCATCTCATATTTATATATATATATATGTATATTATATACGTGAGACAAATTTCAAACCGATTTGAAAACAATATATATATATATAAAAATAGCCGAAGACGAATAATAATGTATATTATAAAATGAAACCTAACCGGCCCGTCGCGACCGCGTCTCTCTCGGCACGCGGTGACCTACCGGCTGTTACTAATAGTCCCCGCCGTCATTTACAAAATAATACGTACTTTTATGTGGAAACGGACTGTGTAAATTTACGCGTATTGGACGCATTTCATACCTATTCGTCATCGTCGCCGGCGTTAATAAAATAATAAAATACCGTTTTACCGCTCCGCTCTCTTATTCCGCCGATCTGTCCGCGAGATGCCGCTGAGACGAACGTTACCGGTCAAATTCGCGTACGACTGCCGGGCGCGCCGGCGCTCTTACGCTCAATATCTCTCGGCGGTAAACATTAAAATATCCACACTCTACAAATCTAACGTCCAAACGTAGATAATAATAATTGTCTTATCGCGTTATTTGTAGTTAATGACAATAGTAAATCAATTTGCTCTCGTATTAAAACTGACAACGCAAAATCAGTCGTAAACCGGACACGCGACAAATGCTCGTAGCTTTTTAATGATTGTAAACAACAAGATCGATAACATCAAAAAAAAAAAAACACACGTCATGAATAAAATCAATTCGTTTTTCGTTTCGATCGAAAATTAAAATTGCTAATAATTATTAATTATTATTGTCAGTGGCGTATTTTGGATGATTTTACGGGGGAGGCGAGAGAGGGATGTCCGAAATTTAAAGAACTTTACATACCCGGTTTTCGAATTATTTACAAATAAGAAAAGACAAGTTTTATTGAAATTTATACTATTTCCGCTCTTGTTGACAAGTAATTGTACCTTAGCATTTATTTACAAAATTACCTTCTTTGTACAATTGACATTTATTCTTAGTGAAAATACAATATTAATTTGTCGAAATGAATGTTTTTCTTCATTGAGAGTCGAGGGGTTCAAACACTGAGGACACCACCAACACCCGCGCTACAAACACCACGGTTTTTTTTTTTTTTTTTTTTAATATAAGTATACAATATACCAATACGGTCGTGGGAATAATGTCAGCAAATGTATATACGAAATATATATATATATATTCATTGTACTCGTAATATTAATATTGTGTTCTCGGGCCCCGTCGGGCGCCGGGGCCGACGGACGACTCTCGCCGTCGCGTGTATCACCCGGGGCTGCCCGCGGACACGCCCTCCGTGTCGTTTATACGCGTATGCATATTGTGTATAAATATTGTGTGTATATAAATATATATATATATATATATATATATATATATTATGATATTATTATAATATTACAATATTGTTCGCCGGTCGAAACGCGGCCGCGGGTCCGTTCATAACGACGTTAACGCGCACTTATACACATTTCATAATAACAATTAACGTCTCGGGACGCGTGCCCGTTAATTTATAAAATTTTTAATATCGAACGAACCTAATCTAACCGAACCTATTTTTTTATTTTTAAACCGGCAATATTCCCGCCTCCCGGAATGGCCGTGAGGCACTACTTCGGGAGAAAAAGTATTCTGGGCCTGTCCGCCATTTGAACCCGGGACCTCTCGCACCCAAAGCGAGAATCAAACCCCTAGACCAACAGGCCTCGGTGTCTAACCTAACCTAATCAAACGTTTTTCGAGCCGAACGCGTTTCACGATCAATTGGCAATTCGAACGGTTTGTATTATCGAAGAGAGAGAAAAAAAAATAGTTGAATACAACGTTTTTACCCGCGGAAATTCAAACGTTTCAAAATGGCGACCGGAACAAAGGCATGATGTATTTCTAAACTGCCGCCACGTATGTAAAGCGCTAACATAAGCGTTCGGGTAATAGTTTCTCGGGGGTCTCTACAATTATTTTTCACCAAATTCCAACGAGAAAAAAAACAAAATCGAAATTAACATAAAATTAACCTTGAACGAAGCTACCAGATAAAATTTGCTATCGGAACGTCCCTAAAAACTATTTAGTTGGACATTAAAGCGAATTAATTGTAAATTAATGTATTAATTATTAATCCGCAAAAATTAATAACGGATATTTAATATTTATTAAAAAAAAAAAAATGTTGTTTCTCCTATATACGTGTTTTTACTGAATACAAATCTAATCACGTTTTTTATGCGTTTGTGTTTTGCAGTCGTTTTTCGGACGGACCTACAACAACCTGAGCTCGATATCGGAATGCAAGAACAACGGCGAGTGCGTGATCAACAAGAAGAACAGGACGTCGTGCAAGGCGTGCAGACTCCGCAAATGTCTGCTGGTCGGCATGTCCAAGAGCGGGTCGCGGTACGGCCGCCGGTCCAACTGGTTCAAGATCCACTGCCTGTTGCAGGATCAAAACGCGGCCGCGGCAGCCGCGGCCGTCGGCCACCACCCGCAACACCATCCGCACCACAACGGCGGCAGCCTGTCCGCGTCACCGCACCACCACCAGCATCAGCAACAGCAGCAACAACATCATCATCACCAGCCGCCGCCCCCGTCGCTGGCCGGTTTCGGCGGCGGTTCGCCGCTGTACCCGGCCGGCCTGGTGCACCCGGGTCACCATTTCCTGACCACCGACAAGTTCCTGCAAGCCCGGCTCAACGGATACGGGGCCGCCGCGGCCCTAATGAACGCCGCGGTCCAGGACGACGCGTCCTGCCGGCGACGGGCCGCCGACGCTATTACCGGCGGCGGGCATAACCATCACCACCGGCACCACAACCACAATCACCATCACCATAAAAACAACAACAACAACAACAACAACAACAACAACATAAACATCAACAACAACATCGACCGGCGACGCCATAGTTTCGAAGACGAGGACGACGACGATGATGACTGCGGCGGCCGCGACGTCGATGACGACGAACGCAACGATAACAATAACCGCGGCGACGACGGCGATTCGCCCAAAGGAGGACGCCGGCGCCGCCGTCGGTCTTCCGCTTCCGACGATTCCGGCGGTTCGTCCATGCCGGACGACGATGATAACCGCGGCGGCAGTGGCAACCGTCATCGCCGCAAGGCCGTCAGCCCTGTGCTCCGGCACTTGCACAGCCCGTCCACCGGGACGTCGCCCACGTGTAGACAATTGTCCTCGTCGCCGGCCTCGTCGATCGGTTCGGGCGACCCCAGCAAACGCATTAGGCTGTCGGTCAGCCCGCCGTCTTCGATTACCGTCGGTCACTCGTCGCCCGTGTCCGGTTTCCACTCGCCGTATTACCCGCTGTCCGTCACCCGACCCGGCCTGACGCCGTTCGCCGGCGCCGGCCTGACGCTGTCCATGGCGGCGGCCAGCTGGCACGCAGCCGTGGCCGCGGGCCGCACCGTGGCCGGCGGCGATCTGCTCTTGTCCAGCCCGGCGCCGGGCGGCGTGGCCGTCGAACAGGAGTACCCCATCGACCTGTCGCTGAAGACCACGTCGGCCAAGTACAACCGGTCGCCGCCCCCGGACGCGCCCCGGTCGGCCGGCGGCCGGCACTCGTCCGCGGGCGACGATCCGGAGACCGCGTCCACGGCCGCCGCCATGCCGCCGTCGCCTCTGGACCTGACCAAACGGACGGCCGAAGTATCGTTCGACTAAAATACCCGATAAAAAACGCTGATAGTATTATTATACAATAAAAATCGCCGCCGGCGTCGGAAGAAACGGAAAATTTTTATTATTATTATTATTATTATTATTTTTTTTTTTTTCTATGGTATCGTCCTAGTCATTGTATAAACAGAAAGAAAAAAAAAAATCGGTCCCTGCCCGGTACCCGTACGTGACATACGACATAATAATATTATTATAGTGTATTACACGGCGGTAAAACACCGGCCGGCGATTTCGCCGTCGCCCGTCGTCGGGTTTTGGCGTTGAAAAAGAAACGACGGGTAGGGGGAAAAAAAATATGTTTTAAAAAAAAAAAAAAAAAAAAAAAAAAAAAAAAAAAAAAAAAAAAAACTGTAGTGGGCACACGGGCAGTGTCAAAGACAATAGGAGTTTGTCACACTCGGTAACAATGCCGGTGGGCGGCTGTCTTCGCGACGACGCATATCGTGCAACGTCCGCGCGTGTATATTATTATTATTATTATTATTATTATATATATATATATATAAATGTATTTTTTTTTTTTTTTTCATATATATACTACTTACCTTTAGGCCCACACTCGTAATTTATTACCCGTATTTCTTTAATTTTTTTTTTTTCATCATTATTATACGCGTGCGGTCAACAAAGCGCGCGGTGGTTTTTTTTTTTTTTTTTTTGTTTTTCTTTCCAAGACGGAATAAAAACCGATAGAACCGCGCACAACGTACCGTCCGTACCGGGTTACGTTTTATTATCTTATTATCGTTATCAATATCGTTATCGTGATAAAACGCACGCGCCCGTTTGTATATTTTCAATATATAATATTATCCGGATAATATCTTTTGTTTTATCAATTAAATGATAATTTCGATAATTTTCTATAGTCTATCGAAGATAACGGATAATTATTTTTTTATCTAAATGGGAATTTACGTAAAACGAATTAAATACCCGGCTAATAGTTAAAAATTCCAAATAAACTATTCCGTCGTACCTATTTAATTTCACTGAATTATTTTAACCATTTACGTTTGTTGGAACACCTCCCAATGTTCATATAATGTTCTCGATATTTAATTAAAATTATCTTTTATCATTATCTAGATATATTTCGTTTTTTTTTTTGTTTTGTGATCGACCGACGCCGAAAACTTGACAACGATTTTCGACTATCGTATAAAACATATTCCGGTTGTATTCGATATTTTCCATTACGTGTAAAATTTGATTACGATTAATCATTTTTTTTTACTCGTGCGTTTTCTGGGCAATTACTAAATGAGAAAATTATTTTCTTCGCCTCAGATTCCAACCGTCAGACTTCTGTCCGATTTTCGTCCGGAAAACGCTATAAACGATTACTATCCACACAGACCAATTATTACTGTTGCCAATAGATTATTTATCTGGATAATTCTCGACTTTTCATTATTCCGGCTTATAATATTGTATAATATATATTCACGCACTTGTATAGCATGCCCGGTAAATGCATTCGTTGTATTATTGTATTCGTGTTTGGTAAATGCTATTTTTTTTTATTTTTTATTTTTTTTTTTTTTTTTTTGGTTTTATTTGTTGTAAATATAAAAATTGTTGTTATTTTTTTTTTTTTCTTTTTTTCTTTCTTAAAAATAGTTCGAGGGATTCGGCCAGTATTTAGCGTACTTGTACATATTATAATACACTTAATATATCAACTTTTTATTTTACAGTGTATTTCGTATAAATCTGTATGTATTATTAATTAATATACGATAAGACGTCATAAGTAATGTAATTGTATTGTATTGTATTGTATTTTTTTTTTTCCTTTTTCGTTATCTATATCGCGTGTAAGAATGAATTATTATAATAGTTAGGTAATTGTATAAATTATTATCGTACATATTATATATCGTAAAATGTAAATGTATATATATATATATACACGAAAATTAAGGACTTGTTAAAAAAAAAAAAAATGATGAAAAATAGAAATATTAATTTAAAAAAATAATACAAAAAAAAAAAAAAAATAAACGATAATAAAAATATTATGTAGATTTTAAATATCTCGCGGAGTTTTTTTTTTTTTTTTTTTTTTAAATTTTATTTCATTCCATTTCGTACCTATATATACCTGTATATAAATATATACCAATATTTTAATATGCAACGGTTTTTTTTTATTTTATTTTTATACAACAACAATAATATAATATATAAAAAAATCCCGCACATAAAAATCCGCGTACCTACATATAATAATAGTGTAGCCTCGTTCCAATTCGGTCGAGCGCGTATTACCGCCGCGGTTACTTGGGCAATACACGTAATAATATGTGAACTATAGGCGTATTGTTTGCAGGAAAAAAAAAAAAAACTAAAGAAAATAATAAATAAATAAATAATAATAAAAAAAAAACATTAATATTAAACGAACGATTGCGAATAATAATAATAATAATAATAATAATTGTTATCGTTCAAAAAGCCACCGGACCGTCGTGGGCGTACGGGAGGTAGCGATGGAAATAATCCGGATTTGCCGAAGTTCGAGAATCCGGATTTTTGGATTCCGAAATTTGAAATCCGACATTTTATCCGGATCCGGAATTGTGATTTTACATTATTCAATTGGTTTGTAATAAAACAACTATAAATAGCGTTAAATGTGTTGATGCAAACATGAAAATACGTTTTTACAATTCAGAAAATATCACAGATAAAAATTTATTGAAAAAAAAAAAAAAAACGAGTGGCATACACAAATAAACACTCTAATTTGTATAATATATCACTAGCTGAAACGTTGTTTCACTAATAAAAAAATACAAAATTTCGTATTTTGGTGTTCAAAACATAAATGTTCCGATTTCAAAATCGCAGGATCCGGATTTATTGGATGTTCGTGGATAATCCGGATTTATGTCACACCGCTAACAGGAGGCCAGGTATCGTCGGCGGAGTGTTCGGAACGTACCGGTGGCGTGCCCGGGATGGTAAGTGGTTATGTCACCAGGAGGGGTACTCCCCCTAATAGGGGGCAATCGGCTAAAAAAATACAAAAATTTATGAGCAATTACCGAGTAATTTAATCTCGGTACGTGCATACACGTTCAGCCGAGTGATTATAGTTAAATGAAAATATTGGCATTATTAAATCCGGTTTAAAAAAAAAAAATTTTTTATTTTTAATATTACATCCACAATTTATACAATTCTTTGTACAATAATTAGATTTAAAAAAAAAAAAAAAAAAAAAAAAATAAGAGAATATAAAACGACGGCGAATAATAAGGATGAGCAGTTATCCATTGATAACACCCAGCACGTGCGTTGGTTATTGACTAATGACTTGGTTAATGTAAAAGATCCCTACATTTTCTTTTAAGTCTTCGCCGAGGGTTATCGGGTAGTGTTTTAGACGATAGTTTTTTGATTAGTGGATTAGTGTGCGATTGGGGTTTGTTATGAAATCTGTTGTAGTATATTTTGGAAATTTTATTTAGGGTTTGGATTTTTAAGTCTTTATGGAGTTTGGCGTTTGTACTTATACCAAGGAGCCGAGGAAAGTAGACGGAGACAGACGGACTGGAAGGCCTGTATTGATCTGGTGTTCTGGAGGGTTTCGCGGCTGCCCATAGTTGGATGCCGTATGTCCATTAGCGGCCTGGGTAGAGACTTGTAAATTAGTAATTTGGTGTTAATTTGGTTGTTAATTAACACCGTCCGGGTTAGGATATAGAAGAGAATATCCGTCTACGATCCATTCACGATTATTATTCGTGTATACGTGTGATTCCCGTGCACGTCACTTAGAACGTATATCGGTATAATTATTTGTATTGCCCTGTATACATACTGGTGAACTGTTGCGATCGAAAAACGATTCTGAACCGAGTTCGGTAAACCGGTAAAATGTAATATTATTTTACGCACGGTATTATTCTTTCACCTCGTATAACCACGATAATACGGAATAACCGACAAAAAAAAAAAATTAAAAATTAATAATAAATACAATACACCCCTCGTGGGTTATGGCGGGGTTTTTTTTTTTAATGTTAACATTATTATTTTAGAAAAACCGTCGGGAATCTATAAAAGAAAAAAAAAAAAAAACTTGTCGAATACAGTACCATCGGACGAAATATCCACGTCTTTTATATGGTATCAATTATAAAATGGTTTGGGTACCATTTTTACAAATCGAAAAAGCGTTTTCCGAAAAGAATCATACCCCCCCCCCCACAAAAAAAATGATCTAGAAGGGTGGACTGTTGAAGATTTAAAAAAAAAAAAAAACGAGATTTCAAATAAAGTACCCGCCGATTCTTAGAGGTATAGTATAAAAACACACGCGGGAGTCGGTGCAGTAAAAATTCTGGAATAGCAAAATAATTATCTACAAAAAATTGACAGTCTGTTTATTATTTGAATGTGAGAAAATTTGACGTCTTGCCAATATCCGGAATCCCATACTGTAACACTTAATATTTTCACGATATTGTCAATATTTAAACTCAATTTTTTTTTTTCTTCAATTTTAATAAAAACTACGCACGTTTTAAAAACATTTTACCGGAACTACTCTTAGGAAAAAAAAAAAAAAAAACATTTACGTTATATCACACTATCGCAGGAAATATCGTTTTGTATAAATCGCCGATCAAAAATCGTTTTAACCACGATAATATTACTTTATAGAACAAGTCACGATTTGCAACTAAAGAAACGAATATCGTTTTCGTTAAGACTTGAACTAATAAATATCAAATATAATTAATACATTTTCGAAATTCAAGCAATTGTTTGGGGTAGCGAAAATACCCCACGAGCAGGGCACGCTCAGGATTAAAAAACGAGGTGAAAATCGCGTGTTCAAACTAGATACAATTTAAAACAAAAAACATACACAAATAGCAATGGAGCCAGAACGGTTTTTGAACCGTGAGGGCTGACGATAAATGTTTAAATATTATTACCCAAAGCACGACGTGTTTTAATATATTTCACAAATAAATATTTGGTTTTTTTTTGTAGATAACTGAAATAAATAGTAAAATTAATTTTAACGACGGGCAATAATACGATAATAAAATAAACTCGTCTTTATTTGCCCGTGTGTTCGACGGTGCTGGCTAATTTTAATAGGATTTGTATTTTACGTAATCGTTTCGGGTTTTTGTTTCTATAGAACGTAATAAAAAAAAAAACTAAAACTATAGGAGGCGACCGGGGCCCGAGGGACGACGGGCGCGTAACCCCCGCAGGGGGCCGACGGCCGACTCCCGTCGGTTTTTCCCCCGGGTAAGAGTATGAACTTTTTTTTTTAAACGGTACAATAGGAGAAGTCACGACGACGTTTCGTCGACCGCGTTGCCCGTAATAATAACAATAATAATAATATTTTTATATATATATATATATATATATTTTTGTATATCGCATTATATTATTATCGATTGCGAGATTTTTTTATTATTATTATTGTCTTTGGCAAAAGGTCAATCGCATCGGTGTCGTCGTTTTCTCGTCGAAAACCTATAATATTTATTACGACGGTCGGCGGCGGCGACGAGCTTATCGTGAACTTCGGCCGGGCGACGTCACAAAACCGGGCGGTCGGGCTGGTAGTGGATAAAAATGATAATAAAAAAAAAAAAAAAAAAATGTACAAAGTCCGCGCACTGTTTTTAATGCCATCGTCGTGCCCGTTATTGTAATATTATTACTACTTGTGTTGTTGTTATTATTATTATTATTGCGCATAATTTTACGCGCGCGCGCGCGAACGAATGCGAACTAAAAAAATCACCGGCAAACCGTGTAATTATATTATTATTTTTTTTTTTAATAATATTACCGCCGACCTTGGTAAATAGTGCACGACGACGGCCGGCAGCGGCCGCGGTTTCCCGCGTCGTCGTCGTCGTCTTTATCGTCGTCTTCGTCGTCGTCGTCGTCGTCGTCGTCGTTTTACCCGTACGGGGTTATTACCGGACCCGGTAAACAATATTGTTGCGCAATCGAGTTACTGGCGAATTCGTCTATAGCACATATATATATATATATATACGTATCGTAAGATTAAAGACGATTTTTTTTTGTTTTATATTTCATTTCGAAATTACACAATCCGTACATAAACACGTATAATAAACATTAATTGACGCGTGTATTTAATGTGGCGGCTTGGGTGACTCGCAGGAAGAAAACCGACCAGTGTAGGTGCACTTGGGCGTGAATTTAATTAATTGTAATTTCGTATACAAATCCATTTGGTCTGGGGGCCACTGGCGGCGGAGTCTTCTGGTTGTTGGGGCGGGGGGTGGGGGGGGTGTCCGGGAATGGAGATGGACAGTAGTAGTTTTTTAACACGCGGATCGGTGTGTTCTTGAAGACGATTTCGGAATTTGGAGAAGCGCAACAACTCGGCTGGTTTAGGTGACTTTAGGAGATGCGGAGATCTACACGGAGTGTGTGGTTTGAGATTTATCCCTGTCAGCGCGTAGATAAACGCGTATATATAGTTATATAAAAAAAAAATAAAAAACTATCCGGATATAGACGAAACGATAAAACGTTAAATAAAATTTAAAAAATTGCAATTCTAATCATTTACCCGCGTGTGCATATAAATATAATTTTTAATTTTTTTTTTTTTTAAATAAACGCGATTTTAGATTATTATTGTCAATCGAATTTTAATTTTTCAATCAACGGTTACCATCATCATCATATATCGTATATTTTGGTTATAATTGTTGACGTTTGTCGTCAGCCGATTTCGATTGAGTCTTTTGTCAATTATTTTTATTTTGTTGCGCGTCTCGTTCCTTCGCTAAATTCACTGTTAAGCGTTTGTTAATAATTATTGTCGGTTATTTCGTTATATTGCATCTATGTCTAATTGTTGTTAAAGCCCGTATCGTACTATAAATTAATTAAAATAACCATAGACTTGTTACGTAGATAAACCGCTCACACGCCCGAGTGAGAGAGAGAGAGGGAGAGATAGACTTAGAGTTGATTTGTCCAATGCGATTGTACACATTTTTATAATACTTTTTTTTTTTTTACACGTGTTATCCTTGTTAACGTTCGTTAAGCAAATCATTTCATTGAAAAAGTCCACTGTACGATAAGTCGGTTAGGCTGTCTCGCACACAGCGACGTACACAACGGGTGCTGATGCATCAATACGAAAATTGCGGTGAATTAAAAATATAAACCGTCGAAATTCATGTTAAATTGACTATTATTTAGTACGAGCGAGAAAAATCCAAAAAAATTATATATCGAATTTTAAATCACATTTTGAGTTTTGACAAAAAAAAAAACAAAATTGTACGCGAATCGTTTGAAACCAATAATTCCATCAGAGTGTCTTAGGAAAACGGGGGTTGCTATTTGAAACAAGAAATTCGTATCGCCGGACGACAATAGGGTTAAAATGTTGAACGACAATGTGTAGGGATCTTCGGGAAAATCTCACGTCTAGCCGGTGGTGGCTCGCGAGTCTTGTCAATGGCGAGGAGAATATTTTGAAATGTACAAATGGAGGGGCTTGTTAATATATACGTAGTGAAAAATATATCGTACAGAATAGATATTGTAGAATTTTACGAAAACAAGAAGCGATTTTATATGAAATACGTAATAAAATGCAAACGAAAAAAAATCCCCCGACCATGCAGGAGTGTTATTGGGCTTGTGTTTGTTGTGCATAGGTAATTACAATTATTGGATTACGTTCGACAAGTGGTGTAAGGAGAATGTGAGTGGCCTATACGAACACAGCGGGTTAAGCCGAGCTCAATCATTGGCAAGGGACATTTGGCACTTTTTAAGTGTCGTGCCGTTTAAGGTCGCTAGATTTTTTGATTTTTCCAATCCGAACACTGCAAAAGCTCATAAAAATCGACCGCCCCGAAGTCCGCCGGAGCGGACAATTGTCGCCACCTTGTCTTCTCCTCTAAATACGGACCCGATTGTTTTTTGTTTTTGTTTTTTTTTTTTTTTTATCAAAGAGAACATGTTTATGCGGGAATTCCGTTGTTACGACGTGATAATTTACACTCTATATGATCACGAATGATAATTTTTGTACAAAATGTGTGGTCTACTGTGACACATTTTAATTGTATAATGGCGACTAGCCGACAGTGGCAATGTGGAATAAGTTGTCATGATTTTCCATATGTACTTTTTATATGTATCGTTACGCCTATAGCTCGGTTACCGGTTCCGTCAGCGATCCACAATAATTGCCGAGATCTACGATTTACTAAATGCAGTATACAAAAGGACGCTCTTTTTAAAAATGCCAAAATAACACTATAATTTAATCAAAAAACAAAAAAAATGACATCATTGGAATCAGGAGAACCTCCTGGTTTAGGTATGAAATATTATATCGTTCATGTGACCCCCCCTGGTCTGTGGGCACACTGTCACACGGTTAAGGAAGTTGGCGATTGCTGCCCTACAGTTCTCCTTGATGAGATCCTGGATGACTCTCTGGATTTCTTCCTTCAAATCCGTGATCGTGTGAGGTTTCCTCTCGTACACTCGAGACTTGACAAGCCGCCACAAGAAGAAGTCGCAGGGAGTAAGGTCGCATGACCTTGCCGGCCAATTTTGATTTCCTCGAAATGAAATCAAACGATTTGGAAACCTTAACATTCGCCACTGCCGTAAAATGTTTTCACAACTAAATCACGGATGTCCACGGTTAGCTGTTCCGTGGTGATCGATAAAAAAAAACTAAGCAGGGAAGAACAAACCGGAGTGATACTAGATAACGGATATCATAACAACAGTGTTACCAACTGAACCACAAAAAAATGACGGCCAATTAAAAAAGAGCGTCCTTTTGTAAACGCACTGTACATTTTGTGTATTACACCGTTATATTATATTATTGCATTATATTATTTCACAATTTTACCGGCAATGCTACCTCAACATGGATTTATCCGTAAAGCTGTTAATTCGCACAGTTTTAATTGTATTAGACCCACAAACCGGAGCCCAATGAACGAACACGGCGTAAATCCGGATTTGTGATTTCCGACATTTATTGTAAATTCGGATATTTATCCGAATCCAACCTACTAAAGTTTTAAACCTCATTAAACTCGTCTTATTGTGTTAATAGCATTAAACGTGCAATACGTTTTTTAAATACGTTTTTACGAATAGAATGTAATCGAAATGCATTTAAGAAAACAAGTACAACACAACGGTTCATACGTATTACACTCTATTTTGGACATGTTATATATTTCTAGCTGTCCCGGCAAACGTTGACTTTTTACTCGTAAAAATCAAAAATCCGGATTTATTCGATTGTCGCATAATCTATATAGCATCACTAATGACGTTAAACAACACTAAACTGTGGTGTATGAGTAAACGGAGCTTCCGTTTTGCTCGGAAGGCTGTTACAAGACGATAGACCGGAGAACGATGCGTCCATCAAAGGATTCAATTTTTGAAGAGTTCCGTAACGACACGAGAATCACATTTAACGAGTAAAAAAAAAAACGTGTAACATTCTTTTCGTAAATACTTAGTACAATTGATTTCAATGAATAATAAAACGTATTTGTTTCGTTTACTATCGGTAGATCGCTCGCGAGACCGGTGAGCAACAAAAACACATCGCCCGAAAATGGTTTTAAATCGCTTACCACTCGACCACTGCCTGTATCTTTTAGGATAGCCACCAATGAATGTCATAATCAGGGTTCGGGGCTTGTAGCATTTGCATACTTTTGTTATTTATTGTAAAATATAGCAGTGTGCGAAATAAATTCATTTCTGGTCACCGTGATATCAAATCTGAAATTTTCCAGTAAAGTGATTATTTTTCAACTGTTGTGCTTATTTTTTTGCATATATTGACAAAGTCTTCAAACATTTAAATAAAAACCAAACGCATTTTAATGGATCGGTAAAATTAAGAGAAACACCTAATCGGAAAATTAGCTCGTTATAATTTTCGTGTAAGTATAAATAGCTGAGGAAGATACTTATAAGATACTTATTTCAAGAAATATTACAGATTTCTTCAAAGTTTTAAGTAAAATGTTTGTATTTTTTTAAATTTTTTTTTTTTTTTAATGTAATACTAATATCTATTTGAAAAATAATTAATAACTAATAAATATATTAAATATTTGCATATTTGTCTATAATTGCTTATTTTACGGATTTTTGGTGTATAATTTTAGGCGCTTATTATCATGTTTTTTTTTAAAGAGCTATAAGTTTTGAACCCGGACGATGAGTTATAATTTGTATTTGAGTAAAAGTGTTTGAATAAGAATATTCCGAATACTTTTACAGAACACGCTGGGGTATTGTGTTTTGTTTTTAAATATTTTTTATTTGAAATCGAATAGTCATTTTAAATACATGTATAGTCGTTCTAAAAAATTGTTAGGTTAAGTTAGTGGACGTTTTAATAAATGCATATTTGTTTAGATTTGTACGCTTATATTAACGGATTTTTTCGGCGGATATTTATTATCGATTATTATCGCGTTTTAAAGAGCTTATACGTTTCGAACGTCCGCCGGCCCATATATCGTCGTGTTCGATATATTTTTACTAGTTTTGTTTTTTTTATTTTTATCCAATAATACTGACGGGCGATTACCGCAATTTAAATATTACGAGTCCGCGCTAATGTTACGCGCAAAATAATAAATTTCCGAGAAAGAATACGGGACCCGGTATGCGGTTAGACGCGGGCGTCTTATCACTTATCGGACACTACGACGAAATCGAATTTTACTACTTTCGGTTCGCGCGTTTTCGCCGTTTAAACGCGGCCCAACTGCTAAGTGCTCTATCGTTTTATTTTATATATTTTTTTACGAACGAACCGTGACGGCCGGCCGGCCGGCCGCGTTGTGCGTACGGTGCAATTACGTTTCTGATTATCCGTTTATAGCGTTCCCGAGCGGAATTCCGCGATAATATCGGGGCGATGTGTGCGGACCGTTTTTGTCAGCAGATTATTGTCGTGCGATTTTAGTCGGGACCAGTTGTAAAAAAAAAAAAAAAAAAAAAAATAATAATAATAATAATTATTATCTATGCGTATAAGTACGCAACAGTACCGAGAAGAAAAAAAAAATATATATATATATATATATATATATATTATATTATGCGTTCGGCGCGTGTTTTTTTAAAAACCGAAATCGCTGATATTTCGTACGATATATTTAAATTTCGCCTATACCATAATGTCCGTACGAAACGAATTAACATCACGTTCGATAAAATAATAATATTACGGCGATTTAATTTTTTTTTTTTTTTTTTTTTCTGTGTAAAAAATCGCGTATACAACGTCCTCGTCCTAAATACGTCCCAGGTACGGTATTTTTTTTTTTATTTTTTTTTTTTTTTTAACTGGCTGTTTCAGCGTACTATTTATAATATTATTTATAGCGTACCTATGGGCACGGACTTTCAAAACGTCGTCGTCGCCGCTTCCGACGGACAGATCGCATCGATTTACGAACCGCAATAATTAGCTAGGTGCCTCCTATTGCCTAACCTACCGAGCAATTATATAGGTTATAATATACCTATGGAGTTTTTTTTTTTTTAAGTCCGCTTTTCCGTTGTTTATGGGTCGACTTGACAAAAATCAACAACAAAAAAAAATAAAAAATCATCATTACGCGGTGACAACACGCCGACGGTCAATACTTGTTTTTTGCGAGAAACGCACACGATGTATAATTAGTATTAACCTGTACGCACGCGCCCGAATATGAAATTTAATTATTTTTTTTTTTCGGAAGAAGATTAATAGAAATTTTTAATAGAAATTAAGAGATTGGTTGATCATATTATCGCGCACATAACAACACGGACGACAATAAATATTTGCATCTGACTTTTCATCCGGTTCACGTATGACATACTATAGTTCCGGTAGCGACTGATTTTTTCCTCCAAACTCCAAATTAAATGGCAAGTCCCAATGCAAAATATAAAAATTCTTACAGTAAATTGTATTTCGCCGTTGATGTGTTTTTGTGATTGTTCGGCATTTCAAATTGGCATCGTATTAGGATTGATATTCTAATTCAGTATTTACATTTTACAGTAGCTGTGGCGCATACCAACGGTCATTTTTTCGTTATTGGGTTGGTGTCACCGTTGCGGCAAAATTAACGGGATCATTACTGTCCGAAGTTGGCGATTTTTATGAATTTGAAAATTTATGATTTTTTTTCCGTATCACTCCGGGATATTACCATAGATAATAATGGTTTGGACGCTTTTCCGAGGAAGATAGAGAAAGACGATGCCTGGTGGCTTTTTTTTTTTTTTTTTTAAGGTTATGAACAAACTTGTTCGTTTTACGCGTGAATACATAACGTATTTGAAATATTAGATAATATTATTGACTACTAAAAAAAAAAAAAAAAATTAATCTTGAAACTGTCATTGACGCGAGTATGTAATTATTGTAAATCGTATCAGTAGCACCGCAATTGTAAATATTCGGCCAGTATAACCTCAACGGATTTCTCGCTGAATTTTCGCGTGAACGGCTTTCGTGCCCTGTCCGTTGTTTTTTATTACTATTATTATTATTATTATTATTATTATTTTACGAGTATTACCGATTTGTCGCGTTTCTCGCGAACACCGTCAGACATCTATACTCGGATCCGACGGTGCAGCAGGTGGCGTCGTTGCGCGATCATCACCGAACGTAATATTAATATATTTTATATATATATATATATATAATAATAATTTCACTTTCTTCCATTTTTATAATCTGGTGCTATAAACATTAATTGCCGCCCCGTAAACACGTGCTGTCGTTTCACAAGCGTTTTTTTATTTTTTTTTTTTTTTTTTATCGCCGTCACGCGATTCGTTATATTATTATTTTTTTTTTTTTTTTTTTTATCGAAACTCGAAACCGTCCGTAAAAAGCGCGTTATTATATTATTATTATTATTATTGTCTTTTCGACGACGACAAGCCGGTAGGTACCCCCGTTACAACGACGACACAGTGTCGTCATCGTCGTCGGTCTAAATATTTATTATGTTTTACAATAATAATAAACGTCCGACTCGTTTTTTTTTTTTTTAACCGGCTCGTGTCCCCCGTCCCACGGCCGTCGCCGTCGACACAATATCGTTATCGATTTCCATACCGTATTTTCGGCTCTCGTAATTACCGGTGGTATCCTATTTATTTTTTTATTTTTTTTTTTTTCGGACGTCCCACGCACCGTCGTCGGCCCTGCACTACATGTTATTATTATTATTATTTTTTTTTTTTTTAACAATACAACATCGTCGACGTAATCATAAATAATACGTCGTCGTCGTCGTCGTGGTGCAATGTGCGCGCACACCGTATTCGTATACGTACTTTTTATTTATTTCGGGGGTGATTGGGTGTGCGACGGCGAACCGGTCAACACGCGACACGTTTGATTGAAATTTGAAAAATAATCTCGACCACTTATAATATCCACGTTATTATATTGTAAATGTACCCAACTCGGTGTCCGACGATTACATTATTTCGAAACGGTTTTTTTTTTTTGGCTCGTTTTTCGGTTCTTATCAAATCGAATCGGATCCGGTAAGCAAACCTACGATTTTAATGTAGGTCAATACCGCCGATAGTATTTTTAGACAATCCACCTCGCCGAATGTTATCACAATATAACGATTTACGATTTACTGCCCGTACACTTTTAAACGACGTTTCGACGATACCATTTCGATGCATACGGACAGAGTACTCGATTAAAAAAAAAAGTAATTGTAGACCGAGACTGGAAATTTTCACAAAACATTTATATCGGTCCTTTTTGGGCGTGAAAAACATCCCGGCCGTTTTGAGCTCGAGGCGTTTTAAATGTTCGAGTGATTTTAGTTTTTAATTTGGTCTCGTGCGATAAATAAAATTGTCCGGAAAAAACCGAACATAATGTAATATATTTGTTCGTAATCGTATTTATACAATCACGGAATATATTTTATTTAACTTCATCGATGGGCCGGGCCTTAATGATTTTTCCAGGCCAAAAACGTATGGCAATCCGTCCCTGAACACGAGGAGTGGTTCAAAAAGTCCCGGGACCGTTTGAGTTACACGCCGGCGAAGCAATTCTTCGCCGACAATAGTTCGTTGTCATGACAACGGAAGACGGAATCTTCACCTATAGAGTCCGTCGGATTCGTTTTCTTTTCGATTCGTTTTAAAAACGAAAAACATATTCTACAAACACTACAATTACATCTGAACACTGGATAGTTTATAGAGAATCTACAAAAATAGATGTGCTCCGGAAGTGTCACAGGAACCGGCGATGCCAATTGTCATTTTCTTCGACGCTCCACTGGCGCGCAATTCAAACAGCCCCGGAATTTTTCGAACACATCTCGTGTATACCTATTATAATTTTGACCAGTTTTTCGTCAGTGGCGTATACTTGACTTTTGAGACGAATTCCCGCCGTTCTCTCGCACGCTCCACCTCCCCCCCCCAGATAATTTAGCATTTCTTATTACTTTTTTGCAATAATCATACGTTATCGTTTTTTTCAATGGGTCCTTTATCAAACCCAAACGCAAGAACATTATCTGTGATTGTACGTCCCGTTATTTTTCTCGATAATTAAATTTTTAAGCAATATTCCAGTATTATATTTATAATTTCTACGATATATGCGATAAAAAAAAAAAGCGATAGGGGGAGGGATTTAACCCCCATATTCTCCCGCCCGTGTATACGGTCCTGTTTTTATTTAAACCGTATTATAGTGTATTGTATTGACAATAATAACGCTACATAATGCACGAATTCAATAGTTAAATAGAATGCATGTCGAATATTAGTACGGCACGTGCTTACAATATTAATAAAAAAAATAAATAAATAAATAAAAAAATTAATCGGACATTTCCATTTTGTTCTATAAAAATATAACTGCATCACGGTGCAGTGTCGAAACTAATAGATCGTAAAACGAAAATAAAACAACTCATCGCTGTTACTTAATGTGTTTCTTCCTATTTTCCTTAAACGCATAAATAAAATGTATGTTTTTTTTTTTTTTACGACTAAACATTTTAGTACATAACTTTAATTGCGTATAAATATATATAAAATTTCGAAAACATTTTGAAATTCTTAACGATATAATCTATAACGATACTGCAGCGATGTTTATTTAAATTTGATACAATTTATAGGTTTTTATTATTTTTTATTCATTAAAACACCTGAATATATCTAGTACTTGCACATCTAAGTATGTGAAAAAAAAAAAAATGAAAATATATATATATATACAGATTATAATATGAAAATCAGTTTTTTTTTTTTTAATTTTTATATCACCAGTTTGTATACAGTACCTATAATGGCTGACATTTTTAAATGTACATATTGATATATTATCAAACCCGTTGGGTGGGCCGCATAGGTTCGGTTCGATTTTTACGGCGTTATAAGTTGGATTTGATTAGTTTTAAGTATGTACTAAATATATTATCATTATGCGGTTAATAAAATGTATATACATTTTATCAAAGAACACCATTTTAAATCATCACTGACAAGCGGATATACGAGACGTGTACAAGCGGATTCTATAACATTTCCAACTCGTAAATGTTTTTATCGATTTTTCAAAAACCAAAAATGCTAGAGGCACTACATATATGTGAATTTGATTAATCGTAAAAAAAAATAAATATGTATGTTCGGTGTGGGTTTTCGCGTGTATAACTGTATATAAGAATATTCGGGTCAACTCAAGTGCGACAAACAAAAAAAAAAAAAATCATAGTTTTGCCACCGATTTTCAGTATAAGGAACATCCACATACCACTTTCGGTGGTAAATGTTTTAAGAAGGTCCCGTAACCAACCTGGTAAAAACCTGGAATCCTTGTAATTTCGTCACGTCCGTCCGTGTGTCACGGGCTTATATAAATCCGTCGTTTTTTTCCATCGATTTTGATGCGATTCTACAGGAAGGTGTCTTATATATGAACCGTCGTGCACAGATGAATATTTCGCGACATATAAACATCAAAAGTTGACAATAGCATGCCACTCCCCCCCCATTACCACCTCTAACTTCTCAACCACGTGAATAAAAAATTTCGGAAAAATAAAAAATCAAGAAAATATTAGCTCAATAATTAACGCTCTAACGACTATAATAAACGCCATCGACGAAAATTATCTTGAACAATATATGTACGTATTGTTGTTAAAACAAATCGCACGTTAAAAACTAATGCGTTCACTCTGCGGGGTGTTTTTTTTTTTTAGTTTGATATCGAGTGAAAAAGCGAAAAAATACATCGGCTGTTATATTATACATACGATAATAAAAAAAATATACCAATAACGTATATAGTAGTCCTACCTACCGGTGAGTTTCTGACTATCTCCTAATTATTATGCGTAAGCATCTCTAAAATAGAAAGACAACAATATTATATATCTACACGGTACCTATAGGCACATATAGATTGTGAATACTTTCATTTTACCCGCTAGATCGACTCGAAAAAAATATATATATATAACAGTATACTGACCGATTGGTTAAATTATATATGTATACACAACGATAACCGTCATAAAAATATGGTCTCGGGATTATATACTTAACGATCGCTATAAATAAGCGGATTGTTAATAACCGTATATTATAATATTACGCCCGTTTAGTGTCGATAGTTTTTTTTTTTGTCCGTTCATAATTTCATAAGTGCAATTTCGTCTAAACACAATAATATAATATTATCACCATCAGTGGCGGTTCGTGAGCAGTTGCGGCGATAAGGAGCGGTGCGGGGTGGGAGGGGAGGGGAACAGGTGGATCGTAGTTTTATAAATCGGGTTTATATATATATATATATATATATATATGCTCACAGTTTCACCACTAATTATAAATCTTAATACGGATCTCGATATATTCATCTTAACATCGTTGATTTATTACGAGTACAGTTTTCTGTAGAGACATTTTTCATTTAAGAAATATCAGCTTTTACCCGCACTATTTAATCCGTGTGTCCGAGAGACCACGTGTTTCCAGATACGCCTTTCTAAGGTATTTTATCACGGCGAGGGGTGTGGGTGTGTTTGACTATTTACACCCCGTCACTCTTGAACGTTAGTTATAACCGCTACTGCTCGTGAGTCCTGTGCGAGGCAAACACTATGAAAATTACAAGGGGACGGGATATTTATAATATTTCTGATATTGTTGTTTGAACGGAATTCATTTCAGGATTTTGATATAATAAACTATCAGTATATTTATTGTAATGAGAAAATTGTCGATGCCCGTGCTTCGTCTGACGAGCCGCCACTGAATTCATTAGAACGTAAAATGAATACGTTTCTTAGATCCTGTGCGTTTTATATTTTCTCAAAAAACACATTTATTGGTCAGTAAAAATGCTCCAAATTGTTCACATCATACGTTATATGATACGGATTGGTCATGTATAGGTCCGGACGGTTTTTTTTTTTAAGACTAATAAAACTTACAAAGGAATGACGATAGATTTTGGTATTATTTTTGTCGATTTCTGTGTTACCTTGGCTACAAAGAGGAAACACACGACTATAACAATGACGTTTCGTTGAGAAACGTTTTTCGACCGCAACGGTCTATCGTCGATTTCGGTGTACAAACTACCCTGTGTCTTATATATATATATATTCCGGATTACTAGTCTAACCGCGCGTGGCACGAAATTTTTTATTTCTGAATTTAAAGAAAAAAAAAACGAAACCGCCATAATCCGAAATATTTATAGTTTTTTTTTTTTTTTTACAACAATAATATATGTATATTCCATACGGGAATATTGGCGTGTTAACAATAATTGAAACGAACGCCGACATATTATAATCTATAAAACGGTTTTCCATAAAGAAAAAAAAAAAAAAAAAATCAAAACGAACACAGTATTGTATCGAACGAAATCGTTATTATTATTATCACACGGCGCGCGTATATGATAATAAACGCGAGTGGCGGCTGTAACCTTTAAAAAATTAAATAGCCATATAAATTACATCGCGTCACGCGTGTGAACGTATTGTATGCATATAATATCATAAACAGTGACTTATGGAATCGTTTTGCAAACAAACAAAAAAAAAAAAAAAAAAAAAAAACCCGTCAAGTGACTAATTGTAGTGAGTTTTTTTTTATAAATATATAATATATAATTTAATATGAAGTGTGTGGGTACGTACAGATTCGAACATCTAACGACGCCTGAGCTCTGCAGAGGTCGTACCTATACCCTAGAAGAGTAGTCAACGGTGCGACCGGGGTTTTCTCGAGAGGATGGGAGTGCCCACCGCCCACTAACTTAACCTTTTTTTCTGCTTTTTTTTTTTTTTTGTTGGTTATCGCAACCTACGGTGAGAACTTTACCCGACAGGGCAATCCTTCCCCCGTAGGCGCATCGTTCATTAAAAACAATCTTACAGTTTTAGTTACAACAAAATCCCGTTTACCCATTCGGCGGGGCGGGCTCACGGGATATTACAATCGCGGATCGGGCGGCATTAAGATCGGTTGTGATCCCAATGCTGCCCTTACAGTGGTTTTTTTTTATCATTGCTGATGGTCCTGGGCGGCTCTTTGGCGGGCGCGTTCTTCCGCCTCCCTCGGCCTTTAGGACTTCCTGGACGAATTGTTCGATTTTCACCCAGTTGGTCCTGTCCGACACGAATCGCCCGTACCGAAGTCTCCAGCCAAACCCAACCCCCTCAGTCCAACAACTTTACACTTCTCTAGTGTTTTATTTTTGGTCGACCCTCAGGGATCGCAAGTCTATAATATTGAAGTTTACCGCCACCGGTTAAGAGCGCCAATGGGCGCACGGTCGATTTCCATATGTTCCTCGGGCGGTATTTTGTTTTACATTTTTTGTTTTTTTTTTTTTTGTTTTTAATAACACGAATATTACGTAGGTATTAATACGTACAGCGCTAAACCGTGTTATTAAAATATTATTTTACACTAATACCTCGTAATTAACTCGTTATTGCCCGTACAGCTGCAGCGCACGTAGATACGTATATTATATTATATTGATTCTGTCCGGCCGGGAATCGCGGCGTGTAAAATGAAACGCGCTGGGAGAGAAGAAGGTAAAAAAAAAAAAAAAAAAAAAAAAAAAAAAAAATACAATCCCGTAGCGTATTATTATTATCGCCGTCGTCATCCGCGATGGCAATAGAACGAAGGGAAGATAAAAAATGATTTCGGGTTTTTTTTTTTTTTTTTTCCAACCGGGCCATATATTATATACATTATTATAATATATTATATTGATGGCGCAACATTATTTTTGATTTACGTTTACACAATATAATACGGCGTACGAAATTATTGAACTAGTTTTCACCTTGTACACCGCGAACGTAATAATATTAATATAGTAATTACGCGTACACAATATTATTATATTATTACTCGTATAATGTTCGGACACAACCGTAAAACACAGCGCGGACTAAATTAATTTATGTAAATCAATTTAACGATAATAAAATATTATAGTAAATACCGAATATATATATATATGTGTGTGTGTGTATAAGCACCTCCTATTTGCAAACAGCACCTCGCCTTATTACGAAAAGTGTGTCGACGAGTCTAAGTCAATAAAAATCGTGACGAATTTTCGTGTCGATGCACAATAATTGTGTGTGCCCATCGGTAATATTATATTATGTACAGCGAGACGCCTCGGCCCCGAGGGTTCCTCGGCTGCTGTATAAACACCTGAACGTCGTCGCCCGTAGTCGTCGTTAAACAATCTCGTCGTCCGACGATGTATTTCGTTAATATAAGAAAAGAAAAAGCAAAAAAAAAAATAATAATAATAATAACGTACGGAAAATCGGCCGAATCGTTTGTTATTACGGTGTATCATCGATGGCGGTGGTACCGGTACCTCCTAACGATATAATAATTTAATAACGATAATAATAAAACGACTGGCCAATAATTTATATAATAACGTCGAGGAGAACACGGGAATATTCTGAAAAAATATAAAAATTTTATATACGTATAATAGTAATGTACGTGTAATCAACAAGTGTTTGGAAAAAGTCCGGATTTGCCGAAATCCGACAATTATTGTATATCCGGATTATTATCTGAATACGAATTTCGGTTTCTAAATTGCGATTTGATACCTAAAATCGTATTGTTAATAGCATTAAATGTGTCAAACGTTAAATACGTTTAAATACATTTCATACAAGATATCACAAATAAAAATGTATTAAAAAATAACGAGTGCCATACACATATAACACTCTAATTTATATAGTATATTGCTAGCTGACCCAGCAAACGTTTTTTTTACTCATAAAAACACAAAATTTCGGAATTTGGCATTCAATACATACATTTTCTGATTTCAAAATCCGAAAATCCGGATTTATTGGATGTTCGGATAATCCGGATTTATATCACATCACTAACAGGAGGCCAATGTCGTCGGCGGAGAGTTCGGAAGGTATCAGAGAGGCAAGGGATAATATAACCCGGGGGGTAATTCTAATTGGGGGATTGGCTTAAAAATACAAAATCGTTGAGTATTTATTTAGTAATTTAATCTCAAAATGTATTTATTTCAGCGAATACAATAAAAAAAAAAAAATCATACATATTACACTCTATTTTATATAATAAATTACTAAGCTGATCCGGCAGGCGTCGTTTTACGCGTAAAATTACAACATTTCGGATTTTTGAATTTAAAACATAAACATTCCGAAATTGTTGAAAATCCGAAAATCCGGGATTTATTGCATTTGTGGACAATCCGGATTTATGTCACATCACTAAAACTAATACAAACCCGCAGTAACACGACGTGGGCAAATATATAGTGCGCCAACGATTATTATAATTATACAGAGCGGACGACTGCATAATGACGTTTCATATTGTTTATAATATTATATTTGGACGCGGATATACATTTAATTAGAAATATAAACGTCGGCGTCCTCCAATCCTATTGGCGTGTTTTAATCACGATTTACAAAAAAAAAAAAAAAATAATAATAATAATAATAACTGGTACTTAAATCTATTGTGATTGCCAAACCACTCCGAAAACTTTATCGTTTAACACTACGACCGCGGTCTAATAATCGAAGATAAGGTCGGGGCATTGTGCGGCCGTCCGGCCACCTTGTCCGTGTTAATTATACGCGGTTGCTCGTTGAGGCCGTTTTAGTTGGTTTTTTCAACGGGCGTCTCGGACCGAACTTTATTGAGAACTTTATGTTCGAACGTCGGACATCGCATCGCATCGCGGTCGATTACGATTTAACAATAATTAAATCTAACCTCAAAGTCGTACAGCAACGGAAACAGTATGAATGTACTAAAAGTGCATCGCATTGATCAGCCAGTGTTCTACCCGATGAATCTCGTCGTTACAAACAGAACGCGTGTAGTTTCAGCGCTCCTAACGGCCAAAAATAGAAACAATTTTTTTTTTTTACGTGATATATACAATCTGTGTCCTAGGGCATAATAAGAATATGTGATAAAAGAATATATATATATATATATATATGTATAACATGATAAAGCTTGAAGGACGAAGCCTCCCCCCAGTGATGACACTACCTGACGAATGATTTAATTAAAGTTTTGGATAAGCCGCCTCGGTGGGTTGCCAGGAATCGATAATGTGCCTAGATTAGATATAAGAGGATTGGGATGATAAAGAAGTTTTGAATTGTATCTTTTTTATAGTAGGCGCTAGCTTCTTCAGAAACGGTCATGATTTTTAAATCCGAATGGAGTGAGAAGTTGGACAGTCTGGAATCTTAATTATTATTCTATATGGTTATGTAATACACGTTTAAATAGGTTTTTCCAATCATATTATGTATCCACAACGAGTGCTATAGTGCTCGACCGACCGACCGGATTAATTTCACCGGTAATCTTATCGTTAGGTATTAACCGTGATAATATTGTGCGAGTAAAAATGTTATTTTTACACGCGTACATTAACGGCCGTTCGGTGAAACGACACGAGATCGCCAACTGGACGTACCAGTCGTAACTTTCCGATAGAATTCGGCGTCCGAATGAAAACTACGGTGTAAATCATTTACGTTATTATTACGGTCGCCGTATTATTATTATTATAAAATATTATCGCGAACATTATTTTTTATTTTTATATTTTTTTTTTATCGGCTTATTCATAATTTCGTGGAGGGCTCCACCCAACGACGGATCGACGGCGGTGTTCGTCTCTATTGCTATTTATCTTCAATTAAAATCACGCGCCACCAATAATAATATTATGATTAATCGGATTGCAAACGATGCGGTACGTCATTCGGACCGCGTAATACTATCTTAAAAATTTCCTCCGGGACCGGTTTACGTAGGTAACTATGAACGAAACGAACGTTCCAAAAATGTACAATTAAACGGAGACGTATGTGTATAGCTTTTTCGCGATCGACACTTTCACGTGTTCCGGTATTATACGGTAACGTTGAACTTTTGTGAAACTTTCGATTCGGGTACACGGGGAACCTCATCCGGGCGTGACGCGTAAACCTATACCCTGCAACCATATTCGGGTAAATTGGCAAACACGGGGTAAACCAGCTGAGATCCTATAAATATAATATAACAAGAGAGCGGCCAATTGTGCGGAAACCGTTTTCTGTCGGTTACCCAGCCGCCGTGGTCGACGCCATTTTGCGACTTTTCTAACGGTGTAACCGCTAGCGCTATTAGTTCACTCGGCCGCCGCTTAAAACTATAGTAATAACCAACGCTGAGATTTTGATGCAATTGCATCTATTTTCTCGGTGTTCCAAAACGTATGTCCGCAAATAGAAAATAAGTTATGAGTCTTGCGGATTGTTTTAATGTGATATTGTTCTTTTGCATATTTGTGCAAATTTTTTTTTTTTTGATGATTTTACGGCATTTTCTTAGTTTTAAGAGCATTTTTTTTTACAATTTTTTAATACAGTGACCGTAAATTTGCGTTTATAGGCGGGTCCACATTTAACGCGCAGCTGCGCGAAGAACAGCCAGCAAAAAAAGGTAAAATATATTTAAATATATTTTTAAAATTATTATTTCAGAACGAATGATTAAAATACAGATATTTAAGTGGTTCAGTCAGAAGATGGCGTAAAATACTATTTAAAAAAAAAAAAAAATTATAATAATAAATAATTATCTATGACCGTTTAAACTACTCTACGGGTTTTTCAGAGCATTCTTCGCGATTGTTTAAGGACATTAAAATCCCAGTCCTCGTAATAATATAAATACACGGTGTCCCGCGAATCAGTTAGGAAATGTTATCGTTTGTCCAAATCATAGCAGGGAACGATGACTGCGATTAGGCGATTGCATTAGGATTGCATTGGGTAGACATACCGTATAACACATTCCCGTTGATATACGAATGCGCGTAGAGTATATCAATAGAAATATAGTTTTTTCGTCGGACCCGGGTAAACGGGCGTACGGGATCGCGGGTATTTTTCGTCAAATAGTGTTGACGTTAAAAATTCGATCGCCAAATTAGAAACAGCGGCGCGTGCACGTAACAGTTTCGAACGGACGCCGAGAGAGCGATGCGCGACGATGACGTTGCCCGGTGTACCGCGGAAACGATGACGACACGATATCCTCTAAATCGCCGACACCGCGTTGGCAAAAACGTACGTTTTATTATAATAATTGTCGCGGAAAATCCGTCGGATGGAGAGGTAACCGTTTTCGAAACGCTCGCGGGCGAAATCCGTTCGCGTATAGCGCGCGAGGCGTACGTAGACGAGAGGGAGGGTTGGGGGGGGGCAAGGCAAAAGGGTACCGCTGAATACACACACACACGTGTATTATATATACAGAGCGCGTATTAAAAAAAAAAAAAAAAAAAAAAAAAAAAATAGAAGTAAGAAAAAATAAAATAAAAAGACTAAACTCGCACGATCCATTAGCGTTAACACGATATTTCGATAATTGCCGTGTCAGAGTCAAGGACACGCATCATCATTATCACCGTCGAATGGTCTTCGTCCAAAGACTATATACGAGTATATACCTACACTCCACTCCACAATCGAGTGGATGTCTGTCTGTCTGTGTGTGTGTGTGTATAGAGAGCATTTTGGACAAATACGCAATGTACGTATACATATATATATATATATATATATTATATAAATATCATTCGAACAACACCGCGGTAGAATACTGCAAAACATATATATGTGTACCCATATAATATTTACCGTCTTGGATAATTTTTTTACTTTTTTTTTTTTTTTTGTACGGTGTCATTATTTGTTTTTTTTATTGTCGAACGTTTTCGCCTTCATCATCATCATCGTCGTCGTCGTCGCGCCCGTGGCCGGGACAAGGTCGTGCACGTCCGTGTAAAACCGCGAACCGGGCGACTCCCGTCGTAAAACCGAGCGAGCGAAATTAAAAAAAAAAAAATAATAAAGCAAAAACCGAACAATAAAAAAGATACACTTCCCGCGGTTGGTTAGGGGTCACCGTTGCCGGTTGGTAGTCGGGAACGTAGGATACATTATATCGTATAGAGACGAATTCGAAGGGGTAATCCCGTAATCGTCGATAACGATAAACGATTCTGACCGGCGTTTTAAATCGTCTTCTGTGGGATTTTTACGATTTTCGTCAAAATCTATTTATCAAATATATGCGACTACGGATTTTTGATTTTATATATAGCCAAAACAACAACATACGGTGAACCACGTTTCAAGTTCAAAACTAGAACTACTCGACAATTTCAAATAGCGACCAATACCCGAAAATTATAAATTAATTTTATTCGTATTTTGAACGTTTCACCGCGTCTAGTAATATTCGGCGAACATTTAGCGCGTAAATATTCCAGTGTTTTTATTTTCATTGCTGCCGGGTTATTCTTAATGAAAAATTAAAAAAAAAAAAAACGACCCTGCAATGCCGACGATCGGAACCGAGATTTTTAGTAGGAAAGTTATTCGCAGACGGAAAAAGCGCACATTTTCATAGTATAGCACATTATACACTCTCCGTTTCGCTCTGTATGATACAAACTCCGGTGGCAAAAGGACTTTGTGTACTCCAACATCAGGTCGAGCCTGAGCTAATTACTGTCCTTGTACATGAACAGATTTTTTTTTTTTTTTTTAATATAATATACGAATCAACAAGAGTAGAGTGATATTTTTTAATTTTAAATTTTAAATATTCCTTTGGTCTCTCGACGCTTTAATCGGTGTAATGTATGCATAGAAAGAAAAAAAAATAAACTACGAGAGATTTCGGGTCGATCAGATTCAGATAAACCCGTGCTGGCTCGTACCTAAAGTTTGAACTCCATATATTATTCAACACTTATACCTCGTCCGTCGGACACTTTACTTGAAATATTTTTGAAATTCCCAACCATCTCGCGAAGCGATAATTATTCTAAAAACATATTTGGATTCGTCGCCGGAGTTTACTCGAAATCGACCGTCCAGCTTTTTGGATTTCAATTCTATTGTATATATATATTTTTTTTAGTAGTTAGGATAATAAAACCGATAACGTGGAAATGTCAATATCAAATAGACCCGGTGACAAATTCAAATTTCAAATTACTAGGGCTCGAAAGTTGTTGCATTTCCATGGTTTTTGTGGGGATTCGATTTATTGATAAGTAAGCTAGAAATTCATATCACAACACAAAAAAAAAAATAAAAAATATCAAAAGTTTATAGTGCATATTTAGTGGTTTTATAATATTAAGAGCATATTTCTTAATTTTACCATATTTTCAGACCATATTTGATGATTCATATATAATAAAATTTCAAAATTCGTTAATAAAAAATATAAATATATTATTTTCAGAGTTTTCGCTGGGTATTGTTTTATCGTGTTTTTAAATCCCGTTCTTATTAAATTAATATTTACTTACATTATTAATATTCTATATATATTTTTCAGATTTACAATTTAATGGAAACCGTTTCAAATACAATTTGTTTTATTGAAGGGACATTTTATTCAAGCGGTTTATTTTATTTTATGTACTAAGTTCGGGAAGGAATGGTTGAAAAAAAAAAATCATATTTAAAACTTACTACTACTTATATGTATTTGTAATATAGTTTTTGTACTTTCGAGTATTAGCTATAAAGGCAGGTACACCAAAACCGCCAAATGTCGTGTAGGTTAGGTTACCTAACAAATGCGTATTTGTACCTTTTTTTTAAATTTTTTTCTAAGCGCACATATTTGGTACTTTCCGAGAGAGCATCAGAGTTATCGGTGTTCGCGTCCGATCGGTAGTAACGAGCGTATGGATTCCCACGTGGGGCGCCCGGTGTTGGACGACGACGGAAAATCGCCGCTAACCACTCCTGGTAAATCCGGTAAAAAAAAAAAAAAAAAAAAAAATACGGTTGCTGGCGTGCAAGAGTTGACGCGCGGCCCGGAAAACGCCGTCGGTGCCCGCAAGGTCGCCGCTGTATTGTTGTTCGCGCATCGCCGCCGACGACGAGCGCACTATTTATACCGTCGGTCCGTTTTTTTTTTTTCTGGTTTTTTTTTTTTTTTTTTTTTTTCGTACATTGTAACCTTTCGCTTTCCACACGGGACCCGGACCGGATTACTAGAGCGAAACGGGCCGCGCGTTGCACACGGCTCCGACCTTGAAACGGTTTTGTTTTTACCTTTTTTTTATTATTATTATTATTTTTATTTTTATTTATTTATTTATTTTTTTTTTTTTTACTGTAAAACCGAAACAAAATAACAACGCCGCGCGTACATGTATACACGTACGTACGCCGGGCGCGTACGTATCGATTTCGTAACCGAAACAAAACCGTCGAATTAACATACTTGTGCCAGATCAAATTGTCTAATTAATTAAATATGTACAGGGCGGTCGACTAAACGCGTAAAACACCGCCGATTACTGTTATTATTATTATTATTTACTTTGTCACGATGTTTTATAATAAACTAGCGCCTCAAAAATGTTACGTGTGGGGGGGGGGAAAGTCTTGATTTTCAAATACAAAAAAAAAAAATAAAAAAATCAAGTTTTAGTTAAAATAAATTTATATTACCCACATGCATATATGTGTAGGCCGGTATTAGAAAATGCTAAAAAAATAACGTCGACAATAAATGTCGGCAGCGTGACCGTTTCGGAACCGACGATTTTTTTGATTTGTTTGCATTCACAACCGTAGTTCGACTATACAAAAATCCATATGGGTTTTGTCCGTGTACTTGAATAATGAAATCGCATACTGTTCTTTATCGATTGTACGATCGACTGTATTTAAATTTGACTTTTTTTCCGAGTGTATCCAACAAGTTATCAGTTGTACCAAGTGCTTATCTGTCGGGAGAAATGCTTCAAAAGTGTAGAGAGTTTCGCGAACATTTCGATTTTTAGTACGAAATAAATTTATTTTACCTTTATATGTTATATTTGTTGATTTTTTTATATGTACGGGTCGGTATTAGAAAATGGAAAAACGGGCCCGCGGCCGGTTTCTCGCGACTCAAAACAATAAATGTCGGCGGCGTAACCGTCTAGGAACCGTTTGTTTCTCAAATTGCCGAGATAACGTCGGTGAACTTACGTTCAGTCGATCGCCCTGTATATCCTTCTTGCGGACAGAGTAATATGTGTACCGGCCACTACGCCGGTCCGTCGTCCGCTCCGGTGGCGTTTCCGACGACGACCCGAGTGACGGTCGTTGCGAAACGGCCGAATAACGATAATAATTATTATTTCGAACCGCGTAGCCCCCTCCGCCGGATTAAAGAAAAAAAAAAAAAAAAGAAAAGGGAAAAAAAAAAAATAACCGGTTGTTGTCACTATTTGACAAATCGATCGGCCTTCACGGCATCGGAAATTGACATGTCGCCCGCGATATCCCGGCGAAAAGAATAATTTATTATAATAGTAACCGTAACACACGGTTTTTCTTTATCGTTTTTACTTCTCCGTTCGAGTGTATAGATCGCGTAAAACACTCGGGAGGGGGAGCGGGGGCCGAAAAACGACGGCCACGCGAGACGGATCACAGATTTTTGACGAAATCCGTTGATACGGCGCAAACCGATTTTCGATTCGCACAACGTGAACAAAACCGATGAAATTAGAAAAAAAAAAATACATATTAATTGTTTACGTTTAATCGACCTGCATAGGCAATCGTTTTATGTCGGTTCGTTTACAATGGTTTGCGATTCGTTGCATTCGCAATGCGATTTAAAACGTACAAATGGGTTTTGTCCGTGTACATTTAACACGATTTAACTGGATACTATATTCTATACGAAACGATTATACGAAACTCTATTTAAATTTGACTTTTTTTTTTATTTTTAAATTCCTAGTGTGTCCAAAAGAAGCTATCGGTTTACAAAAATTTTTCTGTTGGTAAATGCGCGTCACATCGTATCATAAAATATAGAGCATTTCACGATAAATTCTCCGCCCCTCCCCCCCCCCCATCCTCATCAATTTAAAATTTCAACATTTTTCTTGTTCATAGTAACCCGTTGGTATTGGATAGTAGACTAAAAAAATCATCGTAAGTAGAAATACGGTTTTTTTATTTATTTAAATAAATCCCCTTTAATCTGCCTTTCTCATATTTTCATTTTTTTTTTTTTTTTTAACCGTTTCTAACACGATTTCAATTAGATATCTTGCTCCGATTTTCGATCAATAAATATTCCATAATAAAAGCGCTTGATCGATAGATACTGTTATCAAATTTATTCATGTAATATGTAAATACTTTATTGAAAAAATATTTAAATACGAATACAAATATTTTCGAAAAGTAATTATAATGTGTACGTTGAAACGCTTTCTAATATTTAAGGACCATTGTCCATTCGGTTTACTTTAGTGTTTGTAATTTGATCAAGTATTTTTTTTTTAATTTCTCAATACTACACATCGGTAACTCGGAAGAAAAAAAAAAAAAAAAATCAAAATTGGTTTCAATGATACACGTTCTATTGTCCAATTAATCTAACGATTAGGCCGCGAATAATGTGGACTATTGACATTGGGGAGAGCCGGCGAAACGTACGTGAGAATTTCTGACGTAAAACGATCGGTCATAGTTCTGCAATCCGTTTCTGGATTACCTTGACTACAAGGGGAAAATACATCATCACGCAAAATCTTATCAGTTTGCTGATATGAATCTTTTTTTTTTTTTTTTTTTCGTTTATTTCAACGGTTCGTCGTTGCGTTCGTTCTATATACTAAATTGCCCAATTACGTCTTGTATCTTCCAAACTGCCCACACACTACTACGACCCAGTGACGTGCCGTTTCGCCAGATGCGAAATACGTGTCTGGGTTTTATTTTTTTTTTTTTAACATTTGTTTGTCTTTACTACGCAGAATAGTTTTTATTCGCCGTCGTTATACATTTTCGGCGGGTTCGCATAACTTACGCGACATTATACGAGTAGTAATAGTTTTTTGTATTTTTTATTATTTTTTTTTTTTTCGATACGCGTTTCTTTTAAAACTCGACAATAGGTCCCCCCCCCCGTATAGGTTTTTAACTATAGTCGAATCGGCGAATATCGTAAATAAAACATTGTTTCGCGCGAATGTTATTCATCAAATAAAAATAGAAACGTACCTATACCTATATTATATTATTATTCGCTAGCCATTGTTCTTTTAACACACTTGTAAAGTGATCAGAGAGCAGATAAAAAAAAAAAATATGTAAAAAAATAAAATAATAATAAAATAAAAAAAAGAACACAAGGAATACGTTATAACGTCATAATATTATACACGTATACCGGGGACCTATACATAATATATTCGTAATAACGTAATAATTTAGTTTTCGTCGCACTGTTCTCGAATTATATTATTATTATTATTATTTTAACTTGATGGTCGCGGATTGTTTTAGGTCACACGCTCGTTTTGTTTTAAATTTAATTTTTTTATATTGCCGCGGTGTCAATAATTATAATTATTATTATTATTGTGCGCCCGCTCTCTTTTAGTAGGGTTTTCGAACGATTTTTTACCGTCGAGCGGTACCCGCATTATCGTTATTACGATAACATTATGCCTATAAGAATTTATGACGCTGAAATTGTTCGCCATAAATAATCGGAACACCGTGTAATATGTAATATTGTTATTTTATCTATTCATACATAATACGTATTGTATATGTTACTATTATCCTACAATAATAGTATAACGCGAAATATTTCAGCCGGATGCAATTGCATCGAAACGAGGGATTTTTTACCCTCGAGCGATAAAACTTACGTTTCCCCCCCCCATCGGAAACGTCGATTTTTAGAAATAATCCCAAATTTTTTTTTCTAATAGACTTGTAATTTTTGTCTATCTCAAAAATTGCCCGGGATGCGGCCCGGTCTTTTCGGTTCGTCGAAACTATGTTGTTTTTTTTCTTTTTTACAAATTTAAAACTTTCGTATTCGTTATCTTTACATATAACAAGTTTTGCCATAAAAACATGTGGAAAAATCGTATTTTATGGGAAAATATTTCGTATTATTCAAAGTTGTTTGAAAAAAAAAAAAAAAAAAAATGGACTATTCGAATTGGACGTTAAAAAAAAGAAAAAAAAAAGTCGTTTAAGAAAGTACAAGTAGTATTGCGCATGTGTGCACCGTACGGGTTAAATTTTCTACAATTTGCACAAAACTCGCATTTTGAGTACATAAGAATTTCTTAAGAAATAATAAGAAATTTAAATAATTTCTTCAATCTATTCGGATGTAATAATTCGTGTTAGATATACGCAATACGTTTGTGTTCCGCATCTCGACACTGGACGGTGCAGACTACACGGTTCGATCGGTTTGTCTTAATAACGTTTATACGTGGCCGAGTAAAACGCGTCATTATCGCGAGAAATAAAAAAAAAAAAAAAAAAAATACATTTACGTACAGGAATCGTGTGTGATTTTTATCTTTTGGGCGGTAAAAAAAAAAAAAAAAAAAAAAATGCTCCTCCATTAACATCGCTTTGGTTTAGTTTTATCCGTGTCGTGCCGGGACGCGCGGCGAAATGTCCACGTGTTTCCGTATCGTCCGAAAGCAGTCCGGATTGATTCATCAAAATTCGAACCGGACGAATTCAAACGCTCGTCATATCCAATTAATTATATCCGGGTGTACAGGGGCCGACACGGACAGTCGATTTGAAAACGAAAGTATATTATAAAATACGGTTGTGATATTATCATAATATTATCATAAGCGTTCGATTAGATTTTTCGTTCTCGTTGTGATTTATCATGCCGGCATATGTACCCGAACGGATGCGTGTTTTACATTATAATAAAATACGAATGTACGAATAGTTTCGCGCGTTGTCCAGTTATAACCTATAGATTTCAAAAAAAAAAACCGTGTTCGGACGTACTAATAAAAAAAAAAAAAAAAACGTCACGACCCATTTCCGCACCTCGGGGTATTGGAGTTTTAGAGAACCCATTGGATTTATAACCGGATCAAGCTAATTAATTACCATAGTATCGTAGAAATATGTTTAAAAAAAAAAAAACGTTTCTCAATAACTCGATACACCATTGTAGCATTACAACAGGATAATATGCTTCGTATAAACGATTTGCAATCGTCGCAATTCCAGCAAACGACAAAACTGTTTCGTAAAACGTCACGTATAATTATAGTTGGTTAATTTGCGTGTGCGTACAGTTCGGATTTTCGAGTATATTTCGTATTAAATTTTATAATAGTTTTTGTTCACGTGCGAAACGCCCTGTATAATGACTTTTTTCCCCAGTTCGATGAATCTTCCCGAGCCAATAACCAAAATGGCACACTCGAATTGTTTTTTTATCAAAAACAGTTTACTCTAATTGCCCTCCGATTTAAAATTTACTATTTACTTGAATCGCCTTCGTTATAAGGACAGATTAATCGATATAGATAGGAATTTAGTAGGGTGAATACTAAAACTGTACACAAAAATAAAACAAAAAAAACGTATAATAAATTATTCAAACACAAAATGACGATTGGTCATGTATGAAAAAAAAAAGTACAAAATAGATACAATTTTAAGGTATTTTTAATTTCATCGGCTTATAAAAACGTTTAATTTGCTTAAAAACCGTATATATTTATCACACGATAAAAAAAAATTACCCTATGCCTTTTTATATATAATTTAATCGACTAATTTCGATTGTCGTTCAATAAGCTATTGTAAAACCATATCGTTTTAGATTATCGCTTACTATTCGCCCGTTAATAAATCCCCGTGATACACTGTGAATGTGCTTCGTAGTATAATTTTATTAACGCACAATCGTTATAATTTCCATTATTGATATTTAGCCGTATCGACGTTTGATTGAATATTTTATATGAGGCAATACGAGTATAAGCTCGTATATAATGGTAATCGAATGGCCTCCGTAACTATTCGTAGCATGTTTGAGCCGTTATTAAACTTTTTATCACTTACCGACGAAGAATTAGAAGTGAAAACAAAATTAATTGTACGAAAATAAAAATCAGAAAATACATGTCATGAAATGTGACAGTTTGAAATGTTACTATAAAAAGATTGTGCAGACAATTTTCGGTAACATGTATGTTAGTCTCGGGAGACTATTTTGTACTATTCCGGTCCGGGACTGTAGCAGAAGCAGACAATCTTTCATTGAGTTGGGAAATTCACTAAAGACATCGCAAAGATCAAGAACGATTAAACTCACTTGCTCTTTTATGTATAGATAACGCATCGGCATCATCAATACATTTTGATGCCGTCATAACTGAGTTCACTAAGCCAAAGCCCGTAAAATAAAATTATAATTATAAAAATAGTACTTTTTTTTTCCTTTTTCGTTTATAATATATATATAAAAAATTATATTTATTGTAACAAAAAAGATCAGAAATGATTATCGCCAAAAATGTTGGTCCTTTTTACATTTTTTTTTTTTTTTTTACTCATCTCCGAAATAAGGGCCCGCAAAAATATTTAGTAATGGGGCCCGAAATTTCGACGTGGGGGTCCTGACTATCCGGATTCGGGAGCCGAAGCGCAGCGTAACAAATGTGCTTGTATAGGTTTGGTTGTTATCCGTCAGTGGACGACTAAAACAACCACGGTGAGTCCAGTTTCCAGGCGCTCACTGGCCACGGATGTTTCGTGGCTTGCCTAGACAAACTCGGTAAACTGCCCACGCCAGAACGCCGGTACTGCGATGGCTCCACCATCGGCAATGTCCGTCACACTCTTCTATACGAGGTGCGACAATAAAATAACGAGACTTTTTGAATAAAAATTGTTTATTTTAAAAATGTTATAATTTAATGATTATCACCTTCAAAGTACCTTCCCTCAGCATCAATACACTGTTGCATACGTCGCTGCCATTCTTGAAAACAGTGTTGCCAATTGCTTTCATTCAGCCCTTTTAGAAGTTCTGCCGTTTTCATTTTTACGTCATCAACTGTTTGAAAATGGGAAAAGAAATAAGAAGAAGTCACAAGGAGCAAGGTCTGGCGAGTACGGGGGATGTTGAAGTACAGAAATTTTTTTTTCAGTTAAAAAACGTTGAATTGAAAATGCACTGTGAGCTGGAGCATTGTCTTGGTGAAGAACCCAGCCGTTTTTCCATAGATCTGGTCGCTTCTTTCTGACACGTTCTCTTAATTTAATTAATACCTCTTTATAATAATATTGATTAATTAATTTTGTCAATTTTTTCAACGTTTTCGTTTGTTGAAGACGTGGTAGGACGTCCAGAACGATCATCGTCTTCGACGTCCTCCCTTCCACTACAAAACCGTTTGTGCCATTCAAAAACACGAGCTCTTGATAAACATTCTTCACCATAAACTTCACATAACATACGAATCGATTCCGCGGCAGTTTTTTTTAATTTAACAAGAAATTTAATGTTAACACATGTTGTTCGATTTTTATATCAAACATTTTTCGGCAGTATAGTCGAACTCGCACTAATAACAAGGCTACTAACGTATAAGAAAATGAATCGATGCCATCAGTGTTCATAGTACTTTTAGATAAGTGTTTTCTAATCATATTTCAATAATCGTTTTATAGATAACGTTAATAGTTTAGGTTATATTTAGAAAGTCTCGTTATTTTATTGTCGCACCTCGTATGTCTGCGACGCCATGGCACGGGCACCGCCGTCGTCCGGCCTTCTCTACGTTGGTGAAGACCCCGATCCGGGAGCCGCCGGCGGTGCCGCCCGCGATGTCTTGCGCGGAACGCTGGAAAACGGTAGTCAACGAGGTGGTCCGGAGCGAAGAACAGCCAGGAGGCGGCAGCGGCACAACGTAAACCCCCGTAAAGTCATTGTGCATTCTTCGGCGAAAGAAAATCGTATTTTTATCAATTGTTGTTTGTGTGAGTATGCAAGGGGTGGCACGTCTGTCCCAAAGGACCCGGCACGGGCGTACATTGATTTCGATAAACGGCCGGGGGGGGGGGGCGGGCGGAGGGCTAGGGGGTGAAATGACTAGTGTGGGTTTCTCGATACCGCGTGTAAAAAAAAAAAAAAAAAAAAAGATTTCGGTAAGGTTGGGTTAGGTTAGGTTAGGCGTACGCGTAGGTATACCGGGGACGGTATTATTGCCTACTGCACAATACACGGCCCGGGGCATTGTTTTCCGCCGGGCGTTCCGCTCTGTTTTGCCGGTTTACCGGGCAGGTACGTTCGGAAAGTGAAAAGACCTTCCCGCCGCCGCCGCCGCCGCCGGTTGATTAGTGCAATATAACATAATAACAATAATAATGGCAATAACGGCAATAAGCAAATGGGCAATGCGCGGGAGAGAAAACAAAATTCCGTCCAAGGCCGCGTGCGTTTTTTTTTTTTTTTTTATTATATATATATACATATACACATATATATATATATATATATATATATATACACATATATTTACGATATACGTACAAACTCCTTCCGGACAAACTGAACCGGAACATCAGTGTCAAACGACCCGACGTCACCCGGTTGCACGGCGCCGAACCGTTTCGGATTGTGTAACCGAGAGTCGGGCGGGCCAACCGATGCGAGACGCGCTCGGCGCGCGCGCGCGCGCTGTATACGCAAAATAATTATGTTCGCGTTCCGTTTAGTTGGGTATCGGTATAGGTATATATATATATATATATATATATATATATATATATATATTTATAGACAATTATAATACCATTATAAACGATATCGCGCCGGGAATACGTACTCGTATATCCCAATTCCTGGCGCACAAAATAGGATATGTGCAAACACCACCGGTGTACAACCCGAACCGCGGCCCGGTGAACGAACGCGGTGTATACGTACAGAGGTGTTTCGAAAACCTTTCGTAACTTTTCACAAGACAAACATAATCGGTCTCTATACGCGAATTTCCCAAAGCAATTCTGTCGTCAAGATGTTTTGCGTTTTTTTTTTTTTTTTTAAATATACACGTCACAATAGAAATACACCTCAAAATACCCTGTCGGACGGACAGGGACGTGTTCGCGTGGCGGGGCCCCGGGAACCGTCGGGCGTCGTACAAACAGTAATTTTATATTTATATTCAACTATTATTATTGCTGACTTATCGTGTGCGGTTCCAAATTCCGGGGTGTTTTAAAATAAAAAATTTGTTCTTACGACAGGGCACTGCGGGGGCTGTGGGCGCCAACGACGCAACCGCGTCTCCGTGGAAACGGTGAACAGCAAAGCTGGATGGCGCGATCAACCTTGCCGGGTGGAAGGACAACGTGTAATGGAAGTTTCGAAGAGCAAAAGAGAGAGAGAAAAAAAAAATAATAAAAATTATAAGTGTTCGGAAAAACAAGAGTTGTAAAGAAGTAACGCACTCGATAATATACGTATACTATTAAACAATTATAATTGGAAATCGTGTACTTTTATTACCTCACCGGTGTATTGGTTGCGTTATAAACTATTATTATACACGCATCATATATTATAAATGTACAACAATGTAAATTATTCATAATATTTCACAATGATTAATATATATATATATATAGTAATATGTATAATATCAGATTAGTAGATTGCATTCATATTTCATGCGGATAGATTATTATTATTCTAATGAACGATCGTGTATTGTTGTGTCAATTGAAATAATATTATAATCGAATAAATAATCAATGAACATTATATATATATATATATGTATATATAAAAAAAAAATAAAATAAAAATATAATCGCTCGGCTCCAGGGGCGCATTTGACCCGTTCAGCGGGGGAGGGTGACTCGAGTGGCATGCCCATCGGGAGGTGAAAAATGAAGAAAAAAAAATTATCGTCCCGCCGCAGGAGAACCATTACATATTATTTATAATATAGTATTATATAACGATAATCGTATAGTATTGTGATACGCGGATAACCCCATTTACATCCACGGCGACCGACATTTTTTTAATCGGTATATATATATATATATATATGGGTAATATATCATCTCCGTCGCACATTGTCGAAACGATGTAATCCATACGAAAACCGACAGTTTTATTTCACCAAAAATGTACGTATTGTTGTGTTATTTCGTAATTAGAATTATTTCTACGCGTTGGCGATCAAGCAATTAGAAACGTACTAAATTTTATCGCTAATAATCTTTTTCTTTTTTTTTTTTTTTTACACAATATTATTCCCGTCGAAAAACGATACCTACGTTACTACAGAAACTATATATTTAAAAACAAATTTGATTACAAGACGTTTTGGGCGATAATAGCAAAATTGAAATGAACACTAATACGTGTGCGGTTTTAGCGCAAATGTCGCGGACAAGAAACCAACGTACGAGAACCGAAACGCGTTCGGACGACGGATATTTTTTTGGTATATTTCGGTACGTGAAATACGTACTGGGCCTGTATAACGACGACCGGTCGTGCGACCATAAATGCGTACATGAAAATTGTAAAAAATCACCGGGATGTCTGAATTCGGGAACGTCTCCGTCAATGTGCTCGACGAGCTGCAGTCCACCGCCTACCAATACATCCGGCAGAGTACCGTCGCCGTGCGCAAACTGCAACGCATTGCAAACCGGCGGGGACAGCGCTAAACAACGGTGCGATTCGACTAAGAACGTTGGCTACGATGACGACATAGTGTACGATAAACTTTCATTTATCATCACGGGTGTCTGCAGTGTAATAGAAAAGTTCGTAAATCATTCGATCGAGGTCGAATCCCAAGGACAATCAAATGCATGCAATGCGAAACCCAAAACCCAAAGCAACTGTTGTTCTAAAAGTGTAGAGCCACCCGCGGGAACCAAAGGTAATCCGTCGGTAGAGTTACCGAAATCGAACTGCAGTTGTCCAAACACATCCGCCGGTTGCGGGAATACAGCAGCACCGGAACCGAAACCAAAAACCGCATCACGTGAAGTGAAACCCGCAGCGAAAAACCGCGAAAACCCGCCGTCTTGTTTATCAAGGGCTCCCGTCAAAAGACAGCCCATGAGAAAATCGATCGACAAGAAAACCGAAGAAAAACCGAAAAATCGAAATCAATAAATACCGGGTGTGGCTGTGGTACGCTACGTATTTTGTTTTCTATTATATATTACCGGGCGAACAATAATAGTAAAACATGTTCGAAATAAATTATTCCCCAGCAAATATAAACGGAGGAGTGACTATTTCTGGGAGTACAATTTGTCGGTTAGTCTGTAAAATAAGTTACTCCCTATACATTTTTACTGAGGGGGAATAAAAATTGCCTGTTACACCGGTAGGACTGTCAATTACAATTTGAATATTTTAATTTTTTGTTGAAAATACAAATTTGATTTGCCAACATCAAAAATAGATTTGCTATTATTTGCTAATCAAAGTCTGGAGACTCTTGGACAAAGTGACTAGGTTAGCCCACCTAAATTTGAAACAGTTATAACTTCCACAAAAATGGTTTATTAGCCACTTCAATAAATTTGCTAATATTTGATAACAGTGTTTGTTTGGAGACAAAAGGTGAACATGAAGTAGGTGGGTCAAGCTGTTCACGAACGTTACAATTTGTTCGGAACAATTATTTAAATTCGTTTTTATACAATACATTTTAAAATAAACGCGATGATGTTTGTTTTCATAAAATTCCAACCGTAATATTAAAAACAAAAATTAATTTAAAAAAAAAAATAAAATACCGGGATTCTGTTCGCTAATTTTGGCGAAGGACTGTATGATAATAAGTGTGTACTATTATTTTAAATTTAAAAAAAAAAAAAAAAATGATTCCCATGTGTGTTAACTCGAAATTAAATGCACACGCTTGCTCGTTTGTTTTTCTTTCTCATTGTTTTGTCACTGTTGCGCAATATTTGATGAACCTATACTACGTTAGTGTGAAATAGACTTTAAAATCGAAAATTTACAAAAATTATTAATGAATTTCGACTATCCGATAATGACACGTATATATATATATATATATATAAAAAAAAAATTGCTTCGCATTTACATGGGGGGGGCCACTGTTGTCGGTGCGAAGTACGGAAGATAGTGGAACCCGGGGGTACTGTGAGACAAACAAAGAAACGTTGATAAATCGTTATCAAGTTTTCGGTGTCCATCTGTTTTTAAATTAAAACGTTCGTAACGTCATGCTGGTAAATTTATTTTATTATCGTATTACGGTATAACCGTAAATTGGCGCGAATAATGAATATTGTCTCGTTGCTCCCCGCTGTCTCCCCTATTGGATACTATACGATTATTTAGGTCATGCGGTATACGCAAAGCAACGTTAAATCGGATACACGTGCAATCGACACAAGATTCCGAGCTGGGTATATAAGTCGGCGTGTACAACATTACACGTTTATTGTCGGGGTTTATTGTTTTTTTTTTTTTTTTTTTTTTTTTTTTTTTTTTTTTTTTTTTTTTTTTTTTAACCTTTTGTAAAAATTGTTTAGAGTCTCGGATCTTTTTTCAAATGATATACCACCGCCGTCGGACAATGGTAACAATCCTCATGTTTTAAGATACGGCCTAAACCAAATCGGTGCGTTTGTTTTTTTTTCTTTTACTAACCGAAAACGTGTTTTCCGAATAGAAAAACGCAAACGTGAAGTACACCGGGAATTTATTAATAATAATAATAAAAAAAAAATCAATTTTTGTATACGTCGATAATGGAATCTACACGCCCGAATCCGGTCTAAACTGTAAAAAAAAAAATTATACAATCGAATAATACTAATATATTAATCTTCCGGCGTAATAGAATTAAATATTAAAACACCGGTTTCGTATGGAATATTATTATTTAATTTTTTTTTTCATTTTAAACACGTGCTAAATATACAAAAAAATTATCGTCCGGATAAAATCCTCGGCGGGCGCCGATGGATATTGTCTTGTTATTTATATTTTTTTTCGCCGTTTCGGCGTTTATATAGGTGTACTACGAGACGCGTCGAAATTAAACGAGTTTCGTTTACGTAACACACATTTGTTTTTTATTTTTTTTATATATATATATCTTACACGCGCGGATATTTCGGAATGTCATTCATATATCGTTATTACCGTGCGTGTGTTCGGCCATCGCGATAATAATTGATAATAATATGCAATATAATGTTCGTATTGGCGTGCGTGTACACACATACACGTATATACGAATAATAATAATGCGTAAACCTACGCGACGTGCCCGTTATAGTGTTCTTCCACCCCGAAGCATTGTTCTAGACGAAAGTATAATAATATAAACCCGTTTTTTTTTTTTCATTTTTTTTTTTATTCGCAGCGGCCGTATACAAAACGCGCGATTTATCTCGTCGGTATATACGGCCGGGGGATTCAGGTGTCTCGAAGTGACTCGGACATCGTAAATGCAGATGGAACAATGAATGAATCTCATTGTGATGGTATTATACAGGACTACTAACTCGTGTATGTGTGTGTGTGTGTATATATATATATACAATATCTCTGATGATGACGGGCAACATATTATATAGATTGTGTATATATAGGTAATTTTTTTTTTTTTTTTTTTTTTTACCCCGCTATAAACGGTTAATGTTTGTACTTACTACTTTGTACCGATTAATACCGTCTGGTTTTTATACGGTTTAAAAAATAATAATAATAAATAAATAAATCCATCACTGCGGTTAAGGTACGTTATTATATATATATATATATATATATACGTGTATAATCAGGTTTTTTTTTTTTTTTTTCAATCATAACATTATATCTCGTAACGTTCGGCTGTTAGCGTGAAACGATTTTGTATATTTTTTTTTTTTTTTTTTTTTTGTTAAGTATAAGTGTGTGCGTGCGTGCGTATGGCCGGCACACGGTATTGTCGTATTCGAAAATGGTTTTTCGGCGGGCCGAAACGAATACGGTCCGCGGGAATCGAGGGCCACGGATCGATCGGTTTTACTGCGAAAAAACAACGAACAACGTGTATTGGGCGACGATATTTTTTTGTTTCCAATATCCCTATAGAAAAGCGCCAAAACCAAACGTGTGTCGGCACCGCCGAACCCGACGGACATTTTCGTGCCACAATTTCGCGCCGCTTGGTGGACCGCCGCCGTAAGCGCAAAGCGGGTACGGCAGGACGCGGTTATTGAACGCGTAGACGTAAACCACCCGTCGGTATTGCCGTAAAATTTCCCGCACCCCGTCGGTTATGCGGAAACAAAATAAAATAAAAAATAAAATTAATAAAAAAAAAAACGCGTGCCCCAACGTACCAGGCGGGATGCGAAATGCTTTCGGAAAGGACGCGGAACAATCGACGAAAACAAATGTTGAATTAGTGTTAAAGACGAGCGCATGGTTACGACCGGCATACGTTTTATTAAAATATAGCGACACCGGGGCTGGGTACCAGGGGTGAGTGGACCCGTAGGGTGATCGGTCCTGTTGCGCCTTGGGCTACTAGGTCACGGGGCGAGCTGGACTATCACCTTACCCAGCTCCTCACCGGACACGGGTGCTTTGCTAGCTTCCTGCATAGGATCGGCAAGCGCGACGCCCCCCACTGCGCCCATTGCACATCGGAGGTGGACGATGCGGCCCACACCCTGCTAGACTGCCCGGCTTGGAATACCGAACGTGCAGCGCTAGTCGCGGTGTTGGGCAGCATCTCTCCGGAAGGGCTTGGACCGGCCATGCTCAGCAGTACCGAAGCATGGTCAGCCGTCAGGGCCTTTGCAATCTCCGTCATGGGGGCAAAGGGGGAGGAGGAGCGTCGGTGGGAGGCGGCCAGAGCGGCGGCGGCAGCGGCAGCAGCAGCAGCAGCAGCAGCGGCAGCAGCAGCAGAGGCAGCAGCAGGAGCACCGCCGGAGCGTCGGCGACAGCGTCGACGGCAGTAGCAGCTGATGCAGAAAAAATTGCAACTGCATATGTATAAAATTGTAATATCTTTATGTGTAAATTTTCGTAGCTTTAAGGATTTAGTGTAATTATTTTAAATTAAAAAAAAAAAAAAAAAAAAAAAAATGTATATTTTAGTTTTTAAGGTGTTTGTAAATACTTAGTTCATAAGTTTAATAATGTGAGCCCGCCCCGCGAAGGGGAAAAGGGGATTTTATGGAGTGTATATATTTGTTATGTGTTTTTTCATTTACAATAAATGATGGTGGCGGGCCGGTAGTATTTCCGCAAGGCTAGTCCCCGGCCCGTCATCGATGCCACAAAAAAAAAAAAAAAAAAAAAAAAAATAGCGACACCGGTAGATGTCGCGGGATTTCGTTAATATTCCAATGTACTTAAAAAGTAATAATAATTATCGTGATTTACGCCGCCGGCCTCGCGGCCACACCAATTGACACGGGCTCGTAAATCCATCGGTGTTTTTTTTTTTTTTTTTTTTATCTTTCTTTTTTTTTTAATAGCCCGGGTTATATACGAACAAGAGCTCGCCCCGTACGTCTTTGCATAACATGAGCATACGTGTACATTGTCACCTGTGCGCACCGCAGTGCGTTTTCGTTATTACTAAAAAAAAAAACAAAAAAAAATGACGAATTTCCGTGACAATCCGTGTAAAGGTTCGCTTTTTAAATACCGCTGATCTAACCTAACCGGAGCGAAATATTTCGCCAAAAATTACTAGTCGACATTGTGACGCCCATGCGCGTACATGTATTTTGTTATTACGTATTATATTTTTTTTTTACTAATATTAATATTTAAAAGTACAAAACAACATATTTCTATATTTTTTTTTAAATTGTTATCATACCATGGATATTTATTATGAAAACTCAAGTTCAAATGAAGAAGATGTAATACTGTTAGCAGCTGTAATGGACGATGAAGAACAAAAAAGGTACCATAGGATTATAATTAGGCTTAGGGACTTATAGATCTCAAAAAATTATAATATATTATAATTAGAGTTAGGGTGTTGAATATGTTGACGTGATAATAATATATTAATATTCATATTGCACTGTACAATTAAAATGAGTTGGGAATTTACAACTGATTATCGCAGCGGTAAGCGAAAAATATAGTGTCTGCAGCGAAAAATAAAAATATCGCGCTCAATCTTGCGGTAACATTTTCGCCGCGGTATTAATTTCGCGCTAGTGAGTGCGCTCGTATTAAAACGTATGGACATTAAATTTCGCTGCCGCTGCCGCTTCGGTTTGAGCGAACCTTAACGCGGGAAATGTTATTTTCTGTATTATTATTTTATACCGATAAATAAATAATAATAAAAAAATAACTTATAACCGTCGTGTTTAATTCGAATTTCACCGGGAAAAATAAAAAAAAAGGGGCCGGCCCGGGTCACTAGCCGGCTAGCCCTTAACGAGCGGCGTGCGCGGTTTTTTTTTTTTTTTTTTTTTCTACGCATTACGTCCCGGGCATTAGCGTCCAATTAAAGAACGATCGGAATATGATTATAAATAATATCGTAAAAAAAACGCCGCCGCCGATATGTGCTACTCGGGAATTCGGTATTGTCGAAACGGCCGTGCGTATCCGCCGGACAGGAGGAGGAGGAGGAGGACGCGCGTAACGGATACAATAAAACTCCCCACGCGACGTGAAACACGCACAGGTACAATATAATAATATTATATTATAATATTGTAATTTATTATAATTGCGATGATGGACGACGAGAAAACGTCGTCGTCTTTGTTGGCGGGGTTCTCTCTTAAGTCGTACGGCAACGATAATTATTATTGCCCGCCAATAATGTCGCGGGACGAAATATATCGGCCGGTGGTAAAAACCGTACGGTCCGCGGCGCGACAAATATCGCGCGTTCTCGCCCACAGAGCGGTCATAAATACAGGGTGTCCCGCGAACACGCATACCGCCTTTTGCCCATGTCCTCCTTCCGCGACACTCCCGGAGACGGTGCGATTTCGGTTTGGGTTCTTTCCTCCCACATCAATATTATTTATACGACTCGCGCAGACGATAGGGAACTGCGGTGAACAATTCAACAAAAAAAAAAACAATAAATACATATAATACATTTCGTTTGCGATTCGTCGACAATTTAATGATATTTAAACGAGCTAAAAATATTAATTATTCTCAACGGTTCAAATTTCTATTTTCGCCGACCTTTGTAATTTTAATTAATTTTTTTTTTTTTTTTTTAGTTCAGTATCATAAAACGAGATGAAATGATTTCAAAACGCCACTGCGGTATTTAAAAAATCACAGGGTTAATGTGAACGAAATAGTCGAAAATTTTTACAAGAATAAAATCAAATGTTATTTCTATACATTTCGTAGTACCTGTAAGTAATATGTATATATATATATATATAATAAAAAAAAAAAAAAATCGATTTTTTCCATTATCCCGGCAGGTATATCGTAACGGGTCGTATATAATATTATCTTCGCGGGACACCCTGTATAGATACAAGAATCGCGTCCGGTGAATTAATGCGGAGGGAACCCGGGTACGAAACGATACGATCGCTGCCGGGCTACAGTACGCCTATATATTTTATTATATATATATATATATATATATATATATATATATATATATTTATACGAGAGATACGTATGGACGATAAAAAAAAATAAAAAATAATATATATATATATACATTTATAACGCCGGTATAAGTCCAATTTGAATCGGCCGCGCAACCACGATAATAATAATAATATTATTGGTCTGATTTAAACGCCGTGCACACCGGTCTCGTCTTGCCGGGGGTTTTCGATATTTTCGATACGTACGAAAATTGAATTTTCCCCGTCGATCTACCTCGATCCGTGTTGTCGGCGTCCCGACAATCAATACTTGCTCGGTTCAAAAAAAAAAAAAAATAAAAAAAATTAGAAAATAAACAGGCTATGCGCATTTGTTAACTCGCAGGGTAACCCGATTGAGCGATATCGGTCAGCCGCGCTCAATATTTTAATATTCTAATATTTATATAAATATCCCTGGACCGATAGGTCATTGTAGGTCCGGTTCAGCCAATTTTCAATTCCAATTGTGAAATTCAACAAAATTTAAATAGTATAGACGTTTCGGTTCGGCGGCCCGAAATATACCAAATTTAAAAAAAAAAAAAAAAAATCCAAGCTCGATCGCACGCCCGGCCTGTGCACTCTGTCCGTTTTCCGTTTGCACTGGTCGAAGAGATTATCGTTAGTGTAACAACAATGTACATGGCGGTCATTGAGTCCGTCAATAATAATAATAATAAAAAAAAAAAAAAACCCGTCGGATATTAGATTTTTCGCATTGATAAATTGATAAATTTACATGTAATTATGTGATAAATAACTTTTTACCGCAATGTTCAAGTTGAACATTCATACGAAAACGACATTTATTTCGAAATCAAAACGCATTTATTACGTATATTGTCGCTCTCGTACATTATACGTAATACTCCTAATACGTTAAAATAAATAATAATTTGTCGTCGAGCTCAATTGGTCGTAGGTCCGATACGTTACATCGGCGACAATGATGAACGAAAACGGTTAATATTATTATAGTCGATATGGCCGTGTCGGGTTTATTATTTTGATATTTTGTTGGATATTGCGCACGGTCATAAAAAATTGTTAAATTAAATTGCATTTTGTAATCCGAAAATTTCCTATTTCCAATTTTTAAAATTCGATAATTTCAATCGTTTCGAGGCGTGCTGTAAACAATTATTAATAGCGAAACAACGTTTGTTAGCAAACAATAGCAAGCAATATTTCGCTGTTATTTTTTTAATAAATTTCTATTTGTGATATTTCGTTTCAATTGTTAAAACGTATTAACGATGCTTTGTACGCGTTTAACGCTTTTAACAACAAATATAACAATTATAGTTTTCCGTGAAACGAATTAAAGAATCTAAAATCGCAATTTTAAAAAGCGAATTTTTGTGTCTGATAAAAATCCGCGGATTCTCAAATCCCAAATCCGGATTTGCAATTATCGTCGAATGTTAAAACGACCGGTATTCATTGAAATTTCCGATAATCCGGATTTAATGGCACATCGGTACTACCTACACCCGGACTTTGCGGTTTTTTCAGGCCTTCCCTTCTGCTCTTCCCCGTCGTCAAAACCCACCGCCGACGTGGTTTTTAATCGACGGGTTTACGGCCAGCACGCCGCCAACTCACTGGGAGCAGTGTATCGGGTTCGGGGACGGACACGTGGTGTTGATCCGTTTAAAAAAATAATAATAATAATAAAAAAAAACCTATCCGATAATATTATCGTTGTCGTCACCGCTGTTGCTCGCGGTCGTCGGATTTTCGCCGTGACGGACTCCGTGTCGAAACCCAAGCCGGCGCCGTAACGCCGCGTCGGGCGTATATAACGCGACAGAGTAGATTTTTATTTTAATAATATACGTGTAAATGATTAAAAAATTTCAATGCACGTATATATCACACACACACACACACCCTGTGGCCGATCACGCGGAAACGTCGTCGGCACAATGAAAACAATTAAAAACGCCGCGGCCTACATGTAAAAATTCCCTCGGTTTTCGAGACCGACAAACCGCGACAATTCCGTAAACGATATGTAGTATAAGTTTCGTTAAAAATCGCTAATGATACAGCCGAATGGGAGGGAGTTTCAACGATAAATTCACGAAAAAAAAAAACGAAAACCAACGACAATTTTTACCTCAATTAAGTTGAAAAAAAAAAAAAAAAACTATATCTATATGTAATTTGAATTTAATTGTATGTATTTATTTTTGGGCTTTTAAAAAATACAGCAAAACTTATCAAACAAGTACAAGAACTGCTTTGAGTGCACCATTTGAAGATAAAAGTACTTGGAAATACAAATGTTATTATTTAAACGTACAAATTAAAATTGCCCCCTAAACTATTTTATTTATTATAACGTAAATCCTATTGAAACGTTCGTATAATTCAAATAACTGCAAGGAAATCAATTTCGCCAAATTCATTGGATTTTATTATTATTAATCTATTGATTTACGAAAAATATTGTAATATATTTTTTTTTATAGGGCGTATTTTATTTTACAATTAAGGACAATACATTTTTGTGATGGCACTTATATGTCTGTAATTAAAATCGTAAAAACGTAAAACTATCCTATATGGCATGAATATATTCAACCCTCTTGTGACCCAGGAATGGGACGAGGCATTATGACCAAATTTCTCCCAAGTAACTTCTATATGATAATAAGGACAAGGGAGAGTGTCCAGCAACAAAAACATTAATATTTTTTTTTCATCGCCTACAACTAAGAACCGCCCTAATATATATATATATATTTGAATTATTATGTATATGTTAATAATTATTAATGAGAATTATTATGCGTCACTGTGCGTATACTCACGAGCAAGAGCGGGGGGGGGGAGCAGAAAATTGCAGGCTTCGGTTTGTGCGCGTTTTATTATCATCACCCTGGTAAATAATAATTTAAACTTAAATCATTCGCGTTATTTATTGTCAAATATAGCAGCGTGCGAAATTAATTAATTTCTGACTACCGTGATATCAAATCTGAAATTTGAATGTGCACATTTTTACATATTTCATAGATTTTTCAGCTTTTGTGGGGGTTTTTTTTTTTTTTTTTGGTATATTTTGACATATTTGTCAAATTTAACTATAGAAATTTTAATAGATCGGTGAAATTAAGAGAAGCACTTAATCGAAAAAAAAAAAAAAACATAAATGCACTTATATGTTTTTTGTTATCTACAACTCGTAGCTCGTTATAATTTACGTGTAGGTATAAATATCTAAGAAAGATAATTATTTCAAGAAATACTACAGATTTCTTCAAAGTATTAAGTAAAATTGTTGTATTATTTTTTTATTTTTTTTTTTTAATGTAATACTAATATCTATTTGAACAATAATTATTAATTAATAAATATATTAAATATATTTGTTTAGATTTATCTATATTTGCTTATTTTACGGATTTTCGGTGCATATTTTAGCGGTTATTATCATGTTTTTTTAAAGAGCTATATTTCGAGCCCGGATGATGAGTTATAATTAGTAAAAGTGTTCGAAGAAGAATATTATTCTGAACACGTTTACAGAATACACTGGGGTATTGTGTTTTAAATATTTTTTCGAAAATATTTATATTTGAAATCGAAAACTTATTTTGTATACTTGTGTAGTCGTTCTAAAAAATTGGTAGGTTAAGTTAATAAATATTTTAATAAAGTATTCAGAACATTCTTATTCGAACACTTTTACTCAAATACAAATTATAACTCATCGTCCGTGTTCGAAACTTATAGCTCTTAAATACATGATAATAAGCGCTAAAATATGCACGAAAAATCCGTAAAATAAGCATACAAATCGAAAATTTAAATGCGTATTTGTTGAGATTATGTAGCTCGTTATAATTTTCGTGTAAGTATAATTAACCAAGGAGATACTTCATTCAAGAAACAATACTTATTTATTCAAAATTTAAAATACAATGTTTGTATTTTTTATTTTTTTTTTCTAATTTTTAATGTAATACAAATACCTACTTGAATAATAATTAGTAATTAATAAATATTTTAAATGCATATTTGTTTTGATTTGTATGGTTATTTAACGAATTTTTTTAGTGCATATTTTAGCGTTTATTATCAAGTTTTAAAGAGCTATAGGCCCCGAACCCTGTTTACTACGGTTGTGTGTTTGTTTAGACGGTCTATATCCATCAACCCACTTTGCCCGCAATCCGCGAACCGTTGCCCGCGACACGTACGGCCAACCGTGTATTATATTATTACGTACAACCGAAAACTAATATTGCTTTAACGTGTATATGCGTGTATAAAAAAAAAAAAAAAAAAAAATGTATATATTTTTATATAAATGTAACACATTACAATACAATGTCGTTTGCGCAGAGTCAAGGCCGTCGCCGTCGTACCGTGAAAACTGTGCGAATCATTCCGTCTGCCCCGGATATTTTTGCCGGGTATATAATATAATACAATACGATAATAATAGTATACAGTAGGTACCAAATGTGTAACGCGATACATAGATACTAACGAAATGCACAGGTCTGTTTGTAGCCGGTTCATACCGGTAATATTATTATAATTTACTACTGGTTTATACGAATAAAACCATTTGATAAACTGTTTAACCGGATTCGCGTAGATCGATCTGGAGTTTACTTGAAATAGAAATAGTGCCCGTACACAATATACGCCATAGCGACGATAAAGTGTCGTCGGGAAAATAATAACATAACCTCCAAATGTGCACTTTTTGAGGTTATGTCTCCGACAGACTGTTGGAGAGAGATGCCGCGAAAAAAGACCGTGTACCCCGTAAATACCGATATAAGACGTGTCGTCGCGTCCATTTATTTAAAGAGACAATGCAATAATCGGTATTTTTTAATTATCCGTAAACAATGGTGCGCGCGTATATCATATTAAGGTCACGCGGATGATAGTTTCGCAGTGCACATATAGTATTATTTGTTTGTTTTTTTTTTTTATTTTATTTTATTTTAGAAAGCATCACTATTATAATTATACTAAACGGCAAATTGGTTAAATAAAATAAAACATGGTTATTAATAATAATAATATAACGATAATAACGCGACGCGAACCGACCAAATTTACATGCCGAAATAATATTTTATGTAACCGGCCCACCGTGTATGTAAGGTTATTATAAACGCGGCGCCGCCGTTCCCCGATTATTTGAACGGGTTTTAGAAGAAGGACTTAAGAGTCGAAAACAACTACTTTATATAGTAGAATCAAAAAAAACATCGTAACTTTTTCCTACTTTATTCATTTTAGTACTCTGATTATGTATATATGTTTCGTACATTTGTGTATATTAATGATATTCACTTGCTGTTCATTTTTAACGGTTTTAACTGATTTGGCACTACACGAGCGATTATCCATTGTCAAGGGCTCCATGAGACAACCGCAGTTCCAAAAAGACGCCGTGAGACGGAAAAGTTTGTGAACCGCTGATATAAACGATAACGGTATTGATTGTACCGGTCAATTTTACCCTCCGACCGTTGATTTGTATTTATTTGTCCCGATATTAATAACGCGTACGCCTAAATGGTCGTTTTCTAAACAACGTTGGCTAGAAAACAATTTCAATTGAGAGGACGGTTCAGACAACCGTAGGACACCCAATTTGGACCATTGAACAATTATCAACCGTCTAAACCACGGACGCGTTATCGATAAAATCACTTAATCGTACACTGTATCGCTGCTCTATACTGATAACTCGCCACGTTGACGGAGTTTTTTTTTTTTTTTTTTTAAATAACGTTGAAATACATAACTAAACAATAGGTTTTACACACCGAGAAAACAATTATTGAAATGCCGGGGGGAGGGGGGGTCATTCGATTTTCAACCGGCAAAAGACAAATTGCCGGTTGAATATAAACAAAAGAAAAAAAAGAAAATTATTTACTCGCAGGATCCGCTATAGCGCGATACAGTGTTGTTTTTATATAATTTCGTTTACGTTGGTTTTGCCGATTACAGTTACTTGAATTATAAAAATCAACGTATTAACACGTTATAGGCACCGTTTCTAAACGACGGCAAACATAATAATATTTATGCCGATAATCACGATAATTGACAATATTGTGACACGGACGTCCATTATCTCTGTAAATCAATTTGGTCGTGTGTGTGTGTGTGTGTGTGTGTGTGTGTGCCTGCCCGTAAATTACACTGTTTAATATTTCACGGAATTATAACGTTACAATATTATAGGTATACCGTAACTAAATATTCCACGAGTAAAAAAACGTAACATTTAATCGATTCGGTCGCGGTCGGCAATGTATAATTGGATAACGAATCGTACAATCGTGTTATGTACGTGTCACACGACGAAGGTTTTTTAGTTTTTTTTTTTTTTTTAATTTATCAATACCGTATTCCGACTGCGGGTACGGTAATCGCATCGATTCCATTATTTTATGTTAATTATAATTATTATTGGAATTTATTATTTTTTGCGTCACACCGTGTGTTTACGCGTGTTATGGTCGCCGTCCGCGAAAATAAGACTAAGGAGCCGCTACGAGGAAAACACGACGAAAACGACCTGAAAACGCCCAGCGGCGGTATTCCAGAAAATAAAATGACCGAAAAGTTCTTCACCCGACATTAGGAACACATAGAATATAATCTCAAATATTACAATATTGATTTTTCGGAGGTTTCCGGCCAAACTCCGCTTCACGGGTGTCGTGTGGGAACTCGATCGGAAATAACACTACATTTGTTCTGCAAAACCATCACGTCGCACCATACAATGTTCCGTAAAATAATCGAATTTTCAATGTTTAAAACGTATTGTTCTTCTGTATTGCTCGACAACAGTTTTAAACTATAAATAACAAATTTTAAGCACCAACCATCCACATTTGAGTATTTTGTAAGTATATTGATTAAAAATATTATATATTCCTACCGCCTATTCAGTATATAGTGTACAACGAAATTGTACATTTACCAAAACTCTTCCCTTTGGCGTACTACGTTTGAGTATAATTAAAACTTACAGTATATCGTTTTTAGATAATATGGTGACGTTTTATGGATATTTGGATTGATTATTTAAGAAAATTGTCTAAAGTCTGCAAAAAAAAAAAAGGGCCCTAAATGAAGTTATTTCAATGCAACCGCAAAACGATCGGCCACCCAAAGCATAAAATAGTATCGATTCTATGCTATACATCATTTGTCTATTTCTTAACTTTTATTTCTCCGTTTAAACAAGTTGAATTTTATTATTTTCGTCTAACAGAACATCGTTCCATTCGCAATTTAACCAATTATACTTGCCAATGTACTTATTGCATGGACCTACTGTCCATACGAAACAACCAGGTGAACTAATATGTTCTAAAGTTATTATTTTTTGTTTAATAGCTGCCTTGGATATTTTTTATTTTAACAACCATTTGGTCGTTATCAATACAATACATGATAGACGTTTAAATAATACACGAGTAATAATATATATATATACATGAACGTGTTTGGAATTGTACCAACAATAAAGTATTCCCGAACTATTACTTAAGCGTTCGAGGCGCCTAATGTCTTGCGAGTCGTCGAAAATTCGTTTAGTTGTTTTTGTTAGTTGCTGCATTAATATACAGATTTAGTCTATTCGCGCGTTTGTTAGCAGACTTATTGGTTTCGTCTTAAATGGCCGATGTCTTCAGATCGAACCGATATACTGCTACAATGGCACGAAAGGCGATAGATTGACAACGTTTAAAAGCATCGATGCAGGATTTGCTGTATGCCGTCCTAAATCCAAATCGATTTAACGATAACTACACATAAAGGAGACGTTTGTTCACAAAGTCTAGTTTGGAATGTCTTTAAACTAGCTCTCTAAAAGTATTAAACGTATAACATTTTCAAATAAATCAAACACGTGTGGCGGGACGTATTTTTCGGAGGGCGTGATGTTACTAGAGGTCATAATACTGGTGGCTTTTACGCGAATAATAAAATGGTTTTATAATACAGTGTAAACTCAATTAACGGACATCATTAAAAAGTAGACACATTCCCATTAGTGGACACTTCAAAATTCCCCAAAAAATATATGTACACACTAGGGATTTTAACTTTTAAATAGCGAACACTCCTAAGAATGGAAGTGGACACTAAAAATTGGTACCAAAATTATAAATTATAAATGGACATAATATATGTATATTATTCAAAGATATCTCCTTCGAAATACTATCATCCAGACGATATGCAGTGATCCCGACGACACTTTTCAAAAGTCCTTTGGAACTGTTCCAAAGATAAAGCTACGTGTTCTGTTGCCGCGTTCGCTTTGATTTCCTCTACGTCTTGAAATCGTTGTCTTTCAAGCGCAGATTTTAGTCTTGGAAAAAGAAAAAAATCACATGGTGCCTGATCGGGAGAATAAGGAGAGTCCGAGGAACCAAAGCAATTTTTTTATCAGCCGGAAATTCACGAATCGACTGGTTAGGTTAGGAATTTGGCAGCGCGACCCTTCTCATTTTCCTGTAAAACTGCATGACAAAACTCAATTGAGATTCGCTTTGTTAACTCACGAACGGTTGATCGGTGGCCATTTCGTATTTTTTTCGCAAATTGTCGCTATACCATCGTTTCTGGATGACGTCGACGGTCTTCCGGAACGTGGATCGTCTTCAGTTGACCGCCGACTGTCCTTGAAACGTTTAAAACACTCGGAACCACTTAACGAATCATCCCCAAAAGCGGTTTTAATCATTTCCGTTGCACCATTTTTACCAAGTTTCAAGCAATACTCGATGCACAGGCTTTGTTCGTTAATTTCGGACATGTCGAAAACGGCGAACGAAAAAAACCGACTGGATGTAACCGCGTGTAATATTAAACTGAGAAAAGATGGCGGCTTTGGGTTTTGTTTAAAATATTCACTAATTTACGGGGAATACATCTATTGACAATTCGACACGTGATCGTGTGAAGATTAGCCGTAACAACAATTGCCCTGGTAATTTTTTAACAGACCTCGTATACATATTGCATATGGAAATTGTTTAAGTGATAAAATTACTATATTTATCGTTCATATTTTATTGTCTTAACGGTTTTCCCGTTGGATAAATGCAACCGGGTTCGGTTACAACAGTTGCGTGAACGCGCACCGACGTTAATTCAAAACGAAAAATACCGAACTCGCGAGAGAAAAAAAAAATAATACCAATTTTAATGGATATGTATATTATGTACTATTTGTACGTATATTCGGGCATAAAGAAAACGTCTGGCGAACGTCCGCCGCGCGGCTGTTTTCTCAATTCTCATATCTTAATTCGCCGCGATTGTCCGCTATACAGAGGGTTCCATCCGGTGTATAAATTATAATATCGGTACTATATGGCGTGTACGTACGACAACGTCGAACGCGGCCGGTAGCGAAACGGCGGCGGCGGCGGTGAAAGCCTGGGAGAGACACGGTCGCGCGTATTTTATGGGCGACCGCGGTCGCGTCCGGGGGGGGGTGCCCGGCCCGATATATGTAAATGCGGACGCGTCCAATACCGATCCGGTCGACCGGTTTCCGCCGTCGTCGGTGCACGGGAACGGCTGAGCGCGGTAAGGTCAGTTACGGCCCCGTGCCGGCCGGCGGGGCTCGCGCGCGGTCGCGATATCATCTTCGGGCGGGGGCGCGCGCGCGCGCGCTAGAGACGGACCGACGGACCGACGGACGGACGGACGGACGGACACCGCGCCCGCGACCGCGCGCCGGCCGGTTGACGTTGACGTACGCGCACCGGCATTATTAACGGCCGTCTGAGGCGTGGGAGAGTATTATTATTATTATTATTATTATTATTATAAATTCTGTTTGCGCCAAACGGTCCGCGCGTACACGCGGACCCCAGGCCCGGGGAACCGGTATTCCCCACCGCCCTTACCGCCGCGCCCCGCAGGGCCGTGACCGCGCCAGCGCCGCCGTTTCGCGTTTTATTAACCGCCGGAAAACCGCGACGCCGCCGAATTGCGCTCCGGCCACCAACGGCGACCGGTTGGCCGATTGCCGGCCGCGCGTCCTTTTTCACGCGCGGAAAACGCGACGCGGTTATAATCCCCCCCCCCCCGAACGCCGGTTACGGACCGATGCCGGTCTTGAGCACCGTATTTACTTTATTTATATCGTACAATTCAACCACGGGATTTACTGAACTATAATCAGCCCGTACAATTGCTACGGGAAATCGTTAATTAATTTCATTAATTTTAATTTTATCATTATTTTTTTTACAAACCTTCGGAAGATTAAATCTCCGGCGGACGTATACAGGAAGCAATTATAAGGCGCCAGGGGCACGCGGTACTCGAGAGTGTAACTCTACAAGTGCTCATTGGATTTTAACTCGGTACACCGTAATCGTAGGCGCGAGCACATCATTGTGGCACGGTGGGCTAAGCCAACGATAACGGCGATACCTACGTAAAGAATCAGTAAAATAACAATTGTTACCAATATTTTCATTAAATATTCTTCGGAATCGGACAAAACTTTCTTATTTTTAAAATTCCAAACAAAAAAAAAAAATCGAATTTTGAACGGTTGAAGAGTTCGGTTTCAAAATAGTGGAATAGTAGTTTTTAAATAAACTTCACGACGAATTCGCGTGTGATTTCAGATGTTTTATCAGATACCTATATAAGATAGTCGGTATTCAATTGACAAAAGATCGATACATTTAGACAACAAAAAAAAAATAAAACCTCTTTCCGACAGTACCCCTTCCCCTTAAATGGCTGTTGTGCAGTCGATTAGTGGACTTGTATTATCATTAGGGTAGTTGGTAAAATGTAAAAAAAAAACTGATAAAAATTGTATAAAATATCTGAAAAAATTACGGAGTTTGGATCTAGAAAAATGTATTTCCAAGAGAAGACCGAAAACAAATAAAAACTAAATTCTTTGTGTACGCGTCTGATGATGTCCTTTAGGCTTGTTGAATTCCGGGGCACGACCATAAGTCCACCTAGTCGAAAAGTGGTGTATATTTTGCACGTTTCACCCGGCGGCCGTCCGAACTCGGGTAGGTTTTGTAAATACCCGGGTTGATAATATACGCGTATAAAATGACTAAAACGTATAATTTGTTTTGTTTTTGAAATTCGCTCTAAAAAATATTAAAAATACATTCCTATTTCAGATGTCAAGTTAGGTTTCTGACTTAGTAAACATATATTATGTAGTTAAAAATTATATATGTTATATAAATAATAAAAAAAATCTGAGCTCGCTAATAAATTCGCAGTCTTCATTGCGCTTCGCCCATGGTCACTCGAATTGAACTGAACTGACCATATCAATTATTGTGGAATATTAAGCCTACAGGTACAAATCATTCGATATTGCGCAATTAATATCAAACAAGCACAATCTTCATTCAATACTCGCGCAATATGCAACGTGTAACTATGAACTATAATATTAAATAATATACTGTGCCTACTTTATATTTGTCTGTATAATCAAATAATTATTAAAAATGTTATAAATATCACAAGTACTATGAATTCACTATAAAATATAAATACGTCCGCGATAAGATAATGTTAATAGATTAATAGCACCGCAATTGTCTATTTACAATTTATATTTCCTTTTTTTGTCACTTTATACTTTGAATTAAAATTTTATTTTTTGTTTATTGGGGATTTTATTTTTATACGGGTATAAAAAACGTAAATAATTACTGGTTTTATACTATACGTTCTATACGTTTTACACGTACGTGCTTTGTACTATACCGTATTATACGTTTCAACCCGGGTAATTACGCAAACAGTCGGGCGGGAGTTTATGCGCGCGTTTCGCCGTACGCATCCCCCGGTCCGATATTTTATCGAACCGACGTGTCGCGGATAAAACGTTTAGGTTAGATTGGGTTAGACCGGGACTAGGCAGCAGGAGGCTACGGAGCAGCAGCAGCAGCAGCAGCAGCAGCAGCAGCGGCCGCCGTCGCCGCAACGTACTCGAAATCACCATTGTAAATAACGTAGCCTTATGTTAGTCTTGAGTTAGGTCAAGAATGTATAGCGGATTAAGCAGTGTGAGATAAAGAGTTTGGCCGGCCGCACACCAAAAGAGCGAAAACTGTGTTAGGTCATTTTTGTTTTAGTCAACTAAAAACAATTTGTTTTATGTACGCGCATATCAGCTAGTCAAGACAAGACAAGAAAAACAATATATTACATAAATCTATACAGTTTCCAAAATGTCATCTGACGAAGAGGTTGCGATTTGTATGTGGTACCTTTTACACAATTTAGAAGAACAGGAAAAAAAAAAAAAGATATTGGGTACATCCATTAAACAAAAAACGTATCATTCGCAATATTATTATTGTATCATTTATATGTGAATTACGATCAGATGAAAAAAAATTCAAAAACTATACACACGTGTTAGTATTACAACTTTTGATTTTATCATAGAGAAAATAGGAGAGGAAATTAGAAAAGAAGACACTCATTTCAGAAGAAGTGTTTCTGTATTGCTGTGATTTTTATTATAAAATAGATGGCCTTTTTTCAATCAGACTTACTACATTTTCAGTATCACAAGCCATCGTAATATAATATAATGTTAAATAGTTAATACTTAATAATAGTAATTAATAATATAATTATAATTAATTATAATATTATAATATCTAATAACAATTATAATTATTTTTTTTTTTTTTATTTATTTTAGAAAAACATACAATCTGTACAATAATTTACAATGAGCATGTGCGATATTGAAATAAATTTATTTTAACATGAGACGCGTGAAAAAAGAAGTCACCCAATGGCGACACTTTATAATTTATATAGAACTGTTTTCATTTATTTATTTTAATTTTAATTTTCTTTTAGGTCACGACATCATCTCCTTTTTAACCTCCGAGGAGGGTTGCCAAGAATAACGTCGGAATTTAAAGCTGAAATTAAAGTATTCGGGTGGTTCGTATATCGTGAGCGGAATCTTTTTCATTGGCGCACCCCCGGGGAAGTGCTGAAGTCCCCCCCCCCACACAAAAAAAAAATAAAAAAATTTTTAACGATAAAAAAATCGTACGTCATCATAGCATATTGTCGCAAATATAGTATTACAATGGCTAATGGTGTAGATACACACCAATAGTAATAATACACATAATCCAACAAGTGGACAAATTTCAAGTTTTAAAAATCTTTTCGAATTTTATGAAAAAGATATGCAACAAAATAGTTTTTCTGTCGCAAAGGCTTCGTATACGAATTTCGGTATGAAAAATTCAAAAACTGTTGCTATACTTTACGCAATTGATGATTGAAATTTATGCGATTTAAACAAATTTAAATCAGTATTCATAGTTTTGAAATATTTGCAACGTTACCAGTAAGTACAAGTACGGCTGAAAAATCGTTTTGCACACTACAGCGAATCAAAACCTCTCTGAAACACAATGGGTCAGTCACGTTTAAATGTACTGACAAATCTTCACATATGTCGAGAAATACAAATTAAAGAATCCAAAGTATTAACAGTTTTTTTCCAAAAAAGGACCCAGAAAACTTAAATTTTAAATCGATTTGTCATAATATTTAGTGATTAATATAATTATAAATATTAAATAAATAATATAACATATTATGTACTATGTGGTAATAATAATAATAAAAAAAAATGATTATTTTAAAATTAGTGGTAATTGTTTACTTGTGTATATAAGGAAAATAGGAAAATGTTTAAGCACCCCCTCCAAAAAAAAATCTTGGGTGTGCGCCTGCCGGATTTATACGTTTTTTCATATGTGCGGTCCCATGCGTGTAAAAAATGTGGACGTTTCATTCAACCCAGGAAGTTCACATAAAAAGGTTTTATTTTTCCATATTTGAGAACATTATACGAGTTGTTATGATAAAAAAAAAAAAAAAAAACTCAGTACTATTATGTCGCCGTATTATCATACCTCACTATGATTAAAACATACCAAAGGAATATAAATATTGTTTTTTTAAATTTCTACTGTTACTGTAATGCAATTATTCCATTATTTTAGTGTATTATTATTTAAATGATTTGAGGAATTTTGTAAAATAATAATAATAATAATAAAAAAATTGCATATTAAAGCATGATTATTGATGTTCGCCGATTATTTTTGCATATTATTCTAATCTTTAATTCTTATCGACACTCGAGTGGTGGGAGTGTGTCGAAAATAGTAAAATACCCACACCCATCTACGTGTTAAAATATCTTAAACTGGTAAAAAGGCGTCTCTAAAAAAACGATCTAAAAATGTATAAAAAAAAATCGGGCTGTCAGTTATTATGCATTTAATAACGAGTGGATTGCGAAAAACTGCTGAAAATTTCAATGTTGCTCTTTGACCGGGAAAATGTGATTACGGACACACCGATTGAAAAGTGCCGGTTATAAACTGATATTTCTCTAAACATTTCTCACAATTTCTACTCACGATGTTATTATGTCGATTTTTTTTTTTTTTAGATTTTTTTTGATATACGTTTCAAGTTCAAATTCTAACGAAAATCGTAAAATACATGGCGTTCACAAACTTTGTTCACAATCTTATTTCGTTAGCAGTCGTGATCCTACAACAATGGTAGCCATACCCTATGAGCAATTCCCTGGACTTTTTATTTTTACGATAACGACATAACGACAAACGAATGATGATGCCTATATACAAATGCTAAAACGTGTTAAATTTAATAAAGTTCCCCCGCGTGTCTTTCGACTACGTCATAGACGTTTTAAAATATTCACATCTGCTGTGTTGAAAATATTAAAAAAAAACAATATAGAGATCACATCAGAGACGGTAAAAACGATTTGCGACCGAGTGTAAGTTGAAAACTCGTATAAAAACCCGGGGAACGCGAACGCGCAGCTATAAAAATATTATTTCGCTGGACCGTGCTCGGGAAGATTTCACGGTGCACACGAACGATTTCAAATGGTACAGCCGTCGCATTCTTCGTGCCGAACGGATAATTTTATAATTGCTAGTACGATATCTGTCTGAAAATTTACAATATTTTCATATACAATACGTACATTATTGGCTCGGCGGCCGCGTTCAATTAAAAATATCGTATTGTTGTATTGCGTATACGTCCGGCGTGAAACTATGTGTGAAAATGTGTGGTACCCTTTCTGTGCGGACCAGAGCGATTAAAAAAAAAAAAAATACTTATATTATACACTGCAGTTTATTCGTCGTGGGATTACTTTGTGAGAAAAAAAAAAAAAATCCATATAATTCCGCGTTTAAAATCGTATAAAGACAACCTGTACAGCCTATACAGCTTATAATCTGGCCCGTTGTGTCGTTCAAAGTACACCGTAGTGTTTATAAAGGCATTGTCCAATATTTTGTTAATTTTACGATGGGGACACTGATCACGTAGATTCAGCGGCAAAACCTAATTCCTCGTATAAAATTTAATCCATATAGATGATTGTATAATTTGTGTCTATCTTATGGTTTGCCAAGTTAACGGTTAAAACCGTTATTAGACGATTAATATAAACCGCACAGGCGAAAACTGCAAATTTCTAAAAAAAAAATTCTTAAAAAAAAAAAAAAAACACTATGCTACGGCAGACGAATACTTTCATATAAACTTTCGTATAAAAAAAATAATGAAATTTAAAACAACACGGAAGTCATAATGACTGTTTTCCCGACAAAACTATCAGGGTTCACCTTAATTATTTTAAGAGGACACATAAGAGGGCAATAATCATGCGGTTAAATTATTTTTTTCTTTTTCACGGATATTTCGTGTAATGCGAATGTTAAATTGCAAAGCTGGATAGTTGACAATTTAGTTATGGTTAAATTTCGTTAAAAATTACGCGTTTTCACTCGAATACCCATGCGGCTTATGGGATACCCGTACGAGTTTCGCACGTTAGGCCTAGGGTACAAACTGACGTTTGCGGCGCGCAACTCTCGACTCTGTCGTATTTACCCGAAAACGCGTAAAAAATTTTATAGGACTCGGATAATTCGACATGAACGAGTTGACAAATCGAAAAAAAAAAAATGATCGTACCCTCGGACCGGCTTTAAATGAACCCGCACACGCACCGCGTACAATCGTACACTATCCGGGTTGCGTACCCGTTTGTCGTTTTACCGGAAACAGTGTTGGAAATTATATTATATCGGATGGGTACAAGTGTACGAATTCGCGGGTACCGATATTGTATATCGTATGAAAACGGTATAATAATATAATGTTATTCGTGTCGGTATATCTCGAATGGATTTCAGATAGATCGGCGCAGACAGCGGCCGGTAGAAACCGTGAGCCGTACAGTATCGACGATAAGATTTATCGGCTTGCATATCGTATATTATAGTATAGTGTCACAATCGTGACGGGTCTCCTCCAATAATATCCATCCTGTTCTCGTGAGTCCGGCCCGTATACGGACGGTCGTCGACGATTTTTGCGCGCGGGACGATGTCGGGCCGATGGTACGACGTCTGTTGCTCTCGGGCCGCCGCCGACCGTACAATAATAACGTCTAAAATGGTGTTATAATAATATCGGATTTTTTTTTTTTTTTTTTCTTTTATTATTTATTATTTTTTTTTTTTTTTTTTTTTTTTTTATTAAATTGCGGCGGGCACGACGGCGCGCGGAATGAATATTAGTGGCTGTATCATGCCGGCGATGGTAGTGTAACAAATGGAACAACCGTAATAATAAGAAGAAATCGCGACGACGACGACGACGACGAAGAAGCGTCGGAGAATCCTCTAGCGGCGGCGGCGGCGGCGGATAATAATAATAATAATAATATAATGATATACGCATCGTATTACGTCTCGGACGCGGAGCCGAAGGTATTTATATTTACGGGCGTGTTTGTATAAGTGTGTATATAATAATATGATCCGAGTGTATATTATTACTATTATTACTGCTGCTGCTGCTGCTGCTGCTTGCTACTACCACTGCCGGCACTTCGGTCGCGATAAATCCGACCGTCGGTAATTAGACGTGAAAACACGGCGGTGCACATAAATAATTGATCGAGACCGGAGCGTATCGGGTCTGCGCTAATTGTGTGTGACAATCGCGCGGGCTCGGTGCGACGCGGCGGCGGCGGCGGCGGCGGAGCATTGTGACGCGGCGGTCGATTCTTGTACCCGGTATATTACGGCCACACTCGGTAAGCATAATAGGTCGGTGTATACGCGTTAAATAAAATATATATATATATATATATATATACGAGATCTGTTCAAAAAGTACCAGTATTTTTTATTTAATAATTACAAAAATTAAGGTACATATTATTCAAAGATAGATAGATATACCCTTGGTAAACACTCTCAATCCGGACGATATGCAGTGATCTCGTCTTGCCATTATTCGAAAATCCTGTGAAACTGTTACGAAGTATAAAGCTACGAGTTATGTGGCCGCGTTCCCTTGGATTTCCTCCACGTCTTGAAACCGTTGTTCATTAAGCGCAGATTTTAGTCTTGGGAATAGAGAAAAAAAAAAATCACATGGTGCCTGCCTTGTATCGGGAGAACAGGGAGAGTCCGCAGAACCAAAGCGATTTTATTATCAACCGGAAATTCACGAATCGACAGCGCTAAATGTGCGCCGGTGCGTTGTCGTGGCGAACAATCGAGGAACGAATTTAGCAGCGAAACCCTTCCGTCTGTATATTTTCCCACGAAATTCCATGACAAGACTCAATTGAGATTCCCTTTGTTAACTCGCGTACGGTTATTCGACGGCCATTTCGCATTTTTTCGCAAATTCTAGCCACACCGTCGTTTCTGGATGACGTCGACGGTCTTCCGTCGAAACGTGGATCGCCCTTCGGTTGACCGCCGACTGTCCTTGAAACGTTTAAAACACTCGAAAGTCACGGAATCATCCCCAAAAGCGGTTTTAATCATTTCCGTTGCACCATTTTTACCAAGTTTCAAACAAAACTTGATGCACACTCGTTGTTCGTTCATTTCGGACATGTCGAAAACGGCGAACGAAAAAAACCGACTGGATTTAATCACGTGTACTATTAAACTGAGATAAGATAGCGACTCCGGGTTTTGTTTAAAATATCCACTTATTCGCGGGGAATACATCTATTGACAATTTGAAATGTTATCGTGTGAAGATTAGGCGTAACATCATTTGTCCTGGTACTTTTTGAACAGACCTCGTATGAGTATACGAGCTGTCCCGCACGGTGATGCACCTGAAAAATTGGAATTATCCTTGGATTTAATCCCGCCCCCCCTCTTAACCCTGGCCCATCTTTGTCGGTGGTCCTATCGTGGTTGGATTATATCCGCGGTTAGGTTTACTAAAAATGAAAATTAAAACGCAAAACGATCGTTTATCGTTTGTCACTCTTAGGCTGTTGGGCACCTACACCATACGATATATATACTACCAAAATTTCAAGTCACCAGGTCCAGCGGATTTATCTGGGCGTTGGTCGGTGAGCGATTGAATGGTATTTGGCTTTTATATCTATAGAATAACGGACAAAATATTAAAAAAAAAAAAAAAATGTTTTTTTATTTTCGGTAACTAGGCAACGATAGTTTCCCTAGTAACGTATTAATTATTGATTTGTGTATATATATATATATAGGTTAGGTTAGGTACTATATATATATATATATACAACCCTGTTTCTATAAAAAAAAATCATTAAATTCGAAATAAAAAAAGCTGACGGTCACTTATCGTGATAAAAACTATCCTATATTTTAAGTTGGACCAAATCACACACGTGAGCATAATCTTATCAAAATCGATCGTGAGCGCATTGCACGCAAACCCGCTGTACGCTTTATTTTTATATATATATATATGTAAGATATAAGATATAACCAGTGTTTAATTTCGGATAATACGCGAAAATACGCGATATTTTTTATTGTTTATATTGTTTATGAACTTGAGATAAAAAAAAAAAAATTAAAAAAGACCGAGACACGTGTACTTTGCACAAATGAAATGCCGTAATTTTTAAAATTTTCATCGAAATTTACACTTGACGCTTATAAAACAGAATGATTTTATATTACCCTCGAGTTTTTTTTTGCGTCATTAAGTATACAACTTATGATGAACGGTGTGTACATTTTTCGTGCATTTCTGTTCAGCCGAAACGGTTTAGTTCAATTAATTCGAAAAAAACTTGAAATGTCTATTAAACGAATGGTTAGAAAATTTGAAAAAAAAAAATTATTGAAAATGACGAAACCGATATTGCCTAAAGTTATAATCTAACGTTTTTTCCCCTATTATTAAGAAAACTACAGCGAAAATCAAAAAATGACTCTCTCAATACAACCAAATATGGTTCAAAATGCTTTCGGATAAACGACTCCATTTGAAAATCGGGGCAAGATTTCTGATAGAAAAATGTTAGTAGAAATAAAACTAGATTAAAAAAATAGATTTTAACAGAAATCATTATCGCGTACATATCCCTGTTTTCCAGTTTCCCTATACATTATTAAGTACAAAGAAATTGAAAAGTGAATCCCTCGATGTGTCAACTAGAGAAAATTCGTTACCAGAAACCACGCCTGAAAATTGATGATTGGAGTAAGATTCCGAGTCGAAAAGTTGTTTACAGATAGGGGGAAAACACATATCACAGCAAAACTATAATACATTCTTTCGCACAGAATCTGAAACTCGCATATCTTTTCATCATTTTTTTTTTTTTTTTTTTACACGTTCTTACAGCTCGTCCTCGATCCTGAAAATCAACTGATGTTCGATCTCAGATAACACTATATAATTCCAGACACGGCGATACTACGGTATATTCATGCGGAAGAAACGTCCGTATTTGGTATAATCACGGTATAGAACACGCACTGCAAACCGAGGTAACGATACGTTTTATCTTAATTCGTGGTTTACTGCAGATTATCTCGTCTACACCGGGACTTATCGACTATTATATAATAGTTCGCAATACGGCGAGAAAATTTAAATTGAATAGAATACCTTACTTTGGAGATCCAATGTGATATTTTGTATAAATAATTAATTAGTATATTTATCACCTCTACATGTATAGTTGTACTGAAAAATAGCAAGACACTTTTAGCATATTATTGTAATTATCGTGATGCCAGCGTGTGTCCGCGGTCTTTGCTCTACCCCCCTCCCACCATTCGGGTACGTCATTGTAACCTGCAAATGGATGTGTTACAAAAAAAAAAAACCTACATGGGGACGCGAACTTCGAACAGCTGCCCGGCAAGGATATAAGCTCCGGTTCGTTTTTGATTAGTCTATTTGTATTTTAAGTAATTATATTATTATACAAATCGACATGCATTGTTATGGTAACTCAAAAGATTACCGCGGTGTCACTTCGTCAAAGTTGTCGTGTTGTCGAGTTGGCGTTTGGAAACATTTCGAATACATTCGAAATAATCGAATATTATCGTAAATCGAATTTATTGCTTTTTCTTCACAGTTTTATCTAATCCCATTGTGGATATTCATCGACAAGGTTTTAGTTTTAAACTTAAGACACAAACTTCCTTGGAACAGTATCAAGTTTGGACAGTAGTATATTGTATCCAGTGTTGATACACAAATAAGTGAAATGTATCTAAATAAAGATAAAAGATAATTGCTCCAAAATCGTCTAGATACAGATAAAGATAACAAACACTTAATTTATCTCGGATAAGTCAATAGACATGTAGAAATTATTTAGATATAAGAAAAGGTCATTGTTTTTCAATTGTCTATTATTGAGAACATTATAGCAGGGAGAGAGATAAAAATGTAAACGGTTAAAATAATTCTACAAATGCAAGAGTGTAAATCACTAAGTTTGTAACTTCGAATTTTTAACTATAAGTAAAACAATACAGTTCAGTATTTATAATTTCTAAAATATTGGTATAACATTTACTTTTTAATTTTGTATATGTATACTTTACTTTTATTTTTATCTTGGATAAACTCGAGATAGATTCCCAACATTTTCATCTAGATGAGTTTTAACACTGGTTTTGTGCACCAACGATAATGTTATTATAGTATATATAGGGTGGGGCACTGAAACAGCCGATTTTCAAAGTTAAATTATAAAATAAAAACCGAATAAAAATTAATTATTATTTTTTTATAATGAAGTACATAACTTGTCATTTTTTTTTAAAAATTATGTCATCACGATGACGGTCATCTCTTTTCAAGCACTCCTCTAGCTTACTTCGTATATTTTCCACTACATAGTGTATCACTTTCAAAGGCGTGTTGGAGATTTTATTATGAATTTTGTTTTTTAGTTAATCGATAATTCAAGGTTTCTGTGCATAGACTTAACTTTTTAAATGGGCGAAAGTGTTTAGGACACTGTGCAAAATCCGACGTAGGCTTTTTCTGGATAAATTTAACAATAACGCATGTTTTCGTTTTTTTTTTTTTTGTCTTTGACTCTTTATGAGAGCGGCCCTGGCAGCAGTGACGTTTTCATGGATGGTTTTTTTTATTTTTCTTACAGGTTTCTTTTTGAAACCGTTTCTTTAAATTTGGTTATCCATATTTTAATAGCCTTAGCTGATGGTACCCAATCATGGCGTTTAAGGTTAAAATGAACACTGTGCGACCACATGACTGTCGTTATTTGGTGTAAAACGATTGTATTGCATAAGCGCTTTGTTTACTAAATGGCACGTTGTCTTCGGACTAATAATATTTATTGTGCATTCTAATCTCAATTACTACCGAGTGAAAACAATAATTAAAATCGGCCGTTCCAGTGCCCCCGTCCAGTAGAACGTACGAAATCGATATGAAAAAAAAAAAAAAAAAAAACCGCTCGCGCCGGCGATACGCTCGTAATTCGACGGTAAATTCGAACGGACCAATGGGAAACCGCCGGGCGCCGAAACCGTGTTATAAACGGTCACTCGGCGGGCGGCGATAGGCCGACTTTTCGCGGACGGACAACCAATGGGAGTCAGGGGGATACCTTAATGCGGAAATCGCGCGTAACGAACGATCGGAACGGGGTAGGTATATATATATATATAAAAAAATATTAAAAAAATTACTATATATATATATACGAGCGCGCGCGTATGACGTGTATTATATTATACCTATATGTGTGTGTGTGTGTGTATATATATAATTATAAATGACACAATAAGTGTAATAACGACGACTGCGGCGGCGGTATTGACCGCGGCAAAACACGATTGGTGTGTGCCAACTCGGTTACAAATGAGCGCGGCGACGAAGACCGAGACGACGACGACGACGACGTTTAAAATAGGAAACTTGCTCGGGCGTATTATTATTATTGGACCGACACGACAACAATGTTATTAGACGGCGGACCATTCGCGGCGCACAAAAGACCGGAGCGTTGCTCGTGTGCGCGTATAAATAATAGGTAATAATACATATATATATATATATAAAAAATAGTTATATATACCGGCGATAGGTACGTATAATATAATAGTAATACGCGTGTTTTTTTTTTTTTTTTTTTTTTTTCGTACCGCTCGCGCCGGATTGTATATACGTATACGAGTATATATAGGTGTATATATCATATGTGTATAGCCTGCTGCTGCTGCTGCTGCTGATGACGACTGACGACTAAATGGAAATAACGATCTCGGATACGAGTAAATAAAAAAAAAAAAAAAAAAAATCATAATAATAATAATAATAAAACCGTTTCGAAACGAGAGCGGACGAGCCCGACGTCGGTGCCCGTTTAGCGTCCGCGCCGACCCGCGCACGAAACCGTGTCAATAATCTCGTGTCGACCGTACCGCATTATAATATTTATATACCTACAATCCGGATTGAAAATTTTATTATCGAACGGATTATAGAAATAATTCTGTTTCAATCCGGGTTACTGACGGATTCGATCTGCCGATCCGAATGTTAAATCCGACGGGCGCGTAGGCGAAATCTCGTTAAAAACATTCGCGAGACCGGCCAATTATTATTATTTATTCAACATTTTGCCGTCCGAAAGTTTGACGGCCCACCCCAAACACAATACTATAATTGTAATAATATATAAATTTTAGACGTTATATAAAAAAAAAAAAAAATATAATAATATAGTGGAACCCTTCTCATCCGCCCTCGGCCACTCCGGTTTATCCGACCGTAGTATTATCGTTAATTAGTACATGCGCGCATCGCTTTAAAAATACATTTGGATTTACCAATTTATAGAAGATGTATAAAATTAATCGCCAGTTTATCGTTTGTCCGTTTTAGCGCTCTGTCGTTTCTGTCGTCGTGCGTGTTTTTTTTTTTTTTTTTTTATTTGTACTGTACTTTGCAGTTTTACGACAGTGTTCTTCTGCATTCGTTACGGTACATATTTGTTTTACATTGTGTAAAAAACAAAAATCTACAATTGACATTTTCTCTAAGTAATTTTTTACCGCATATAGGCTTGGATACAATTTTGTAGTATTGTGCAATGTATGTACAGTAAATTATATAATTAAATATTTTACATACATACTGTAAATCCGTATTTGTTCGTATTTTCGGATAATCTGACAATCATTACCCCAAGTCCCGAAAAAGCGACGGATTAACGGGGTTCCACTGGAATTACAAAAACTATACGAGACATTTGAAATTAGTTTGCTATTAATAGCTATAAATTATGGAAACGGATTGGCAATTGTATACGAATCTCGTTTTCTGCGTGGTCCGCCATTAAAGAATCCTTTAAATTATAATAACACGAAATAACACCCGGGTTATGTTATCGAATCCGGATTGATCGTTTGCAATCCCTGTTTGGGATTACGTTCAATGCTAGCTTTACAAAAATTATATTCTCCTTTGGCCCGGTGCCTATGTATGTATAACCGAACATGGAATATATTGAATAAAGCTCGTTCGGTAACCAGCCGGGGTTGGGTAGGCACGCGGGCCGGAACTCAATTTCCGAATTTCTACTCTGTGTTTATACAGAACACAAAATATTTTATATAAATTGAACGCGTCCGGCGCAAATCTTCCGGTTGTAATCTCCTTGATGTTCGGCGGGCTGTATTTTGCGCGACGGCGTATAACGCGTAACCCCTATTATAATACGTACGTGACTTTATAATATAATATTATATATATATATATTTTTACTGTGCTTGACGGACGTCGTGTGTGTGTATGTGTGTGTACAAATTATATTATGTATACCATCAGGTGTGAAAGACCCTGACGGCGGGAACGTGAGCGGAAAGACGTTTGAAAATAAAAATAAAATAAAAATCATAAGAGAGTCTTGTAAAGTGTGTGTGTACACCTCTCTCGCGCGGCCACTTTAACCGCCCCCCCGAGCTATCGGCAGCGACGATTTTACATCAACGGTACCTATATAATATAATAAATATTATGTATACACTGATCGTACATATGTATGTATGTATATATATATATATAAATATACACACACACACACACGTTATTAATGCGTTCTGATTAAAGTGTTTCAGTGTAAATTCGTTCGTACTCGTATAGGAAAAAAAAGAAAAAACGTTAAGAAATTAATGTCGAAGTAATTTTACACAAATAATATAATAATACACCTCGGGTAGTGGTGGTGCGTATCATATAATATATATATATAATAATTATTCCGCGAGTGCGGTGTGCGTTTAACGAGCTCGCCGCGAATGTCGAGTGAGAGAGACGGCGTTGTAAGAAGAAGAAGAAAAAAAAAATAAAAAGTTATATTCCGGTGTAAGGTCGTTACGGGGATAAAAAAAAAAAATAAAAAATAAATTGTATAAAATGCTTTTTCGATACACTCGTCGCGATAATACTACGGCGACACGTGGAATGCCGGCCGCTATGATTATAAATAAATACGTAAGCCGGACCCCGGACGACGACGACGACGACGACGATTATCGGGGGGATCGCCGCAGTTATCGAAAACAGCGCGTATAATATTATAATAAATATTTCGCTACGCGGCCAGGCCACTCTTGTCCGTGGCCAATTGAGTTTTCGAGCTGTACACAATTTTACACGTTGCAATTCGGTTTACATACTGACAGCACAACCGCCGCAATCGGAAAACGATTCTGTGCGGAGCTCGGGTATAACGGTTACACGCTATTTTGGGTATAATCGTAGTGTGTCCGTCGTGTTTTATTGTTTTCTGCCGATGGACGCAACCGATCGCAAACTATCGATCGCTATATTATAGTCGACGTGTTCGACATACGCCATTTTAATGCCGCACGTTATTCGAGCAGTCCGTATCCGTCCAATACGCGGCGCAAACTATTCGGAAGTGCCCGGTCACTAGTTTTTCCTGACAAGGTAACCGGGAAACCGACAGAAATATTAACTGTCGGGAATTCAAAACAAATTTTCGCCCGGTAGGTTAAAAGGCGACCGATTCTCCTATTACTACGGCACAGCTTTTTCGGCGTACACTCGGAATCTAAAAGTATAACTATGTAAAGCACGGGCTGAAAAGTCCCGGACCTAACCGCATAGGCGGCGCTAGTGTTTTGGAATTCACCTCATTTTTAGTTGGTACTGACCTGCAAAAGACAGCTGTTAAAATTTCATGACAATTTGTTCATTAGTGTGCGAGTTGTTGTGCTAAGAGTGACGCTACTTTTGTTATTTTCAAAATAATGGATCAAAAACGATTTCGTGTTTTAATTTTACATTGCTACTTTTTGATGGGAAAAAATACCGTTCAAGCGAAGAAATGGTTTGAAAAGTGTTATGGGAACTCGGCTCCATCAGCAACAAAAATAAAACGTTGGTATGCTGACTTCAAACGTGGTCGTAGAGACACTAATGATGCAGAACGCAGCGGACGTCCAAATGAGGCGGTAACACCGGAAAACATTGAAAAAATCCACAAAATCGTTTTGAATGATCGCAAAAGTGAAATTGCACGAAGTTAGTTGACACCGTAAAGATATCAAAAGAACGTGTTGGCTTTATATTGCATAATCATTTGTCCATAAGAAAGCTCTGTTCAAAGTGGGTGGCCGCGTTTACTCACTGTTGAGCAAAAACAACAACGTGTTGATGATTCTAAACCAGAGGTTCCCAACCTATGGTCCGCGGACCACCGGTGGTCCGCAAGACAATGTATGGTGGTCCGCGAGCCAAACCTACAAAATTTAATAATATTTCATTTTTTTTCCACTGGGGCGTGACACAAATACCGACAATCGTGTATAGCACGTCGTTTATTTATAAATTTAAATTGCATAATGCCACTTATGTTATTATTTTAACCGATAATCAAATCGTGTTTGTACAGCATGATTAGATTATCGGTAGTAGACAATGTGTTATGTTTTCAACAAGGATTTGACAGGATGCTCTACATTCGAAATGAACAAAGAAATCGGTTGGACGCCATTAAAGACATGCGTGTAGACTTGAGCAGTTTTCCCCCAAGAATGTCTTTGTTAGTAAAGGAAATGTAAGCCCAAAAATCACATTAAATTGTTTTTGTAATTGTAATTCACCTTTAATAAATATAATAATATTGTGTACATTTTTTTTATTAATTTTTAGTAATTTGCGTTAAATTATAAATAAATATAAAACTTTTACTAAAAATTCATCAATTATAAACAATATTATAAGCCTGCTATACGGAATTTCATTGGTTTTTATTTATTCAAAATCTAAATTCTTCTAAAATAGTGAAAAAAAATCGATTCTTGTTTATAAAAAATATAAGGTCTAAAGTTTTGGTGGTCCGTGACGTATCTAAAGTTCTCCAAGTGGTCCGTAGTATCGAAAAGGTTGGGAACCACTGTTCTAAACAATGGCAAAACTACACGAATTAAAGATCGAATGGCTTCCACCGTATTCTCCAGATTCGGCACCCAGCGACTACTGGCTATTCGCAGATCTGAAAAAAAAAAAATGCTCGCCGGTAAGAAATTTCGCTGAGACGAAGAGGTTATCGGTGAAACTGAGGGCTATTCCGCAGCAAAAGATAAATCATTTATCTACAAGAACGGTATTGAAATGTTAGAGCGGCGTTGGAATGATTGTGTTGCTAGTGATGGAGATTATGTTGATGAAATAAAGTCAATTTTAAGTGAAAGGCCCGGGACTTTTCAGCCCACGTGTTAACACGAGCAAACCGAGCGATTTATATATTTTCGGTATAACTGTACGGACCTCTTGCGACTTACCGTTTCGTAATATCATAAGCCGTCGCCGTGACACCGTCGAACAATAATCGTACGGGACATTTTCGTTTATTTTAATTATTATTAAAATCGTTATAATATTATAATCGGGTCGGAGACTATCCGTCGCCGTCCACGCCGTCTCGTGTCTTCGTCGCCCGTCCGACAACATCGCCGCATTACACTGTATCATCGTATTATCATATTATCGACCGTGGATTAAAAAAAAATAATAATACCCGACCAGTTATACGCGTTTGGTAATAAGCTAAACCGTTTACTGTTGTTGTGTATATAAAATTGATTTTTTTTCCCTTTTTTTTTTTTTTTTTTTTCCTCTTAACGTTTAACGGTCACAAAATGATGTTTTGAGAAGTCTGACGTCTCACTGTCTGTTTGCACAGTCGGTCACACCTGCGCGTACAATCGTATATTATTGATATATCCGCCGTCATTGATTCCCAACGCCACTTTTTTCGGACACGGATTGGGAAAAAAAAAAATTAAAAAAAAATAAAAATTATATTTCGTTTCGACGCGTATCGATACAATTTTGGTGCGTCGTCGATCCGAATAATACCCGTCACTATATATATAAGATTATTGTTGTGTTTGCATTTTTTTTTTTTTTTTTTTGACAATGGCAGTGTCGGATGAAGAAGTAACGAAACACGCCCGAGTAATACAAAAGCTCTCAATAATTGAGTAATTTTTTCCTAGGCCTGATTTAAGAATGAGAGGGGGGGAGACACAGAATTACAAGTCCCGAACCCTGTCGAAATATCGAAATGACTTCCCTCGGCGGATGTCTTCTCACGAGAACGAGGCGAGACAACACTCAATTTTTGATTTAAATGGTAAATAAAAATTTTGTCATTTACAGCTAATCCAAATTTCCGACAAATTTCTTACATAAAGATATGGCAAAACCGTTCAATATGGTTTGGATAGTAAAAAATCGGCCATTAACGGCATTATTAATTCTAAGTCGGCAACTTTGTCGTCTACACCCACCTATAAGATTATGTTTTATGAGATCGTTTCCGACCGCGAAATTCAACCAAAACCAAAACAATTCCACGTCCTGCCACGCGCTACGCGCCCAAAACAACCGCGCTCGGATCTTATCCGGCAGGGCGAACGACAATAATCGACCGGCCGAATACGGAATTTTTTTTTTTTTTTTTGTAATTTTCTACGCGTCCCCCCATAATAAAATACGGTGGTTTTTTTTTATTACGGCCAGGCAACGGAATTCAGCGCGATTATCGGATATATGCGTACGCGTAACGCGTTGTAAATATTATATAGAGTGTTCGACGCGGAATAATAGATCGGACCCAGCAGATAACCGGGGAGAGTAACGCAGAAATACGCGTACGTATATATACGGGGATCCGTAACGAGTTTAAAACGATACGCGCGGATCTATCGGATTGCGCAACACCAAGACGACGTTATTAATCAATAATAATAATAATACTATATAAGTTGCCTACATATGTATACGTGTACTCGTGTGTGTGTGTGTATACATATATATATATATATGTGTGTGTGTGTGTGTGTGTGTGTGTATAATAATTATAGGGTGTACCATCGATTCGGACCGCGTGCGTGCGTATTATACAAACAAATTAGCCGTGTTTGACGTTTCGACAGTCGTCCGATATACCGGCCGGGCAGAGTGGGTAACGTTACATTAGGTGACCTAACTCGCTTCCGGTACGGTCGGAACAAACGAAAATAAATAATAAAAAAAAAAAAAAAAAAATAGACGAGACGACCGGAGGAGGAGGAGGAATTATATTTTATTTATTATAATTATAAAATGTTTCAGCGCGCCTAGTGCTATTACGATTTTTTAATTTTTACAATTTTATTCGTTACGAATTTAAATGATTATAAATTTATTAACGACATAATTATTAACAGTGAGAGCGATATAATAATAACGACGAGGTCTAGTATATTAATAATAATCATCATTTTCTGATGAAGAGTCTTGTGTGTCTTTTAAAAGAACGTCCTGGGGAAGTCGAGGCCGCAGTCGTCTATTGAGTATTTTTTTTTTTTCCTATATTGTAACGACGAGCACTGTCCAAGTTTTTTAGTTTGGCGTGGAAATTTTTAAATTGGGTTTTAATCCGTGTATTTATCAGGGGTATTTTCGTGTCATTATGGATCTCATGAACCACGGTGCTTTGAGACATATCCTTAAGAAGGAGGAATTATAAAACACGTCGTATTTTTAATACGTCCCGGCCGTGTGTGTGTGCGCACGATATTATAATACAGATCCCGGACCCGGTCGCAATGCCGATATAATATTACGTTTATTTAGGACGTTGTGAATCGATTCGGGTATTCGTATATTTTTTTTTATTATTGATATATCCGTCGTCATTGAGTCCCGACGCCACATTTTTCGGACACGGATTGGGAAAAAAAAAAAATTATATTTCGATTCGACGCTTATCGATACAATTTTGGTGCGTCGTCGATCCGAATAATACCCGTCACTATATATATAAGATTATTGTTGTGTTTGCATTTTTTTTTTTTTTTTGATAATGGCAGTGTCGGATGGAGAAGTAACGAAACACGCCCGAGTAATACAAAAGCTCTCAATAATTGAGTAATTTTTTCCTAGGCCTGATTTAAGAATGAGAGGGGGGGAGACACAGAATTACAAGTCCCGAAGCCTGGCGAAAATAAATAACAAAAAATTCAAAAAAAGAATAGACGAGACGACCGGAGGAGGAGGAGGAGGAGGAGGAGTTATAAAACGTCGTATTTTTAATACGTCCCGGCCGTGTGTGTGTGCGCACGATATTATAATACAGATCCCGGACCCGGTCGCAATGCCGATATAATATTACGTTTATTTAGGACGTTGTGAATCGATTCGGGTATTCGTATATATATATATATATTTTTTTTTTTTTAATGTACGACTGACGCTTTGGTAAAATGTTCGATCGTTACGGTTTCGCGAGTTATTACCGCGCGCCGGAGTGACCGCAACCCGATTCCGGCGACAGAAATAAATCCCGCTCGCGGTACCATCGCGGTAACGGATATAGCGGACGGCCCCTTGGTAACGAATCCGGCGACGTGACGTTTTTAACTAAGAAAAATAATGCACTTTACTTTTATTAATTCTATTTTAGTATGTAACGGAATCGCTGTGTTTATAATTTATATTTATATAAATCAACCGACCGCGTGCGAGATTATATATCCGCCCACCCCCCCGTCCGCAGACGGAGCTAATCGTGTTTCAATTAAAAGAGCGAAGGGTCTACAATGACGTTTATTATTTTATTTGTTTTTTTCCCGTAATCACTTTTTCTATCGGAAGATTACGTCCGATCTATACACTTTGTACTTTAGAAAGGTCATCATTGTTCGGCAAACCTGTTAATAGGTTAAACGCGGCAGAAAAAAACCATCAAAAAAATTATAAACTCGAGTTTTATTATTATTCCTTTTTTTTTTTTTTTTATTTATTTATGTTGATATCCGGGTTACCGTGGCAACAATGATATAGCACGATACTTGTTCGTTGTTCCTTTGCAATTTATCGTTGCATACGGATATAGATTAACTACGTTCCCGGCTTTCCGCCCACACAACAGCGAAACACATACGCCTTTTTTACTCGTTAAATTCGATTTTATTTTAATACATATTTTCTATTTTTATTACTCGATACTAATAAATTACTATTACAATAGACCAAAATTACGGTCACCTTATCAATAACGACTGATGAAAACACGGTCGGAAATACAAACGAATTATATTTTAGGGGTTAATGGAATATTTGGGGCCGATCTCCCTACCCTGCCACTTGTTGCGTTTAGGTACACGACACCGCGGGACACGGTAAAATTATTGTCAAATCGATCGCAAAACGAGCGTTTGCGTAACGCGAACGATAAAATGACGCGAGTAATAATTTTATGCGCGCACAGGTAATTGCACACAGCGGTTTCGATATTTTTTTTTTTTTTTTTTTTTTTACGACGAAAAATTACTCTACCGATTTTTACATACATATAATAGTGTACACCTATAACCTTTCGGCGCGGTTGGGTAACATGTTTCGTACCGTACTGTTCTGTGCGATCGCGATCGCGTCTGCGGCACGCCGTCCTTGAATTACAGAAATCCGACACTTTCGGAAACGGTGAATTTCGAATTAGTTATAGTTTAGTAAACCGAGGAGTTTACGGACGCGGGACCGGTACGTGTGAAATGAGTCGACTGAGATCCCCGGCCCGATCTTACAACCCCTTAGACCGGCTAGATCTCCGGGGTCATGGGCACCGGGTTTGTTCAAATGTCACGGGTAGCTCACTTTATTTTGATATTCTTGTACATTTATTTTAACTGTTGAAGCAAACAAAAACAAAAGGTCATAATGTAGGGTAAAAATCGATGTGGGCCGCCGTTATGTTCGACTCGGGTTGTACTTGTAGTACAGTAACTGTATTTTTCCATATTATATTCTCTACGTTTATTTTCCTTAAATTGGCCGTTATACAATTACTATAATGTCTAATTTGTAATGTTGAAAATAAAGCTAATATTTCGTGTAACTACGTGGCAGATGTGAATGCTTTTTAACCGTGGGGTACCGAGCCCCGTCTTATAAATCTCATGGGAAACTTCGGACCCAAGGTCCCCTGTAAGTGAAGCCTGTGCCCACGGTGACGTTTGAAAACGATCGAGAGTTTGGAGTTATACGCGACAATTATTATTTTACGATATATTTATTTACATGCAATTTTTTCGTATAATTAATTTCGATAAAGTAATTTTATAATTTTAAAATCTGTGAGACCGTTGATTTTATGTGCTTAAAATAATGATGTGTTATTTTTCAAGATTTTCAAGATTCAAGATTTGCTATCGTTTTGACGTTGAAACAAACCCGGCAGGTTTATGAACAGTATTTATAAATACGATTTTTTTATTTTTATTTTTTTGTACATGATGAACAGTGACGTAGCCAGGAAAATATTTCGGGAGCAGGGAGGCTTTACACTTGGAATTCTTATTCCTAATGGGATATTATTTTTATTGGTTAAATTAAATCAACATCATTTAAAAAAATTTGTACCGAAGACATTTCGGGAGTGGTTATAACCCCTCTGCCTAACCCCCTGGAAACGCCACTGATGGCAAGGTTAATACTAGTGCAAGTTAACATTTATAATCCATTCAACTTTGAACACGGTGTAATACGATCGTTTCGATTAAAAATAATATGGAAAACTTATAAAAATATTTAAAATACAACACCAAGTCGTTTCAATACGTTAAAATACGTATTCGAGTATTTTTTATATTTAGACATTTTTATTCGAACACTTGAGAAGCCCGAGAATCGGTTTACAAACAAAATGATCCAAATGTTAACGTTGGCCGAAACTAATATGTATATATATATATATGTTACGGCTAATCCTGAAAATTGGGTAATGTCGACATTAACCGGATAATTTGATATTAGCCAATGCATTCCGGATAATGCCATAAAACCAATCGTTGTAGTGACTATTGGCACAATTTCTAACAATATGCAATAGTTTTTTTTAATAAATAATAATAAAAAACTTTTAATTGCACAAAATGTTCGACGATGCACACCGCACGCGCGTCTATCGCGTTTACCCCTAGGCGAACACCTTTTGTGTCCTCGGCCGACCTAGCTTAACCAATAAAAACTTTTGTAAAAATTTCACATTATATATTGACCGTCGGCTGACTAATGTCAACATTAGCCGGACAATGTTAAACGTTATGCAAAAACTCGCGACCAGTGTTAGGTATTAGGCAGTGATGAACTGTTGAGAATTTAAAAAAAAAATATATCCCGTTAGAAATTACGCATACCTAGTGTATTACGAGGGGGGGGGGGAAGCACTGGCGCAGACGCCTTGCCGTAAAAGCGTTTAAACAAAAAAAAAAAGCCATTATTAAAAGCCATTGGTTTCGGATCGAGATATTGGGGAAAAAAAAATGTTTTGGGACAAAGTACCGCCGGGCGAAATACGCCCGGCATCAATTCGACGTGTGCGATATGGAAAAATCGGAGCGTTTCATTACGGTAAAGTCGCATTTAGTCGTCCGAAGAGAAAACAAGAAGAAAAAAAAAAAATAAAACGTTATCGAATTTTCAACATTGGCCGTAACGTACAATTTTATAACGTATTATAACCGTTTATAACGATGTGTACTTGACGTGCACCGCAACGCGACGGTTCGTATATAGACTCGACGTTAATGTGGACCGGGGGAGGGTTCCGACGATACTGTACGATATAATATACGGCTGGTTTTGCGTTTAAAGATGTAGACGACGATGCTCTACTATACGGGCAAAAAACGATTAATCCGGTGCCGGCCCCGCAAAAAAAAAAAAAAAAAAAAAAATATATATATATATATATATATATATACACACGCGAGTATAATAATAATAATAATAATAATAATAATACGCCCGTAATAATGCATCCGATTGCATTTTTCATCAAACTCGGCGGCGTAGTTTTATGGCGATGAAATTACGTGTTTCGCAGCGGTAACGCGCGCGGGACCTTTTAAAATACCTACGGCGCGGCGCGGCGGGCCGGTGACGTGAGCGCGAGAGAGCGACCGGACTCCCGGGGGCCGGCGGAGTTTAATAAACCGTCGGGTCATTACCGCGGCGCGGCGGCCAAAACGCAAATGATAAATAAAACGAATTCAATACGATATTATTATTATTATTATTATACGTTAGGCGTGTGTTATAATAGGACCTGTCCTGACCGGTGCCACGGAAAAATCTGCGAATTTTCTTGTGCTCCTTCTGTCCGCCGTTATTGTTACACGAATGCCACCGTTATATTGTAACCGTCCGCCGGTTACGGACGCGGGACCCGAGTAATCGTTAATGCGACCGCTGTCGTTTGAGACCGCCGCCCGTCGCCGCCCCGTGTCTCCGGTATTTATAAAATTTGAAAAAAAAAAAAAACCAACCCATTGTAGAACAGAGACGTGAATCGTTGCAAAGGGAAAACGATTCTGGGCCGAGTCTAGTATTAGTCGCGTTTGTTCCCGCCGTCGCCCGAGCAGAACGTTTCGAAATTATTTTCCGTTCGTTTTATCGACAAACCCGTTGGGAATCTTTGAGCATTTTTTTTCTGTACAAATAATGTACCGCTGGGCACAGAAATCCGCGCCTCTCGAGAGGTATTTTTAATAACCGAATAAGTGTTTCCCCAGAATAAAAACCAATTAAAATTAAGTCTCAGGAAGTGAAATGTTGGGATTTTTTAAAAAAAAATACCTTATCGAAAAAGTGTTTAAACAAAAAAAATCCATTAAAAGCTGCATTTTGGATTGGGAAAAGTGTTTCAAACAAAGTACCGCCGGGCGAAAAATCCGCTACTTTTAACGTACGCGATATGGAAATTCGGAGCATTTTATTTCGGTAAAAAAATTATCTGAAGAGAATACAAAAACATTGTCCAATTTTCAACATTAGCCGTGATGCACATTTTACATACTGAAAAAGTTAGTTATCCGAAGAAGAAAAAAACACCACGTCTTCGTAATATACTAATAAAACAAATACAACGGTGTCCGGGTAAAAATCGAAAAATGCGATTATGTGCGGTCTGATTCGCCGCCGGTTTATGATAAATTCCGGGATTCGACGGGCGATTTTTACCGAAATCCGGCGGAAGTGTGCGGTAGTCGTGGCTCCCGGACGACCGGGGTGGTCGATTATTTTCGACGCCGTTTTTCGTCAATCGTTTCGGATTAAGAAAATCATAAATAACGAACAATAATCGAAAAACGTAATTGATCTGTGCAAAACCGGTCCCGAAACGGCGACGGGCGATCTCTCACGTTGGGGTAAAAAACGGGTTTTATTAATTTTTTTTTACATTTTTTATATTTTTTTTGTTTTTTTTTTTTTTTTTTTTACTTTTTCGGCGGAATCGGCCGTGACGGTACGAATCGCCGACACATCGGGACGGCATTATTATACGCGCTGGATTTCCGCATAATAATAACGGTTTATATTTATGTGGGTACGACAAAAAGACACTTTCACCGGTCGTCAGCCAAAGGACTCGCTCGGGACGGCGAATCGTGGTATAGCTAATACATAGTGTTCGGAGTCGGTAAATATTTCACGAAATCACGAAACGTTATTAATATATTTTGTAAGTGTTTTGTTTGGTTTAACGCGGATAAAATTGTATATTGGCCGGACAGTAATGCTCCCAGCGGTGCTTGGAAATTTTACACGGATTTCATCACAACCTGTACTTGGCTAAGGATCGTATTTCGTTAGCGATGATTTATCGTTGCGTACAGATATAAATTAAATCCCTCTATCCAGCTTACCTTTCCCACTTTCCACCTACAACAATGGTACACCCGTGAGCAGTCCCACCTACCTTTTTTTTTTTGTTACGGTTGTTTTGGTCTGTAAACAACTTTTCTACCAGAAAAATCATGCTCCGATCATCAATTTCGGGGGTAGTTTCTGGTAGGAAATTATGTCTATTTAAGTAAGAACCCAGGAGGAAATCTTTTGATTTTCCTCTGTATTTTCATTTTTTTTTTTTTTTTCTTATAATTCAGTGAAAAATAACCGTATAGAATATCCGAAACTTTCACCGTATCAGCACTTTCTCGTGTAGACGTGGCACAAGTTTCGAAATATTTTGTCATTTTTTTTTTTTATTTATAAACAGTTATTTGAAATGTTCGAGTTTTGTTCTGTTGGTAAAAGTTAAAATGATTTTCAATTTGAATTGATTAAAACACGCGAAACCCCGGCTCGAAACCTAACCTCGCCACTGGTTTTCAACGATTTATTCTGTATTTTCCTATGTTATACAAACAATAGGATAATTGCGCTTAATTGCGTTTGCCGCTTAAAGCCGGCAAAATTCGGGAACGTGATTTTTTATTCTTTCCAATTTTGCCTCTCGCCGAGTTTGCACGTCGTGAAACGTTTGCCAAACGACCGAATATATGTCGACGTATAAACACGAGGTGACGTGTAAAAAAAAAAAAAAAAAAAAACATTCAACCGGCTCTGCCGACTTTTTCGCCCGGGCACGCCGGCGCGTATAATAAAAAAAAATATATGATGATAACGACTTGCGATTCGGTTATTCCTCGCCGTTCGGGCCCGCGATTACGTTTTGTCCCGGTCGGTATTTAGTCGTATATGTAACTCGTCGTGACCTTTATACGCTTATTAAATATTCGGCCGAAAACATAATTTATTTTTAAAAGAGAGATCAACGCGTATATACCTACATATTATTACAAAATTATTATATTATATTATATATATATGGGTATATATAATATCTAACTCGTTTTGAAAACCGACTCCTATAATATAATACGTACGCATCACAGAAGAAGATTGAATTTATTATACCGTTGGCCGTTTTCACCTTAATATTATACCTCATACGAGCCGAGACGCAAACATACGTGCTATAATAAAAAAAAAAAAAAAAGAAAAACCGTCGCAGCTGGACCGTGGTCCCGTGGACATTCGAAATCATCGATTGTTTTTTTTTTTTTTTTTTTTTAATTTTTTTTCTATACGAATTATGCGGGAAAAAAATCGTTTTAATTTGAACGTATTTGCCGTCCCGTTGTCGCGTGTTAGGATTCGTGTCAAACGTATAATAACTTTTTACTCGTATATATAAATATACCTATATAATAAATTGTAAAATTGAAATGCAGATGCGTGTCCACAGTTATATTAGTTGGTCGAAAAACGGCCGGTTTTTTACCTAGTCTATATTAGATATTTCGCACAACATTTTATTTTGTTCGTTCCAATATTTTTCGGACATTTTGTACATTTCGTACGTTTTTAAGTTTCCACTCGCCAACTAACAGAGAATCTTTATAAATATCGTTTATATAAAAAACAAAAATTGTCATTATTATTATTCATTTTTTTTCACTTTCCGCCGGTTAATTAACAATACGAGTACGACAAATACAAAAAAAAAAAAAATCATATTTAAACTTATAGCGTTTGTTCGTTATTATTAAAATGATCAAACATATTTGTGTTCGATTAACAGATTGAAGAAAATAACTGTGCAGCAACGAATAAATGAAATAAATGTTCGTTGTTAGGACTGACGATTAATAAAATATAGTAACATTTACGAATTTTTTGAATTTCCTGTTTTGTTTTTATTTTAGAGCAAATGTCATTTTTAGGTCACAACTGCATACATATTATATTTGATAGGTTTTTTGAGCGTACAAATGTCTGCCATAATATTACGTACCGATTTGTCGACGGGCAAAATGTACGATTTTCCTCGTCGCTGTACCGCACATTTTCGCGCTTTTGGATTGGAAAATTGTATTAAAAAAAAAAAAAAAAAAACCAAACAAATTACCATAATAAACGATCGTACGAGTTAGTTCATCGACGGATTTTGTTATTGCGATGTTCGATTTTTGTTTATGGGATTAGAATCGTATATAATAATTGACCAAATAAAAGCTGAAAAAAACTAAATATGTTTTTCTAACATATGCCAGGTCTCGAAAGCGGCGATTTTCCGTTTTTACTACTCGATAATTTATTTCATATTTTTTATAAAATCGAAAATGCGGGAATATCGAGACTATATAGACTTGAATTATATTATGTTGATGGGTTTTTACCGTTTAGACGCAAATAAGTACAAATGTATCTAGATAAAGATAAAAAATAATTGCTCCGATACAGATAAAGACAACGAATACTGTCTCAGATAAAAAATATCAGATAAGTGGAATCTATCTAGATTAAAAAAAGATATATCTTTTTAAATCGTATATTGCCGAGCAAATTAAAACCGAGAGATAAAAATGTAAACGGTTAAAATAGTATTCTACTATACTATGGTAAATCATTTAATTTTTGAGTTCGTATAGGTGATATTTTGATCTAAGTAACGGTTTTTAATCATAGACGAACTTGTCATCTAGACAAGATAAAAGATAAAAAAAAAAAAAAAAAAAAAAAATACTATTCAGATAAGTTTCGACAGTGTGCGTTCTAAATACATATATAAAGGCAAAGACGCGGAAAATCACCGTTTATCGATGGGATTTGTGTTTTTTTTCCCACCCCCCCCGTGTGGTTTCTCGCTGCGCCCGATTGAACGGACGTTCGAGTATAACATTATAACAAACCGAATAAATCTGAAATAAATCCGAAGTTTTTTTTTTTTTTTTTAATTTTTTTGTTATTATTCCAATAAACGGCAACGCGACACGCATATGACATGCCTACGTATTATAATAGGTACACAATGTAAACGCGATTATACGCGGCCGACGGGCGTGCGCGTCCGGTAAATAAACCCGCGGAGAGCTTTCTTCGAGAGTCTCCTCCCACGCTCCGTATACACATATTATACATTATTGTGTGTACACCGCAGAAAGCTGTCGGCGACGACCCGTGACAAATGACGACGTTTTCTTCATAATTTAATAATAAAAAAAAAAAAAAAAAAACATATACGTATGTACGCGCTCGCGGGATATTATACGAGTGTAGATTTATCGCGACGTCCGTACGGTTCTCACGGCGAAACTGCACGCGCGCGCGCGCGCGCGCGTTAAATCATTTAATCCGCCGCGTTACCCCACACGCGAGTTAAAACAATAATAATAATAATAAAAAAAATTATTAAAAAAAAAAAAATTATTATTATTATTATTATAAAAAGCCGCTGCGCTACTATATATAGTATACGGCCATTATGCCGGCGGCGGTGGCCTTTCGCCGTCGACGGTGCGGTTTTTGTCCCCGGTCTTTACGCGTCCGGCCAGGACGACCGGCCGACCGCCGGGGATCGATCAAAATTGAGCGATCACGCGTTCGGACCGCGCGCCGCCGGGCGATGATTGACGCGCGAGATTGCGTCTTTTTCTCGCCGCCGCCGCCGCCGTATATTTACGTTATTATCAAAATACCAATATGGACACGTCACGCTCTGAGCCGTTTTCTCCGGTCGGCGCGGAACAATATCGCCGCGGCCGCCCGTATACGATTATCAACACGCCTATATATCTTCTTACCGTCTCGTCCTACCGTCTGAAATTGTTCGCCTTTAACTGACCGGGCGGTTTTTTTTTTTTTTTTTTTTATAGCGGCTTTTTTTTTTTATCTCTCTCTCTCTCTCTTCTTCGTTTAGAAATTTCCGTCCGCGCCGTAACCTCGATACCGCGATCATCACATTTCCCACACCCCGGGCCCGGCGTGATTTACCGCCAGCCGAACCGCCGGGGGAAAACGTCTTCCGCGTCGTGTGCCCTTTCGTTTATTATATTTGTACTCGTCCGTTTGCCAACCCGTTTTCTATATATATAGAAAAAAAAAAAAAAAAAAATCCTGCGAGCGTTTTGTTACGTTCCTCGTACGGGATAAGGTACGGCGGGTATTAGTAGGCCGCACACGACACCAAGGCGGGATAGCGGGATAATACGGGAGAAGAATTTTTATTCGCGCCCTCCGGCCCCATCGAGTGAAAATGCAACACTTGCCCGCTCCTCTGAATAATAATTTAAACTTATATTTTATACAAACGTATTGACGAATTTTATAGCGAATGACGTTTTTTTTTTTATTTTTTTTTTTTTAGTCGTATGTATTTACCCTCCGTGATATTTCCTCTAATGGGGGGGGGGGGGGTAATCATGTATCAAAAATCCTTTCTGAGCGTTGTGTTCGGATTTCCGTATAAATCTGAATATTAATAAAAATTGTCGCACACACTGAACTTTTTTTTTTTTTTCAATTTTGACCGTATCCTATTTAACCTCGTGTCTTTTATTTTGTGCCAAACAAATGTTATCACCGTAATAAAAACGGAACAAAAATTATTCTGTAATTTCCTCTACGCTTAGAAAGGGATAATTGTATAGATGTGCCGTGCAATTTTCAGTATAATTTAAGCCGAAAACAATGAAACCGTTATCGCCGTACGTTTTCCCAAATTGTTATTGGAAAACTACAATGGAAAAAAATGCTTTGGGGAAAAGCTTGTGGTTGTACGCTTAGGCTACCGGAGCGAGATTTCTGATAGAAAAGTCGCGTTTGCAGAAGAAAAACAAAAACCGCACAATAGCAAAACCGACACGTTCTTCGGTTCGTTCGGAATGTAAAATACAGTGAGGGGGAAAAAAAATTAAGAAGACTTTTGGACGTCCGGCCACCGGGGACGTAAACGAAATGGAACGTATAGAAAAGAAAAGAAAAAAAAAAAAAAAAAAGAGTCCCGGAGCGACGGGTATAACGGGATCGGGGGCGTTGAGAGGGGCACGTCCGTACGTTATTATACGCACCGCAGTACGGGTTTACGCGAGTATTTTTTTTATTTTTATTTTTTTTTTTTATTTTTTTTCACGGGAGATAGACGAAACGAAAAAAAAAAAAAAAAACAACAACAACAGACAAACGTGTTAATAATAATAATAATACGAATGGTCGTGCCAATTAAACAACGGCGGCGGGGATATAATAAAAAGAGGAGGAAAAATATATATATATAAAAAAAGTCTTTTCGAGAGGTGCTTATCTACGGGCCGTATACACCACACACGGGTACGTACGGGGGCTAAACGCGGCGGCAATCGTCGTGCGCACGTCATTCCGGTGTGTGTGTATGGGTTGTAGGTGCCTCTCTTATTATACATATTATAATAATGTATACGGTATAAGGCGAGTGTATAATCGCGCGTCCGTACGGCGACGGCTCAATTCAATTATACGGCGGTATTATTCGCGGATGTACATTATTATTATTATTACTATTATTTTCCGAGATCGATAAAAAAAAAAAAAAAAAAACGCTCCTATATATAATCCGTTAATATTAATCCGTGCGAAAACGGCAATACGGCCGGCCGTCGTTATCCTCTTCTCGGATCCCCCGATGCCGTGTGGCGTCCGTATACTTAATTACCGGGGCGAGCGGGTTTTTTTTTTTTTTTTTTTTTTCTACAATATATTTCTCGCACAATAGAAAACGCACGCGAATACGCCGCCGGTATATTTATGTACGATATAGACGTGCCCCCCGAAAGGAAAATAAAAAAATAATAATAATTATTCTCGTGTGGGAACGACCCCGCGCGCGGGGCTCCGTCGTAATCGGTCGAAACCATCGTCGCCGTCGTGAAATCATTTCCACCTCTTTGCCACCCCCTCGCCCGCACTTGTACGCATATGAATACCGGCGTGTTTTACACGAGGTCCAACAAATGGTGGCGGCTTGCACACGGCGGATGCACTTTGTTGCTAATGTCTTTTTATTTTCTTTATTTTTTTTTTTTTTTTTCTTTCTTTTTCCTATCGGTCGGTCGGTCGGTTTTTTTTTTTTTTTTACGACCGAGATGCTGCAGCGGCAGCGGCAGCACCGCGCGCGCGCGCGCCGACAATAATTAACAATTAACTCCAACACTCAATCGCGCGACCACGCGGAAACGTGACCGCCGACCCGACCGCGAGAGACACACTCGGTATAAATAATATATAAAAATACATTTTTTTTTTTTTTTTTTTTTTTTTTTTTTATATCGCCGCCACCCTTTCTATTGTTATATTACTCGTGTAATATATATATATATATATATACACACACACACACATACGCGTATAATATAATATTATGATCTCCAGCGATTATAAACGTATATACATATGTTTAGAATCGTGTGTTTGATGTGTATATATGTTGTACGTACGTACTATACGGTACGACCACTCGCGGTTATAGGTTGCCATATATACCGTGGTTTATATAAATATATACGTAGCGTACATGTTCGCGCGAACGCGTGTGTAAAGCCTGCAGCAGAGGCAAAGAAAACGAAAAAAAAAAAAAAAAAAAAAGATTATTATTATTCTATTATAATATACCCGAGTCCAATTAACCGTCCGAGTTCGCACGGCCGAGCGGGGCGTACGCACACGTTTACGCGATTTTTTTTTTTTCTTTGATTTTTCTCTCTCTCTCTCTCTCTCTCTCTAAAGGGTAAGGAGAAACCGAACGGGGAAGGCGCCAAAGAGTGGCGGCGGCGGCGGCGGCGGTGGCGGTGGTGGCCGTTACAAATTCCCTCGCACAGCGTTAAAAAAACGACAGCGAAAAAAAAAACCAATTTATAGTTGCGTGTGCTATAACGTTAAACACACGGTTACGCGACAAATACATAATGGCACAGCATTCAATACAAATTAATTTTATAAATATTACGCGGAACCAATTATTGTAGTTACAATAAACCGTTTAAATGTATTATAATGTAAAAATGTTATATGAAACAAATTATTAATTTAAATTTGTGCACAATTTTTAGATAATTTTTTAGCATATATATATATATATATATATTATAACTAAACGTGTTCAGGTGGCTTAATTTTTTTTTATCGCGGACCGTACGTACATTCCGAATTTATACGAGGCCCAAACGAGATTTAACTTAGAATAGCCATAATGGGGGAGGGAAAAAAAAAATCAAAAGTACGTTTATCTATTCGTACAGAGATCGGAGTCGGTAATCCTAGTCTTCCCGTTTGCCCTTTTGAGGGTATTTAAAAAAAAAAAAAACAAAAACAAAAAGAATAAAAGTATAAAACAATTTCAAAATAATGCAATTCGTACGCAGTTTACGAAATATTTACACGGATATATCGAAAACTGTCTATAAATATTTAAAAATGTATTAAGTTCAAACATCATGTTCAAGTATGCTCAAGTTAACATTATCTGATTGACCTACAATTTCTTGAAGCTCATTTTTTTAATGCATACACACTGTTTTAGAGTGTGAGAACAAACATATTTTAATATTTCTTTTTTTTATCATTTGTGAATTGCACGGTATAAATCGGGTAATCAAAAATATTAGACAATTATAGAAATTATTTTCAAATAATGAAATTATATTAGGTGTATTACTCGGACTCGCTTTATCTAGCACTTAAATTTAATAAAGGAAAAAAAACGATAGCGATTATCAGTGTTGAGACTTATCTAGATAATATTTTTTTTTTTTTTTATCATTAATCTTGTCTAAGATGACAATTTCGATATCTATCTAAAGTTTATCTAAAAAATAATAAAAATAATTATCTAGATCAATATAACCGTACACAATTACAAATTAAATATTTTACCCATAATGGGAAATATTAAATGCCTACCACTGTACTGTTATACTTTTAGTTTGAAATTCAAAGTTACCACAGGCTGTAGTGATCATTTACATTTCCTTCGCGTTTACAGAATTCATTTAACCGTTTATATTTGTATCTGCCTATTAAAACCGTTGTTCTCATCAATAAACAATTAAAAAACAAATTATCAGAGATAGATTAAGCACCTGTTATCTTTATGTGTACCTAGATGATTTCGGAGCGATCGTCTTCTTATCGGTATCTAGATAAATTTTGTTTATTTCTGCGTTTTTTTTTTTCTCTCTTTGTTTTATAGCCATTATAATATATCGGCCTCGGCCATCAAAATCTGGTTTATTGTGTGTGCGTTAGGTAATAAAAATAAAAAAACAAACAAAAATATGACATAGTTCATTTCCGCGCGCGACGGACCGCACCGAAATAATTTTATTACAAAAAAAAAAAACAAACGCCTCCGGTGCGGGTAATCGTCGTCGCGTTGCGGTGTTCTGCGGGTAAATTCGGTTTATATATATATATTATTATTTTTTTTTCTTATTCTGTCGTCGTCGCTACATAGTAATTATATTATATACGCCTAGACCGCATTAAACAATACTTAATCTATCATCCGCCGCCGCCGCGGTTAATAATAATAAGAAAAAAAAAAAATAAATAAAAAGAGGAAAAAATAAAATGAAAACGACCAACAACAACACGTCTTAGATTATAGGTCCGCGGGAGAAGTCTCTTGTGTTATTAAATGTTAAACGTAGGTACCGAGGAATAATATTTATTATTTATTCCCCACCCCCCGAACGAGTTATACATATTCGAACCGTTACAGTGTGCACACATCGTTAGTTATTATTATCGTTTTTTTTTTTTTGTTATTTTTTTTTTGTTTTTTATCATCCGGAAAATTAGTGGCGTTCACGCGTACGGCTAGTGCGTACACACGCGTAATCGGCGCACGAATTAGAAGACTTTCTCGACCGTCTAATAATCTGCCGGGCATATTATGCACTCACTGCTCGCCTAAATAATATTATCGTAATTATTACTCAGGCCGGGCCCGTACGGGTGTGCGGCGGGCCAACGTGTTAATTTATTTTCCCGGCGTATCGGCCCGGCGGGTTTTACGTTATTTTTTTTTTTTACATTTTTTACATTTTTTTTTTCATTTTATCGGATCCCATCGATTTGCGCGCGCGCGCCCGTATTATAATACCGTTTAAAAAAAAAAAAAAAAAAAAAAAAAAAAAAAAAAAAAAAAACATAACCGATTTCTAATCGTTTACCCGGTATAATATCGCTCGCGAAATTGAAAATCAACAGGTACCGCCGGCGACGACCGACGAACGCGGCCCTCGTAAACGCATTTCGAGACGTCATCGAGTCGCCTAATTCGAACGGACCGAAAATCGTGCGCGATCGGAATCGAATAGTTTTTTTTTTTTTTTTTTTTTATATTGACGACGATGACGCGTGAACAACGTGGAATCGGGGAACGTAAAAAACGAGAAATGATAATATTGATTAACGGGATAATTGATCGGAACCGAACGGATTTTTAAGGTCACGCGTCGTATCCGATCCGGGTCCGTTCCGAGCACCGGCTATTCGCGTGAGGCCACTCTTTTAGCGCTGAAAACCGGGATCGTCTACTTTTTAAAAACAGTTACCATTTGTAATAACATCCGATCGGACAAGAGACCGATTTTACAACTAACCGTGGATCACGGGGTGACCTCCTGAACCTCCCTCTAGATCCACCGCGGGTTCCGGCCCTGATCCGATTCTTATGAGTATAGACGTATAGACGGTACAGTACAAACGTATAATAATCGTTTCCCGTCGTGATTGAATTTAGCGAAGAAAAATCAATTACTGTTACAGCGCTCTTGCGTGTTTTGCCTGACGGAAAAAAAAAAAAAAAAATAAAAATAAACCTAAAACAATCAGTACAATAAAACGATTAAGAATTTGCGTGGGTCCGCGGCCAGAAACGTAGACTTCCGAGACAAAACTAATAATTCCTTCGTTTTTCTGGTATTTTAACACGTAACCGCCGTTATATTATTACCGTAAAATTTATAATTTATTATCGTTTATCAAAGGACCATAATAAAAATGTGACGGTCGATAACCTATTTTGAAGTCGGCAGATTTTCCGTCGATTTTGCGCCGGCAGTGGAGGCATTAAGTTTCTGCACCGAAAGTAACGACAAATTGTCGCAATCAGAAAACGTTACTGAGCAGAACTCGGAAAACTGGTGAGGTATAATAAAATCGTGTTTCCCCCCCCCACTTGTAGCCAATGTAACTGAGAAATCAACAAAACTAAAACCGTTGTAACGATATTAGTTGTCGGTTTTTTTTTTAAAAAAAATTGTTGGAATTTCGAAAAACGAATCAAACAAAATATCACCGGGCAAAAAAATGCGCATCATATCAACCGTAAGCCATGCGAAACATCGGCGCGTTTTCATTAACCGGAAAAGTGTTTTAATGTTAAAAAAAAAAAAATTATTTTTAAAATTGTAATGACTTTTTTGACATTAATGTCATTATATTATTTATACGACTTTCTATTTTTTTAAAACTTTTTTGGAGGAAATATCAAAACCGCATTGTTTAAAACGAGATTGGCGAGAACCACTACCTTTGATACGAAGAGGGTTAAGTGTCTATACAACGATATGATTTCAATTGTAATTGTAAAAACCTATTCAATCGTAAATACGTAAATAACGAATTGATCGTTTAGGTTTTTTATTTCATTCTAATCTACAAGTTATTCAATTTTTTTTTTAAATTCTAATACACCGGCGTGACGTTTTCATGTGCGGTTTTCTCTCGCGGATTCCGGTCGAAATAAAATATTATACTGTCGCGGTTTATTATTACCAGTGTTCCCCGCGTGGACACTGCCCGACGAGTGTATGTTTTTTTTTTTTTTTTTTTTATATAACACGGTAATATTCGGATAATTGGCTGGTGATGAAACGTAGTCGTTTGAAATTTTGAAATTCTATAATTGAGCGTAACGAAATTAATATTTTTAAAATCGCGACGACGAGCGTTAATTTGTTTTTTTTTTTTCCCCTTGGTTTTAAAAAAAAAAATATTATTATTATTACGCTCGTACGGTTAACGATTATTATTATAAATAGTTTACGTGCCGTGTTCGTATATTATATATATATATATTGGATATAATTATTATTTTAAATTTTTAAACAGGAAAAGACTCGTGGCCGACGAATAATAATAATAAAAAAAACCCCCCCGGTCTAACGGAGCGGACGGATCGGCGTGCGGTGTCTGTCAATCTACGGAATACGAAATTAATATTATTTTATTACTATTATAATATTAAACTGCGACGAAGGTATTATATTGATGTTTTATGAATATCGACAATGAAAATTATGACGTTTTTCGCCAAACGCCGATGTTAATAATATTATAACGATAAAAAAAAAAAATATTATATATTAATAAATGGTCGTCCGACGACTACGGTCGATATAAAAACGCTATATGGGTACGGTGCGCCGATTTGCTTTTTTAAATTCGTAACGCAACGACAGTACTGCGACAACCTTCGTCCGTATATTTATTACGCGCGTTAGTTCTCGTTGTCTGGATAGGAATAAAACAAAAAAAAAAAAAAATAAAAATAAAAATCAATCGCTATTCTCTAATCGGTTTAAAAATATATTATTTAGTCGCCGCGGTTAATTCCGTTCGGCGCTTTTCCCGGCCGATTTAAGCACCGAATAGAATCGTTTTTTTTTTTTTAAATCGCGTATGCCCGGGGCTGTACATTTTTTTTTTTTATTGCCGGGACATTACCGTTTGTCCCGTTCTATTTCGCGGTTAGAAACGATCGACGGTGGCCACACACCTAAGACGTAGTAAATCTCTCCCCGGCCATGGTCTCGTATTTGAAAATCGGAAAATAAACGTTGAAATACCGTAGAAACTGACACGGGCGAGTGTGCGTCACCGGTTCGAAATGTCGTATATTTGGAAATTACACGTTTTCGAAAAAATTATTATCCGTTTATAGAATAGACGTGTTCGCTAATTTCCATTACCGTTTGAATGCAATTATTCGATTATTATAAACACCGGTTGTCCATGTGAGATACCGAAACGCGTTCCACGTCCGATAATTACGTAGTTTCGTAACAAAAAAATCCCTGCCGAACAGATTGTTTTTCAAATAAAATCGTTACTCCCCGAAGGACACGGCCGTCGAACAGCTGACCCGGCACCCGTTCCAAACCGGACTCCCTCGCCGCCACCGGACCGTACCTTTGTAAATGGTGATTACGCATTACCTCTTAGTTTCACCGTAGATTATAAATATTCATCTTAGATTTAGTACGATTTTATAAAACTGTATTTCAAGCACGTGGAACGTTGAAGAAAAGCAATTTTTTCCCCGGTCAAAGAGCAACATTGAAACTACCATTTTTTTTCTTCTTCTTCTTCTTGCAATCCATTAAATACAAAAAAACACTGACCGAGCCCGATTTCATTTATTTATTTTATACATTTTTGAAAAGAAAAAAAAAAACATTTTCTAGAGACGCCTTTTTACCGGTTTCGGTTATTTTAACGCGGAAATGATCGGGAGTGTATTATAAACCGCTACTGTTTGCGAGAGAGAGAGAGAGAGAGAAAGAGAAAGAGAAAGAGAGAGAGAGAGAGAGAGAGAGAGAGAGAGAAAAAAAAAAACGGTTTGGCGGCGAAATGAACGGGTTCTACAATGGTACCCGGCCGGTGTCAGTGTCCAAACGAAATTGTCGCGAGAAATGGAAAATCGACGTAGCGTATACATTTTATAGGTACGTAATCCGATGGCGGATGTCTTTGATGTGATGGCGACGAGGAGCACAAGACGGGTTTATGGGATGGTCGTTTACACTACTCGATTTCGCCCAGTTTACAAAAAAAAAAAAAAAATTTTTCACGCACAATAATAATAATAATAATAATAATTATTGACGGCGGCGGCGGTGTAGATTTTCGTTTGCATTATATTATACCCATCCGCGTGTATAAATGTATATTATAATACATGCACGCGATATTAAATTCGACAGTGTCGGTGTCGCGTTAAAAAATATTATACGCGCGTCCGTATATTAACGATATATATATATATATTATATACGGTCGAAAAATCGACCGAAAACGCGAAAAAAAAAAAATATATATATATATATTGAGGTCATCTCTATTTCAAATAATAATAAAAAAAAAAACAAGACCGCGCGTACCTTATGCAGATTTATGTTAAAACGGCCGGCCGGCCGGCCGGTCGTCGTCGTCGTCGGAGAAAGAACATCTTTTCGTCGCGAAGCCCGGACGAGTATTATTTATTTTATTTTTTTTTGGCACATATATAAATTATAATATAAAATATTCGATTTTATCGCTAAACGGCGTACGATATTATAATTACATTATTGTCGAGCGGATATTATGCGTATGGCAAGTGGCAGCCACCTAGCATGCAGCTGCCAGGATGCACCGCACTACAAAGTATATAAATTGCAATAATTTACAATTACGCGTTCCGGAGATGTGTGGCTCGGATATTTTTTTATTATTGTAATCATAATGTTTTCGGCGCGACCCACTGCATTTTCGTAAATTTCGCTAATCGTAATAACGGTTATATTTTATTTGCTGGTCTGTTTCTACGACAAATATTTATAGGCACCTGATACCGCAGCGTTTCACTTGATTTCTTGTAATATTTCGTAATATTTCCCCCATCTGATTGAAATGCGGGAGCGGGAGGGTTAATTTCAATTTTTAAAATACCGGTAATTTACAAAATCGTAAACCATAGACGGTGACGGGAGACATTTTTTTTTAACTGCGCTAAAATAATCCTATATATTAACAACGGCAAATACGAAGTCGCTTTTTAGTGGTTTACTGCAACTTTCGCGTTTACAAAACTATTTTTACCTATTTTTTATTGTTGTCTTCCCGTTATAAATCGTCTCAACAATAAACAATTTTAAAAATAATTATCTTTTTTTTTTTAAAAATCTAGATAAATTCCGCCTATCCGTTGTTATTTTTTTCTGAGATAATTTAATAGTATTTGATATCTTTTGATGATTTTTCGAGCAATTATCTTTTATCCTTATCTACGTAAATGTATAATTTTACTTGTCCTGTGTCTCGACAATGCGTCCCGTACGCACACCGGAATCCGAATAAAATACAATCGTTTAGTAGAAAATATTTTATGAAAATAATCGCGAAATTCGTCGGACAAATTTATTACCCGGTGATTAATACGTTTACGTCTAACAGTAGAACTCATTGGCCTAATTACAACGTTTTTTAATGCGTAAACGAAGACTGCGGATAATGCGTATAACGTCGTGTCGACCGGACGTCCGCGCCGTTTTTTTTTTTTTTTTTTGTCGGATTGTCTTCGGACAATGTGTAAGTCGAATTCCAAAAAAAAACAGACAACTACAGTTGATATATAATTTTTTTATTAATTCGGTTGTCACGGCGATTTTGTCCTGGATTTTGGTCAGTAACCGCTCGAGAACCACCGAACGGTTAGGTTAGAATTTGGATGCGGTTTTCACCGTTACGATCTGAAATTCCCGGGGATGGTTTATGATCTATATTTTTTATTTCGAAATTCAACCACCCACGCACACGTCGGTATTTTTGGAACGGAAAACGAATTATATTTTAATTATTTATGGGGGACACGAATAAAATACGATTATTACTAGTGGGCGTCAGGGAGACACATCGAATTGTATTTATTTTATTGATTTCAGAATTTTGAAGGATTTTTTGATTCGAAATGGTCAAACAACGGGCGGGACGGCTAAAATAGTATAGTGGCAATAATATTATAAAGAGATCTGTGTGTAGGTTTTATAGGAGGGAATCTCTTAAAATTCTTTCACAGATTGAAAGTCACACTATTCCCGAAGGAGATAGGCCATGTGTGATTGTGATAAAAAATTATTTTCGATGGTTCCCGCGGGGTTTTTGATATTTTTGATACGAAAATTGAATTATTTTTGTCGATTTACGCATAGGTTTTTTTTTTTTTTTTTTTTTTTTGACAATATAAAAAACGAGCACCTCTATAATGTTACATAACCGTTGTTTTGTTTTTGTCGCTGTAATTTTTTGATTTTCAAATGGAAACTTATGTTTGACCTAACAATATTTGTCTGCGGACGGAATTTTTAATTTAGGTCGCCATTTGAAATTAAAAACCGGGTCGCTGTTTCACCCCCGGACGATAACGGTGACAAAAAAATAACGGTAATGTGACATTTAAGAGGTGCTCGTTTCTTGAATTGTCCAAAAAAAAAAAAAAAAATGTTAACACTTTCCGTGGTAAACGAGTGTACTATTTATACGGTTAAACCGTTGATCGTCCTGTAACTATTACAATACAAAAAAAAAAAAAAAAAATTATATATTATTAATTCGGTTGTCACGGGCAACCTATATTATGCTGCGGGTACGGTTAAATCTTATTTATGTATTTATTTATTTATTTATAATACATAATAATAATATTAATTCGGTTGTCACGGACAACGCGCTGTGCGACTATACCGCACATGTATTATCATTACATTATACATAAAATTATCAAATTGAGTCATTTTTCTAATAATAATATGCGGTCGGCAAATTTACCTGTCCACCCATGTACACCAAATAATTGATAGCGTCAGCTTCGGGACAGCATGTATCTCTGTCTCGGCCGCGGCGGCTCCTTAATTCGCGATGATTTGTTGCGCGTAATCCGCGCCTCTACTAAAAAAAATAATAATAATAATAATAATATCCGTAATCTCCCGCGAGTATGTAAAACACAATCTAATACATAAAAAAAAAAAAAATAAGATAAACGATGTCCTATATATCGGACGATTACGTACTGTGCGCGTCGCGTGTATAATAAACGGATTTTTTTTTTTTTTTTATTTCCCTCCCCGGCCTTCCCGTATGCGTTTTTATTACGCGCGTCTGCCCACCGCGCTCGGAGACGGAAGTCTATAAATACGGCCGGCCGGCCGGTCGGCGGCGGTGGCGGCGGCGTCGGGAAAAATTACACTTCAACAAAAACACCGCTACGCGTTACAGTAACAAAACGAACAAAAAAAAAAAAAAAATAAAAAAAAAAACCCCCCAAACGGCGATTAAACAATTATAACCCTCCCCTGGTTGTACTCTAGTTATATTTCGATTTAGGTAATAAACCGTGACGGACCACGGAACGTCACTCGTTTTGACGATATAAATTATCCCGCATAAGATCAAGTGGAACAAGTGGAATTCGTCCGGATATTATTTTTCGTTTAAATTTCCGTATCGTCGAGAAGGGCAATGAAAAATGTACCGGGCTAGAATAGTACTGTAAATCGCCAACATTAAATGTTTAACTAAATGCAATACTGATTGTGCGGTTATTTCATATATTTTTCTTTTATATATATTTTCATCAAGTCAATTTATTCAAATGATCACAAATTTGTTTTTACCTCGGATAGTAATAAAAGGTATATAAAAAAAAAAAAAAAAAAAACCTTCTGTCAAAACTAATTAACTATATGGCAGACCCTATTCGTTTAGTGAACCCATTAATACTAATTCGTGAACATTTTTAATGCGGTTATTATTTATTTATTTTATTATTTCGTCGATCGATAACAAACTACAGAGAATAAATCGGTAAAACGTTATCAGACGGTAGAGATTTACGATATTTTTGCGGTTTTCTATTATACGATTAGAGCAAATATCGCCATAGTTTTACAGGCGATAATTTGTTAATTATAATGATACGGAAATAGTGCAAAAAATGAGGTGTGGGCGACTACAGGTGTCTGTACCGTCTCAACACACTGCTGAAAAAAAATGTGTAGTACGAATTTTTAAAAAATAAATAAATAAAGGCTGCTACATGGTCAAATGTGTCACTGGGCAACAGTCTTAGGCGTTTAATCGGTGGAGGATATTGGGGAGGGATTTTTGTGGCTTTAGCCCTCCCTTCTCCCCCCGGAAGATTTTAATCTCTCTACTACACTTATAATATACAATTGTAAAGAATAATTAAATCTTTTTAAACAATTTGTTCACTATGTCAAGCCCCCTCCCCCCCGTCACGGATGTGACCAGTTATCCGTCTACACGTCTAATAGAAATATACAAATTGATTATACGATAATTTCGTACGAGTTTACGTACTGTTATTATCTAATATTATATTAAGTACACGCTTTTATGGGCGGTTTGATAAAATCGAAAATATTATGATGATTCCGCTTTCCGAAAACCGTCAGTTCACCGCGCTCAACTCTGTAGAAAATACATATAAACGCATAAAAAGTGCCGGGTTTTTTTTTTTTTTTTTTTTTGTCCGGCTAAAATTAACGGGAACCCGACGACGTGTGCGTACGATAAATTACGGCGAGAAAAATTTTTTTTTTTTTTTTAAATGTTATAATATTACGAGTACACAAATTTTTATTATTTTTTTTTTTTCGAATATGGCGGACGGCGTACGTCTGTACTCTTGTCTACCCGCCCCCGATAAAAATCCGATTTAAATGTTGACAACAAAAAAAAAAATCCAAATACCCCGTACAAAAGAAATCATTTGAGCTAAAAAAAAAATTAAAAAAAAAAAAACGCTTACTGCGTGTAAACCAAATGTGTGTGCACACTGTGTTTATCATATCTCTGTGTCTGTCTCTTTTTCTCTCTCGTTCTCTCACTCTCGGATCATAACGAATTTACAAACCGACACAATAATAGTAATATTATATTATTAAAAAACGTATAATCGAAAAAAAAAAAATGAATAAACAAATCCGAGTACGTAAAAAAAAATACCGATACGTAATTCGCTTATGTAGATTATAGTACGATTAATAATTAAATAAATGAAATGTTTTGTCAAACGCGTTTTATTATCCGAAAACAGAGGAGTAACTGTAATGGGCAGGGGAAAGAGGCGCCGAAATTGTTTAGGGTGCGTTTACCGTTTAAGAATAATTGAAATTATATTTTGTTTTAACAATCGTTTAGAAATAATATATATAGTAATTTTCGTTTTCATAATAATCAATCGTTTTTTTTTTTTTTTTGCTCGTAACAGTTATTAATTAACTGTAAAAAAAAATTCCCCCCCTCCTCGTAAAATTATCATAAAAAAATTATGGATTTTAATCTTGAACTATAAACAATTATAATAATAATTTGTATGTGCACTACCGCGGTCTTCGGAGCATACAAATTGTAGACGATTCGTTCGACACAGAGTTAACGGGTTTGTTTTGTTTTTTTGTTGCATATTTGAGAACATTTCACGGGAATATTGAGTTTATTTAAGATATTTTGGTATATTTTTGTAAATTTCGAGATATTAATATTGATTTATTTTATTTATTTTTTTTTTTTTAATAATGAGATACCCGACAAATCTGTTGACCGCGTCGGTTCAACGATGTTTTACGATCGTTTCCATTTGAACATTCCATAGGTTTTCGTCTCCGGGCCGGGGTTTTAGACGAATAAATATTTATGTGGGTGAGCGAGAAGAATCCGGCAGGGGAGGCGGCCGCATAATGTGTGCCTCGCCCGTAGTGCCGCCTACGTCCGCGATTTTTAAATTGAGCGATTTGGTCGACAACAAAAAAAAACAAAAAAATCCTCCCCTCGGCCACTGCCCCCGGTGCGTCGTAACAATTTAATCGTATTCCGTATAGTTTACGGGCAACACGACTATCTCTGTACGCGTGTGTGTAATAAAAAAAAAAAATAAATACGAAATACCGACGGATTCGCCCGCAGAAGACGCGATTATTTCGTTACAACGTAATTTCTCATTTTTTTTTTTTTTTTTTTTTTTCGTTATTTATTTAACCCGACCGGCCCCGACCCGTTTTCCTTGTGGATACAATAATTTATAATATTATAATAATAATAATAATATAATACCAATAACGTATATCTACTTAATAACGATAACGACAATAATCCGTCCGATCTCGACCAGATTTCTTCTGTATAATACGTGGATATTATATTATTAGATGTTTATTCATGAAATTTTTTTTTTTTTTTTAATCCGTTACGGTCGTTCAAAAATGGATATAAACGTTTAAGGTCAATCAATTATTTAAAAGAGAAGAAGTCGCGCGCAGCGGTGTATATAAAATAGTGTACGCTTTTAAATGTCACACGAAAAATATATTAAAAAAAAAAAAAAAAAAAAAAGCGATACGAAAAGATGCGGTGGCATTAAACCCACAAACTGGTTCATCTGCCAGCCAGCCGACCGGCCGGTAGAAGAAGAGTAAGAAGTTCTTCTCTTTTCTTAAAGAATGCCGTTTTATAATATTCTAAATATTGTTTCTATATATATATAAAAAATAAAATAAAATACTGCAGCTATCGGGCTCCGGAATATTATCGTTATTATTATTAGTGAACGTTAATAATATTATTATTACCTATATTCGTATATATATATTATATTAACGTCTGACTCTCTCACTCTCTCTATTTTTCTCTGCGCGATATCGTCATCGTGGTTAATAAATTATGTTGTTTTATTATTGTCGTTTATATATATATATATTTTTTTTTCTCTCTTCGTGTATTATATAAATTGGAATAATTTTATATCGCGCCGGGCGTGTCGAACGCGAGAGATGCGCCGCGCAAAACGCGGATATTACGCTCGCGCCCCGGACCGTATATTACGATAATACGCGGCTGCCCGTTTATTCGGATTTCTTTTCCACATAACAATCGCGCCGTCTCGCGTCCCGCGTGTCCGCCGCCAGTGACGTCGTTTCGCCGTAAATATATATATATTGCAAATTTACGAACTATTTAAACGAACCGCCTTCACGATGGCGTCCATTAGCTTCTGTACAACGCTCCCCCCGAATAATCGGTCTCGACACATTTCAAAACGCCTTTGGGTTTCCTCCAAGGCCGTATAGGCTTTAGCTTCTCGTTTAGCGTTACGTACGGATGGTTGTTTCGTCAACGTCCTCGAATCCCGCGACCTTTAACGGTAGTTTTTAATCTCGGAAACAATAAAAAAACCATAGGGAGCTAACTTAGGCGAATACGGCGGGTGAGATACTACTGGTGTATATTTGGATGCCAAAAATTTACGTATGGTAAGTATAGTACAAAAGCCACGATTTCCACGCTTCTGGCCTTTTACGGCGTACTTTCTCTCTTCCAATACTCGTTTACAGAAAACTTGATTTACTGTCTGGCTTGTAGCAACAAACTCATAATGTACTAAACCAAAAATATCGAGAAAAAAAAAACCCAATGAACGTTGATTTGATGTTTGACCGGACCTGATGACATTTTTTTTGGACGAAGTATTCCATTGCGGTGATTGAACTTTGGTTTCGGAAGTCGTTATATTATTCATGTTTCATTGCATGTAATAAATGATTATATAAAACTTGGGTTATTTAGATACCAGATTTTTTTTTAGTTCCAAATACACTTCAATGCGATGTTTCATTTGTTCCTCGGTCAACAATTTTGCTACTAATTTTCCCGGATAAAGGGCCAAGAGAGCGAAGCCTACGCCCATCGCCTTACAATCTGGCGATAAGAAAAAAAATAACCTGTTTGTTTTTATGCGCCTAATGTCGTAAAATATGAATGAAACAAATTGATTTTTCAATTTTTTTTTTTTTTTTGGCCAACTGTATTATTAAAAAAAGTGCAATAAGCAGACCGTGGTAAGTTGTAGAAAAACAGGATTTAATACAGCTAAATCGAAAGCTAAAATTACTTACAATTGACTTATAAGTATTGAATAGATTTCAAACACTTAGAAATAGAATGGAAAAAATAATATGTTCGCTTACGAATGCAATGATGACTTATTGCAAGAGCCCGAAGAAGATTTTTGATGCTCTAATTTTTTGCGTTTATGGTCTAAAAATTATCTCTGCTTTTTAGAGCATTCAACTTGCTACCCCAATATGGTTTTGAGTTTGCGCCACTGACTATACCTACCGACAGGGGCGGAAAATCTGCACCTATTAACGATTGACAAGAAAGAGGTCACAACCATTACAAATAAAACAAAACACATTCTTCGATATCGATTTAAATTAAAAATTCCGACATAAAACTCCACTAGTCCGGGGCAAAATAAGATTTTCACTCTCTTAAAATATGCTATCAAAAAAAAAAAAAAAAAAAAATGGTTGTTTTGTACAGAATTGCTCGTGCTCGACCCCCACTAAAACCGAATAAATAAAACAAAACGGTCATCACCGGCGCACGTGGTTTACGAGATGATTTCGCCCCGGTTTTTTTTTGTATTTTTTTTTTTTTTTTTTTTATGTTCACCGAGTCGTCTCCACGTGCGGCGGCTTAAACGAGAAATCGACCGTGATAATTGCGTTTTTTTTTCCTTCTCTTTTTTTTTTTTTCAACTTTATTATTATTCCTCGCCAGTAGCGGTACAGATAAAATAATATATATATATATATATATAATTTTTTTTTCCCCGCACAGCGAGACGTGTCGCGTTACGTATTGCTCAGCGATTTTTCAAAGACGGCGCAATAACTGCCGCGGCGCGTTATCATATTGTGTGCGCGACGCAGGAGATCGAAAACCGTGTCCTACATTTTCGTGTATAATAATAATTTATTTTATTCCTTTCGCATATAATACCTACCTATATATATATATATTTAACACATAAATACATTGTTTTTTAGTCGTCTTGTTTATGACGAACATAATACTTAATAATATTATATTATACTCGTTATGGAGTCGTCGAATTCCACGCGCTCGTTTTCTCGCGATGTCGCACTATGCGGTTTCTCGTCCGTCCCTGGAAACGGCGGCGCCTGTGATAGAAAAAAAAAAAAAATATATAAATAAATAAATAAATAAATAATCATAAAATATTCTTATAAAAAAAATGTGTAATCGTATTATCGAGAAGATAAAAAAATAAAAATAAAAAAAAACTATATAATTACACTTTATCTAAACCGCCGTGTGCGGGGAAAAAACGTAAAACGTAAAAAAAAAAAAAAAAAAAAAAAAACGGACCATACCGCATCGGAAGCAACCGCCAAAGATGATTCACTAGAATTACGGCGGACACGGTTTTTTTTTTTTTTTTCATTTCACTGTCCATGTTACTCTGAAATTAATAAATCCGGACGGTATTCTTCCGCGATGAAAATTCGGAATTTTATCGCCCTCCCGTTTATTTAATTTATATGTAAATTAATACCAAATATTCTGCTCGAGAATATTCTATTCGAAGGTAATCGCATTTTATTATCAATTACGATCTGAAAACGATTTCAGAAATATGGCGGCCGTCAGCACATACAGTGTTGAAAACGATATCCCTTCTTATCCCATCGGTTTCTTCAACGGTTCGTTCCTTCTGGATTTCTTAAGTGTGGGCAGCGGCCAATTTAGACGTTTTACTGCCCCCCCTCTCCCTTGAGAAATCTGGGTTACGCTTCAATGTACGCGAGACTGAGGCAACTGCGGTCACCTGAGCAGAAATTGTTATATCTCAAACTCAACTACTTTATAAACTGTGTGCTTCTACAAGTAATAAATAAATAAACTTGTTAGTGACGTTATGTAGTACTCCAACAAAAAAAAAAAACATCGTCCACATCCACGGGATGTTCTAAAAAGGCAGTGGGCAAATAATATACCCTTACTAAATATCTTACGTTGTCAACTTCCTACTTACCCAACTTCCTACTTATCCAACTTCCTACTTACAACAGTGTGGCCCACCCGTGGGTAGATCTTAGTACGAGTGGACCGAGCAGGGTATTCATTTTGCCAGTGGTTTTATCAGTTTTAGACTTGCTATTTTTAGTTTACATTTGCTAAAAAAAAAAAAAAAATGCCTGATAGATCCGTAATAGGCTGTATTTGTTTTGTTGTTTCGTAAACTGTAATTGATTTACTACACAGAGTCATTTTTCCATAAAAAAACAAATAGTTTTAATTTTTTTCACCCCTGAAATTTTGCGCCCAGAGCATCGGCCCCAGTCTCTGCCCCTCTAAATGCGCCACTGAGTGTGGGGGTGATATTTGAAAACCTTAGCATTGAAATATAATTGAGAAAGAGAAAGTCACACGTGCGAAACATCACGGGTAAACATCAGGCAACTCAGTCAGCGTCTACCCTCTTGCCGCAAACGTTTTCGTTAATTCCGTGGCTATACCCGACGAAATGTGCCGAAAATCAAGCGAAAACTCCGAGAAACACCTTCGAGAAACCTCCGTTGGCTCTCAATAAATTACGGTCCAGAGACGACGGGGCGAACCGCAATAACGAAATCTTTTTTTTTTTTTTTTTCTATCCCCCTAAACTTGTAAGGCTTTATATTTACGTATTTATTCATATAGTACTCATATTTATATACGTGTGTGTTTGCGTACGAATTTTTAAAATAAATATTTCCCGCCATGCGTACTCCTATAGTAATACGATTCGATTATAATATTATACGTCGGCCGAGGCGCACAACGAATTTCGAAAGTATTGCCCGATGGTATTTACGATTCTGCAGCGCTCGTTTCGGGAACACCCTTGTACGTACGTTATTACTGTAGTCCGGATTTATACGTTTTTCCATATCTTTATTGAGTATATGCAGTCTTGTGAGAGTAAAAAAAAAAAAGTAAACGATTTTTTTAACACAGAGTTAACAGGTTAGGTTTTTAACTAAGGAACACTTTTTTTTTTTCTCCATGTTTAACAATATTTCATGGGTTCGGGAATATTTAACTGATTTAGCATGGTTTGTATATCGTGAGCAAAATAATACTTGTAAAATTCTAATTTTGAAATCAAGTTTGAATCGCTTTTTTCACGAAGAAAAAAAAAAACACGCAGTGATAATGGTACTTAATAAAGTAATAAGCGGTAATAATACCATTAAGACGACATTGTAAAACTTCGCCTCGCTATAGTTAAAATATACCGAAGGAATATTGTTGGTTTTTTTGTATATATATATATAGGTAATATTGTTGGTTTATAATTTCTACCAATAGTGCAATTATTCCATTATGCGAGTTTATATAACGTCACTTAAACAACGATTGAAGGAATATTGCATAAAAAAAAAAAATTCCATATTAAAACGTGCGATTATATTGATTGTGCATTGGTTATTTGTCTAGGTTTTTTGTAAGGTTTTTTCAGAGAACGTTAGCCACGGTGTTTTAGACGTTTTTAGAGAAAATATTAATCCGGATTGTAGTCGTCGCGTATAATATTGTTTAAAGTAACTAAACTACGAGCCGGGGGGGGGGAGGGATACCCGCAGCAGCTATGACCATTATTTACGTTTGGAAATTATCCGGATTTCCGACGGACGCGATAAAAACGTCGGCGTATTGTTTTTCCCCATATAAACGCGCCGTCCTTTTCCGGTCCGTTTTTTTTTTTTTTTTCTCTCGAGTTTTTCGAGTACGCGGCCCGAACAGCCAACGAATGAAAAAAAAATCCCACTGGATTCGGTCTAATCGCAATTGTCCATCTAACGACCGTCGTGTAATACGCATTTTCGTCGGTAACGAATAAATCGGTCGCATCCGACTCATCGCGTCTCGAATTTATATTTTCCGTTGTTATTTATGTACTCCTGTTATCGGGGCGGCGGCCCAAGTGTCGGACGAGGCGTGGTCGTTTTAAAAACAATGCGGTTAAATCCGGGGGGAAAAAAAAAAAAAAAAAAAAAAAAAAAAAAAAAAAAAAGACCGAACAAGTTTCTTTTTAACGCGTTCGATCGGAATAACATATTATTTCGAGTTGTTTTATTTAACCGGCTGTGAAACGCGTTTCGCGTTTATCGTGCGGTTCTACAGCGTTATACGAATTATTTTTGTACAGTAATTACAAAAAATTCATTATAAAAAAAAAAAAAAACATTTGACCTAGTAGTCGAACAAGAAATTTAAAAAAAAATAAGACATATTTTTAGGAAAACTCCAAACGAAAAACGTCTATAAAAATCCCCACCAAAATTATTTTCCAGCCCTTAGGCTTTGGAATAGAATGTGCATGCGGTTATACAATTTTCTTGGCGTAGACTTTGATTAAGAGTACGAGACGCCCGCATGTGTCAAAACTATATTTCTAAATGTCCGATAAAATTTACATAATTTAAATTCGATACCGATAACGACAATATCGCTACATGTATAGCCCTGAAGGTCTCAAGTTTTCCTGTTGCGCGCATGTTTGCATTTCGACAAATAATCAGTTAAATATTCTATACGTTTAGCGTAAATTTAAATTTAAATATCGATTCTTTTTAATCCGGCGAGTATGTACACGGTTCGTAATTATTAGTTAAATATTTATATTATGTACCTCTAAATCCAAATATCTCGACATAAAACTCTCGACAGACGTCTCACTTGGTCCCCTCGCATTCACACCAAAAAACTAGCCGTAAATCAGCGCCTCAGAGCCCTCCCAACCACTAATCAATAAAAATGCAACGACAAACTTGCACTCAAAACTCACAATTTATAAATCTCTTATTAAACCCATGTGGTCCTACGGCATTTGAACTGTGGGGAACCGCAAAAATATCAAATATCAATAAATTACAAACCCTTCAATCTAAAGCCTTACGTCGAATCCTAAACGCTCCTCCGTATGTCTCAAATGAAATAATACATAAAAACCTACACCTCCTCGCAGTAAAACAAACAGCTATAATCTCGATATAAAAACTTCCATAAGCGACTTTTCAACAATTCAAACCCACTCATAACACAACTCTCTTCTCCCACCCTTCCCAAAAATCCCCCTAGACGTCTAAAAAGGTATTGGTGTAGAGACCTTCTCCTCCAACCATAAAGACACCCCCCAACAACACTTAGGTTAATAAGTAACGTTCATACATTTAAAACAAAGTAAGAGTCAGTAGAAGAACCGGTAATGATCAGTTGCTCCTCAAGTCGTTACATGCTATTATATTATTTGTTTTTTCCCCACAATTATTTATTGTACTATTATACAGATTGTAATTATATTTTTTCTAATAAAAAAAAAAATATTTTGTACCGGGGCTGAACAGACACAGCTAAGCTCTTAGCTCGATGGACCGCCAGGAATTTATTAATTTGGGCCGCTGAGCCGAAACGTCTTTAATTTTTTTTTTTTTTTTTTAATCTTTGTTCAATTTCACAATTAAAATTGAATTGGCCGAACCAGGTCTGATCTATTGTTCTCGGGATATTTATGTTTTATTGAGCACGACCAACTGCCCAATCCGGCCCTGCTTTGTACGTCTACGTAAGAAATGTAATAATTATTGAACAAAAAACCATATTGAATTCGATATGATCAGTCGACTTCCTGTATTGCCCGTGCATTGAAATTCATATATTTTTGTCATGCGTGTAATATATTGTCGTACACTATTTAAATATTTATAATTAATTCGCGCTAACCGCATCGTCGTTCTATTCAAGTTTTTCTAATCGTAACTACTGTTGGTTTTAATCCCGGGCCAAGATGCGTCTTGGACTAAAACTAAGATATATATATATATATGTACCTTACGTGTCCGCATACGTGGATTTAATATTAATTTTAAACTTGAAACATTTACTCCCGGAAGATTACGAAACGGTTATGCCTACAGAAATATTTCAAACGCACAGAGTCAGAAATTAGTAGTGAATAGGAGGCAGGCGACGACGTTGCCGTTAGACACAACATCAGGTACATACGTGTGTCTAATATAATGTACGGACGTATTTCTTTTTTGTCTTTTCTTTTTAACATAAATTTTTATAAAACAAATAACGAAAAACACTATCGGATTATTCCGATTATTTAATAATGTCGGCTTTATATGTTTTTTTTTTTTTTTTTTACGAATATACGTATATCCCACTGCGTGTAGCGCGGCGTTTTGTAAGACAGAGACGGCACACGCGGGTATCGCGTCCACTTATCAAGTCGTTAGGTTAGAATAATTATTGGGGCTGAGATTTATATTGAAATACGTATTTTCACTAAAACATGATCAATCAATTATGGCAAATTATAAATTCGTTTCGCGTGATTCGCAATAAAACAAGACGTATTTCGTCATAAATACATATATCGTCAAATTCCCTCTTTATTTTTTCCTCGCGTATATCGTAAATTTCAATCATTGTACTAAAAAGTAAAATCAATTTTCAATTAACATCGTCGGAACCGGTGGTTTAGCAGTATTATACTTCGATAACAAGTACTCGTAAAACCATTAAATACATAGGAAACATTATTTGTGCTATTACGAATGATGACACGATGGAGCTCGATTGTTCGCCTAGTGAAATAACGGCCATGAAGTTAATGCACCGATAACATCTTGCGATGTGGAACGTTCTTTTAGTAGATATAAGTCGGTGTTCGTCGTAGTTTAAATTTTTGAAAATTTAAAACACTATGCGTTTGCCATTGTATTACTTTTGAAATGATTAAACATTAAAAACAACAAATTTTGTATTTAGTGAAAATATAAAAAAAAAAAATGTAATTTTAATACATTGATATTATTTCGATAATTATGAATTATATTATTTCATTTAGTCAATAGACACTGATATTGTATTTAAAAAAAATAAATAAATTACATTTTAATTCAACGCGTTTACATATTTTGACCATTTAAATTATATATACAGTAAAATTTCCATATAACGAAACATCATGGGGAACAAAAAAAAATTCGCAATAGAGAGAAATTCGTTAAATAGAATTACATGTATTTCTTCATATGTATCAATTTTTAATTGATTTAATATTCTATATTTTATATTAAAAATAAATACATAAAATATCATATTATACCTACATATGTTATATATTATGTATTTTTTAATCTTAATTTAAAAGAAATAATCAGTGAGTTTCGTTTGTTTATTATTTTTATAAACTGTACTGTTTTCGTAAAACGTTTCGATTTCATTGAGTTTAAAAACATTTCATCCGAAACATTTGCTTGTTGTCTAAAACCATTTTACACAACGAAAAAAGCGTTTAGTATCACTTTTTCTGTGAATTTAGGTAATTCTTCTGCATGATCTCCTTCGATTTCATCATCATCTTCTTCTTCTTCTTCTTCATTTTTACCAGAATTTTCTTTTTTTTTTAACCTTTTCTACAATTCTATCGTCGGTAGGTGATTCATAAACATCAATATCTTCATCGATATTCAAATAATCTTGTAAAATAACGCCGTCGTAGTCAACTAACTCCCATTATTGTTGTAAATCAGGAACCTTTATCTCAGTTTCAATAATTTCATTTTTCAAATCCAGCTTTAGAGAAACATTTGTCTATAGTTTCGGACTTCGCATCATTGTTCCAAGCTTTCGATACCTCAGAAATACAATCCCGTAGAGTAATCGATGTTTTCTTTTGATGATTGATCCTTTTCTGTTCAAGATTTTAAATAACTGTGTTCAGGATACGTTTTCGATGACAATATTTAATATTCGATAATGATAAAGTTTACAAAACCATGTTTGTTATCGAATAACATTTATTCGTTGTACAGAGCCATCGGGTTCGTTATACAGAGATAACAATGGTTCTCAAAAATAATTCGTTAAACAGAAACTATCGTTAAATGGAATTTTCGTTATACCGGAGTTTTACCGTATATATAATTTTGGTTTTATACGGCATACGGGTCCCAGCCCCAGTTGTACCCGCGGTTTGTCGGACCGACCGATTGAGTTCGGAGTTATATTATATGTTCACAAGAGTGGTAGAAAAAAGAAAAAGAAAGAAAAAAAAGTCGATTTTGACTTTCTATGACCATTGTGTACGGCTACGTCGTCGGCCAGTAATAAGCGATCGACGACGGCCAGCTTTGGTGGTGAACGCGCGCGTGTACGTCCCGGCACTCGTACGCCTCTGACTGATTTGTTTCGATTATCCTTGAAACGTCGTTTCGTGCGCGCAAACAGTAATAATAATAATAATAATAATAATAATCGGACGCGTATTATATTTATGTATCGAGACGGATTTGTAAATAATTTCGAGATGGACGTATACATATACGTATAAATGTATATAATATGCGTGCGTATGTGATCCGCAACAGCTGTCGTGTCCGCCGATTGATCGGTCGATTCGAAGGATATACGCGGGTATACGCAATAATATAACGTACATAAGTCGTATAGGTGCCCGAGTACGAAAAAAAAAAAAAAAAACCACGTTTTCTACGTTATATATATATATATATATATATGTGTGTGTGTGTAGATATATACGTCCGATGGAACTGTAACGAATCACTGAACGATCGGACAAATATATTACGATTTTATTATTAGTATATAAAAAAAAATATATATATATATATATATATATATAATATCTGGCTTGTGTATCAGTGGTAATAAGTAGTGGTAACGATGCAACAAAACCGACCGACAAGTGTTTTTTTTTTTTTTAATTTATACGGAAGCCCGTCGTGCCCGCGCCGCCGCTCGATAACGTTACAATAACCGCCCGGACTACGCCGGCCGCGCGGAACTCGGCCCGTACCCGGAGCTAATCGTGTTTATTTATTTCCGAGACAAGACACACTGCCCGATTGTGATTATTGGTAATAGTGTTGATAATGGATATACGAATGTGTAATACGGACCGGATGATAATATACACGTACATAGAAGATATATCGTCTACCGGGAGACCGGTTATACTTGACGTTCGACTCGGCGGACTCTATATAGATCAAAAAAAAAAAATAAATAAAAATCGGGCTCGGTCCAGTTATTTTGTATTCAATATAGAAAAAAAAAAACCGAAAGTTTCAATGTTGCTCTTGGCTCTTGGGGGAGGGGGATGGGGAAAACAAAGATTGCGGACACACAGATTGAAAAGTGCGGATATTACGTGGAAAATTCTCTCAAAATATACCGTATTACACGTTTGAAATAAAATTTCAATATATCGTACCGACTGATGGACATATCAAGACGATTGTTTAAAGTAATGGTGCGGTGGGACGAAAGAAATTAAATAAACTGTGTAAATTTCGATGAAAATCTTAAAAACGACAACGGCATTTCTAAATACGATTCATCGAACTTTGCTCGGGATAGTCTTTCGTCAGCGATGGTTTACCGTAGCGTACGGATATAAATTTAATTTCTCTCTGTAATTTCCGTACTTTCCCAACACGGTACAAAACATGGACTCACCATGTCTTTGCCTTTTTTTTAAATCAAAACGAAAAGAAAAGAAAAAAAAAAATGTATTTAATGTATTTTCGAGTCGCCCGCCTACCATTTGAAGACGAGGTCGGGGACGTCCCACCGAAAACCAATCGACGATGGACATATCAAGACGATTTTTTATAGTAATCCGCGGTGAAACCAAAGAAATTATATAAATTGTATAAATATCGATGAAAATCTTTAAAACGACAACGGCATTTCTAAATACGATTCATCGAACTTTGCTCGGAATCGTCTTTCGTCAGCGATGGTTTACCGTAGCGTAAGGATATAAATTTAATTTCTCTACTTTCCCAACACGCCACGTACGACACGGTACAAAACACGGACTCACGGTCTTTGCCTTTTTTTTTTTTTAAATCAAAACGAAAAGAAAAGAAAAAAAAAAATGTATTTAATGTATTTTCGAGTCGCCCGCCTACCATTTGAAGACGAGGTCGGGGACGTCCCACCGAAAACCAATCGACGATGGACATATCAAGACGATTTTTTATAGTAATCCGCGGTGAAACCAAAGAAATTATATAAATTGTATAAATATCGATGAAAATCTTTAAAACGACAACGGCATTTCTAAATACGATTCATCGAACTTTGCTCGGAATCGTCTTTCGTCAGCGATGGTTTACCGTAGCGTAAGGATATAAATTTAATTTCTCTACTTTCCCAACACGCCACGTACGACACGGTACAAAACACGGACTCACGGTCTTTGCCTTTTTTTTTTAAAAAATCAAAACGAAAAGAAAAGAAAAAAAAAAAATGTATTTTCGAGTCGCCCGCCTACCCTTTGAAAACGGGGCCGGGGGGGGACGTGCCCGTAAACCAATACGGTCGAGTGTATTAGTTTCGACGTATTTTACGCGCGTGTGGGCGGGATGGGGTGGGGACAAAGCCGCGTAACTTCACACGCGCACGCGTAATAACAGTAATAAAGAAAAACGGTATTTGGCGCGGCGGCGAGTCGTTTGTAAAGACGATGTTTTCGGTACTCCGGGCGGCCGAAACGGTAGCCGGAATTACTGGTGTCCGCGGCGGCGACGGCGCAGACCGGCGACGACGACGACGACGGCGACGACGACGCCGACGCCGACGACCACCACCACCGCCGCCACCTCAACTACCGGGCGGCGATCGTAAAATTATTAACACGTCCGCCACCGGCGGCAGATGTGGCGGCGGCGGCGGCGGAATAACCGTGTGAACGGTATACGCGTGTAATTTCGTAAAGTTTCTCTCGTGATATCCGCGCGGCCCGGTCTCGCTTATTTTGGACAAAACCAAATTACAGGGCACGCCGAAATATTTATCGTGTACACGGTACAGGTATACCGTTTTACTGTATTCGTGTGTGTCGCAGTAAAAAAAAATATTCCGTCTGCGGATATTATTATGGGTGTGTGTGCGCGCATACCGCGGACGACGCAATATTACAGAAACCGCAAATACCGCGGGTTTTTTATTTTTTTTTTTTTTTTTTTTTTACCGATAGTTTTTTCGCGTTCAGCTCGAAATAGTAGAAAGAAATAAAATTTTAAAAAAAAAAAACTCACACACACACACACAACCGTATACCGATCTATATCATACTCGGTACGCGAAATTACTACGTGTATTTTGTCTATTTCCGCCGGAACTTTAAACTTTAAAATTTACGATATTTTTGTCGTGGCCGTGAACAACGGCGAAACTATAAAAATTTCACCCGCGTTTAAAACCCGATGGATTAAAATGGTAAAAAAACCTCGAGAATTTCAACTGCCCATAAAACGTTGAAACAAACGTCAGAATATTTTGAAATTTTTCCACATCTATAAGTGTCTACGATGTTTTCGTTTTTAACGGGAATAAAACAACAACAAAAAATATACTTTTCATGGGTGGGCCACTGTTGTAACGGTTGTTTCGTTGCTAACGAAAAACGATTCTGAGCAAAGTTCGGTTAATCGTTTTTTTTTTTTTTAAATGTCTTGGTTTCTACTGATTTCCATCAAAAATTTAAACTTCAAACGCATGTGAAAAATATGTGATACGGATTTTCCATCAATTTATTGTGGCCAATATATTTTAGCCAATAAGCCTTTTTTTAAATTTTTTATTCGGTTTTATGTGGATTATGGTTTTAAGTGCAAATTTTGATAAAACTCGTATAAATCACGATAAACCAAACTACTCTCAGAATCGTTTTTTATGTGCAAAACACTCGCAATGGACTGGATTTTTTTAAGGGGCCCATAATTACTTTTGGGTGACCGATTTTTCTTGTTGCGTTACTTGCTGATAAAGTCGGTGCACGCCTATGATTTTTATGATTATCTATTATTATCAGGAATGTCATTTATACTTTCCATTCGCGACGGGTAGGACCTATATCCACTCACACAATACTCTCTTCTTTTCGATTATCGAAAATAAATACATATAACTAGTGACGGCGAATCTATGATGTCAAAAACCTGATATAAGCACGTAATAGGTTTTAATAAATTTCAATAACCAACAGTAAACAAAAAAAAATGCCCGATGTAAATGGATTATTTTAAATTTCACAATTTGCTCAGGTTTAATTTTAAAAGAAACGGGCTAACGTCGCACCATAGGCCACTGTTTTATGTGGGAAGGTAGGATATGGAGAGGAATTCAATTTATATCTGTAGGCTAACGAAAAACGATTCTGAGCGTAGTTCAGTTAATCGTGATTACGTTACGCTCGATTTTTTTTTTAATTTTTTGCCATTAAGTATAACTTATAGTGACCCTCGTGTAAAATATCAAGCATTTCTGGCCGTCCAAACCAATTTTATTCACATATAACCGAATAAAAACTAAAACAAAACTGGAAAACTTCCAAAATGGTCAAAAGTTGACAGCATGCTCGGGTCTCTAACGATTGTTAAACCGAGTTGCAACAAAAAGAAATAATCGAATATAATGAAACCATTATTGCCGTAGATGTTCCCGTTTTTTCTAAATTATTCAACGAAAATCAAAAAAAAACGACATCCTAAATGTACCAATTAAATGCACAATGTTTTCCGGAAAAATTAACCGGATTTCGAGTAGAAAAGTCGTTAGGCAGAAAGAAAAAAAAGATGAAAAAAAACACACATACAGCGTAGTGAAACCAAAAATCTTAGTTGGGATATTTTCCTACTATATTGTAATTATAAGTCCTTATTGACCGGCCTAGTATATGCGGACACGGTCGCGGTACACGGTTCGTTAGTATATACACGGTATACTTATTACGATTTCAAAAAAAAAAAAAAAAAAAAACCACACGAAAAATGTCTCAGTCGCACTACTAATTAGGCGACAAAAAGAAGAAAAAAAATATCGACACGTCGCGTCGTTGGAGACTATATAATAATATATTATAGCTACTGCACTTGGTACGTCCGGCCCGTGTACGTCGAGTCAGCCCGTCACCGACTTTACGTTTAGCTATTATTTTTTTTTTTTTTTCATCGGTATTTTTGTTTAAACGTAACATTTTAACATTTGCCTTTACACTTCCACATCGGGTCGTCCGTACTCATTTATCGCGTCGTGTTAAAATTCTGTCCGCTGATCACGCGGTTAAGCTGATCGAACCGGGTTTATAGTTTTGGTTTCGATACCAAATCCAAACGATAATTTGTGGATTTTCGAATTTGCGATCGGAACTACTAGGCGCTAAAAGGAGGGGCGCTTAGGGATGCTGAAGCACCTTTGAACTCTAATTTAGTACTTTAATTTGTTTGGTTTTTTCAATCAAACGTTTTTATCAAAAATAGTAAATGGTTCATGATTTCAGCTATGCAGCCCCGCACACGGTTTCAGATAGCACCTATCTGGAATTTATAAAAAATGACGGGGTTCACTGATATCGGCCCAGCGTGCGTTTCGTGTTCGGTTCGCGCTTGGTCGACATGATCCCGTCCCCGACCGCAAAACTATTCAAAATTGGGTTTCAAATTTTCGACAAACAGGTTCAGCACTAAAACCAAAGCCCACCGGTGGGTCGACGACCTAAGACCGTAACAGGACTGGAAAATGTGTAATTTTTTGAAGAAGACGGCGTTACGGCAACTGTGACCTGTAATCGTTATTGTGCGATGCTTGAAAACTATCTTCGACCGAAATTGAACGATTTTTTTAATGTGTATGCACAAGATAATGTGTGGTTTCAACAAGATGGTGCCACCGCACACACAGCTCATCGGTCACTCAGCATTTTGCGAGAAATGTTTCCCGAGCATATTGTCTCTTTACGTGGTGACATTGAGTGGCCACCGAGTTCACCAGATTTGAGCCCATGCGATTTTTTTCCCTTGGGGCTATCTCAAAAGCCAAGTGTACCAACATGGTCCCCAAACTGTGGAAGCCCTGAAGGATGTAATAACTCAGGAAGTCGCTGCCCCCCCGCCCGAAATGACCCGCAGTCATAGATAACTATCGAACAAGGCTCAATCGGTGTATTGAAATGAGGGCCGCCGCTTAAGTAATATAATTTTTAAAAATAGTTGTACAATTTATGAATAAAAAATACTTTTTAAATATTTGACTTGGATCGATATTTACGAGGTCTGTTCAAAAAGTACCAGGATTTTATATTAAATAATTACAAAAATTAAGTTACATATTATTTAAAGATATCATCTTGGAAATACTCTTCCCCGGACGATATGCAGAGATCCCGGCGAGGTTTTAGCGCGACCCTTCTCATCTGTACATTTTCCTGTAAAATTGCATGATACGACTCAATTGAAATTCGCTTTGTTAATCGGCGGACATTTCGCATTATTTTCGCAAATTGTCGCCACGCCGTCGTTTCTGGATGACGTCGACGGTCTTCCAGAACGCGGATCGTCTTCAGTTGACCGCCAACTGTCCCTGCAACGTTCAAAACACTCGAAAGTCACGGAACCACTTGATGATGAATCATCGCCAAAAGCGGTTTTAATAATTTCCGTACGTTTCCGTTGCATAACTTCTACCAAGTTTCAAGGAAACCTTGATGCGCGCGCGGTTGTTCGTTAATTTCGGGCACGTCGACAAACGGCGAACGAAAATAACCGACCGGATTTAAAACCACGTGTAATATAAAACCGAGATAAGATAGCGACTTTGGGACGTTTGTTTGAAACGTCCACTTGTTCGCGGGGAATACGTGGGGAATTTACAATTCGAAACGTTATCGTGTGCAGATGGACCGTGCCAACGCGGTTTCCTGGACATTTTTTTGAACAGACCCCGTACGGGGGTATCACAGATCAGGTAGGTTTTCCTGACGAACCCCGTGATAGCGCAGGCGGTTCCGGAGAGAAACGGGATATTTGTGGCGCGCCGTACGCACAGTCAACGGTCGCCGATATAATTTTATATACGCGTTGTACGTATTTATATACGTAGATGAAATTGTTGCAGTGTTGCGCACGAAGACGCGTACGATCGTACGACATGTCGCGCGGCGGTGGTTATTAATTTTCTACAAATCGCAATAATTAGCGGCGCGGCGTGCGTGTAGGCATACGGCTGACTAAATGCAAAGGGGCCCGGAGACGAGAAACGCATAAACCGTGTATACGTGTATACAATAGTAAAACGAGTATTACGAGACGAGTAAACTAGTTGACCGCGCACGACACACGCGGTCGTCGCCGTGGTTTAACGACAATCTCCGTCGCTCTCGGTCTCTCTCGCTCTCGCTCTCTGTTATTCTGTCTCTCTCTCTCTCTCTCTCTGCCTCTCTCACTAGCCTATCGCGGAATCGTCTCTCGTCTGCCGCCGCCGCCGCCGCCGCCGTCGCAAACCGATTGAACCGACAAACCGCGAAAATGGGCGAAATATCCGACTTTTTTACCACGGAAATCGGAAAACGGCCGGACAAATGATATTACTTCAACTGCCGTGCGGCCAACTTGCGCGCGGGGACCCGTACGGCGGCCGAATTCACAACCTTGTTCCGGGGGGGAGGAATTGCTCTAATCTATATATCCGTATCGGAAACGAACGCAGGAAAAGAGTTTGTGGGGGTTTGACAACAATTTCTCTCCATCTCTGTCTCTCTGTCTCTCTATCACTAACCTAACGCGAGTCGTCTCTCGTCTGCCGCCGCCGTCGCAAACCGATTGAACCGACAAACCGCGAAAACGGCGAAATATCCGACTTTTTTACCACGGTTAACGGCCGGGGAAATGATTTTATTTCAAAATAAAAGAAGATCTCGATAAAAGAGTTTGCGGGGACCCCGTAGCTTTTCGACGCCGTTTGCCGGTTTGTTCTTCCCGGTGACGGTAACGTTCACAACTAACCAATATGACGGCCGAGTGCACAATCTGAATCCGGGGGGGTTGCTCTAATCTATATATCCGTATTGGAAACGAACGCAGGAAAAGAGTTTGTGGAGGTTTGACAACCATTTCACTCTCTCTCTCTCTCTCTGTTTCTCTGTCTCTCTGTCTCTCTCTGTCTCTCTCACTAACTTAACGCGAGTCGTCTCTCGTCTTCCACTGCCGTTGCAAACTGCGAAAACGGCGAAATATCCAAATTTTTTACCATGGAAATCGGAAAACGGACGGACAAATGATATTATTTGAACTATCCGGTCTATCGCCGTCCTGCGAACTTGCGCGCGGGGTTCCCGTAGCATTTCGACGCCGTTTGCCGGTATGTTCTACCCGGCGGCGGTGGCGTTCACATCGAATCAATATGGCGACCGGGTGCACAATCCGATTCCGGAGCAGGTGGGTTGCTCTAATATATATCCGTATCGGAAACGAACGCAGGAAAAGAGTTTGTAGGTGTTGACGAACCCCTGCGTTCGCCGACTGATCTGCGTGTCTTTAATTTATCTTACTGCTGTTTTCGTTACACCTACTTAGTTATATACGACACGGAAATACGTCAGTAAAAAAAAAGAAACAAGAATTGTGGGCCCCCAATATTTTTGGAGCCGAATGCACGTGCGTCGTCTGTGTACGACACACACACACACCCCATACTTCGCAAAGGGGATCGGTTTTTATTTAAAATTAATTTTATTTATTATCGTGTCAATAAATAAAAGACGAAAATCTATTTTGGCTCGCTATAATGTATATGATGATGATATATTGTTGATTAGATGTTTCATAAGGATAACTTAACTTAACCTACCGACCTACCCACCTATATTCGAATTCCACGGGCCACCAACTGTTTTTTTAAACTATAACATTTGTCATTATAGTTGAAGATGGGGGCTTTCGGCGCACCGGATCGGACGATTTTGGTCGTCCGCGCACAAAACCAACCGGACCGCCCGATATTTGATGAAACGTGGTAATCATCTTTCGTCTCCTAAAAAAAAAAAAAACCCGTCACCGTGTTAGGCTGTGCAACACAATTTTCCGAATAAAATCGTTTTGGTCCGGCGTAAACAATTCTCAAACGGATTTCCCACCGAGATCCACTAGCGTGTCGTAATACCCAATGGTTAAAAATCGTAGCGATTCTGACCGTACCGAGTTGGTTTTACTATGGCGGTAACGCGTGTTGATCTATTCGGCGGGGTCTGCGAACGACTTTTTTTGTACCATACGTCCCGCTCCGGTTTTCGAGTGTAGCACCGGGTATATGTGGGCGGAAAAACGCATCGGCCATCGCGGGGCGTCCCCCGCGGCGCGATAAAATTATATAAAAAAAATATTATTATAATAAAGAAGAGACGTGGTGACCGGTGAAAGGGGGTGGTGGTGGTGGTGGTGGCGAGAGGGAGCGGGACTCGTCGTATAAAATGTAGATCGCGGTGCCTCGCGGGGAGGCGGTCGGTATATCTCCGGAATAGTTTTTTTTTTTTTATATATATATATATATATATTTATAAACAGTACTAATTTACATCCGATAATCGTGTTAACACGACGACAATAATAATATATACATAATAATATTATATTATATTATATTACACGTATACGGACCGGCTGCGCAGCGACACGCCGCCGCGGTTCGTCGGTCCCGGGTTCCCGTCCGGGTCGGGTTTTTGTTTTTTTTTTTTTGTCTTCTTCTAACTTCTTCGTCTCCGTTCCCGCCGCTCGCCGTCGCCGCCGTTCTACATACGAATAATAATTATTTATCATATCGCACAATCTGCCGATCTCGTTTTACGTATATCGTTAATATGTTCCGTACGGGCGGGTTATTATTATTATTATATTGTAAATGCGACGGGCCCGCGGCGCGGTCGACACCGCGGACCCGTCGGTACTCCCCACTCGCGCGGGCCTATTATAGTGACGATAATAATAGCGAAATATTATTTATTGCTATTATTATTACAATTATTATTGCTATTATACACCCAGGTTGTGCACCGCGTATAGGTAGGCTATTGATAGCGACGTATCCGAGATGCCGGAACAATAACGCGCGCGGGAGTCTGCCCCGCGATCTCGGGCCCTCGGATCGTAATCGATTGTCTATATTATAATATATATACGTGTATATCTTCTATCTAGTATCTATCTATGCGACTGTGAAATAGTACGCGCGCGCGCGCGCGTCTATACAATCGCACGCCGTCCGCGCATTTCGCACATACCCGCCCGTACAATATTTCCTTTCTTCTTTTCCCGCGCGCGCGCGTTACTATTCATAATGTAGATTATGATATTATTACAAGTTTAAAGACCTTTCGCCCAAATATCCAATACGCGGTATATTGTAGCTTATTGTTGTTTAGACTCGCGACACGAATCTTTTTTTTCTCTTCCTTTCTTTCTTCTTTTAATTTCTTTATATTATTCATTATTGTCTCGACTCGGTCCGCTCTTCGGGACGCACGTCGTTTCCGACGGGTTACCCATCGCGCGGTTTTCATTAAAACAAATTCCGCGTGTCGGAAAGAAATTTTGCGAAAATATAATTTAAAAAAAAAAAACCTTAACTTCCGCCGCCGCCGCCGCCGCCGTCGCGCCCACAAGATAAACCGACGTTTGGCGGCGAATTTTAAGACTTACGTTACGTATTTAGGCGATTCCCGGGTTCAAATTGTGCAACGCATTAATCGATAGGCATATCAACGAACACTTCAGCCTATTGCCGTTAAATCCCAGGTCAAGGTTTCCCGACATTTATTCGAATCATGCTGTGGTGACGTGCGAACGGTTTACAACCGATTTAGAATTTTGCATTGTAATTTGCACTGGGTGAAAAACACATTGTTCTAGATAATCAGATACTACTACTATATGTATATACTTGTTCGTCATTTCTCTCGTAAACACTTCTTTTTCGCGGTTTTTCTTGGGTTTTCTAGTCCGTAGGTGGTATACGACACTAAGAACGTATGTTTGTGAGGACTTACACGATGGTTGCCACGGTACTGGATACCGCCTAATATTCTGGAATGTCCTATAACTATAATAACTGCTATGGATAAAATCCGATTAAACACCTGTTATTTCCGTAACTGATATACAACAATAAGGGAATCGACTGTTAATAGCCATGGAATCAATTCACCGGCATCGACGCAGGTACCCAGCAATCAACTCCATACGCAGCCAACTAAACACAATAATACACAGGGGCAACCGCCCCCCTTAGTCTTACCCGAAAAATCCAAATTATAGACCAATGGTTTTTTTTATAACAGTCTCTCAAATCGAAAGAAAAGCGAGACAATATATTTTTGTCTCCTGTGTAATACCGCAATGTTTGTAATTCCAATAAAGACCGGGCAAATGGCTGAGAAACGCGACCGTTTTCCCGTCTGAAAATAGGGTTTTCGTAAATCGATATCAACGTGACCACAGACTTTAAACGAGGAATTTACGAATAAATTAATTTCGATTCGACCGCCTTGAACCCAATAATCTACATCTCCGTCAAAATGTGTTCACGCGACTTCGGTATTCTTCTTCGGCTTTTTAACAGAGACCATTGAGGCCCATTTATTAAGCTGTTCCGTCTATCCCGAGCAAATATTTCTCCGTCGTGCGTATTCCAATTTCCACCAGACTACATTTGATCCGTGATGGCTTTTCGTGGACTAGCAGGGGGGGGGGCGGAAATGAACGATCCAGCCAATTGATGGGTCTGAAAGATCACCTATACATAATATGCAAAATATGCGGCCGGGCGCCATAGAAAATATAATATTTGCAGAAATTAAAAAAGAAAAATAATAATAATAAAAATGATTTTAATATAATACGATTGTCACTTATAACGACAAAAATAATACGCGAGTAAAAAAAAAAAAAAAATCGTCCGAATTATTATACTGTAGTCGCTGTTGTTCTCTGTTCCGGTTAACCTTGTAGAACGTTATGTTAAAATAAAAAAAAAAAATAAATAAAATAATAACAAACATTTATATTACTTGTTTACACATCGTACAGTACGTACAGTTAACAATTGCTGTACCATAGTATTATAATTCAATGGCGCGATTATTGTCGAAACGAGATTAGAACTCGTGGTCAGAAAATGATATTATTGTAGACATAGGCAGAAATTTGAAAGGGGGGGTGAACTTTAGAAGGGTAAGCCCCTCAAAACGTACAAACGAAGAAATCAGCCGCCAATAAATTAACTAAAATTGTATACATACTAGTGTATGAATGATAAAGGTGATGACTAAAAAAAAATCACAGGTCCTTAGGCATTGCCATAAATACAGTAAAATATTAAAAAATATCAGCCCCTCCACCCCCTAGAAAATTATGGTAAATTCCCGTCCACATGGTTGTGGAATAGGACACGTCCGGAAATACCGCGACCGCGTACACCCGGTGTAAGTATAGGTTTTTGATTTGCACACCGAGTGCAACGCCAATAACTGTCGAACCTGATGATAATGTTTCGCATTCGATTTTTCTGTGGGAAAAAAAAAAAAACAATTTTTTTTAAAATTAAATTATAGACTATTATCTCAATAACATAATATTGTGAAAATTCAGAAGTTCTACGGTCGTGTTGTACGGTTCTGCTACAGTACATCGTTTATTACACTGGTCGAATATGATCATCAGCTTCTATAAAAAAAAAAAAAAATCATTTCCCGTCAATAATTACCGTCGGGATATCGGGGGGAGGGGGGGTACAGATTAAAAACAAAAAAAAAACTCATTACGTTCGATAGTTTTTTAATCGTCGACCGCTCGATCACCGAGACCGCTGCTTATATTCCACGGACACGCGGAAACCGATTTTTTTTTTTTAATCCTTTTTTTTAATTACTTCTTTGCCCCATCGACGTTCATCCCCGTATTTTTCCTATGAGACCAATCGCGTCGTAAATATTCGTTTTAAACCTTTTGATTTCTTTTTTTCTTCTCCGACGTCGAAAGTCTCGACGATGTACGACGACGTTAATGGTCCGGACCCGTTCACCGCCATCGCCGTCTTCGGGTTCGAAATAGAAAATAATAAAAAATATACTTTAATAATGTTTCTATACGTCGGGGTTAACGTTGAATTCTAATTATAACTAATAATAATTAATTATTGTGTATAGGCGTTGAATTGAGTCCGGCGTATTTTCTGTAATACGATCATGTTAAAACTGACTCCGGACATAAGATATTTCTGAACGATTGTAATCTCCGAGTGTTCGTTCAAAATTATACGCACAATTGTTCACTCGGGACATCCAAATATTTTCATTCCTGTTCACACTGTACTCAGCAAATACAGACGGATACCTACATAAAATTGTTACTTTGAAAAATGTAAACAAACGCGCATGGTTTTTTTTTTTAATTTTTTTTTCTTTTTTTTTTTGGGGAGACCAATCCACCTCGTAGTGTCTCCCGATGGACAACGATAATACAGCTGCTTATTGGACTCGACTCAAACAACCCGTAAATATCTGTTTGATTATTTAACACTCTGATCAATGTTTGGGAGTCTTGAAGACCCAGGTGCGGTTCTAGAACTCATATTTCGTATGGGCACCAATATTCCTCTATAAATAGAGCCAGGATTTAAATGCCCTACGATTTTCTTTTAAATCACGAATATACAAAATACGAGAAAAAGTCTTTAGAAAAATAACGAAATGGACGTGACCTCGATGTAACTGACTAAATATTTGTTATATTTCCGAGCCCAGGCGACGATTCTTAGCAATTAATAAAGATAAAAATACATTATCGAAATCATAGAACGTTTGACAATCCTATTAAACTAAACATCAAGAAAAACAAAATATCTTTAGATAATATTTTGCTTATATATAAATAATTAGCTAAATTGAAATTGTCAAGTGGTACACTGTACACATATCAATTAAAACTAACAAAATGACCGACAAATGCTAAAAAAAAATCCACCATTGAAGGTACTGTTACACAAAACGAATTATTTACTCGGAAAGCATTGTCTAAAATCGCTGTATGGGCGCTGTCCACCCTGTCCATACGTTAGAACAGTACGCCACACAGTATTGGGACACGGTTAAATATTTCTAATATTCAGCTGCGAAAAACTCGATTTCTCGAGGAGATAGGCGTTAACGATAATCTGTTATAACACGTAATATCGAAAATTCAATTTGTACACGATAATTGTATGAATAAATTGTTTTAATTTTTTTTAATTTGGGAGCCTTGGGCTGCGTCTCCTCCCTTTCTCTATCTCTCTCACTCACTCTCTCTCTCTCTCTCTCTCTCTCTCTCTCTCTCCCCCGAATAACGGCTCCGTTCTGTAGATTTCGGCGCGATTACGTATCAAGGATGCGTAGGAGTGGATCGCGAAAGAGTCCATTAAACAGTTATATAATAATAATAATAATAATAATAAAATTATTATATCGTTAAAGTCGTACGGCTATACGAGAGGTGCCTTGCACGCGCGTACATTATATTATAATATTACGGTGTGGTTTTTTTTTGTTTTTTTTTTTTTTTTTTTGGTAAAACATTCAACGGCGTATGGTATATAATATTATTTAGGTGAATAGACATAATTAGGATCCACTTGTTAAAACGTTGACGTCTCGGTGTCTAGACGTGAATTCATCTGCTGCGGGATTTTTAAACGAAATTACTTGGCGGTGAAAGGAGTGCCGCCGCCGCCGCCGTCGGTCCGTATAGTTTTATAATAAGGTTTTCGTTCGGTTTGTATATTCAATTAAATAATAATATTAAAAAAAAAAAAAAAAAAACTCGATCGTATAGGTATAGTATTTTTGTTGATATATTATTAATATTCACGGACTCGCCTCTCGTTTAATATTATTGTAATAATTAATATCACCGTTTATACAAATAATACGACCGCCCGGATGCAATAAAACAACTGTATTTACCGAGTGAGCGAATTCGATCGATTCCGCCCATCATACATACCCGGGGATATTTGCTCGTGTGATAACAACTCAAAAATGACATTAAAAAAAAAAAAAAAAAAATGAAAAATATTTGAAATCGAAATACTATCGAGTCTTGCCCGGCGGTTTCGATATAACTCCACTCCGCGTGTTCTTTACGGGATAAATAAATATTTCCACGGTTTGTCCGTTTACGACGGCAGCCAAACTTCGTGTCTACCCATGCCATTCTATCGTTTGTCATCTACGGTCGTTTTATGTGTCCAAATTAGCCACGGGATAAATATACCGGCAACTAGGATTGTTATTTTTTTAAGGGGACGATATGAATCATGGAAATCACAAATATTACACACAATCACCACAGACATTTAATTTATATTTTATTACGTACATCAGCGGCCTCTTGAATAATGGTTTCACGCGGTACCTATACCCACGTTAAAATTCACCGCTAACAATACGGACCGGATCTATATAAAGAAATATTTACTTCATAAACAGACGATCTGTTTAGGTTCAACGATAAAACACGAAAAATAAAACGATTATGTCACGTCTTTCACATATGACATTTTGTATTTTTGTGTTTCGCGTATGTGCTCTCCCCCCCGATGACGAACTTCACACATCGCCCACCTGATTGTGGGAGTGTCGGACGTTTTACGTGTAAATACGTTTCTTAAATACGTCGTTTTTTTTTTCGCTACAGGAACTATGTTATTTTTTTACGATAAATACGAAAAAAATGTATTTATTTTTTTTCTAAACTACTGGAAATCTTAGGCTCGACCACAAAAAAAAGCAACGACCTAGTCGATTTGTCACGACTAACGCGAATCGTCACGTTCGCCAGACGTGAATGCCATATCACTGTTCTACCGATCCGAGGATCAGAAAAAATCTAAGGGCATTACTGGGGTACGGTGGTGTTCGGTAAAACCGCAAGTGCGCCGTTCGGATCATGACTTTGCGATTCTATGATCGTATTTATCTTGTGTCTGTGTATATATATATATATATATATACGGTGTGTTTCAAAATGATTCATCCGATTTTAGTAGTCTATAGTTCCTGTTGTTTGTGGTAAACGAAGCACCAACCGTCTGAATGGTACCGGGTTATCGAGTTTTTATCGATTACCGATAAGTTGCGATAAAGCGCGCCTTGGCCGAGTGACGTGATTTAAATAGTTTTAATCGAAATGATTTTCGACGAAAGTATAACATTGAACCTCCAACAGCCCAAAGTATTCGAAGATGGCATAAAACCTTCCGAGTAACCGGTTGCTTATGTAAAGTGAATCCGTCAGGTCGACCAAGAACTTCGAATGGAAATGTTGAACATGTAACAAGCATTTCATACATACAAATGATTAAAGATTGGCTATTCCCACAACTACAAGCCGATGGAGATGATTGATCTTACAACAAGATGGGTCACCACCGCATTGATCCTCCCCACAGAAGTCCGGAAATTTCTTAACGATCCGCTACCACAGCGATGGATCGGTCGCTGTAGTGCTAACGACGCTACATTTTGTTCTTGGCCGCCCCTTGGTTCACCGGACCTTACAATCTGTGATTTTTTTTCTTCGGGGGTTGCACAAAAAGCAATGTTTATGTACCTCCCATTCCAAAAGATCTTGATGAATTGAAAAGTCGCATTACAGACGCCGTCAACTCGATTACAGTCGACATGCTTCAGCAGGTTTATCGCTTGGATGTGTGTCGTACAAGTAAGGGAAGTCTTAACTTGCAAAACTTATCCTAACCTGAATATTCAAATTGTACAATAAATATAATTTGTTGAAATCGGAAAAATCATATTGAAACACACTGTATGTCTATGGGCGTACCGTAGAACGACCGGTATAAAAAAAAAAAAAAAAAAAAAAACGATAATACTATACAAATTGCCAAAATCTTACTCTAAAACAATAAACGACGACGATCCGTTTTCCCCCTAACGGAGGCGGCTCAATCTCTCATTCTCTCGCTGACTCAATCTCACTCACTCTCTCTCTCTCTCTCTCTCTCTCTCTCTCTCTCTCTCGAACCGTCTTTCTCGTGTTCGTACGAATATATGTTTTTATTTTTATTTTTTTTTTTTTTTTGTCGTCAATGACAGCAGTAATGACCGATGTCGCGATGGGAAACGTACCCGGTACATACAATCGGTTATTATTATTATTATTATAGATATATATAATAAAAAGAATAGGACGCGCAGTACGACTCGTATACGCGAAGACCTGAATAAACCTATCCGAAAACGTCTAAAAAAAAAAAAAACCTATATTATGTAAAAATATGCAAAGTACAATTTAGTATGCCGTCTATGGTACCTAACATATTGTGTCTCACTTAGGACAGTATCTATATATGTATGCACACATGTGTATAGAAAATATATACGATATTATCTTAAAAAAATATTCCTAGTCATAAACATCGCGGTAACAAATTACCGGTTACAAGATAATATTTGACTCTGGTGATTTTTCATCGTCCGTCTCGGATAAGACCGTCGGAATCGTAAAAAAAAAAAAATAAATAAAAACCGTTCGGGACCGTCGGACGAGATTATTCGCGCGGGGACGGTTGTGAAAAAAAACTAAAAAAAAATTGAAAAAAATCGAATTTTCTATACAATAATATTATAATATATATGTAGTTGCTGTGATTATCCGTCCGATATACGAGCGCTAGTAATATATAATATTATAATATGTCGTGTAAACAAAACGGTCTGTCAAATCGTTTTTCGTTAACAAAAAAAAAAAAAAAAACAACATATTCCGATTTGAAATTCGTTAACGAGCCGGTTTTTTTTTTTTTTTTTTTTCCGGTCGACTCGATAATATCGAGACGCGCGCTCGTCGATGCGTTGCGGCGGTATACATATACACTCGTTGGTTGTCCGATTAAAAAAAAAATAATAATAATAATAATATTAATAATATTGGCGGTCGGTTTAACTTGTAGGTATTATTATAATAATATTATTAATCGGGAGAGAAGCAAAAAAAAAAAAAAAAAACGGAAAAAAAACGACCGGGTGCGCGAATAATATAATAACCTACTATTTGGTATAACCGGCATAATTTATAAAAAAACAAAAAAAAAAACGCGCGTGTGCCGCCACGTGTATATACAGGGTGAATTTGATTATTTTTTTTTTTTTATCACGATCCGCCGCGATTATCAAATATATCAACGGAGATTTTGAGTAAAAACGATTTGTGTTTTTTCCAATCATAATTATACGTGTTTTTATTTAAAAAATATATTTTGGTTTAAACAATTGTATAAACGATATATGTTCAACATTTCACTCAAATTTCGGTACGTACAACGGACATTTGATATTGAAATAGTGACCTCACTACCGTACCACCGTCATCGGACAAACCGCATTCGAAAACAGTATATTTTTCTAGACGTTTCGATTATGCGACATTAACACACTGGACAAATATTGAATTTACTATATTGTTTATGAGTTACAACGATGTAAAATTTAGACCGGAAGAGTATATTGATAATCTAGGGCATTATCACGGACACACTCGGCTTATCACACGCCTCCTATCTAAATTTTTAACATTTTTAACTCGTTTGATCCGATACTAAGTTAATAAATCTCACGAAATCGCACAATGTTTTATTTGAACCGGAATACGAAGTTCTTTAGGTCCGTTAAATGCCTACGTGTACAATCGGTACACTTTATTTTGCATTAGTGTGGTGCGGTTATTTGGCATGATTATCTAATGATCTAGAAGGTCGGTTAAGAATCGCCTATGATCTTAATTTGGGATCATAGGCGAATCTATGAATTCATCGACTTATCTAAAACAAGCACTCCGCAGTCCGAAACGCTTTACAGCGTTTGGCAATTCACAAATTCACCTGTAGAGGCGCGTAGTAACAATTGGATTAAACGCTAAAAATAATAGTACAGGCACGCTGATGGCCGCTTCTTATCGCGATAATATCATTGACAGTTTGTAAAAAAGTATTACAAATTAGATAATTTTTTTTTTTTTTTTTTTTTTAAAAATTGTACCCGAAATCCCGGAACGAATGTTATGGACCTAACCTGCACAGGCCAACGCGAGTATTAGGACGAGCCTTGGAACGCCCGGAACGCCCTGCAGATTCGCCTTCGGTTAAGATCAAAACGGGACCACAACTGACTGGCCTCTCTGGTGCCGCTTATGTCCACAATTATCTTATTCGCTCCATTCGGCCCAGATAAAACATATACCTTTGCTCTCATCCCGAACGCCGTCGTGGAGCCGACCTCGCATTCGACGATTTTTCCGTATTCGACGATTTTTCGGGTGTCCCATCTTGTCCTACATCAAATTTCGCGTTTCTCCCTATCATTCCGGAAGTCTATGATATTTACCCTAGTAAATACCATATCATATCATTCCGCGCAACACGATGGCCATAACCGCCCTTTGTAAATAGTTTTTCGTTTAAGGTACGAGAGAAACATAGGGGTGAAAGTATAAAAACAGCGTTGAAATAAAACTTGTCCGATTCCGTGACGATTGAGAAAAAAAAAAAAAAGAAAAAAAACACGGAAATCAAATTTAAGTAAAATCTTCCGAGAAAATCGCTAGATCATGATAGAAACAAATAAAAAAAAAAAAAAAAATCACCCTGTATAGTAAATAAATCGCTATCGGTCGTCCGATCGGCCGCGGCCAAGCAGTAGGATTACGGATAACGAAGGAAAGAAAAAAAAGAGGAAAAAAAAAAAAAGAGAGGAAAAAATCTAACAGGGCGAGGAAACGTCGTGCGAAATACGTGACAATTCCGAATCTCCTGTACTCGGCGGCGGATGCAGATTTCCATCGCGCGCCGCCGACGTTCAATTATTGTGTTATGCGACCGATTTGTGCATATATATATATATTCGAAATGCGCGCGTATTCGCACGGACACAATAATAATAAAATTATAATATGAAAAAAAAAAATAATAAAAAATAAAAATACGAGAGTAACGAGTAAGTATCTATACGGGCGCGCGCGCGCTCACACGCACACCGCAAAACCGCGCCGGATAATTGGATATGGCATTTCGGTCGATTCCGACCGGGTCGTAAATTAGATCACGATCTATACGCCCGGCATTCCCGTTCGCGTGGAAAAACGAGAAACGTTTTGACACAAAAAAAAAAAAAAAAATAAAAAAAAAAAGACGTAGGGCAGGGGAGAAAAACGAGAGAAGAAAAATACTATAAGTATATCGAAAACAATCTGTATCATCCGCCGCCGGCCTCGGTGAAATTAAAACCGGTTCCACATCCCGCGGTAATTTATACGCCAGTCGGGCCGGTTATTATTATTATTTTATTTGATTTACTATTTAAAATACCATTATTTTTTTGTAAATTTTTTTTTGCGATCGCGTTTCCTCCCACGCCCACCCTTATTCGCCACCGGATTTCTTCGTCGGCCCCTCGCCCATTTTAATAATTATGTCGCGACGACGCCGGCCACCGTTCCACGTTCCCGGACCACGACGCTCTCCGGTCGCGTCGAATTTCCGATACAAAATATTTTACGTATATCAATTCCGAATGGATAAATTCTTACCCGTCGAAACCTCGAGCCGCGGCACGTGCGGAATAATTTCACTTGGGACAGCACTCCCCCTCGTTTCCGTACATTCGTTTATATTTTTTTTTTTTTTTTTTTTGTTAGACCGCGTGTAGTCATTACTTTGACGATAAGAACGGAGCGTTCTGGAAGTTTTTTCCGGTGCAATATCCAACTGGATATTCGCATCGTGTTTTTTTAAACGATCACCCCCCCACACACCCTCCCCACACCAGTCCGGCGCATAAAATAACATTGAATTGGTCTGTTTTGTTTCGCGATTTCAGCAAGTCGAATACGATTGTTCAATCTCAATTCATTCACGGTTTAAAAACATACTCGACGAAGTAGTGCTTTTGTCCACGTAGGTACATATGATATGTTTAAAACTAGTAAAACTTATTGTAAAAAAAAAAAAAAATAAAACATATTTAACCGATTTCGAATGAGCTCTTGTATTTCTAATTTTAACAATATTTGTTCTCTAAGTACCTCTCTCACTCACACTCTCTCTCTCTCTCTCTCTCTCTCTCTCTCTCTCTCGTTGCTGCAGCAGTCCATTTCTTAATAGGTCTTTGCAATACCGTTTTCAAAAGCCGTTGGACGTAAAAACTAGATATATATATTGTGCACGGCAAATGCGTTTTTAGTGTGCGTATCGCGTAAAATGCAGTGAAAAAACCGCAAAAATAAAAATGGTGGGCACCCGAGCGGTAGAATTTTTCGTCGGGACGGTGATTTCTCAAAGTCGCGGAAAGTCCGTCGTTTCGTCACACGTTTGCCCGCAAACATTGTGAATAGGTGGTCGTCGTCGTCGTCGTCGTCGTCGTGTCGCGAAGAAAAACACGCGCGAAAACGGTAAGGCGACGAGGAGGAGATCGCACCCGGATACCGTCATCTGCGCCTATAATAGTAATAATAATAATAATAATAATGCCGGTCGAGGTGGAGTAGATGTCCCGCGCCGATAAAAGCACCTGTACAACGAGACTCGTGAAAGAGGCAGAGAGAAAAAATAAAAATGTCCGCGAGACAGATTCCGAACGGCCGATTGCAAGTAGCCGCGCGGCGATTAAACCGCGGCGGAGCCGTACGAAACACCTCCGTTGACACCGGTCGTCGCCGTCGGGAAAACCGGCCCCGCCGCCGAGGTTTAAGCGAATTTAAATTCGCGATCCGCCGATAAGTACGTATGAATACGTATATAAAATACAATTTAACCGTATATAAATTCGACGCGTGTGCCCAGTAGATTCGGTTTGGTTTTTTTTATTTATTATTTTGTTGTTGTTGTTTTAATTTTGTTTCGCGTCCGCGGCGGAGATGCGACGCGATCGTGTATTTCTCGTTCTTTCGCGCGCGCGCGCACACGGGCGGACCCGTTATCGGACGTTAATAATAATTATAATTATACCGTTTTAGCGACGGGCGTTAATATAAGAAAAAAAAAAAAGAAGAAAAAACCAAAGCAGCCGCCCCGGACCCCTGAAGACGTCCGACGTCCGACGTCGTCGTCCCATATACACACATCCGTTTCTCGGTCGTCGTTATTAATGAACCGCCGCGATCCGACGGTGCCGCGCCGTTCGTCTGCCCGTATATAATAATAATGATAATAATAATAATAATAATAATATAAAATACAAACCCTTGCCGGCAAAACGATAGGCGATAATTAATCATAATTCGAAACGTGTGCCGGTGTATTTTTTTTTTTTTTTTTTTATTCTTACCGCGCGCGCCCGCAATCTAATCTATTTATAATAATAGCAATACAACATATCTCACCTGAACCGACGCCGCCTTTGATGGATGATGGTCAACCGCCGAGAGAGACCGCGGTTAATCGATTTGGAAAACGATTTTTATTTCGATTTTGATTTTGTCTATCTTATCCCGCCACGCAATTACACATATAATATACGTTAGCCGTTCGTGTAGAGTGCGGCGCGACAAACCCCCGGCGTTTGTACTCGACGGGCAGAAAACCTACGCAACGCGATAAAAAGTCAAACGGTTTTTCCGTAGACGGCATCTAGTTCCTAGATCCCCCAACATCCCATCTATATCCCCTGGTCAGGACCAGTCACGCTAAGCAATTTCAATTTGTACCTTAGGGCAGAGGTTCCCATCCCGTGGTACGCGGAGAAATTTTTTTTTTTTGTTACTATTTACGTTCAACATTATTGAGTTTAGTTTAGTTTATTCGTTATTAGCTAATTGGATTACAAAACCCATTTTTGTATGTATCTTCAGACAAACGAGTTCCAGAAGACGTGGATGACAAAGAATCGTTCATTGATATGGTAAGTGACAGCTCAATGAAAGACGCATTTAAAGACAAAACATTGGTTTCATTTTGGATGTCAACAAAAATAGAATACCCATCTCTTTTCGGGCAAGCATTACAATGTTTAACTCCATTTGTCACTACTTATTTGTGTGAGAGTGGATTTTCTGAATTGCTGTATTTGAAAAATAAATACAGAAGTAGGCTCGACATTCAAAGTGACTTAAGAGTGAAAATTAGTTCCATTCAGCCCGATGTTGATGTCCTTGTACAAAATAAACAACAACAAATAACAGTTATATATATATATATATATATATATATATATATATATATATATATATATATATATATATATATATATATTATATAAATTATAAAAAATAAATTCGCCGTCTTTATTGCGCTTCGCCACGGTGACGCGAATTCAACTGTACTGACAAAATCAATTATTGTCCAATATTAAAGCCTACACGTACAAATTATTCGATATTGCGCAATTCATTTCAAACAAGCACAATCTTCATTCAATACTTGCGAAATATGCACAATATATTATTGTGCGTGTAGGGGTCGCTCAATAAACTATAATATTAAATAATATACTTTTTCCTATTTTATTTTTTCTGTATAATCTATTAATATTAAAAGTGTTATAAATATCACAAGTACAATGAATTGTCTGTAAAATATGAATACGTCCGCGACAAGATAACGATAATTATTAATAACACCAAAATCGACTATTTATAATTTATATTTCTTTTTTTTTTTTTTTTTTTATTGTTAGTTTAAACTTTAAATTATAAATGTATTTTTGTTTATAAGGGGTTTAATTTTTACACGGTAAAATATATATATAATTATGTGTTTTTTATATTATACTTTCCAATCCTGGTTTAAATAGATAATATGTTTTTCGACAGAGTAAAGTTATTATTTTAAAATAAATGCAAATTAAATGGTACAATATTGTTATTTAATTATCGCGGCATTCAGAATGAGAGCTATCGAGTTTGCTATAAAATCAAATAAATTCGAATAAATTTAGAGAAAAAAATTCGGCAATATTTTAAGAACATAATTAACAATGGTCGTTTTTTTATCGACAAGATTGGTTTGAGATGTCTTTGGCGGATATAAAAATGTCTAATGAGTTAGTTGAAATAAATAAATTGCCGACAAAGTATTGAAACATAATCACATGGTAACACGATACGATTGATCACCCGTGCGATCTAAATGATCGGAGGTGGATCTAGACGACCATAGGGCCTGGAGTTATCGAGTACAAATTAGTTTTGAAGAAAAATCGAAAACAACACTATTACAGTGCGTATACCGTTAAGTATAATGCCTATAGTAATTTCAGTTTTTTTTCTTTTTTTTCTCTCTAAATAATTTTGTTTGAACAGATGGGCGGCAATCCACGCCGGTATTTACGAGAGTATACCGGTAAAAATATAATACGCGCGCTCGTTGTTACGGACATTCGACACGAGACAAATTGCGAATATCATTATACAATATTCGACAATTTTTATTTATTTCTTTTTTTGTTGTTGTTGTTGTTGTTTCCGTTACGCAATCGCGTCCCGTATTCTCGGCGAAAAACATATTAAAATGTAAAAAGCGCGCGCGCGCGATAAGGACGTAGGCATACCACAAGAAACGTCCGTGGTCTTACTTACCGTCATTTATCAACCGCGCGGAATTCAGCCAACCGCATGCGTGTATAATACAGTTTTCTTGGAAATCACGTTTCACGATTATAACGGCGGCCGTGTGAAGGCAGCACCTCTTAAGTCTCACCGGGGACTGCCACTGGTTTTTGGCGGTGTCGTCGTCGTAGTCGTCGTCGTCGTCGTTTATAGTCTTGTGATAAACGGTCCTGATAAACAGGTTTCATTCGTTTTTTTTCGTAGACGCCCGTACACCGAACGCATCGTAGTCGTATATTAACTATTTGTAAACCCCGCACTTTATTATTATTATTATTTTTAATATTTTTTAATATTTCTTCCGCTTCTAAATAACGTTAATACCGAAACGTATATTTATTACCAGCGTCCGGCTACTAGTTTTTCGCACGTTCAAATAATATACGTTTTCCAATAACGTCACAGTGCACTGGTTTTCTTTTTTATTTAATATTTCTCCCGGCCGCAGTTGTGTAACATTTGACCGGTGTTCGACGAGTAATCCGCGAAAAAACCAAAGAATAAATACGGCTAAAACTCGGAAATCGAACGGTTATTTTTTTTTTTTTTTTTTTTGTTCCTGTCCACCCTGTGCGTTTTATGTTTTTTCAACTTTTGTTCGCAGTGCTAAAACACAGATCAGTACAATGTATCCAGATAAAAATAATAGATTATTGCTCAAAAATCATTGTGATACAAATACAAAGATAACAAATAGTTAAATTATCTCAAATAAGATAATAGTTGAATGCAATTTATCTAGACGAGAAAAAAATAAATAATAATTTGCTTTTAAATTGTTTATCGTTGAGAACATTATAACAGAGCGATACAAATGTAAACGGTTACAACAATTCTGTGAACCCAAAGGGCTTGAATCAATTAGTAATTTCTAATTTTGAACTTAAAGTAAGACAATACGGTGTCGGGTATTTAATATACGGGTACATTTTTTTTTTATCTTAAATGAATTTCAGATAGATAACATAAAATTGCCGTCTAGATAAGATTATAAGATATTAAAAAATATTATCTGGACAAGCCTGAACACTTCTTGTTTGTCGTATTATTATACGATAATGACTAATGCTTATACAGATATAATAATTTTATACTGCGCCACTCGGTTTCAATAATATAACAATTCTAATGCACATTTACTGATTTGCGGTCATCGTGTCACGCCTCATGCAGCGGCATTAAAAAAAAAAAAAAAAAAAACCCACGATGTACGTTTACGACTATTCGACGCCGGGAATAAACCGCCGTTTGGCTATTATACGCGATTTATTTGATCCGAGAAAATCCGTATTATTATTACGCGTTTCAGCCACCTCCGGAAGACCGCGGATCGATATTAACGACGATATTATTAAATAAAAAAAAAAAAAATTTTAAAAAAACCATCGTTCATTTGCATTGTAATGCGTCCGTAATGTCGCTTCGGAAACGAAATTATTCAAATCGCCAATATAATAAAATTATTGCAGTCCGTCTTCTCACCTCCACCGCCGCTGCCACCGCCGCCGCTGCCACCGCCGCCGCCGCCGCCGCCGTCGTCCCGGGTATGTAATTTTATAAATATATTCCAACGGTATTAAATGTATATTTTGTAAATCAGGAATATTCAAAACCGCAGAAGGCACAGACGTCGTCTAATTTGTATATAAATCGTCACCCGTAGTACGTGTAGTTGAGTTATTTAGCGCTTGTGGAGAATATATATATAAAAAAAAAAAAAATAAAATAAAATAAAAAGAAGAAGAACAAGAAGAAGAAATAAACACGAAAAATAGATAAATTTACGGATGCGTATACGTTAGCGAGCGAGAACCTGACCAGAAACAACATTTTTTATGAAGAAAGAAAAAAAATACCAATTCTAACCTAACCTACTTGCAGGCTCGAAAAACGAAATGAGTACGACAATAATAATAAATTATTACTTGATTCTGTATAGTGACTGAACATTTGTAAATATGTATTTAAATACCGGATTTGTCGGTTAAACGAGCGGAAAAATGGTCATAAAATCGGGTTCAACGAGCCGTCGCCCGACCTCCGGAAAAACTCGGATAGGGGCTATCCGTGGGGAGAAGGGCACTGTACCTCCCCCCCCAGAAACATCGGGTCACATACGTCCTTTTGGTTGAATTTAATAGTATTCGGGATTTTTAAAAAAAAAAAAATTTTATTAAAAGATCATTTTCGGACAACATTTTGGACTAGCGTCAAAGTCACCCCGACTGATATAATACGAATGATAGACCAAGAATGGTTTTTTTTTTTTTCTTTTGTTACTTAGCGCGTTGCACGGATCTCGGCCTCGGCGAGTATACTGTACGTCAAATATTTGTACACAACATTAACAAAACGGTAACAATATATAAAGGGGCAAAACAAGAATCACTGTTTATAGTTCAATTAGGAAACGTAGGTGGAAAATATTCGCATACCGGTGGTTACACCCCCAGTCGATATTACTACCCGTTGACGGTGAAATTTCACTAGTGAATTGTTACCGGCCGACAGTTTACCGGGGCAGTGTAGTTTCCTAGTGAATTTAACCCCGGGGGCGGGGGAAATGCGATTTTCTCGAAATTTGAAATCCGTGATTATTCCCCGTTATTTCCTATACGGTATGAGAGCCGATTTTGCGGCGGTAGTCGTTTCGCACACTGACCGCGATCCGACGCGATCGCCCGGCGCTCCGCCAACGGAATACGTTTTATTCCCGTTGTCTCTCGGCAAAACGCGGTAACGTCGCACACAACGGAGTTTCGATTTGCGTCCGGCCAACAGATTTGGGAAACGCGAAATTTATCCGCAATCGATTCCATACACCGTGAGCCATGAATATTATACGCGGATGTGTATAGATCGGCGGTATAGATCCGCTATTTGTTGTGTCTGATGACACGCTACATTCGACGGTAATTCCGTGGACAAAAACATTATCGGACCCTCAATAGGCGCGTACCCGTTTTGTCGGACGGCCGACGTCTCAATAAAATGCATCGATAAGCGAATATTTGTCGTACGGTCTTCTGAGAGTTGAGACTTTTGCCGGGTTTCACTATACGCGTACAAGTAAATTATATTCAAGTATATTAGTAATAATTTCATATATTCGGGAAAAAAAAATTAAAAAAATTGTAAACCTCCGCTATGGTTTTTAGCTATAGATTTTAAATGTCAAGTTGTTGTTTTTTTTTTTTTTTTAATAATATTTATTATCGTGTGTCAGTGACGTATATAAGAGGGGCGATGGGTTTATCACCCCCCCCCGTCACCCTTCCATCTTGGAATTTTTTAAGTACGGTGTTTTATCATTGTCTTATCATTGGTTGTGGTTTTAATATTTATTATTTATTGATTACTTTTATCAGCGTTACCAAAAAATAGCGATAGTGATATCGGACGATTTTTGTCTAAAATATTATAAACAAAAATGTTCTCTCGTTAACCTGATACGTGACTACTGTTAGGCAAAGATATCTAAAAATGTATCTAGATAAAAGATAAAACATTATTTATCTGGATAAAAAAAAAATATTAAATTATACATTTTAATAATGAATAATTAGTTTATCAATTTATTTATCCATCAAACATAAAAATAAATAATTATTAGCTACTGTAATATTATATTCCCGGATATTTGGGAAAATACAATGAAAATCAAAATATGACATCGTCGACTCGCCAATTAGATCTGAAATTCTTTCAGACAAAATGTTACACTTGAAAATATCTGATAGAAAAGCCGTTTATGGACAGAAATGAAAAACTTAGTACGTAAAAAAACGTATCAATTAGTTTCGATTATTCAATTATTCATCTAAGATAAAAGATAAACAATTATTTATCTAGACAACGTCCGACACTGAACGCGACGGACGCGCGCGTAGTATTGTGTACGAATATATTGTCTATAGGCAAATTTTATTCGGTAAAAGTGGCAATAACGGAGTAGAAAACTATTATTAAAAACGGAAAAAAAAAATTATTGTAACTGTTGACTATTTTAACGGCGGGTGAACGCCACTCGATGTCCCAGCTCGTGTACAGCGAATTTTAAACCGTCCCAACCCCTCGATTGAGCTCCGGATCCGCAATTGTCGAGCGTTATCGGGTTTATTGATTCACACTGTATATATAGGCCAATCGTATTTCGGGTATTTTTTTTTTTCGGGTTATGCGAACGAAAAACGAATTTCGTCCGGTATTCCGATTATACGCGAACAACCAGTCGTCGGCTAATTTTTTCGTCGATAATATTCCGTTTTAATAGTAACGGAACACCGGGGCGCGACGGCGGGGTATTTGTATTGGTACAAGACGATAAAAATCTGTCTTGGGTGTACGTACGTCGCGGACGCGTTTATATAATTAGGTCGGACGCGTTTAAAACGCTATTATATAAAATAAAAAAAAAATAAAAAATAATAATCATCGCATTGTAGTGTGGCCACAATCACGGGTACTGTAAAAAAAAAAAAATATATATATACACGTATATAGGTGTATCCGGTATAACGCGGTCAACGGATTCTAATCGATTTTCGGGTAGTCCACGACCACGGGCCACGACGACGCGATATACGGCCGTTACCGGTCCGTTTTATTTTCAATACGTACCGGTGTGTAGTGCTACAGTGTAATACACCTCGTATGGACCGTATTATAATACGTACACGCACCACCTACTTATAATATTCCGGTTTGTTTTTTTTTTTTTTTTTTTTTCCTATATCCCGCGCCCGTACGGTATTATTATTATTATTATATGCATTTTTTTTTTTTTTTTTTTTCTCCGCCAAAACTCGTGCGTGCCCCGTCGGCCGCCGCCCGTACACGGCGTTATTGTAAAACAAATTTCATTACAAACACGTATATAATTTTATATATCGCGACGACGACGGTCTCCCGTTCGAACCCAGCGGTTCCCAACACCACCGCGGGCCGCGGACCGTATAATATCAAATATTATACATTGGCTGTCGACCGGTAAATCGTTGCCGAGACCGTTTGAAACCGTCCGCGACGGGCTTAGGGTTTCCCTTGTGCGACGGGATCTACGATGGAATACTTGCAAGTCTCTACTTAGAGTTGTATTGGTGGCCGGTGGAAAACGGTCTGCCGTATTTGGCAGATAATTTTCGGTGCCCTCAAATGTTCTTAACGTAACTAAAGACGTTCATGAGTTTTTTGTGCAACACAGAGTTGATGCGAAATGGTAATCAAGCTTCAACGGTGGGCTCTAAAAGTAGAACACTTCGGCGTATTTTCAGTCCTACGCGATTTTCTTGAAACCAATAAAGTCGACGTTGATAAAGCTGAAACAGCTACAACTATAAGAGATCACCCTAACCGAATCTCTATCCTCCGACCTCAGGTTATTTTTAAATATTTATTTTTCTTAATAACGTATTAATATTTTTAATTAACATTTTCACACTGTTTTTAGGTACTACTCCCTAAAATTCAAGAGGAAATCCAATGGATCAGAAATCCTTTCGAAGAAGATTACTTGAAAATATTGAAAATATCAGCAAGTGAAGAAGATACGTTTATTGAACTTTCATGTGATCAGACTCTAAAATCGTTTTTTCAAAGCACACCATTAGTGCCATTCTGGTTGAATGTTCCGAAAGACTATCCAGCGATCGCTAAAATTTCACTGAGAAACTTGATGGGCTTTTCGACTACTTATCTGCGTGAACGTCCTTTTCTACTTTAATTTTTTTTTGAAATAAATATAGGAATAAACTGAATGTTGAGAACGATTTAAGACTAAACCTATCCAGTTTTAATCCAGATATTGACTATCTCGTGGAGGACAAGTAATATCAACAATCACATTAAATTGTTTGACAGTTAAACAATTTAATGCGATTTTTTTTAAACTTAAACTTGTGATTAAGTTGAATAAAGTGTTTTTCTTGATAAACAATTGATTTTTTTAATTCTTTTATTTCTAATAACTGCCGTATATATATGTGCTTACGTATATAGGTGGGCCTCGAAGATTTTTTTACAAAATTGGTGGTCCGCACAACTAAAAAATTTGGGAACCGCTGATCTTAACCTATACGACGATTGTTCCGTCGGGCCGGCCGCAGCAATTACTCCGGATTTTCTCGGATTTCGAACCACGAAATGCCAGGACGTTTTGCTGCTGATCGACCGCGGGACCAGAACCAGAACCAGGCACAGGGTTGTAAAATCCCACGAAACTTATTTCGTTTTGATAAAAAAAATAAAATAAAATAATAATAAAGAAAAAATATTGATAATGTAATAACTATAATATTATAGTTTTTCGATTCAAAACTATAATGTAAATATAGGATTTTTACAGCGGCAGTTTACCCTTACGGGTCACTATTACTATACTATTACGCAAATTACAATATTTAATTTAAAAAAAAAATAAATAAATAAAATGTCAAAATAAAATACTTCAAAAATGAATTATGAAAACGTATATAGGTTTTGTATTTCAATAAAAATATCAAGATAGCTATTTCGCCATTATAAGATGGCGATTTCATATTTTCATTAAATTGGTACATTTTTACTAGTCGAGTTAAGAAAATGTACGATTATATTACACGGTGATTTTGGTTTATCGTTTCAAAAATCACAGATATAACTAGTCTACGTCCAATTTTTCAGTCGATCAGACAACATAAATTTCAAATAAATTATTGATATTTTTCGATATTATGATATGATCTCAATCAGTGTGGCCGCCTAGTTATGACTTTATAAAACCCATTTACAAAACAACAATGTATTTTTCAATATTGCCAGTGAAATATTTTATACTCATAAACCAGGGTCGGGATATTATAGCACTAAAAATTGTATAAATTTCCGTTTAATATTACCTTAAACACGGGTAAATATGCAAAAAAGAACGACAGAAAATGATTATGTAATTTATCATTGTCGTTTATCAATTTATAAATTCGATTGGCAATAATCAAAAAACACGCCTTTTAAAACGCAATTATATTGTTAATAAAAAATATTAACATTTCGATTTTATTATTAATGTATTATAATATTAAAATTTAAATATGCAAGGTTAAATTTTAGTTCTCAGTCATGGGACAAACTTTAAGCTTACTCTGCTATTTGTTAAGTATCACATAGGACAAATGCAAATGCTATAAAATCCCAATCCGGCTCTCAACTCGTCATGCACACATAAATTATATAATCGCACTTGATTTTACTGAACGATTACGCATATTTTTAACACCGGATTCGAATAGGCTGAGAAATATTTCGTATTACCGTATTGGACCGTTTGAACAAAACACACTGTACATATTGTGTATTAAATACGCAAACATTTTATTCCGTCGTCGATAAAATGGTGTTGCAATATATTTTATTATTATATTTTCGTCTCGTTTATTTAGATCCTGAGCGGAACGAGGGGTCTTGTGGTTTTACAATGATGATTATTTTTTTTTATTTTACTGTAAACACTTTTTCTACCGGAAGACTCCATTCCTTTACTGTTTCCAGTAGCGAATTTCGTCTAGTTGGTACTTACCAAAGAGGTTATTTTTCGATATACCTATTAGTTTTTGAACGCGGCAGAAAAAAAACAACCGAAAAATGACGGGAAAACGGCAAAAACACGATTTCTTCGAACTCGAGTTTTATTATTATTTTTTTTTTTTTATTATTATTATTATTTACTATGTTGCTGGGTTACAGAATGACAGCAATGAACAAACACGAATACTAATACTGCTTCGCTCAGAATCGCGTATGGTTTGCAATTTATCGTTGCATACGGATATAAATTGAATTTTCATACCACCTTCTCAATTCTTCACCTACAACGGTGACCCACCTATGGTGCGAAGTCGTACGTCTCTATATTATTATTATTATTATTATTTTTAAGTGTGATTAGGTACACACCAGCCGGGTGAACCGCGCGTTAAAAACACACACCACGACGTAGGTGGCGAATAAATAATACGTTTTATTAATTCCGTAATAATATATTCGCTTTGAATTTATATGAATCCCGTCGACGGGAATACGCATCTCAACGAAATTATAAAACCTAGTCCGATATACGTCGCGCTTAAAAAAAAAAAATAAAATACGAAACAAGAATTATTATTATCGTCGAACGTGCGATAAACAAATATTCGAGCTATTATCCGTAAAGATTTATTTTGTCGTGTATTTATTTCGGTTTTTTTTTTTTTTTTTCGAGTTTTATCACCTCGTTAAAACGACAATTCACGATAATTTATTATTCGGTTTTTTTTTTTTTTCCACCAACGACGAGGAATTAAAAACCAAATAGTCCGCGTGTGCCGTACTATTTATACGTGTGATATATGATTAATCGGATTACACAATCCCGCTAGAACGGGACGCCGGCAAGTTTTCGAAAAATAAAAATCTAAAACCGATTCAATATGTTTTATCGTTTGAGATACTTGCCGAAGCACGACGAGAGAAAACGTGTCCGTGAAGTCGGTCGCCGAGAGACAAAACTCGGTCACAAACTGGTGGTATGGTGGAGTTTATGGGAGGGAAATACGAATTTTCAAGAGAAAATAACAAATAAAAACCAGACGAACCGCACACAATTAAACAACAGAATAGTTTGTGCGTTTGACGAAAAATGCGTATCACCTACCGTTATGGTGCGGAATTTTACAAATAAATCAAACCGAGATTACATATTCCGTTTCCGATCGGATTTTTATACGTAAAATCTGGTTATTTCGAAAATAACAAGACCGGTATAGACGATGACGCGATCTCGATATTGAATTCTTTATCTTTTTTATCCTGTCCGTATACGCCGCCGCGTTGGAATAATATTTCACCCCGTAATTTTTAGGTTCCGTGCGGTGCGAGGAGGGTCCTCGTGGTTTTACAGTGATGTTTATTTCTATTTATAATTTTTCTACCGGAAACTTGATTGGATTTATACGCTCGTAATAATACTGTTTCCGGTTAAAGCGAATTTTGTCTAGTTGGTGGTATTGAGAGACCGTTTTTTTACGATATACCAATTAGTTTTCTGAACACGGCCGAAAAAATCGTTTAATACAGATATAAATTGAATTCGTATCTGTATATGCTACCTTTCCGTCTATACACGTGCAACGGTGATCTACCCACGGTGCGCGATGTGTACGCCTTTTTTTTTCTTTTTTTTCATAATTTTTAAAACCTATGCCGGTATCCGGTATATAAACGGAATAATTATTAGTAAATCCGAAAGGGACTGGCGACGATGACGATTTCGTCGCGGGATACTTTTCGATACGCTTCGCGCGCGTTATTTCACCGAAGTTCGTATAATGTTATTTAAATGCGGTTTCTTGAAATAAAAAAAAAAAAAAAAAATGGTTTTATTACGATCAACAACGCTTTAAACGAATATTACCTCGTGCGAGCGTATGCACGTGTACGCATGTAGGTATATTGTATACGGACTGTCCAAAAGCGGAGAAGATAATTTGTCACGAATACGAAAATATATTATATTATACCTCACGAGATCGGCCGGCCGGTCGGTCGGCCGAGTGAAAAAGAACAAGAAGAAGAAGAAGAAGAAAAAAACCGGTACTCGCGGGGCGATATTTATATATAATGTGTATGATATTATGTATATACTCGGGCAGCATCACACATATCATGATGTGCGCACGTATAAGCAATCTAATTGTGCGGATGCCGAAAAAAAAAAAAAAAAAAAAAAAACAAGCATACTGGTATGTTTTACCGTTGAAAATTATAGACCAGAAATTCGCCGAGAAAAAAAAAAAAGAAAAAAAAACAACAACAAAAAAGTGCGTCATGTGTGTAATTTTCACACGCCTTCACCTTCCCCGGCGTCGTAGTCTCCTAACCTTGTTGTCGTGTACGGCCGCAAAACAGTATTATTTTTTTAATTTTTTTTTTTTCTATATTCTTCTACGATATAATATTCGTATATCGTACGACGAGACGTGTTCGCCGACAATATCCATATCATTGCCCGATCGTATTATTATCATCGTTCTGTTGTAATTTTCGTAAGTATATATCAATATGATCCAGAGCGCGTTTTAAGGAATTTTTTACTGGACGGCACACTATGGCTAAAAAAAGACCAATTGCCTACCTCGAGTACCTTTTTTAGTCTACGAATTACTTAAAAACGCGTCCACGCGGCCTTCCTCGTGTTTCGCTTAATGTATTAGTGTACGTACCAGCGGCGGGGATTTTGAGGGTTCGAACAAAGTCGGCAAATCCGTACAAAATGTATCGGTAAACGATATTGCGGTTTGCGAAATAGAATTTATTCGTTTATTTTCGTGGTGAAAATTGAAGGGAAAAAATGAACTGTATATCATTTAGATGGGGCCCCAGTACACAACTTAGTAGAGCATTTGCCGACTAAACGACCGTTAAACCCGCCCCTGGTTCGTACGATACCCTGTAACATGAACCGCATAACACTATTTATTTGATAGTACTGTTCGACAAATTAAAACGACAAGTGAATGTGGGCAACGGAAACGATTTTCGATTTGTATTTCGCGAACTGGCCAGGAGCTGGGACCGCGGCAAGGCCCTAAGGGTTCTGTGAATACGAGGCACATCCATTGGCGTCTTCTAGATGACAGTAATTTTTCGACTAAGCGGCACTTAGTTGATAATCGGAATACGGAACACGGTGACAATATGTTAAAATATACATACTGATGTAATCTATTGGTGTATACCGGCGGTTCCCAATCGTTTTTAATGCGTGCCACCCCCCTAAAATTTAAAAAACAAAAAATATCTCACGCCTCCCATGAATATTATAGAAAATGCATTCGGTTAAAAATGATTGTATTAGCGTATTAATGTATCGCCGACAAACCGGAAGCAACGTTGCAACTGCCACGCGCATTTCTTTTTCCACGTTGAATTTGAACCGATATTTGGATTTGAACACGGCACTACTGCGGAAAATCCTGTTTCGCACAGATTCGGAGCTTTGATTCGAATTTCGGAATATACATCTGCTGTGTGGTTTCAAAGTCCTGAAATGATCTAATGATCTAAAAGTGGATGTGCACAGATTTTTACTCAGCGCCTCCCCTTTAAAGTGCTCGTGCTTTCCAAGGGAAGTGCGTCTCTAAGTTTGGTAACGACGACGGTAATGAATGGGCAGGTCGCCGTAGACGGGGAATTGGGAAGGTATACCAGTAAGTATATCAATGTACTGTCGAAATACGACGCGGAATCCGTCTTGTCGGTTATTTTAAATAACATTTTTTTTTTTTTTTTTTTTGAAAAACCGTAAGTAATTTGGAAAAATCCGCATCTTTTGCGGTACCTTAACCTTTACGGTTTTCCTCCCCGGTTATTAGACAGTTTAGTTTTTTTAATGAAAGTAGTAAAAACAAATATAATGTAACACTATACAAATATCTTTACTTATAAACGTAAAAATCTACTGAAAATATAAATTATAATAATTGTATGAATATAATTTCGTATTCGATATTATAAAATAATTACCACAAAAGTAAAAAAAAAAAAAAAAAATACATTTTTGACTAGTGACTCTGCCGCGCGGTTGATGATTTATCGCTAACGAAACGATATCAGACTTACGGTTGTAAATGCGTATTTTTACGTACGACTGCCGGACATGTCCGCATAAGATAAATATTATAAAATTTTGTGTTTTACATTTGATATTTGAAATTAGATTTTATTGCACGCGTCGGTACAAACGGTAAGAGTATCGCCCCCGTAAGTAGAACGCACCACCCCCCCCAGAAAATTCGAACTGTCCACAAGAATGGACTAGGCAGCGCCCGCGTTCGGAATCGCCGGCCTATTATAATACAATCAACCCGTGCGGTTTTTAATTTTTAATATATTTTTTTTTCTGCCTCTCTTTCTCTGACTCTCTCTGTCTCTCTGACTCTCTCTGTCTCCTTTAGTATGAGATCAGAAGACGGTTTAGTATGTACATATACGCGTAAAACACACCGCGGGATTATAATATATCGGCGAACCGAATGGACTCGTTCCGAAAAAGTGTACGTACGATTACTTTTTTTGGATTTATTTGTTTTTTTTTTTTTTTTTTTTTTCTACGAGACCCGGTACACGTATGTACGTATACGGTCGTATCATTATACCCGTGTACACGATACTATATATATATATAATATTACAATACACGAAACGTTTCGAATAACGCGGCCGTTATATAGGGGGCCAGCTCATCAATATTATTCTTCTTTTTTTTTTTTTTCTCTTTTTTTTCTTCATTTTATTTTTTCAATATTTGTATTTAATAAATGGACGGGGAAGCAACCGGCTGCTGCGCCCATTAATATTATTATTATTTGCTCTCGGCCGCCGACCGTTTACGCGAGTGTGTGTTTTCCGCCGCCGCCGCCGATCCATTACGCGCCCGGGCGTATTATTCATATCCGAGTATGGTTTTTCGACCGCCCACAACGGACGGTCGCCGCCACTTGCCGCTCGGAAATAATATTATAATATATTACTATTATTATTATTACGTGGTCGGGACTTTTTGTTTTCCGTAATGTACGTATAATATTTCGTTACGACACGGTCGATTATCAGCGTTGTACCGGTACGCGTTTCTCCCGGCGTACACGCCGCGGTGTTCGATAAATTACCCGGACGAAATCTATTAAAAATTATATTTCGGACCGACCGCCGAAACGGTGTGTCATTTGCTCTCCCATGCAATCGCTCTCGACGGTCTCGCACCGCTTTTCAAAACACCTTTGGCGTTCCTCGCGTCCTGTCGCTACAGGACCGACGGTATCGTTAACGTCTTCGAATCACTCCGTCCGGTAGTTTTTACTATCGGTAACAAAAAACAAATCGCACGGGACTGAGTCCGGTGAATACGGCGGGTCAGGTACCGCCGGTATGGTGAGCAGAATGAGGAGGACGACGACGCTCCTCCACACCCTCATGCGCTGCGGGGCGTTTGACGGGGACAGCGAGCGCCTGGTCCTTTCGAACCAGGCGACTTGGTGTCGCTCACGCTGGAGTCCTCAGATCGTTGGAAAGCCGCGGTAGACTTCGCAGAGACGGTCGTCGCGGAAAAGGAGTCGGCCGAACGGCAACGCCAAGCCCTCGACGCCGCCGGCGCGCGCCTTCGAGCGCATCGCCGCCGTCGTTGATCGCGGCCCCGCAGACGACAGACCGCCGACCGTGATGCCGGTAGGAAGTGTCCCCCCCCTACTAGTGTAAGGGCAGCAAGTGGGCTTCGGCCCGGCTACTGCCCATTCCCCGGTACATTCCCCGTACACTAATAATGTGAGCCCGCCCCGTCGAAGGGGAATACGGGATTTTATTTTGTGTATCATTTGTACGTGTTCATTTTGTAAATAAATGATGGCGACCGGCATCCCGAAGTAGAGCCTCACGGTCATTCCGGGAGACGGGGGTATTGCCGGTACTAAAATAAAAAAAAAAAAAAAAAAAGGTACCGCCGGTATTGCGCCTAGTCCAGAGGATCGGTCCGTTTGAACCGGGCGACTCGGTGCCGCTCATGCTGGAGTCCCCGGACCACTGGGATGCCGCGGTCGACATCGCCGAAGCCGTCATCGCGGAGGAGTCGGCGGAACGGCATCGCCGTCGTTGATCGGGGCCCCGTAGTCGCTGGACCGCCGACCGGCAGGAAGTTGTCCCCCTACAACCTGCGAGGGCAGCAAGTGGACTTCGGCCTGGTTACTGCCCCCCGTCCCCACCGTAGGGCACGAATTCGTTGTTGGTACTATTTTAATGTGAGCCCGCCCCGCTTATGGGGAAAACGGGATTTTTTAACATACTTAATTGTACTTCATTTCATTAATAAATGATGGCGACCCGCCTCCCGAAGTAGTGCCTCACGGTGTTTCCCGGAGGCGGGGGTATTGCCAGTTTAAACCAAAAAAAAAAAAAAAAAAAGTACCGCCGATATATTATCGGATGCCAAAAAAAATGCACGTACGGGGTGCAGTCGCCGTGTAAAAGCACCGACATTGATTTCCGCCAGTTTCTGGCCATTCACCGCCGTACTTTCTCTATTCGTCTTCCCAGTACTTCTTGTTCGTAGAAAACTTTATCGACTGGCTGACCTGTTGGTACAAACACATAACGGACTGAACCGATTATTATTATTATTTACGATTTCCGTTAAAATTCGCGTTATACAGACGCGATTATTTTATTTGGCGTTGAAAAACACGCAAAATACCCGTTTTCCCGAACGTTACGGGTCGTTTACTCCAGATAAAACACGACATTTCGTATAGTAAGTAAATATTGGTGGCGAAAACAAAAAAAAATCGTAGAAAACGCGTTCTAAACAATTTTCGCGAAAAACGGATCACCGCTGAAATCGGGCGTTTCGATTTTATCTAAAAAATGATTTTACGACCGTACGATTATATATAATACATTTTTTTTTTTTAGCGAAAAATCACCGAATATCGCGCAAGTTATTGTCGTCGTTTTATAGCCGCGAAATTTTGTTGTTTTTTTTTTCGTTCGTTTAAAAAAGAGCCGCGGATTGCGCGATATTATTGCCGCACGCGCGCGCGTGTTGGACAGTAAAAAAAAAAGTAAAAAACCCGATGACCGTTAATTAATATTTTGCGCAACAACCGAAATTCGTGATATTTGTGGGCGGATTTTATGATATTCGATATCTCTCCGGGCGAGATACGCGGTTTACAATACATCGGAACGACGACGGCCGGTGACGTTCAAGAGGGCGCCGATACCCGCATTCGTTGGCTCAGCGAAATTACTTTATCGGGAATATTTAAATTGTACGGCTGAAATCGTTTCGAGGATAACGGATAAATTCAACAGAGAGGAGAATGTTGGACGTGTTTCGGCGGGGGCTTCACGGAGATTTTTTTTATTTTTTTATTTTTTTTTTTGTCGAAATACAGTCGATTCCGCTCTATTGGGACACGTCGGTTGCATGTTATTTTGTCCCAATAATCCGAAATGAAAAAACCATATAAATTTATTTAAAAACTGATTTTTTATGTTTTTATTATTACAAATACTATGTGTATATATTTAAACAAATTTGAAATTATCCGTAAGAATGAGAATTTTCAACAAAAAAATGTCTTGACATACTGTGATGTCAGAATTTTCGTATAACGTTTTTTTTATAAAATGAACATATAATATATAATATAAATGTATACAATATAAACGATTATCAGTTTCTTTTCTTTCTAAATTCGAACACATAACCTTTTGAGCAGATAATTTTTCGATTAGATGACTTATGTATAATTGATTTTTCGACGATATGAACATTCGTAATTCAATTTTCGAACAGACGACCGATGTCCGTATACATCTAATATAAATAATACCTAATAATATCTAATATATGTACATATATGTTATATTTGTGTAAAATAACACAATTATAGAAATTATTTAATTATACAAAAACAAAAACATAGTATTAGTAACCTAAATATTTATAAAAGTACGTATACATATTATTGTATCTTATTTAAAAAAAAAATTATGAATATCACTTGGTTTTTTACGTATTATTGTTTGTTGACGAATGTGTAGTCAACCGAACAAGTATCCAAAGCACTTGTCATCGGGCTTCCCTCATTTCCTTGTCGAAGAAAAAATAATCTCAATGTTTCCAAAGATTTCTTTGCCTCCTGTAGTCGGATTGGTGGATCTGGTTCCTCGTCCGTGTCTTCGTTTGAATCACGTTGATCTTGTATGGATTGAACAATCCATACATCATCAACGGTATTCGTTTCGGTCGTAGCATTCATTGTACATTTGAATCCGGTCGTTCAAATTCTACGTTGTTTAGTACTCTTACGTTATCATATTCTTAGGGAATTGGGTTCCAACTGTTGATCGATGCCGTTGACACTTTCCTCCAAAAAAAAAATCACACTTGCGAAAACGATTGTGTTTACGATTGTCCGACTGCTTAGACATCACGCCAGCTGTCTGAAACGAATTGAATAAATGCGCTAAATAACATTTAACACGCATCACATTTGAACATACGATACGATAAAATGTATATAATTTAATCTAACAATCGATTGCGCGAGTCAGTCGCGATTGTCGGATTGTCGGATCTATTGATATTTAATATTATACCGGATAAAAACGTCCCAATTATCCGGACTCGAGGCCCGGATAAGCGGCGTACTTTTACATTACAAGTATACATTCGTTTGCGTAATTGTAGAATTGTCCCGATTAAGCGGTTGTCCTTATTAACCGGTGTCTCTATTAAACGGAATCCACTGTACGATCGTACAAGAAAACGGTTACGGCTATAAACGAAGCACTCCGGAGGAAAATATCTTTTCTCCTGTGTCCAACACAGCCTTTCCAAATCTGGGGGCCCTGCGTTCGAAATTTATTTACACGCTTTCCGTCGACCGGTAGGCGAAAATCCGTTCAAACTTCCAAGGAGGCGGGCTAATAATTTTTTTTTAAACATTTAAGACGTAAGTGATGGGCTTTGACACCCCCCCCCCCCCATTCACGCTCCTCTAATCTACAATGAAAATTTTATGTTTTATCGTACACAATAACCATTAAAACGATGTTATTTCTATTAAATCGTTACAAACAAATATTTGGACGGTTCGGCGGTCTCGCCTATTTTCACCTATGCGTCCATCGTTTTTTTTTTTAGATTCTAAACGTAGCGACCAAAAGCTTTCCCGAAAATATTAATTTTACTATAGTGCTCGCTATTCTTTTTCGTCTATGATCGACTTTTCTACCAGAAATCTTGATCCGATTTTCAAGTGTAATTCATCTTTTCCGGAAGAATGTTGAATTTGATTTTTTGGGATATTTGTTATATTTTTCGTAATAATTAGGGGAAAAATGGGAAATTATTTATTTTTACTGTTTCTTTATTTTTTTTTTTTTTTTTTTTTTTTTTTTTGTTGTAATTCGATTGAAAATAATCGTTGAAACCCGTAATTTACATACAATTCTAATATCAGTATTTTCAAAACATTCTGTGGAATTTTAATGTACACTTAATGGTAATATAAAAAAAAGTTCAAACGCGTAACGCAACAGTTCTTTATTTTATAATCGTTTAAAGTTTAAATTTTACTGAAAACTCGTATAAAACGCGCGATTAACCGAATTCGGCTTAAAATTCGTTTTACGACGATTTATATCGTTTAGATATAAAATTTAATTTCTCCATATCAGATTAAATACCTAACGGAGGCTCACCTACCGACACAATTAAAAGTTTTATGCATCGCGTATAACGCGTGATTAGCGATGGGCAAAATGCGGATTTGTCGACGTTTCAACAGATACCCGATTTTCGGATTCCGAAATTTGAAATCCGACATTTATTGTAAATCCGGATTATTTTATTCCGGACCAAACTTCGGTTTTTAAAATTACGATTTTATATTTTTTAATTAATTCCTCGTCGAATTGTTATGTTAATTATCATATTGTTAATAGCATTAAATACGTCTTTACAAATCGAAAAACATCACAATTAAATAATTTATTTTAAAAAAACAAGTGCCAAAAAAAAAAAAAAAAAAAAAATCATATATACATTACACTCTAGTTTATATAATATATTGCTAGTTGACCCGGCAAACGGTGTTTTACTCGTACAAATACAATATTTCGGATTTTGGTATTGGAAACCGTAAATTTGTTGGGCTTTTAAAATCCTAAATCCGGATATTGGGATTTCATAATCCGAAATCAGGATTTATTCGATATTCGGATAATCCGGATTTATGTCACATCACTAATGCCGACACGGCGCACAAATCACCCGCAACTGGCGGGCATTAATTGTAGCCGGCGTCCCGAACGCGGTTCGCGCGGCGGAGACCGGACGTTGTGGGTGGCGGTTCTGCGGCGCGTAATCGCGTGTAATGAGTCTTTTTCGGCCTCGAGAGTGGCCGGAAATCCATACGGGAGAGATAATAAATATTCCTTTATAGGTACCTAATATGTATGTATATATATATATATAAGTATTATGCTAATAATATTTTGTAATATATTACCTATATAAACGCGTGTTCGTGATCCGCGGCCGCGGAGTCGCATGACCGCGCCGACTCGTTACGCTCGTCTGATTATTACGGAATCGTATTATATTATTATTATTATTATTATTATTATTATTATTATACCGCCGGACCGGCTTATTGTACGGTTTTCGTTATTCTGTCGTAAACCTATACGTTTTGTCAATCCTACTGACACTCTCGGCGACGATATTTCTTAATGAGTTTTTCGAGCATTCCGCTTAAAAACCCGGTAAACTCGCCGGTCTAAACACGGCCCGGGCCAGAGCCTGGCGGCAGCCGGATCTGCCGACTCGACGGTGTCGATGGTCCAAGCGTAGCCGAAGGACGGCCGATAACAATTAGCGGCACACCCGGACGGCACGATAATAATTATTATAGTTCCTCAACCGACAAAAGTGTAACACCGGAAAAAACGAATTAACGGGGGAAAAGATATGTTCGGCCCGCGAGTCAATGAACAAACGATTTAACGCTAAATAATATCTAGAATGTACGAGATCAACCGGTACCTTGGGGATTTAACCTTCGGATGACGGGTATCAGATTTTAATAGCGCCTAGAAGTCGATATTAACCAACAAGCGAATAGCCGCGAAAAGCATTAACAGGCGGATAACGGCTGGAAATAAGTGCTATTCTACGCTTGTACCATTATTCGAGTCAAGGTAATTGTCCAAAAAAAAAAAAACAAAACTAAAACTATAAAAATTGCTCATTAGTTCCTATATAGTTTTGTAAGCGTGTAGATCGCTAGCATCAACAGAGTCGGACGAAAAAAGATTCGATAGTATTCGATAGGAAAATCCTATGCGAAAATTCTATGGTCTCGAAAGAAACGAGAGAAAGCAAATACGTACGAACGAAGAGCAAATGCAGAGCCGAGACCAATATTTAATAAAGTAGACATAGTAGGAATTCTCAATAGCAGTAGGATAAGCTGGACCGGATCCGGAGTACTAAAAATTACGCGAGATAATGGAAACCAGACAAAAAAAAAATACCAAGACAGCGGTGGATTGATCGAATCAGAAAAGACCTCATGCTCCTGGGATTAAGAGATGGAGAACGACTAGATTAAAAATATCATCAAACACAGATGCACCCGATAAGAATACGATGTTTCGAGTTTAAAATACGTAATAGTCCAGGACTGTGATAGTGTGGTTTTCGATAGTAAACGATAAAAAAAAAAAAAAAAAACGATTATGAGTTTTTCGCTGAAACTTACTCGGACTTTTACTTTAAAAAATAAAATCAAAACTCGCCCGAATCTACAAACACCCTGTAACCGTCGAAAAAGACCTATAGGTTATCGCGTGCCTTACTACCAATATCAGTTCGGGTTTCGTGCGCCAACAATATTATATCGTTATAAAAGTATACGAAAACAAACAATGCCCCGTTTTTTTTGTTTTTTTTTTTTTTTTTTTGTTCGTACACGCTGCGTAATATAGAATATTCGAAGTGACGGTCTGCAGTTAATCATAGACGAAAAAAAAACAAAAAAAAAACGTATTTTTCGAGCGCTTTCTCGGCCATAGCTATACACGTATTATAATATACGCGTACCTACGCAATATTATGACGCGAAATATTACGCCCGGCCGCCGTCCGAGCCCCCTTATTATCAACTGTACCCGACGCCTTTGGCGTGATTGATGGAAATCGTCAACGGGAGTGCGGTATTATATAATAACGAATGTAACGACGCGATTGTAAGACCTACAAGAACGAAATAAAATAAAATATAATGGGACGGCATTACGGCGAGAGACTAGCGAATTAGTACGGTTTTATTAAGGCGAATTACACGGGCGATTACGACGGTCGCGCCGCAACAATCGTTTTCAAAATATTGTTTTATTAAAAATAGTCTACGGTTTTGTTAAACGCAATAATCGCGTAATAGTAATAATAATAATTTGCCGGACGTTAAAAAAACGCTGTTGCTTATCTGGCGTTTATTCAATTATCACCCGGGTTACGGTAAATACCGTTATTTTTCGGCACTACACCTCAAAGCGAAATATTATATATATCGAATATCGGGCGCTAGTTGTTAAACCTTATTTACTACGGCTCGGATTTGAAAGCACAACGAAAAAAAACCGTACAACTGTTTGAAAAAACCAAAAAAGAAAAAAACCACGATCAAAATTTAATTTAAATTATAATAAAATAAAATTTAAAAAAAAAAAAAAATGATTAACGGCCATTCGGATTGTCTGTTGTAAAACTTCCATCATTATTACCAGACAAAATATTATTATACATAGACAATCGAACATCCGCGGGTGCGATTATTTCGTTTAAACCGAACCCGTGAAAATTAATATTCGATAAAACACCGCACAGTATGTCGTTAATGTCTTGTGATTGTTTCCGTATTTTTTCGTTTTTCATTAATTCAATAAAAATTATATTATTATTACGGCACAATAGACTTGACGGAATGCCAAAACTGGAATAATCGCGAGATATAAAATTTAAAACCATTCGCGTGGTCAAAACTGATTTATGTAGAATCACAACCACACGAAACGAATTTATGTATAAAAATCGCATTTCTATCTCGTGTAGAAAAAAATAAAAAAAAATAATCGTACGCTTTAAAATCCTAGCCCAAATATTATTACTATTAATACTATTTCGGTATTATCATGTATGAACTTTCGATAGGTTCATATCTATCGCTCACTTCGCCAATTATAGTCTTTTCCCCCTCCCCCAGGGGCGGTCAGGAAGTCAGCGAGTGTCTCATTATATAAAACCGGGACCGGGTTTACACTATACGGGTGTAGACGCTACGCGGATATCTGTTCCGGGGTATAATAATCCGAATTTAATCCGTGCACACCGGGCGGATACACGAAGAACGAATATAGCGCAGGCCACCGTTTTCGCGGTCATAAAAAAATAATAATAATTAATTTTTTTTATCCAATTATCCGTATACACGTGCGGTTGTTCGGGATTTCGCGAGTACCCGCGAGCGCACACGCGTAACGCGAAACACGTTATGTGCGCGCGAAAACCGATTGTGTTATTATCGAAACGGCTCAGCGTCAGGTCTGGGACTAACAAAATCGGATCGATTTTTTGTGGGGGGACCCACACCCCCCAACCCACTACGATATGCCGATAACCGTAAACCGCCGTCTTAATCCCGACCTCGGGCCAACGAGTACCGCAGTCGATTACGAAAAGTCAAATTTCACTTCAACGGTTCAATTCTGATCGATATTACGACGGGGTTTCGGTGGTCTTTGTGAAAGTGCCTAAATATCATTCGGTCGTTTCCAACGCCGGCAACTCTGTCTGTATGTCTTGTAGTATTGGTGATCGGCGTACGCCACTGTATAGCACACGAATATAAAAACATTACATTTTTTTTTATTATTATTCGACGCGCTACGTCGCTGTTTTCAATGACTTCTCGCATCCAAGGTCCAGATGAATATTATACTAAACCCTGCGGATTCGTGTAAACGAAAGAACATAAAAACCTCAAATTATGGATTTCCCACCCCTTCCCGCAATACGCCGACCAGAAAAAAAACCTGCTACCGGAATCCACCCACCCGAAGTCGATGATCGGATCATCATTATTTCTTGTAGAAAAATTATCAACGGATAAATTTAATCGGTAACTCATTGCTAACGAAAAACAATACTGAGCGCGGTCCGGTAAATCATTTTTACGATTTCCGTCAAAATATCAAGTTCAAACGCGTATAAAAAGGAATGTGTCTACGGATTTCCGATATTTTTTTTTTTTATGGCCAAAAGGACAACTTACGATTATTAACCGTGTGTCAACATTTTCGAGCATTTTTGAAAAGCCGACAAAAATTCAATTCTCATATAAACCAAAAAATAAACTAAAAATACTCGACAACATTAAATGACTATTTCCTGAATAATTTGAAAATTTGATCATAACTAAAAAAAAGGGTAATATAAATATTAGGTGACAATTGCAAATCTCTATGATTATTATAGTAATTGAATTTACAACAAATGAACAAAATCGAAAATAACAGAAAAGTGTTATTGCGTAAATATTTCCGGTTTTACCCAGTTATTATGACAACTACAAGGAAAGTAAATGAAAAAAAATGATCTCGGAAGGAAAAATTACCAGGCTCCGATTAACGAAAGTGCCGACAGTACACGTGCGTTTTTTCCTTAAAATATAGGGGCCCCACGCGTAGAGGCTCGGTGTATTATTCTCCATTTTTTTTTTTTTTTTTAAGAATTAATATTTATGTAATACAACAACAAAAAAAAAAACAAAAATAGATAAATATCAGCGAGGTATATAAAAAAAAGATACACGGCGGTCTACGATGAAGATTAATTGAAAAAAATCGTTTTTTTTTAATTTTTATTTTTACATAGTATTCTCAAATTATATAAACACGAGTAACGAACGCGCCGGGTGGCCAAGACACCCGAAATTTGTTTTACAATAAATAATTGTATTTGACTGTTTATTTTTTCAATCTGCCGGCGCCTGAAATTATTTTTTCGCGATCGGTGGGAGAAGGAGGATGTGACGGGGCGATAGGGTCCGCCGACCCGGATTGTGCGCTCGGCCGTATCGGTTAATCCCGGGCACCGATTATGTCGCGACGGGTGTCGGATGTGGAGCGCGCGGATCGTTCTCACGGCGGTGGCGGCGTGCGCGAGGTCCGCGCCGAGAGGAGACGAGATCCGGTGACCCTGCCGCACCGACGACGACGACCGCGGGGCGCCCCGACTTTCACGCCGGCTGCTTATAAATAATAATAATAGTAATATTAATAAAAAGCGCGCGGACGAAAAAAAACACGATGGGAAACGTACGATCCGTTGAAAATTATGGATTTCCCACCCTTTCCCGCTATACACCGACCAGACAGAACATGCCACCGGAAACCACCCACCGCCCCAGAAATCGATGATCATCATTATTTCTCGTTGAAAAATTATCAACGGACAGAAAACAATTAGAGCGGATCACTGATCAGTTGATGAAGATAAAGATACATAGAGGAATTTAATTTATATCTAATAGATTTAATTGATCACTCGTTGCTAACGAAAAACGATTCTGAGCGTGGTCCGGTAAATTTCATTTTGTACGATTTCCGTCAACATCTCAACTTCAAACGCGTATAAAAAGAAATGTGTCTACGGATTTTTTTATGGCCAAAAGGACAACTTACGATTATTAACCGTGTGTCGACATTTTCGAGCATTTTTGAAAAGCCGACAAAAATTCAATCCTCGTAAAAACCGAAAAATACTCGACAATATCAAATGACTAACTCAAACATTTCCTAAATAATTCGAAAATCTGATCACATCTAGAAATACCGCTGCGGCCTTGGACTACCTATAACAACTATTGGGTGAAATGACCGCGCGCTAAAATAATTATATCGCGCAAGCACGCCAAAGGCCGTAATATTAAAAAAAAAAAAAATTTATATTTTCCTTTCTCGGCCGGCCGTTATGGTGCGAGACGTCCGGGGCCTGACGACGCCGACCCCGGCGGTTCGAGGTTAGCTTGGGGATTGACGGCAAATGAACGGGGCGCGATTTCTCCGCCTACGTCCTAAAAAAAAAAATTAAAAGAAACCGTTTTTTTCCCCTCTCTTTTTGTGCGAACGCCGCCGTATTTTTTATCGATATTATTATCGTACCGTGTCGTTGTTTGTAGTACGCGTAAACCGACAAATATTTTTAATGCCGCCAAAAACCGTCCTAAAACCACTGGGTGGCGGCGGCGTGATGTTCGGCGACCACAATTTTTTTTTTTAGAGTTCGTCACGTCCACATAACGCAGTCCTACGCCGTGCGGAAACATTAGAAATCGTTATTCGTTCTTCTCGCGCATGACGGTGTGTCTTATCGCCAGTTTTGTGCACAGATAACATTTAATATATCTAGACGAGATAACAGATAATGAGTTGAAAATATATCTAGATAATATAAATATAGTTTATAGGCGACTTTTGCAAAATTTAAAACCCGTGAAACAGTAAAATATAATTTTTTTTTTCTACGCATTTGATCATGAATAATAGTTTATTTTTTTTTTTTTTATTTTGATTTATGTCTCAAGAAGTCGTCGTAATTTATATTATTTATTGAGCATTGCAAATTAATAATAAACATTGCACCACATCATAAATCATAATGCATTCACATATTTTAAGTATAGATTATTTAATACTATTTTATATTGTAGATGCAATATAGATTAAATATAAATAAAAAAAAAAAAAAACATCATATTTGAACAGTTGTAGAAAAACGTAAAAAATCAAGTGAAATTAATTATCCGATTATGTGTATAGATAGTCAGATTAGAGTAGTATTTATTTTGATATATGAAAATTATTTTTATCTGGATAACTTATCTAAATAAAATGGTCTAGATAACGCACAACACTGCTGATCGCCGGACATCCACGACTCTCCCTTGACACTCTCGTTCCACCCCAAGAGTCGTCTCATATTTCTCGTGGAATTTTTTGTCTATAATTACCCACCTCTCGATGTTTTATTCGTATGTATAATATATCCGTGTCTTTTTGTGCCCCCCCCCCCCATCAGCTACGATTTTCACCAACATTTTCGCGCGAATATTTTGCCCGCTACGTTCAGAATTTGTACGACGACAGTTTTAAAGTTTTCCTAAAATCGAAAATGGGTGGCCGGGGAGGGGGACATTTTATTCTAGCCCCCTCTCGCTCCTAGCGGGAAATATTCGATTTATCGTTATTTTTTTTTCTAACCCGGGTTTTCATATTCTATGTCAGTGGTTCTTAACGGGTGTTCCGTGAACTTTTGAGCAAGTGTTCTGGAAAAATGTAAATATTAGTGAAAAGAAATCCATAAAATAAACGAAATTTTTAGCTCCATCGTCTTAACATTTTGACTATTATCGATTTCTAAAACACAACAGTACAGGACGTGTAGAATCATTTTAGGCGATTTCGTTGGTTAATTATCGTGTACTTGCGCATTGTTTAATATATTACAAAATTTATAAAAAAAAAATATATATATATATATATATTAATTAATACCGTTTTATTTTACGGCCGTGATCCGCAAGAATCGTATAAAATGTAACATATAGGTGTGTTCCGTTATTATTAAAAAGTTAAAAACTGCTCTATGTGTACGAACATTTACAGAAATTTGTGCTTTATCGCCGTTTCGGTAGTATAAAAAAAAAAAATGAGTCATAAAACCCTCTATATATATATATATATATATATATATATATATATATATATATATATATATATCATAGTTCGACGTGTATATAATTCAATTTAATCAGTTTTTTTTTTTTTAATATATATATACACGTATTAAATTACCGTGCCACGCACCTATATAATGTGTATATATTTTTTTTTTTTTAAACAATAATAATAATAGAAACAGCACTTTTAGTAGAAAAAAAAAAATAAAAAATAGAGAAAAAATCGACGTCCGACACGAAAATTACGCCCAAAAGAATATCCTTTCTATCGTTGGCCGCGTATCATATATTATTATTATTATTATTATTATTACGTGGCGTGCACGAGCCGGCGACGACGCTCTTGGACACGGTCGCGGCCGACAGATCGCCGTGCGCGCACATCGACGGGTTTTTTTATATATATATATATATATATTTATTTTTTTTTTTCCTTCTTCTTCTTCTTCTCCTCCGACTGATTTTGTCGATATTTCCCACAATAATATTCAATATCGCCCACGCCTTCGCGCGCGGCAACCGAACGCATGAATTACCAAATCGCGTACACGACCCGTAGTATACGTGTACGTGCCATGCGTGAGCCGCCCGCGTTATTTGCGTGGAATCTTTCAAATTGTTTTAGATTCCGGACGAGAATGTATTGGTTTTACTATACAATAATATTATCACGCGTGTGTGTGTGTTTTTTTTGTTTTTTTTTTGCTCTCCTCCGCCGTCCGCGAAACACTTTTCTACCAGAAATCTTGGTCCGAAAAACACAACAAAAAAAGACACGCCGCCGGCTCGGATTGAAATTCAATTTATTTTTGTTTTTTTCGACACGCATATACTAAAACGATATACTAAATCTATATCAATTGATTATATTTGTTTTTATCGTTATCCCAGATGAAAACGTTTTCAGTCTATCTGTTGTTCGTCCAAGACAAAATAATATATATCCATAAAAAAAATAATTAATAGAACGTATGCAAATTAGGTCGCAGAACTATTTTTTGACCGTTTGTATCTCCTTGCCATAATGTTCTCAATAACGGACGATATAATAAATAGGTTTTTATTTATTATTGTTTCTAGATAAATTAAGTATTTTATCATCTATACCCCGTGTCGGCGGACGATTTCGATACAGATTTACGCGTATCCGGACGAATTATACTTGCCCGCGTCTCGCCATTCCGGGGCGTGTTCCACAAGCCGCTCGCCGAACCCTCTGTCGCATTTATACACGAGTGGTGTGCGCCACCGAAGGACTCGCCGCTATTAAACGCGGATCCGGTGCCAGGACGTGTGCTTATTTGCAGCGAACGTTTTTTTTATTTATTTATTTTTTTTTTTTTTTCACTCATAATTTCCCGAACACACAAACACGCACAATGAACAGACGAATTTATTATTATCACACGGTACCTGGGTACCCATGCTCGTGTACAGTATAAGAAGAAGTAGGCGTCATCGCGGCTAACTACTTCGCGGATGTTCGAAATAATCGTTACGTTTAACGCCGCGGTCAAACGCAACACTTTTATATTTCGCGTTATAATAATTATCTCTCTCTCTCTCTCTCTCTCTCTCTCTCTCTCTCTCTCAACCACACCGATCATTAACTACGGAACAATGTCCATTTATCTTCTTTAAAAAAAAAAAAAAAAAAAAAAAAAATTAAATATATAAATCACTTTTCTCGTGTTGTTATTTTTTTATTATTATTATTTTCTATTACAATAATAAATATACGAGTAATTCTTACGCAACACGATAGATAATTGTAGGTGTTGTTTCGTCGATAATTTCTATGTTAGAAAAACATTACTACATTTACCTACCGTATCCAATCGGTTTTCCTATTTTATTTATTGAAAAGCAAATGGTGTCCTTCTTAACTGATAAAATAGTCCCATTCCGGCCTGCCGGAATAATGCACCCGTCCGTTATTTATATAATTTCATTTGAATAGTATTTTTTTTATATAGATAATTATATGAAATTGTTATAAACGTTGCTATAGTATAGTCTAGTTGATAATAAGCTTTTTTTTTTTTTTTTTTAATTCTTTGGATCGCTAGCAATTCGAAAACTACATTAGTCCATGTATGAATTAATAATAACGATTACGATTATAAAACGAAATGAGAGATTATGTTATAATAATAATCGAGGCTGGGCGAGACGATGAATAATATTAACTTCGTCAACTTAAGTTAATTGGTAACGAGCGTACGAATTAACACGTTAATAGTTAATTTGAAAATTGAATTGACTTAGGTCAAGTTAACCTAATTTTTTTTAAATTTTTTTTGGACAATTATTATTTTTTACAGTGAAACTGATTAAACAATTTTAAATAAGGTCCGTCAATGGCAAACAAACTGTCAACTACTATCTATTGGCATACTGTAGAATTTAAGTCGGGTTTGGTCGGTAGCACGATTTCAGATCGTACGGTTGTCCAACGAGTTATGATAAGGCGAACACCGAAATGAATCACAAAATCAACCCGTAATTTATTAAGTTAATGTAAAAATTAAAAATGAACTTAACTGAACTTTTCAATTTTTATTCCGTTAACGCTCAGTCTTGATAATAATATTTTATATATATATATATATATATATATATATATGATGATAAAATTGAGATGTGCGTAAAAGCTCGCACTCCCCGGGAATTGTATAGTTTCCCTCACCTCCCCAATCGGATTTATTAAAAAAAAAAATCCGTGAATATTTCGAAATTAATCGTAACACGTTGTAAAAAAAAAAAAAAATTAACACGATAATTTGTGCGTGCGTAAAATATTTGGCATTATTTTTTTTTATTTATCCAATTATACGTAATTATTGTATTGAATAAAAGCGATAGAACATAATAATAATAATAACAAAAATACACGCTGCAAATAATAAAATACTGATAATATTAAACTGATTTGTATATGGTCTGAATTAATTGTGCTACGGTGTATAATTCCGACGTGTTTATATTCATTAACCGTTGCGCAATATATTCTGTTCCCGCGGTATCCTTCATACTTGATTTAAAAAAAAAAAAAAAAAAACATTTAGTAAGAAATTATTGATGCGATAACTATGGCTATAGGTACCGCACGGCGTATCGTGCCGAATTTTCGCAATCCGAATACGAACGATATTATTACACAAACCGACCGGGCCCCCAGATAAAATCTGTACGATAATCGTTTGCGAATATTCGACCGATATCGAACGTTTCCGCAAGAAATCTTGTTCCGATTTTATAAAAAGGCAAGCGCGGTTTTTTACCGAGAGCATTTTGACTCTAGTCCAGTGGTCATTTTTTTTGATTTTCTTTGTAGTTTCAACAATAATTGTTGAAAAAAAAAAAACCCCGGACAGTTTCTTTAAATTCGATTTGGTTAGTTTTTTTTTTTTTTTTTTGTTCTATGTTGTTATTCGGTAAGAAAATATTAGTAGAGACCTGGACATTTTCGCAGAATATTAATGTTAGTATTTTTTTGTACGCTGCAAAAATAGCCGTGTTTATCTCTGAACGACGGCAGCCAACTGCTTGACCGCGCTCGATACGAAACTTTTAACGAATAACAAAAAAAAAAAAAAAATATATACTCACGCGACCATTGCGCGTTAAAATCACCTAACCCGGTAAAATGGCGTCCCCGGAAAATAGTTTTAAAAATATATATAAATGTTTAAAAAAAAAAAAATCGGGCGTTTATTGCATCATTGACCCGTTGACCTGGAAAAATAAACCAAAGTGCCCCCGGGCGGGTCGTTATATTATTTCTTCGGCGTTTTCTCTTAAAAATATGTTACGAGCCCGTTTGAAAAAAATTACGCTCGTACGGCGGGCTTAACAACAGTTTAGAAAAAATCGAATTTACGAGCCTGCGTTAGCCGACGTGTTAGTTGCGGGAGGTTGTGGCGGAGGCGATACATTTCGTCACGTCCACTCGGCCCTCGTAACCGGCCCGCCCCGTTGTTCAGTCGTCGTCGGTCCCATATCGCGATTTTTTTTTTATTCATATGGCATATTATTATTATTAATCGGTAAAAACTTTTAAATAAACATATATAAAACTTTAAACAAGAGAAAAGAAATATATAAAATAAATATAAACATAACATATAAATACAATACGAGAGTGACTGCAAACACATCTCTTGCTCTAAACGTGAGCTTTCAGGGTACTAAGGCACCAATCTTGTGCCTCGCTGTCTCATTTGTGAAGCCCTACTATCCCTCCTTCATACTCTGTAAGAGGGCATACCTCTGCAACGTGTTCGATGGTTTGGACCTGTCCACACTCGCAGAGTGGTGTATCTACCATTTTCCATTTATGTAAAAGGAAATTGCATATGCCCTGTCCTGTTCTAATTCGGTTTAGAGCGATAAAAACGGGTAAAAAAAAAAAGAAAAAAAAAGAAAAAAATGCTCGCGGCGGAACACAATAACCATAAGGATTACGGGACACGCGCAATAATAATAATAATAAACGGATAATAACGTGGAATAACGAGCCGAGTTCGATTTGGTCGCATTACGATATAATATAGACTCGAGGTTCTCGCGTGGATGGGCGACTATACCGCCCTTGACACGGATGTGGCACGTTCTGGAAGAGCAAACAGGGCACTAGGCCGCCACGCGCTATTATTATAATGCATATACGTATATATGTATAAATGTTACGGGTAATGTTGAAAATTGGATAATGTCGACATTAGCCGGTCAATGTTAACGTTACCCGGGCGTTTCGGACAAACGTTTTAACCGTTCGTCTATTTGCATATAAACGGTATCCGGCCAATATTGGACGTTCGCCCGTAACGCGCGTGCGAAAAACAAAAAGGAAAAAAATATAAAACCCGACGAATCGCCTACTCGTTTTTGGGAAAGGAACGAGACCGCGTGTAAAATGCGATAATAATATCGAGAGAGAGAGAGAGAGAAAAAAAAAAAAACGATGCCCGCGTTTTATATTCCGTAGTTCGCTAGAAAACAATGCAACTGTTAAAAACCTATCGTCCGCAATTCCGGCGAGATTGAAATTAATATTTTCGTTTTCGACATCGCTCGACTTTACTTTATCTGATTTATCTGATCGCCTACAAACAATCGGATGATAATTGATTTCGCTTGATATTCGTTTCGGTTTTTCTATAAATAATCAATACTATGCGCGTGCGTTACGATTTATCGTGTAACGTCAATGTTTATGTGTATACACTTTCGCGTGCTCGACAAACAAATAAATTACGACGATTTTACCAGACGCGAATCGATAAACGGCAATTCATAATAATCATATAATGGGTAATAATACATTTACAAACAAAATTGTTTTGTTTTGCCCATTTCACGGGGTTTTGATATTTTGCAAAAGTCGCCTAGAAAACACCTAGACTTAATAGTTGTCTATTATCTAGATAGTATCCAATGTTATCTGTGCACGGCACTGCTTGTAATTAAAACGATCCGAAAAAAACAACCGTCAGATTTTAAACGTAAAGCCACGTTTTTCGTCAAAAAACGAGAACGCGGAATTTATTAATAGTTTCATATTAGAAAAAAAAAATCGCATTTTATCGGGTACCGCCGCAATATTGACGGGCGGCGTCGCGAGGTTTTCTTTTTTTTGTAAATCCGTGGGCCGCGCCGCCGTTCGACGAACGTTTACCGTTTTAATTTTTTTATTATTTTTTTTTTTATTTTTTTTTTTCTACTGTTCATAACAATATACGGCGCACGCGGTACACGGCGGTAATATAATTTATATACGAACTGGTTTGTAGAGATACGACGACGGTCTTCGCGCAAAACTAGATCGTTCCCTCAAAGTCGGCGCTGCCGTTCGGCGGCGGCGGCGGCGGCCGGACATGAGCGCAATTTGTTGATGGAGACAAATAGTCCCGCGCGCAAGATGACGACTACGACCGGTACGACGATAGACGACGTGAGCTGCGGTCGGGCCGGCGGCCGTGCGAGTACACTACAGAGTAGATATATATATATATAAAAAAAAAAATATATATATATATATATATATATATATATAATAAATAAATATGGAAAAAAAAAAAAAAAACAACACGGTATAAATCAATCTCGGGACATCGTACGGTCGCGTCTCTCAACGGTAATATCTCTCTATACGCACACACGAGCGCACTTATATAGCAGGAGGTACCTATATATATATATAACTATTATAAATACGTGAACGCACAGCTCGTACAAAACTGGATCGATATATATATATTATTATTATTATTATTATTATTATTGTTGTATATTGTACGGGTCGCGATCGCAATAATAACGCGAAATAGACGAAGAATATAAGAAAATGTGCGTGTTTATAACGTGATCGCCATAACCTATGAGCGCAGATATTGTTATTATGAAAAAAAAAATAATAATAATAATAATAAGATGAAGAAGAAGAATAAGAGCCATCTGCCCGGCCGCGTACGTACGTATAAAAAAAAAAAAAAAATCGTTAATGTCGCGCCGTACGCCTGAATTCCGCCGAGTCCGATGCGGGTCAATCTTCTTCGTCTCTCCATTATAGAAAATAAAAAAATAATAATAAATAAATAAATAATAATAATAAACGCATACGTGTATATTATTTATTGAGTTTTTTTTTTCTTTTTCTTCTTCTTCTTCTTCTATCTCTTTTTACTCGTATACAGGTATACCTCTACACACACACACACACACGGGTTGACTTATGCCCCCGTACGACGGTATAACGCGCGATCCGCCGCCGATAAATAACCCGGCCGGCGATATCGATTTGCTCGGCGACACGTCGTTTTCGCTTTGACTATTATAACGCCATCGCGTACAATACGTACACGCCAACAGGTTATATCCGCCGTACCTATATAATATTATTATTATTATTATTACGTCGTTTGATTCTAGCGTAATACGCGTTTATATTTATATATATATATATATATAATAAAAAAAAAAAAACAATTATATGTATCCCATACGCGATGCCGCGGAATAGGCTGAACCAGTAACGGATACCCACGCGCCTCTCTTGTACCGTGAATCGTTTTTTTTTTTTTTTTTTTTTTCATTATTATTGAACAAGATGTGAATATATTTTATAAATATAAAGCCGGACTTGTGCGTAAGAATATTCCCCGAGTAACGTTCCCGGGAACGGCGCCGATAATTCCGGTAATATTCCTAACTAACACCTCTCGGGAATATTTCTTCTTCGGAACAAAAAAACACAAAATTATCATCGCGCTATTCCGTATAAAATGTATTTTATATATTTTCATGACCTTCCGGCGGGAGTCGCCAATCCCAAACCTAGACGACTCGGAAATCGGTTAATCGGCCTAAGCTTAAAATTATAAATCCAATGAAAAATATTAAAGACTCGCAAGCAAAATAATAAAAAAAAAAAAAAAAAATCCTTTTTCAAAAAAACGATCGTTCACTTTTTTATTGTTTTTATAGGATATCATTTGCACGCGCTGCAATTGTATTCGAAGATTTAACTTTTTACACAGATATTATAAACGCGGATCCACGTGTAACAAATGAATGTTCATTTATTTTTCAAAGTGTCGATAAATCGAAAATTCGAAAACACAACATTTTCAGTTACCTATCTAAATCTAGTGGGTCCGCAATTTGTGTACCGGCTGTTTTTCGAGATATATATATATATATATATTTTTAAACATCATTATATTGTTGTTTTTTTTTATTTATTTTGCTCCTACTAATACGTGTCTACACGACTACTGTGACTTAACGATATTTTGTCGAAACGAGTTATAAACGAAAGTATAATAATATTATGTTTAATTATCTCGGCTCGTCCGAGACGCGTGAAAACTAAATATATCTTCTCTCTCTGTAAACCGTCGGATTCCCTGCAGTTTTCCCTTGGCTAGTGGATTTATTTTTTTCATTTTTTTTTTTTTTTTTTTTTTTGTTCCGTATTTTATTACCGTAAAGCCCACCAAACGGTCGATTTATCATCAAGTAAAATGCGTATAGAGAGACAAACCGTTATTATATTATGCGAACATAAACTCTTCTATTTTTCTTATATATATATATATATAATTATATTATTATTTGTATTCCTTCTACTCCGCGTGTTTTGTAATATATATATATTTTTTATCAATTCCGTAATCTTCAATGCCGCGCCTCCGTCCGTTTGTTAACATAAATAAATAAATGTCGGCGTTGAATTTTTTTTTTTTTTTTTGATTTTTTAAATACGATTTTATGAATATTATTGGTACGTACGAAAAATCGTGTATTTATTATTACGTTAACGAAACGATTTTCCATCGGCACGATGAATTATTACTATCGGAAGTAACGAATTAAAAAAAAAAAAAAAAAAAAAAAAAAAAAACACAAATACAAATACTTTTATCAATCGTTTCGTAATCGCCGCGGCGGCGGCGTTTGTGTACAATAATAATACGTACGTATATTATAGAAATTAACAGTTTCGATTACGGACCGCGAGCAACGCAATTATTATTATTATTTTATTCATTGCGTACTATTTTTTATTTTATTTTTTTATTTTTTTATAGCGGGTAAACGTGTTGCGTGCACCGGTATCCTTGCGGTCGGTCTCTCGGACGTCGTCGTCGTACATATTATAATTTATACGGTCTTAAAAATTTTATTCTATTAACCTTGATATTTTATAACAAACGCATTATTGTTTTTCTCTCTCTCTCTCTCTCCCTACGTTTCTATCGTATACACGAAGACGAGTACAATATAATAGTTAATTAGTACGGCTATATTACGCGACCGCGATGCGCTGAATCACGCCGCGCGTGTTGTCATTCTTTTTATTTTTTTTTTTTTTTTTTTCCGCCGTTTAATTTAATTTTCATATTCTCGTATAACCTGACGTTATTGGTGTAGCGGTGACAGAGTGCCGTAACTCGAGAACCGCCGACCCCGCGTCGTCCCGGCGGCCGGCGGAGGGGCACGATAGTCCCCGTAGCCCCTGTACAGCGGCGGCATTTAAGGGTTCGAATAATGTTGGCGAATCCGTACAAAACTGTATTGGGCCTCGTACATAATGTACCGGGACACACAAACTGCGATAAACGACGGTGGTATTGCGGTTTGCGAATATAAAACGTATTTTATTCTCGTGGTAAATGTGGAATAAAATTAACTCTAATGTAATTTAGATGGGCCACTCCCCGTCAGTAAACACATTTAGTAGAAGAAGGGCGCCGTCGGAATTTTCTACGACCGTTGAACTCCCTAATGGAAATTGACCTCTAAGAAACAATATCGGAAAATTAACTTTTTTCAAAAAATATTAACATGAATACGAAGGCAGATAAGATTGTATCTGATTCTAAAAAAAACGGACATAAACAGAAGAAAAATAATAAAATGATTTAAAAACTTTTGAAAATGATATTCATGTTTCAAAGACAAATAATTAATACGCTGATTGCTGAAAAAAATAATGCAAGATCACGGAAATTTAAGTAGTATAAAGTAAATTGTAAGAAAAATCGTAATTAAAAAAATCTATATACGTCAGTTTAATATTTCGATATTAATAATATAAGTTGAATTTCTGACACCCGGTTTAAGTTTCACCCAAAATATATTTTAGGGGCCTATTTTTTAATCTTGCGAGGGGCCCAAATTTTCGTGTTACGCCACTGAGCGGAGAAGTTAAATTGTTTCACTGTCAGTGGCGGTTCTAAAGGACTGGTATTTCGTACGAGCTCGAGTATACCTAACCTAAACCTACTAGTGATGTGTCATAAATCCGGATTATCTAAAAACCCAAAAATTCCTGATAACAAAATCCGAAATTCGAAATTGTATATCTTTAAGAGTTAAAACAACGTTTGCCGGGTCAGATAGTTATAATATTATATAAATTAAGAGTGTAATACTTGTTTTTTTTTTCATAAAAATAAATGTCTATTTGCAATATTTTTTTAATTATAAAAACGTATTTAATGCTATTAACAATAGTTTTATGAGCAACGAACTAAAGAATATAAAACCAAAATTTTGATTCGGATAGAAATCCGGATTGTCCAACTTCGGGAAATCCAGATTGTACCAATCACTAATACCTACGTATAAGTATTGTAATAGCTGCAGGTGCACAATCCAAAATTTTTATCCCGCAAAATGTATTTTTACCTCAACACACAACACGAGTATAATAACATTGAAAAACTAATAATTAATAATTATTAATTTTACTTATCGAATAAGAACACAAAATTGAATTTTTCAAATTTTTGCACGGGCAACCGCCCACCCTGTCCGTACACTAGAACCGCCACTGGTTACACCGAAGCCGGATGTGTTTTTCGTTTTCTCTCGGTAAACACATTTTCCATAAGTAAAAAACGATCCAAATCGTTCACATATTACATTTAAACGATTATTCGCAGGCCGGTTTTTTTTTTTAAAAAAAAAAAATTAACAAAATAAAAAACTGTCAACAAATTACGAAGCGTCGGTTTTGTTTTCGTTGGTTTCTGGGTTATCTGTGATGGCTATACAGGAGGAAAACACACGACCAAAACTACAACCTCACCAGATTATGCCGAGCTCGCTCAAAATGGTTTTTTAATTTCTATAGAACTTATCGTTGCTTTCGATCACACAGACTACATTGTCTCAACTAAATACAAGTATTAACTTTTTTCGGAATTCTTTTTTTTTTTTTGACAATTTAATAAACAATCAGCACTAAAATGTTATATTACTGTTGTTTTATGTCACCTTTATTTTTCAGATGAAACCGTCACTACTCACTTTTGGTTTTCAAATAGAAACTTATATTAAAAAAACTACGTTTTAACCACAACTTCATCTATATACAGGTAACTATTAACTATGTAAATCAAAAGTAGGCAGCTTAGTTCATGTTCGAAAATAAGAGTGACAAAAAAATAACAGTAACGTAACATTTGAAAGCTGCTTCACTGCTTATTTCATATATTATTAAAAAAAAAAAAAAAAAAATGTAAATACTCCCAGAGATATTTCCAAATTGTCTCGGTAAATTGTTTTCTTGGGCCTATCGTTTTTAAAATGTTTCTAAAATTCCGTTACACGTTTTATACTATCAAAAAAAAAAAAAAAACGTTCCGTTATATTTTTATATAAAAAAATTATAGGGCGTCGAAGAATCGACGTTTTGTTAGTATTATTATTATTATTATTATTATTTTGATTATGTTAGTATTTTAGAGCCTGTACGCGAAACATAATTAAACACGAGTAGATATACACAAATATCCCTCGGCTTTACTATTCGGAACGTAATAACTATTATTAATACGAGTATCGTCGAAAGTTACGTGGTAGGAATTGCATTTAAATAATTTAGTAACAATTGCGGCGTTACGGTAATTCGCAATCTCGTCGACACTGCAAACTGTGTTTTATTCATTTTTTTTTTTTTTTTTGTTATATATCGTCCCGAGAGGAAAAAAAAACCACACCCGTAACTATTATTGCCTATATATGTATATAATAATAATTATCGTAGAACGCGAATATAAAATAATCTATCGAATTAGGTAGGTACTTGAATTACTAAAACGTACGAGTTTTTTTTTTTTTTTTTTTTTTTTTTTTTCGTACATTTAGACGGCTTACTTCGGGCAGACGACCGTCGTCGTCGTCGTCGCCAGATGGTTATTCGTGCAGCGCCGCGTTCTTTACGCGCATTTATTCGGATCTGATATCTTCTTTATGGAAATGGGCTTTATATATGTATGTATAATATACGAAACAGATTATAATATTGTCATAAATACAGTATAGAATATCTATTAAACGTGTCCGATTCGCATCGGAATACGCGAAGAAAATAAGAAAAAAAAAAAAAAATTATAATATACGGTATAAAAAAATGTTAATAATATTATGGCGAACGGGCGGGCGCGTTGATTATGTAAATTGCTGTAATTTAAACGCCGTCGTAGGTACCTACCTATATATATATATATATACGCCGGCCACCGCTATTCGAAAAATGTCAAATATTATAAATAATAAAAAAATATTGAGAAATTTATATTTCTTTTAATATAGGTGCATGTATGAAGAATTTTACGCGTTATTCCGGACGTAAAAATCTATAGGTATACGAAACGCCGGGGGTCACTTTTTCCCGTATTGTTTCCGTTTCGTTCGCGTCGCCCGGGGCGATCGTTTTTTCGGCGTTCACCTCGTCGCGCATAATCCGCCCGCGTATTTCGGGATGATTTTACAGGAGTGTCCGAAATTTTGACGAACCATACAAACCCACTCTCCCCGTCCCACACCGTTATTAGAAATATATACCGATAAGTAAACGCATTGAACTTAATTTTTTTCATCCAAATTACTGTACGCCGACAAAAGTAATTTTACATTTGAAACCCCGGTACAATAGTTATAATGGATAGGTTATTACTTAACACCGTTTATTTTTCAAAACATAGAAATACTTTTTTTGTTTGTTTTTTTTTTTTTTTTTTAAGTCAGTGGTTGCTAAACATGGAGCACATCCCCACCCAAAATACCCCACCGAACATAACTATTTTTTGCATTTAAGAAAAATTCGCAATCTACGCTGCGCTGCACAATAAGTAAATGTGACGATAAATAATTCGTTTATGACAATCGTATGAGGGGGGAGGGCCATCCAGTGATGGAACCCAACGCGAACTTCATTTTGATGTACTAATTAAAGTAAGTCTCTGCGCCGTTGTCGTTTCAGACGACGCGTTGAATTACCAGGCAGAGATTTGTACAAGAGTTGCTGGAATTATAGGGTTAGGGTGAATTGATAATTTGGAATGGAATCTGGAGTAGTGTACGGGAGCTAGATGTAGATATTTAAACCGTAATGGAGCGTGTCATTGGTTATGTACCAGGGGGCAGAAGTGACGGTACGGAGGGCTATCGATTGGAACGCTTGTATGGTACAGATTTACGAGGGTTTGGCACATCCCGTCAATCTGAATAGCATAAGCCCACGCGGGTCTTAGTAGTCAAAAAAATATTTTTTTTTTTTTTTTTAAGTCAGAGGGGTGTCTAGACATGGACGACAACCGCCCGAAATATGCCGCTGTACATAACTATTAGATTTTTTTTTTTTTTTTTTTAGATCCCGAGCGTAGCGAATAATCTATCGGTTCTACAAAAACGCGTTTTGGGGGAAAAAAAAACCCCCTTTTTACGGGTTAGTTAAAGTGCTCCGAATTGTTTACGCCTTATAAAAAACGCGGTAAAAACACGAAGGTTATGTTACTAACATAGCCTAACAGGCTTACCGAGCTCGGTTCCGGGGAATTATTTAAAGGGAAGGCAATAGGGAAATTTGCCCCGAGCGGCCTAATTTTTGATAAATTTAATGGGCGGCCGGGCACCGCTATACTGCCTCGGCAAATTATATACATATGTAACAAATATAAAGAATTCAAACTATACATTAATTGAAACACATTTTTTAAGGGGGTGGGCGTATAAATATGGTCGACCAAAGGCGCAAAGCGTTTAAATACTGCTCTACTTGGCTCCGAAACGGTTTTTTGTTTGCAATTATTTATAGTTGCTCTCCGAAAACAGTGCGAAATACGTGTCCAGATTTGTTGTTCGTTAACTCGAAACAAAATTATTTTGCGTCTCATTGCTGGGGCGGCCAATTGTTAAATCCGGCGCGCGACAAACGGAGTAAAAAATCGGCCGCCACCGGAGATGTTTGACGAGAAATCTCTCGGTACAATAATACTACGATGTGTATAATTCCGGAACTGGAACCTTACCAAAAATAACCGTTTTTGGAACCGGAACCTAAATTTTTAGGTTAATTTCGGGTCCTGTACTGTTTGGATGTAATCACTACATTCGCAATTCGGGTCTTCTTCGGATTTTCAGACTCGTGTAGCAAATAGTGATGTGACCTAAATCCGGATTATCCGAAAATCGTATAAATCCAGATTTAAGATTTTAAAATCCGAACATTAATGTTTTGAATTCCATAATTCTAAATTTTGCATTTCTATGAGTAAAACGACGTTTGCCGGGTCAACTAGTAATATATTATATAACTAAGAGTATGGATTTTTTTTTTTTCTATTTTTGTAATTGTTTTTTAAAAATAAAAATTTCTATTTGCAATATTTTTTAAATTGTAAAAATGTATTTAATGCTATTAACAATAAGATAACAATAATAGTTTTATGAGAAATTAACTAGTGAATATAAAATCGCAATTTTAAAAACCGATATTTGGATTCTGATAAAAATCCGGATTTACAATAAATGTCGGATTTCAAATTTCGGAAGCCAAAAATAATCCGGATTCTCGAACTTCGGCAAATCCGGATTTTTCCCATCGCTAGTAGCAAACACCCACGTGCACAATATCCCGTCCTTAGTCGGTTTAGAGTCGTCCGTTCTTATCTCGGTATCTCGAATCGTTTAACCTTGCGCGTAGGGTAATTATATCTCGTTATAAATCACCGACGCCTCGGACCTTAGACGTTTCGTTTCGATTCCCCTGAACACCACAGAACTCTGCTCGTATTTTGGGTTCCGGCAATATCTTTATCAATAGCCTTTATCTACAATTGTGGTTATAGATTATGTTCGTTTGTACTTTGGCAGTACCGCGGGCCCCACGCCCCCGGGGCCCGATTTTCGCGAGGACAATACGTGTATTTGTCCGGGGGCCAGCCTACTGGATTTGATTATTCTTTTGATTTTCACTAATACCTACGTTCAAATATTGTTTGATTTACTATTGACTATTCGACTGGTACTATTATGTCTACTAATTATTATCATTTAATTTACAATCCGTACAAATCTCCTACGAAAACGACCGTTGTCGCGTGCACCACAACAACATATCCGACACATTTTGGAACCGGAACCGTAAAAATCGTTATGGTTCCAGTGGGCCGGTGTGCATATACCGAAACGACGATTTCTCCGCTGTGACGTAGCATACGCACGTATGAAGAAAATACTCGCGTGTCGTCTCGGGGAGACCTATGAAATATATATATATATATAATTTAATATACGGGGCCGGAGGGTTTATAGCTATATATATATATATATATATATATACATACGTCTAGCGTATTATACGACCGGAATAAAAGCGCGCATCACTAAAATAAGAAGAAGAAGAAGAAGAAGAAAACGACAACGGATTTCTTGGCGCGCGTGACCTTTGCCTGCGGCGGCGTCGGCGTCGGCATCGGCGTCGGTATCGCGCGGGGGCTACTGATGGCAGTGTATAATATAATAATAAAAAAAAAAAAAATCGAGTTCGGGGCCAACCGTGTCTCTTCGTGACATTCTCAACGCGCGAAAGTATATATAATATTATACGCGCAGTTTATTATGACACTTTTCGAGATATCCCGGCAATATAATATTTTCCCGGCCGGACTACAGTGTGATGACGCGGATAGCCGCTTATATTCACGGCGGCGGCGGCGGCGGCGGGACGGGAAACACGGCCAACGATGTCGGCGGACGATAATTAAAAGAAAAAAAAAAAAAAAATAAGAAAAAAACACACACACACACACACACACGCAGACAGAAAAATTACGACAAAGACCTACAAATAATACGAATACACGCGTGTACGTATTATATGCATTATAAATAGGTATACGAGAAGAGAAGAGACCGGCGACGACGACGACGACGACGACGACGCTGGCGACTCGACGACCTTTTTCACCTCGTCGTCGTCGTCGTCGGCGCGCAGGGTCCAGTTTTAACGTCCCGCGCACGATTTCCTCCTACCCCCGGGCGTTTAAATATTCGCAATAATACCGCCGGCGGCCGGGTCGGAAGACTCGGGCCGGGCACGACTGTCGCACGCGATTCACACGCTGGACAGGAATAAAAAAAATATTATAATATTATTATTATTATTATAAGTAGTACTTATACGGTACACGCGTATTAAACGTATATGTGTATATACGACGGCGGACGCGCCGTGTGCGATTTCTAAATCGGCGGCGGCGACGGCGGCCGGTGTATAATATTATATATATATATATATATATTGATTTTTGCACGCACCGGAAAGATGCTTTCTCCTAAAAAAAAAAAAAAAAAAAAATCGAAAAAAAAAAAAGAAAAAAATACTAATAATAGTAATAAACGCGTAATAATTTACGCATTATTTCCATTTAATCGTCGCTTTCATTCGCACGCGCACCGCGAGCCCGTCGATAACCGCGCGTGTAACTCGTATCGTCTCCAGATACGCGTTATTGTTGTGGTTGTTGTTGTTGTTGTTGTTGTTGTTGTTGTTGTTAACTACTACGTTAAACACGGATAAGAAAATACGCCGAGTCGCTCATTCCGGACGGGGGTCTAAGGTCATAGAAAATCATATTTTTCATCGCTGTACGAAAGTTTTCGAGAAATATTCAGTAGATTCTATAATAGAAGATGTAAAAGATGATTTCTATAACGCGTGTAGTGACGCGCATATTTATCGGACCGACACGCGATATTCAAAAAAATATCACCGTAAACGCGCAATCGGATACTATCGAACATCGAAATTCAACAGTTTTAAAATGTAAATGTAAATGCGTACCCGTTTTCAGGGTTTTCGGCGTTACATTGGCAACAACGGAAACACCACGACTTACACACCCGGCCGACTAATTCCATTTTCGAAGGAACTAGACAAACACACTGGCCTAAATATATAACGGAAAAGTCTCTGTATTCTAGACAAACCGAGTAGTGATTACCGCGATACACAGATAGTGTTTGGAAATGCCTTTTTGTATTTATCAATTACCATCAAAATTATCGCAATATATAATAGTTCCCTTATCGATTATCAGAAGAACACCTATCCTCGGACATGACTATCACTAGTCGTTCGAGTGTTCAATAATAGTAATAAAGCGTTGTAGTGAAACCTTCACCCAAAATGGTATATGGGACTCAGATTGCCAACGCCGATTTAAGAAATTACGCTTTACCCCCAAACGCCAAAATAAAAAAAAACCAACAAAATCGGCTCTGCGTTAAATTATGCGCCGTTCACAATAGAAACGTCATCGATAACTGTCGATAGTTCCCGAAACCCTTGAAATGATTATGGGAATTTGACGAAACAGTTTTAGAGCTACGAGACAGTTTCTATTGATCATCTCGAAAAAAATTTAAAAATTCGACTTGTGACGTTTCAAAAATAAGCGACTCATTTAAATAGAAGAATATTCGCCACTAAATACGTCGTAAGTCGTTTTTGTTCCTCTAAAACGTCGTCGATCAAACGAAAAAAAAAAAAAAACAAAAAACCGACATGTTAATGACTTTAAACGTTTATTTTCGAAAAAAGCAACCTCGAAAATATGTTCATCTTCGACATTATTATTACCGTACGTTTTAATTCTAAATTCAACTTAAACGCCCATAATTTAGTAACGTACATTTTCGATTTCATTCATAATACTCGTACGTTTCGCTTTGTGTATGTGTTTTTTTTTTTTTTTTTATTGCGTATAATTTGTCGAAATTCACTCCAGTATTAATAGTTTCTTGTCCCGAATTTTTGGTACGGTTATACACTGGTTTTACTGCAACAGGTCGCGGAAATATTCGATTTTTTTTTTTTTTTTTTAAATACGACGGTGTCGTGGGCCGTGTCATGTCCCCATACATTATATCGGCCTACCCACGTCGTAATATAATTTACGGGCATCATACGGAATTCGGAAGATAAAATCTCCACAGTCGCGCGTACGGCGATCATCCGGAAATCGGAATGAAACCAAAAAAAAAAAAAACAAAATAAAACCCTATGACGACGACGACGACGACATTATTATAATACGCTATTATATTTAAAGTATAAAAAAAACAAAAATAAAAAACCGCCGATGTATAACGACGACGAGACACGGACGTCGCGTACCGCTTTTCCTACGACAGCGGTTCCCAAAGTGTGTGCCGCGCCGTCCAATAGGAATTTCAAACCTCCCTGGGTGGTATGGTTTTCCTATTATGGGATTTTAGCGGATATTTAAATCCTAGAAATTCGGTTCTGACTAGTATGACAATCACTAGTATAATTATACCACCGGCATATGACTTTAGAGGGGTATATATATATATATATATATCCAAGCATAATCGTACCAGGGGGAGGGGCCGATAGTTATTCTGGTGGTATGGTTTGTCTGTTCCACCGGCCGACCGCCCGTCTGCATAGGGTTAGGTTGGCCAACAGGCGTCCTCCCGAGCGCAAATTAAATCGAGGTCGGCTTCTGGTCTCCTGGCACTCAATTTTCGAATATTCCTTAAATGAATTTTAATAAATTCCGTTTATCGAAGGCACGGTAATTTTTGGTGTAGAGCAACAAAATAAAAATAAAAAATAAAAACAGGTCGTGCGCAGGCCCCTCCTTAACGTACAAATTAACACCGATTGAATTTATTGATCATGAACAGAGCTCGGAGGTAAATTAAGCAAAATATGCACACAAAAAATTGAAAATATACATTCAAATCTATAAAATATATATACAAAATTAAAAAATATGTATGTAAAACACAAAAACATAAACAAGTTTTAAATATAGACCATTGAAAATAATGAAAATAATGTTTAATGAAATAAGTTTGTTTAAACTAAAATTTTCTTCTCGAAGCTTGATGTCACGCTGAAAACAAAAATAATATATTTAATACAAAAAAAAATATTTTTTTCATGATTTTCTATGTGTTTAATATTATTATATCGGATAATGATATTAGACATTGACAGTTTAAGACCGATAATATGATTATTGATGCACAAGTACAAAATAATAATAGTAAAATTGGAGGAAACAATTTGTTTTTTTTTTCTCTCTCTAAAATGTGTGAAATACGGCAATAATATAGTAAATAAATACTTTGCCTGGCGTGCGCGTGAATCGAATTTGTAGGTCTGGTCTGCTGTAAAACAGGAAGCATAGAGAAAAACACGCAAATCCTACGGTTTCCGAGCCCTGGTCATGAACGTTTGCGACTTGTTTTATTATTTTTTTTTTTTCTTTCTTTCTTTCAAAGGTAACGACGATTCACAGTTATTAACAGTTGTTTAACATGTGTAAAAAGTCACGAGCCGGACACTTAAAACCTAATTAAAACCGTCATCGTTGCTTTCGATCGCGACGATCGCTACACGACGGCTTTTTTTTTTTTTTGTTTTTTTGTTTCACTGTGCACGCGTGGCAATGTCATTTCCGTATGACGGAAACGCTTTTGAATTAACCGCCGATGATATCTCCGGTGTGATAACCATCGTCGCGCGTGCACGTGCGTGTAGGCGGTCAACGTGCGCGAAATCATTTTCTGGAAGTTTTACTTACATTTGTTTTATTATTATTTTTTTTTTTTTTTTTTTTTTGTCACCGTCGTTCACCCGAGAGATTTAGCGGCGCACGTCGTAATTCGCGGTCCGCGGCGGTAAAGAAAATTTAACGCGACTCCACGAAAACCCGCAGAGCATATCCGTCGGCGTAAACGTCGGACGGTTTGTAATAATCGCGTAACAACCAAGTGATTGTACGGTACGGCCGTTTTAGATTTCCGAGAGTATCGTACAAAGACAGACTATTATTATATAATCATAGTCTTACTAAGATGATGCGGTTTTTTTTTTTTTTTTTTCCTTATCGTCGGATAACACTTTTGCGATTAGCGCAAATGTTCTAAATCGATGCGGATTTTTTCGGCCGGTGGCAATTTATTTGAAAAATAACATTTTCTAAATACCCGACCGGTTTTTTTTTTTTTTTTTATTTGAAAAATTTCTGACGACCAATGACGTTGCGTTAGTTTTAATGATTTCCGGGTTACCTTTTGGCTACAAAGGCGGGAAAAAATTTGACTAAACCCTACCGGCATGATACATTACCAGTTTTCCTAGGTCCACTGGGAATGGTTTTTTTGAATGATTTTTTCATTGCATTTGTTTAGTATATAAAAAATAAACCACCCAATATCCTATCACTTCCCAAGCTTCCCGTCTACTACAACAGAGACGATCAAATAGTTTTTTGGACCGCAACTCAGATTTAGGAAAACTATAGGAGAAACTCGTCTTGTGGTTTTTGGCGTTTATTCGTCTGGAATTCATTTCGTATCTATAGGTTTTTTCCTCTTGTTTTTCGTTCCCGCTTTGATACGCCGACTGCAAACTCGCTCGAACGTGTCGAATGAAATAAAAAAAAAAAAACGGTTGTTTTATAGTGTTGTAGTATCAATCGTCGGATTAAATTGTTTGACGATTAAATTCTATTTTACGGATTATCGAGATTGTTATAAGATAAACACAGCAGCTGGCGCGTATTTTAAATACAAAACAAATAACGCAATGATATTATTAAAACTGCCAAGATTTTTAGGTATCGTTTTTAAACTTTTTTTTTTTTTTCCATTCTTTTTTACGACCGGATCGAAATCTTCAATAATATATGCGTATTTATTTTCCCAATAAAATATGTCAAATACTATATATATATACAATCATCATTTTTTATTGCATTCAAATTTGATAACGCCACCCGGATTAACAATATATATATATATATTATATTACGATGTCGTTTTAGATTTTTCGGACACTGAACAGTCCAATATACATAAAACTAATTCGAAAAACGATGTGATAAAATAAATGGTAATTTCGAAATAGAATATTTTAATGTTACGCGGACTGGTCGGGTTTCGTGTACTGGCGCCATCGGATTATTCCGACACCTAGTTTTTTTTTTTTTTTTTTTTATCATCTTTACCCCGGAGGGTTACAATCATCGTAAATCGCTTTCGTGCGCGCTCGTCTGCCCCGTAATTCCGATATTGGACAACCGTCGGAAATTGTATGAGCGCAACGAAGGAGGACGACCGTGAACGTTGTGTTCGTTATTCGCTGCCGAAGACGGCGTTGTGATGCAAACAAAAATAATAATAATAAATTTAAAAAAAAAAAAAAGACTTTTCTTATAAAATGCAGACGGCTACCAAAAAATAAAAAAACGGGCGTAAACGGGTCACGTTTCGGGTCATCCGAACCGGGTGCTCGCCCGTCGGATTTCAGTATCAGCGGGCAATATAATAATAATTGTATAATAGAGGTACTCGCTCGTCGTTTTCGATAACGCCGATCGAAATATTAATTTATATTTATTTTAATCGAATGAAAAAAATAACGTACGGGTGCAATTTGGAACGGCGATACGCGTTTAAATCGGCATAAATAATATATCGTACAGAAAAAATTCAACTATGGGAGGGGGGGAGGGAGGGGAAACAACGAAGATAAACAAAACCGTTTTGGTAATTCTTTTCGATTTTTTTTTTTTTTTTTGATTTTTTCGCAAAACCCGTTCGCCTTTCACACGGTACAATTATTGGGGATGGTGGGACGGAGGTTTTGACCCATAGACAACAATTATTTGGCAATATCGCTCTCGTATAATGTTACATCACGACGAGCAACATAATAATATAATATAATATACGGGTAAAACATAATTAAATAATGTGAAATATCATATATTCATGTCGCGCCGACGCGTTTCGCCGGCCGGACCGATGTCATTGAACTTTAAATTGTACGCGTCTTCGGACTGATTTTTAATAGTTCCACATTGTAATACGTATGTGTGTGTGTGTGTGTGTTTTATTTTTTTTTTTTTTTTTTTTTATTCATATATAAAATTTCCGTCGCATTAAGACAGGTTGTTCGGCGAAGACGAGAGACAGAGAGAGAGAGAGAGAGAGAGAATAAAAAGACGAGAGAAAAAAAAAAACTAGAACTGGAAATAATTTCAAAAGTACAAAACAGGATTTTGGGGCGAAACGAGATCGCGATAAACCCTGAAGATGATCCTAATTGAAAAACCGGTCGCCACCGCCACCGTCGCGAGTGGGCTGTGAAACAAGAGTGACCCGAAAATTTGTCACCTAACAACCGGATTTCGTAAGAGAGTTGATTTCTCCCGTAGCTTCTTCCTTCCTCTTCTTGTTCATCTTCTTGTTCTCCTCCAGCTCGTCGGTCGGAGGATCCCGAGATCGATAAATAATAGTCGGGGACCTGTTGGTCGTCGGCGGCCACCGCTGACCACCACCCGCCGCCACGTCGTGCGCCGTACACACGCGGATTCACACGCCGAAAATCGTTACCGTTTTATTAGGTAACGATAATAACGTATATATTGTATTATACTATTAGAATTGTTTTTTTTCTTTTTTTTTTTTTTTCTATCGATTCCCGGTCAGTTTTATCATGATTTACTCTTTTTTTTTTTTTTTTCTTGTCGTTTCCTCCGCGCGTATACAACGAATACTGTTATTATAATATATAGGTATAACCGTAGCGGTACAATATAGAGAGTACACTCGTATACATACATCACATGATATTATACGCATATACGCGCGTGGGTGTTCTGATGATGATAATAATAATTGGAGAAAGTGCACGGTCGCCGTACATCACTCGCGGTTAGTGTGTTTATTTTTTTTTTTCGCCCCAACCGTTTCCGTTTCGATATCCGAACGCGACAATTAATTCGTTATAAACATATTACCCGGGCTTATTATTCGGCCGTATAATTATTATTTTAACGGTGGTAGCCACCCATCCCCGTGAGTTTTTTTACAAACGCGCCTCGGAATACTCTATTCTAAAATTTATTCCTCGAGATTTCTAGAAAACCGGACGATGTGTATGCCATTGGTAAAAATGCTACATCCAACTGTTCGCGTCGTAGTAATGCTCGTGGGTTTGTACTTTATTCGGAAAAAGTTTCCTAGAATCCCATTGACGGGCCGTTCTTAAAAGATAAAAACTAAATAAATAAAACACTAAATACAACATATCATTGCCCGTTCGCCGAGTTCCGCTCCGAATTTGTTTTTTTTTTTTTTTTTTTTGTTCGCATTACCGTGCCCGGCATTCGATACAAGAGGCCGTTTCTTTGTAACTCGGCCGAAATGTATACGTACCGATATTAAATTATTAAAAAAAAAAAAAAAATACTCGTAAACGTTGTGAATAGTTCAAGTCAACGACGGGGATGTAACCGCTACACTACCCCGCTCGCGCACGCCGCTGGAGGAGTCGTATTCGTATATTTTGGACGATTCATTCCGAATATCGTATAAACCGTGAAAGCATATTTAAAAAAAAAATACCCAATAATATCGTACCGGACTAACGAACCGGGCATTTATTATTATTAATAGTATTGACGACCGACACCGAGAGAATTGGTTTGGACGGCGTTAGCGCGCCGGCAGAGTCCGCCCCGGCGGTGATCCGTCGGTAAAAATGTAATTACGGGCCGCGTTAAAACAAAAAAAAAAAAACGCGCACAACAACGCAACAAAATAAAAAATAAAAAAATTCCGATTTGTTCGCCGTGACGTCACGGCCGTATCGCGGTAGTCTTAGTGATTGGCCGGGGCAATATATTATATTATTACGACCGTCGCCGTCGCTGGGTGGCCTTTGTGCGCAAGAACAATCGGCCGACGGCCCCGTCGTAAAACATAAATAAATCCGTTCTGATAATAATAATAATAATACTACGATATTATATTATAATATTTTATGGCGGCCGTGTGTCGTTTAGCGCCCCGGCTCCCGGGCGATACGATAAAACACGGTGTTATTGTAAAACAGAAGAGAGAAAAAAAAAAAAACCACCGCACGCGTATTTTTTTTTTTTTTTTTACATAACGATATTATACACGCAACGGTGGCGTATACGATAAATCACGTTACACGAATATTATTATTATTATTATTATTAAATAATGTATTATTATTATTATTATTATTGTCGTAAGAATATTAGGTACGCGCGCGAGAAGGTGAAATAAATTTTAAAAAAAAACCGAGAATCTCTGCGATTGGGGAGTGCGAGGGGGAAATAACCGTAGCGCGCGAGTATTCGCCACCTCGGCGACGTCGACGTGGTCACGTGGCGGTATAATAAACAACGTACGTAGGTTTTCGGGGGGGGGGAGGGGGAAAGGGGAGCACCGTGATAAAAAAAAAAAAATAAAAAAATATGTGGACGACACCCAGGAGAAAAAAAAAAACCGACCGACCGACGCGCGGAGGCATGTGTGGCAACAATAATAGTAAGTGGTCGGGCGGCACGGGTATGACGGAGAAGAACGAGAACAAGACCGGGGCCGATCGAGCGACCGCGCGCCCGGTATATTACGTATATACCGGTATCTTCTTCTCTCTGCGGGCGACTTTTTTTTTTTTTTTTTTTAAAACATTTTTTTTCTGTTCTTCTTACAATAATAATAATAATAATACGAGTAATATACGGTATATACATAGGTAAGGCGAAAGAATTCGGAGACGGGATTATAATATCACGCGGGGCACGTGTGTGCGCGTGCTGGTTGCCGAACGGCTCGTGCGTGCGTGCGTGCGTGCGTGCGGCGTGCGTGCGTGTGCGCGCCCGCAGACCGAACCGCTCGTTTATACGTAAGTCGTCGTCGCATGAATAATTTTCCGATTTTAATATATATATATATATACGACGTACCTTAATATTATAATAACGTACGCGCGATATATTATTATTATTTTTTTTTTTTTTTTTTTGTTCGGAAACGGATCTGGTTCCAAAAACTGGATTTGTCGCCCAGAAATCGATAGCGGCAATCCTCGGTCGTCCTCGTCCGTATTATCGTTATTATAATTATAATAATCTTCTTCGCGCGCGGGCCCGCCGCCGCCATACAGTCAGTTACCTACTAAATATATTTATATATATATATATATATATAGAAAGTAAACCCGTCGCGGTTTTGGCAACCGACCAAAATATGCCGCCACCGGCGATACCATCTCCGGACGACAAAAAAAAAAAAAATAAAAAAAATTTAAAAAAAAAATAAATAAATAAATAAATAATCGTTAATTAGATTATATACATACCGGTCGGCCCATACGGAATAAAAAAAAAAAACAATATATAATCGAACATTTCGCAACGGAAAAACGGCTCGCACCCACCCCCGTCGGTTTTGTTTTTTTTGTTTCAATATTATTATTATTATTATCTGCACCGGGGTATCGTCAATATATTATACACGCGCGCGTTTCCTCCGTCTGTAGTACGTTTCTTTTCTTTTTTTCTTTTTTTTTTAGTTCAAAATCTATTTTCCCGTATAATATATTAATGGTCGCCGTCCGCAAAATTTCGACCGGAAATCGTTACGTCATATTTACCGCGGGGATTAACGATACACAAGAGGTGCCGCTCACCAATCGAAGCGAATAACGTGGACTAATTTTACAATACTGCCAACATTAAAAAACAATATAAACGATAAAATTGATTAGATGAAAAAAATTGTAACCAACTCGGGCGTTCGTCGTTCCGGACGTTATTATAATAATAATTTCTAGAAAAACCGGCAACTCTGCGTATATTCCGAACGATACGTCCGGGGACGGCTCTGTACGCACCGATTACGGGACCACTGACGGTGTGTATTCGGTAGAGTTTGCTAAAAAAAAAAAAAAAAAAACGAATTAAAATTATTATCCGACACGAGAACTCGCCGAAATAATATAATATTATAAATGTCGGTCAGGGGCGTCAAACGACGGGCAGGGAGGCTATAATAATAGTACCTAATTGTACATAATATAATCGTTAGTTTTTCTACGTTTTTTTTTTTTTTTTTTTAGATCTTACGTGACACGGCTTTAATAGACTAACCGTATAGTTATGACGATGGGATTCTCCTGTACACATTTCACGCCCATATATATTTATATAAATATACATAACGGGTACTTGTAATAATCAGTTCGATTTGTAAATAAGCAAATTTATTCGCGTGCATATTTTGGTGTTTTTTTTTTTTTTTGTAGCGCACGCGTAATGTATTATTCGGGTCGTTTTAAGTGCGCATAATCATCCGAGTTCTGATTTATAGCCGTCTGGCGAAACCCCAATAGGCGTGCGAAAATGTATAAGCGTACGGCTACAATATTTGTTTGATCACACTGCCTGAAAAAAAAACGACAAATACAAAAAAATAAAAATTATAATATTATTATACACCTATACCTAAACGGGAAATTAAAAACAAAAAAAAACACCGCTGATAAACAAATAATCCCCATAATATACGGAACATTGCGGTATTATCCCCATACAGGGGAAAATTGTTGGGTTTTTTTTTTTTTCTTTTGATACCTGTCTAAAATGAAAAACAAATTCCAAACGTGACTTAAAGCCCGACGAGCAACGTCCGGACGCACGGCTGTCGCGCCCTACAGTCTCCCGGTCCGGTGTCGGCGAATTGCCGCCCAAATCCCCAAATCACGTACGAGTTGCGGCCCGGGCCATACGAGAGAGACGTACGAATTGCGGCCGCACAATAATTACCACTTCATATTGGCCTATAGGCGTATAAACACGCGCAAACGGCATTTTTGTAGTGTTCGAGTGGCACGTAGCCGGACGTATGCGACGGACTAACAGTGTGATAATTCGCGCCGGGATTGTCGACGTTTTGCCTACCGTCCGTCGTCATATTTAAGATGAGAGCTACCAGTTTCGATGCGGTACATATACAAATAATCCAACTATATCAGCGATAAAGGGTTCCCCGGGCCGCGACTTGGCCACGGCCAAAAATGATTTACCGGGCCGGAACTCGCCCGCAGCCCGCCGGTGGTGGGGTCGGACACGATTAATTCCCGTCCGCCTGTTGGCATAATCACCGGGTCCACCGATATATTTTCTTCCCTTGTCCCCGGCAGTCCGTTACCGGCGTTCGGCTTTTTTTTGGTATTTTTTTTTTTTTTTTTCATCATTTGACCTCGTCTCGTCCCGTCCGCTCGCCGTTCAATCGCGTACACTTATAAATATATACGAATCGTCTAAAACCGCTACGCGTACGGTCTTCTTGGATCGGTCCATATAACTCGGCGGCTGCGCGCGATAATATAGTTATAAAATGTCGTAGGTATATTGTATTATATGTATTATGTATGTATAAATATAGTGACGGGATTTTTGAAACGTCGCGATAAATCAACATCCACAAAAACAAACGATAAAATTAATAAAATATAATATATATATACGTATATAATGTGACGTAAGCGAATATTATTACGCGGTGCCTATTATATTGATGATGGTGTTTTTTTTTATTATTTCACGTGATTGCTGGTACGGAGGAGAACTGGAATGCTTATAAAGGAAAATATGCAAACGATGCGTTATACCGGTAAGGTAATAATATCTATGCGCGCCGATAAAATGTAGAAAGTACCGTATATAGCGAAAACGTATTATTTTTATTTATTTTTTTACAATGCATGAAACTATTATGATGTTTGAAATATTCCAAAGTTTCTCTAATAATATTCGTAAAGTCCCATTAAAATTATATCGTTTAAACGACTTTCGTTAAAACACAAAAAAATGCGTTTAGGTAAGAATAATTTTGTAAACGATACTAGGACACTAGCAATAATATATAAATATATTGAATGGTTTTTCGATATTCAACGCGGTATAATAAATAAATATATAATATATTTTTTTTTTTTTTAATTTATCAATATTTATCTAATATTTTAGAACACGTCAATAAAAAAAAATATATATGACATTCAAGGACCTTGCAAAATTGGCAATAGTTTCTATAATCTCGCCGGGACCCTCCTATATTCACGGAATACGTATCCCTCGGTAAATAACAAAACTATAAATTATCAAATGCTACACTTCAGAGTAACAAGTTAAATTCTCTGAAAATTGATAGAAAAAAAATTTAAAAAAAATCAGCCATAGGGATTGAAATATCGTATTAAAAAACGGTGATCCTCCCAATCGATATTGAATATAAATAATCGAATTTTTTTTTTTTTTTTTTGTGCCCCCTAGATAGATTTTTTAATAATCGTATATCGGAGACATTTGATAATGAACGTTTTAATTTATAATAAATAATAATCGACAAACGCATTTCGCTCGTGGAAACCGACGAATAAAAGAGATGATTTTTTGTTTTTTTTTTTCAAACATTTTAAACGAAAGCGAATCGCATTAAAAATTCTAAACCGCTATATACACGACGAGTCAATATCAACACGCGGCAATAATAATGCGGTATAGTACCTATATTATTATATAGTAGACAACAAATGTTTCCGAAACTTTTACAGAAGGATGCATAAATCATTGTGAAACGTATAAGAAGTGTACGTACACCTAGGCGGATTATATACACCTGTGAGCGTTTGTCGTAACCAATCTATAGTGATAATAATAACTATTTATGAGCGGAGACGCGTGTAACCGACGGAAATTTATTGTTTCGTGTGTGTGGGGACCGAACGAGGGCATCGCCGGCTTATATGAGAGGCGCCAGGGTCCGGAGAATTCAAACTCCCACACTAAAAATTAGAATATATATATATATATATATATATAGGTTTTTTTTTCTTCTTCTTCTTTTTAATATTTTTCTCGGTCGAGAAAAACAAATTATTATTAAAACGACTGTGTACGGTAACGTTGTTATTATCGGACCGTAGTATTTCATTATTCCGACCGTTTTTTTTTTTTTTTTTTTTTAAACGGTTTTTCGGCAAACGTCGTCGCGTCGTCGAATGGTCGTGTCTTCCGCAACGGAATTATGGTAATATTATTATTATGAATAATTTATTTTTGAAAAAATAGATAAATATATACGCCGTGTTGTGCCGGGAAAAATAAAAACCCACTTGCCATAAGATACGAAATACCATTCTGTTCGAATGTACGATTGTAATAAAAAAAAAAAAAATAAAAAAAAAAAAAATGATTCATCGAGGTTTTAATAAAATACATTAAAATACCGACTCCGCGATAAGTAAAAAAATCAAGCACGGGCTCGTCTCCGTATTGCAAATTTCGTCACGTTTCGATCCGAATTTATGGTAAAATAAAACCCAACCTGATACGATTGATCGGACAAAACGATGATGTTTTTTTTTACGATTTTCGGTATAAAAGCGAAAAAAAATAATCGTGATAACGGATGTTCGATATTAATTTTTATAGCCGCACGAATAACTTCATCTGTACTTTGTATCAAATTTTCGAACGTTTTTGAGATGCCAACATCAAAATGTTCTCTACAAAAAAAAAAAAAAATAAATAATTCAAATTTCGAATAGCTATATATATATATAATAAAAAATTATACCACGTCTAGAAAAAGCTAATATAAGTATTCGGCGTAAATTTGATGTATACGATTATTTTTCACTGGATTACAACAAAATCGAAAATTATAACAGAAACCGTTATTCCGTATACATAAATATTAGTGATGGAAAAAATCCGGATTTATTGTAAATCAGGATTCTAAAACTTTGAATAAGTATTATTTTATGCATTACGTACAAGTGCAAATGATTTTCGATTCGTATTGTATATTATTATAATGTTACCCGTGTACACAGTGACATCCAAAATTTGGGTTTTGAAATCCACGGACTTTTGTCGCATCACTAAAAAATATTCACGTTTTCCACCATTATTAAGAATAGTAGATAGGCACACGATCAATTGAAAAATGATCTCAAAGACGCATGATATCCGGTGGAAAAGTTGTTCACGGGTGGAGAACGTAATAAAAAAAACAACAAAAAAAAAAAAAGGTCATCCGTTCCAAAACGGAGGCCACCGCAGGATATCGGGCCCCGGGCTCTTCCATACATTCCTAAATCCGGCCCCGATTATTCTTATAAATAATATATTCGTTCGAAATTTAAAAACGCGAAATTTCGTATACGAAATAAAAAACCGTTTTGCGCGGGACAACTACTATATTTACAGTGGAGTTACCAAAAAAAAAAAAAATTCACAGCGCATTAATAAGAAAGCCCATATATTTCTTCTTTTTTTTTTTTTTTTTTTATTCTTTATAGCACAAACCGATAATTTTTTATAAGTAAATCAAACCGTTAAAATCGGTGTTCAAACCGATTACTTGCAATGTATTGTGCGTTATCGAAATAATAGGCAGGCTACGGCACAAGATAAAGTCCTTCTGGATACGCCATGGAATTTCGGTTGTTCCATTATGTAAATTTTTTTTTTTTTTTTTTTTTTTATCAGGATTACACATATAAAAATAATCGTGATAATACCGCGGGACTACTTGTACGTTTATTTTTGAATATTTCCGAGCGGATAAATTACCAACGAATTTTGTATGAATTGTCGTGAAAATTGCCTATGCGTGACCCCTTAAATATACGGACGGTAAAACGTCCGCTTAATAATAATTACATCGCGACTATATAGTGGAAAAAAAAAAAAAAAAAAAAAAAAGGAAAAAAAACCAGTTATTATTATAGGTTGCTTTTATTTCTCGCGGTCTAACTGCCGCAGCCCCGTCGTATACGTTTTCGTGTGCGTTTTTTTTTTTTTTTTTTTTTGTACATTATAATAATAATAATATTGCGCGCACGGTTTTTAATATAGTTTTTTGATATTTTAATTTATCTCAACGTCCAAAACCGTTTCAGGAGGTCATAAGGCAAAACGTTTTTTTTTTTTTTTTTTTTTTTCTTACGCGAACAATGCCGTGTTATAGGTATAGTGTCTATATACGTATACCTACTATTTATAATCCATATATTATTATAAACAATGAAGACGGTAAAATTACGGGCTGGAAAAGCGATTTCGCGTCGTTTACTAAATAATAATATATAATATTATATACCCATTATAAAAAAAAAAAAAAAAAAAAACAATAAACGTTGTACTCGCATTATACGTACGGGCTATATTATAGGAGGTGGGTAACCGTCGTATATTTTTCGTATTCGCCGTCAGCGTGGCCGGCGTCGTCGTCGCCGTCGCCGTCGCCGCAGTGATTTCGTAATAAGAATATTCGTTTGTTCTCGTCGCCCCCGTTCGGTCGGTTTTTTCATTATTTTATTCGTATTCGGAACGCGTCGAAAAAATGACGAGAGAAATAAATAAATAATAATAATAATAATAAAAAATTATTATTATTATTATTATTATTATAGGCAAGCATACAGTATTGTAAATATATAATAGACCGGAGAGCGCGCGCGCGCCCGTCAATATCGTATGCACGGTGTACGACTTCTACGGTATAATAATGGTGTGTTGTGTGTGTTGTGTGTGCTGTGTGTGCTGTGTGTGTTGTGTGTGTTGTGTGTGTTGTGTGTGTTGTGTGTGTTGTGTGTGTACGACTACCGTGTACGACGAGACGGCGGCCGGGCATTTTTCACGTCGACGGAAGGAAATCGTTAATTCTATTACCGTGTATAATAAATACGTTATTGTTATATTATACACGTGCCGCCGCCGCCGCCGCCGCCATTTTCCGCGCACGGGACCCCCGGGTGTACGCCTGTGCGTACGTACAATAATATCGGGAGGAAGTCGTGGACGGTTTTGCAAATCGCCGTTTACAATAACGATAATGATTAATAATAACGATTGAATTTTTTTTTATTATTATTTTTGTTGTTGCTGTCGTTATTGGGTGTTCCTTTTGTTGCGGTGTGCAAACGGTTTGCCATTCGCGTACCGCCAAAATAACCGGACGGTTAAAAACCGGCGCCGTAAAAAAAAAAAAACAACAACCGTATGTCGACAAAACAGTTAAACCGTTAAGACGATTATATTCGGACGTTGGCCGGCGGTTTCAACTGCGGGATCGACGTGACAATAAACTACGCGGTTATCGCATTTCCACCCCCTATAATCGGAATAGCCGTTTTTATTTAGACGGCCGAAAAAAGCGTTTATAAATACAGTGCCGCAAGGCCGGGCGCACATTTGTGGGGCAGGGGCGCGGCACAGAATAGTTTTCTGTAATCTATTGGTTACAATGTCGACCTGCGCGTCGCGCAAGTGTCCGGCGACCACAGTCAAGTAGTTTTTAGTTAAAATTCACATATATTTCATACATTTTTTTTTCAATATTACTTGGCATATCAATACCTATATATCAGTGTTTCCCAACCGGTGGTCCGCGGTCCCATAGATTTTTTCTTCGATTTCTATTACAAATTAATTATTATTATTTTTTAAATAGCCAAACAAATTACGACTTATTGAGGAACCGTGTAATATTATACGGTTATCTTATCGTTGTTGCTGCCGTAGACCGATAAGCATTTTCCACTTTTATAAGTGTCTAGGTATCAGAGTAATAAATTGAAGTATAATTATATATTAGTGAAGTATAGTAATAAAATGTTAAGTAAAATAATAATAGTTAACATTTTTCGATAAATGTTTGTGTATTCTTGTTGACGAGTAAAAAAAAAGGTATTCCTAGTTTTCGTAAAATTGAGGTGGTCCGTGACCTATAAAATATTGTCAAAGTGGTCCGTAGTGGTAAAAAGGTTGGGAAACACTGCTATATATATATATATATATATATATATATATATATATAAATTGTCATACCTTTATGTACGCACGCTGAAACTGAACTACAAACGATACGTACAGGGAAGAACATTCTTATATAGGTACTGTACTTACGATAAAGTACAGTAAAAATAAACGTAACGACAGCAAAGATAAGATTATAGTACATTGGTTATCGCCGAATAACCGGAATTCTTTATAAATAACCGAAATAATTGTTTCAAATAACCGATGTGATGTTTCAATAATCCGATTTATGATCAATGTTCTAATATACGGCCGGTCCGTCCCGGGACATTTTGTTTCAATAATGCCATTGTATCAATTATCCGTGTTTCTAATAAGCGGCTTCTACTGTATTCATATATTAAAATATACAATGGAAGAAAAATTAATTGAAGCCGTTCGTCCGCGCAATATATTATATAATACTAGCCATACTATGATTGCATGAAATCAAAATTAAAAAAAAATAATTTATAATAAATAATTTTTTTTTTTTGCCAACACACCGCGTGGCTTTTTGAGCATTACATCCTTCTGAATAAACTGTACCATTGATAATACTAAGGACTTCGCAAAATTGGTTTCAATTTAAACGGAAATAATCGGTTAAACTGTTTATCTGAACGTAATTCTGACGTCAGAACAAATTCACCGTGACTATTTCTTTTTTTCGTGTACGCGCTTTTCCATATAGATTTATTTCCTTTCGGTAGTGAATACAAATGTAATAGTTCGTCCATTTCTTCGTCTGGATCAGACTCGGGACTTGTGTCTAGTTCGTTTTAGTTCGGCCATAACCTGTACGTTCTACGGCCGATTTTATACACAAAGACGGGAAGAAACTCCGTTTCCATGTGCGGTCATCCGAGTTGCGCGGTCTTTTTACTGCTTTAACCTGCCCTGCTTAGCCTAATCTACCCTGCGTTAGACTGCGTCCCAACGTGCGCCCGGCCTAATGAGTGTAATACAATATAAATAGTACAAGATTAGTTGATATATATATATATATATATATGAATATTATGAACTACACGTTCGGGGTTGTACCAACAACGAGGGGTAAAAATCCCGATTCGTAGCCTAAGTTCAAACGTTCGATACGCCTAATGTCTTGCGAGTCGTCGAGAACTGTTGTTTAGCAGTCACGTTGGTGTGCGGGCTCTGATCTATTCACATGTTTGTCAGCAGACTTTCTGATTTCATCCTGGATGAATGATATCATCAGATCGAGGTTATTCGATATAATTATATTTGGGTACGCGGCGTATGTAGGTTTTTTTATTCCGCCTACAGGCACTTTCCGTCCGCGTCACTCCTAAACGTTTCTTTTCCTTTTTTTTTTTTTTTTTTAACATTTATTAGAAAAATATACAATCTGTAATATGGATTACAATAAGCATGATATGATCGTGTACAAGACAAATAAATAATATACAAGACCAGAGAGAGCTTGAGAAAAGTAGCTACCCAGCAGTAACGCTCAGAACTCCTGAAATGATTTGTAAAACATGCGTATATTGTCTAATACACAAAAACCGATACATTGTTAACGAAAATTGTATTTGTTTTCTTCAGCTTTTTTCCTCGGCAAATGCGTCTATTACACCATCACAATATTATGTCGACAACAAATCCGCTTCGGTATTCAATATTGCCAAACTGTTGAGTTTTTCGGTACCCGTCGTAGTCGATCGTAAATAATTCGTTTTATTCGTTTAAGACGGTAAAAAGAACGGTCGGTAGTACATTTTCGAAATCGGCGTACAAACATATATTCCAATATTAGGACACACATCCGTAGGGGGAGAAATGCAATTGATTTGTTTAACTGATGATTCTATAAAATATTTAAAATGTATACACATTCTGTTGAAAATGCTTTTTGCAATATATCATCCGGGTAACATTCTTGTAACTTATTGACATATTACGCTATTATTTCCGAGACACTCATAATAATAATAATTGTTCTATTTAAAAAAAAAAAATTAGTAATACAGAGTGCGGCAGAGCCGACTGACGAGTTTAATGGGGTCATTAGCTTGTGATAAAATAAAATCAGGCCTTAAAAAGTGGTATATTTTGAATTGTACGGTAATGCCGTTTTTATTGGTAAATGTCGTGGTCCGGACAGGTGTAACATGATTTGGGAGATGTATGGTTTCGGCAAGACGGAGCTACAGCGCACACAGCTAGAATTTCACTTGCTGTCTTGCGACAAATGTTCCCCGGGCGGTTAGTCTCTCTGAGATGAGACATAGGCTGGCCAGCGCGGTCCTCAGATTTAAGCATGTGTGATTTTTTTCCTCTGGGGCTACCTTAAGGATGAGGTTTTCAGACATCGCCCACATACCATAGACGAAATCGAACAGAAAAGGAGATATAATTTTCAAAAAATAATTTTTAAAAATGGGATTGAATACTGATTTAAATTTAAAAAAAAAAAAAAAACCATTTCTCTATGTTTTATTGTTCCTTTTATTTATAGCCAATCAAAACTCGTCAGTCGCACCCTGTACGAGATTTTATCAGACTCTTTGCAAAATTTTGTAAAGGTCCCCTCAAAATGTCGCCCCTCTGGGCCCGAGCCCATAGGGCCTGTGCCTGAAATACGCCTCTGTGTCTGGGTACGCGATGCGTATTATATTATTATTAGATAGGTATATCTAACCAGATATACCAATACCATACCAACCTACGACCGAATAATTTATTCAACATTAGCGTTTTTAGGATTTCCGTTTACGAAACGAGAAAAATAAAAATAAAAACACGCGCGCGCGCACACGCGTAGTATAATAATATTTATTTATTTATTTTTTTTTTACTATTATAAATGTGTAATAATAAAATCGTATAGTGCCGGGGACTCGCATTATCGTTATTATAGGTATACATAATACCCGGCACTTATACGTGACTGCTTTGGGGCCATAAACGGTACCACAGAACGTAGAAATATTGACACTTCCTGTTTGCGTGGGTCGAATTTCGTTTGCCTCCACCCGCGACGGACGCGGATGCGCGCGTATACCGAAATCCGGGCGAGTCGAATCGAATTCCACGTACGTAATTACCAAAAAAAGGGTTCCATTGTTGCGTCAAAAGACCCGGCGGCAATACGAGCGAAATCATAATAATAATAATAATAATAATAATAATAATAAACACGACGTACAAATACGTTTTCGAATAACACCCGAAATCGCGTTTGTTTACGGAAATTATAAAACGTCCGCGGGTATCGGCGGAAAATTCTACGCACAATTGATATATTCAATCGACGTTTAAAAAAGCGCTTCGCGAAAATTAAAACACTCTACCGGGGCCCCGGGGCCCCGGCAACTCTGAATCCGGTCCCTGCTCGAGTGGTGTCGAGTGGTACTGTTGTTGTGGCCCGTACAATTTTCGGGGTGGCAAGGGTATCGCCGAAAAAAAAAAAAAAAAAAAACAGTTGAATCTTGAACACGATTATTGATTGTATGCGATATTTATTATGCAAGTCGTCGACATTTGGAATGAAGTGAATGAATATAAGATAATTTCCGATAGTGTCGATGCGGGTACGCGAAACAATAAACTCTCTGTGATAGTGTGCGATAACGTTAATTTTTTTATTCCTGTGAAAGTTGTTTCTGTACGGTTTTTTTAAATCGCCATAAATTAGTAAATTGTTAAATAAAACTTAATTGCCACGTACATCTGGTTAATGGTTTCCGTTAAAGCGTTATATCGTTAAATTAATTTCTCTAAAACGTACAAATTTGTTTGCTTTCGAAAAACAAACAGAACGCAACTTTTTTGTAGATCATTATTTTTTTTTTTTTTTTTTTTGCTAGCCCAGAATTTCGACCCCACACGCGTTTTACCGTATTTACGTTTTATTCGCAACGGTTCGCGCGAGCGTTTTAGGATTTCGACTGATTTTTCATTGATTTACTTTCTTGGTTAAATGTTTGCCGTGGATTAATTGTAACCGTTTAAATATCTACTACTGTATAATGTTTATTGACGGTTTTTTGCAAAGTGTCGGAAAAAAAAAACAAACCATTTATAAATTACCGAGACGAATTTGCACGCTCTCGGTTGATTTTTTAGCTCGTTCGACGGGATCAGAGGCGTATTTAGGCACAGGCTCTATGGGCCCGGGCCCAGAGCGGTGGCGTTTTAAGGGCGGCAAATTTTATCATTTTCTTTTTACAAAATTTCAAAAAGTATTTTCATCTGATAAAATCTAATTTTACTAATTTTTCAAATAGAAAAAATTATTATAATTTTTATTACAAGCGTCTCGGGAATAATAGAATATGCCGATTAGTTACAAGAATGTTGCCCGGATGATTAAGCATTTTCAATCTTATTTAACATCTTTAAATACTCTACAGATTAGTAAATTATTACGAGGTTAATTCTCTTACAGATGTATATCCTAGTATTGGAGTATATGTTTGTACGCCGATTTCTGTGGTTTTATACTACTGAACGTAATTTTGCTCGTCTTAAACGAATACAAAATTCTACTACGACGGGTACCGAATAACTCGACAGCGTGGCAATATCGGATATCGAAGTGGATTTGTTGTCGACATAAAATCGTGATGTTTTAATTGATGCATTTGCCGAGGTAAAAAGTCGAAGAAAAAAATATAAAATTTCAAGTGTAATTAATTTGTAAATTGCAAAAAAAATATATTACGTGCAATTACATTTCCGTTAATAGTGTATCATTTTTTTTTTTGTATATAAGATAACAAATACGTATGTTTTATAAATAGTTTTAAGATTGATGGTGATGGAAAGGCGGCGGATTGGAAAGTGCCTGTAGGCGGAAAAAAACATAAATACGCCACTGGACGGGATATCTTCCCATTGACGTGTAATGTTAACAAACCCAATTTTAACGAATACGGTGGTTATCGACTATGAGCTGTTGGTTTTTATATTATTATTATTTTTTTTTTTTTTTTTTTTTTACGGTCGAATCGGTTTTAATAATTAAGTCGTTTGCAGGCGCTGACCGATGTTGCGCTCGTGACCGGTCTTCAAATATGATCGTTGTCCGCGGGGAGAAAACGAAAAAAAAAAAAAAAAAAACAAAAAAAACAAAAAACCGACGACGAATAATAAATCGAACAATACAATAAATAATAAAACACTGGGTAACAATTTTTTTTTCCGCTTTCGTTGCGTTTCGATAATTTCAGCAAAATCCTAATGGTAATAAATGGCCGGCCCCGACCATCATTTACAAGCAATTATTTTATTATTAGAAAATATACGCGGCGGCGGCGGACACATACCGACCCCGCGATATAAATATATATATATATACATTATATAATATGGACTAGTTATTTTTCTACGACGGCCGCGGAACGCTCTTTTATAATAATAATAAGAAAACGGTTTTTTTTTTTTTTTTTTTAAGAGATAGGATAACACACATATCATTAGCCGTTTAAAAGATTTCTATATAATAACGACCGCGACGATCGCGCGGCGAGCCCTGTGCGCCGGCCGCCGCCGCGGACGGTTCCCACGTTTGTAAGGTCACAGACCCACCGCTCCGAGGTTCAAACGCGCATCCGAGCGCTAGTTTCAATACGCGAGCGCTCGCGCACACACACACACACACACACATATATATATGTATATATGTTATATAAGCACACACACGCGCGCACACAGGCGAGCAAAGTACTTATAATAATATCGGTATTATATGAAATACCGAGCACTTACCGTTTAGCCCGGTAAGCCGTCGCCGGTCGCCGGTCGCCGGCCCGGCGGATCGGGCCCGATCCGAGCCAATTATATGTATATATGTATATTATAGACCTAACCTAACCTCCTAACCCCCGGCCCTCTTGTGCGTTCGTACGCGCGCGCCTTGTCGGTCAACGTTAATATTGTAAACCGCATCGCGTCGAGTCGTCGTCGTCGTCGAGAGCGGATCGAGCGGGATCGGGCCCGGGAGTTCGTGATCGATATACGGACGAATATAAATACGTGAATTCGCAATGACCGAGTGCTGGGGATTTCGTACCGTATATGTCTCTGTTGATAAACGGGAATGTGACAGAAAGACAATTATTATATCAATATATAAAAACACGTTCTGTTAGCCAAATAAAATTTACTCCATTGAAATCAATTTCAAACGAGTAAACAAGTAATTTGGATTGTACCAACAGAACGCGTTTTGTTGGCTTTTTTTTCCCCCATTTAGTTCTATTTTTCTTAATTTTTACATAATTTGCGTGAAAATTTAACATATTTCTATGTGTATATCATACTTCGTAGTCGTACTATATTATTATTGCCGGAAATTATAAAACCAGTAAATAAATGACTGTTATTACTAATAATTAATGCCTGGGATTATAATGGCTTTACAAAAAAAAAAAAAAAAACACGCGAAAAATGACTTTTAATTTATTTATAATAGCTGAAACGTTAAAAAGAAATGTACAAGTGGTTTTTTTTTTTTTTTTAATAGTATTTTACGCCATTTGGTGGATCTACTGACTTAATTACTTATCGACTGACTTCTTAATCATTCATTTTGAAATTATTATTTTTAAAAATATATTTTAACATTATAAGCTACCTAACCTAACTTTTTTTTTTTTTTTTTTTGTTGCTTGTTATTATCCAAACTAAATTATTATTGCACTGTATATTGTTACGTAAATGAAATTTACGTTTAGTGTATTACAAATTAGTAAAAACAAATTTCTAAAACTAAGAAAATGCCGTGAAATCCATTAAAAAATGTCCTAAAAATTAATTTTAGATTAAATTTGTCAAAAAATACACAAATATGCAAAATAAATTCCATTAAAATAATCGGTATCGCCCAAAATACATTTTCTAATTACGAACCTACATATTGGAATACCGGAAAAAAAAATGCAATTGCATCATAATCCCAGCCCTAGTAATAATCATTTCCGCGCCGGAATAAAATAGTAAAAAATTTGAATACATAAAATACATAATTTTAACAAGTATTTATCGATATCCGAATAAGAAGTAATCATCATTGTGTTCATATTTCCACTATTGAACGTCAACATTTTATCTTCACGGATCATAATTGACGTTGGAATGTTGAATTCTTTAGCGATTTCACATTTTTTACGGTCACCTTTTTCAACTAAAGATATTTTAAACGAATTGTGTCGGGAGTAAAACGCTATTGAGTGTAATGGTAGTTTTATGGGGATTTCAATTAGTGGCGTAGCCAGAAGGAGCCGCCGAAGACCATGCCCACCTCCCATTGGCCGGATTTATGTAAAAAAATTGGTTTAATTTTTAGTCGTAATCGTATCAATTTATGTAATTTTAGTACCTATTGGATATTGATGAATTAGATCGATAATTTTGTTGTGATAACCATATCATCATAAACACGGACTAAGATACAACCACAGAACAATAATCCTATGTGGATAACAAAGGAATTATTATTTATGGTGACGGCGAATTACTTTTCGATGTGTTATCAACAGCTATATTTGATAAACTGAGGTTGCCATAGACAGTGAAGAATTAATATCTATGACGGGCGGTTGCGTATAGTTGTAAACGTGTAAAATTACCTAACACGTTAATGTTTAACCTATTGATATATTTGTTCTACGAGTGTGACATAATCCTTGTTGTTTTTTGTTAGGTTCATTAAGATATCGCGGTTACGCCACTGTTTTCACACATAGTTCGAGATAACGGAAAAAACCTCGAGATAATAGGAATGTACCGTAAGGTTAGGTTAGGTTAGGTTAACGTCCGACGACTCTCGCCCGCCAGAATGCGTTTCGGGAATTCTACGACGCGACGCGTGGACCGCCGTGTGGTGTGCAACACCCCGGTATATAAGCCAATTCGGGTTCGAACTCGGAACATAAATCGGAACATTGCGTACTTTAAGTACCGCGTAAACATTTCACGTCGAAATGAAAATAATAAAAATGCAGAACATCCCCGGACAGAAAACGGAGCACGTGACCCGAACGGCATTCGGGCTTAATGCCACGAAAAAATGATTCCCGTGTCAAGTACGTGTATTTGAATTCGCTCTTCTCGCCTATTTCATGGTCGCTTTAAGCCGAGAAAAATTATATAATCCGTTATTACATTTTTTTTTTTTTAATTTATGTAAATGATATTATTTGATAATGGTTTTATGTTAAATACGGAAAAATAGTTTACAGGTACAATTGCAAGTATCAAAATTATGCTAATATAGGTAGTTCGAAATATGCAAATATATGCAAGATGTATAATATTGCTGTGGGTTACAACGAAAAAACATCATCGAAAATAACAGGAATCGTTTTTGTATGAATATTATGTTTTTATCCCGGTTTTTTCCCCCAATTTTCATGAAAACTACAAGAAATTGTATATCAGAAAGTGGCCAACACTCAATGCGCCTCAAAACTACATGTGAAATACAACAAAGATGGCAATCCACTTGTCGTTTTTCGATTGGATCGATATTTCCTAGGTAATAAAGTTGTTAACAGGTACATCAAAAAAAATAAATAAAAAATTCCGGTAGAAAAGTTGTTTACGGACAGCAACAAATTAACCGAAAACCGATCGAAACAAATCGGTCCGTGTTATTGCCGGCCGGACGATTCCGTGCATACGTATGGCATTACGTTCATCGGAGTCGACAAACGTATTTTTCTAATAATTATAATATTCACATTGTTGTCCGCTCGCCGAAAATAAATCAAAATCTCGTATATCATTATTATTTTTTTTTTTTTTTTTTTTTTTTTTTTTTTTTTTTTTTTTATGGCGAGAGCGCATTGACAAAAATTAATTCCCGAACGTTTGGCGACGTGGTCGTAACTCGGCCGGGGTGGCGGATGGGTTATAAATGCGTACGGTCTACACGGACAGCCCGATTAAATTTATGTCACTTTACAAACGAGTTTAGCGAGAAAAGTCTTCCGAAAAAATAATATAAAAAAAAAAAAAAAAAACCCATTAGATTATCCGAACACGGAGTAAAAAGCCAAAAATTCTTCGGACACGTCGTTGTTGTTTACACATTGAATATATTATTATATTTTAATATTTAATCACTCCGGAACGTTACGATTCCGTGATCTTAATGCCGTTTGAAACAAACGCGTAAATACTCGTTATATATACATGGAGTTATTATAATATTATATGGTTTGAAAACGTTTACGTGTCCAGAAACGAATAATATCATATTTTTCGAATCGATTCCACACGCCGCACGACTGCGAAGAATCGAACTCGCGCGTCGTAAAACATCGGACTCGTTATTCGACAAGAAAAAAAAAAAAATGTATAATACAATATTCGGTCATATAACGAAACGGATTAGTGTCCGTCACGATTTTTCGAATTATATATATAATTTTATTTACACAAAATCGATAGTAAATAGAACGACCGACGAATACCCAACGGTTATAAGTGCAATATATTGTGTGAAAAGTAAAACGTACGTAATTCCATTCGTGTTAGTATAGTTTGGATTCAAAAAAAAAAAACGAAAAATTCGTAAAAAAAAAAAAAAAAATGATGTGATAGCGATGCGAGATACAGATCGACCGCTAGCAATTAACCGAAAAGCCGATATCATAATCGAAAAAGAAATCCGTTTTGGTTAATGAATTCTATTTTATTTTATTTTTTTTTTTTTTCAAATACATCTGAATTACACGTCCGAGACGTTTTAAACAAACGATTAAAGAAAAACAAACGCTTTCTGCCAGTGTCCCATCCCCAATGACTCTCGATTTCCATCACTTGGAGCGTTCTCAAGTTAGGTTATTATATCAATCGGGAATATGGAAAATACGCATAGAGAGGCTCCAGGAAGGAGCCTGACTTCCGAATCAATAAAGCACAAAGCCACAGTAAAACCAATACATTTCTCGCCGCGCTCAGAATCTAAAAAATATACTCCACTAAAAACATTAATACTATTGTATTCCGTAAATAAGTTTCAAGTCTCCTGAACAAAAAAAAAACCAACAATTTGAATCCATTAGTATCTTGCTTGCTGTTCTTATTATATTAAAAATGTCTCAATAATTTACATTTAAATTTGCATCCCGCGTACAGTGTGTTACAGTGAGAGGCTCTTCAAGAAAACTCGAGTATTATAATAATAAATACAAGGTTATTTTTAATATCATGATCTAGCGATTTTCTCGGTAAGCAAATATGATTCCTGATAGATTTTTTTTTTTTTTTTCAGTCATTGCGAAATTGTTTAAATATTATTTGAACACAGTTTTTAAATGTTTACCCTATTGATTACACTTTCAATGAGTATTAAATCTGGTTCTCCGGAATAACAATCATCCCATCTTTTCAACACTTATGAGTTTTAAGTAAATACGGTTTAAAACTAAGACCGGAGGTACAGGGAAGTGATAAAAACTGCATATCCATTTTGATATATGTCCAATATCGACGGTTACGTGCACATTAACATATAAGTAAAATAATCTCTTCGAGAAGAATAGTGGGCTTGAAAATCAAAAGTCGATATGTTTTTAATGGTATGTGTGTACGGAATAAGGGTATAACATTCGTTTAAACATCTTAATATATAAAGTGCACGTTAAGTAGACGTTAGTTTTGATTTTACAGTAAAAACACCGAAAAAATTAAAAGATGGTACAATATTTCGGAGTGTGGGTGTTTTTTTTTTTCCATTATTCCGAATAAAACGCTCAATACGTTTAAAAATGTTGAAATTATCGTTATTCCTAATCAATCTGTAACGCAAAAACCGTAAAATACTATTATTATTGTTATTTTTTGTTTAACCCGTTTTAATGTAACAACGGGCGATTTTGCTCTAAAACTAAAATCAAGCGAGTTTTACGTTTGTCGTCGTGACGTTCACTTAAATTAAACGGTTAGAAAAACGTTCGGATATACCAGAGGAAAAAAAATTAATTTTTTTTTTTTTTTTTTAAAAATTGCCGGGCTTTGAGCAACGTTTTTCTACGTTTCGCGGTGTTTCCTCCGGTCATATAACACGGTCGGCAGTAGCGAGTCCACACCCGAATGCGGACGGATATCGAACGGATCGCGGACACCGACTGACGGCCGTATTGGAAAATCCAAAAAGGATAGGCGGTAGGTTAGAGGGTGCAGTGTAACGTTACAACGAAAACCGAATAAAAAACAAAAATTAATCGCCCTGTGTATGCGCGCGACCGAGTAAAAAAAAAAAAAAAAAAAAAAAAAAAAAAGGTCCGTAATAATATTATTATAACAAACGTGTACGGCGTATATACTATTCTTTTATAGTCGTCTTGTGTCGTCGCAACACGAATACATCGCCGGCAGCTCGCCGTATTTATATACGTGCGCGATATCGTATATATCGTACACGACCACATATTATTATTATTATTGTAAGTATATATAGGTATAGAATAAGTATAATAGGGGCGTAGTGAGTATTATAGTGTAGGTATATCAGCGATGTCCGACACGTTACCGGATGCCTTATAGCGGCCCAGGCGTGATCTGTTACAAAATACGCTGTTTACACATTCGGCGCACATATCCGTTATCGGTTCATGCTTTGATTTATATATTTCGAAAAACAAAAAAAAAAAAAAAAAGAAACAAAATACAAAACAATAACAATGGGCCCCCGTGCAGAGAGTCGACTCCGCCGCCGGGCCGGGTTATAGAAAATAGCCGTGTGTGTGTGTGTGTGTTGCTGGTCTTGTCGTCGTGCCGTCGGGACACGGTCGTCCGAGTCGGTTACCGTCGTCACCGTTCCCGGAGGAGTCGTCCGAGTCCGAGTCGTTTTTTACCCGGTCACGTCTCTTTTTCTAAAACATACGATAATATATATTATTATAAATATATGCCACGTAACCGGTCGACGACGACGACGAACCGTGCGCCGTGTTTCGTCATTCCGACGACGACGACGACGACGGTCGATTCCGGACGATTTTGCCGGCGACGACGGCGGCAAATGTCGCGGCGTGCACGCGCACTGTACAGAGAGAGGACTACACCTTACGCATTATACCCGTGTACACGTCTCGATTTTTGTCCGATCGTGGTTTTTTTTCGCCCAGAACGACAAAAAAAAAAAATAAAAATATCGTCCCGTCCCGGTGCAGGTGTGTCATTTGCGAGTGGTGCGAGGGGGATTGGACAAATCGGTAACGTTTATTCGTCGCCTCGTCTCGCGCCGGCGTTTCGATCGATCTCCTATCGGCGGCACGCCCAAAGGGGGCGGAAGGTTATCGGGCTTAAACATACAACGTTTGTCATAAACCGTGTTTATTCAAATCTGTATGTTTCGGCCGAGTTGTATGGACTAACATTATTTGTTAAATTAAAATTGACGTTTTCGGATCCGTTTTTAAAATTCACATTGTCTGGTTAGGATAGAAGAAAATTCTACGATTTATTCACAACTATCGGTTCGCGTATCCCGGGCGCGCCGCTGTCTCCTAATTGGAAGAAGAAGAAGAAAAAAAAATCCCAAAACGTTGAAAAACGAACTATAATACAACGAAAGCACGCGGTATGTTATAAAACGATTGTTATTTTTCATTTGGTATACGGGTCAGTGGTGTTTCGAACACCGAGAGACCGCGACAATCACGGACGTGAAACAATTATACGAACAATACAAGCGGTCCGTGTAGAATCGTACAAAAATTTTAGTCGCGAAAACTCGATGCGAACCCTCGGCCCGTTTTGCCCGCACAAAACCGATTTAGGCCCCGAAATCGGTGTGTTAAAACGAATTTTACAAACCGTGCTGACTGCAAGAAATCGTAAAGACGGACGGCGTTATTGTTACCGAATACAAAGTCAGGGGTGTGCTACTGGCGTCCGTCCCACAATACATGCACCAGAACACATTTCTGTCCGGTTAACAGTAGGTTTTTCGAACGACCGGGGCCCGCGCGCACAACGTCTAGGTGTTGCTGTACGTATATTCGTGTTCTTATTCGCGTCTAATCGAAAAACGGGCAATACGGGTACACGTACACACACGGCAAAAAAAAAAACCTTGGACGACAGTTTTAAACGCCGCCGCGGCCGTACAAAACTATAATATAATACACGGCGGCGGCGGCGGCGGCGGTCGATTAATCAATCAAAAACGCATAACGTATAATACGCGCAGGAGGTACGCCGTTTGGAAGAAAAAAAAAAAAAAAAAAGTGTTGTACATAGGTGTGAAAGGTTAATAGGATTGTCATTCACAAATCGAGTTTATATTATAATAATATTATTATTATTATTATTATTATTATTATTATATATCGGCGGCGGTACAGACGAAAACGCTCCGTGCGCAGCGGCATGACCGAGACGACCGACAAACAAGGTACGCACGTCGCTCTGGAGCACACATGTCGTCGGTGCCCGCGTACAGTGCTCGGACTATAATTATTATTATTATTATTATTATTATTAGATTGATGTGCGCATACGACGGCGGCCGTGCCGAGGGGTTACCCCATCACGTGTGTTCCGGTGTTCCGATTAATTCGTTTAGTTATTGTATTACGGCGATAATAATAATTTACGGCGGTCGTCTCTTTATTAGAATAATCCGAGCGGACGGACGACGCCGCGCCGCCGGCATTTCCCGTCACTGACCGTAACCTGTCCAACGGGCGACGCGTGGCCGCGAACTACGCGCGCCGCGTACAATTCGCTTCGATTTCGGTTTTATAGTAAACAAAAAAAAAAAAAAACACAAAAAATAAATAAATAAAACACCTACGGAATAAAATCGAAATAGCACAATATCCCGGAGGGCACATCGGTACGTTTTCGCCCGCCGCCCGTTATTCCGCGCATAACGATCGTATTCGTCGTTTTAGAAATCGCGACTATTTCAACATTTTTTTTTTTATTATTATTTCAAACTGTCCTCCGGAGTAGTGTCCTCTTTTAGTTTTACAACAGTCGATTTCACTGTAAATCCAAAATCCAATGAGTTCTACTCGGATTGCGCAAGGTTAGGTTAGGTGTTTTTTTGCTGTATCCGCCCGTTTCGATCGGCTGCAGAGACGACAAACGCCCGTACAGTTTGGCCACCGTGATTCTTTTTTTTTTTTTTTTTGAGAAAAAACATTACGGACCAAAAGGGACATTTTTAATTTCGCTCAGCCTACTCGGTCAGAACTAGAAAAAATCGAAAAAAAAAAATCAAGAATTTAACTATAGTGCATTGTAAATAAATGAACATCGTGTGATAATGACGCACGGAAAACGGTTAACCTGTTCGTCTTCGAACTCGACCGAGCTGTGATGATGAGGAAACGATTGGAAAAAAATTTAAAAAATTCGCCGTTTTCGTGTATCAATTAACACTAAAACGCCCATCGGACGAAAACGCCTACTATAACAGTAAAAAATTGCGCGTTAATGGTGATAAATTATTACGGGGATTCGTACGTTATTATCAGGGCTTGGTAGTTGTAGCAAATGCTAATTGTTTTTTTTTTTGGAAACACCTAGAGAATTTTTATTGTATCTTTTAGAGCTATTTTGCTAATTTTGAGTTTTAAATGATATTGTTGGCCTATTTTAATATAGTAAAGAAAATAATACATACATATTAATGACAATGTTTATCGACATTGTTGAATACCATACCATTACGTAGGTCACGCTGTTATCGTCGTGTGAATTAATAGTTACAAATTACTGAACGTACATGATTTTATTTTATTGTTCGGCCGTCATCGAAATGCGTTGCGTGTGCGATTGATCGTGTTGTCTGGTGTTGTACCTACTCTAGTGTGTACAAATTGGTTTGAAAATGTCTAAAGTTAAACAATGTTTATCGAATCGTCTACAAATTTATGTCAATGAATTCGGTTGTAATAGTTTCTCTCAATTGATTCACCTGTATAATTTTAGGTTTAATCGCCATATCGTGTATATCATATATTCATTAAACAATTTTAATATTCAAAAATTATTTTCCATATTTTCTAATATTCGGTGTTGTTTATAGCGCTTATTTCGGTGTTTTTAAGTGCACATTGAAACGCTGGAAATTAACTACTTTAGTGCTACGATTTCCGAGCCCGGGTTATTATATTGTACTGTTTATTTTGTGTATTATTTTTACTGGATATTTTAAAACGTATTTGAATACTTTTTAATGCATATACATACACATAAATCCGTGGTTTAGCGTGATTTCGTTTCATGTACACCGCGGGTAATGAAAAAAATTACCTTTGATATAATATAATATGTATTTTAGATTATATTTCCGGACCACCCGAAATGCCCGCCGAATTTCACTTTAATGCACAGGTACCTATCCATACGTGTGTGTGTGTATATATATATATGTGCACCGCTCACCAATAAAATAATAAAAACTACCCCTTTAAACCCCGTTTTATACGTCTTGATTTTAGGACCGACCGAATAAAATAATGTAAAACGGATAATAGGTATATACGTTTTATACTCGCCCTGATCCTGCACCTGCACCCGGTTTTTTGCTGATTTTGGAATATTTTTTTTTTTTCTACCACCTCTCCCGTCGGCTGTTATAAATAATATGCTACGCGGTAAAGGTTTTATTATATAATATGTCCGTCATAGGCAAAGCTAGACTTTAGTTTTAGACCGTGCTCCTAGCAGTCCTAACTGCAAACTATATCTTTTGTAAAATAATTTAATAAACATCCACGTTTTTCTATAGTAAAATAGGTAAAAGTCTTAAAAACCACAACTTAAATGCACAACGAAAATAGAGTTAGATTCGCGTAAGGAAGATAAACGGAATTTTTTATTGTACGCATGGCCGAACGTAGGTTCGAAAATATCATATATTATAACACTTTAAGTACTCGTATATGTACATTAATCTATTTTATTTGTATATCTCATAGGAAACATTAAAATAACTATTACATTTGAAAGTCAGGTTTCAAAATTTATTTTGTAAATTTTTCCTATTATTTCAGGGGGGGATTGAACCCCATAATTCCTTCTGCGTCCGCCCCTGATCGTAGTTAATGGGGATAAATGCTGCGGGAAACCGCATATCACTTATTCGTCATTGTTACAATAAAAATAATGAAAAAGGCACGACTTGTGTACTTGTGAATTATTGCTTATTACTTTATAGTATTGTCTATCGAATTATCGCGATTACGCCGATAATGACGACCGGACGATTCACATCTGCCACACTGTACGTACCTGGTACAAAACTATGTTCAATATTTTTACGAAATGTCGTCAATAACGGTAATGACTGTAGACAATTTAATTGTTTTAACTCGGCCAGGCATTAATTTAAATACACATAATAAATGAAAAATAAGTTGTCCTTGATATACCAGGTCCGTTGAAAAAGTACCAGAATTTTATATATTTTAATTATTACAAAAATGAAGTTACATATTATTTAAAGATATCTCCTTCAAAATACTCATCTCTGGACGATATGCAGTGATCCCGGCGATCTTGCCATTTTTCAAAAGTCCTTTGGAACTATTCCAATGTTAAAGCTACGAGTTCTGTTGCCGCGTTCGCTTTAGTTTCCTCTACATCTCGAAATCGTTGTCCTTTAAGCGCAGATTTTAGTCTTGGGAAAAGAAAAAATCACATGGGGCCTGATCGGTAGAATAGGGAGAGCCGCGGAACCACAGCAATTTTTTTATCAGCGAAAAATTCACGAATCGACCACGCTATGTGTGCCAGTGCATTGTCGTGGTGAACAATCACCGAACGAATTTGGCAGTGCGAACCTTCTGCTCTGTACATTTTCCTGTAAAATTGCACGACAAGACTCAATTGAGATTCATTCCCTTTCAATTGAGATTCACGAACGGTTTATCGGTGGGCATTTCGCATTTTTTCGCAAATTGTCGGCACACCGTCGTTTCTGGATGACGTCGACGGTCTTCCAGAACGTGGATCGTCGTCAGTTAACCGCCCACTGTCCTTGAAACGTTTAAAACACTCGAAATAACACGGTGTTCTGGTACTTTTTGAACAGACCTCGTATAAGAAATTTGGCAGTAGTTGTTTAGGGTGTGCTTAAAGCGTACCCGGCACATTCCGTAGATCCGCCTATGATGTCCGTCATTTAGTGTGTGTCTACTGCGATCGCGTCATTGTCGTCGGTCGCGATTTAGAAAACAATCTATATCAATTGAACGGCACGCATATCTAATAATAATGGACATCATTAGAAAAAAAAAAAAAGGAAAAAAATGACTAGGAAGTTGGTAGAATAATGAAAAAAAAAAAAAAAATGACGGAATGCTGTGCTCGTCACATTATTATTGTGTACTACAGTTGCTATTCGATGATGATGTGGATACGTTGTCGATGATGTTTATAAATTATTTGTATTTGTATTTGTATTTTTTTTTTTTTCAATTATTTAATTACTTACTCATCTGTCGATACATCTAATCAATGACAGTGCACAAGGAAACCTGAAGTAGCAATTTACCGGCTTGTTATACGAACTTTTCCCACATTAAACGGTCTACTGCGCGACGACGACGACGACGACGACCGCGGTAATAATATTGAATTCCATTCGAATGATTTATCGACAGTTAAACGGTCTTTTTTTTCCCTGCTGCATTATTGTTTCTTTATTTTTTCGGTAACGCCGCAGTTATTTCAGCCGGATAGACTCCAATTGAAATGGAGTTTGTTGTAAAAACATCGACGGGGGGGGGGTTACGAATAAATAGACATTTCGAGTCTGTTTTAACCCCTTGGCGGTGCGCGAGTGTCCAATAAAAATTTACATTTTTTTTTTTGTCGATTATTCAACAAATGCACACACGAAAATGTATAATTTTATAATTTTTTTCAATTTTAAGTTCCCCCCCCCCCACGTACAACAGTAGTCGAATTGCTGCATCGCTTATCGTTTCTCCGTCAATGATTTAAATTTGTTGAAAAATCGTAGTTTTTAATCAATTGAAATAGTTAAAAGGTTGCTCGGGAAATGAATCCGACAATTCAAATGTATGTATTTGCGCGTACCGTGCACGAGTTACGCCGCAAGGGTTAAAATGTTGAGAGAATATCCTCAAAATGGGTATTTTAGAACCATTTCAATCCAAATCCGTTCGAGCGAAACACGACTGTGTATCCGGGTGTTATTTAATAGAACGTTTTGGTTTTTTTTTTTCTTTTTCGAGTCACTCGTTTACGCGCGTTAAAACGTAAGTAGCATCGTTAGAAGTTTAAATTATAATAATATTTAGGTGCCTCGTAACGTATAATAATAATATTGTGTTTTCTCTTCGGACACGTTTGTTCCGGTTCTTCATTTTTGTGCAAGTATATATATATATATATATTATATTATAAGTAGGGTTAGGAATTTGTAGCATTTGCATTTATTTTCTTAGAACACTTCAGCACGTAGATTCTCAAAAATAAAATTCACTACGCAATTGAAATATAAACATTTTCGTTGCATTTTCTTATGGTTTTTACGAATTAATTTATTTTTAGTATTTAAGTGTCAGTTTAAAGCATTTTTTTTTTTTTTTTTTTTGTTAATTATATACATATTTATCAAATTAAAGTAAAATTATCTTCATAAATGACGTTAATATTACGGACATAGTCATTTATCGTAATTTTGTGTACACGCTGAAATATTAATCAATTAAATTAAAAGGGTTTTTCGTTTATTGTGTTTCACGTTGATATTGAATTGTATTTAGGTGGTTTAAGAGTTGATTTTTTTTTTGAACATATGAAAGTGTGCGCACTAGTGAGTTATTTTTCGAAATTAAAGAAAAAATAATTTTCAACTAAATGTATACATTTTTCAATTGTAGCGTTAACGGTTACGTTTTAATACGTTTTCTGTAGATTTTTAGTGCATTATTTTCCTGGCCCTAATTAGAAAAGAAAAAAAAACAAAATATTTTGTCAACTATATTACTATAATAATATAAACTATAAAAAAAAAAAAAAAAAAAACGTACGTATAAACTTAAAATACGATACATCATAAGGTATAATAAGGTGAAAAACATTGTTGATTTTTTTGTTTTTTTTTTTTTTATCCTGTCGTTGAGCGTTTTAATTATACGATTTAGATATAATCTGTATACACTGCGGCGGGCGGGGAAGTATAGGAGGTAAATATACACGGGCATTATATAAATGAAACGTAAAAAAAAAAAAAAAAAAATAAAACTAAAAAAATAAAATAAAGAAAGAAAACGACTTCTGGGAAACATTGAACGAACATACAGTAAGTATTTATACACGTATAATATATATCATATATAAATTGTATATCCACGCGCGCGCGTGGTCGAGGAACACGAAAAACGTGTGTTCAGCGAAACAGTAGGACACACGCGGCAGACGTGTACGCATATTATTATTGTAATATTGGCAATTCGATCCCAATTCCCAACGGACGGTTTACACGACGTGTTTTTTTTTTTTTTTTTAATTTGTTTTCAAATTTAATTTCCTCGTAATTAAAACAAACGCCCGCGGTGTGGTATTTTTTTTTTTTTAATATTATTTTTTTTTTTTTTTTTTTTTGGCGAATTTCATAAACCCGCTTCCCAGTCCCGTGTCCCCGCAATCATTTTTCCCAGGCGCCCCGCAAAAAAAAGATTCCTAACTAAAACGCAATATAAAAAATTGAAAATAAAAAAAAAAACTGCTGACGGTTTCAATATTATAAATATTTCCGTGTACGTATCACTCGAATCGCGGACGATTGCCGCTGACCGTTTACGGTCTTATCGGTCGACAACATTAGACATTTTTATTTCACCGATTCGAAGCTTTCCATATCGTTTATCCATACTGCCCAAAAGCTCCTTCTCTTGAAAACAAAGACACACACACACATATTATAAAAACTATTCGGATGTAAAAAATCATAAAAACTATATACCGTGACACACAAAGACAAATTACTCTCTCAATTGTGTATTCGTCGACCCGTAGGTCGGTTTACGGTAATTCTGATTCTCCTCTTAGACCGATCATTCGCCGTCTCCTTTTTCCGATCCTTCGGGGATCGCGCTCCCGCGTATTTCTTTAACTGTCCTATATGTGGCAGTTGAGAGATTGTCCTGCTGTTGTCCTCCTCTTTCCACACAATCATAACTTCTAGAATCATCATCGTCGTGCTATCCAATTCTTCCGGATATATCTCAGTGCTTGTCAATCATTGTCTGTCCACGTATTTCGACGTATCGTTTCCATCAAACTGCGGTGTGAGCGGTTTAATTTTGTTACCGAACGCTCTCGTTGCTCGACCTATACGCCGACTGCGTCCGTATTGGTTGCCGTGCCTAAAAACGTGCCGTTTAGTAGATAAAAAAAAAAAGATATAACAGAACCTATTCGCGGACATTCCGTTATAGAATAAAGCCCCCGTTGGGGGGTACAAGAATCGCTAGCTTATACGTTTTATCCGCTCGGTACGAAAACCTAATCAATTTATCGACTAAATCCAATATAATGCATTCAGAAAAGGTGCTACATTTGAAAATAGTAGCAGGATGTCTGATAGAAAAGTTATTTACAGACTGAAAAAAATAAAATGATAAAAAAACACACACACACATATCATAGAAAAACCAATACATTATTCGCTTCTCTCAGAATCCAATAATAATAATTTTTTAATATGTTTTTAATAAAAAAAAATATTTAAACATGAGCGTGCAACAATCTATCCGTCTATATCTAACAATCTGTCTTCAGTCATTCCGTGATTATCGAGCGCGATCGGCTTGTTTTAAAATATATTGACATTTGCAACGAAACTCTGTTACGTTTTTAGTGTAATTTAGTACAATACTGCCATCTACAACATCTGAGCCCTAGCGATAAGACGATTTCATTTCGTTTTACAACAAGATTTCTCGTAATTATCAGGAAACCATTATTTCTAGATGCAAAACGCTTTCAGAAAAGTTGCTGTACACTTGAGAATCGAAACAGAATGTCCGGTAGAAAAGTCGTTTATGGACACTAAAAAAAAAAAAAACCACACATCGTAGCAAAACCAATACGTTCTTCGTTTCGATGGGTATCCCTAAAAGGGGCCATTCGCATGATTCTGCCCAGGGTCGCCGCGAGTATCCTCTGAACACGGGCCGGGTCAGAGACACCGTCACCCCCAATAGACAGGCACGTACTCAGAATTATATTTTTTGGGGAAATGGGGGGTCTAAAAAAAAATGTTTTATTAAATAATGTTGAATAAAATTTCCATACATTATTGAAATACAACGAATTTAATTTTAATTATCCGACAAACAATAATATAATTAGGTTTTTTTTTTGTTTTTTATAACACAATACATTATAATTCTAATCTAATCTGATATTATCTATAATAAAAATCTTGTGGGGTTTTTTTTTTTTTTATCTATCGTTTCCAATACTTCGTTTGTAGATATAGATACTTCCCAATGAACTGACGGAAGTGCAAGTCCCGTTAAACGATAAGAAAATTCCGATAACGTGCACAATTTGTACAGTACAGTATCTGTAGCCCGCATGTCCGAAATTGCATAATATTTTATTGTTATTTTAGATGCTCGCGATAAAATAATATTCGTTCTGCGGTGGTTGGTTTTCGTACCGCAGTACAATAAAATATTATCGACTAAAAAAAGTATTTTATTTCGGTATAAGTTATAAAGGACGGGCTGTCCGGGACGGCGTGCCCGTGTATTAAACCCGTCTTCTCGTCTTTCTAATCTCTTTATCGGCGTGAATGAGTGAGTGGGGTATTAGTCATTTATATATATATATATTGTAAATAAAAAAAAATAAAAAAATGGATACGATTAATAGACTAGAAAACTACTAGAGCAGATTTGCACGCGGTTATTTTGCAAAACGCACGTACGGACGAATTTCGGTTACGGGGGGGGGGTTGCACGGCGGGGCGGTGTGGTGGCGAGGGTCCGGTAGGCCCGTGTGACGAAACGTCTCCAGCCCGTAGAGTGTTGAAAACCGTACATAATAATTATATTGTTATTGACGATCGGCAAACGATTTCGAAACGATATTCGCCGGAACAATATAAAACCATTATTGTTATTGTGACACGGCACACGGCGAACCGCGACGACAATAAACTAAACGACCCAAATCGCCGTCGTCGGTCGTTATTATTGTTTTATATAGTATTGTACGGATCGCGGGCATCCGGGCGGCGTGGCGCGGCGCGGAGTCGCGCGCCCGTATTGTCTTTTATCGTTTGCGCCCCGGCTCGCCGATGATCCCGAAACGTCGCGTCGCGATTTCTACAAATATTATTGTTGTTGTTGTTGTTGTTGCTGTTGTTGCTGTTGTTGTTGTTGTTGCTGTTGTTGTTGCTGCTGTTGTTGTTGTTGTTATTACTGTTGTTATTGGCACTGGTTACGACGGCGCGGGCACCGAGTATTGTCTTTTATCGTTTGCGCCCCGGCTCGCCGATGATCCCGATACGTCGCGTCGCGATTTCTACAAATATTATTGTTGTTGTTGTTGCTGTTGTTGTTGCTGCTGTTGTTGTTGTTGTTATTACTGTTGTTATTGGTACTGGTTACGACGGCGCGGGCACCGAGTACCGGGGCAACTCGACACTCGACCGCCGTCGCCGCCGCCGCCGCCGGCGTCACGCCGAGTGAAACCTCCTCCGCGATCGCGCGCGCGCTCGCGATCGTAACGCAATATTTTTTTTTTTTATTTTTTTTCTCGCTAGCGCGCGCTCGTCTGTGTCGGCGGCGGCGCGCGCGCGCGATGAGTTGCGCGCCGCGGGAATTCGCGCTCGTTTCCCCTCCGATGAATGAACGCCGCCGCCGCCGCCGCCGCCGTCGCCTGCACGACAATAATACAATTTGCTTTTATAATATATTTCCGACGGGCCTATTATATAGCTCGCGCTCGCACGTGGTACCTAAATAATAGATAATATAATAATGATAAAAATAATTATTATTATTATTCACCGTTAAATCCCGGTCCGGCCGTAGCCAGAGTTGTTGTTTTTTTTTTTAGTTTTTTATTTAGTATACCACCGGTACTACGACAGTCGTGCCAAACCCAACCGTACGGAAAATAAAAAAAAAAATACGATCTCTCGCTGTTAAATGTAATTTACGCGGCCGCCCGTGTACAGTTATACTACAGATACAATATAGAAAAATATCCCCCCATCGAGATCGCTAGAGCTGCACCGATACGACGCCACCGATTACACAATATTATATTATGTTAAAACAATATATAATATTATCGTTGTTATGCCGTCGTCCTAATTTTTTTTCTCGGGTTTTTTATTATTATTATTTTTTTTTTTTGTTTGTTTGTTTCCACCGCCGACGATATCCGCGATCTTTACCCGCTGCTAGTATAGAGCACGTACACAGAAACTTCCGCGGGGTAAAATCGTTTCGCTTATATAATAAGTAACCGCCGCCGTTTTTCTGTACGAAAATGTTACGAACCGACATGACAAATGTATCACACAGAGCAACGCAACTGCGGCGTGAAAGTTTTATTGGGTAAGAAAGACCTCGTCCGGGCCCCCGAGGTCCCCCGACAATTGTTTCGATAAAAGAAAATTATCTATACGCGACTTTTATAAATACTATATATATATATTTTAAAAATACAAGCAAATTCGTGTGCTATCGGTTTTAATAACAATGGAATAAATTGTTCCAACCTATGGGTAATAACATAAAAAAAAAACATCCGTGTTACTATGTAGTTTTTTTTTTTTCTCTCTCGATATTTTAAGTTTTAAGCGAGGTATATAATATTAATATTATCACAATTTTATCTCGCCTAAAAACTAAAATATCGAACGAAAACCGATAATGTACTTACATTTGAGTTTGATAATACGGCCGATTCATCCAATAGTAAAATTAACAGCACAAAATCGGTCCAGCTGAACGGAAATTTTCTCTACGTGTTTAGTGGACTTAATCGTATATGAAATTTATCGTCGATCGCAATAAACGAGCCTAATTTCGTATGTAATACGTAATCCAACGTGTATAACCCGTAGTTATAAAGTGTGTAACGGCTAATGTTTAATTTATAGAAATAATTCCAGCGCTCAATATTAAAAAAAAAATGTTTCCTTAAACCACTAGTCTAATATATCTGTAATAGTTTAATACGACAATCTTTGATGATTATAAATAATTCACTGGAAACGAAACATAATATCTGTTATATGTTATCCATATTTAATGATTAATTTTAGTACAACTTTTTAGTAAAAACTGAAGGAGAGGACATTGAATTTTGGGGCTGAGAGTGAAGGGAAAAGCCTCCACGGGTCTGCTTACCCGTCAAGAAAAAAAAATCTACAGTACGATTAATGACAAAAAAAAATTGGCCCTGTGAACGGTTCCGAGTCTACATTTCTTAAATAGAAATATATCTTTTAATAAATGTTTTACAATAGGATAATTCTGATATTATTTATAACACAACTGATGTCTAAGTGATTTCTACGCGTATACAATAATGTTTTTGCTACAAAAAACAGAATATAATAATAACTAGCCACGCAATATTACATTTGTATTATCTAAAATTCTAAAGTATTTTTCAGGATTACGAGTACGGCAACGGGTCTGCTACGAAAACATAAATATACTAAATCGCCTCATGTTTAGGTCAAAATGGAACAATCTTTGTCGGGCCAACCTATAGTAAAAAAAAAAAAAAAAAACGGAAAATATGTATAATACATTCATTTTTTAAAGGATATTTTATTTGTATATTTCTATTAGAGATACTTTTGACGAGATATTTTCTACTGGAGATATTTTTTTACCGGAGATACTTTGACCGGAGATATTTCGACCCTGTAAACGACTACAATAACGAGTAGATATTTTTCCATTTACCCGGTATTTTTTGTGCGCGATTCGCTTTTAAAACAGGTATGCGTATCACGGAAGTGATGGAAACGTATACGTATACGACTATATATATTAGCCGACGAAAGAAAATAAATTATTATACGCCGCTCGCGGTAATATACAATAATTATTATGCGTGGGCGCCGGTTACGGTACTTTACATGAATATTATGCGCTTGTATTTATTAATCTAAGGGTATTTTTTATTTCCCCCCCCCCTGTTCCGTCTTCGGAGAATCGAAACACGTTTTTTTTTTTTTTTTTTGCTGTACGGTTTTGTTTTATTTTTTTTTTTTCTACAAAATATATCTGAAATAAATTTATAACCGTATAATTATTATGAATTTCCCCGTCTTGACAGGCCATATCCGACGACTGGTCGCAATTATTATTATTACCATATATTAGTACACGTGCATTTCTATAAAATATATTCGTGAGTGAATTTTCGGGTGTATTCGACAAAACGCAATAATATTATAAATAATATGTTCGGAGGATTGGCGACAATGCAGTCGATTTTGAAAATGGATTATGATTATCTGGGTTCATCACTAGGATATGTTCGCAAATAGAAATGTTATTGTTTTATTCTATTAAAACGCAAAAAAATAAAAAATAAAACGATTCGATTGTGTAATTTTTTTTTAAATTTTCAAAAATGTATTTAAATTATTTTTATCGTTTGCTGGCGGTGATAGAGACTTTGAATTTAAAAATAATAATTCCAACGTATCCTAGTGAAGAACCTTAAACGATCATAACGAGCTTGTTAAAATTGAAATTCGCTCGCAATTATCGTTCAATGTTGACACTTTGCGATATTCGTATAATAAATATATTATTATACTTTATCGCATTCTGCAGCGTCCGTGTGTGTATTACCACTATATACTTATGTAAAAAAAAAAAAAAAAAAACAAGAACAAAAAAAATTGGTTTTCGTTTATCCGCGTATACACATAATAATATACATTATCCGAATCATTTTCAACCGTATGATTATATAGTGGGATTTTTTTTTTTATTTTTTTTTTATATATATATATTGTAATGGTATAATAAAACATCACTGCGCTTGACGCGTTTAGAAAAAAAAAAAAAAAACAAATACACCGCGCAAATTGACGCAATTTAATATTATAGAGACATCCAAAGTAGTGCAGAGTGCTCATTATAGGATAAATGTAGTACGTTTTCTGAAAGGAGGTGGAGATTGGGAAACGCCATTTAGACGAGAAAGATAAAAACGTATTTCGAAACCGTCAATTCCCGTATACTATAGGGATTGAATATATGGTTCGTTACACGTTTGCCCATCATGAAATTCGAACACGATGACCGTTACGAAAACAAGTTTATGATAGAAATAACGAAAAAAAAAAAAAAACCAAACTTTATTTTCCAGGATAAATAATAAATATATATAATTGCACGACGCTAGTTGTTTTTTTCACTATATAATTATTGAATCATGTGCGAGTTCAGAAACTCGGAATGCAAAAATAAATAATGTATATAGAAAAAATAGAGTAGAGCCGAGTGAATTTCGTGGCAAACTTTTTACCTGCGTTGTCCATGTAAAGAAATCTACGTATATACATATTGACGTCCGCGATTGATACGTACGTAAAGTTAAAAATTTATCGAATTTCTATAATAGTTGTTATTATACTTATTATAGTTATTATTATACAAAAGCCATAATATTCCCGTTTATCCGGCGTTTTACTCCGATATTCCTCTGTTATGAATAAAAAGACAGGGGGGGGGGGGGAAAATGACCTCAGAATAACATTTCATGAATTAAGAGTAGTTCTCAAGTAAACCTAAACAAAATATACTATCAGTGACCACCACTGAAGTTAACGGCTGGAGCAAGTTTTCTGGTCGAAAATCCATAAGAAAACGTGTTATTTTGTCAATACAAGTAGAAATTAGTATTATTTTTTTTTTTTTTTTTTTTAAAGAAAATGTTATAAGTTTCGATGGTCGCCAGCCCTTAAGAAATCATTGTTAAGATTTGAAAATTTGAGTGAAACCCTTTTTTTTTTTTTTTACCCGTCCGAACAAAACAAAAATGATAAAAAAAAAAGAACCGCCCTGTTATACGTCACGCACAAGCATCGGGGCCACCGGCCCACCGCCTGAACACGAGAAACGGGCCTACGGTCCTCGCGGGGATAGTAGACAAATATGCGGCCCCGTCCGACGACGAGTCGCCGACATCGCGGCCACCGACAAAGTTCGGTTTGCCCGAGTAAATACTGTACGTTTATTTTGACTTTTTTTTCTTCTTTTTTTTCACGGTCTTGCGCACGAAAACGTATTATACGATATTATATTATACAACGAACAGGAAAACGGACCGCGTGTCGCGCGCAAACTGGTTTATATTTTTATTTAGAAGAAAAAAAAAAAAAATAATCAACGCCAACACATGGCCGGCTGCCGGTGCCGCATGCAATATAACACTCTGTGATATGTGTATCGGTGAAGAGAGAAAAAAAAAAAAAAAAAAAATACAAAAAAATTATACAATCGCGTGTAATAGGTGCCTATATATTTTTCGTGAGATCTAATGGGTCCAGTATTTTTTTTTATTTTTTTCTCTCACTTCTTCTTCAATCTTGTCCATCGTTCTCTGTTAATTTCCTCCCGGTCCGCTCGCGCCCCCGCGCGCGCGCGAGACAAATATTTTCCAGGAGGGTTTCGGAACGGAATAATTCCCATTAATATCGCCCGGTCGTGACATCTCGGGCATTATTATAATACGTTCCCGATACACACGCACGCACCGCACACGCACACACACACACACACACACACACACACACACGAGCCAAATAAAAAGAAGAAAAAAAAAAAAAAACCGTGGTAACTTCATTATCGTGTATATAATATTATGTGCATATAGGTGAACGCGCCGGCGTGATTTGTAAGCCTTACAGCCGCGATGCAATATAGCGGCGGCGGCGGCGGCGGCGTTCACAGCGGGACGCAAATTCAAATTTTTTTTTTTTTTTTCTTCTTCTTTTTCTTCTTCTTAACACCGAGAAGGCAAACGACGCGCGCTATTATAATATATATATATATATATATATATATATACGGTACGCCGTGCTCGGATTGTTTATTGTTATTTTTTGGTAATTTAACTAACCCAGTGTCTATAGGCATCATATATTCCGACGTATTACAACGGTGGTGGCGGCGGCGGAGACCGTGAACGTTCTTATTTATTTATTAAGTATTTTTTTTTTTTTTCCTTTCCTCCTCCGTCGATTTTATTATTATTTCTTCTCCGGCCGAGCTTACGTATTATTATTATTTATTATAAATAGCCGGAGCAGTGTGCGCCGCGGAACGCGTGCACAAACACGTCGTTACTGGCAATCACGACGTACGAGCAGGTATCTCCCTCATCGTCGCCGATACCTATGTGTACCTACACAAATAATAATAATAATACAATATACGAAAATACACGAGTTTGCGCGGTTTTTTTTTTTTCCTACATCGTTATTACTTAGTTATAATAATTAAAGGCGGCCAACGAGTTATCGCGTTGAAATATATTAAAAATCGCCTTGAAAAAAAAATGTTGGTTTTACGTAACTCTACGTATAAAACAACCGAATTAAACTCGATTACGAACTACAACGATATCGGTACAAAAAAAACTATTTTAAACATGACTGATTGTCAATTGACGACGATATTGTCGATCGAAGGACAAGTGTTGTTTTTTTTTTCGTATACCACTACGTTAGCTTAATTTCCATTGACGCCGGTATTTATTCGGATTAGGCATACAAAAAACGAATAATGCGGTTGGACTTGCGATTGTTTTCATTGAAAATTGTCGGACGGTTTCCAGAAGTCGTCGGACTTGCGGGTCGTCCGCGTTATAATGGCACACTGAATTCGGCACCCGGATCAATTGTCCCCCTCGACCCTTTAGCCTTTTGAGCCCGATAAATGCGCTACTGCGCCTCTTAATTTCGGTCCTTCCGTCGTCCGTTAAATAAAATTTTGAACCGTGCAATTCGTATACATTATTGTAGAACAATCCCGGCCATCGGGATTACCGAGCACGACGACAGCGAATGGTGGTCGGCCGCCGCCGTCAACGATGTGGCCTCACAACGCACACGATCATACGCGTGTAAAACTACACAATAATATTATATACACACGCCGCCATACTGAATAACATCGGGATTTATACACTATTATAATAATATTGACGTCATAATATTATTATACGCGCGTTAAAAACAAAACAGATAATAAAAGGCTGATTTATAGCGACAGAAAAACCGCCGACGCGCGCCACCCTCCACTCGGCACGCACGCTCCTCCGGACGGCATTTCCGACCGTTCTATCTGTGTCGTCGTCGTCGTCGTCGTCGTTGTTACAATATTATATAAATAAATTTATGATATTATAGACGGGGCTCCGCGTGTCCTCGATTGGCGAAACAGCGAGCGCCGTGATGGTAAAAACGATCTAAATTATACATATAATAATATAAACACTACAATAACCGACGCGGTCGTATTTAATACATATAGGTATTATACCTATCCACACGACGGTTTACGCCGACGATTTAGTTTAAAAAAAAAAAAAAAAAAAAAATTAAAAAAAAAAACAAACAAATTAAAACATACGCTGGTAAACAACACACCAAACCACGTCGGTATTAATATTATATAAATACTCGTGTATGTTTTACCGGAACAACGACATTTGTGCGAAAACCACAGATCGGTGTTGAGACGCAGACGATTAAAATTGATCCGGATAAAGTTAAAGACAATCGATAAAATGTAACCGTAATTCATATCCAGATAAAAACTAAAATGTTTTACGTCGTTCACGTAAACAATAATGATTACATTATAAAATTGTATTTTAGATGTTGCGATTCTTTGACGTAAATTCTCAAACTCGTGTGTAATAATTAGGATTCGCGGGACTTGGTGCATTTGCATTATTCTTTAGTGATGGCTGTAGAATATGGTGACCATACCCGCGTCCCGTATTTCAACTTTGTGTCCCGTTGTCCCGACAAAAGTTTTACGGGACGCATTTTCTACAGTTTTTTCAAGTCTGTTCCGTATTAATCCCGTTTTTCCTCTTGCTGTTCGTTTATAACTTAACTAATATATCGGCAATCGTAGAATATTCTTCGGCAATGCCGGGTACAAAAGCTGCAGTAGACGGGATTTTTTCAACCATTTTTTTTTTGTTTCCAATGTCTTGCGGACAGACGAAAAAAAAAATCGTTTTTTGGTTGAAACTATCAAATCAATTATCATTGTGAAAACACATTTTAAAAACTATCCTTGCAATGGGTTTTATAATAGTTTATTATGAAAAACTAAGTTACTCGATGCAATTAGTTCAGCACAAAAGTGCACAGAAATAGCGGAAGAATAAATTTACCGGCCAACATCATCAAAATAAATTTGTTTGTATTTTTGTGTTGATATTTTATTTGTATTTCAGAACTATCATACATCACAAAAATAAATTGTTTTTTTATATTATTATATTTAATTGGGTAACTAAAGTGTCCCGTATTTTTATATTATTTTTATGGTCACCGTATTGTAGAATAATCTAAGTAAAATATACATTTGTTTGAAGGCATAAACAACAGAAATACAAACATTTTAATTGCGTATTTTAGCAATTTTTTTTTATTTTTATTATTTTATTCACAAATTGTCACAGCAAAAACAATAGATGAATGTGGTGGTTTTGGATAACATGGCGTGAATAACTGATTTAAGAAGTATTCCGTCGAAGGACGTTAGACAATAAAATAAAATTACATTTTGGCAATTTAATTGTTATTTATATTTTAATATTAAAATTAATGTTTTAAAAATAATGCAGTTGCATATTTCGGTTACATTATTTTTACTATTTGCCTACATGTTATTAAGAATTTTATTTCTAAAATTTTACTCTGTTTAATGGATACTTTCAAAAATAAAATTAAAAAATAGCTGCATTATTTTTAAGCGTATTTCGATAGTTTTTAGTGCAACAAGTTCCCGAACCCTAGTAATAATAGATGATATTTGTTGTAAGATTATTAGGATTATAATAAATTATTATTTGCCTACTTACCGGCGTAAAAATAAAACTCCGATTTGTTCAATTTATATGTGAATAAAATTCGCATTGACCGGCGAAATTCGGCCCCGTAATCTGTGCACAATTCAATTATAAATAACGTAATATTTGATAATAATATCTAGATAAATTTATCTGGAATAGTGACATTTTTATCAGAAGATAAAAATATATATTATTATTTTTTTTTTTTTTTTTTTTTTTTACCCGGGCAAGATAAAAGATAATTTATATTATAATAGTTTGTCCGGACGAGTCTCGGCGCCGGTGGCGAAAGCACGTTATTCGTTATTTTTTTTTTTTTTTTTCCTCCGAAAATTTTAGAAATGCGAATAAAAATCGGTCTGCGCTACCGTATACGATACGATGCGTGGTGCCCATAATATATTATATACCGATACATATTATTTATATACAGTGGAAACACACGTCGACGCATTCAACGCACGTCCGCGTATTTGGATTGAATATGAAATCTATGTATGGTAAATTTGAAATCGCGCGGTACATTTTATACGAATATTTACACGATTGAATCGTTATCCGGCCGAGCCGTCGCAAACTGGTAACAAACGTCCGTTTGTGCGTACGTCCAATATCTATATATCCTATATAAATATTATATTCACTGTACGGCATTGTATTTTACACGCTTTCGTCGCCGTATTTGGCATTTGGCGGAATTCAAAAACGGACCGATAGTAGGCAGGATAAAGGTACATAATAATAGGATAATAACTTTTTTATTTTTGTTCTACGCCGGTAAGCTATGCAACATTGTGTAAACCGAACGGATTTGTCTCGACAAAAATTTCCGCAATATTTTTTTATTATTATTATTATTTAGTTATTTGAATTTAACGCAACAAAACCGTTTCGATTGTTCAAAACGATTATCAAGTGGTTTTTTTTGCGACAACACCGGCCCGGCCGGATTGGGGTATACAAATTGTTATCGCCCGTAAGAAATAAAACGGACCTCTACGGTCTAATATAAATATACTATAGCTTCCGTATATTCGCTAAATAAATTTAAATAAAACGAATGTCGCGGAAAATCACGTGAGTCAATCATAGACATTATTTTTTATCATTAATACTGTCCATGGCGTAAATGCGTAGCATTTATTATGACGATAAGCTGATAGCATAAAACAATCGACATGATCGACTAGTTGACTAGTTAATTTTTAATAATTCATTATTTCAAGCGTTTATGAAGAAAACAAAAAAAAGCAATTTTGTAACACTACCTATATTTGGGTTACCGTCCGTCGATTTGAATTAATTTCCAATAGGGGGGAAAAAAGTCGGACGCAAAGTCCCTATTGTTGTATATTATAAACACAATAAACGGAAACACGACTGCGGTTTTACATAATATTTTCTTGTTCCGTCGATAAGGAAACAACGGTTTTTACATATTATTATATGAGTAGGTGGGTACCTCTCATATATACAGCGTTATCGTTAATATAGGATATAATATACATATAAAATAATCGACAAAAATATATATTCAAACACAAATACAACTAATCGAGGTTTTTTTTTTTTTTTTTTTCGTCATTTATAGTTGTAAACGCGGACTACTACGCATTATATACGGTTTTTATATACACTTTTAGTGCAACATCAAACCTGTTATTATAAGGGTTTAAGGAAATAAGCATCGTTAAATAACGCATATTTTCATTAAAAAGTATTCCAGTAATTACGATAAAAAAATATAAAACATTTATGCTCGGATACATATAATAATATAGTGTAGGCGTGGGAGTGGTTTTACATCTTAAAAACAACATTTAAATCCAAACAAACGCAACGTTAGTGTCCACGTGTACGTATTATACGCGCGTATATAAAATAAGAGATTTTTTTTTTTTATAGCCTGCAGGACTCTGCGACACACGAATAATAAATACAAACAAAAAAAAAAAAAAAAAAAAAAAACGTCTTACTAAGTGTTTTAGTCGATAAACAAATTTGGTCTGAGTAACACTATCTCGTTTATAAGTAAGTTAATACCGTTTGCGGTGATTTTACGTTATTCGTCACTCATTTCTGTATTTAATACATTTTTGTGTACGAAAAAAATTAACACTAATTGACCTTCAAGAATATTATATAACTTAAATCAAACAGGTACTTATATTCTGTATTTCTTATATTTTGTATTTGTATACAAAGAATGAGCGTCCGCAGACATTTCTCCGGAGGGAGGGGGAGGTGGTTTATAAAAAAATAACTATTTGAAATCAATGGTCAAAAGTTGCTGTTTTGATTGCAGGTCTCTACGATTATTTTCAACCGAGTTACAACAAAAAGAAAAAATAGAAAATAATGCATAACAATCATTATGCCGTAAATTTCCCCGTTTTTCCTACGGTTTGTGCTCGTTTATTAATGAAACTACAACAAAAACCATGAAATGACCGTCTCAGCGCACCGATTAGTTCGAAAATCCTTCCAGAAAATCGGACCAAGATTTCTGGTAAAATAGTTGTTCGGATGGAAAAGAAAAACCACCATTATTAGCAAAATAAAATTACAAGTGCTAAATACCGCGCTAAATCGTTAATTATAAACCATACGTTAGTAACTAAAAATGCCCTCGGCAGCAGACGGTATAAATAATATTACGGTTCGTAATGCCCTAATAGGATATATTACGCACAAATATAATAAAATATCTTGTATATATTTTCCAATGACCATAATGAAGTGAACTATAATAGAACTATTGGCCGATATAAACGTCTATATAATATGCAACTATATTACATTATTCTTTATTACAATACCACATATTAATATTATTCTTTTCTATTATCCATTTGTCCATCTCCGGTCGGTTTCTTGTATACGATTGTTCGCGTGCACGGACAAACAATGCTATAGGCAGGTACCTATAGAATAAAATTGTTTAAAATAAATTATTCAAAACGATTCATCCAGAAAATTTTAAACGGGGTTGTAAACTATATAGTTGCTATTATATATATATATAATATTCATAAATAATGTATGCGGCATATATATTATAATTTATTACGATAATACGTATGACTCTAAAGAACCATTCAAAACGTTTTTTCAAGACTTTTTTTCCCTTCTTATTTTTTTTCTTTTTTTTTTTTTTTCTTAATTTATAGCTTATTTATTTTCTTAGGCTCGCGGATAAACGGATAATATGTCGGTTGCGCTTGAAACGATTTAAAAAAAATACGCAATTAAACTAAAATAATTTATCTGAACCGTTACCCAAAATAAACAATTAAATTAACTAGATAAATATTTCCAAACCGTCTATTAGAAATAATAGGTAAAATATTTAATTTATATTAATATGGTTTATAAATTAATGTTCAAGTTAATCAGACGTCAGTCACACAGCCTTATTGAAAACTAGATGTGTACACTTTAAGCACTTAGTTTTTAGATATTTAATGAAAAGAATTTTTTTTTTTTTTTTGTTTGATATAAAAATGAACGAATTATTTATCTTAATCTAAAATTTTTAAAAAAAAAAAAACGCCGTTTTATTCAAGTAAAAACAAAACAATTAAACAATTGAAATTTATATAAAACCATTATAAAATGTTCAACAGTTAATAATTTGTTGTATTTTATAGGCGTATACTTATGTAAATTTCCCGAGATTACGGTCTCTATAGGAAAAAAAAAAAAAATTAAAAAAAACCTATTCCCGTTGCCTCGGGTATTTTTCTTTATACGCATGAATGGCATTCAATTCAAAATTATATTTCACGTTTGTTACTAATTTTACGTTACGATATTGTAAAATATTATGGAACGGCGATGAATATATAGAAATAAATATAATATTATAATCGTAACATTATTATAATATAAGTTTCACTATAATATTATTAAAATATTACAAAGACCCCCGGCCGCAGTGAATATAACGGAAAATGATATAGTTGAATTTTTATTACATTAAATAAATAATGGAGCGCTGTTTAATTGATTAAAATGCGCAATGTATAAGAAGTATAAAATATAAATGTAAACGTTTTTTTTTTTTAATTTTGTCGATTCGGCGGGAGGTCATATATATGAGGATTCAACTGCGTAATAATTCACACAGAAAAATTAAAACCGTTTTATCGTGTAATGGATTTATTGATCTTACTTATATAATTATTATTTAATAGACAAGAAATATAGAAATGTACTAAACGTTTAAATATACGCTGATTTATATGTATATACACCTATAATTGCCTACTACTATTATTCGCATTTAATAATATTGTTATCAATATATTTTCAATAGTGTTAAATTGTCCATAATTTCACAATTATTGTCCACTGTAGACTAGATATTCTTAAAATACTAAATCAACTATTGTAAAATCAATGGTATTATGTATAAAAAAATCAAAAAAAAAAAAAAATCATTATTTTGCATGTGGTTAAAAATAGGAAACTATAACAGAAATATGCATACATTATATTTATATATATATAAAGAGGAAAATATGGCAAATAAAATCCCATAATAGAGCTTCCTGGGTAATAATTACGATTTTAAATTACATCAACGAATATATTTGTATCAAAAAGTTTTGGTTTCATTTTTCAGCACAAGAAGTCTGACGTGCGCGCGTATTATTTGCACACAGTTAGAAAGCGAATATTTTAAACGTACCTATCGAGTGCTCTTACGCGCCTAAAATGCGGCGAAAATGTTAAAATTAATGAAAATATATTATTTGTATATATTCGAACGCCGATTATCGTATAATGGAGCGATGACGAAATGGAATAACGCTCTGCGGTTTCTATAATATCCGTATTGTGTTGCGATCAATGTATGTTAAAACGAACGAGCAATTTTGGCGATTGAAATTGCGATTAAACATTGTAAAATTATAAGTATTAACGATTCGCCGGTTCAAACTAATTTGTATACAATATCGATATATACCTCTAATGTTATGTTATTATTATTTTATTGCAACATGCACGCCGGTGCGTGTAAATAACAAATTACAAGGTCGTTAAGAAAAAAAATGATTTCGTTATTTTCACCAACGATGTGAAAACTCCCAAGATCACATTTTCATTATTGTATTAAAATATTGTATAATATAAAATATATTATAGAAATTAAACTACGACTGACTGCCGCCGCCGGCATGAGTCGCGTATATATGATATTATTATACTCGTATTATATAAATAACGTGTGAGATGGTACCTATAAAAAAAAAAAAAAAAAAAAAAAAAAAAAAAATAATAATAAAAAAAATAGCGATTTAATTCGTGTGTACACGCCGCAACAATGGCAGATCGCGTATATGAAAAGACGATTTAACCCTTTTGTTGGCCACCGCGGGTCCGGTCTCTCGATTGGTCGTCAAAACCATTTTTATTTATTTATTTATGTTTTTTTTTTTTTTTTTTTCGGCAGCATTATCGCCAACGTCCGCTTGTATACGTATAACAATAAGCCGAATTGAACGAAGAACGTGCGTGAAATAAGAAAAAGATAAAAAAAAAAAAAAACACTCCCGCGTACGCGCTCCATAATAAAATGTATACGCACCGTGTTTCGTTCAAATTGTTGTTAACCTCCTACCGCGCAATATTTCAGCCGGACGGACTTCAATAAATTTTGGCGGACGCTTCGTGTCGATAGTGAAATCAGCCGCCTTTTTAGTTCAGGGTACTGAAAATGTCATCGAATTATGATCGCGATGGCCAGTGACGCAACCAGGGGAGTGGTTTGGAGGTTGTGGCCACCCCCTCCCTACCCTCGAAATGTTTTTTTAAAAGTCAAATTTCAAGCGATCCGTTATTGTACATTGGACATTTTTTATATTTTTTTTATGTCTAATTATGTAAAACCCTTCCCCACCACCACCCACTCTGATAACAGATGTACGAACACAATCCACAAGTGTCAAGTACACGATATCATCGCAAATTCGCGAAATAAATGCAATATATTTGGTTTTTATATAAATATGGTCAATTCAGAGACTTATTTAAGGGGGGGCCCGGGCGGTAAAAGTTTGGAGACCGTCTTTCGGAAGTGATTTTAGAACATTATTGTTGACCTCATATTGGCCATACCCAAAGCTGGGCGAGTTTTATTTAACAAGTTTAAGTTATCCTAAAATAAAAAATAATAATTAACTCAAGTCAAGAATATGAGTGACTAAGTTAAGTTACAAATATTCAGGAAAATAATGAGTTGAGTTATGTTGAAAGTTCTTCATTTAAAATTCTCTTTAATTATTACATTCTCAAACGTATTTTGTACTCTCCTATTTAGACTTTTATAGACTTACTATAAAAAACTCGTGTTGGTATCTCATAGGCCGCACGCCCGTTTTGTTACGATTTTAATGATAATCCAAGTAAAATAATGTAATTTTCGCTAAAAAAAATCAAACGCTAATAAAATAGGTACCCAGTTTATGATTTTTTTACAAAGAATTCGTAAATAACTTTTTAGAAATGACTTAAATTTTAACAAAATAACCGAATTGCATTAAATTTATATTTATTAAAATAAATAACCAAATTGTTTTCTGAGATTCGATTTCTTAATTAAAAATTATCGACAAAAGTAACTTATAAGTGTGTACCACATTGTACAGGACGGACATAATTAAACGTGTTGGCATTTTTTTTTAAACGTTTAAACTATTTTATTGGATGGGTGACGATTAGGAATATTTACCATTGATGATAATATGGTTCACAATGATATGTATTTGTGGTGCACGTAGCTTATCATATTATGTATTTTCTACTACTAATAAACAGGTAGTTTATCGTTAAAGTGTTTGGCTCATAATATAACAGATAGCAAAAATAATCGAGCTGGCGGCTATATACGGCTTTTATCGTATTATGTGTTCCCGAAATCGACTATTGTCGGCATTTGCCACAACGGTACTTACTGAACTCGACTTTTACTCATTTCGACTTTTACTGTCCTGCGGTTATGGACGGGCCTAGAAAAAAAAAAAAACGTACCTCCCCCACCGGACGTGCGCATAAAAGAGGAACGGGCGGACGGACCGAATGCGATGCGGTAATTTAATAATAATTATTGCCGGACTGCCAGTACTCGGCCCCGTTGTCCTATCTGTATGTATAACAACACAACAACAATTAAATATTATAATAATAATAATAATAATAATAATAGTAATAATACACGAGCGATATATCAGTGGGAAAATCTTTCGGTCTCGTATATTATACCGCGACTAATATTTTATATTAAACGGCCCCACGGCCCTGTACCCGGGCAAGCGCGAGCGCGCGCGCGCGCCACGGTCCGTCTATCGCGAAAACGAGCGGGCCCGCGCTCGCGCGCTCGCGCGTACACACAATAATATTATTATTATTATAAATAGTTATTGATTCGATAGTTTATAAGTTATATGCGTACACGCGCTCGTGTTCTTTTTTTTTTTTTTTTTTTTTTTCCTCTCTGTATTATAATACCGCGACCGTGTTATTAAAAACACAATCGGCGATCGTCCGGTTCCCCCGGCCGTACGGTCCCGACCCCGATGTTTGTTTACGCGCGTAGTTTATCAGCTATAATAATAATACTATTATTAATATTATTATTATTATTATTATTACTATAATACCGTCAGATATGAATAACCGACGACGACGACGACGACGACGGTCTGTTTTTCGTACGTTTTCGTGCCTCATGCGGCACGAAAACATCGCCGCGCCGGGTCACGACTGTGAACCATATTTATTTAACACCTCCGCCCACCCGGTGCACAGCGGTCGCGATAAATCAACCCGCGACGGATTCGGACGCGCATACGCCGCCCGTGATATATAAAATACAATATATACGGCCCGTAAATACGGTCCGGTGGTAACCGGGACACGGTTGATCCGTTTTTAAATGGAAAAAATCAAACCGAAATGTCACCGTTTTACCGATAATAATAATAATAATAAAAAAAAAAAAAAAAACCCTTCCGCCGCGTAGCAAACTGACGGGTTGTTACAGGTCTCCCCCGCGCAGAGCACGTTAAATAATTAATTTTACAATAAAATACCTCGGCGTCTCTGCCGATAATATCGATTCCAACAATGTATCGACATTAGAAAATATAGAATTGCAGAGTAATCTCCGACTTTCGGTTCTGGATAGTCGACAATCCATAACCACGGATTAACCGAACGTCACTAAACGTTCATAATTGTCAATTCACTTGCTGTAATCTATCAATAAATAAAATCGGGACTTGTTTATTTCATATAGTAAAAAACATTGTGAACGTGTAACGTTTTTTTCTTTTTTTTTTTTCATTTTTGAACCACGGGGGCTGAACAAAATAATTTTTAAACGCTTAAAAAAAATGACATAATTTAATAATCTAAAAATTATTTTCTTTGTTTTGTTTTTAGTGAATAACTGAATTAAATATATTAAAACGACTCTTATAAAATAATATAAGTTTTTTTTTCCAATTTTATTTGTCGGTCTTTCATAAAAAGTTTATTTTCATCATATGTTTGATTCAAATTATATTTCCATATTATTCACAATGTCAACGGTTCTCCTCTATGTTCGACGGTCTCAAGTTTTGCTTCAAAATCCAACATAAAAATTTATTGGTGATTACTGAAACCTATATTTTTTAGCTTTAAGTGCTTAGTCCCTAGGGAACTTTCCCCGTGGATACGATCGCGCCCCCATTGCCCACATTGTTCCAGCGCCGTTGGAAGCCGAGGCATTTACTGATAGGGACATGCATATGGGACAATAAGTTGATAGATTATATACGATGCGTCGTCATCAAACGTCTGTAATAATGCATACAAATATCTGTCTATGTATACTAATAAATCAGAGAGTCTGTCTATTTGTCTGCCAGTCTATAGAAAGAGGCGTAGAATTCTAAACACAAGTGGCCTTTGTCTTCTAATTTCCGGTCGTGAAATGGGAATTTTAAAATTTTAATTGCGTTTTTTTGTATTAATACTATTTCGGTCTTAAAAGCCCAAGTAATAACCGTAAAGCTCTGAAACGACGAGTATCCGCGGGTAAATACAGCTAGTATATTATATATATATATATACAGGGTGCGGCAGAGCCGACTGACGAGTTAAATGAAATCATTAGTTTATGATAGGATAAACCCAGGCGTATATTAGTGGTCTATTTTGAATTACACGGTTACGCTGTTCTTAGTCGTAATCGTGGTCTGGACAGGTGTACATCGAGGTTTCGTCGTGCGCGCGTATTTTGAAAATAATTATTCCGTGATTGCTACACAAAGGAATTCTCGTCTACATCTCGGCATTCCACGCAATGTCAAAACGTCCCTAATGTTGACACTATTAAATTTTAGATTCGAAAATTGAAAAAGTCTGGAAGTACCCTAAGCGGACGTGGACGCGGAGCATCTGGAACGGTAAGAACCACCGAAAATATGCAGTAGGTTAGAGAGGCAATTGAGCGGTCACCAAGTCGCTCTGCCCGGAAACACGCGGTTGCTTTGGGAATGCTACGATGTCGGAAACTTATTTGCAACACAGGTTGGAGAAAACGGCTGAAGAACATGACTTGGGAGACGTGCGGTTTTAACAATTCGGGGCTCGAGCGCGCACAGCTCGAATTTCGCTTGCTGTTTTGCGACAAACGTTCCCTGGGCGGTTGGTCTTACTGAGGGGTGACGTAGGCTGGCAGGCACGCTCCCCCGATTTAAGCGTGTGCGATTTTTCCTCCGGTGGTTTCTTAAGAATAAGGTTTTCAAACATCACCCCCCCCCCATACGATAGATGACCTGACGGAGAGAATCATTGAAGTAATCGCCGTCGTACCAATCGAAACGTGCCGAAAATCTTATCAAAACTTCAGAGATTGCCTACAGCAATGTATTGTTGCTGACGGCCGCCATCTCGACGATCTCATTTTCACAAACATAATTGAAAAAAAAATGGGATTTCCTAATTATTTTAACAAAACAAACCGTTTTTCTCTGAGTTTTAATGTCCGTTATTTTGTAGCTCCTCGAAACTCATTAGCCGGCTCCGCCGCACTCTGTATTATATCAGCAAAGGTACACGAAATATGTATATAAGGATTATCGCAATACCACGTGGTCGGTCCCGACGAATTCATCACCAAATCCGCATTCCGCGTGATTTTCACTAGAATATTTTACGTTTAATATATTATAATACCGGGGCGAGTTTATACACGCGTGACCTTTTTTTTGTTTTTTTTTTTTTTAAACCGAAAAACGATCCGGTAGAGTTTACTACGGCCGATAATAATCTATATGAATTATCATCTTTGAACACCGACCCAGTATAAAGTATCGGAGCACGTCGAAAACTTCGCGGCGAACGATTAATATAATTTAAACGTACGTATAGTTATACGGATTTTCAAAATCGCTACATCAATAAAATTCGAAACGTCAAAATCTCACGGTTTGGACTTATAAAACGACGGCGCGCATCGGAACCAGTTTGAAAATGAAAAGTCGGGATACTTACCATTACTGCGACTGAATTTCCGAACTATAGTTTTTTTTTTTCTTTCTTTCTTTCTTTCTTTACGGCTTGTAAATTGTATTACATTTTTTTTTTTTTTTTCCCTCGTAAAATAACGGCACCGGTTTTGAACGTAAATATAGGACAGTCGGGATGCCGTGTTAACACACGTTTTTTTTTTTTTTTTTGTAACGTAAATAAAATCCTGTACTCGTATAAAGTAAAAATAATTAAACATATATATATATATATTTTTTTTTTTTCCACTAAACTTGTATAATGTACAATGTACACATCGCCGTAATGGACCACTGCAATTTCTCTAATTCCGGATTGCGGTGAAAACTCTATTACGTTTAATTCCGCGGCCGTGTCTATAATAAATACGATTGAAAAAGATCTGTTATATGATTATTACGAGTATACACCTATAATTTTCGACTGTTTCGAGTATCATCATCATCGTTGATACTGGCGAGTTGGAATATTATAGCGTTTACGGATGATAACCGTCCACGATCGAAATCTATGCCGAGCTTTTCGTTTAACCGTCCAATAAAATAGGCAATACTGGCTACGCAACAATGTCCAACTGCAAGTATATCATAATTTTACGAAATTTGCCGTTTACGCGCATCGCGTGGTAAATTAAGCACTACCTAAGTAACATAATAAAATTATGTCTCGGAACGCAGAAATATTAAATTTCGTTATGGCGGTTTTAATACCCGCTTTTAAACACTACAATGGATAATGAACGTGTGCGTACGGATTACACGACTCATATTACGTTACCGGACTTTACGTGTTTCAAAAATGTTTTTCGTAATGTACAATGTATTTCTCGGAAGTACAATTATTATGAGACTGCCGTAAAAATTACTTACGACTTCTCATTTTGCAGATAATTTTTATAATATTATTAAGTGCCGGAAAGAAAACAGATTAAAGTCCGCAAACGGTTTTATCGAGCGTTTCGTCTACGTTTTACTAGAAAAATTGTGCCCGTCAAAAGTAATGTTTTTTTCACATAGGAAAAAAAAAAAAGATAGATTCATAAGAGAAACGTCAAGTCGTGGTCGACAACAGAGAATCGTTTTGTTACCGCGGTAAATTCTGCGATAACCGAGAATCCGTTATTATAGCGATAAAAAAAAAAAAAAAAAAAAAAAGCAGCTAAACGATCGACTTTCAAATAAAACTTGCGGGTTAAGGGCCCCTCGTGAGGTTACATACGACGGGCGTTAATCCTCGGGAATGGATCGCGAACGGCGAGAGCGTATATTGAAATAATTATTATAAAATTGAATACAGGGCGTAAATATTGTTTAATGGCCGATGGCATTATACTTGTACTACGGTAGCGGTTAGTCGCAGACCCCATAAATCCGCAGCCAGGTAACGTAGACACGACGACGTTTACTAATATTATTATTCTATTTCGTGTAGAGCAATAAAAGAGTAATATCGAAAAGAAAACCGTGATCTATAAATACGACATAATATATATATATATGTACGGATCTATAGAAGTTACCGATACCGATTATGTACCTATTTGCAATGACCTCCCGCGCGGCAGTATTTCTGTCGGTTAAAAAACGCATCAATAATAATGCGATGGTACTGCGTTTTTATAAACTAGGTTGGCGTCTTCACGGTTTATCGTTGTAAAATATTATTAGTATACCCATATGCCACGGCGTGGGCGAACGCAGGAAACAATTTCAGAAAGGGGTTTTTTTGAAAAAATACAAAATGCAAAACCTAAAACGTCATACTATGCGATTATTATATATATATATAGGTCGGGTAATTTATTTTTAAAATTTTTCCTGAGATTTCGGGGGGGGGAGGAGGTAGAACACACGTTTCGTGACAAATGATGACCACAATGATAATTTTATTATTATAATTATAATTTTTTTTTTTTTATCAGCCAAATACCATATATCATCAATATAGTCTCCAAAATTTACCGCCCAGGGCCCAAGTCCCCATGCCTCCCTAAATACGTCTCTGCCCAGAGGCGTACGCGGGAGGGCTAAGGGGTTGAAGAACCTCCCCCCTGTTACTCCGTATAATAATATTATATTATATTGTTTGCGAAAATCATATCATATTGACAAATAATACGCGACAGAACACAAAATAACAAACAGGTATTTTACTTGATTAATTTCAATTGTTTTAATTTTATTATCATTACATATTCAAATTGAATTTTTTGTCTTTGAGTACTTGATCTTCACCCTCCCTCACCTCTCTTCGGATAATCCTCTCTACAATATTATATTTTTACTCTGTACGAGTTATTCTGTTATCACTATCGCTGGATATCACCGTGAAATATCGTTTTTACGTTTTTACGTAATCAGAAAATACAACAAAAAAAATATGTATGTAGAGTATTTAACTATATAGTAATTTACTGTAGTACTAAACAATTGAATCTAAGCCGTATACGTAGTAAAAAATTACTTAGAAAAAAAAGTAAATTATAGATTTTTGTTGTTATTTTTATTTATTTATTTTTTTTTCTACCCGAATATGTACTGTGACGAATACATACGAACACTGTCGGAAAACTGCCACGGTACAAGTACAAAAAAAAAAAAACATCGGGCAACGCAACGACAGAACCCGATAGGAGAGATGACGGAACACTAAAACGGACGAGCGACAAAGGACAATGATGACAAGTGGCGAAATTAATTTTATACACCGACTTTAAATCGGTAAATCCAAATGTAATTTCAAAACGATACGCATAACATGTACTCAAATGCCGATAATACTACCGGGGGTCGGGTCAACCGGTGCGGCGGTATGGAGAAACGGCGATGGCGGGCCGAAGACGATTTCTATAATATAGATCCGTATTGTACGTATTATTAGATATACGGACGGCGCACGCTTGGAAAAAAAAAAAAATAATAATAATAAAAAAGCGATATCATTATTATTATTATTATTATTATTATTATTTTTTTTTTTTTTTTTTTTACTACACAAAGATCGTGACCCGGGAGAGGGGGTGTGGCCCGAGCCACGAAATCTATAACATTTCGATCGTTTGAATAATTTATAATAAACCGTGCATAAGATATCTGGTCCACCTTTCACTCATGAGCCGCCGCGGCGGTACGTAATCCGTACGTATTTTATACCTACCCATCGCGCGCGCGCTTCGGGGACGTTCCCGGCGCGCGCGCGCGCGTGTCCCCCGTATGCCGGCGAGTGCGTGCGCCCGTCGGCCTCTCGCGGTGCGGAGGGGAGGGTCATTTGCGCAAATGGCCCGCGCGCGATAGCGTAACCTAACCATAAAGGTACACCGGTGGATACTCGTGTACGTGTAGTGCGCATAATTCTCCGTAGACTGTAATAGTTAATAGCACCGGCGAGGACGTTACAAACAATATAATTGACGAAACCGTATATAATATAATTTATATCCCGATATTTATAATAATATACGAAAAAAATTATATATATATATATAGATATAGTAGAGGTAGAGGTAATAACGCGTCGAATCGGCGCTAAAATAGATCGTCGGCGTACGGCGATTAGTTCCGCGGCGGACCGTCAGAGCGCATTATTTATCGGAAATCGATTCGTACTGTATATATTATTATCGGTTACGATATATTATGGACGCTTGCGCTCGCACGTGTGGGTCCACCACCGTCCATAATATTATTAATATTATTACATTGTGACGTGCGGCGAGCCCATCACACCCGGAGGTGTTCGTCGGACAGACCCGAACGCCCGAAAATAATTTAAAAAAAAAAAAAAAAAATACATGCGTAATGTACGTACGAATACATCATACCGTCACGGTCCGGGATAATATAGTTTCGGGCGGGGGAATTTTTTCGGTTTTTTTTTTTTTTTTTTTGGCAAGCCCGGTAGAGTTATACCGGGCGAATAACTTTTCGGGCGAGCCCCATAAATCAACAACTCCGGTAAATAATTTTAGATATTATAATATCGGGGCAAGAGTTTTAGGTGAGAAATGGATTCTTCCCGGCCCGGCACGTTTTTCCCTTACAGTCGATAGCAAAGCAACGTTGTAAGTAAGCGATTTACCCGGTCGTGGTTGATCTGTCGTAGGATTTTATTCTGCTCTTCGTTGAAAAACTCCTCTCAACTGTACCACTCGAAACTGCAAAATTCGCCTGTACACTTATTCTAGCTCTATAAACGATGCTCCCGGTGCTTTCAATTACGATATGTAAATATCCAAAGAATTTGATTGTGTAGCACTCAAAAGTATAACCTACGTTTAAACATTTAGAACGGGACAAAATAAAAAACCTACAATTTTGAAAAATTGGAATATAGAATACAAATATTTGGAAAATAATACAATTTCAGATAGTAAAATCAATCTGTTATAACTCAAATAATTAAACGTTCCGAACCGTCAGGGTTTTAACATTTTATTTTTTACAATGTGCGCATATTATACAATATAAAATATATACAATACAATAATAACGCCGCCCAATAAAGTTTTATGATTTTTCTCTAACTCAACGTCTCAGTAGTATATCCTAAAAACAAAGGGGTTAAAATACATACAAATTTCTAGACGCAATATGATCATCAAGATATTTGAGAGTATTTCGAGTTTTATACGGATAAAAATCTTTGTAATTATCTTTTAAATTTAAAATATATGTAGAAATTCGTAAATATAAAAAAAAAAAAAACACAAACAATTGTAATTTTAAGATGTACTTATATTTTATACGAACATATTCTGACTAGAGCACAATAACTGCTTAGGGATAGGGACTATCCTTTCGCCTCCCGCCTTTTAACTATCATCTATATCGAGAATGCCGGATGAAAAGTAACTCGCGGGCCAGGGGCAGTTGGCTGGAAACGTTCAGGGCTGAACACGAAAAATGCAGTGGCATCAAACACGCAGTTGTGCAATTGTCTAAAATTTCATGAAGATAGTTAATGTTTTTTTTTTTTCTTTCTTAATATCGTACATAGCGTTTAACTACACGTGATTTGTATTAGTGTAATGCAACGATAACATTTGAAAACGTCCGTGTACAGGATGGCCCTAATGTACACGAATTCGGGAACGTCGTTATAAAAATATTGTCGTTTTGTACGTTTATACAACAGTTATTATAACTTTTACCCGTCGATTATTGTTTTTGAATACGAAATTTCCGGATCGTAATCATTTCTAGAGTGCTTATCATTTCCGTACGACTGCCGATGTCCCAACCGACTTCTATCGCGCAACGGCCTTCCGAGCTAGCAGTCGCACGCGCATCACGCGATGCAGCCGCGACTGTACCGATATATACGCGCTAACGAATACCCGGCACACGATTCGAAATCAATAATTTCAACCGATGCAAAATATCCCGTACACACACGCGTATTATAATAATCGCATATTACGTCATCGGGCGATACTCGGTTGGGATTTCACAACGGATAAACAGCCCGAGGATAATATACACGCCCGTGTTTAATAGGACGTCACAGTAATATTTTCCGTCTCCGTCTGTCCAACGGACGATATAGCAACAAATGCGTTTTCGTACTTACAATTACAGTACGATACACCCCCTTCCCCCCTGGCACCGGTAGATTCGGAATCGAAATATAATTTCACCGGATTATAATGACGGCAATTGTTTTACCACGTGGTCGCATAGGGATTATTCAAAATTTTCATTAAACGATTTTTCTTCTTTTTTTTTTTATGTGAAAAGTATCAAAAGATTGTTTGGGAAGTATCCCCGTGCGCAATACCCTAGTAAACGTTGTCGTCATTAGTCTGGTGAAATAATTGTCGTACCGAGTCTATAAGAACCGCCCGAGTACTACTGAGTGTACCAGAATACATTAGTTTTTGCTATTCCGTCCGTTAGACAGTCGGAGACGGGCGAAAAGTTACTAGTTTATTTGTTTTATTTTATAATTTACAATATTCTATACTGAATGGGAGAAGCATAATTTTTTGGAGATAAAACATCAATAATGTCTCACTGGGAATACGGTAAAAGCGTTTAAAAACGAAAATCGGGTTTTCCGCCGGCATGCCGGTTGCTTTCGATATACCGGCTCGCGGATTTCTATTACAAATATCGGACAAAAAAAAAAAACAAAAAAAAAGTCATATCGGCTCACCGACAATAATAGTAATAATAATAATATTTACTCATCATGCGCATAGTATACATACACACGGCGACGCGGAAACTACACGTTCGTGCGCCGAGATGTGGGAGAAAATTGAATATACAGATGGGGAGGGGGGGTGAAAGAGAGAGAGGAAAAAAAAGCTAATCGAAATGCTATTGAAATTTAAGACCAAAAGTCACGAACCAATTTTCTAAACGATTTCATCGACGAGAACGGCGGTTTCTGTTGCGTAGGTACGACGTGTATACTTGTGTGTATATATATATGGGAGGATGGACGCAAAAAAAAAAAAAAAAACCCCCCGAGAAAATAACTTTACGCTCGCATAAAGTATACCTATATAAATAGTGTACAATAATAATATACCTACACACACTCATGTGTGTGCCTTTTACGGTCTACGGCAGAAGAAGAAGCTAAAAAAAAAAAAAAAAAATACAACAACGGCGACTATATACATGCACCGGTGCATATTATACCTATATATATATATATATACACATCAGTTGAATCCGTTTATTTTATATTATATTATATTATGCGTAGGTATATGCACACACACACACACACACACACACACACAGAGACACACGTATAGAATTCGTGTAGACACGGAACTGGAGCAAGGCTCGTTGTCGTATCGGTTCGTTTTTCACGAGAGCCGCCGCGTGCGCGACTCGTACAATTTGCAAAAGGCAGACGATACGGTTGCACGACATGTGTCCTTCACGAGTAACGGCGGGGGCAAATAATACACGGAGCCAATTTCGTGACCGTTTCTCGTGTACGGCCGGTCTGTGTTTGTACACACGTACATATATATATATATATATATATATATATATAATCTCCTCTGCGCAGTCTTCTTGTTCTCTCCGTTCCTATACTTATACACAAGAGTATTACTACTACTACTACTACTACTAGCTGCCGGCGTGTATATACATATATATATATATATATATATATATTCGAATGCAATTTCCTTACGTTTTTCTCTTTTTTTTTTCCTACTATTATTATTACATATATTCCTTCTTTTTTTTTTTTTTTTTTTTTTATACATCCTACTTTACCGATATCCCCCGTCTCCTCTGTACACATATATATATATATATACATACCATACATCCGTATACGACGTAACATATATATCCGGCTAATTTTCAATTTATTTCTCACGTGGAATACCTAAAATTAATATAACGAGGCCGGTCGACCCCTGCGACGACGGCGACGATGACTGTGTACAAAATATTGTTCGATATTTTTTTTTATTTTTTTTCAACGGTATACAATAATAATAATAATAACAGTATATAAACGCGCCCGTCGATTTGTGTCGCCCGACTATTAATAACTATTATTATATTCGTGGATCGGGTTGGAATAAACAAAAAAAAAAAAAAAAAAATACTATCCGAACCGGGAACGCCCTGTCAACGGCTATTATAACTGCAGCGTAGGCATATAATATTATACACGTATATATGTATAGCTGTCGACGACGACGTGGAAATAAAAAAAAATAAAAAACCCGATGATTTATAATGACGTGCGCCACCGCGTCGGGTGAGAAACGCGCGCGAGTACCGTTTTATAAACGCGCCGCCGATCGTCACTCCGCGGTCTTCGTGATATTCGATTATTTTGACGACCGATTGTTTTCGGACGAAAAACCTCGTCATCCCCGCACGTATTATAATTATCACTATTATATACACTCGTACAAACGGTCCACGGAACGTCAATGTGAAACGATTATATTGCATAATACAATACTACACGAGTACGTCGTCGGTTTTCGTCGATATTTCACAAACTCGTATTTTTCTTTTCTAATTGAAACCGTCGACCGTCGTACCATCGGCCGTCGATTGTATAACGAGTACATATACTAGTCCAAGCAGCTTATACGGTAACCTATCAAAACTGAAAACTCGTGCACGATTATTGCGAAAACATTATAACAACCGTCGAATTCCCTCCGGAGGGGTGCGAGAAAACGGTAAGAAATTGTCCTAATGCCCGCCCCTCGTACATTCTCCCTCGGTGACGTCTTTTTTTTTTAACCACCACACCCCACCCCCCTTCCCGCTCGTGTCATTTTAAAAAAGACTTGTAGAGAAAGACACTGCAGGTATAATTTATGATTGCAACGGTGACGGTGGAAAACCCGCAACGGATAAAATATATATTTTATTATATAATAATTCATATCGCGTGGAAACAAAAAAAAAAAAGAGTCGAACCGAACAAAACGAATTTTTCGGCGACGTGCCCTTTTTTTGTTCGCGGCGGTTTCCATTGAGGTTTGACCTCGATGATGTTCTTCCCTGCTCCCCGCTATTTGTCTATACACATATATATATATAAATGAAAGTATATTTATACCGACATAACAAAAGACAAATAAAACGGCAATAAATCGCTCGCGGTAAAGGGCACAATAATAATAATAATAATAATATACTCGTATATATTATAAAGGTGTCGTCGTAGTCGAATTGATATGGTAAGTGGTTCGCGTTGGGGGTCGTTCTATCTTTTTTCTCATGTTTTTAACACACCGCAGCAGTATAATAATAACGATATACTCTCGTTCACCCTTATACCTATGTGTACGATTATTATTAAGATGTCGACTGTATATATACGTATATATATATATATATATAAAACACCGCGCGACATTATAATAATATTATATGTGTATAAACTCGCGACTTCATTGTAGCGCGGGCCACTTAAAATTTATGGAACACTTGTGTGGCGTAATGAATGGGCCTTAGGTATATTGTACGTATAATAATATTATTATTATTATTATTGTATTTATACGCGCGTGGTGTGAAGTGGCTTAAAATAATCCGAATCTATTGTGCATAGGATACGTATATATATATATATATATATATATATATATATAATATTATGTATCAGCGTCTGTCGTGGACTTGAAATAAAATTTAAAAAAAAATTCACCGCAAACATTATATCAAAACAAACCGTAACGATACGACCCCGGTCGAGTTCGGGACGACAAAAAAAAAAAAAAAAAAAAAAGCAAAAGGAATAAAACTCCCATCGTTAAAGTCTCCCGTTATAACAATATTATAATATACATTACATACATATTATCATGCGGGTCGATGACGACGACTGTATTATTATATATATTTTATGTGCGCGGCGTATAACAATATTATAATAAACACGTTTGTCCGTCCAATACTATTAAAATAACGATGTCGATCGTATATATAAATATATAAATATATGTGTGTGTGTGTATACACGTATTATATTAGGTACCCGCGAAATAATAATACTCGGCCGGTTAGGTGTTGTATTTTAGCACCTCGGCGAAATTATGTTAATAAACACGATTGTCGGCGGACATTTTCAAAATCGCATACAGTGTGCCATTATAATACTATAAGTAAGTATACGACATACGGTTTATATATATATATATATATTATATATGTAACCTCGGCCGTGCCGCGAATTGAATGATTCGGCAACGGCGCACTGTTATTTTTCCAAGCACAATTCCTAATTGTTTTCTAAATTGTTTGTAAAATTAACTAATACAAGTGTATAATTGCAAAATAAATAATACATCACCACCCATCGTTGTAGAGGGGCCCTCCCCTCAATACGACGAACACTCTGTACGGTTTATTTATTGTTTTTTTTCTTATCACACAACAAAACTTACGGTCGTTTATGTAAAAATAATTATTGTCTGTGGGCGCTGGCTATATAAATTCACGGATTTAAATTCAAAATCAAGACGCATGTAGACGTCGAAATGAATACGGGGACCTCTGGCGGGCCATTGTCTTGGCTGCCCCCTCTCCCCCCGGAGGCTGTTGTGGCGCTGACCGTATAATGTATACATCCACATAGACATAGACAACGTATGATAACGATAAATAAAGTGAAAAAATATTTTTTTACGAGGGGGGGGGGGTTATGATTTTAATTTTATACAAAATGCCGGTTAGGTTATTTACAAAAACATATAATATTTATAAATCGTCCTCGATTTTTTGGAGGGGGGGAAATGGACCCCTATATACCACTTGAGTACTACGCCCCTGCTGCAGGTGTTTATGGTCAAACCTATATGGCTCGTAGGGATCTATACAATATAGGAACATTGACCGTAACTCGAAGCCAGATTTTAAATTTCAATTTCTTTATATATAAATAATTTTTAATATCGCATGCATGTAAAATGTATACATATATATTTATATCACAACTTTATTAAGCGGACTGTCCACCGCGTGGGTTGCCTAAAGTCACAGTATACAATACAAATCATTATTACTATGCACATAGGTGCGATGATATTAACATTAGCTTTACAATAAAAAAGAAATAACTACGCGGTAGAATGTTCTAAAAAAAATTTAAAAAAAAGAGAAGGAATAAAACCAAATAATGTATGTTCGTAGTATTTATACATAAATTAAAGAGAGAAAAACCGATAATTTGATGATGGAAAAAAAAAAATGTTTCTGTATAGTAACGCTGAGAATAACGCGCGCAGTTATTTTATTATTTATATATATTAATTTGATTTTCACGGACGACACCGCCTCGCGGGATTATGCTATACTACTACCTATATTATAATAAAAAATACGTTAAATTTGTGCTTGACAGTCGTAAAAACAAAAAATGTATTAAACGAGTATTAATCGAATAATTTCACATTGTATGCGGTCATTTATTTTGATATACACTATACACAATACAGATTTATACTCTCCGAACCGTCTGAATATAAATATTACCGCTTATAATGTACAAATTATTCCGAAATTGTATAGTATTTTATGTGTCATATATATATAAAACGTACACGTTTGAGATATAGTTTATCGCGGCGTTTAAACATAGGGAGATGTTGCTCAATTTTTAGTTGACAAATAAAAAAAACAACTCGGGGGGGGGGAATACGATATAAACCGACATATTAATTTAACGCGTATCTATAAACGAAAATGTACTAGAGAATTTTCAAATACACATTAATTATTCACCGTAACCGTACTTGAAAGTTAAAAACGATTATCGCGCGTACCGTTTACGTTTGAATAGAAATATAAGTATAAATTTCCGGCACAACTCTACTATATAAGTACATGTAAGTTCTTTTTAAATAGTGGAAACGTCCCAGTTGTATTTTTTTTTTATTTTTTTATATATATAATGTATAAAACTATGCACGTATATATATATATATACGTTAAATAGACACTCGATATTTTAGCTATGTGCCCCGGTATTTGCGCATCGGGGTTGACGTAACAGTATAATTGCAATCGCTGTGATTAAAAGTTTTACGTAGGTATAAAAATCCATTTAATGTGACATAATAATGCAAGTACTCACCGACGACGGTCGCCGCTACTGCAAAATAGTATAAATTATATTACATACATATTATACGTACCTATATAAAAAAAATTTGACCTCTATCGGCCGTTAGATTGGTGACATATTTTCCATCGACAATAGTTTATCTAATAAATAAATTAACAGTACAATCGACATAATACCGTTATTAAACAGTATTATATTATGGTCTTTTTTTTTTTTTTTCTATATTTCAATATTTCGGAAATGGTAATAAGTTTCGGTCCCGATAAACGGCATAACGTTACGGCGTTAGTTGCGTGCCAAACCTACGTAAATTGCGTCCGGCGGAAAATCCGTCAAAATAAATATTTGTTAACAAACGAACAAATGTTTCATAAATGTTTAAAAAAAAAAATTGAAACTTAACGTTAGAGATTGTTGTACAATGAACATGGTTTATGGACAATTTGTCTGCATTAGTTTTAAACTTGGCAATAATTTAAAACGAAAATCAGTCGACCGTATGTTTGATAGGCCGTCTAAAATTGTATTTTAAATTTTTTATAAATAATGTAATATAACAATATCAATGTACTCGCGTAATAATAATATATAAATCAATATTAACCTTATAATTATTATTAAGTTTTAATTCGAGTTTTTACGTAATAATAAAATACCGATATTTTTAACCGTAGCATTATGTTATAACCAAGGTCCATGGTCTGAAAAAAATATTGTTTTTATTATTATTTTGTAAAAACGCGAGCAAATCAATTTCGTCCAAATTAAAAGAAGACAAATACTGAGGTCCGTGTTTAATTTCTCTGTTTATACGTGTGAATCTACTACACCGGGTAGCATCTTGGGAACGTATTTTTGTTTTATTTTATTATTTTCTCCGATATAATAATATAACCGACGTAGGTACACGAGATACACATGCGTACATATATGCATAATGACAATGATCGATCGTCACAACGGTAATGACGAAACCAGTATATAAAAATACGATACGTGAAGAATTATTATGGTTTTTTTTCTTTTTTTTTTTTTTTCGTACGTTTCAAAATCGTACCAACAAAGTTAGCCCCACACACACACACGCACACAATAAATATTATCATAATAGACCTTAGCCGACCGAGAACGATTCGGCACGGTCAGGTGGATCCGTCGGTACGCGCGCCGCACGCACGCGTACGCCCAAAAAGTTGGTCTGAGCACGCCGTATTAAAAAAAAAAAAAAAATTAAAAAAAAAAAAAAAAAAATACTGTATTAACACGGAGCGTTGTGCAGTAGTAGTAGTAGTAGTAGTAGTAGTAGTAGTAGTAGTAGTGCTCGTATTATAATATTACAAATATAGTGTGTACTAGAGCAATTTGTACAGATATATAATACCGCGTGTCGTGTGTGTGTGTGTGTGTGCATGCGAGCGCGTATATAATATGTAAATCCCGTCTCTGATTTATTCGGTGCCATTAAATTAAGCATTAATGACGCAGTATTAGTATTAATGGTAGTAATAGTAGTAGTGGTGGTAGTGGTGGTAGTATAGTGGTAGTATTAGTGGTAGTAGTGGTAGTATAGTGGTAGTATAGTACCGATGTTTTAATAGCGGTCATTAGTCATATTACGATATTATATTATTCTGGTAGCCGTACAATAATATATTTTTCTTTACCTATCCCCGACTCGATTTTTTTTTTTTTTTTTTCGCCCGTTGCGTAAACCCACACGCGAAAATAACCAGTGTGCATATATAGATATATTTTTTGTTTCCCAAACTTAAAGAACATCTTACGGGTATCGAAGGTATTCGATTCTGATGAGAAAATTAAAGATTAAGTCAAGCGGTGGTTTGCCGTTCAATATGAACAATTTTTTTTTTTTTTTTTGAACGGCATTACAAAACTTGTTAAGCGTTGCCAGAAATACGTCGACTTAGAAGGAAGTCACGTTTAACAATAATAATACGTAAATAAAAATAATTTAATTTACTACACGTGTGTTTTTATTTCACTCATTTATGTTCGCTAGTTTTAAAGTTATACGTAAAGAAGCATTACTTATCAGCACACCCTCGTATAGGACGTAGATTATAACGTATAACGTATCTAGGAGCAAACAAATGTTAAAAAATGAAAATCCCTATGTATACACGAGCGAATTTAATACTATACACCCATAATGTATTATTATTTCCCGGTGGTTATGATCAGTGCTCACTTTCGAGGGGCGAGACCTCAGGGGAACGGTGCTCCTTTACTATTTTTCTTTTAACGTCTCCTTAATAATTATTTTTATTTGTACGGGTATCTTTTTGCAAACAATTATATTTTCAAATAAACACGCGTGTATCATCAACTCGGATGAATGGATGATACCTATATATCGTAAAAATAACCGTTTAAATGGCATATTTATCGTTCATGAACTATTATTACTATCGTATATTCTGAATTGCGCTATCGCCTTGTGCGATAATAAACCAAGTGATTTGTTCATAATCTAAACATCACTTTTTTTTCTTTTTTTTTTTTGTGGTGTTTCAAGTGATGTAAGGGGGTGTGGGGTGCTTTGCCCCTGTGTGTTAGGTTGAGCCCAATAACTGCAACAGACGGTAATTTCTTTGTTTAAGTCTCACAGTCCCGTCGTTTATTTTTGCAATTCAAGCACCGGTTATGACTCATGATGCACGTCGTCGGTGCAAAACACCATCATAAATATGCGTATACCCAATGGTCGTTATCCGTAATAATTTAACAATAGTATTATTATTACGTTAAATCCGTTTACAGTATTTTTAACCGTCGGCACGATTGATGTTTTCACAAATGGGCGTTTTTTTTCCCGTACACTTTGTCCTATACATTAAATAATATCCTCGGTATCCTGAATATATTATACGAGTATATTTCTGTATCCGTACGCGAATATTACGGTTATGAATGGGCAAGTCGATTATCATTCAACCCATTGACTATAACGGAATGTCACAGTGCGTATATTATAATGCGCATAAATAAAAATACGTTAGTGCGTATAATAATAATAATACTATACGTTGACCGCGTAAGAATTCTCAGCGTGGTGCATTCGAGTTGGCCTACAATAATTTTAATATCAATTATATATATATATAAAAAAAAAAAAATTATAATAAAATTAAATATGCATTACAAATCAATACAAAATATGTAGAAAAAGAAGAAAATAAAGCCTGGAGTATTACGTATAGATGTTGTGTGATGATGATTTTTTATAACGAAACCGGTCGTATTTACACACACAATCCTTATACGTAATACTCCACGTTTTATTTCGTTCTTTTTCTATATATTTTTTTTTATTTATTTATTTATATATATATATATATATATTTCCTATATACCTTATTTATATATATATATATATTTCCTATATACCTTATATATATATATATATATATATATATATATATATATATATATATATATTTGATATTTTATTGAGAATTAATCTCTAAAAAAGATTATTTTTAAATTTTGTATGTATGTATATATATATTTGTTTCGTACCTTGTTTATTGAAAAAAAATAATCTTCGGGTTAATAGTAATTTTTATTCGACAACTTGAGTTCCCCTAGAAAGCTAATTCTTTTTTTAGAACCTACTGAACATTAAATTTAAGATGTACAAATATTAAGACTTTCTAATTATACCGAAAACGGAAGGAGGGCTACCATAATTAGGAAAACTATTAGAAATAGTACTCCTGGGGAAAGCATAAATTATAGATTAATTATATTTTTTTTAAAAAATACCGAAATCGTGCTTTTCAGGAATAGTATTTATTAGGATAATATTCTCAAGGACTATTGTGAAGTGATAATATTTTTAAGTTTTTAAATTATTTTCGATTTAAAATATTTTCACTGAATCGCTACAAAAAAAAAAAAAAAAAACAACAAAATACCGTGATTTATACGATTTTCGTGAAAATCTAAACTTCTAACTATTATAAAAATATGTTTCGATATTTTTTATTGCCACAAGAACAACTTATCTTAACTCCCCTTTGCCCCAACAAAACAAAATTTGATACACGAACCATCCCTGATGTTGATAATTGCAGCAACATTTTCGATAGAAAAGTTGTTCACAGACCAATACATTCGCTTAGAATCTGAAAAAGAAAAGACTGGGCAAATTGAGGTTATCCATATTAAATGTGATAAAAAAAAAAATTAAAAAATATATAGCATTATAGCGTTCATTAAAAAATAATGGTTGAAAATAATATAATATCTATACGAAAATAAATTATTAATTATTTGTCCATTGTCTAAAATAAATAATAAATGTACCATGGTGGCGTAAGAAATTACGATTATAACAGAAATTTAACCTAAGGCGCTTTACACGTAAAGGTATTTCTCACATATTATATACATATTTATTTCGTTTCAGTACGCCAGTTTTTATTTTAATAATGAGCAAAATTATTAAAACCAGAGTAATATACCAATGATTAAATTGAACGATAAATTAACTGTTCTCGATCAACTTTTACTCGCAGCATTCGACTACGTTTATTTTTTACAGCGCGGTTTCCATTTTTAACGAACTCTATACGAATACTGGTTATAGTAAAAGTATGTTATAACATAAAAACGAATAATTTTGAAACACCTTTGACCCTTCGGTCGTATATAGGGTCACGTTTAACGCACTATACTCTATTAATTTGTTTTCGAATATTCCCAAAGACCAAATTATATACGAATAAAGATATTTTTCTAGATTACTCGTGTATAAAATATTATGCTTGATACATTTGGCAATCGCAATAACTGCAATCTATAATAACATGGTTTATATTCTTTTGATTTGTTGTTTGATTCATTCGTACTGCTTCGTATACGTATATACAAATAGTTACCGACTGTATTAACTATATATTATATAAAGTGAACAATTATTTAAGCTTTATTGATTTGTATTTAAAACATTTAAAAATTTAACTGACCTGTTCAGGGTAATTTGAGTTGAAATATCATATTAAGTATTTTTTAGATTCTGAGCGTAGGAATGCATTAGTTTTACTATGATGTGTGCTTTTTATTTTTATTTTTTTCTGTCCATGAACAACTCTTTCGCCGGAAACCTTACTTTGATCTTTAACTACAAGGGGTGGTTTCTGATTGCAAATTTTGTCCAACTGGTGCACAAAATATTCATGCGTTTTCGAATTATTAAAAACTATTAGAAATTGTCGAGGTTTTTTGTTTTGTTTTATGTGAATACAAATATTGTAATTTATTTGATCAACGTTCTAAGTTCAAAAGTATGTAAAAATTCGTTAAAAACACAAGCAATCGTAATTTATTTTGTATTTACAAACTGATACGATTATCAATTAAAAATTTATCAAAACACGTTTAACCGAATAAGTCCGCTCAAATCGTTTTTCATTTGCGATGATTTATCGTTGCGTACACAGATATAAATTAAAATACCTAATATATATCCTAACATCCCGCCTACAACAGCGGCCCACCCATGGTGTGAAGTATGTCGGATTTTTTTTTTTTTTTTTTAATATTAATATTCAAATTCGTATTGCATTTAATTGTATATTTTACGCACAAAATTGCTTTATTCAAAAAAAAAAAAATAAGACATTTTGTCACATAATTTATGGCATATATAAATATTTCTTTTATAATCTGTTAACAGCGGGTACACCTGTCCGTGCGCTGTTGCGAGTCCAATAATAAAATAAGAGACGAGTAGATACTATTTATTGTCGGATAAATATATATATATATATATTTGTTTGAATATCATAAAAATATGGTATTATTACACGGGGGTCCGTTTTAATATAATCACGTACAACCAATATTAAATAATTGAAACAATAATTGTTACTGCGCTGGGTATATACCGCAGCGGTATACGCCGATTGTAATTATTACTGTTAAACTCAGGGCCAATTACAAACGAGAAATCGTATTTTCGCTTTTAATTATCCGATTAATTGACGAACTGTTTCGTTATTTATATTTACGAGTAAAATGATTCGATATATTATACGGTGATGTTGTGTAGTGTATACAGGGTGATATAATATTTATCACGATCCGGCAGTTATCTAAGGAGATTTTGATTTTTTTTTTTTTTTTTTTTTTCAATTATCGTGCAATATTGTTTAACCGATCACATTCACAATATTTACAAAATAGTACTCGTATTCCGTACATCTGTTGACTTTTGATTTTCATATACCAACATAGATTAAAAATGAGAATACGATAATTTTTTTTAATAATGGTGATTTTAATACGCATAACACTAATATTGGATTTACCATTCACGAGTCACGAGTTATAACTCATAATTATAATTTGTAACAGTTTAAAATTTAGATCGGAGAATTAGGGATGGGTATTGGTCTAATAATGGATTTGAAATATATAATCCTTCACTATTACTACGGTCTAAATTTTAAAATTGTTATAACTCTTAATAACTGAATTAAGACACTATCGAAAGGAAAATTTTAAAACGCATATACGAATCGTGCCTCGGCCCACAAACAACTGAATGGCGAAGGAGGCATATAGAACTATATAGATCTATTGGAATATATGAAGAACTATAGGAGGTGTCTTTAGCAATAATATAAATGGAATTAAGAGTAAAAAGTTGAAGCGGGCGGGACATGTATGGAGAAAACAAGATAGACAGACGGAGACAGACTTGTTGGAACGTTTGGTCTAAAAGGCCGTAGCAAAAAAAAAGTTATTTTTTCGAATCTGTGTTGAAAATATACAGAGGAGTGGACCGGTGCGCAATGTTTTAAAATCGAAAAAAAGTGGTAAAAATGAATTTTGTTCAGATGTTACACTATAACAAACCAAATACGATCGGACCATGAGTTAAAAAGGTCCTAGAACCCAAATTTGTTATCCGTTTTAAAATGTATCCCTTATTTGGGGGTTTAGAAGTTTATTATTTATGATGTAGCATATCGATAAACTCGTATATGTTTTTGAGGTACTGACAGCCGAATTTAACGTAATTTTTTTAATTTAACAAATGTTAATAGTAATATTTAATAATACATATTATATAAAAATGTATAATTTAATTCGAATGTTTAATTTTATACACTTTTTAATTTTTTTTTTAATTTCGCGTTTAGGAATAAACAAATAAATAACTATAAATTACTGAGTTCTTACGGTTATAAACGGTGTATAGTAGTTCTATACTTAAATTATCCATTTTGAAAAACCAAATTTGGGTAGTCGTTTAAAGCACAAAAGGTAAAACGTTGTGAATCGTGTTATAAAACAATTGCTCGGACGATTCCATAACGGTTTCGGTATCAGCAATCGGAGTTCACTCGGAATCCTCCGTGAAAATCATCGGATCTGAGTGATAAAACGATCGCTCTGTACAATATAATATAATATCTACTAGTCGGCGTTTATAGCGTCTTATTTCGTTCGCGGGGCGCGCACACGCCGCGCCGAACAGCTAGGAATATAATAAAAATATTATATACTATGGTAATAATTTTTCCAATCAAATTGAATTTCTACGGCCGTATCCTCGGTCCGTAATATTATAATAATATATATCGTATATATATACACACGTACCGTGTGGCATAGGTACGACCTACAACACGCGCGGCGGCCCCGGCCCGAGCCGACGTTAAACGATTACACGAGCTATCGAATTAATATAAATATACACGAATAAAACAAACAAATAATGAACAAAAACAAAAAAAAAAAAAATTAAAAATTAAAATCTCTATATTAGATTGTACGACGGCGGTAATATATTATTATATTATCAATGTGAAAATAATAAAAATAAAAACGACTATACAAATTTCGTCATCGTTATTTTAATAATAATAGCAACAATAATAATAAACGTTTCTGATGGCTATAGCCGTACGTACGTACGTACTGTACGTGTTTGGGCGGACTCGATACATTTCGAGCAGCACACGCATAAACGTGGAAGAGGTGTGCCCGAGTCGTAAAACAAAACGCGAATCGAGATGATATCGAAAAATAATAATGCGAGGAGTTGTGTTTGTTTTTTTCCCCCCGGATAGCCGGTGCATAATACACGTTTCTCATTCACATATCAGATAATAATGACAAAAAATACATAGAGATATATTATATACACGTTTTTTTTTTTTTTTTTTTATTAATATTAATTACCGGCCGAATACAACTCCGGCAACTCCCACCGGGGCCATGGGCTATAAACGGTCAGGTATATTATATTCGTAATATTATAATAATAATATCCGACTAATAACGTACCGCCCGGCCATTCCACCGGATATCCAATATAATATCGTGTCCGAAATTTGTATACAAGACATGTTACCCAGATGTATATACACGACGATTATCAAAAATAACGTTATATATGTTTGTTAAAAAAAAAAAACTTATATCATTACATTTGAAAGTCGAAATATTATAACTGGGTGGTCACATTTTTATTTTTTTATTTTTTCCACGTTTTATTAATATAACAATTATCGTCTATCGTCGTAGTAGTATAGATTTAGCGGGCCGACCAAACGAAATTTCTACCCGTTTCGACGGCGTTTTAGTTTCATTACAATTTTTCAATAAAAACGAAATTAGTTAGCTATAATTGTATTTTGTTTTAATTTCGAAATCCTCGTAAGAAATCCGTTGAAATATGTAATCGTGCCGAAATATGTAGAAAAACAGGGAATTTCCCGCCAATGGATTGGACCTGTTAATATTATTCTCGACGAATAATAAAAATACCATTTTTCCGATAGTGATTTTTTTTTATTTTTTTTTTTTTTTTTTTTTATACTACACGTAGTCATCGTTTTTAATTATAAGTTACATCCGACTTTTGCCCAAACGATAAATAATAATAATAATAATATAATAATTAATACGTATACACGTGACGACAGTTGAAATGAAATAAATGATAGTAAAGAAAAAAAAAAAAACAAACCGTGAAATACGCGTAAGTATATATAAGATAAAAATCGCTCGCGGTTTGTACGTATGGGGTTACCGTATAAATATTGTAGTCGGGTTATTATATTTTTGTGTATATGCTGCGTATATGAATATGTGAGAATTTCAGAAACAATTCCGTTTTATTGTTAATTGGTATTGTACCTATACCAAGTGTGGGCGGTACAAGAGTAAACGCGTATATATAATAATAATCATATTATAACGTACGTAAATACATTAAAAAAAAAAAAAAAAAACGAAACGGCACGTAACTTTTGTGGGATTGCGCATGTTATTATTTACCGTCGCAACGAATGCCCACTTAACGTTAATTTATTTCAACAATAATTAGTTACCGTATTAAAGATAAAGGCCGTCGTCGTTATTTTTTTACGAGTAATATAACGCGTGTTTATTGTACACGTCGTGTAAGTATAGGTACTGCGTTTATTTTTTATTATTTTTTTTTTTTTTTTTTTTCCTAGACAAGAATTCGGTATTTTACATATTGTAAATTTCGTTTGGACATTTCGTTCGTTTTTTTTTTTTTTTTTTTTTTTTTACTATACTCGCGAAACTATTATTATGTAGGTACCCGCTTGAAACTGTGAACACAATTTGAATCCAAAAAGGAAAAAGAAATAATAATAATTTCAGAATTCATAATAATAGTAATAGGTGGTTACTCGCACTTTTTAAACGGTTTAATACTCACGCGTCCGGCAATACTTTTACTCTATTTAAACCAATGGAATATTTTTTAATGTATAATATACCAATGATGGGTGAAAGGGATTTTTGGAATTTAATAATTGTCGAAAAATTGCCCGTATACGTCTACTGACTACATAAATGTACTTTGTAAAAAAAAAAAAATTGGAAATCGTATTAAATTGGTAAACGTATTAAAAGGCGACCATTGATTTGGATTCCAACAATATGTTTAACAAGTGGTTCTCAAAATATATTTTTAATGAAATGTAGAAAAAGTACGTGACATAAATATTTTATCCGACACGGTGCAAGCGAGGACCAATAATGTTTTTTGACCCTCCCTCCTTTTATAAGTTTAAATTAAATTTATTTCAATATAAAAAATAGCATAATAGCACTGTATAAAAATATTCTTTCTTTATCCATGTTAATAATATCGTACGAGTATATATTATAATGCTATTGAATAGTTTTTGATGTTTTGAATTTTTATATTTTTTGTCTATTACTTATTATTATTTATGTGTTGGGAGGAGAAATAAAGGCCCCACCTCTTTTTAATACCCAATACTTTTTAACAGAGCCCGTCGGGGGGGGAGGGAGGATACACCAAGAATTCACCCCAAGTTACGCCTTTGGGCGTAATATGGGAATCAAATTCAACGGGTAAAAAAAAAAAAATATCGACTACATGTGTTGGGAGCCAAATCAATTTGCACCGGTTTTAAAAGTAATTTACTAATTTAAAATTAAGAAAATCGTAGAGGCACCTCCTACTCAATTACGCGTGCTTATTATACACATAACAGAACATTCGCGCTGTAAGTGAATTTCCCACGGTCAGCCCAACTGAAATGAATCGTACGATTATTATTAATCACGAAAATGTGTAAACAAAAAAATTAGTCTTGTTATTTTAAATACCTATACTTGCGGATAATACATATCTGTTAAACGGTGATTAATGATTTCCCAATTATGTTCAAACACTATGGATGATAATAATAACAGTAATAGTATTATGATTATTATTACGTACACCCGGATAATACGAGAAAAAAATATTGTGTATTATTATGTACGAACATTTTTTTTTTTTCTTCTTCTTCAAATTAGCTCCGAAGAAACATTAATGGCTATCGTTATTCATGTATACGCGACTACAATACTATGTACCTACCGATTACTGTTTAAATTATAATTTATACGTATAAATTATATTGTGTTCGGAGTTGGGTGGGTACAATTGTATATTGGTATTATTATATTAGTTTTCAATACAAAATCGTGCCCGGAGTAGATAAATATGTTATTGTGAATATATTATACTAATCGTATTGATTCGTTTTTTTAGTCGCAGTGAATTAAAAAAATAAGCGCATTAGCATTAACGCATTTCCCTCCCTCCCCCCCCCACACCCCGTACGAATATTTCGCGACGGTTTACGATTTCCCGGCGTCCCGATCCAAATGGATGGAAAATCATTTCTTGTCGGTTTTCTACGCGAAAAATGTCGATATTCCGAACCTTTTCCAATGTGTATTCGCTGTTACGCGGGTACCTACTATTTAAAAAATTAAATCCTCACTAATTTGCTTAAGCAAAACGCACCGAGAAACGCTAAATGTCCAAAAACTGGAAAATTCGAACACTTACTAATATAATGTCGATTTTTTTTATTTTTTTTTCTTAGATAACGGATTACCAAACAATATTACAACATTATTATGACTCTTCGGTGTGGGTTGTGACAAATTTAATCGTTACAATATTATTATGAATACAAATTTAAAAAAATGGCTAAACATATAGCCATTTAGCCGTAAATGTATGATTTTTATTTATTTATTCGTCATAAATCTCATAAATGCGTGGAATAAATTATTCTGTGATAAATTTCCATGTCCATGGTGATATACGTAATGCACGTAGTGTTTTTACCTTGAATGATCTTTCGGAAATTCGAAGAGCTTTTCCGTTTGGTCACTACATTTTCGACCAAATACTGATGCGGCATGCCGAAGAGCATGTGCAGCCAGAGGTCGTATTTAAATACTCAAAAGAGATCATAAAAAAAAAATATTTTAAACACGCGGGTAACTCAAACGATGCAATTCATATTGATCGCGGTGTTGGCAGACGTAGTAACCATGCCCGACTATTAAATGATAATATACAGAATGCGGCAGAGCCGACTGACGTGTTTAATGAGTTCATTAGCTTGTGATAAGATAAGAGCAGACCTTAATAAGTGGTATATTTTGAATTGTACGGTAATTCCGTTTTTATTCGTAATCATGGTCTGGACAGGTGTACATCGTGGTTTTGTCGTGCGTGCGTGTTACGAAAATAATCGTTCTGTGATCGCTACACAAAGGGCTTTTCGTATACACTTCGGCATTCCACGTGCTGAATCTGTTCCTTCTGCTAACACTATCACATTGTGAATACGGCATTTGGAAGAAACTGAAAGTACCCTAAGTAGACTTGGACACGGAACACCCAGAACGGTAAGAACCCCCGTAAATGTGCAGTTGGTTAGAGAGTCAATTGAACAGTCACCAAGACGCTCAGCCTGGAAATACGCTGTAGCTTTGGGAATCTCAGACCGTTCTTTAAGGAGAATTCTTCACGAAGATTTATCATTCCATCCCTATAAATTAATGCTTGTCCAAGAGTTAAATGCTACTGACTACGGTAACCGAACATGATTTATGAGATGTATGGTTTCAGCAAGACAGAGCTACAGCGCACACAGCTAGAATTATTCTTGCTGTCTTGCGACAAATGTTCCCTGGGCGGTTAGTCTCTCTGAGAGGAGACTTAGGCTGGCCAGCACGGTCCCCAGATTTAAGCATGTGTGATTTTTTCCTCTGGGGCTACCTTAAGGATAAGGTTTTCAGACATTGCCCACATACCATAGACGAAATTAAACAGAAAATCACCGTGGAAGTCGAGACCATACCAGTCTAAATGTGCCGAAAATTATATGAGAGCTTCAGAGATCGTCTACAACAGTGTATCAATGCTGACGGCCGCCATCTTGGAGATATAATTTTCAAAAAATAATTTTTAAAAATGGGATTGAATACTGATTTAAACAAAAAAAAATCTTTTCTCCAAGTTTTACTGTTCGTTATTTATAGCCCATCAAAACTCGTCAGTCGGCTCTGCCGCACCCTGTATTGTTATTAATAATTAATGTAAATATTCAAACGACGGTATGCGGTCGTGTGTGTCTGTGCAAAACATACACGTGTTAGATAAATACAGTTTATGGAACACGAACAAGATAATTTTTTTCTTTTAGTCGAATAGAATTGGCATTCCGGTTGAATATATTTTAATTTCGTTTCGGTGTAGGGTTGATGCCGAAAGACACCGCGTTCTATTTTCCCGCGGTATTGTGATACGGGTTTACGACAAGCAAACGAAACCGACGGAATGGACGCGGACGAACCCTCGGGACGACGATCCGGTTGCGAGCGACGACGACGACGGCCACCACTCGGCACTTTTTCCGCCTGGCCACCGCCACAATTGACAATAAGTCGTCTCCGCGTTCTTTCTGTTGTTTCGTTTGCTTGCTGTAAACCCGCACCACATACCGGGCGTAAATAGAACACTATTTTGGTATCGGTTCTATACCGAAAATATAAAATAAAATATACTCAACCAGTAGGAATTACCATCCTACTTACGAAACAACACCGATGACAATGGCGATGATGTTAATTTTACGTTCCGTTTTAAATTCTGTCGGCACTATTTTTTGTCACATGACTCGGATTTCGCGTCACTCAACGATGCAACTCCCGGCAAGATTTTCCCTGAAAAACAAAAAGTTTATATACAAAAAAAAAAAATATTTTCGAATAAAATTAATTAATTAAACTAATAAATAATAGATTATCAAATAAGATGGCAATTTTTGGGTTCTGAACGTAAATCGTATAGAACGTTTTAAATTCTGGTGCGTTTAACTATGATGCGAGGTTTTTTTAAATTTTCTGTCTGTAAACGACTTTTCCACTAGAAATAATGACAATCAATGTCAGATCATTAAATTCGGATGGTTTGTGGTAGAAAATTTTTTCTGCAAATGTTGGTGCAATGGGGGTGTCGATTATTTATTTCTTTTGTAGTTTCCTTAATGATATGGAAAAACGGAGAAAAACCGGGAAAATGTACGAAATAATCGGTCTCTGTTATTTTCGATTAAGTGTTTTGTTGTTTTAATACTTGTAGTTCGGTTAAAAATAATAGTAGAGAACGACAGATTTTCACCGAATATCAATATTTATAGCTCTGTCTAGGCGTGGTCTAATTTTCAAAACATTCTGGCAGTTTTAATGAGCCATTTATAACCATTTAAAACTTGCGCGTTTTATATTTCTTAATTGGTTCGACTATTGAATTTGTTTAGCTTTTCAAAAGTACTTGAAAATTTGACACAAGGAAGTTCGTCGTGAATTGTACTTAATGGTAAAAAAGAACAGAGTTGAGCGCAGTGTAGTTTTTTTTTTTTTTTTAGCGTGTTTAAAGTGTAAATTTTGGGCGAAATTTCAAAACATCGTTTTTCGTTTACAGATGTAAATTTAATTCCTACTTGTCAATTAGACTATTATATTTAAAATCGTATTTTTTATTAGATGTTTAACTTGGAACAATTATTATTAATCTCTTTAATATTTTATTCAAATATATTTATTTCCTATCTGAACAAGATTTGCTTTTTGTTTTGTAACATAGAAACAAAAACTATTTTCAACTTTTCATTTGTTTTCTTACTGGCCTTAAATTTCGTGTTATTTTAATAGCAACAAATCATATTTTAATTTTCTTTCCGTATTTATAATTTTACCTTCGAGTAATTCTAGAAAAGCACCACCGCCTGTGCTCACGTGGCTAACTTTATTCTCCGTGCCCCATTTGGCCGCGCAAGTCGCAGTGTCCCCACCACCAATTATCGTTACGGTACCTTTATTAGTGGCTTTAACAACAGCGTCCATTAGTTTTTTTGTGCCTACAGCGAATTTATCCACTTCAAACGCTCCAACGGGTCTAATATTAAACAAATAATTCATATTCATATAAATAACACTTGTCCAAATAAATTAATATATTATTAAACGAAAAAACTTTGTTCCTGTATAAAAAAAAAAAAAAAAAATGTATAATATATTAGGTATATTATTTAAACAACAATTCTCACCCGTTCCATACAATAACTTTAGCACGATCGATAGATTCAATAAATAATTTTTGGGATTGTGGACCACAGTCCAAACCCATGAAACCATCGGGAATTCCATCTTCTGAGGTGGTGAAGCAAACATTAGCGTTTTCATCGAATTTATCGGCAACTATAAAGTCAACTGGAAAGTGTATTTTTACACCGCGAGCGTTGGCTTTGTCTAATAATTTATCAACGATTTCGGCTCCGGCTTCATCATAAAGCGAATCTCCAATCTGAAATGAACAATTAACTCATTAAAAATGGTTTTTTTTTTTTTTTTTAATTATCTTATGATTATTGTTTTGTTATCCTATCTTTATTATACTTACACTCATGCCCTTTGATACTTTTAAGAAAGTAAAAGCCATACCACCTCCAATTATTACTTCGTCAACTTTGTCCAATAGGTTTTCAATAAGTGGGATCTTATCAGCGACTTTACCTCCTCCTAAAATTGCTAAGAAAGGCCTGAAATTTGTGAAACATAAATATATTAAAACTAGAATCACCCACCCACCAATATAGTTTGTAGTTTTATAAACTTAATTGTATTCAACAATAAATAATTATAATTACTAATAATGAACGGCGTGGGTTGTAATATTTTATCTTAAAATTATGTGACTTTGGTGATAAATTAATGGTAAAATGATAAGTAAAAATTGATAATGATATAAATTAATAGTTCAGATTACGCCTAGCCAGCGTCGTATTTATGATCATTATCTCGGGGGTGCATTAACACAATTTAGACGGTAAAGTCCTCCTAAATCATACCAAGCCTATCAAATATTATAGACGTTGTATGTTCGTAGCTATTTAAATTATTAATAAAACATCAATAGAAAATGTGTACTTACCTTTCAGGATTATCTAAAGCTTTAGCAAAATATGTAAGCTCTTTGTTTAACAAAAAACCGGCAGCACGCTGTTCAAATCCTTCGCCCATCATTGAACTATGAGCTCGGTGTGCAGTACCAAAAGCATCGTTAACGTACAAATCTCCCAACTTGTGCAACGATTTTCTAAATTTTTTCACGTCTTCTTTATCAGCCTTAACTTTTTCACCTGCAGCGTTTACGCCTTTCCCTTCTTCTTCAACGTGGAATCGAAGATTCTCCAAAAGAATTATTGTACCAGGAACTGGATCCGCGCAAACTTTTTCTACTTCTGGTCCAACACAGTCGGGCAAAAACGTAACCACCGCTCTAAAATATTCATGATTTTAATAATAAATAAATAAATTCATGAATAGTCGACAATTTACGGTTTTTTCCTTTCCTTTCCGAGTTTGTATTTCAGTTCTTCAATAAAACATTGAATTATATTCCCCGATGGTTTTTTTCTATGCAAACAACAAATGACAAAATGTATTTCGATATAAAAGAATGCAAAATAATAATAATAATAATAATATAAAACCAAGAATTTTACTAAAATGATAAATTATTTGCCTATTTAAAAAAAATAAAAATGTTTAATAGGTAGTAATAACTAAGCTTTTAATTTTGACACCATTTCATATTTGTTTTAATTCTAATAAGTTATGCGTTATTATTAGTAAATCATACTAATATGTATGGAGGGGAAATGATACCTACAGTAATATGATTAATATAATTGTTTTACTCGGTAAGGAGTTTCTGGAGTTCCTCGGCAACGGGCTTCATAGAGTACTTTGGATTGGGTAATCCATTCGGACGTCCAAGATGGGACATGAGTACTAATGATTTAGCACAATTTTGACGAGCATAATTTATACTGTCTAACGCAGCAACAATGCGTTGGTTATTAGTTATTTTTCCGTTTTTCATTGGAACATTAAAATCAACCCTGAAAATTTTAAAATGTGTTACATCTCTAGTACCATCGAAATGGAGACGTTGAAAAAGTCCCAAATACTTTTATAGATAAAACCAAAATTCGGTCTAAACACATTTTCATTATAAAGTAAAATATTTTTAATTTCTTAAGTTGTTCAAGTTTATATAATATATTTTACTAATTATTAATTTTACCTATTAATACTCAGTACTCAAAACTCCTCACGAATACCTGACATTGGTTAGAGCACCCAATGGATCTTTTAAAAACCTGGCGCCTATGAATAAATATTACTATAATATCGTTACCTCATCAAAACTCGCTTATTTGCGAAATTCAAACTTGTTATGGAGAGTTTTTTCAACGCCATTTGAATTTACTCGTAATCAAACTGTTTGTAAAACTGCAGTTTTAAATTAAATTCAAATAAGTTATATACTTAGTGTATAACTTTTTCAAAGTTTTACAGAATCTAATAATACCGACAATATTATTATTAATAACTGTTTAAGACACACGAAAAAAAAACAAAATTTTTTCGACAACGCGTATAAAAACATAAATAATAAAAATCAATAAACAAATAATTTTCGACTGGCCGACATATAAAAACAGCAGTTGAATTTCTCCCCGGCAATTTTGAACTATAGAAATATTGTCTGTAAAACAGTAAATAACCGAATAATAAAAAAAAATACAATACTAAAACTGTACTACACGTTATATTAGCTCGGATATGAATCAATCTTCGAACACGTTTGTAATAACTTAAAAATAATTATATGTGTATGAATATGTATACGGCCCTTGAACATTTTCGTCAAAATGACCTACAGGCCTGACTAAAATTAAGGTACATCATATGGTTCGTTTTTTAAAATGTAAAAATGCATAAGTTATAAAATTGTTTATAGAGTTTATAAAACAAGTTTACTTTGCATAGGTCGGAGCATATTTGTCATATTAACATTTTTTTATATAATTATTTACCGTTGAAAATTGACAAATCTATACAAGAGTAATTATCACTCTCGTCTGTAGTTCTCTATATTGTAGTAATATGGTTACTTTAATCGATTAGCCTAAGAAATATTAACTAATATATTTTTTAATAAATTCCTATAATAGACAAAATAGATAAACAAATATACATATAATCGCTCACAATTTTGTTAGACTAGGTAGGTACTTTTACCCTAAAGGTAGGTATGATATTTTGCTTTAATAGAATGAAGAACCTTATAAATACAAACAATCATACACTAACTAAAAACTATACAATATAGAACATTTTTGAAGTATTTTATTTTTTGATATTATAATACATAAACAAATGTCCTCAAATAAATCTTTATTTAATATATACTTGTTACTTGTTCTTATTAGGTTACCTTATACTTGTTAAAAACATTAAGAATATTAGGTAGGTATAAAGAGAAAAAAAATGTTAATATATCACACTCTTGCGTCAGTTTTCAAGTTCTTAGTTATAATAAATAGGTAATAAAAAGCAATGTAAAATATTTCTATACATATGTAATTACCTTTGGTATGTTCATTTTACCTATAAATGTAATGTAATGCAAATGTTGCAATGTTGCCCTGACTCTATTTTTGAGCCGAAATTGTAATGTTGACCATTTAATTTTAAATTGTTTGAAAACTGCTTTCTTCGCCATACCATTGTCCACGGCAAGTTATAATAATAGTATACCAAACAAAGAAATAAGCAAACAACTTCACACATTGATTAGATCACTAATGCAGGATATAGGTGTGTTAGGTTTTTTTTTTTTTTTTAACCATATATTATTATATTCAATTCGAAAAAGATTAATATACAGATATTTTAACGTTGATTTATAGTACACATTATAAACGATTCTGCACGGTTTGTGCATTTACAGTTTATTATACGATAATCAATGAAGATAATATTCTGTGAAAAAATAACAGTTGTCCTTTCTTTTCTATTTTTGTTTTTTTAAATTTTTTTTTTTTTTTATAGAAGAGTTTAATATACGAGATTGTAAGAAGAGATTTCTAATTTCTAGTACATAAGTAAATATAGGTAGTGAATCTATAAACAGTTGTATTTATTATCATCGTATATATATATATATATATTGTAGCCATAGTAGGTATGTAAAATAAGTGGACCGCGGAGTGCTTGGAAAAAAATCCTTATAGTTTATATTATATACAGTAAATAAATATTATGTTTCTATTAAGTCGTTGATTTTATGATCTAAATCTGTGGTTATTTTAAACCGATGTAATATTAAATTTGAATGGTGTTTTAGACGTGTAAATAATTATAGAGTCGTATTCGGCATAGGTTCTTGATCACAAGGAATTCTTTCTTCCTCGTTTATTATATAAAAAGTATTACATCAGGTACTTAATATTTTAATAAAGTATTATTAAATATTAAATTTGAGTTGAACAAAATATTTTAAGGGTAAACACGTCCAGAACAACCAGAACTAAAATCTAGTACCCAAATTAATAATTTTCCATGGTATATAAATAAGTTGGTAATCTTTTTTAACCGACAAAAAAGTAGGAGGTTCTTAATATTCTTCGTGTACTCTTTTTTTTTTTTTTTTTTATACCATATGTATGTTCACTTAGATATGCATCAATTAGAATGATTTTATTTTTTTTAAGAGTTACATCCGAGAACTCCAAGCAGATTCAATCAAAATCTGGTCACGGACTTCTACGACATGACTAATAATACCGTCATTTTTTCATATTTTTGAAATTACCAAATTGTCTTAATCGATAAATTTAATGGGCGGCTTTGAGTAACTATGATGTTGATGTACACACTACTGATCTAAGCCAAAAGGGCGCAAGCGCCAAAAATAAAATTGTTTGGAAAGGAATAATAAAATTTTTACAAAAAAAAAAAACAATTCTTTCATTAATTTTCAGTGACATTTCCTAATTTTATAGTCTCTTGTTCTTAAAAAATTATTTTTAGAGAAATATATTTGATCGAATTTACCAACTCAAGCCCCATAAATGTAAATAGTTTACGAGTAAAAAATAATTTTTAAAAACATTCGTCGCTTACGTCGTAAAGTTAAACTTTTTTTTATTGAAATGTATTCTAATATATTATGTAACCACTGACAAAGTTAAAATATAATAACGATGTAAGTGACAGTGGCAATAAAAAAAATAAATCAAGGCGCTTAAGCCAATTTTTAGCCCCCTTAACCTTATTTAAATCGCCTACCTATTAATTAATGTCGTTTACACCATAATTGTATTTATTCGATAAAACAGTGTACAGTAAAGATAATGCAACCGATGCATATAAATGCACACTAATCATATAAAATAATCGGTTTTTACGAACTTTTGGCTTAGATCAGATGTCCAGGTAGCCTATATAAAGTATAAGATAATAGATCGATGTTTCTGATATCAGCACCACCAAAACGTGTGTTTTGGGTTGCCCGTGTGAAATTTAAAGTTCAGAAATTCGGTTTATAATTTACAAGATATTGTAACATAACACGTTGGTAACTAAAAAGATTCGGCTGGGTGTTGCTATCGGGTTAACCTCTCTAATCTTAAGATTCACCTGTCACTTTTTATATATTCTCACGTATCTAACTTGCTTAATGTACAAAATTGTATAGATTGTAAATATTCTTTACTTAAATAAATATTAAAAAAAACCTACTTCAAAAAAAAAAATTAGATATATATATATAACCGACTAACCTAATTTAACGTGTACATTTACAATGAAAATAATTTTTAAATAAAATTCGTGTAAAAACAATTTGATCTATAAATATATAATATAATATGTGCTATTAATTAATAAATATCGACATCATAAAACTATGCAAATATACTAAAACAACCAATTAGAATATACTCGTCTAAATTAAATAGTTAAATTGTAATAAGGTACATATTTTTTTGTTCTAAATAAAAGTTAGGATTAGTAAAATAACCATATTTTATATCGTATATCTAACCCATGTATATTATACCAACCATGATCATATATATTTTATATAAATAATAACTATCATGGTAAGGTAACACTGTGGGAGCCAAATATTTAAGGTTGTTTCTGTTATAATGGGAACATGTCGTGCTCTAAAATTATTTTTTCGTTATTTTCGTTTCAATGTCTTTGGTAAATAAGTACGAGTCACTGTGTTATTTTTTTATTTTTTTTTTTTTTTTTACACGCGCTCGTTACTAACACTAGTATAACATGGAGAGTTAAATCGTCACTGTCCGCGAAAAAAATAATTAACTCATCAAAAGACAACTTGTAATTTTCGACTTCCTGTAAAATTATTTAACATTATAAATAACAAAATAATTATTATTGTACTATCAAGTACCTTGCCGAATACCTCAGTGCGACTGATTCACAAATTGTAGTAGTGTTTCTAAAAATAATATTTCAACGGAACCAAACAATTTTTGTATTTTTTATAAAGTCGAGTTTTCTTAAATACTACGTTTTATTATTTTAACAGAATATATATACTGTACCATTCCAAACTTGTATCAATGTACACACATTTTGTTCTGTTGTTTAAAAATTATTCAAGTAAACAAACGTATTACAATAAAAGTGAGGTCATAAAAACACCTACGTGTATCACCAACGCAATTCCATTTTATAAAATGTATAGAACTTTGAATTGAAATAATAATATTAAGCAGTTTTACATTTGATCTATGGCCTGTACAACTATAGACTGTATTACTGATTTAGGTTTATTCTTGGTACTTATAATGTAATATATAAATATATATACTTCCAAACAATTAAACTGTTACAATCACAAAAATTATCTCGCGTTTATGTTCAAAATGACTACTAGATAGTTCTTATTGAGTTTTATTATTTGAATGATAATTTCACAATTAAGTAAAAGCAGTCAACGATATAATATTGCAACTTAGACAATAGCTATAGAATTTATATATAATATATTATATATATATATATATAGATTGGTAGTGTAAAAATACCTATGAAATAACACTGAATGTACATTCTACAAATTTGAGTAGGACGAGTAGGGTATAGAAATTATTAAGTATATATGACTATTTTTTTTTTTTTTTTTGTGAAACATTTACCTATTGCTATCAAGGCTGGGCAAGTTAATGAATAACAATAACTCGCTGAAGTTAAGTTAATTGGTTTATTAATTAACTAAGTTAGGTTAGAGGTTAATTTAAAAATTAAAATACGTTGATGACTTAAGTTAAGTTCATTTATTTTATATATATATATAATTGTTATTGTCACGGTGAAAACGATTAAACCTTGAGTTTTTGATTTTTTGAAAGTAATTTATTCTGGTAACAACAAATATTTATTTATTTTTTTTTTTTTTAATTCAAAACTCGATACGCATTATTGAGTAAAACATACAATAATACCTATGTTCAAATTTCATACAATGTATAGATTATACACGATTTATAAATCGAATATTGAGTTGTGTTAAAACTGACTAAGGATGATATAATTTAACAATAACTCGTTATTTATTAAGTTGATGTAAAAAAAAAAAAAGTTAATTTATTTAAAAACATCAAAAGTTAAAATTAACTTAACTCGTTAATGCCCACACCATTGGTTGTAATAAAATGCATTCTTAGTAAAATACTGAGTATAGTATTGTTTATTTTGTTTTTAATTTCGTAAAATTTAAACCGTCGCCGACACGTTATAAGGCGTAAAGTGATGACTTGCTGCAGTTTATAGCATCATCGCGTCTAACGTTAAAAAACCTAATTTAATAATCTAAAGCCTGGAGTTGGACACGAAACCCGTGTTAATAGGTGTGTAGGTGTACATAAAATATCACTTTAGAAAAAAAAAAAAAATTTAATTTAATACAAATATTCCTATATTATTACATTAAATAATTATATTACCGGATAGGTTATACATTAAGAGATTTATTATTGTACAATAAAAGAACGTATTAATTCTCGGTCGTAATAAAATCGGACAAAATTAGAAATATATATACCAAATATAAACTCGGATATAATCCATCACTGTTAATTCAAGTTGAACAAACTATTTAAACGATTGCCGCCAAATCCTTTGAAGTCTATAACTGGTTCTCAACGCTGTTATATATATTATGAATTATGAATATAATATATTACTACGGTACACAATATTCAAAAACTAACGCGTTTAAAATTTAGACATTTTATACATCCGTCGTTTATATTCCGATGATAATTTATTGATGCGCAAACGTCGCAATCGTATAGAATTCATTACTTCGAAAAACTTCGTATGAACAGTCAATTATTATTAAATTTGAAATTAAAACGAAATTCGTAGTTTAATCGGTAAGAAGAGCCGGAAATACTTCGCGCCATGGGTAACCCACTGTTGTGGGTGAGAAGTTAGAACGAATATGATATAAGGGTAATTCTAAATGGATCTCGGAAAACTGGTAACTGCAGATAGGATTGTTTTAGTTTTTTTTTTTTTTTTTTTTTTTCCAATGTAGACAAGGTAACCCGGAAATCAACAAAAATAAAACCAATATATTGTCAGTTTTTGTTAAAAATTAATAAATTAATCAGTGAGCAAGACATGAAAAGTTAATAATTAGCACGTTTAGAGGTACACACACGTTTAACGGTGCAAGAACGGTCGACACTCGTGGGGAAAATTCCACCGGAAAGTCTATAGGGTTCACCGTAGGGTTTTTTTTTTAAAAAACATTTTTTTTTTTTTTTTTTATTTGTACGTCATCGACGGTCGTTTGTCTTGGCGCACATAAATGCAAGTCGGCCGAGTCGAGTTGTGGTCTCCGCGACGACAATCGACGATCGGTTTATATGATAACGTCGTCGGCCGGGGCAAAGAAGGTATGATCCGGACGATGACGACGACGTTTGTTCGTATAAGAAAACATAATATTATATTATCGTTGTTGCCTACGCGTATAAAATAGTATTGTGTACGTATACTCGAGGTTTTTACTGGGCAAACATATATAACTTCGATAACTTTTCGAAGACATGAACTTTCGAATACAAATTTACAAACATGTGACATTGGGACGGGTGATACCCACCAGTACAGACATAAATTAAATACACCTATACACATAGGTATGTAAAATGGGTTTAGGAGCGCCTAGAGCCCTCCGTGAGCCACCTCAAGCCCTACCTCGTAAAAAATATTTGATTTAATTTAGCCATTGATATTTATATTGTATTAAATATAAACATAATTGTCTGTTTTTATAAATATTAACTTTCTATTAATGGCTCATCATTGTTAGCCGCCCATAGAGATGGTGCAACAACCCTATATTAGGGTAGGTGCTCGATGAAATGACAACAAACCTAAAAGAAATTATTTGGTTCTTTAGCTTTATATTGTATAAGATTATAATTAAATATAAATAAATAAATGAATATATTTTACAAAACTACATATTTTTTTTTTTTTTTTTTTTTTGTAATAACAGCAATCCCAGATTATAGGGGAGGAGGGGTCCGTACCTTTCAACGGAATTTTTTTTTTTTTTTTTTAATACACACGTTCAATAAAATGTCCAAACAATACAATTGTTTAACTAGGAAATTATAAAATAGAAATGTTTATAATTCTATATCACTAAATGTGTTCGTAATAAATATAATTTTTTTTATAAAAAATGAGAGTTGTGCACTCTACACTGGTAATAACTGATATTAGGCGTTTTTGATGTAAATTCGCGTATTGCGCGAGGTACCCAATAAACGGATTTTTTTTCATTTCGTATTTGCACGGTACGAAATTATACAGTTTCCGTACAACCGTGTGGAAATCGAGTGAACACGAAAACCGCGGAAGTTTGAGGTGGAAAGGTTTGTGCCCGTTTGCGCGGCCCAACCGGTCCGGAATCCGGGCTCGACCGACGGACGTATAATCGTCCGAAGTGGCGGCGCACAAAATGTCTACCCGAAAACGCGCGCGTACGTTCAAACGGTCGTGGCGCGGTTACGTTTCGGATTTCCCGGCACACGTGAAAATGTACGAGCGCCGGGGGCACGCCACCGTCCGTATATTGCCGTTAATGGCCGTGCCACGCCGCGGGTTATTATTATATTATTACGAACACGGCGTACGGCCGCGATAATATCGCGTACTGAAATAGAATTTTCGCGCGTAGGGCACGCCGGGAGTCAGATGCCGGCCGCCGGCCTGTACGCGGGCGCGCGCGTTAACAAATCGGCCCGCCCCTTACGGGCGAAACGCGCGCCGCCGCGACGTATCGAATATTCGCGTACCGCGCCGTTTTCGCCATATAAATATTATAACAGCGGGTATAAGGGCGACGTGCGGATTTTTTTTTTTTTTGCCCGATGCGTTCGTAAGTACAATATAATATACGCCCCGCGACGTGCGCGTGTGCGCGGTATATACGCGTACACACGTGTACAATACTACGCGCACGCAATCCAAATATCTCTCGTGCCCGCTTCCCGTTTCGCAGCCGACCGGCCGACCGACGATATTATCTCCCCGTCATGTTTATTGGCCACGTCGTCGCCGGAGACCTCCGCACATAAACCCTTTTTTCTTATACTCGCGTTATACACACCACCGCCACCACGCTTTTCCCTGCCTTTCCGCCTGTATCGTCCGTCTCTCTCTCTCTTTGTCACCGCTATATAAATATATATATATATATACGTTTATACGACTGTTTTTTTTTTTTTTGTTTGTTTGTTTGTTACGCGGCGGATAGAAGCGGCGACCGAACGTGGGCCGAACCGAAGAATTATCGTGTGTTTTATATTTAAAAAAAAAAAAAGGGTCTGACGTTTTTCAACGGCCGGTATCGTCGAATCGTCGTTGTTATATTATTATATAGCAGCGTTGTAGCGCGGAATAGACGACGACGACGACGACGACGACGACTACAAACAATAACGATCGTTCGCGTATTTTATTTGCATTTTTATTATATATTTTTCTCTCTCTCTCTCTCTCTCATCGATCCGGGCGTATTATACAAACGGCAGCGCTATTATATTATATAGTTTCCTGCCTCCCCGCCCGTCATATTATAATAATACGAACGCGTCCGCCGTCCGAAGACCGGCCGTCGAAGAGATCGTGAGTCGACACATTCTGCCCGCCACTCGTATACTATCCGAATACTTCCCGGCCGGAGCAATTGGGACCGTTAGTCCCCGGGGTCGCCGGGATTTAGGGGGAGTCGGGACCGCCAGAACATTACGAACGAAACGTTAACGAATTTGTGTAGAAAGATCTTTCTCCGCGTTGAAATAAAACAAAGGCATACGATATTTTAAATCCACAGTTACTGCAGGTAAAACCCTTAAACACGACTATGCCGTCCTTCACAGTGTAGCGGAATCGGTTAAAAATATATCGACTACGACCAACCAACATTTACTATAAGAAGCAACTATAAAATTACTCGTATATTGTGTGAAATCAATAAAACAATAAATAACCCCGCTATAAATCGTCTAAATACATTTTTGATACTTTATCTGGTGAGGTTTCTCTGGAGTTTCCGGTATAGGGGTGGGCATCAAGAACAAAAATCTTCCCCGGAGCGCCAAAATCCTAAATACTACGCCTTCAATATATTATATCGTATATATTATACGCGTTCTGTATCAGTTTGAGGTTTTTTTTTATATATATTTATATATTTTATTATACATTCGATCCGGTGTTGTAATACGCCACGACAAAAATATGTCTGCATACGTATACTCGTAAACAGTGGGAAACAGTAGTGGCACAAAAAAATGAAAATTATCTAAGAACCAAGAGCAAAAAAAAAAATAAAATCCTCAACTATCGTAAAAATGCCATAAAATATCTAAAAATTACTTTGCGCTCAAAAATTAATATCATGTATTCTTGCGAGTCAATATAATCAACAACAAAAATAAAAAAATAAAACATCGTTTACATTATTAACAGATATTCGCACAGACTATGATCATTTAAGTTTTGTACTAGAACTATTTATTATTTTTTTTAAATTTAAAATCTCTTTATCATCCATAAATGGCAAAATAATTTAAATACATTTTTGATAATGTTTATAAATATACATACAATCACATTTGTTTACGTTTTACAATGTAACAAATAAATTTCAATTTCCAACATATCCTAGAAAAAAACCTAAATAATCATAATCCGTTTTCGAAATTTAAATCCGTCAAACACAATTCCTACAGTTTTATTTGGGTTTTATGTCTAAATTCACTAAAATATCAATCCCCGTGATACCGTTCGTATTTAAGGGGTTGCGTATAGGCAATTATGATGACATTTTTGAAAAAATAGCAATTTATCCCCGTGTCATTATCATAAGTATTTTTTATATAATCATGATATAAAATAAAATGTATACAAAATACCGTTTCGCGCTTCAGAAGAACTTTATCTGTATGCTTATTATTTTTTTTGTTTTTCTGATAACATAAATACAATAAAAGTTGTCAATATGAAAATGTTCAGTTATTTTGGCTTTTCAATTTACTTATAAAAAATTATTAGGTTGTGCTATCAGCAAAAAAAAAAAAACGAAATAATCACGCTACGACACAGATATCTACTTCCCAGATAATCTGTTTATAATTCAATAAATTAAAAAAGAAAAAATGTATTAATTCATTTAATATTAATAAAAATATTGTATATCGAATATAAAACTCTGTCGATTATCAACAATATTTTGTCGATTCATTAACCGACGCACATACACAAACAATTAAGAGTATTTGGAGTTTTGTAATAAACCGAGTACAAATAAATAAAAACTAAAGGTGCAACTAATTTATTAGAACAGCAATTAATCGAAGAATGGTGACGATCAATAAACACAATTAAAACTTTTGGAGAGATGTCAAAAATACGCATTGTATGTCTTACGTGAGGTAAGGCAATATTTTAAAATGTTCTACTACATCAAAAAGTTAGCTGTATAGCATATTGAATGGCAGCCAAACAATTTTATCCACATAAAACCAAATAAATACTAAAAAAAAACTAGACAATTTCAAACGCTTACACTAAAAAATCGCCAAAATTTTTTGAAATTTTTTCCCAAGTCAAAAAAACAAAATCGAAAATAAAGAAATCGTTATCGCCGTACATTTTACCCGGTTTTCCTCAATTATTATGAAAACTACAACGAAAATCAAGAAATGACTCATTTAATTCGACAACAAGGTCTAATAATACTTTCAGAAAAGATGCTATACTTAAAAAATGGATTAAGGTTTATGGTAGATAAGTTGTTTACAGGCGAAAAAAAAATTCCTCTTTGAAAATATATACGGTTAATGTTGTCTTTAAATTCGGTGAAATAATTTTCGTTTAAAACGTCTGATAGATCCCGAATACTGTTGGAATTACGAAAACACATTTTCGTTCTCCTGACAACGATTATTTAAAACAAAACGGTTTTTTTTTTAAACTACCTACCTCAATACCACGGTTGTATTGCTCATTTATAACATTACAGGGGCAATGACTTTTGGGCAGATTGACAAACAGTGCTATATCGACAGAAAATTATTTTCGCCACCAAATCGATTTATTTCAATTGAACATACCTATTTAATATTACACTTTTCGTTCCACCTGCAGTATACCAACAAAAACGTTCAAGGTTATCGTAGATAATCTCTAATCAATTTCTCTTTGTATTATAACCTAGCGGAGGTGGTATAATATTAATGTTATAGATTACAGAATAAAAGGATTGGTAAACATTTAAATCAAATGTGTTAAGTTTAACATTTATATATAAATACATTTTAATTTGATTTCTGAAATCTTTCCGTGATTTTGACATTGAACCTACATATTTTTTAAACGATAATTGGAATACAAATTAAATTGTTCTAATTGAAAAAATCTATGAAAGTTTCTTAAATAAATTTAACTATAGTGAATTTTTTAAACAATTAGTAAGTTTTTATAAAATAATACGTTATATACATATGTATAATAACAACGATCAAATTATAATAATCAATAAAACAATTTGCACGTTTATCGTTTAAAAATGCACATCAACCTAGAAAATCGTCATGATTTAAGTACCAAAAAAAAAAAACCGCTAGAATAGTGAAAATAATTACCATAAATTGTTAACTAATATAATTCAACTATTTGTAATCGTACCTGTACACTGTCCGATAATCAGTATTGAGACATAGATAATTTAAATTGATCTAGATAAAGATAAAATACCGAAATTGTATCTAGATAAAGATAAAAGATGAACTGAACTAAAATGATCTAGATTTTAAAAAAATTAAAAAAAAGTCACCATAATTCTTTTAACGAGAATAGTAAATAAAGAGGTAAAGTAAAAAATGTTCTCTAACCCGGTGGAAACCAATGTGCAGCAATATGGGGAGACAATATACATTTTATGATATCGGTGGTAAGGAAATGTAAATAGTGTAAATTTGAGGGGCTTAAAAGATTTGTTTGAGCGGGGGGGGTGGGGGGATTAAACCCATCTATTAGTGCCGGCGAATGAAAGGGATTTTCGAGGGAAAAAAAGCCGATTAGGGCGGACGCGCACAATTAGTTTGTGTGCCCAGGAGTTAGTTGGTAAATACGCCTCCGGGTATACATTAATTATAATAATAATAATAATTGTCGTTAAAACACACGGCGCGTCGTTATATCAGTAAATTAGACATATTCGCCCTTGACGGTTATTCTATTATTTAATGTCTATATAGGTTGGTAGGTTGGCGCGACGGTTCTACCACTGAAATATCGTCGCCGCGGTGACTTGAACGCGCTCGGCAATGACGGGGGGGAATCGTATTCTCGGTCCTACCGCCGCCGCGCCGTTCTGTACGTACGCACTGCGCGGGCCCGCCACTCGTCAACCGCACGCGCCAGCCCGTTTTTACGTTCGGGTTTTCTGTTCGCCGTTTCGTAATACTTCGACCCCGTGCCCCGTGCGCGCCGACTCCCGGTGCCGTCGTACCCGTACCCGTCGTCCGCCGGAGTATTATCGTCAGCTGGGCCCCCCCGCGTTTTATACCGTAAAACCAGCGCACAGCCGCCGCCAGAGGTAAGGTTAGGATTATTTCGATGTTTAGGGACAAATAATGATTTTTTTTTTTTCTTTGACCGGCCAAACTTTAAGTATTAATATGATAAATATTACGGCAATAATAAAACGATGTTTTTTCGCCCGCGTGTAGTATAATAGTAATAATAATTATAAGGTGTTTGTCGATAAACGCAAAGACGACGGATCGCGTACAAAATATATAATTATATCGTCCGATAAAAAAGAAATACGTATATATATATAATTGCAATTATTTATTCGGCGAAACAATAACACTATTAATAATAATAATAATAATAATAATAACGATATTAGCATTCTTAATGCGTTCGGTAAGCGCATTATTTGTAATATGAATTATTTAGTTGACGCTCGCGGGATACATTAAATATGTACGACGTTAACGCGTTTTGACATTCAATACATAAATCCAAATTAAAACTTGTTCGATAATATTTGATTTTCGTGCTGATTAATGTCCGTCGAACAATGGTTTGAACACTGCCAACAATCTCGATTTTAGAGTACTCGACGAGTTGAATACACATTGCGGTTTTTTTTTTTATTATTATTATTATTATTTTAACTCAAGCCTATTTACTATGGTACACGTGCTTCTAGCTGCAAAACAGTGCGTCAATGTACCTATACTATTACAATATATATATATATACGGATACGATTATTAAACTACATTATATTTTTATATATTGAACGAAAACATTCCATCGGGGAAAATTCGATATTATAACAAAAACTTATACTGAGTATACCTCGGTAATGTAATAATATTACTAAAATAGTTTTTTTTTTTTTTTTTAATATCAATATGTCGTAAACATTTAATGCAAATTTAAAATCTACATTAACCGATAAATTAAATGCATATAGGTGCATATAACTTTTAATTTAGGTGATCTACGGTGACAAATCAACCGTTGAGACCGCCTCAGAATGATCAAAAAAATGTACTATTATAGGCCCGAGAGAGTGGTCAAATTTAGAATATTTAAATTTAAAACAAAAAATAGCAGTATATTTGTTTTTTTTTATCTTCTAATAGTTTTCGATATGACGATCTTACCATAAAGGTACTATATAATTATATATTAAATAATAATACTATTATTTAATATACACAACAAAAAAAAAAAAAAAAACAAAGAAAACTCGCGACCTTAAAAAATCATTTAAATATTCTGAAAAAAAATGTAGAAACATAATTAAACTATAAGAAAGACAATATCCCAAAAAAATGAAAACCTAAAAAATAAAAAATTCCTAAAACACCATAATATATAGTTGTATATTGAAATAATAACACGGTTTTTAAACGTTCAATACGTATGATAGAAGCGTTTTAAAATTGTTCTTTTAAATTGGAAATATCCAATCTTATATTGTATTATAGAGAACAAGGCAGTTTATTGTATAATTAGTATTATAACACGAGCATAATATTAAAATCAATTTCAAATGCAACAAGTCATCTCTGATACATCTACGTATTTTAAAACACGATAAATTCGGGAATTAGTAGATAAAAAAAATCCAACTACATGGGCAAACATTCTATAGATGAATTATATCGTGTTTTTAATGTATATATATAATATTTCGAATTTTAATATGGTCCATACGTGAAAAATAAAAAATAGATTCTTGACTGAAGACGCTGCTACATCATCGGTCTTACGTCTCTATACCCGGAGTTGCGTATTAAAACGGGTAGCGGGGAATATGGGATTTGTATTTGAATTTAAATTTTCCCAAAAAATGACTTTGGCCCTTTTCGAACCAAAGTCTAGATATATACTCTTGTCTGCATGTAGGGCCGGATTGAGCGGGTAAAAATAAAGGTGGGCCGATGAGATATTTTTCATTTTTGGTTCGATGTAAATACTTATATACATTAATATATGCCATAAAGTATGGAAAATCGCGTTTTCAACGAAATCATAAAATGTTCAAAAAACGTATGGAAAAAATTACTCTATCGAGAGTCGGAAAGGGAAGGGGGCGAACCTTTTAAATATTATAATTCGGGCGCGATTTTCTTCTCGATCCGGCGCCGTCTATAAGACGAACACGTTTTTTGTTGTCGAAATGACTGGTTTTTTTTTTTTTTTTTAACGCCGGGTAGTGTGTGATGGCCGACAAGACAACAATACGAGTTCACACCGTTTTTCAAGGTTTCTCGTAATAATCCTAATAATTAGGAAACTATTTCTATAACGTTTGGCAAACACCGTAATATGGGTACGCGCCGAACATCCGTAACGAATAGTGAAAAAAAAAAGGAAATCAACGTTACGGTGTTGGCTAATCGTAAATATACGTATATATATTAAAAAAAAAAAAAATTACTCAATCGTAATGTGTGTAGCTACCGCGGTAAAAAAAAAAAAAAAAACAGATATATATATATAATAATTTTATTATACTTGTCATTCAGCAACGTCCCTCCGACGGTTGCGGGAGACGTCGGTGGCGAATCTTTTGTCGGCCACCGCCGCCGACGTTTTATCCGTCTCAGATCGGCATAAATTATTATATCGTAGTACATCCGTATTTATTTATATAAAAAAAAAAAAAAAAAAAACAATATTTGTAGTGCAACCGTATATGTAATAATTAGTATTCGTCGAAATCGTAATAATTGTATCGGGACGCATTCAAGGATGGATGGATACCGTTTTGGCGGTTTGCCAAAAATGTTATCTTGTCTTGGTTTATTATTATTTAATTTTTTTTTTTCCATTTCGTTCAAATGAAACGCAAAAACAAAAAACGAAATATAAAGAAAAGAAGGAAGAAGCCTCGAGGGGGGGCAGGGGGCCGAGAAGGGGGTCCGCCACTTGTACGCGCGGACATGAGTTATTGTTGTTGGCCGTAACGACAAGGCCGCGGTCATCACGAGTGCTGTTTTACCAAATGCGTTAATTGTAACACGGCCCGGATACATCGCGCGCACAAGCGGTTTGTACGGCGGCGGCGGCGGCGATGAGAAGCGCACACGAGCGTCAAATTACAGTGATTAGAAGAAGTGCGCCGAGGGAGAACACGCGCGCCGCGCCGTCGTCGTCGCCGCCGCCGCCTAACCGACCTTGACAACCGAAATGATTTGTCAGCCCGGCAAATATTATAACATCGTTATTATTATTACAATTATTTATCGACGGACTTGCAATACGTAAAGCAAAAACAATACAAAACAAAAAAAAAAATTAATAATAATAATAACAATAAAAGGCGTAGAGACCGTAGCTCTCCCCCCGTATAATACTTATATATATAAATATAATTGACCTATCTAAACTACTCGATCTACACGCGTTTCCTGTACGCTATTTGTACGCAAACTCATTATGTCCAAGTGATATTTGTGAAAAATCCATTATTTTGTTCGTGACCTCTGACGGTGTCGAATGCAATTTTCAGCAACAGTAGATCGATCGATGGACACTTTTTACATTGCATTCAATGTGCTTTTGCGCCGATTTTCAGCTGCACGCGAATCGTTCCACAGTTACGTGTTTAATTTCACTACTTTCAATATTATATACGCATATGAGCAAAAACAGTAAAACGACGGGGGATAAACACGAAATTAAATATTATATTTCATATAGTGGCGGCCCGGAGGCGGTATATTTGAATCGCGTGATTCGCGAACATTTAAAACGGTGGGCGGGTGTCCTGTGGTTGGAAATGGTCATTGGAACATTTTTTTTAAATGTTGGTCGAATTAAATTGTAAAAATAATATAACATAATAATTATTCTATTATGTTGATAACGTTATGGGTAAGATACTTCAAAACGAATTATCTAGATACATTGATTTTTAGTACACAAATACAAGATGCATTACAATTAAAATAATACATTTATATTATTACATATATCACTTATCTACTAGCTATACAGTGTATAACACTGATGGGAAAAGCTACTTGAATCGTCTATGTAGCCAAACGGTGAAACGTACAAATAACTAGTAGATAATAAAAAATAAATAATATACAAATGATAATACTATTTAATTATTACATAACTATATTACGTAATAACATAATAATAATACACTATTATGCATTGGAATTATTGTTATTATTATACAGTGAATAGTGCCAATTAATTATTTGTAAATTTTATTTTTATTCAAATAAGCTATTTGATTTTAAATATAAAAGTTTTTTAAACGAAATATCTGGTTTACTAGTTCTAGTTGAATTATATATACATAAACCCCGCAGTTAAAAACCACGCGTTCAACCGGTGTTGGAGAGCAAAAACCGGTATTATATCTAATGACAAACTTTAGTTTAGATGAAAAAAAAAATGTTTCAGAGTATCTTTTAAATGTATTGAGTATCATTCGTTGATAACAATTAATGAAATAATACTCGATACATAGACTAGAAATGTATCGCAACACAATATATTCGATACTTTCCAGTACTGTACTTGTATACGATTGTATTTAAGATATTCGACATCAAAGATACTGTCCATCCTTATATATATGGCCGTACGGGAATCGGGTACCAGATAAATATTACATAAATAGTGTCACTGGATATTTTTTTGTCAATTTATGATATCCCCCTGTTATTTCGATGATGATACGTATAACTTGTATAGGGATGATACAAGGCTTCCGTGACTTACAGTATATATGTATATATATATATATATATATATATATATATATACCTTTACCCCATTAAATTAACCTATTATTTACTACCACTGACAACCTATGAATTCTCTGTTTGGAGTGCAACGAGAAAAATGTTTAGGACGGGCGGTGTAGAAATATTATTATACGCGAGTCAAGGAAACTAAAATTCAAGCCGCCACTGGATAAGTACGTAGAAGGAATCATTGGCAAACCGACTAGAAAAAAAAAAAATAAATAACTTTTGCGCATAATATTATATATGCACTTGACCGGTATGACATCTCGGATAGGCGATAAACAAATAATACAGGTACGTTATTGTAGACTGGCTCCGTTCAAGTTCAAAATTATTTTCAATGAAATCTACAACGTAAAGTCAATAATCATCGTTAGAGTCGTACAATTTATCATAAGCGTATAACTCGCCGTCCAATTTTATAAGGCCAAGCAATTAATTATGCGAACGCTGCGTTTTCTAAGGTGTATATGTATACCTATCACGAGCTTAAAAGTCAACGAATCACTACGAAAACGTCCAAGTCCCCGATATTTTTTTTTTTTTAAAGAATAAAACTATTTATTTTTTATTTTTTATTTACGCATTATTTCCAAATATATATATATATAATAATCACCAGTGCTTGGAAGAAACGATTCCAAATAAATATACGTATTGGAATTTCGTTTCATTTTTCATTAAATATATATTTTTTTTAACTTTATTTTAAAACAAACGATTTGTAATTTAGTTATTACAATAAGCATGTATGTTAATATATATTAGACATGAGACACGTGAGAAAAGTAGCCACCCAACGGCGGCACTTAAATATTTGTTTATACGAGAATTGAATTGTAAAATTGTTTTTTTTTTTTTTTTTTTAAATTTCTTATATTATGTACTTATATTTCTAATGGTAAAAAATTATTTTTTTTTAATTTTTCAAAGTATACATAAAACGATATGGCAGCCCGCACGAAGATCGGTATGATCTGTAAATGTTACTCCCGGAGGTATTTACTCGCCCAGTCGGAGAGTAATATTTTTCTAGTATATGGCACAATAATCATATTATTAATAATTTGAATATCTTTGCTGTTTATTCACCGCCGAAACAATTTGCGGAGTACGTAATATGAGGGAGTAACTTTTTATCCAGGGGCGTAAAAATCATGCCGGTCATGCCAGGAATACGTAACTCCCCGGGAATATTTTACTGGGGGGGGGAATAAGAATTGTCTGTTACGCCCGGCCCGTCGGGAAAACCGCCGACTTCCCGCGACGGTCCAGTCCGCCCCGTAAACGTTATTGTTGCGAATTTATTCGTCCGGTGAGTTTTCCCCGGAGTTTTCTATATGGGTGGGCGGGAGCGTCAAAAAAAAAAAAAAAAAAAAAAAAAAAAGACTGCCCCGGGGCGCCGAAATCCTTAATACGCCGTTGACGCGCGCGCCTCGCGTATATTTATTGTGGAGGCCGGGCGGCAATCGTATTCGGTCGTCACGACGGGTGATTTATTCGTCCGTTCTCGTATTTCGTATCGGGTGTTTGCGTATGGTTGTAGGTGCCCTCACCCAGACATTCACTCACTTCCCCTAGTCTTCTCCTCGCATCTCGTGAAACGCGATGACGAAAACTGTATATATATATATATATATATATATAAACGTACTCTAGGCCGCGGCCGCCTTAAAATTAGATCGGATCACGATCCTATCGATCATGCCGCTGCAGTTATATTATATTATTATTATTATTATTATATGCACGGCTCGTATATAATAATAATCGTATTTAGCCATGGCGAAAAGTAGAGGAGAAAAAAAAAAAAATAATAATAATAAAGAAAAATTATAATAATATTATACATCTGTGTATACGTTATACGGCGCGATGGTAATCGTATTAAACCCGTCGCGGTATAGACGCCTCTCCCGCCAGTCCACTAGCCCTCACCGCCCCGCCGTCGTAAAAAAAAGAAACGAAACCCGTTCATCTAGATCATAATATTATCATTATCATTATCATTATCATTATCATTATCATTATTATTATTATTATTATTATTATTATCATGCGCGGCGGCGATGACGATAAGGAGAAGCTGCAGCCGCCGGACGGTCGGGCGTCACGAGAACGTCGGGTTTGCGGTCGAAAGGCCAAAATCAATTTGGACTATTATTTAAAACGTCACCTATACCACCTATAGCTGCGCCCGTAAGTGTCGGTGCCGCGAGCGGAGGAATGTCCGGAAAGAAATAGAGAGAGAGCAAAAAAAAAACTAATCATTACAACGAGATCGAGATCGTGACTCTCCGGGCCGGCAACTCGTTACGGTTTTTAACGCTACAAACCGCCTCATGATATCCGCGGTCCGTCTCTAAACCGGGCAGTGTGTGTGCGCGCAAACGTCGACGGGCTAAGAGACACGCTGAAAATTATGTTGAACGATCGCGTACCGTGTAAAAATGTTGATTTTACCCAGACACAAGATTTTTTATTTTTTTTTCGAAATCTATAATATTACATACAAATATAACCCGATAGAATTGATGACATTTTTCTTTACACAATAAAACAGGCCGACCTTGGGCATTTGTTCTAAAAGTAGCAACAAAAAAAAAAAACAAAAATTATTTTCAACAAAAAATAGGCATAGGTTCCCCGGCACCCCTCAGGCTTTCGAGTTTTTAAAGTGACACAAAATAATAATTTTATAAATAAATACGATTTTTATTTAAACGTTTATAAAACAAAACATTTTAATAAAAAACGCTCAAATATTTGTTTACCCTGGGTCAAATTTTCGTGCATTTCTGCTCGGCCAAAATAATGTAATTCGAAAAATATTACGCGTATTTGCCTACGATCATTTTTAACCGAACAAAAATAATAAATCGAAACCACTATCGCCTTAGTTTTTTCCCAATTATTAAGAAAACTAAAATAAAAATCAAAAAAATGTTCTCATTACTACACTAACTAGATCCAAAATGCTTTCAGAAATGCTGCTACGTTTCTAAAGTCGGATTAAGATTTATTGTAGAAAATTTATTTACAGACAAAAATAAAATACACACATACATTCATATAGTAAAACCAATACATTCGTCTTCACCTCACGTGTTTTTGGCACTCTTCACTAAAATACATAAAAATATAGTCTTTTTGTGCGTTCGAAATGATAATACGACCTTACGTAAGTATACACTGAAAATAAACGGATTTTTTGTTTGTTTTAGTATATACGCGTAGTAAAGGTTTTTAATACGGTAATTGTTAAATAGCATAAATAAACATTTAATAAATAAATAAATATAAGACTATTTGAGTAAGATATGACGATGGTGACGATAAACGTTGAAAATGTTTCATCTGCATACTATCAATGAACTTTTAATAAGTCGTAAAATTCTTTCAATCGAAAACTGTAATCCATTATCCCTGTGCCACTATCGTAGAATAAAAACCGTTGTCCATTATTCGTAATTCGCTCGATTTCAGGCATATACATTATTTTTAAACAATTTTTTTTTATTATTATTATTTAAACGGTCATCAGAATTTAAACTCTGTTTAAAACCCGAAGCTTCGGTTATACACTTGCCTATATATATATTGTAAGTTTATATTACGCTAAAATCTCTAACGGTTTCAACGGCAATATCTGCATTGATATTAATATTAATATTGTGCACTTTCAGATGGACCAACGGTGTAAAGTATGTGAAGAACCGGCGGCCGGTTTTCATTTCGGAGCTTTTACGTGCGAAGGATGCAAGGTAAGATAATTATTAATATTACGCTGATGTGCTGCGGGTATATGTATGGTATTATTTTTAACGTTCGTAATATAATTTATATATAGGTGTTTTTTTTTTTTTTTTTTTTACGAAAACCAGAACATTAAATTTGAGTATTTACAAACCGAGAAAAAACTGTTTATACGGGAAATTCGTGAATAGATTTATATTGGGCGTCACTAATAAATTATGCGGACGCGCCGTGTTTGCGTATAAAATGCGTTAGGCGTTAATTAGATATATACGATATACCAAATAGAATACCGCGCAGAGCCTATTAGAAATGAAATATATTACCTATATATTATACCTCCTATATATTGTATGTATATATACCTTCTAAAACGAGTCGTCGACTGTATACCGTAATAATAATAATAATTCATCTTTAACCACCTCGAGAATATTAATAAAATATGATATTATACACATACGAGTTTATAATACATTTTTTTTTTTTTTTTTTTTTCGAGTATAGGACACACGTTTGTCGTCTCCGCCGTACAAACTTCTTTTTGTGCTGTTAGTTTTATTATCAGAGTGCATAATTATTGACATATTATCAAACTCTTAACTATATAAGTGTAATACAAGCATTTTCAAATTGTAATAATTCACACGCTCGTATCTCGATTGAAAATTATAATATCGACGAAAAAAAAAACCCAACATACAAACACAGATGATAATGTTCTTACCTCGACATTCGGTAATAGATCAATTTACTTTAATATCAAATCTAACAGCACAACATTAGTTCTGCCGAAAGCAAATTTGCCATTTCGCGCGTTAGTAGGACAAGACGGAGATAATACACGAGTGTGTCCTCTTAATAAAACGTATAAAACTAATCGATATACACTACAGGTAGGTCTACCGACTGCAATTGTTAATAAAAGTTACCTACTTTTTGTTCTATTGAAATAATAACCGTTTAAAATCACGCGAATTTAATTCATTTTAAATTGTTTTCGTTTATGTCGGCCGCAATAAATTGTTCAACTGTCTCGACTTGGTATAGTGACCTTCCGAGATTATCACTGAAGCAATTGCATTATTATCACTACAGTGCAACAGTCCATTGTTTCGTTTTCATTTTGCATCTTGTACGTTTAAAAATATCGTTAATCCCGTCCATTGTTACACTCCGCTAATCGTTATATTGTTGCTATTATCTTCGGACGAATTTTTTATTTATTTTGTTGAAAATCATTATAAAACATATTTCGTACATTTTGCAGATATATAATATACAGTGTGTTTAAATATTCAATTCAATTCTCGCCGTTTTAGCAAACGCGTTTCGCTTAAACAACGAAATTTCGAATGTGTAAAGGTAGGTGCCGTATATTCAAATTCTTTTCTGCGGTTGGGTGGGGGTAACCTAACAAATATTTCAATTCCAACATGATAAAGGTTGGGATATTAGTAAATATTAAAAATAGCACGGACTGGTGTTTTAACAAATAAGTATATTTTACAATTTTCAAGCAGAAAATTGTTTTTTATTTACTAAGTTTATCTAAAAATTCCACAAGGTCAGAAAGAATCTTATGTAAACAATGGACAACATTGTTAAAAAAAAAAAAAAGAAATCGTAAATTTGACTTCAATAAAAACAAATACATAAATAAATTAATACATGTATTTTTAATATATATATTTATTTTTTTTTTCCTGACTTCAATATCCCTGGACCTTCCTTCCCCCTGTAAAGACGCCACTGGGTGGGTATAAGTACCAATGGTTAAATTGGTATAAATGGAATACCTACTAAAGGGACCGCATATTATTAATTGAGTTTTACGATTATACCGATGATGATGGTATAACGTGAGTAATAACTCGTCGTATTTATAGTATCGTCAACAGTGTCGTAGTGCATCATCAATCATTCTTTTATTCATACCTATTACAATAGGAACGATTTCTTATGTAATTATCAACGGCGATCAAGCGATCAAAAGACAATTATTATTGACGTTTCGAAACGTTGAAATTTTGAAAATCCGTCGAATATATGCGACCACCAGGGGCGGACAGGCGGGAAATTTATTTTCAGCAGGCCAAGAGAGTTAGGTTAGGTTATTTTCAAAATTATTCTGGCATTAGTTGTTATAAGGATATGGAAATTTCGAAGTTTTTCTATTTTACTGGTTTTAGACGGATAAAAATGTTGTAATTTAAGTTCAAATTTTTGTTGAAATTCGTAAAAACCAGGAACAATTTGGATTTACACGTAATCCGTAGCTACAAATTATAATTACAATGTTCAGATAAAATCTATCAAAAATGTTTAACCTTCGATCAGAATCATTTTTTTGTTTTGTTTTTCGTTTTTAACGATTTATCGTTGCATACAGCCCTAAAAAAATATACTATAACAATATGCCAGCCGAGTATTCTTCCCTTATTAAATCCACCACTGACCGCCATAGTACCATTAGTACTATAGTAATATTAGTACCGTGTACCAAACGTTCAAATATATTATTTAATATTAAAAAATTTCAATTTTTCAGTCTTTTTTCGGCCGGGCGCACACCAACCCGACGGCGGCGACAGTCACCGAGTGCAAGATAGGCGGCGGCCGATGCGTGATCGACAAGAAAAATCGAACGTCGTGCAAGGCGTGCCGGCTCAAAAAATGCCTGGCCGTGGGCATGTCGAAGAGTGGTTCGCGTTACGGCCGACGGTCCAACTGGTTCAAAATCCACTGTCTGCTCCAACAGCAGCAACAGCAGCAGCGGCAGCAGAAGCATCGGCTTCCATGCGGCGGTCACCGAAAAGAAGAAGACTATGGTGGCTGGATGTCCAAGCCGTCGCCTCCGCCGCCGCCACCAGCTCTCGTTCGTCTGTCTCTGCCCGTACCCATGGTTCCGATGCCGTTGTTTTTCGGTTTCGCGCCTAAATTTTGGGCCCCGCTACCGCGATCCGAACACTCGGCATTCCGTGAAACAGTTTGCAGATCCGACGACGACGACGACGACCACGACGACGTTGACGACGACCGGCCGATCGATCTCACCGTCCGCGGGCAACTTGTTGACGACGACGACAACAACAACAACAACCACAACAACGAAACCGCCGGAAAATACGTCGGAAAACATCGACCGCCGACACGGCCGCCGCACGACCGAAAAGACGCCGTGGCGGCGACACCTCTCGACTTGACTAGAGCTGATAGAAACTCCGGTGGTATTCGGTCGTGACGCGTAAAATGTTTTCCGCCGTTGTGTATTTCTGAGATTACGGCAAAACCGATTTCGTTTTTGTCGAGAATACCTTTAGAAGAGATTGTGGTTTTTTTTTTTTTTTTTTTTGTTATTGTTGTTGTTGCTGCTGTTGTTAACTCGTCGTGTTCGTCTATACGCGGTCTGTTCAAAAAGTACCAGGATTTTATATTCATTAATTACAAAAATAAAGTTACATATTATTTAAAGATATCTCCTTAAAAATGCAGTGATATGCAGTGATCCCGGTGATCTTACCATTTTTCAAAAGTCCTTTGGAACTGTCCCAAAGTTAAAGCTATGAGTTCTGTTGCCGCGTTCGCTTTAATTTCCTCTATATCTTGAAATCGTTGTCCTTTAAGCGCAGATTTTAGTCTTGGGAAAAGAAAATATCACATGGGGCCTGATCGGTAGAATAGGGAGAGTCCCCCCCCCGGACTCCCACCACAGCAATTTTTTTATCTGCGAAAAATTCAACGCTAAATGTGCCGGTGCATTGTCGTGGTGAACAGTCGCGGAGCGAATTTGGCAGCGCGACCTTTCTCATCTGTACATTTTCCTGTAAAATCGCACGACAAGACTCAATTGAGATTCGCTTTGTTAAATCGGCGGCCATTTCGCATTTGTTCGCAAATTGTCGCCACTCCATCGTTTCTGGATGACGTCGACGGTCTTCCAGAACGTGGATCGTCTTCAGTTAACCGCTGACTGTCCTTGTATCGTTTAAAACACTCGAAAGTCACGGAACCACTTAATGGATCATCCCAAAAAGCGGTTTTAATCATTTCCGTTGCACCATTTTTACCAAGTTTCAAGCAAAACTCGATGCACACGCGTTGTTCGTTAATTTCGGACATGTCGAAAACGGCGAACGAAAAAAACTGACTGGATTTAACCACGTGTAATATTAAATTGAGATAAGATAGCGACTTCGGGTTTTGTTTAAAATATCCACTTATTCGCGGGGAATACGTCTATTTACAATTTGGAACGTTGCCGCGTGTAGATTAGCCGTAATAACATGGTGTCCTGGTACTTTTTGAACAGACCTCGTATATAGTATACACGTACAACGTTTTATATTAGTTTTCGCCTTAGTGCGCGTTAATTTTCATATAATAAATTTTTTCCAAATAAATACCCACAAGGTTTGTTTTTAAACACGCCCGTATGATATATTTTTATAGCTTCTATATAAATAATAAATGTTATTCGTAATGTCCGTTCGTACCCCGAGCGGGAATGGTTTACATTTGGTCATGAACTCTATTAAATATGTAATGTATAATAATATATAACAAGAGTATATAAGTGGTAATATCCTCTGCCCACCCACGTCCACTTAAACAGTCCGCGTACCGCGACGACGATACAGCGCCGCACGATTTATTGGTTTATTTTAATTTTAACCTTTTTTTTTTTTTTTTTTTTAGATATTCTGACGAGCGTTTTTTTTTTTTTTTATTATTATTATTCTTGTAACCGATGACGTCGTTTACGATGTATTAGAATTGTACAATAGTCGCATATTATTTGTAATACTATATACGGACATAAATAAGTATAATAACGTTTCTGGACAGCGTTGTTCGAAAACGTTGACCAAACTTCGAAGGAAGGAGGTGGGTGGGTGGATGAGTTGTTCCACCGTACGTCTCATTAGAACAAAAAATTGTTTACCATACCTACAAATATTTCAATATTGCATCGTTCTGGGCCTTCAGCCACCTCCATTCGGTTGCTTCGCGAACTCGTGCCGGAACTTACGATAATAGAAAATAACCCTGGATTTATCGTGCAAAACCACGTCGGGTAAGTCACGGGGGAAAGATGATTTTGTTTCTTCCACGGGCTTTTCTGTTATCACGGGGGGGAAGAAATGCGGCGCGCGGCGGCGGTGGTTGGTTACTCGCGGTTTGGGCCGTTTTGTAGCACTCCAGTTCCTACAGATTACAATAAAAAATTGTGCCGTACGAAACGCAATGGGGGGGGACAAAAAAAAAACTAGGTATGACTACTAATTTACGTGCGAAATTCCGAACTCGGTATAATTATTAATTTCTACGCCGTGCGGCGGACCGCAAATACGTAAATTATTATCGGAACGCATTATTTTAAGATCTCCAGTTGACCGGTGCCGATTTAACGCGGTATACTTACCTACTCGAATATAGAGATTTTTTTTTTTTGTTTTTTTAGTAAATTCATAATAGTAATTAACGATTAAACGTAATACAATTATTTGTGCGCGAAACATTATAGATTTTTCGGCGTCGGTAAGTAATTATTATTCTTATACGCACAGAATGCCGCGCCTCCGGAATCAGCCGAGGTTATAAACATCGCTTTTTCGGACTATGATTTGTTTTTTTTTTTTTTTTTAAACAAATGCGGCAATATTGTTAACAGTATTATTGTATACTGCGGCTAAAACGAGTGTTCGACTTAATGAACACATTGACCCCGGGGGGACGGATTGGATTGACCTATCGAATTAGCGACTATTTTTTATCGTTTATAATTCGTTCGTATACGGATACACATCGACAATGGCCGCGGCGACAACGGCGCCATTAATCATAATTTAAATCGACAGAAGAAGACATTGGTAAGCGATGGTGTACACGAATAATATTATTCGCGAATATCGGCTGTACTCTTTTATTCCTTTTTATTCGCGCGCACTGTGCGAGACGCGAAAACGGAATCAATAAGAGGAAGTCTATGATAATTTATGACAAAAAAAAAAAATAAAAATAAACAAATTGTGTTAATTTGTAATTAAAAAATGAATTACAATTGTCCGTGCCGTGTGTTGAACGAATACCGTAGATACACAGGGTGCAATAATTTTGAAATCCGGCGTACAAACAAAATTCAATACATTTATATTTGTTTTGTTTTTTAATAGCGATACGAATACCGCAGGGGTACTACACGCGGGCGGTCGGCAGAACTTTGCGGATTTTTAATTGTTTTCAACGGTTAAATTATAAATATATATATATATATGAGGACACTAGTTTCAAAGTGTACAATCTCCATGTTCCATAAAAATTTAGATAGACATCGTTGCATATTCAATTGTCAGCGCTGAATACGAATAACTCACTATATTTGAACGAAAGGGTCTATCACCCGTGTATTTTATGATTGAAAATTGCATTTAGTTTCAAAAAGTACAATCTCCTTTGACAAGTTTGTTTCAAAACATACAATCTCACTATTGTCGAGCAAAATGGTCAATCTACAGTGTATTTTTAAGCTTAAAAATAACATTTATTTTCAAAACGTACAATCTCTAATCAAATAATATTTTTCATGAGTTTTACTATAAAAATAGATTTATAAAAATACATTGTACACCGTTTTGATCAGCAAGCGTATTATTCTCGACAAATTTACATGTTTAACTTTACTGTTGTGAGAGGCACTTCTAAATGCAAATTAAATCCCTATACAGTCACCTCTTTCTGTTGAACTGAAAATGAATACGACAAAGGTTCAAATGAGATTTCTTCCTGTATTCATCACGTTTTGAATTCGTCAACTTTTACTGATATTCATACTATTAAGCTTATGTGTAATGGTTGCGCAGGCCAGAACAAAAACACAACATTAATATCAATGTGTTGCAACTGGCTCACCAAACAAAAAGTAATTTCAAAAATTGAAGTTGTATTCGCACTAAGGGCACTCTTTTATTCCTTCTGATCGTGTTTTTGGTCACATCGAAGTGAAGTGCAAAAAGAAGGAAATAATTTTAGAACCTCAGGAATATTTGGATATTTTTTCAAAATATGGGACTGTCCTAAAAGTTAGAAAGGATGTTGAAATTTATGACTGGAAAGCTGAAACCAGCAACTTTATTAGGCCTCCGGGACAGTGGCATTTTGCTTTTTAAAAAATGAAAAGAATGATTATTACAAAGAACTCAAAAAGCGTAGTGTTAGTCCGCGGTGAAGGTGTGTACAATTCAAATATTGGAATGGGAAAACCAATTACAAAAAAAGCAAAGAACATTATTAACATGAAGCCCTCCAAAATTCCAACACGGAATGTTTTCAACAGTAATAAAAAAACGGATGTAAATAACCTACTAACTGCTTATTACGGAAATGAGTGGAAAAATGATCAGCGTTTAATTTTTTACAAATTTGTCATAGAGGGAGATGATATACCAGGTAATAACAATACCAGGTTATGTTGAGGAAGACATATGCAAACATTATGTGATAGAAGATGAAATCAATGTTGCAATCTAATAAATAAATTGACTAACTTATTAATCTTAAGTATTTTTTATTTTTAACGATTTTTATTATTAAATTAAATTTTTTGTAAACTTCTAAACTAAATAAAAAAAGAATAAAGACTTCTAATTTTTAGCTTCTCAATACCTATTTATTATTAAAGTTATTTTCAAAACGAGCAATCTCCTACTGTTAGTTTTATGCTGTACAATCTCCAAACAAAATGTTGTCAGAACTAAGACCAAATCTTGTCTTTTTAAGCAAAAAACTGATAAATCATCTCTGCATAACTATATGAAAAGGTTAAAAAAATGTTTTGATTAAGTTATTCGTTTTTTTGGTTTTCTCAAAATTTAGTGAACGTGGAGATTGTACACTTTGAAACTAGTGCCCTCATATATATATATATATATATATATGTATTTTATTTTTGACTTTCGAATATATTTACATTATTATTGTATTTCGGTGCATCGTGATCGATTTCGCCGGCGTGCGTTATAATTAATCGACTTATTGGGATATCGATCGCGGCCCTCGTCCGCCGGTCCGATTATTATTATCGATAAATCATTCGAAAAAAATCGTATACACGCGTATGTACGTGTAAGTAATAATGCGGGCGACTTTCCGCAGCATACCTTTGTGTTTAATAATAATTTCCGTACGTACACTAGTTATTATACATATGTTTTTTTTTTTTTTTTTTGTTTTGTTTAATACCCTGGGGCTTTATTATTTAAACGGCCCGAAGGTCTTTATAAATGCGTTTGACAATATATATATATATATATCTTACGTACTAGATGTCAATATATACTTTGCACGTTGAAGTGGCTCCTGCCCTTAAACTAAGTCGTATGGTCCCGGGCGCTAAAGACGTCCAATGTCCTTGGAGTTGTCTAGTAATTGGAGGATGGCCATTTTTTAATGTTATTGGATGGACGTGAGCGCGGTGCTTGGATGTTGTAGGGTATGTTGCTTGGTCTGTGTAAATTCGACGATATCCACTCAAATTTAGAGAACGCGAATTTTTTTTTTTTTTTTTTTTTTTCCAATTTGCATATAATCGATGAATTGTGATGATAATACAAACGACACGAATATGGGGCTTTAGGTTAACACAGAGGAAATAGACGGTTCTCCTACCTTATCTTCTAAGACCGAGGTCACATTTATATTGTCCGTTCCTTTAGATTACAGTAAATTGTTATTAATTACTGATAACAGTGATAACTGATTAGCTATTTGATTACTGATTACACGCAAATTTATTGAAAAGTCCGTGTCCGCACAACTCTGTAGGGTAAACCATTGTCTGTATAATAATAATCGTTTTTAAAGAAGTTGTTATCTGTAGGTCGGCTAAAAAAAAAAAATTTAAAAAAAAAGGCAATAGAGGGGGGGGCTATAACCCCTCCCCCACCCCGGGCACGCCACCGGTTGTATAGTTTCGGTTTATTTTCTGAACTGGAGCGAATAAATAATAAATAAATATATTATATTATATTATATATATATACGCGGGGCGCCGGTGAACCGATATATGGATATATAAATCATCGCGGCGGATTATTATTATTAGTTGTAATTTTAAAATAACGAAACCAGTCCGTCCGGGCGTCGCGTTAATTGGTCATGTATACGCGTACGGGCCACATATACGTACACATGCATACATACCCACAGGTGTCTGACCGCGTGAGAACACCGTCTCCGCAAGTGTTATTTTAACGACCCGTCGTCTTCGGGTGTTGTATTGAAATTGAAAATAATCAATATATATATATATATATATAATGTCTGTACGGTAAGTACGCGGCCCGTGTAATATTATGCACTGTCATAATAAACCGCTGCGGCGGTTGACGCGAGAAACGCGATTTTTTTTTTCCTTCTTCTGTTCTTATAACATATTAATAATAATAATAGTAATAGTAACACAGTCCTCTGACTGGTTTATAATTTTTAGCCCAGGCCCGGGACGAAAGTAATAAAAATTGGCCTGTTATTACGAATTATATATTCGACTATAATTAGTAAATATAATTAACCGGTCAATACTTAAAATAGTAAATTAAAACAATATTTTGAATGTACGAGGGTAGGCATTACAAAATCTTCAACAATTTATCATTTTTCTTCTTTTTTTTTTTCTAGCCTTATGTTCTGCAAATGCATCAATAACTTCTCCGAAATTAATACTTGACAATAATGTCATTTTCAACGGATACGATTCCTAAGGTATCCGATTTTTCTTAGCCCTAGTATTTTGATTGTGTATACTTTTTTTTTTTTGTGTGTGTGTGTTCTTCTGATTTAAGGATTTATTAAAAATTAAAAGAATAATGAAATCCAGTAGGTAGGCCCCTGGTCAAATACTTATAATACCTTTGCGGGCCCTGAATACATTATACTCTCGGTAATCCGGCAGATATCAGAACAAAGGGAAGTTCACATAAAAACTTATATTTACTCATTGAAAAACCTTAATTTATTTTATTAAAACATATAACTAATACATACATACTAATTTATTATCGTGTTGAATCTTTTGATGGGATGGGTTTAAAAGAATTATCAATTTGTTTTTGTTTTGTTTGAAATGAAACTCTTAAGACTTTTTCTTGTGGTCGTTTGAGCACCAAAATACCGCTTGCAGATACTCCGTTTTCTTATGGTTTTTTTCATGTAATGGACGTAATAAAGGAATCTATTGCAGCGGCGTGAGTTATTGTTTGATCAGCTACTGCTTCTCTATTATTTTCTTCGGCCATCACTTCATCGATTACGTCGTCATCTATCAAGAACTAATTGTTTTCTTCTTTCTCACCGTCGATCCACTTCCATATGTCATATGTTCGTCTGTCGTGCCCGTGAGTTTTTCTGCAACCGAGAACTGTAGCTGATCTCATAACTCGCTATTAAAATTGTCTTCACCGTCATTTCCGTTGCGAGCAGTCTTCTTGTTGTGTTGTTAAAATAAACACATTTTTCGTCACGGATTTTCCCATGAACAAACAATCGCCTTTTCGGACTTAATCCGAGTGTAAGCGGATGTATGTTAGTTTTATCGTTTCCGATAATAATTTTACGGTTATTATAACGAAAAAATAAAAATAAAATATAACCGTATTACTGGACGTACCGGATATTATCGGATGGCCTGATTACCGAGAGTCTACTGCAATAATACTCGTGTTATTTTATTGACTCATTATTACTCTCTTAAATCGAATCGTACGTGTCCCGATGTGTCCGTCCGTTTCGAGCGTTTTGAACAAATCGACCAACGGCTTGACCCTGTAGTCGTCCGACCCCGGTTCGATCGTTAATCGTTTTGTTTCGTCAACGGTATAGTAATATTATTATTATTATTATTATTATTATAAACGTCTTCGTTAAAAAATATATATATATACACGCGTAGAACACGTACGTACGTTTATCGTGATTAAAAAATACAGTTCGAACGAACAAAACTTGTAACTAGTTACAATTGTAATTTACAAGTGCCCGTAAGGTACCCGCACAAATACTATTGCATCGAAATAAATCATAAATTATAAATAATTTACATTACACGTAATATTATAATAAACGAAACGCGTTAATATCGCACGTCTGTCTCCAGATAGATAGACTAATGTAGTGTCTACATTAGGTATAAGTCGGTATAAGACCTGAAGACATTTTCGGGGCAAAACTATGTCGGAAGGAAAAGAAGAAAAAACGGCAATACAGTGCGGATTAAATTAAATATGGATTTATCGAAAATCCAACAAGTCCATCAGTACCAATGTGCCTTATTTAACAATAAAACATTTTCAAATGTAGCCTTCTAGACTACACGATCATTTTAATAAAATGCACTCAGATAAGAAAGACAAAGGTGTGGCATATTTTCAAGACATGGAAAAGAGGTTCGTAGCTCAGCCAACAATATCAAAACTTTTTTTCTGCAGCTTCTAAGCAAAACGTTGACTTTGTTAATTGCTAAATCAGGCTAACCACACAATATTGGGGAAGATTTAATTTTACCGGCATTAAAAATAGTTATAACCACTGTGCTCCATTAACCAGTGGCAGATATTATACGAACAATTCCTTTGAGCAATAGCTCTGTACAAAGACAAATTGATGATATGACTGAAAACATCGAAGATTCACTATGCAATTATCTGAAGACTTGTCAATTTGACCGCGTAGACTTACGCCTGTTTTTAAGTAAATTCGAGCCTGATATTGACAAACTCGTTAAAGAGCATCAGTTTCATCCTTCACGTTAGATAGGTTTTAATTTAATTTTAATAAAAATACTTTTAAATGTGTTTTAGATTAGTAATTAATGTTTGAACTTTAATAAAAATAATTTAAAATATGATCAAGTAGGCGTTTTAATTATATATGTAGTGTTCTCATTTAAAATATAAGTTTGAACTCAGATATAAGATATGGCATGTTTAAATATATATGTGCAATAACTATTGTTTTTAAGATACACGACAGATGGTAAGCTAAAAAATGTTGGGGGGGGGGGCTCTGGAAAATGTTTGATTCTCAAAGTGGGCGGTGGATGAAATAAGTTTGAGAACCTGTGCTATAGACTAACAATATAATATATAATATGTTTATTGTTTTTATGTTAAAAATTTATTTATTTTTTTAATAAAACCGTACTTTTCAAGAATAGTATATATTTTAGATTCTGAGCGGAGGTTTTACTATGATGGCTTTTTATTTTTTTTATTCTTCTGTAAACACTTTTTCTACCGGAAGACTTCATCCGATCACTACACATCCTATGCTGTTTACGGTAGTATATTTTGTCTAGTTTGTACTTTAATAAGGTTATTTTTCGATATACCTCATAGTTTTTGAACGCGGCAGACAAAACCTCCAACAAAAATTGCGAATAAACGACAAAAAGACGATTTCACGTAAACTCCAATTTTATTAGTTCTTTTTTATTTATATTGATTTCTGGGTTACCATGGCAGCAATGAAAAACACGGCTAATATTACTTCGCTCAGAATCGTTTTTCGTTTGAAATTTCACGTTGCATACAGATATAAATTAAATTCCTATCTATATACCTAGTATATAAATACTACCTATCCAACTTTCCACCTACAACAATGACAATAATATTTTAATAGCAGTTACCATTTGAAAATCAAACGGTGCAAGTGTAACGTTTAAGAATTTTTTAATTTTCCATTGAGAAAATTCCAAAATAATTAATAATAGTGTTAATGCATTCCCGTATAACGATAATCTTACAGGAGATTTGCCACTCTGTACACTACCAATACGTTTAGTTTGTATAGGTTTCAACCAACGAAATACGACCTAATGGCTGCCTTAATTATTTTGGTTTTCTAAATAATATAAATTTAAAACATAAATCGTATAACTGTTTAGATGTTCGCGTCCTGCCGATAGAATAGTAAAGGGTACCTCAAATTTATAATTTGTGCTGCCATCTGGGTACAAAAACAAAGAAAACTCTATTTTCTAATACGAACGTAGATGGCGCACGGATACACGATTTTTACACTACAACGAAAATAAATCGCTCGCTTTAAAATGACAATTCACAGCAGAATAATCGCGCAGTGGAATTTTTATAATTAAAAACGTGCTCGTTAGTCAAATTTTTCATAAATTTTTTTTTTCATAAATGATAGGTCCTAGTCAGTGGCGTATTTTTTTTTTTTTGACGGAGGAGTGGTGTCCTCCATGTCTAGATACCATCCAACCTAGAAAAAAAAATCATATAAATTTTAAATTGACTAATGCCAAATGTTAATAATATAATACAGTATTCAGTGTTGAATGATGACCTTCAACTTATACAAAACACCAGAGTTTTAAATGTAAAATTACTAGTCAAGTGTTGACATAGTAATTTGAAGAAAAAAATAAGGTTTTTTGTGTAAAAAATATGTTTTTTATGTACCAGTAAATAATTCTAAAAACGGGTTTGCTGTAAGGTTCCTAAAATGTTGGACACCGGTGGGAGCCCCGACGAAAAATCATAAAAAAAAATACGCCACTTGTCCTAATAGTTGTTCGTTTTGAATATAAAAATTACGGGATATTTCCAACGGGGATATTTTGAGGGGGAATCTATTAAAATTAGTGATGGGAAAAATCTGGATTTGCCGATGTTCGAGAATCCGGATTTGTGGTTTCCGAAATTCGAAATTGGACGTTTATTTATAATCCAGATTTTTGTCTGCGTTCAAATTACGGTTTTTAAAATTGTGATTTTATATTCTAGGATTTCAGTTTCTTCATCACAAATATTTCGCGATTATTTTAGGCGTATCTCTCCGATCGTTACTTTCAAGTCCGTGTTGGTGAGGATTTTTCTTCCATAGCCGCCAGTATATCTGCTGATGTCCCGCAAGGTGGTATCCTCTTACCTATCCTTTACAATATTTTTGCTTCAGACCAACCAACTACACCTAATACACTGGTCGCCGACTATGCGGATGAAAAGGCAATTTTATCTGTACACTCTGATCCCTTCGTGGCTTCTCAAAATCGTCTTTATTTTTAACACTCTAATTCCAAGTGCTTTGAATGTTAAATATCTTGGCTTGACCCTTGATAAAAGACTGACCTTGGCCCAGCATATTAGGACCAAAAGAATAAATCTAAACCTACGCCTACTAAAAAACCTCATGAACAATAATAAATATACTCGCATCAATACTAAATTACTTATTTATAAACCACTACTAAAACCTTCTTGGACATACGGCCTTCAGGTTTGGGGAAACGCAAAAAAAAACTAACATTAAAAAAATTCAAACATTCCAAAACATCGCACTTCGCAAATTATTAAATGTCTCTAACTTCACTATACATACTGACCTAAAAATGCCTTCAGTTTCAGAAGAAGCTAAAACATATTATAAACGTTTCCATGTTCGCATTTTAACTCATCCCAATCCTCTTGTCAAAAACCTTGCTAATCCTACAATCCCCGGCAACCCCCGCGAGATGGTTAAAACGGAAATGGTGTCGTTGACCTGTTGGCACCAAATATTAATATTAATTAGAAAAAATATATATAATTATAATTACAAATGAAAGTGTTACTAATGTGTGGCTGCTTTCCTCAAAAATGTCACGTATTATGTATAAATGTTGTTAAGGATGTATATTTTTTTTTAAATAATTTGTATATAACTAATCTGTATCTCATCTTCTTATTGTGCCCAAGTGGTATAGATTGTAGATTGCATTTAAAAAAATAAATAAAAATATTCTATGATTTATTTTTCAAAAAACTATAATTATTATCATATTGTTAATGGCATTAAATTTGTAAAATATTAAACAAGTTTTTATCACTCAAAAAATATGGCAAATACAAATTTATTTAAAAAAAAAAAAAAAAGTACAACAAAAATAGTCATACGAGGTGCGACAATAAAATAACGAGACTTTCTAAATATAACCTAAACTATTAACGTTATCTATAAAACGATTATTGAAATATGATTAGAAAACACTTATCTAAAAGTACTATGAACACTGATGGCATCGATTCATTTTCTTATACGTTAGTAGCCTTGTTATTAGTGCGAGTTCGACTATACTGCCGAAAAATGTTAGATATAAAAATCGAACAACATGTGTTAACATTAAATTTCTTGTTAAATTAAAAAAAACTGCCGCGGAATCGTTTCGTATGTTATGTGAAGTTTATGGTGAAGAATGTTTATCAAGAGCTCGTGTTTTTGAATGGCACAAACGGTTTTGTAGTGGAAGGGAGGACGTCGAAGACGATGATCGTTCTGGACGTCCTACCACGTCTTCAACAAACGAAAACGTTGAAAAAATCGACAAAATTAATTAATCAATATTATTATAAAGAGGTATTAATTAAATTAAGAGAACGTGTCAGAAAGAAGCGACCAGATCTATGGAAAAACGGCTGGGTTCTTCACCAAGACAATGCTCCAGCTCACAGTGCATTTTCAATTCAACGTTTTTTAACTGGAAAAAAAAATTTCTGTACTTCAACATCCCCCGTACTCACCAGACCTTGCTCCTTGTGACTTCTTCTTATTTCTTTTCCCATTTTCAAACAGTTGATGACGTAAAAATGAAAACTTCTAAAAGGGCTGAATGAAAGCAATTGGCAACACTGTTTTCAAGAATGGCAGCGACGTATGCAACAGTGTATTGATGCTGAGGGAAGGTACTTTGAAGGTGATAATCATTAAATTATAACATTTTTAAAATAAACAACTTTTATTCAAAAAGTCTCGTTATTTTATTGTCGCACCTCGTACATATTACACACTAATTTACATGATATACATTACTCGCTGACCTGGCAACCGTTGTTTTGTTCATAAAAAAATACACAATTTCGGATTTTAAAATCCCAATTCCCGAATTTATGTCACTAATTAAAAATAAACATTTCGCCCCGCGATTTTTTTTTTTTTTTTGAATGATACTATTTGTCGATTAACTTATTTCTTATTATTATTATATGCCACTGCTTTAAATCAATTTTACGAGAGTCTATAATACAAGAACATACCCGTGGCCGGAGGATGTGCAATATATGCGATTATTACTACTGTATTATAATCACTCGGAGTGTAGCAAAAAAGCGATTTGCTTTACTAAGATGTGTTTTTTTTTTTTTTTTTTTTTTAACTCGTCAAAACGCCATTTGGATAAATGATAGAATGATCCGGCCATTTTACGCCATACCTTAAAAGATGCGAAGTGTTTCCCGGATGATAATTTATTTGAAAATTAATTCCCAACACGTTTTTTTTTTTTCATTAGACAATTTAAAAAACCCGATAACAAATGACCCGACGGGAAACACGCGAGTAATACTTATCTTGCCTCGTGCCTACTCCGCTCGCAATCGTTTTTCACTGCTTTCAGTATATAAATTAAATTACCGCCGTTGTACCGTTCGAATTCCTCCGCCCACTGCACCGGCCCCGATTGCAGGGACGTCCGCGAAGAATTACCTCTCCCCAGTACCGCCCACTAGGTCTGGCGGGGCCCCGGTGCGAACAATTTTATGGGACCCACGTGCCCTCGTACGGCGATGCAACCAAGGAAATGGGTGTTCCCAGTGTCTAAGACGCCTACCCTATCCGACCGAATTCGTGAAAAGTGTACACACCACTGATATCGGTAGATATAATATCAGGTATTCTAAAAAACAATTCATAAGTAACACAAAATCGTCCCACAGCCTACACCACTGCCGAGTGCTGCTGACGGCATCATCCGAAACAAGGCTACCCAAACCATCGTAAACTATAAAACACAATACACGACCATATACGCGCAATACAGAAAATCATCAATAGAATAGGTCGTCTTGTTATGGTATGTGTATAATATGTACGGCCCAAGACGATTTACGTTATTTTTTGCTTTTTCCGTTAACTGTCCACTCTTAAATACACTCTTAGGACCACTTTGAATTTCGAGGACCCAAATTTCTTCCTAACGAGGCCCCTTGACGGTGCCCGGGCACCACCGGTCCTCGGAGTCGCTAGTCTCGGCACTACACCTCGCTATAAATGAATATTTCTGTATAATTTCTTTTGAGAAATTAATTATTTCTCCACGTTCGTCTTTAATACATGATTCGAAGTTGTTGCCCCCCCCCTCCTTGAAAATACACTAATTGCGCCGCCGGTACTAGCGAATCACATCTAATAGTCTATTAAAAAATCATTTCTAACACGCCATTAAATTTCACAAACAATAAATAATGAACGTTTTCCAAATCGAAATCAAAGTAGTCTTTCACAACTAATTATCAAATGAGCATGATAAATAACTACTAATAGTTTACACGTACTCGGATTTAGTATGTAGTATTGTAGTGCCCGTATTGATAATATTAATAAAAAAGTCATTTCATTGGAATAACATAAAGCTCTAAAATATTTCGAAAAGTAAATCGGATTCGGCACCGCACCGTGTTTTCATAAAAACAAATTGAAATAGATTAAGAGCAGTGTAAAAAATCTCGAGACAATTGATCATAGTACCTACATATTACTTTGTTCAAATTCGCACGTAACTTCTTAATTCATCATCAATTGTTAGTATTTTTTTTTTTTTTCATGTCTTTAAAATTTTAAATCGTAAACGGTCATACCGTGAACAATTGCAATTCGTTTCGGTTAAAGAAAAAAATACGTGGCCAGTAACAAGCTTATAGCTTTCCTCCTTTTAGATACGCTTAAACCTCCAGTGAAATCGTAAATACATCACTATACCGTATAAATTGATAATATATTATTATTATTCACACACAATTCTGCATTTCAAAACTACATAAAAGGACCAATAAAATGATTATAGTTATGAATAGCGTTTCCAATATTAAAATCCATTTTATTACAATATTTGGATCTTATTATGGACTGAAAAATAAATGAACAACACACTTAATTTTCATAGGTACTTTTACATGTTTATTTTTATTTTTAGCAAAATTAAATAAGTAGATACCTTAACAAAAAAAAAAAAAAAAATGATAATAGATTCATAAAAAAAGCAAATAATATTATAAATCCAACACAAATACTTAATACAAAAAAAATTAATAGTTAACAAAATTAGTCTTAAGTGTAAATCATAAAAAATGTATAAAAAAAAAAAAAAAAAAATAGGGCACTTACCATATTCCTAACCTGATTACCGTTAAAAAAATTATCATAATAATATAGACGTATACAAAAAAATAAAACAAAATTTTTAAGTCGGTAGTTTGTAAATAATATAAATCAAGGAAAATGCCCATTATTAACACGAAAATACAATAATAATCATTGTAAATAGTCAGATCGATCTAAATCAGTCAGATGAAGTACATATTTAAATATTATAACATAAAATTACTGTCATGGAAAAATAGTATTGTTTTTTTTTTTAAATTTAATTTTAATTTTATATATCAGATAAAACTATAGACATATTAAATGAGGACCCGTAGTAGTAAAACAGTCAAAATGTATTATTCAGAATCCTAAAACTTATCTTTGTGAGCATATTCATATAAACACTTCTATCCTTATAACATTCTATTGTACTATGCTTTATAATTTGTTCCCCATTAGTATGCAATTTGTTCAATAATTTTATTCCGACATATTACAATAATTGAATGATAGTTTACAGACAATTAGTTTTGCCTAACATATAAAAATACAAACCTAAAATATAACAATGCATACACATACAAAAAATTAAAAAAAAAAATAAAAACATGTAAATGTGAAAATACAACAATTATTTGGAAGACACCAGTTGTACATACAATTTTAGATACAAGAGTATAATTTAAAATCGGTAGTTAAAAATTCAATAATCACATATGTATAAGGCACTTTGGAAGCTCACAGTTGAGGTATACCCGTAAAAATAATAATAAAACATTGATACAAAAAGAAAAAACACAATATTTTATCACATAGAGTTAAACAATTCATGAGCTTTGAAATTCGTACTTAGTTAATATTAATTGATAATTCACTTAAGTACTAAAATATAAAAATAATAATTAATACTAGAAAAAACTTACATCTAAGTTATATTTAACAACTTTTATGATTTAATTTTATATATATTTTAGGAACAAGTGTAGCGGTCAATCCTTAAATACTGCATACATAATAATAATATTACATAAAATAATACGCACACTGTCCTACAATTACATAAAAATAAAAAAAAAGGATTCCTTAACATTAAAAATACGCGAATAACATTTTACTTACAGTGTCAAACAAATTTCTGGTTATATAATGAGGACAATATTATTCATGTATAATTCCAATGTCTAGGAAACAATAATGAGTCAAAACATGTGTAATGTCTTTTAGACAATATTCACAATGTATACAAATTAATAATTGTAAAAATAATAAAATCAAAATAATCAATTCATTCAAATGGATATTGTACCTTAAAACTATTTGTTCTAAAGAGTTAGAGTTAGGAAAATAATTGGTCATTTTTCGAATTGGAAGCTAATACTGAACCCTGATCGATGAAGTTTCCATGAAATCACAACAATGAGCAAATATGAAATATTGTTTAAAAATATTAATAAAAATTAAAAATTAAAAAATAGAAAAAGTTAGAGAGCGCCAACTACTCAAACTTAGACACAGTGGATGTTGTGACGCACCTAGGAACTTACTCTAACGCAGTGTGGTACTTACGTATATGTACTCTAAGATTACCGCTTTGTTTAGCGCGGTATTCACAATGAGGACAACGATGAACTGGTTCTTTTCCTCCACATTCAAACACTTCATGACGTTTCAATGTACTTTTCCATCGGTATCTTTTACCACAATGCTGGCAACTGAATGGATTTGCCTGAGTTGTGCGCACATACTTAGAGTTTTGTTCAAAGTTTTTCCACCATAAAGAACCTAAAATAAATGTTAGTAAGTATATTTGAATTAACAATAACAATAGACTAATAACTGATGAAGTCATTATAAATACCTTGATCTTGCATGTTTGGTGGTACACTCATACCTCCATATTCAGTAAGTTCCATACCTAAAACAGTTTTAAAAATTGAACATTAGTTAAATGTTAAATAAGGTTAAGATTTAATGAAAATCATTCCAAATAAAATATTCTAGCGATTTTAAATTTAATAATAAAAAATAATTATTTACCTTCTTCTGGACGAAAATTATTCAAAATGACTTGAGATGATGGTAGGTGGGAACCTGTTCTACTTGTACACATTTCATTTTGAGCATTATTATCACTCTCGCTAGCATCTTCTTCGGTATCCGTATTCTTTTCAAGTTTTATTTCATTTATTGAACCACTAGAAGTCCAGTACTTATTACTATCTTCTTTCTCATCATTTACTACACCATTAGCATCAGGCTTATCTTCATCAGGTTGAATATTTGCAGATTCCACTTCAGGTTTAGGAATTATTGGAGGAGATGGTATAGTTGCTTTGCCTTCGCCAGCTAAACTAGGTGCAGTGGGATTTGGTGTATTATTAACATCTAAATTATTAGCATTAGTACGACTCGGATTAACTGGTGATACAACAAGACTACTGAAATTTTTCACCGGTTGAACTAATTTACGACGTTTTGTATTTGGTATAGTAGATATAGTATTTGCTGGTGGTGCAGGTGGAGGTGGTACATTTGTAGATGGATCAAAAGCACCATCAGTCATTTTGGGTGTATTAGACTTTTTTGGTAAACCAGGAGAAATATTTCTGGTTGAACTTTTTCTAGCATCTAGTCTTCGATCAGATCGACCACTACTCTCTGTCAGTCCTTTAATTTGCAATGATTCTGCAGCTTTCAGGAATGACCCAAGTTGTTCTTGGGTAATATTCACTTCACCGCGATACATATAGTCCATCATAGACCGCAGTTCCTGATATGTTACATCTTTTAGTATAAGCACCGGATATTTATCAAAATGTTGATTTAATAGCATCTAAAAATAAAGATACAATTAATAAATAGATATTAAAATCCATAGCACATTTCTATTTAAGATCATAAAAAAAAATGTTAATAATAAAAAACATCAAAAACATGTTTAAAAAACCAATGCAGTCCAATCAAAAATAATTTTAACCCCATTGAAAATTTGTCCTATGTACATAGTACAAAATCGAACTTTTTTTTTTTATTATTATTATTTATAATTTATATTATGTTTAATGGATCATAAATTTTGACTGAATTGTCAAAATAAATAATAATTAATGATCAATAACCATAAAATAAATCACAATTAACATCTTAACATAGGCTAAGAAAAATATACATCGCAGTAATTGGTGTCCCTAATATTTGTATATTAGAGGTGAATAATTAAGTCTTTCTTGCGATTCAGATTCAGGCCCTTAGAGCATACCCAGAAAACACCAAGAGGAGGAAGTTGTATAAATGTATAATTCGAGCACACCTAATTAAGACTCTGTTTAGTCCTTGAGTAAAGCTCGACCCACTGGTATGCGTTATATTGAATATTCTTAATCCTTTCCTATCCGAATATGACAAACACTAATAACTATCAAGATCAAAATGGTTTTGTGTATTAAGCCTCTAAATAATTAACATATCGGATACACTTAAATATAATTTATATTAACTCTCCCCCCACACTAATAAACCTGTTTTCTAGGGTATTTCATAATATTTTACAAATTTGATGGTCTAATAAACTGATATTCAATGAAAAATTATCAACATAGGTTACCACGCAAATAGAATATATATATTTATACTTTTTTTATTTATATCATTCAAACGTTTTTTGAAAATTACATTGAAATATAATGTCTTATAACTTATTGTAAATAATTACAATTCAAAAAATCTTCCTTCTGTTAATTAGTATAACAAATAAAAACTATTATCAGAATTAAATATACCAACCAATTAATTAATTTAACATTTTGATATTTAAAAAAAAAAAAAATAGGTCCTTAATAATAATTGTTTTATGTAATTTAAGTAAGTACTTAAAAATAAAATGCATAGATATAATGGCCTAGTAAATAAGTTTTGTGGCATTTTTTTTATTTTTATTTAAGTCTAACACAGTAGGAAGGCTATTATTAAATAATAATTCACATAGTTTGCTTGTGGTATCTAATAAAAGAGGTCAAGTTGACAAAGTGTATCAGACAGCTGTCTGAATAATGTCATACATTCAATAGTCTACCGGAACAAGAAAAAAAAGTATGAGCTAATTTCTCCTCACACATACACACTAAACAATATATTATATCCAACACATTTATTGCCTATTGTGTGACGTATTATTTTCTTTCTTTTTTAATATCCACACATTTCTTGTAAAAATACATTATAACATGAAAAAAAGTCAAAATTAAATGCATGTGTTAAATGATGGTAGGTATTTTATAATAAACATGGTTGATAAAATATGGCTCAGAATAAACATAAAATAATTAAAATACCTATTCAATTTAACCAACAAAATATACAAGATCTTCTTACATTTAAAAAAAAAATCTAGGCCACTTTTTTTTTTTATGATTTGCCTTCTATTATAATTGACAGTACACTCAAAGTTGGATGTACCAAATCAGTGAATGGAAAATAGAAAGGTAATAATAAGATGAGGCTAAACACTGTTATATAATAGTTTTCAACTAGATTTGTACGGCATTAATTCATTTTAAATCGGTCTATAAATGATTGAACAAATTCAAAGAAAATTGTAATACAAATTATGTTATGACTTATCACAAGCATGGAAATTTTACATTTCGTAAAAAAAAAAAAGTATATAAACTTTTTATACCTAGTGTTTATAATGTACTTCAATTTTTTTTTAAAGGTAATCAAAACATGTACGAATTTATTTTGTTATGTCTATTACTAGGTATTCAAACTAGAGCAGCTACATGTCTTTTATATTTATTAAATATATGCCTACTTTTTTAATACACCCATATATTATATAAACACTATGTTTATTCAATTGATTATCTATTCTTGATTATTAAAACTAAATTATATTAATTAAATATAGAATATTAAATATTTAATAATTAAAACATATGATCAGCTAGGTAGATTTCTTTTAACTAATATTTCAACCATACAAATAGTTATTCATATGCATATACATTACCTACATAATTACACAGCCTATTAAAATTGTCAATATACAAAAAAAAAAGTATTAAGCTCTCAACTAAGATAAAACCTTAAATTCTAATTAAGTAACAAAATAGATTAAAATAAAACCATTTTTACTTATTAATTTTATGACAAAAATGTCAACTTAACTTCCAGAATGTCATTATCAATGTTTTTTTCACTAAATATATTATACTAACAAATACCTACAAATTATTTTAAAAATATGTTTCTTTTCATTTAAACAGAAATAATTTTTAGTGTATAGATATTTAAACTACAAAGCATTTTGTTGTATTATAAAGTAACAAAAGTTTATTTATAAGTTTATATTTAGTAATATAAAATAATGTGATGAATAAACTGTAATATAACTATTTGTTTTTAAAAGTTACAAAATAAAAAGATATTTTCTTAATAACCATTTTTTATTATGAATTCTGATGACATATCAAGTAATATTATATTATAAAATAATTTAAGGGGACAATATCAAAACTAATAACTATTATGGTTATAGCGTTTGTTAAGAATAATTGATCTGGTAATCATTAAACAAATTGTAATTTGTCGTACAAGGTCTGATCAATAATTATTATAAAACTCAATAAAAAAGAACACTATTCAAACTTTACAAATATTAAAACTTTACCACAACATAATATAAAAGTATCTACTTGCATTAAACTATACAACTTTAGACGTTCATTAATAAAATGCACAAAGACATATTCTTAATTATTTTGAAATACTCGTTTTTTTTGGCATCGGCTACTGTACAGTTTAAATAAATAAGTAAATGGTGATATACCCACTTAATTTAATATTAAAATAATTACATAACAGAAATAAGTAACAAACTGAAAAATATCTAAACAATAATACACAATATTTTAGTGTTTCTTTATTTGAGTATTATTAAGTATTTAAATATATATTTTTATTTTACACAAGTGTTTAATATTTTTACATTCAAAGACTTTATTTTATAACTTATCTAAGAAATTGATGACTGTTATAATTAAACTACCATTTTGTATTGAACTAATTAAAAGGATTGTTATCAGAAATATCATAAAAACAGTTTCACATTAGCTATTATCTAATAACTATAATTAATAAAGGGAGTGTTTGTGTGTATTGTCTGTATTAACAAGGCGACAGTTTCTCAAACAAATAATTTCTAGTTTTTTATGAGCTTAAAGACAGACAAAAAAAATCTCCCCATTTATGAATTTTATTTTCAAGATGAAATTTGTATAATTTTAACTACTTAATTAATCAGGTCTTAGGTAAAACATTTAAATTGATGAGGTAGATTACTTTGACATTTGAAGAAACTAAGTTTGAAAATTAGACAAATTCAATATTGTATGAAATTTCTCAAAAAATTTATGTAGATACTACTTCAATTTTTAAATAATAAAATTATATCAATTTTAGGGAAATGTTTGTTTGAATAAGTGTACAGTCAAATCTATGACAGACAGAGATCTGACATTTTGAACATAGGCGGGTCATGGGTGTTTGCCAACATTTCAAAGGCGGATTTCAAAATTTTAAATGTTTGATTTTATTATGGCATAACACCGGGTTATTATATTGGTAGACATGTGAAATGAAGCAACAGAGGATTTCAGTGGTGAAAGAAACAGAAGAATTGTTGAAGATTTAAAGGTATGATAAAATGGTGCTATGAAACAAAAAGGGAAATTGTATAAAACTTATGGGGTTAGTTATGATGTAAAAGTCAGTGTTGGGCAATGAATAAAATGTGATGAAATGAAAATGCAAGTGGCAGAAATGAAAATGTTAAGGTAGATGCTCGAGTTGAAATATTGGTGTCCAATTGATATTACATGTAAAATAAATTGATCCTGGACTGGTGCCAGACACCAGTCTAAAACTAACATTTGGATACAACGATACCATTAAAAATGTCAAGCTCAAACACTAGTGTCCAAATGATGTCAGAACTCCCAGAGTACAAAATTCAAAACAAATAGGCTAGCTTTGGAATTTGATCGGACTAATCACAAGTAATTACCTAACGCCTATTCCCTTTTGACTACGCCTACTTATCTAACAACTGAAGTGGTCTTTACCGATATAATAAGAACCAAAAATCATTTGCACTAATGAGTATAACAAAAAATGAGAAAGAATAGATTATGATATGGTATGAGCATGTTGATAAAAAGAGTAATCAGTTGAGACGGTCAGGAAGTTAAGTTAGCTAAGTGCAGATGGAGTCCAGGGAAGAGTTAACCCAAAGAAAATATAATCAGGCACTAGGAGTTGTTAGAAGAGATATGAGAACACGTGGTTCATTTGTTGTTAATGTAACAGTGATGACTGTTAGGGAAATGTGAAAGGCAAGAATTCTGACCCTACTTATGAAGAAACAAAGGCTATGTAAAATGAAGCAAGTTTCAAACATTTTCGTTATACTTGTTAAATCATGAGGTATTCACCATAAGTATTAGTGTTAGACGATACTCAAGCAAAGATCTAACCAGAGAACAATATACTTAGGTTCTTATATTATTAGTTAAATTAAAAGATAATATATTTGATCATTTTTGGCATGGTCAGTGATGACACAACAAACTAGTACCTATTTGTAATTATGTGGTAATGTTTGATTAAATTTATCAACTAAAAAAAATTATTTTCATAAATCAACATTAAACATTTAATTATTTCTATAGCCTAATGATAATGTAATAGTCTAAACATATTTTATTTTCCATTTAAATGTACACTAGAAGAAGAAAAAAACCATAAATATCATCAAATTTATTCCAACAAAATATTTATTTAAACATGTACTATCTGCGGCATGATCTAATTTTAATTTGAAATCAACAATTGTATTTAACAATAATATATCTTATGACATCACTTTAATTAATAAAAAATAATGAAACCAAACATTAAATTTATTCCTTTGGTAAATGAGATTCCTACAATTCATATGGTTAATAATTTAAAATATGAATATACTAATATTAAATTTAATAAAGTAATATAAATTATTTAATATTTTACTAACATTCAACAGAATTTAAAGAGTATTATAGTTTGTTAAGTATAATTTTATTTAAATATATAACAATAATATAATACGCAGTTAGATATTTATCAATTAATGAGGATAAAGACTGTGTATACAAATCAGAATTTCACACCCACACTGAAAAAAAATCAACAATCAACAAATTTTGGAATGAATAGGTATGCATTATAAAATTAAATTTGTCTCTTTGTTATATAAGAAAGTAACTTTAAAAATTCAATGTTTTGTTTTCTGTGTAAATAGATATTAACGAAGAAATTAATGTGATAGTAATGTTTGTACAATAAATTATACAAATCCGGTTTTCATATATTTAATATGTACACAAGATTAGGTATACAATTGAAATACAGAAATTACCTATTTAAACATTTTATCTTATAAAGGTTTTTCTTTATCTGTTTTATTTGAGGTTTTATTATTGTTAAAATATAATAATATACAATAATTAGGTAGTATACAAGACGTATTCATTGTTATTTGTAATATATTTTATTACTTTAGACCACACATCTCCACTTCAAGAATATTAGTTGTTAACTTGGATTTCAATAGTATTTGATTCATAATTCAAACCAAACAGATAAACAGTCATCGAGTTAACATAGTTTTATATATGTAGAAACACACTATATATAACATGTCTATTATAATTTATACATAATATCACGTAATATCATAAATCATTGTTATACCTATTATATTAAAAAAATGTTAAGTATCTAATATCATTGCAAAGCAAAGTTGTTTGTTAGTATTACTCAGATACCAAATTATAATTAAAAATTTTTTTTTTTACTAAAAAATATCTATAAATCAAGTTTTGCTTTAATATGAAACACCATAAAACTAAAAATGAATAGGCTAATATCTATAGACTATAGTTACATTTTACCTATAAAGATCCCATTAGCCAACTTGGGTTCATGTTTATAACTGCATTAAAAATGTAAAATATTTTAATTTATTTCAACAAAAAGGTTACTAATTTTTAATAAGTGCTAGCCTGAACTATGGCAACACAAACTCTAATATCTACTTCCAATTGAAAAATCATCTATCTACAGTAGAAAAATAGTTGAAATAAACTTCAGGGTGGAATTAAAAAGATGATTATAATTTATGGTTCATTATAACAAATAATTAATTTAAAATAATACATATTGACCAACATTGACTGTTAAAAAATGTTAAATTATTATTTAATCAAGATATACAATTTAAATAACTATAATAATAGGTAAATTAAGATAATATATACACTTTAAACTGTAAATACCTACATTATCATTTTATTATTTACATATTAATAACATAGGTACCTAATGAATTAAATGTCCATCATTAAGCTATAGAAAAATACAGTACAAGGGGTATAATATAGTTAATTAAAATTATAAGAATTTTTATGTCAACCAAATTCACCAAATCCTATAGCAAATAAATATTAAAAATAAAATAGAGATTTCTTCGGGGAGATCTGATTCATGTTACCAATATTTCGCCAAAATTATAACCGGATTTATAAAAAGGGATTTTTATCCTAATAAAATATAAAATTATACGTCTATTTATTAAATGAAACTGTTGAAAAAGATATTGGTAGGTATTTCAATAATAAAAAATTCAACTTGACATAATCAACCTATCCTACCTACCTACATTTTTAAAACAAGTTTGAGATGTCTCAACCAGACTTAATTACATGATTATATCTTAATTCAGAAGATTTGGGCTTTCTATAGAAAATACGGGTTAATAAATCAATAGAGAGATTTTTTAATATTCGTTATTCAAATACAAAAACATATTCAACATTTTTATATTATCTAGATAATTCAATTTTGAATAGGCAATATTATTAACAAAATGCATAAATGTTTTTATTTACGTATTTATAATTTGCATGGGACCTAACATCATATTATAATAACATTTAGTTTTATAATAATAATAATTTTAACTAGATATATTGTAGAGTTAATTTATAAACATCTAAATTAAAACTAAAATCAATAATACAGAGTTAAAGAAATTTTAGAAGGTACCATATTATAGTAAAATAATACGCTACATTTAATTTTAACCTCGATAACCTTTTGAAGACAATATTCAATTGAAACTATTTCACTTTTAATATTAATTATTCATTGATACATGGCGAGTATACCATGATGTTTCTCTATTTCCTCACAATTTAACATAAGAAAATAATCGAAACATCACACTCCACTCTGTATGCATATGTCTAAATGTACATACAATTAATTTTTATAATGCTATCCAATTAAAGAATTAGGGTAATAATATTTATTGCCCGTAGTAAGTATTTGTGATTTAACCTAGACGGGATAGTTAAACAGATAAACATAAGTGGTGCGAGTATATGTTTTATATTCATACCTAAAATAGTAGTAAAAATTAATAACAAATAGCCAATAGGTTATCAGAATGTTTGATTGAAAAACAGTATGGTTGAAAAACCAAACGAGATTACTAAATTGGACGATAGGATAAATTAATCGCTCTTCATCCGGTGATAAAATGTAAAAACATTATTTTTCCTATTGCTCATCACATCATTGATCAAGATATAGGTTAGTATAATTGAAAACGGTAATTTTAAAAAATTAATGATTTCGGTAAAACGTGCGAATATCATACAATAATCGTCATAAAATGAGAAACGGATTAATAGACAGATAACCAAAAATGTATAAACAGGCATTACTAACATTAAAGACGGCCGACCGAATAAGCACATTGGCGAAAATCAGCCTCCGATATTATCTAAACACGAAAAGATATTATGCACAATAACAAAGAGGTTGGAATTCAAGAGGGAAAAAATATCGAGACATGCGCTGTACATTTTTTTTTTTTTGGCATATTCAACAGGTGCCTCGTGCGGCCGAATAACGAATATGCAACAGCCGCCGCGGCGGCGGCGGCGGCGGCGGCTAACGAACATATGGAACTTTGCAATACAAAATAATAACGTGGTCGCCGCAAAACTTAAAGACTTACAATGGCCGGACTCGTGTGCTCGCACACATGGCGATAAAAAAAATAAATAAATTTAATTTAAAATAATAATTATAATATAGTGTAACATTACCGCGAAATAAGGGCTGCAAGCGGACAAGACGACTTTGTGAGCGTTCATGCATTGTCCCTCGGCGGCCAGGGCGCAATCCACCAGAGAGCCGCTTTCCAGAAGGCTGTCGAACACCGAAACCAACGTGTTCTGATGATTGTTCCACCGCAAGCAGAACTGTTGTTGCTGCTGGTGATGGTCCATGATATTTTTGCGTGCTTATTGGGTCTATCCGAAAACCGATTGGGTTAAAAACTAAATACAACAATATCGCCGGCAGTACTAAATATATTTAAAATATATTTAAAATAAATGTGTATATGTATAGTGTACAACTACCAAAGTACTAGCTACTACTGGTGCTACTATACTGTCGAGTAGTGTAGGCCACACTGCTGCTGCCGACGCGGTTTACTTTTTCACTTACAAAACGCGGCGACGAGAAGACCTGTTGTGCGCGTTCGCGTGTGCACACCGTACACACTCACACACATGCGCACACACACACACACACACACACTCACACACGCGCGCGCGCGCGCGCTCGAGCCGAACGGCGAAAACGGCGGCGTACGTACACACGCCGCGCGCCCGCACACGGACCGGACCGCGAATAAAAACAACGAAATAACGATGATAATAATAATAATATAACAATGAGAGTATATACGGCGACGTCCCGTGGAAAATGTGTACACACGAAGAATAAAAATTCGAACGATACTCGGTAGGTACACGTTTGGAAATAATAATAGTAATAGTAGTAATAATAGTAACAACAACAACAATAATAATATTAACAACACTCTTAAATATTATATCATAATAATATGCGATACAGGTGGGTGGGTGCGATGGTAATGTTTTGGTAATTTAATATAACATGATAAAAATTGGACGATAATAATATGGTGGCCGGATTCGCGTCGAATTATATCAAAACACACTAGTAGACTACTACGACCAAAGTGTGGTGTAACGGCGACAAAAAGCATCGGCTACGACATCAGTCCCGTACTCCCGTTTTTAACGGCGACGGCGGCGGTGGTGGCGGCGAAAGCAGCGCTGTGGGACAAAGAGAAATTTTCACACTGAAACGCGGCGTAACGAAATCCAAACATACCATCGCATAGCCACTCTGGTGTGGTGTTCGGTCGTCGCGTTTTACCAAAATATTGTCGGCGTGCGGCGTGTACGCGCAGTGTTGCGCGCGGACCGGGGTAGACGATGCGGAGGGCGGGGCGACTCGTGGGAATGGCGGGACGACAGGGCGGTGGGGGGGGAACGGCGGACGAGAGAGAAATACACGAAATATAAAGAAGAAAAAAATAATAATAAGCGAGACGACAACTGAATACAGACAATAAAGTTTTTTTTTCGGCAGTGCCAACTTTGAAAGTTTGCACGGTAATTTCTGACGGCGTACCGCGGCGGTGACGGGCCAGTGCGGACCGTCCCGTACCCGCGGCCCGCCGGCCCACGTAAAGACGTAAAACTACTATTTTTATTTATTTTTTTTCTTCTTTTCAAATTGCATATTTTGACTAATATATACATTGTATACATACATATACGTACGTACAAACGCGTAGGTTACGACGATAATAATTATATATATATATACTACATTTCGTATAAAATAATATAATATTATTATGTGCGTACACAAAAGCAGACTCTACTCATAATATTATAATAATTATTTTACTATGGGCGCACGAGCGGCTAGAATAGCGGGCGCGGGCGCTCGTAAATGAGTTTTTATTAATGAACGGCTACGGCGGGGCCGGCGTTAATTAGTGCGCGACAAGCCGTCGGTCCGGCGGTGGTGGGGCGGGCGTTGGCGGTGACGATGGGATCGTAGGCGCATTACAATAATATTATAGTAATAATAATAGTATCCGAATTATTTATCCGGTCTGCGTCGTCCCGCGCACCGCTCCTGCCCCCGCGAGGAAACTCAGGAAACCGGCGGGCAGCAGTGCGTGCGCCGGCGCGGGCCCCGAGGGAACGACGGCGTTCGGCGAACCGGTCACACTGCGCGCGAAACGTTTGGAAAGTTTCGGCGGTAGTTTGTTTACGCCGCCGCCGCCGCCGCGGTGGCCACCGAGTGTGTTGATCGTTGTGCGGGCAAAAAAAAAAAAAAAAAACCGACCGACCGAGGGAAAAAAAAAAAAAAAAAAAAAAAAGAAATAATAAATTTTCGACGGCCGTCGTGTCTTCGCGCGACTGGCGGTCCCCGGCGGTGGCGTGTGGTGGGAGAGAATTCTATTTCACGGAATTACATTGTGATGATCCGTATCGGGTCCGTCCTCCGTTCTTTTATACGTTTTTATTATTATTTCGCTGAAACGCGCACAACACAACAATACGGTTGAAAAACGGTTTATTATGTTTCGCCGTCGTACGGACACATTTATTGGAAAGCCGTACGGGTACATAATATAATATATATATATATATATGTATACAATATTGGTCATAATACGTATAATATAAATGCCACGAGTTATACAGGACGGGCCAGAGTTTTTCGGCGTTCCGGTTGTGTACGGGAAAACGGAAAAGCGGAAAAAACTCCGCGGTCCGCCCTGTACACGGGAATATTATACGCGTACGACGTACCAATTTTCGTACGTAAAAACGTATAAAATATATAGTTATATAATACACTGTACGGGAATAATAATAATTCTCTAAAAACTAACTATATTATAACACGGGCATTGTTGGCGTGTCGTTATATTATTATTATTAGTATTATTCTGGTACACCGAATGTGAAAAAAGCAATAACGACAGACTTCCTCGCGGGTCGACGACGTGTTTCCCTGCGAGAAACGCGTCTAGAATACAATACACAACACGATGCGGGTCGGTAACGTTTTCGGCTCCGATCGGTTTTGTCGTTTTTTTTTTTTTTATATAATATATACAAGTTTTTCTGCCACACGCATACCACAAATTCCGAGAAATGGGATACGGACGCCTCGCCCCGGGACCCGATCGCGGACATGCCACACGTGTTGTGCGGGGAGCGTATTTCAGCGTGTAGAAAGAAATATGTACGCCGGTATCCCCTAGTGTCGACCCGAACAACACAATAGGAACCGACCGTATTTTCGACCCGGGCGGACGGTGTGGCGTGTAAAATATCGACGGACGGTCGTTTACTTTACAATATAATATAAAAATAATAATAATAAATAATAATGTAATAGCCGCCCGGAGATGCCGCTCGGAGATACGGTGCGTGAGCACATGTCGAGTGGCGCCACGCGGGGGGAGAGGGGTCGGTTTGACCGTATAAATAAAAATCCGTGCGCGTACGCGTCCCGCTGCGGGGTCGACGTGAAAAAAACGCGATATAATTATTTTCCCGGCCGCGGCCAAGCAGGGGAACGCCGCGGTTTTCCGCACGTACGGCTGAGATTTTCCCGTAGAAACGGCCGACTTTACCGGCCGCGCCGATTTCCCGTCTCTCGCTATGTCTAGTATCGTTTTCGCGAAACCCGCCACCCCTCCCCATCACCACACACACGCACGCGCGCGTTTAAGTAGACACGTTCCAACACAATTAGAAAATGTATTATATTATAGATTTCCATGGCGATTATTTTAATAAAATATAATTCATTTTTCGACCGAATATCCCTCCCATCTCGTTTTAGTTCGATAGTATACGAAATAATAATAAATAACCACGAGGTATTCGACAAACGAATATTTTGTTTGTCCTTTGGGCTTTCCGTTCATTATACCGTCGTCGTAATCCTATTCGATTACCTTACTACCCACGAGTCGTATGGGAGGTATTTATAATCGTAAAGTACAATGATTGTTATTATTTATTTCCACTCGCCGAATTAATCGCGATTTCCCGTAGTTTTTGGCTACAACACGAGTGATTCGTGCAGATTATAAATCCAATTCTTGGATTTTCCCCCAAAAAAAGATTATCTGGCAGCAATCGCACTCGTCTGTTCCCACGCGAATCATGCGCTTGGCGAGCACACGGATCGTGGTGTGAGCATTTGCGATGACGAAGAAAGTATCGTACGACTAACGGATAATCGGCGATTACACGAGTCGTGTAGAAACGACATAATTGTCAATTACAAACGTTCGACGATTATGACGAGTAAACATGACGGATATACACAAGGAGTCGTGTGGGACCGGCAGTAGGACTTGTGGCTAAGGGCACGAGTACTTGGTCAAGCACCAAATATTTACCTAACCAGTCAGTGTCTACACGTGCATTTTATTCGCCGGGCCTCTGCAACTAATACACAATTACTCGGCTGGCGGTTTTGGCGCGCCGAGTACCTCATTGTGTTCAGTTTGGTCGAGTACTCGACCGAGCGCTCGTCCCGTGCGAACGAATCGTTCTATTATATTTTATTACAACCGCGGTATTATAATTATTATTATTATTATTATTATTATAGCCGACCATATAACGAATATATATATATATATATATACACGATCGGTGGGATGAGGGATGGCGTTTTCTTTTATTTACGATCGCAAAATTATACGAGCGACGTCGTGGAATATTTTTGGCAACCGAACATCTCCGTGGGTACGCCGCATTGCGATACGTACCCGAACGACCCGTTTTCAGACCCTTCGCATGTGGCGTACCCTTCACGCCCATTATATTGTACTGTCGGGCCGCCGCCCGGTGTTTTCAATACGAACTGCGTCACGACCGCCGGGCGCGCGGCGACCATACGCTTTATTGTATATTATAAATGGCCGCGTCTTTTACGGGTACCTCCTGATAGGAGCAGGTAACAAAAATTTCACGTACCCGACCGACGGAGTGAAGAGGGAAAAAAAAAAAAAAAAAGGTTCCTGACGAAATATTTAAAAACTGGTTTTCGAACGAGTATGCGCGATATTTGTATGCGTAGTTATACATAATAATATATAATACACGCTCGTATTTATACGTGTGGGGAAATAACAAGAAAAAAAAATATAAAATAAATATAATAATAATAAAAACCTCTAGGTATAGGTAAAAAAAAATTTAAAAAAAAAACGCACGAGATTATATTTCGAACAACAACTGTCCAGTCACGATAAGGTTAGGCGAATTATAAATTCGTACTTTTTTCATTAGGTATTATTATTATTATTATTATTATTATTCCCGTTCGATCGTAAAAACGTGTGTCGACTGTTGTAATCGTACACGTCGTCGTACACACGGACGGTAGCCGAATAAAAAAAAAAAAAACGCGCTTTCGACCGAATCCGACAACCGCGGAGCTCTCGCGAATTATCGGCCGGTAAATTATTCCAAATCCCAGAATAAAAATCCCGCCCTCTCTCCTCGCCGATGAAAAACGGGAAATTATTAATTCCTGAACAAAGAAAAAAAAAAAACGTTATCGCCGACGCTGTCGCCAAAAAATAATAAACCGTAGTCGTATTATATATATGACGGCGTTATACAGCGGTTTGAAATTATAAATCGTTTTTAAATTTATTAAAACGTATTAGCCCGTTGTAATCGAATAACTTCGTAATTTTTATATCAGGTATTCGATCGGATATAAAACGAAAAATCGAGACGTGAATAATAATGGGCACTATTGAATAGTATTATTCGAATTATTCCGTAGTCCGGCACATCCGAACTATTCGATAGTATTTAAAATTGTTGAATAATTTGAAAATATTCAATGTACCGAATTGTTCGATATTCCAAGGTTTACATTTTTTTTTGTCGTACCTACCTTTTTGGCCGTATCCGGCATAACAACAAAAGCAGGTGGTTTGTTGTAGTAGGTAAATGACTAAAAGGTTATTTCTTTTCTATAGAACCCATGCAGTGATTCACAACATTTGTTATTCGGTGGGAAATATTCCCGAATGGTTTTTATTCAATTAGTTTTTGGAAATATTCAATAGTATTCCCAAATAAAAATATTCTGTCACGGGAAAAACTATTAACTATCGATATTATAAACTATTCGATTAGTGCCCATCATTAATAATAATTACTAATATGACGCGTAATAACGACGATTGCCGGCCATACACATAAAAACTGATAATATGATGAGGTTTCAAAAACACGTTTATACGATGAGACCGTATGATTATTGTCATTGTAAGTTTTAACACAGACATAATATTTTGTGCTGTTTTACGTGTCTGGTCTTTTTTAAACCGTTAATGTGACTAGAAAAATACTAGTTTCAAATCCATTCGACGTACGGTACGATTGTCTAACCGAAAAACCGCAAAGGATTTCGATAATGTAGGGGAGATGATTTTTTTTTACTCGTGGGGGGAGGGGATTTATTTCACCCGGCGGAATTTTATACCGGTCGACCGAATTATTCGGTTCGAAATCCCTGTCGTCGTAAATAACAATAGTAGATCACGTGGTATTTTTCTTCGCGACTCGATTGAAGAAAAAAACAAAAAAAAATGAATCGTGCAAAATCATTGAAATCCAATACGTAACGACACGATAAGCAATACGAACGGCTTTCCAAGACTAATTGTTTTATTATAACAAAAATAATACGGTACCAAGTATCACGTACGCGGTGGACCCGCCTTTCAATACGTACGGTCGTCTCCGATTACCGCCGACCCGGTCGGCCTGTCTTTCACGTAGATAATAATATTATTATTAATATTCATACGGTGGCAATCAATGCGTAAAGGCCCGCCGCCGAGCAAACAAAATTTTTTTTCGAACCACCGTGTCATCGTTGCCTACCAATTCAATTAAACGTTCCAATAACCGCGAAACCAGGGTTACCACCATTCAAAATGGAAAACACGAGACAAACAATATTTTTTTTTTATCTTCAAACAATTTAATTGCCACGGTCCATTGAAACCTAATCGTTTTATTTTGTCATCAAATAACGCACGCACAGATAATAGAATCATAACCAAAGTCCAAAAGGTTTCTAATATTAGTCAATAAAATAATTTTTGTCGAAAAAAATAACTACCTAATAAAGATATTTCAAATGAAAAAATAATAGTTTATTAATTGTTATTATTACAATACGTAACAACCATTAAATTTATAGATACTTTCAAAATCTTAAACAAAGAACGGGAATGTAAGAAATTTAGTCTTTACCATTTTTCAAAAAATAACGGTATTTTATTGTAATAATCTATCTAACATATTGTGTTTTTTCTAAGAAATCACTGAGTACGGGACGAGGGACATGTATTGAAAACTGGACTGAACCGTGAAATACGGGACAGGTGGCAACCCTGCGCGGAACAAAAAAATGGTTCGTGCCGTTGTCGTTCCGACGGAACACGTTTCAAAGGCGGTTAAACACTATAGGCATTGTGTTTTTATTGAAGTGGCAACAGATGCAACACAATCCGGAGAAACGTGGCAAAATATCATGTTATTTAATAGCGTGGTACGAATATATGTATTTAATATCGAGTTTAAAACGCACAACAGTGCGAAACCATCGCTATGAATATTCGGTCGAAAATTTATTCGTAAAAGAAACCTCTTACTCATCAATCCTTGGTTATTACAACGAATCGTACCCACTGTACTGAATATACGGAATACGCGTTCTGCATTATCTTCCCGTAGGTTTCAGAGTTTCACCCTTTTATTATTATTATTATTTTTTTCTTTTAATTTCCATCTGGACGACGGTACGTGTCATTTTTGCAAATAATATGACAGGAACGTTTACAAAGCACCTGGTATTATCAACTCGGATTGTACTTATAGAATTCAATTTATTATATTATCTCTTGCACCGTCTCGTAGTCATTTTTCCGACTAGAGCATGCCGGCCCACGCGGCTCTCGGAATGCATACCGGTGGCCCTCGATTACGCACCGCATTCGGATCGATAGACGCGCATTCCGTATATTTAGTTCAGTGGTCGTAAGTCAACCGTCCACCGCCGAACGCGTTCCGGTGAACGGTTTTCATCGCGCACTGCGTTACGAACCGCCGCCCGCCCGTCCGTTTATTATTTTAAACTCTGTCCGCCGACCAACCGTCTGACGGATTTGGTCGAAAACCATCCAACCAATTTTCGGGGGGTAGGAAGAAAATGTCGTTCCTAATTTCTTTTCCATTTTGTGTACGTGTCACAACTGCTATCGGTGACCTTTGAGTACAATATAATCCATTATTATTACAATGGTTGTTTTTGTACTATTTTTTGAAAATCATTATTACCATTCGCGTTATTGTTGTCCGCTTATTCCTTTTAAATCGGTACATTAATGTATACACCGCAGTTATAGAGAAAAATAAGGGCACAAATAAATAAGTGAAAAGAAACAAATATAGTGGGAAAGTGGATTTCTTTTAATGACAAATACTGTTAAACAACATTAGCAATAATAACTATACCTACCTAACGTATTATTCTTATCCACTGTACTAACTAGTTGATACGTAATACATTTAATAGCATAACTTTTATCATAAAGACTAATTATATATAAAGTAACAATTTAATGACGACAAATTAAGTCTCCAAACATAAATTCCACGAATATTTTGGTAATGGACGTTCCTCCTCCCCTATGCTTCCCAGGGTTTTTTTCCACAGTATTAAGTTTTTCCATCCTCACCATCCAGAAAAAAAAAATACTATTATTAAGAAATAAACAAATTTAAAACAAGACTATATATACTATTTAGAGTTTGTAGAGTAAGTTTATTTATAAATAAATGTAATATTAAAAACATTAATCGCGTCGCCCAGAATCTAAAATTAATAAATAACCAACAAAATCTAAAAATGTAGAAATCTTAACCGATGATAATTCTCCAGCCCAGTTAAATTGTTTGTACTTTAGTAATATAACTAACTTAAAGATAATAAATAATTTAAATATTGTTATTTGAAGACATATTCACAATATGATCGTTATAATTATCTAAATTATCACAGAATGTTGATTGTGTTCTATATTTTCAAAGTTTCGTATTTGAATTGCTCATCTGCAGAACATTAGTATAGAGCAACATAGATATATAGTATATATATATATATATATATATATATATATATATGGTTGGATGGTTAATAATAAAAAAACTATATATTTGATAAGAGGCGAAATATCTCAGCATGGGGAAAGAAACGTCCTAGAATCAAATATTTTACAATTAACTTATGTTATTAACATTGATTTCAAAACAGAGAATCAAGTTTTACTAAATTTAAGTTTACAAATTTACAGTGATCGGTTACAACAGAAATATAGTAATATTAATTTTACCGAAATGTACAAGATATAAATAACTGACATTAGCAATAATATAAATATTTAATACAGTGATTAAAACGCCATAAAATAATTGTACATATAAACAAATTATAACTATAAACTAACTTATCTGTGCAGCTTTAGTTTCATAAACATGTTATTGTCATATAAATAAACAAGTGTACTTTGCGCCCATGACAACTAAATTAATTAATAATTATAAGCATTTCAGAGGTACAGATTTAGCTCATTATATTATTAACAATCATAGACTTGCGCACAGGCGTGGTTTGTCGGGCTATAGTTAATCCTGGAACTTTTGGTTTAAGTAGGTACCTACCAAATAAGTAATTTTCCTTGGGAAAATGATAAAATAATTGTAATATTTCATATCATTTTTTCTAATCAATGTATTAAAATTAGTGATGGGAAAAATTCGAATTTTCCGAAGTTCAAGAATCTAGATTTTATCTGAATCCAAATTTCCATTTTTAAACATGTGGTTTTATATTTTTTAATTAATTTCTAATTAAACTATTATCTTATTGTTAATAGCATTAAACGTGTAAAATATTAAATACGTTTTTTCTATTCAAAAAATATTGCAAATATAATTTATTTTTAAAAAAACAAGTACAACAATAAAATCATAGATATACACTCTAATTTATATAATATACATTACTAGCTGATCTGGCAAACATTTTACTCATAAAATACAAACTTTCGGATTTATGTCACTAATTAAATTAAACACCATCATTTCACCCAGAGATTTTTTTTTTTTTTTGAAACTTTATGCCAATTTAATTATTTCTAATAATTATATGCCACTAATTTAAATCCAGATTTTTTGATTTTAAAATCGAATATTTTAATCCTGATATATGTTACATTATTAATTAAAATAAGATTTAATTTTCTGTTTAGGTGTAGGTTGTTATACATAAAGCTAATTTTTTTCAGACAGTGTGAGGGGATGGGTAAACAAATAGAAGCCATATCTGTAACATAAATCTGTACATACAGATTCTTTATCAAGAATATTATAATAAATTTGTAATTTAGTAGATTATAAAGGAGTAAATGGAGCAATTTTCCTAAACTTGTAATTTTTACTTTCAGGGTTGAGCTCACACATTTTTATATGATCATTCATATTTTTGACAGGGTTATAACAAAACGAACAATAAACTTGATTACCAAGTTTAGGAGCAATTTTTGTAATTTTAGGAGGAGGTGGTATCTGGGTCTTAGCTTGATATCTTGTTTGATACGTTGATTGGCTGATGACTACTGGCGTAGGATTGGCGGCAGTTGTTGGGGTTTGTTGTAAAAACACTGGTTGCATAGTATATTGAACTGCATTGTTGGAATTTTTGCCATGATCATTAAGAAATATTTGATAAGCAATCCCAGGCATTTGAGGGGAAGGCATAATTATTTGATGTGGAGTTGAAACTTGTTCCAAGTGAGAAGTGCTTGTAGAAGGTATAGGTAATATAGGTCTAGGTCTACGACCTCTAGGCTTTTTTACTTTGACTTCTCTGATTTTGTGAAGTTTCGGTATGGCAACTTTAGACAATTTAATGCCATATGTTGATGGTTCAATTGGTTCTACTGTTGTTTCAATTGGTTCAACTGGTTCAATTGGCTCACATATTACTGTTGGCTCTATTTTCACCTCATGCTCTTCAATTTCTTCTTCTAGTTCTTCTATTTCATCTTTAACATCCACTATGGTTTGATATTCATAATCTGGAATTTCTTCTTTGATTTGTTCAGTAAACAATTCATCCAGAGGTTTTACCCATAATCTTTGATCTGTGTGAACTTTGTCCATTGTCTTGATTTCTTCATTATTTTCTGGTACTATCGATTTAATAGCTTCATTGGCTTCTCTAGATTCCTCAGTTTCTTCGGTCCATTGATGGTCATAATCAAAATCGTCATCTTAATTTTAAAATTATAATTATTAGTTTTAATGTAAAAATTTAAAAATATTTACAAGCTTACAATTAAATATAGCAAAGTAGTATTTTATAAGCGCAAATTAAATTAGTATAAACTAAATAAAGCTCCGAAAGCAATCTGTGTAATTAACGCAATAATAATAAAACAATTCTATAAGGACAGTTTAGTGAAGTGTAAAATATAATAATTTGTGTTATTAATTTACATGTTATAATCAATTAAACAAATTTTAGCTATTAAATTATATTTATTTTGGTGTAATAAAATGTGTATTATAATAATATATATTTTTCAATAATACGGCTGATAAGAAAATTGCAAGGAAACAATTATCTTTTCAACAATATTACAATATTGCACATACCTGCAGAAAATACATCAAATTTTAAACATTTTTAGATAAAAGTATAATCTAATGTGATACATCATGTGAACATAATTGTTTATAAACGACAAATAATTCCAGTTGCATTGAAAACATTTACCTGATTTAATGTTAAAAATATGAAATGTTGTAAACAGATTAGACACAAATTAAATATTATTTATTGTATTTTACACAATATGGGTATTTAACTGTTTTCTATAAAATAAGATATATATACTAGCCTGTATTGATGATTCCATTATATCATACCAATGAGCTCTCTGAAATGTAACCAACACAATAAAAATAGTAATACATTACCGTAACAGTGGAGTTTTAATTTATAAAGTACATCCAGCCAATATTACGAAGGAAGATAATGCTTTTGAATTTCACTATGAAAATAAAATCCAAAGAATTGTTCAAGTAAACTGACAAAAAAAAACAAATTTTATCGTTTATCATTTGTGTAACGAATATTGATAACAACGAAAAATCATACAATCACAACCATATGTTCCATACCATAGACTAATGAAAATTATGCCATAACCCTACAGTGTAGAGAGGATACTAATGATGGGAAAAATCCGGATTTGCCCGAGCTCCGAAATCCGGATTTTATATTTTTTAATTATTTTTCGCATAAAACTATTATTATTATCTTATTGTTAATAGCATTAAATACGCTTTTACAATTTGAAAAATATCACAAATAGAAATTTATTGTTTAAAAACAAGTACAACAATAAAAATCAAACTCTAATTTATATAATATACTACTAACTATGATAGCACGCCTTGAAATTAATAAAATTATTTAACTCATTTTAATGCAAAAAAAATTACCTAAGGATTTGATTTTTAAAATTAAAAAAAAATAAAAATCTTTAAAAGGTCCAAAACCAAATTTTCAGATTTTCAGATAATCCTGATTTATGTCATATCACTAGAAGATACATTGTGCATACCCATAGATAATAAATTATTACCTATGCATAGGCCAGGGTCGTATCATAGAGTAATATTTACTTTATGTTGTAAGTTGTATTGACATCCACGCCATAGACAAGTATCATTTAAATTGATATTTATCAACTACTTATACTTGATAAATAGCACAGACATATTAGTCTATGGTAAATAAGAAAATAATACTGTATAAATTTAGTTGCAAGTCAGTAAAATCATGAGTGTTAATGCCATTAAAACAAAACAAGTAAATTACTAAATTTAAAAATCTATTTATTGGCAATAATCTTTAATATAGTATTTTGCTGTAGGCAAATACCCTCAGATCAGAATAACACCACTAAAATAAAAAATCAAATATTTTCTATATTTTCATATACTTCATATAAAATCCTATAAATAATCGCCTATTGTTTAAGAAGAACTTGTGTATATAATACTCTTCTTGATGAAAATTCCAATTTAAAATGTTAATATTCTTATATATATTTCTTGAGTCAAAATTGATAGATAATTACTATTATTTAAAAAGCCGTAAGTTGTTTGTTTTATATTATTTTACAAAACAAGTAATACACTGTTAAAACTATTCTTTTTAATTTGATCACGAGTTTTATCTATAAACTCAACCTTAACACTTAAGTACTAGCATAGTTTTTATTTTATTGGCTATTGGGTAGATACAATTATGTGGATAGACATCATCTACAATCATATTATTTGACGTGAAAAATAACCCAATATCATTAACCATATTTCCAATGAAAATAAAAAAACTTTAAACCTTTTTATAATACTTACGTTTACAATTATCTATTGTAGTATTGACTTCAGTATATAAAACATTTTTCATACTCATAATGAGCAAAATAAATAAATTAATGATTTTGATCTTGGCAAGAAAAATGTAAACATCCTTTAATTAAGGTTCTTTATAACATAACTTAATTTTAGCATTGATAATTTTGCAATTTCATAAATTATATAAACAAAACAAAAACAATGTATACTCTGGTATTTTACTAATAGTTCAGGTTGTATTAAAACCCAATGACTTACACAAAATCATTTTCAAAAGACTAGACTGAAAATTATAATTATATTCATTGTGTAACCTAAACAATTAAAACAATTATTGAAAAACTGAAATAATTATAAATAAAAAAAAGATTGAATATTGCAACAATTTACATTAAATTATGTTTAAAACATAAAGTAACAGATTTTTAATAAATATTATTAAAATGGAGATGTTAGTTTTGGTCCGAGCATAAAAATCACTCAAATATGTTATATTATGCAGTCATTAAAATAAATGTGCAAATACAACATATTAGCATATTATGTATTTATAAATTGAATAATTAAATAATATATTTGATGAATACAATTTTCTAAGGAACTTATACAAAATAAAATAACAATTGAATTATAAGCGATTTTACGAACGTGTATAGTTGAAAAATAAGGAATAACGAAATGTTAAAAATACGCTTAAGATATTATTTTTTCTGCTGATGACTAATGATTAGTGCCGTAGTGTTGGGATTCGGCCAAAGAAGGAGATAAAAGCTTAACAGACTCTGGTAAGAAATATAAACCAGTTGGTGTAAACTTCATTACTCCATTATCTAACGTTGGAGATTCTGATCTGGAATTTTCACTAGCTTCACAAGCTAATTTTTTACCTAAAATTACAAATAATATTATTATAACAATTACAAAAAACATTTTTGCAATCAACTTACTAGAACTAGAAAGTGGTGATAAAGCTTCATATAATATTGTTGGTTGCAAACCATCTGATTTTAACATCTGCATACAATTCGTCAATTCATCTAAATGACGTTTACGTAAACTTTCTAATTCAAAATATTGTCTGAAATGAAATAAATATAATCATAATGTAAAAAATAAATTATAAATTCTATTATTATTTTTATATAATTTTACCGTTGTAATAAATGTTGAAAATCAGAAGATATATCTAATTTAGTATTTTTAGTATTTGATATTTCAATTTTGTTAGTCGATTTAAAAGTATCTGTATTTTGGCCCAATAAATCCTTATGATCCATAATTTCATCACCCTATATAACATAATAAAAATAATTAAAATAAAGTGTATTATTAAACTTAGAATGGTGTCCAAATAAGTAGAAGGTTCTGATTAAAATTGTATGCATACAGAGTGTGAAATTGTTTGGTAATTAGCACAGTGAACATCTGTTTCCACAGATTGTGCAACATGTTGGTCAGTTGATACAGGTATTGAATGGAGATTGACTACGTTTGAGGAATATTTTTTTGTATGGATACTTGACAATTTCTAAAAAATATTAATATTTATTCATAAAGATGGAGAAAATATGATTGCTTTTCATTTATATTGGGAGATAATCTATCACATTGATAGCAGAACCAACACTTTGAATAATATATAGTTTTATATTAACAGTTAAATTAATTATAAAAAAAATAATATTTTTTTCTAAAACAAGAATTATTAAAATGTCAAATTCCAGTATAGTACATTAATATAAATTATGTGTTCAAAATAAAATGACTTGTAGCCTTGGAGGTGTACACATTTGATCCAAAAATACTTTCGTTATATTAAGTGTTAATAATTAATACATGAAAACATTTCAGATAGAATAAAACATATAGTAGTGATAATATAATAAATTAATTTCACACACTAGTAAAATTATTATTTTTATATAAATATATGTTTTAAAAAACTTACTTTTTCTAAACTATGTAAATCAACAGACTGAGCACGGCTAACTTTCCTTTCTTTAGCTTCATCTTTATAACTATTTGAATTACTTTCTAAATCCTAGTTAAAACAAATTAATAATGTCCATAAATAAATAATTGAAGATTATAAAAATTGTAAAAACTACTTGAACAGGTGGATCTTGATTTTGGATAAATCTTGATTGAACCATAATGGAATGACCAGGCAATGGTTGTACGACCATAGTTTGTTGATTTAAGTTTTCATCTGGCATAATTACTCGATGAGGTGTTTCATTACCGGTGAAAATAGACTGAGCTTGAACAGCATGAACTACAATTGGTCCAACTTCACCAATGTGTACCTCATCAACTCCAATAGCAACTGGTTGTATAGGCTTAACAACTTCTATAGCAATGGGTATTTTTAATTTAGATGTTGCAGAACTGATGGCATGTAGAGTACTTTGTGGTGACAATGGTCCCTTTTATGAAAACACAAGTTTAATTAGTTATTATATATATAAATATATTAGAGTTGTCGCAGGTACCCGGCCACTTTTTCAATATCCAGTACTTGCCGGGGGTCTTAATTTTCCAATACCCAGTACACGACCATTTAAAAAAGAATTATACATGTATATAATATATTTATAATATTTAATATTTAACTATATTACAATATATTCTTATATTATATGCACAATATTTTTTTTTTAACCAAGTGAAATATTCAGACACCCTGTAGCCTGCAATAAAAATTTGTTATTACTGGATACTTAAAAAAAATCTGATAACCAGGGCAACTCTAATAAATAAATATTATAAAAGTTAATGCATACAAGTATATTGCCAGCAGGCATTGAAATTGAAGCCAACCGTTTTTGAAGGTTGTTCATATAAGTCTCATATCCAGTATGCGTATGAGGTGTACTTGGGTGAGAACCTATAGGTGGAGTACTAGATGACAGTTCTGATGGCTGAGCTGTTAGTTGGATTAATTTTTGTTGCAGTTCAGATATAGTTAGAGACCCTCCTTTCTGACACGATCTACATAATTTCCATTATATTATCAGAATTTTAGTTTACTTTAAAATATTAATACATACATATCAATTGGAACTTGGGAATACAGTTTAGAATCAGACATTAAACCAGTAATTGTATCAGGATTTGACTTTGAATCTTCGTTTGCAGTTTGACATATTGGCATATTTTGATTATTAGTACTTGCTAATGTAATCATTTCATTCAATATACTCTTATGAAGTGATTCTGGACTGAGTAATTCATTTTGTTTTGGTATATTCTTATCAAAATTGCACTAATAAAAATAAAAATAATAATAAAGTGGAAATACAAATATAATAACTATGAAATGAAATACTTACTTCTTCTAAAGTTTGTTCTGTAATAACTGGACTTACTAAGAACCTTGATATTTTCCGTGCCTATATTAACAATAATCAAGCTTAATATTAATAAATTATAACTTTTGATTTATTACACAAATAAAAATGTATACATTTTATAAATAATAAATATTTTTTTTTAAACACATACTGGTTTTTTTTTTTCAGGCTCCACTTTATCCTCGACTTCTTTAATGGTTTCAGTAACAGCCACATTAGGCGGATTTATATTCATTTTATTTTCTAAATCTCCCAAAATTGTTGATGTTGCTTCAGTCTAAACATAACATAAATAGGAAAACTATTATATGTTATGATATTTAAATTAAATTAAAAATAATACCTCTTGTTTTGATGGTGGTATCCCATCAACAGCATTCAGCACAGGTTCCATGTCTAATTTCAATTTATTCACCAAGTCTTTCATCATTTCAGCCACTAAATCTACATGGGATACTTCTAACAAATCTTCAGTGACCTAAAACCAAAATTTAACCAACTTTATTATTTTTACCTTAACATTTTTAAGCAGATTACTTACCAGTTTGTTTGCCACATCATAAGGTACGACATCATCAATATTAAACCTGAATGTCACAGTTTTGTGTTTATTATTTTCTAATTGACATTCTGCTTGACGATTATCATACACAGTCAAAAGATTTAATGATGGCCCAGAAGTTCTACTTTTCTTTCTTGAAGTGGCTTCTTTTATCACAGACAATTCGTCTAATTGATCAACTCTATAGATTCAAATAATATTAAATAAAACTTTTAATATTATTAATTACTTTTATAGAAAAAAACTAACTTAATTTCTATAAGTATGCACTTTGCGAATATTGAGAAAAAAAAAAATCAATTTTTTAAATTAATTTATAGCAATTTCATAAGCTATAATGTATACATTTTAGCAATACATAATTAATGTACAACAAATTTAATCATCAATCAAATTGTATACCAATGTATTTATTTATCTGCATATTAATGTGCATAATCAACATTATGAAGTATATTAAAAACATACATTTACCTTAAACTTTGCTTAATATCAGATTCCATAGTATTAGGTGAACCATAAGTTTCAACAATATCTACACATTTTTCTTCGACCATATTGGACTCTTCGGAAACATTAACTTGATTATTATAGTTCGGACATAATTGGTTTTCAGAGTAGGATTGTACAGTTGGTAAATAAGTATCATTGGAAGGCGATTGTGCATTACAATATTTTATATTTTCATTTTGATTTGCATTTATTACCTCTTGACTTTGTATATATGCAATTTGATTATTTTGTATTGCATTTTCTTCGTGTATAATAGCATGATGCTGAATATCTTGCAGAACAAGTCCTTGAACGGAATCTGAAGATAATGATGATAGATTAGAAACAGTAGATACTGTGGATATTTTTCTTTGCAATTCTTCATCCATTGTTGAAGGTGATTGATTTTGTGCAGTATTCACTTGGTAATTCCATTGTGTTATTGTATTTGGAATATATGTGGGAACATCTTGATTAATTATAGGCTCAACTTGTTGATATATTGTTGAATCTTGATGATAGATATTGTCATTTCCATTTGTCACCACATAGCTTTCTGGTACAACTTCCACCATATTTGACACTTGATTGATATCAGGAAGCTGTTTATATGTCATATTAGTATCAGAAGTATAAGCAGAGTCTGTAGATGCATTAGATATGTTTGATATTTTTCTGTAATTGTCTTGCTGACATATTGTATCAACTGATCGAAGTGGTAGGCTTTTAGATGGTGACAAGTGTAATAATAATTGTTCTTGATTTAAAAGTTCAGTAACATTAATTTCACTAGATGGTTGAAGAAGTTGCTCTGATGGAATTGATGTGTTATCATATTTAATTTCTTCCTCCTATAATATAAACGCCAAAATAAGTAATTTCTGTTTAATAAAATTTATTTTTGATATGTGATAAATAAATCTAATTCAACTACTAAAACTCTGCATCTCAAAATAACAATAATAATAAATAATGTATATTATACCTGATTAATAAAATTAGGTGGTTGATACATAACAACAGTTTCTGGTTGTCGAAACTGCATTCCATTACTGTCTGAATTGATATCATCTAAATAAAAATAACTTCCATATAGTATCATAAATTAATAGTGCCAACTGCTATTTATTTCTATTGATCAAGCCCAATCAAAAAAAAAATTTACAATAATATGATTAGAATAAATGAAGACCTAATGATACGAGAACGGGATAATAGCACTGAAATTAGATGGATAAAAGGATCACAATTGGTAATGCACATGAGCTAAATATTTGGGGAATTATCAAGTTAACCAGAAAGTTATATGAAAAGGGAACTTTAAAAGTAATTAGGGAGAATCAGTTATAAATATTTTTATAAAACAATAAATTTATAAATACCCTTATATAATTCTTCATCAATTGGTACATCTCGTTTATCATTGTGTTCTTTGTTCAGGCTATAAACATGATTGGTTAACATCTTAGCAATAATTTTACTATCTTCCTCCAAAATTAATCCAGATTTTGCCTAAAATTAATTAAATTTTTAGTATCTTATTGAAAATATATATAAATATTTTTATTATTTTACCATTTCAGATGCTACATCATCTGCATTATCATTATTGATATCAAAATCAAACTGTATTGCTTCATTTTCTCGATGCTTATTACTACAACGTTTTTTGGGATCAAGAACACGTAAACGAAATTCAATTCGACTGTCTGTTCTACTAACCATTTCTAGTTTAATTCCTGGATCTTCCGTAAAAAAATCATGAGCCAGTAATTCTTTAATTGATGGTCTACATAAATCAATTTTTAATATAATAGCTCATTTTGAAAAATAAAAAATAAAAATAGCATTACCTTTCTTCTTTTTTTAATTTTATACAAGATTCTATTATATCTTTTATTTCTGGATTTTCAATTTTATCAAAACTTAAAGGTTTAACACCCTAAAAAACAAGATCATAAATTTTAATTTAGGAAATACATTTAATAATCATTATAATACTCAGGGCTTTGCACCCAAATAAATCCACAACTCAAATTATAAAACCGATTAAAAAAATAAACACCTAAATTAACAATCCGAATAACCCAAAACCCTAATTATCTTACAAAACTCAATAACCGAATAAATGATTCAGGGAAAATGTCCTAATAATTATATAAAAAAAATAACTGCATATTAACTTACACTTATCACTTTTTTATAAATTTGAGCGGGTCCTGTGCATTCTGTATATGGATACTCAGAAGTTGCCATTTCAAGCATACACATTCCAAAAGCATATACATCAACACTCTCATCGTAATGTTCTTCATACATTTCTGGAGCCATAAACTCCGGTGTACCTATTAAGCATATAACCTAAATTAGTTATTTATCTTCAAAAATTTAAAACCATGTTTCCAGTTACCAATAACAGACTTAGCAAATGATCGATTTTTAAGAGTAGCCAATCCTAAATCTCCAATTTTTACACATCCAGTTGTCCCAGTAATGAAAATGTTATCACACTTTAAATCTCTGTGTATAATTGGAGGTGTTCTTGAATGCAAGAAACTTAAACCTTTAACAATCTGCCGACACCAAGACTTTAGTACTTTAGGATTGATCTTTTTGAAACGGCGTAAATATGTTTTTAGTGTTCCTGATGTCATTAATTCAGTGACAAGTACAATATATTTGCGTTTAGTTAAGGAAACTTCCCAATAATCATAAAACCGGACTATGTTAGGATGCTGTAAACCTTTAAGCATTTCAGCTTCTTCTCGAAACCGTGCACGTTCAGTTTTTGTTAATTTGTTTTCCTACAAAACAATATAAAATTTATCAATTCAAATAATTTGATAAAGAAATTAATTAATTTCACCTGGAGCTCACACCAAGCAACTGCAACACCAGTTTGGGTATCTAAACCTCGGAAGACTGTTTTGAATGACCCATGACCCAACTCTTCATCAAACTTGAGAAATCTATGAATATCAATTCATATAAAATAGATTAATATTAAAACAAAATAAGTCATACAATAATAAATTACCTTCCATCTGGAGAATTCCCAGAAGCTTTTTCTTCGTCATCATCTGAACGGTTGAGTATAGCTGATTTTGCTGTCAATATTTCTGTCGGTATTGGAATTGTAATTTGAGGAGAACATGACTCTTCTATTATTTCTACAGAACCAGAACCTGTGTCATAATAGTTTTGTGCATACAGATATGATTGTTTGGATGGCATGTTTGAAGATGATGATTGGCATTCCTTATCAGTTTTGTTATCCACAGTTTTCTTTGGAACACTTGTTGTTGTTTCACGCCTGAAACGAGGAGATGGTGTAGCAGCAGTTCCTCTGCCTCTAGCCAACACCTAAATAAAATACATTTTTAAATATAATAATAAAAAATAAAAATAATATTAATATAAATAATATATAAACCTTTCTTTGTGGAGTACTTGGGGAACTCAGACTGGAACGATTTATGTTTGTTTTTGTTATAGTCTTATTAGGAGTCCTACAGCTGGCTGCACAACTCGATTCACCTGTCAGTTGGCTTAATCTGTAATTTTTATGGACGGTTTTATAACTTGATTCCACTGTTCCAGATTAACCCAAAACTACCTAGGAATTCTGTTAACGCTCAACACTCGGTCTACAGAAGTTGCACTTCTATGGGCTTCGTGGTTGCCATTAATGCGATCGTGCTCAACACTACTTGCTCTTAACTTAGTAGCACTGCAACAGTCGTGTCTAGTAAGGTTTTTATTCCTGGAAGGTGGTTCGTTGTTATTTTTGGCTGCGCGGGATAGGCGATTCCGATAACTCATGGCTTACTGTGACGAAAGAACCAATAAAATACAGAAATAAAGTAAATTTAAAATTGTATTCAAACATATTATTAGATTGGCAGGCGTAAAATAAACAATAACAGTAAAGAAAAAAAAACATTTTAAAATTTTATACCAAAGGCACGTACAATTTCCATTTATTTTATTAAGTTTACAAAAAACTTACCTTATATTCACATATTATTACAATCGCTCATTGAGCCAAACACGTACGGCGCACTAACAAACCGATGCACAAAAACACAGTTATGCTATGCCTCTATTGCGTCGAGTATATTTAGTGACTTGATATTTTTTTTAAATTGAGTTAAATTTTCTTGGCTCTGGCCTATCCCCACAATGTCGCGCAAGCAGATTGAAACTCCGCTGCTGCGTGATAATAGACGAAACCACAAGAGAGACGGAACTTCACACAGAGATACGGTGCAGTGACGAATAGTCAGTGGTGGGGCGAAAATAGGGGGGGCGAGGCGATGAAATAGCACCGCCCAAAGCAACCTTGGTACAAGTGCTGCCACCACCCGTCGGCGGAGTCAATGAACGTGAAATCTCTATGGAAGCCAATTAAATGAAAAAATAAAAAATTGCACACACACACGCGCCCGTCCACGTCCGTTCTCACATAAATTTTTTTTTTTTATTAATTTGATATCGATCTTTTTTTTTCATTACCTGCCGATCGGAAATGTTCGATTAACAAATGTCGTTCACGCCCGTCGTCGTCTGGGACAAACGGGAGATGGCAACCAAATAAAAGTGGACAGACTCGTTCCAAGTTTCTAATCGTTTCCAAGCAAATTCTTTGATTTTTAACAACTGTTTACTGTTTTTGTTAACACTTTTATTTTTATTTTTTCTATTCGAAACGCACAAGAATGTCATAGTTTTTACGCCGTTATCGTCGATGATGTCACCGACTACGCCCACTTTTCATTTTATCTCTAGGAACAGTCGGATTACTCGATACCATAGACAAGTATGCCGACTGTCTATAGTCTTATCTGCTTTTTTCGACTCGGGAAATCTACTTTTTAATTTTTATGAATAATAAAATGACGTTTTTACTCTGTAGAGTATACAGTTCGATACCACCGCACTAACCATTATTTGGAAGGTGCATCGCTGCATAGATTTTGAAATTGAAAATTGTGATTTGACGTAACTTTCATTTTTTTTTTCTCGGATGTTAGTACTATTTATAATCAATGGTATTACTCATTCGTATTATATTTTGGCTTTACCCGATAATATATTATAACAATTAATCACATCTGTTTCAATGGAACTCTGAACTGAACTACTAACAATATTAGTTGGACGCTAAATACCAATAACAGATAACCGTCAGCAATGTTGGCGTTTTATGCAAATATTCAGATAATATTGCACGGGCACTATATGATTTACGCATGATTATTTTTAAAATATAAAACTATTAAGACAATTCGAATATAATTATTTTTATCTCTTGATCTAGTCGAATATTAACGTAATTTCAAATGTACTGCGGATGTTAATTCGAATTCCGTGTCTGGTGGGTACAAATTTAGCAAATTCTATCGTAGTCATTTTTCGATACGGTAAAGTCGTCGCTTGCATAGCAATAACCACGCGTTACGTTTTTGATAACCGCACACCGCGAGAAAGTTCATCAATATTCGTCGTGTCCATTGTTGTACCATAAAACCGTGCGCGGCCACGTAATAAAACGACTAATACGAATAATGTCCGTTTGGACGATGAATTGTAAATAATACAATCGTAAATAACATTTTAAACGTGTAATAATGACGTTTGGGTACGCGGGGTTACTATAGAATTATTACTATAGAATCATAGGAATGAGGTACCTATGTGTTTTTTTTGTTATTATAAATTACACTAATTTAAGCTTTACGACGAGGAAATAACAACGCGATACGAGAACTTATCAATGTATAGAAACCGCAATACACAAAAAAGCAACGATAAACTATAACGGATGATGGAATTAAAGTACCAGCAGAGGTTAAAAAATCTATGAATGTATTTTAGTTCAACAACCGGGCGGAAAAGCGGAACAGTGGCATATTATAAAGCGTGGGGAAAAAGACGCTATCTTTGTATGTTTCGACCACGATTGTCTACCGGTTATAATAAATAACACAGCAAGTTATTGGACGGCTACGTGTGTGGTGTATACGGATTAAAAAAATTATTGTTACTATTATTATTAGTATATTTACTGTGGTACGGCGTACATTGTGGTGCGATTGGAGGAAAGGTACAAATAATAGGCCCGAAATAAGTGTAGTATCACCCGGCGCCAACGGATACGTTGTTTTTATTTTTTATTTTTATAACTGTAATGAGTATCTGCCATTCGGTCATATCCCGAACCCCGATCCTCGAACTCATGAAAATTGTTTCTTTTTCCCTGACATGCCATTATCTATGATGTACGTAGTAATGATGGAAAAAATCCGGATTTTTATCTGTAGTCAAAAGTTGGTTTTTAAAATTGTGATTTTATATTCTTTAATTAATTTCTCATAAAACTAGTATTATTATCTTATTGTCATTAGCATTAAATGTGTAAAACATTAAATATATTTTTAAAAACATCACATTGTGTTACTCATACAAATTGTTTATGGTAGTACGCCATGTAATGAATACAATTGTTTAACTCATTTTATAATGTAAAAAAATACAGAAATCTGTACGGTCAAATCCATATTTGAATTTTAAAATTGTTAATACAAAATTTCAGGTTTTGGAATTCGAAATATAAATTTTCGGATATCGGATAATCCGAATTTATGTCAGATCACTATCACACCTACAGTATGATTATTGTGCCCCGTGGGTTCCTCAGCTTTTGAAATCATGTATCCCGACTTTAATCGTTATGATAAGGTTATCAATAAAACAAATAGTGATATCAAAATGTATTATTATATAATCATGATGTCAAATACTATCTATAGTAGTGTAGACTATCGTCTGATATAATATATAATTTTATTCTATGTATCATTCGTAAACTATGATACGAGAATTTATTATGAGATAAAATTTAAAGAATTAAGGATTATTCCTATGTATTTGTTTAATCGAACAAATTTGGGCTCTGTACAATTTACAAACACGGACGTGAAGTTGCCCCTGTTGGCTGTTCACTCAATAGTGGCCACTGGGAACCACAGCCGATTGGTAATTAATAATATTTGTTTATGTTCACTAGAAGTTTAGCTGATCTGGACATCCAAATTGCGAACCGTGTGTAAATCAAAAAAATTTTTCACTTAATTATGTTTTAATTAATTGAAAACTTGCGCAGACTTTAACGCAATGAAATATTTCCAAAATTCCATAGATACGATAAATATACGGATGCAATATATTTAGTTTTTGAACTAAACTAAACTAAAATTAATTTTATCGAACATAAAATAAATAAATAATATTAAAACAGTAGGTGTATAAAAATGTTAAAGATTCGAGTTTGATTCTCAATATATGATATACTTATTGTTGTTTAACTAAATTACTTAAATTGAAAAAAATGATTTATAATAAACCGTAGTATATTATAACTAGACTACTGTATTACATATTTGTATAACTGTAGTCTGGACTCTGGTTATTTTCATAGATTTGATTATTTTACACCAATATCTTATCATAGAATAGTAATATTATATATCCCCATTATGTACTTAACCGCGCCCTTTGAAATATTTCATATTAATATTGTAAAATTGATAACGAAAGATATATAAAATATGTGTTATTTTGTTTTAATATTGTTTAATCATTATTATATTAATTAAAATTGTATACACCTGACACCCATTACTTACAATATTGTTAGATGTATATATACAAATGTGATTACTGATTAGGTATAGGTTCAATATTTAATTTACTAATTAATATTTTAGGTATGCTTTCTATATTATTCAATAGAGAACATAACATTTTTGTCTATGCGTAATTTACCAGTTAAAAGTGATTGACAATTCAAAAATCAAAATGCACGACGTGTATGAAGTTGCTAAATTGTTGAAGTATTCAGTACAAATTGAAAGCATCACAGCCTATGGTAATTGATTTAATCATAATTCAGAACTACATTTAATATTCAATTGTCAAAATATATAATATACATACATTTACATTTTACATATTTATAAATGTATTCATATATTTTGTAATTTCATCAAACCAAACAATTTATTTTAAATTGTATAAGTCAAATGAAGCTACACCATTCATTTAATTTCTAATTAATAACTAACTAGTAACTATTTAATACATACAACTGTATACATGTATAATCAAACATTATTTTGTTTAAAAGATAATTATCTACTGGTTGGTAATCGTTTGGGACATATATTTTTATACACTACAAGCCCTAGAGTACAACTAGTTGATTGTAATAAAACATTTAGCAAAAGACCCATTTTACAATTAGCTGCTATATCAGAATGCCAAATGGTCATTTGTCTATCAGGTACTTCAATACTAAACAATAAGTTGTTTATCAATATTATTAAACAATTATTGTTTTATGTTTTAGAAGAAAGAATTAGTGTACTTGATGTATCTCGAGATAAAGTAATACATTTAAAAACGACTGGTTTACAGAAAACTAAAGGTGCCAGTTGCTTTACTATAGATGTCAAAGTAAATTGTTTTTATAGATTAGATTCCTCAAAATATAACAAAATTAATTAAAACAATTTTTCTAGACTCCTGATGGATTGCAAGTTAATTCCTACAATACAGTAGTCCGTCTCTGTGTGGCTGTTAAGCGACAATTGCAAGTTTACCATTGGAAAGGCAAAGATTTTTTGGATCATTCTGAAAATATTGACTTACCAGATATACCTCGTACATTAGTGTGGTGTGATCAAACAGTTATTATTGGTTGTAAAAATGAATATTATCTATTTGATGTAAGTAATTATTCGCATGACTTCAAACAAGATTTCTCAATATCAAATTAAGGATTTACCTGAAAATTGTCTTAATATATTTTAGTGTATAAATTATATTAATATTTATGTATATATAAAAGAGGAAGTCCTGACTGACTGACTCGTGGTCTAGGCATGCAATAAGAAAGGATTTTGAATAATTTTGATTTTATGGGGTTGAAATGGACAAAAAACTAAACTTTGCATAGGATGCAATAATCTCTAGCTGTTGTCTTGTAGCTATATGTCGTGTACATTATTGGTGACATGTACGCATCTATGTCAATAAGGCATATAGGTGTGTAGGTTCAACCACAAATGAATTAAATTATTATAACCAAAATCTTCGGTACAGATACATTTTCCCAAAAAAACTGCGTCTAACTAGAAATATTAATAGAAAAGATCAAATAAAACAAGCTGATTTATTTTTATTGCATAATTAGATTTAGTGTAGCGTTATAAATATTTTATAATGTCGATTGAAGAAATTATTATAAATAGTTGTTCCTATCATCGGAGATGGTGCCTGCCTTTTTCAATCAAATTCCTATTGTTTATTTAATGACCAAGAAAGGTGCTAGGAGATACAAAATACAAACTCTCTCTTACAAAAAATATGAAAGTAGATTTTATAGGAGGCAGTAATGTTGGACATTTTTCTGAACTTCTTTTAAGAATAATAGAGAGAAAACATCTAGAATTTGAAGGAAAATTTACTTTACCCCCAGGATTAGGTACAGTAGAAAGTACTTTAACAGATCTTATAGAAAAAATATATTTTGGTATTAAAAATCTCAAGGATAAATCCATTGATTGGTTATGCGAGAGAGCTAACATCAAAAATTGATATATCAGAAGAGAAAAATAAAATATTATTAGATTCTTTTCAAGCAGAATCTATGGATTACAGATCTGTAAATTTAGTATTAAAAATAAATGATGCAGTTAATTATCCAGTAGAATTTCTTAATTCACTCAATCCTCTTGGATTTCTACCACATTTGCTAACTTGGTAGTTGGTACTCCAATAATGTCTTTAAGAAATCTTTGTCCATCTAAGTTATGCAATGGTAAACATTTGCGTGTAATTGCTCTTCAGAAAAATCTGATAGATGCTAAAATTATTACTGGATCTGCAAAAGGCAAATCAGTTTTTATTCCTCGCATACCCACAATACCATCAGATTATCCATTCCAATTCAAGAAAGTACAATTTCCTGTTAAAGTGTATTTTGCTATGACCATAAATAAGTCAAGCGTGGTAAAATGCTAGAATTGAGGTCAGAGAAGATTGTTTTTCTCATGGACAATTTTATGTGGCATGTTTCAGAGTCAGCACAATGTCAAGTTTAGTTATTTTGGCACCAGAAAGAAGAACGCCTAATGTAGTTTATAGGAAAGTTTTAAAATAATTTTTTAGAATAAAAATGATTTTGTAAATTTTTATCATGTTTATAATATTTATGACATGTTAAGTATATAATCTTTGTGATAGTTACTAATCTTTTATATTTATAATTTTTTTTTTTTTTTTTAAGTATTTGAATAGATACCATACAAATATATAAATAAAATATATAATTTAAAAACTCAATAATAATTTTATTAAGTTAATTGTTACCTATAACTATAGGTAACAATGTAGTAATATAATTACTAACATTTAAATTAAATTGTTTAATAAATTTAGGGCCATTTTAACAATGTCCCATAAAGTTTTGGTTAACCAACACTTTATAAGGCATTGTAAGAACAGCCCTTAGAATACCATATTAACAACTATAATAATTTATAATTTATTTATTATAGGTTACTATGGAAAAAATAAAACCTTTATTCTTAACAGGAAAAAATCAAGAACCTATAATAACTAAAATATCTGACACAATGTTTGGTGTTGTTAAAGATTCCCATGTAATTGTTTTAAGTACAACAGGTAATGTAGCTGAACAACAAACTATTAAATGGCTGGACACACCTTCTATTATTTGTAAGTTATAACTTTAAAATCTTTGAATTTAAATATTTTAGGTTTTTTAAATAATAAAATTTGATTTTAGTGTATGATGAACCTTATTTAATAGCAAGTATAGGTGATAAATTATATATACAAACAATAGAACCCAGTGAAACTTCTGTTGCCCGTCAAGTAATATCAACTACTTCCAAAACTCTAAATCTGTTTACTTGTCAAAATGGTTTAATTTATGCTTCATCTGCATTGGATGTCTGTTGTTTAAAAGCCGTTCCGTTTGCAAGACAAATTAAACGACTTCTTGAAGATAAAGATTTTCAACTAGCTTTAAAATTGGCTGTAAGTGATCTATTTTAAATATTAAACAGTAAATACATATACATTTTATTTTATAAACAATAATATTTTATAGGCAATAAAATGATCTTTTGATACCTAAAATTTTAATTTACCACGTTTTTAAAATGTAAAATATAAGTATAAAATAATATCTCCTACAGAATAATATCTGTCGCATACAGATTTTCCTGAAAATATATGATTGTGAATTTTTAATACCTATAAAAATACTTGAAAAAATAATAACCGAAAATGTGGGAATTGGTGCATGAATACTCAACTTACTAATAATTTTATTTTACTGTAAATGATATGTACTGTTATGTAATTTTTTTCAATGACAGCTACTATCTACACTCCTTACTATTATCTATTGCATGCGTCTCAGATTTTTCATTTTAAGTATTTTCAGGAAAATCTATATGAGACTAGAAGCTATTATTTTATACTTTTTAGTCTTGTTGGTGAAAAATTTTGCAATCAATTTTAAACTTGATGAGATTATAACAAAGATATGTGGCAAATTTCAGATTTATTTCAGTTTCTCTTCACCTAATATATCAATGCATAGCCTCTTAGGAAGGGGGTGGGAACAGACAGACAAAATAGTGAGTTAATATTGCATTTGCTTCTAAGTCTGAGTTATGTTGAAAGTTTCAAGGCTCTAGTTCATTGGGAAGTTAGTTTAAAATCTATTGCAACATTTTTACCAAACAGACAGACAAGAAAGCGAGTTAATAAATATGTTTTAAAATATATATGTACTTTGTACTATGTATGTATGCACTGTTATACTTAGTTTAATGATAAGGTAATTTTTTAATATATTTTGAAACAATTTTTCATGTGATGTAGAACATATCTGATGAATCTGTTGATGATAAAGAAAAAAATGTTTCACAAATAAGGACATTGTATGCTCATGACTTGTTTGAAAAAAAGAAGTATCAAGAATCCATGAGGGAGTTTTTGAAATTAAATACAGGTATTATTATTACTATTAAAATTATGTGCATTGTATTGCATTTATTTTAAAGTTAATTTGTATTTATTTTAGATCCATATGATGTTATTAGATTATTTCCAAATTTATTACCTCAAAGTGATTCATACTATGGAGAAGAAGTACTTGAAAAAGAAATGGAAATGAAAATTGTCGCATTGATTAAATATTTAACAGAAGTAATAATTAAAAGTTTTAAATTAATTGCATTGGATTTGTAAAATAATAGTTAACTTAATACAAATTAATAGGTACGTTATAATCTTTTAAAAGAACCTGCTATCAAACACCAGCCGGATAACCATCAGGAACAGTTACTTCAAATAATAGACACCACACTCTTAAAATGTTATTTACAAGCAAGTTGACATCATAAAAACAAGTGGTATAAAGATACATTTGAATTTAATTATTTTTTGTTACAGACTAATGATGCTTTAATAGCACCACTTTTAAGACTGAACCATTGCCATTTATTAGAGACTGAGACAACATTAATAAAGTATAAAAAATACAGTGAACTAATAATTTTGTACCAAACTAAAGGACTACATAGTAAAGCATTGGAACTCCTTCAAAAACAATCTGATAATTCTGATTCTAATCTCAAAGGACCTGAAAGAACTATTCAGTACCTACAAAATATTGGTGATTACTAATTACTGTTTTGTTTATTCTTCATTTAAAAATAAAACTTTTTTAGGTTCATATCATATTGACATAATTCTTCAATTTTCTGATTGGGTGCTAAGTAAGTACCCAGAAGAAGGCCTTACTATATTTACAGAAGATGTTGCTGAAGTAGAACAATTGTCTAGACCTAAAGTGTTAGACTTTTTTATTAGAAATCATAAAAATCTGATTATACCTTATTTGGAACACGTAATTCATGTTTGGAATGATACTAATGCTATATGTCATAATGCTTTAATACATCAATATAGAGAAAGACTTCAGCAGTACAACAACATGTCTATGCAAGCTGATGAACAAACTGCTCAAAATACTAAAGCAAAACTTTTAGAATTTTTAAAACAATCAAAGTATTATACTCCAGAAACAGTATTAGTACATTTTCCATTAGATGGTAATACATATTGTTTTAAAATTACTGCTATTATTATTCAAATGTACATTTAAGATTTTGAGTAGTTTTAGTGTTATAAAGTTTTTGTTTTCTCAGAAATCACTTAGGCAAAAAAAATTAAATCTAGATTTTATATACACAAAAAGCACTTTAGAAAGAATATTATAATTTCTCACTTCAAAAATTGTGAAAATTAAAAAAAAATAAGGTAGGATACTGCTCATAGTTGCGCCACTGTTATAGGTGGAAATTTAATTTTTATTTGTACAAAAAAGCTTCTCTAGGTAACAAAAAACGATTCTTAGCAAACTTTAATTAAAATTTTTGTGAAATGTTCAGGTCTTAACGACTATTTTTAACTGAGTTGAATTAAAATAACAGAAACTGTTATTTTGCAAATATTCCCATTTTTAAAAAAAAATAAAAACCTCTTAATAGATCAACTAGAAAAAATTTGATGATGAATATTTATAGTAGAAAATTTTAAAAATTGTTCAAACAGAAAAAAAAACAAATAGTAAAATGAATTATTCTTTATGATCAAAAACTAAAATGATTAAAAAGAAGTGATTGTTAACATACTACTTTACTCTGAACTCGGCTAAGTCAATAAGTGCTTTCAACTAAAACAATAATTCATAGCTTTTTTGTGTCTTTGTAACCAACCTAGATGTAAAGTTATCCTAGTTTTAATTTTAAAATCATTTTATAGGTTTTTTTGAAGAACGTGCTATAGTATTGGGTAAGTTAGGTCGCCATGAACAAGTTTTGTCTATGTATGTCACAGTATTACATGATGTAGATCGAGCAATTGAATATTGCAATAAAGTGTGTAAATCAAAAAATGAAGATTGTGATCAAGTAATATTTACAAACAAAAAAAGTAATTTTCATGTTAATATATTTTTTTTTTTTTTCCATAGATATATGTAACTTTATTAAGATTACTTATTGACCCCCCAGACAGTTGGTTAGCTGGATTGGGTAATGTATCTAAACCAGCTCCGAATTTAGAGAAAGTCATTGAAATTTTAAACAAATATGCGTGCCAAATTGCTACTCCAGATGTATTAAAAGTTTTACCAGATGAAATACCTATTCATCAAATAAGTAACTATCTGGTAATCGCCTTAGATAAAGCAATTGGTGACAGGAGACTTTATCAAGTAAATCGAGGATTACTTTACTCCAAGCTTTTAAAAGTAAAATATATGATAATAAGTTTATGTATACTTAATAATATAGTTCTTAACAAAATCTATTAGATTCAACATCAGAGAATATTTTATGAATCACAAAATATTACCCTAACAGAATTCAATATTTGTAAAGTATGTAAAAAACGATTTGGAAACCAAAGGTAATTAAATCAAATAATATAAATACTGATGTTTTATATAATTAATTAATGTTACAGTGCATTTGTAAGATGTCCAAATGGCGAGATCATTCACTTTTCTTGCCATAATCACAAAATGGAACAATAAGAAGAATTGTTTACATTTCTGAATTCATTAGTGTTTATAACAACAATTATATGGATATGTCTGATGCAGATCCTTCATGATCAGAATCCATAAATGTATCTTCTTCGTGAGCAGCATTAAATGGGGTGGATTCATTTTCAGCATTATTTACTCCACTAAATGTTGCATCTAAAAGTGACCCATTTAATATGGGTCCAGTAGAATCTGTGGATGTCACTATAGAAGTATTACTTGGTTTCCCCAAACTTTCTAAACTTTCCAAAACTCGTTGGTTACTCGGGTCAAGGCTAAAAAAAAAATGTAAAAATTAAAATTATGATATATGTTAATGTATATTTATGTATTTATATGGTTATTAATCTTAATATTACTAAAATTAAAAAATGTTTATATTGAGCATGTGTAAAATAGTTAATTATAACCAGTAACACTGTGGAAGATTAGTTTATCAATTTCAGTACATTTTTTTTTGGCTGGCTGTTTACATAATAGATCATAGAACTTTAAGGTGCATTAAAAATTTTAAGTGTTCACTATGTATAATTTATATTTGTATGCATAATATTAATTACTTCAGTGCAGAATAAAAAAAGTCAAATGCTTTTTCAAGTTGATTTTGCTTAACACTTATATCGCCCAGCATTTGATATAGTCTACAAGTTGGTTGATTTAAAGCCTGTTTATGTAATAGGAGCACGGCAGAACTGTAATTGCCTTCTTGTTCAAGTATTTGGGCCATCATAAATACTGCTGGTAGATAGCTATCTTCAACATTTATTGCTCTTTGCAAAAGTATTTTTGCTTTACCCATGGTATTTGGATCCTTAATTAATATTGAAGCATACAACTAGACCATAAAATACATAAAAATAGATTTAGAAATTTATGTAACAGAATCTACATAAGCCAACTTAATACATTAATATAATAACCTTTCTTAAATTGAAAGTATTAATATTATTTCTAAAATAAGTATTATTGTTCATGTCAAGCTAGATAGGTATAATGACAACAAACACCACACCCACTTGTAGTTTGCCAAATATCATTGCCACTAAAATACAAATTATTAACTATTAACTAAATAATTTAAAGTCAACTTTATTAATTTAAATGTATTTCTGTAGAAATCAAATATTAATTTTAAATAAATAAAATTGTATTCGTTATTTTATTATTATGTTTGTTATGATAAACAATTATAGATAACCCCAATATTATCAAGGGCCAAAGATAGATGGCAAACACTCTCTGGGCAAAGAACAAATGGGGTTACATCAACTTATCTTCATACCTATTTAATTTGTATTGATTAAGATAGCACAAAAAAAGAAATATATCAAATAAAAATGTTTTTAACAATTGTCAAAAACAGATATTAAAACACAGGTACTTTAAATACAAATGATTTAATTCAGGAAACACTCACTGTTAATGCTTTTTGATGGTTTTCCATGTGTTTACAACAATTACTAGCAGCAGTTATAGCATTCCTTGTTTTATGTTGTGCCATATAACAATCTACAATACCTTTATGAGGATCAAAGAGATAAGGTGCAATCTATAAAAAAAGAAAAATTGAATAATGAAAAAATGTAGGTTTTTTATTATACTTACATCATTAGCTCTACGAAATTGTAAAATAGCATCAGAATATTTTTTCATACTTGTTAATATCATGCCGTGCAATAATAATGCTTCAATACTTTTCGGATCAACAGCAGTAGCCTTTAAAAATAAATGATTTAATGTTGTTATATACTATAAACTATAAATATTTGTCTATATTTAGAAAAATACCTTTTGAGCTAAACAAAGCGCTTTAGAATAATTACTATTGCTATAACACACAAAAGCAAGTACTATCCACATATGAGAATCAACTGATGATTCGTCCGTGTATGTTGTTGGAAGTAATTTTTCCAATTCTCTATTTTGCTTTTCCATATATAAACACATTGCTAATGTACACAAGCCATCTTGCATAAGTGGATTCAACTTATAAGCCTGAAAAGATTTATTTTATTAAAGTATTTATGAAAATGGAATATGAAGTATAAAACTAACTCTTTGTAGGTAAATAAGTGCATTTTTACGATCCCCATGAAAATAATATGCTCTTCCGATAGCTATTAATAATCTATTGCTATTACATAAAGGTGATGAGTGATCATCCAATTGTTTCAATGAATTAATAGCTGTAGGATAATCAGTATGATTAAATAAATAGGCATGTGATTTAATCCAACCAGTAATCCTATAAAAAATAAAAATAATTATACAACTATTAATATAACAAAATTAAATATACATTTTTTAAAAAAGGTTGACTATCTATTTTATATGTATATATAAATATATATATATATATTTGTTTTTTTTTTTTAATTAAATTTTGATGTATAATTGAGTATAAATTTCTAATGCAATTTATGTTTTAATTAATATGAATTCAATACTACAAACCATTCAAGTCCATTAATTCCAACCATTTCTATCATCATAGAGTTCACTTCTGTTCCTTTTACACCTAAACTTAACAGTCCTTCGGCTGCTTCAATTGCAAGTGGACAGTCCTAAAAAATGATATATATACCTAATGTAAAACAAACATGTTAACTAGTTGGGTAGTTTTATACTGTAAATGGAACAAGTTATTATTTAATAATTGTTTGTATTGTATACATCATATACTTATTGTTCTTATCAATTATAAATTGTATACATTGAATTTCAATCTTAGGTTATCCTAATATTCTAATTTCAAGATAGGGAGGGAGACAAATGTCCCTATTTGCCTTCCTATCAGGTATGCCAATGATAATGTGCTAAAGTATCATGAGTAGTGGCAATATACTTTTTATATAGTTATGAATTCTATGTGAGGTGAGGGAGGTATTCATTTATCAATAACTAGCTTTGCCATCATACGGCCTTGCTCGGATCAAGTTCAGTTATCGTTACTAAATGGTATTAAATTGTCAAAACTTTGTTTTTCCATTTAAATCACCGAGGAAACACAAAAATCAACAAAAATATATATTTAAAAAAAGTAAACAATTACTTTTAGAACTCTGTTGTACGAAGTAACAGCTAGAACAATATTACCCATTTGATGACCCAATTTTGCTATAGCCATATTAATTTTAGCTTTCCTTTGTTTAGATGGTACTGATTGTAAAACTAGTAATGCTTGTTTATTATCTTTTAATTTAAGCAAACATAAATGCAATTGATATTTTATATCTGAAAAAGAAACATATGATATTTAAAATTACTATGAGTATTTGAAAAATAGTATATTTTGATAACCTTTTAATTTACTCACCCATATCAGGCATAGGATCTTTTACGCCATCACACTGTTTTAATGGAGTTTTTACTGGAGAACAGGCATCTCTGAATGTTAAAGCTGATTTATAGGCAGCTATTGCTAGGTGATAATTGCCCAAGAAGTAATGTGAATCACCAAGATACGCATATATTCTAAATTTATGGGGCGCAGATAGGATATCCGTCATGTGTTCGCTAACTTTTAAAACCATTTCCGCCTATAACATATTTGAAATGCGTTTAAAACGTATTAAAAACCTAAAAGTTTAAATAAATCAAACATTTACCACTTTTGTAACATTGGAATGCAACTTTTGATTGTGCAACAATTTTATTTGATCAAACAACGCGCTCATTTTGTAACTGATCTAAATGTACGTGATCGTTATTCAATAAAAATATTTGAAATTCTCTAATTCAAACATCAATGAAAATAACAACTTAAAAATGTCCGAAACAAATAAAAACTTGAAAAAAATAAACGTAAACAGATATCAACAAAGTTCAAATTGCATTATCACAAATATAATTCAAACAAACAAATTGACTAGTTGCATGATAAAATAAAAAATTGGCCTTCTCGATAGTCGGTGATAAACCCCACGAAATGTATTTTTACAACACATATATTATATAATATACATTTATTATATAAGGTAAAACAACAATCACTGTTATAATCTTAAACTGTGAAAACAAGTATTAGCGCCCCTAGCGGAGAATCGATGTAAACCACGGAATAAAATATATTTTGTATCTCAAGTCGTCTCAAGACATCTAAATATTGCTGAAAAATCATAAGTTTTATCCGACTCACAATTTAGTTTTTATAGTAGAAATTCTACAATCCACCAAATCTACCGAATACTAGACAAAATTTCTTTCTCCCTGGAGGAAAAACAGTATTGCACCAAGTGCTTTCTTGAGCGGTTAAGTCCCCTTCCCAGGCGTTTGATCGCGTTTGGCGCACAGGTCTTCTCTTCAAATTAAAACTCTTACTGCCTAGGTACTACCTCATTCTTAAATCCTATTTAGAAGACAGATATTTCTCGATGCTCTACAGCTCATTTACTTTTCCAACGGCTTTGGCGGCATTGATTGGCTTTAATCAATGCCGAAGTTTCTCAAGGTGCAGTTATCGCTCCTCTTTTATTTATTATTTTCATATCTGAACTACCCACTAGTCTTGTGTGTGACTTTGCCGATGATAAAACTTTATTAGCCAATAATCATGATCCAACCGCTGCCTTGTCGCATATTCAAAATCCCTTTTTCCTCCTTGAAAAATAGTACAAGGAATGAGGTGTAAAAATAAACGAGTCCAAACCCATACACTGCACTTTCACTCTTAGAAAGGGAAAATGTCCACCTATTATTTTCAACGTACAAATTTTGCCAATAGCACAATGTATTCGCTATCTAGGCATTACCATTGATCAACGATTTACCTAGTCACGACACTTATGCAAAAAACCACTATCCCAAAACGATTGTCTTCGTCTTCTCCGTTCTCTCCTAACCTCCAATCATATCAAATTGTCAACTAAATAGGTTATTTAGTTGGCAATTCGATATTTATAAACTCTATGAACTTATCTATAAACTCTTTCTTAAACCAATATGGACATATGGAATTTACCTTTGGGGCTCTGCAAAGGTGTCGAACATAAACCGTATTTGGCGTTTCCAATCTAAAATCCTCCGTTCCATAACCAAAATACACTTCTATGTTTTAAACCAGATCTTTACCCGATCCTAACCTAACCTTGCAATCTTTCCTGTCCACGATATAGTTAAATCCTTTTATAAGTATTTAACCTAAATCTGCAAAACCATAAAAGTTCTTTAATCAAAGGACTTACATCTGTTTGCATACCAAAAAGACTGAAAAGGCGCCTTTCTAACCTTTTACACAACTTCTATCGAATAACTTTATTTTATAACTGTACAAATACTTCCCCCCCATTACCTAAAAATTAGTCAAAGTGCATTCAATCCATGACACTCACTTATTGTTTATACATTGTGAAGTAAAAAAAAAAAAACCTCGAGTAATCAACACGTGTCATAAGATCTTGTGGTGTGGCGACAAAAGTATATCGAGGACATAAGGCGTTATCGGGATGAAGGTCGTACAATATATTTTTTAAATGAGACATGGGTAAACGCAGGCGAGTGTAGCAGTAAAGTATGGATTGATACTTCTGTGAAATCTCATACAGATGCATTCCTGAAAGGACTGACTACAGGTCCAAAAAATCCGTCAGGTAAAGGGAAGCGGTTAATAGTTGTCCATATCGGTTCAGCAGATGGTTTCGTCGATGGGTGTCTATTGTGTTTTGAGTCAAAAAAGAACACAGTCGACTATCACGACGAAATGCATGGGGATACGTTTTATGATTGGTTTTGTGGAGTTTTGCCCCGATTGAAGGACAATGCCGTGATAGTCATGGACAATGCTTCCTACCATTCTGTCAAAAAGGATCCGGTTCCCACAAATGCATGGAAAAAAGAGGACATTAAAAATTGGTTGAAGTCAAAAGATGTGGTTTTAGACAAATCCTTGATAAAATTTCGATTACTTGACATGGTAAATGAAATTAGACCTCGCCATGATAAGTACGTAATCGACGAAGAAGCCTTGAAATCAAATAAACTTGTATTGCGTTTGCCACCTTACCACTGTGAACTGAATCCAATAGAACTTGCGTGATCTGTTGTGAAAAATCACGTCAAACAAAACAACACAACGTTTGAATTAAACGATGTTAAAAATTTACTGAACGAAGGAGTCCAGAAAGTGACGTCTGAAATGTGGGCCAATTTCGTTAGTCACACCATAAAAGAAGAGGACAAATTGTATGACATCGACATAATTTCTGATAGAATGATGAATGATGAAGATGAGCATATAATGACAATAACTGGTGACACTTCGTCTGATTTTTCTGACGAGTAATATTTTTTGTTTTATATTTATATTTATGTAAAATATATTGTTTATATATATATATTTTTTGGTTTTTTATATAATTGTAAACTATGTTATTAGTCTTAACATACTTAAATTAGTTTTGAATATTTCGAAGGACAATATTATTATAATTATATTTTGTTTAGTATTATTTGTTGACTAATGTTTTTTGGGCATCCTTATTAATTAGACGCCTACAATATAATTATGTACAATCAAAAAAAATAAATTCAAATTCAACAATTGTTTTTTATAAATAATAATACTTAAAAAAAAAATCGATTTAAATTAAGTTGTTGGTGTGTATGCGCAAAATACATGAGTTAAAGACATAAATTATAATATAATATAATCACTCTGTATAACACATATTCCACGCTGTATGCACGCTACAGCGCGAACCGTAGAGGTCAAAGTGGGGGAAACGGAGCCGACTACCGCTAGCTGCCGTCAGTCTGTTAAGTAACGGGTTACTTCTCACGTGGCGCGGAGTATAGATAATAGTAATAATAATAACAATCATAATTTATGCTATTTCGTTCGGGATTTTCATATTCAATGTTGGTACTATATTTTAGTAGTTTTTAAAATGTTTTGGATGACCATCTATCCCTCTTATTCCAAATAATGGGAAAAATGTGTAAAACCATGACTTTATAACCGGAAAAAAGTACATAAGTCTTATTATGCACGACAAAATAATATGTCATATTATTATGTTTCATGACTCGTTCTTCTGGAAAATTATCGGCCTAAAGAGTTTAGGTCCAATCAAGGTCATAGCTGAAAGGTCTAACGTTTTGTAGAATTAAATGATCTTTTGTCGGCATTTTATTAGAAATGTTCTACTTTTAAGGTTAGGCATCTAACAAATTTCAGGATAGTCCGGCCTCTAGGAGTACCCCGGATACGGCCTTGAGTCCAATTAACGGCATCATAATATTTGTCCATTAACTTTTTTTTGAGTAAAAAAAAAAAAAAATCTAAAATCAATATTTTAAACTTTTTGTTGCACTATCCTGACTTCCTACACTGTATGTCCGTCGTTTGCTATTTTTCTAAAAATTATGTCTATGTGGAGGGACATAACAATTTTGTTTTGCTGTCAATTTTTCAAATGTTTAAAAAATTAAATAAACAAGTTTTAAAAAACAATAGCATAAGAGTGAGCCTCAGGATAACAGCATAACTATAGATTAAAATTTAGTGCTTATTTCTGAGACTTTGGTGAAATAGTGACCAGTGACCACTAGTACTGACTGTAGTGGGTATATCAGTGTTTTTTACTATAATTATATTTTATTTGCAAAATAATGAAGAAAATTTCACCGCTGTCATCTTCAGACATTTTAGTTTTCATAATTTGTCAGTACATTCAGTTAATTGAGGAAGACTAACGGGATTATCATGTGATTTTATTCATCCCTCAGATTTATGTGCAGAAAACTACTAATCATTTTTTTAAATCATAATTTGATCTTAAAGCACTTGTAAAAAAACAATATATTACAATTATTATTTTTTTATTTTATAATAACTAAACAATTTCAAACAGCTATAAATAACTCAAGGCAGAATATTTTATCATGTCTAGATCTAGTGAAAATGTCAAGTCTATAATTATTTTTTAACTGAATTACAACAAAAAAAAAACAAAATCGAAATTAGAAAAAACCGTTATTACGTAAATATTTCTGATTTTCTCAAAACATGCTTATTGTAACAATTTTTTTATGTATGTAATAAAAGTTAAAAAAAAAAAATGTCTGTTTTTCTGACATCTTTATCCCAGTTATTATTAAGAAAACTACAAAGAAAATCAAAAAATTATCTCCATAAAAAAAAGTATGTATCAAACTATTAAACCTGATATATTGAGTAAAATTGGAAAAAGCTAACGCTTCAATTGGCTTGGATAAAATTGAATGAAATGTTTCAGCTGCTGTATATTGACTTTAGATGTGAAAATCATTCTATCCTTTTAGATAATCAAGTATGCTTCTTCCACTGTTTTCTTTACTTTTACCCTCTAAACAGAAGTGAGTGCATTAGAAATAAATTGTTTAATAGTCTCATACAATGTCCCCAATATTTACCAAAAAATAAATCCATTACTTACACTTATTCAAAGCATTCACAATACAATTTAATTTAAGTGTTTAATACCAAAAATATTATTGTTTACTGTTTATTTAACATGTGTTAAATAAAAATGCATTATTATGTGGGTTTTATAAACCAAAAACTATTGTTTTATTATATAAGATATTAAATAATACAACTGTTTGACATCTAATTTTACAAAAACGTTCTATTTGAAATTTTTTACTGAGGAGCATAGGCTCTCCCTAGAATCAAGAGTCTATAAGATATAGTACAAAAATAAAATGCTTCCTATCATATATAAATCTAATCTACACTTAAATTTTAAATTTAAATTGATTAATGGAACATTTTCTAATGTATAATTAAAAATGAAAATTCTATTCAGAGTAATCTATTTTTAGCATCCTCAGCTAAAGCATTAGACAATATGTGTTGATAAAAATCTGTTCGAACTGCCGTAGATTCAGTACAGTCACTTGTTTTGTAGATGCCAATTAATAGATTAGATTTTTCAAACATATTTGAACGTAAAGAAATGATAATAAATTGAGAATTTTTTGTACGTTCCTAAAAATAAATAAATAATAATTAATTATATCAATTTAAAATGTTTATAATAGTAGTAAAATAAAATAAATATGTACTGTGGAATACAATATATTGTTTACATAATTAAAATATGTCTAAATAAATAAAAAGTAAATTATAATAAGTTACTAAGTATATATTTGCTAAGTTACCTTTATATAATAAGCAATAATTGATACATTTTTGAAATCTAATGCAGCATCTATTTCATCCATAACGTATAATGGTGATGGTTTATAATAGTGAAGAGCAAACACAAGTGCTAACGATGACAGTGTTTTTTCACCACCAGATAGATTAGATATTACTTTCCATGTTTTCTTAGGCGGCCTTACACTAAATATCATATTATATTATACATAATTTTAGTCATTATTTGTTAATAATTACAACAATAGGAAAGATACAAACCTAAAATTAACACCTTCACTAAATGGATCTAATGAATCTACTAATTCAAGTTCAGCATCTCCACCAAGTGTTATCATTTGATACATCTCTTTCAATTTAGCGGTAATTTTTTTAAATGAAACCATGAATTCATCTCTTCTTCGTTGTCGTACCTTATTAGCCATGCTTACAAAGTCATGATACAATTTTAAAACTTCACTCACTTCAGTTGCCTTTTCATTATACTGCTTTGTCTGTAATTTACAAAATTTATAATATATTTAGAAGGAAACAATGAAAAACACTTTATTTGTTTTTTCTTAATGCATACCTTTTTTTCATATTCATCAAGTATATCTGTGTTAATTTTTTTATTACCAATTTCACTTATAATAGATATATCCATATGCAATAGATTTTCATTAATTTTAGATAATTGTTCTTCAGTATATTTCATTAATTGACCATCCTCGTCCTCAAATTCGTTATTATTAATATCATCTTTGGGCAGCTTAGTAGGACTATTATTTTCCTGAGATTCATTATCTTCTTTCGGAGAGTCGATATTTATATTCTGAGGAACACCATTTCTTTCTTGAAACTCGCCATCTTCTAAAGGATGTTCGCTGTCTTTTTTTTCTTTTAAATTGGCAGCAGTAGATTTTTTAACTACTAGATTACGAGGGACATCACCTATATCAGGGATTCTATTCAATACTAAGGAAGATAACTAAAAAGAAAAAAAAATGACAATAATATTAAGATATAAATTATTATTTAGATAATATATATAATTTTTTTTTTTTTTTTTTGAGGTATAAAAACTCTCATGCAAAGAAGGGTTTCCTAAAACATACATTTTTTTTAAAAAAAAAATAAATGCATGAAATTATTTATAAATAAATTTTTGTTGGCTTTAAAGGTTTATATATACTTCATAATTCAGCCAAAGCCAATTACCAAAAAAAAAAAAAAATTAATATTTTTCCATCCATGTCAAATTAAAAAAAAAGTTAATTTTACCTTCACTGTTTTTTCATTTTTTTCTTCTAATATAGCTTGGATAACAATATCGTGTTCTTTTAACTTTACTATCAAATCTGCTCGTTCTTTCTCTAAATTAAACATTTGTTTATGGAGCTTTTCTTCGCTTTTATGTAGATCCATTATAAGGACTTTATTATTGTTTATATCCTCCTGTATAAATACAAATATTAGTCATCTAATAATTAATACCCCACCATCGGTTAGTTAACCTAACCTAACCCTTAATAGTTTTGGTGATATACAAATAATGATATTAAATATTCTGTACGAAATTGCTACAATATTTGTATTTTAATTTATATAAGAGCCAGTTGTTCTTTGTGATTGTTAGTAGAACAGAAAAATATAAAAGTTATTAATTTAGGAGATTTAAAAATGTACTCTATATGGGTGTCAATAAATTGGGATTTTGTCCACAATACATTACAATATTTATTTAATTTGTTTTCATTTTAAATGCAAAAGCAGCAAACTTTTAGCTTAACAATTATACATTGTACATAAATATAATACAACTGTTTAAAATTGCACAGAAAAATAAATACTAAACAAAGTTTAAAAAATGTAATTAAATATAAAAGTCTAACATGGTAATTGGTAATAAAATTTATTACAATAGAAAAGTATGTATTCAGAAAATATATTTCTACATATATATATATCTTACAAGGAATAACCAAAAAAAAAAAAAAAGAAATGGTTTATTTACTTGTCATAAAAGAAAAATCAAAAATAATATGATAAATGTTGTAATCAAATAACAACCAGTGTTAACACTGAATATATATTTTTATAATCCATAAAACTCCAAAAAATAAATAGTAAACATAATTTTAATATACATTTTAAATTCAAATTTTATACTTACAACACAATGATTTATTTTCCCTTCAATATCAAGTTTTATCTTTTCACATTCTTCTAACTTTACTGTACAGTTAATTATTTCTTCCTTTGAAGCATTAATTTTAATATGTAAAGATTCAATTTCTTTTTCTGATTTTTTTACTTGCCTGTAGTAAAATTACTAGTTAGTATACAGTAAAACTAAATATTCAATATTAGTACTAGAATTACTCCAACATATACACTAGTCCACCCCACTAGAATAATAAATATAATTTTAAACTTAACACCATAATCAACCAGAATTACAGATCAATATAAAAATTGCAATGTTGAACATAGTACTCACTTTTTAGCAGCATCTATATCTCGATTAGCGAGATATATCCCGCTTTTAGCGGTTTCTAACTTTTTTATGGTTTCATCAAGTAAATTTTTAGCTTTTCTGCGCGGACCATCAATCATTTCTTTAATTTTTTCATTTAAATCATCTACTTTAGATGAAATTTGACTATGCTTTTCGTTTGCTTCTTCCAATTCTAAAATAAAAAGAATTATTTTGTTTTTAACTATGAAATGAATTAATTTATATATCTCTAATATAATTTTTTATATTTAAAATAGAACCGTTTTATCACAAATTATTTTTGAATATATTTATTGTATATTGTTATAATAAACTATTGTATAAATTATATATAACTATATTACTATTTATATTTCATTTTTAATGTACTTTGAATCATGATAGTGACTTGTAACAGAGTTTAATTAAATACAAATATTATTTATATTTAATTTCCCATTACATTTTTTATGTACATTACCCTTTTCCGCTTTTTTTATTTCATTTTGTTTATTAGCAACTGCAATTTGATCTGTTTTCTGTTTATTAACTTCTAATTTTTGAGCTTCAATCAATTCTTTTAATTGACCTTCTTTTTCATTCAAGGCCTAGCGTTGATAAATTTCATGTTAAAATTAGTTTTATGGATTATTTGAGTTTCAATTACTTACATTTATGCGGGATATACACTGTTTAATAATAATATTGCTTGTATCAATATTTAAACGATGTTGTCTAATTTCAGATTCTAAACTAAACCTATTAGATTGTATATTATTCAATTCATTTTCCAAATATTGGCGACGCTTTTCTAATTTCTCTACATCTATTTCATTAACTTGAGATGTATTACAACCAGCATGCCTGGACATAGTTTCTTGAGGCCCAATCTTACCTTTCATAGGTTTTCCACCACCCGACATAATACCTAAAATTTAAATAGATACAAAATATATTTATTATTTTCATTACTTTTATAGCTTTATTAATATACCTGATTGATCAATTAAGTCTCCTTTATATGTTACAACTCTATATCGAGTATTAGAGCCAAATGCTATCCTTCTAGCTTGTTCTAAATTTTCAGCAAGTAATGTATCATATAACCCAGAATAAAATGTTAGTCTGAAACGCTGATCTAATATTTGAATAGTATCGAAAACTCTCATTGTATTTTCAGGACTAATAAATAATTTAAAAACAATTTACTAATATTATTTATATGTTGTCATCAAAAACATAAATTAGACAGTAATGTATTTGCCACCATGCTAATAACATTGTCAACAACATGTTAGTTATTATGTTAAAACTTTCCAACTTTATGATATATTGATAATTCTACTGTTTTTCAAACTCAATTTTATATAAGTACATTTCTATTTGGTCACATAATTTGTGGAATTAAGTAAAATAAATGTGTATAAATAAACCAAAAAAAACCTTATGACAAACATTGAATCATATAATATACCCATATATAGAATAACTAGATCTGCAAAATTTATCATACCTTCCCAAGTTCCCACAATTAACAGTGGACCACTTATGGACTGAAGTATTCGTTTTATTTTTATATAATTCATTTATTAGTAACTAAGTATTCAAATATTTGATTTTAAATAAAATTGCATGAATTATTTTACTTACTAATTCTTTGTCGTATCTGCGTATGATTTTAATTTTTGAACTTGAGGTAATATAGAAAATGTCAATCGCCCAACTTTAGATTCTCTCAATTTTTGAATACACGCATGAGCAGCATCTGATGTTTCAACCACAATCTGTTCTGTAGAAGTACAGGCTGTACTTGCGGGTATGTCATACTTACTTTCTACCTGACCATGATCTCCCTGTAAATTAATATTTAAGATTTTGATTGAAATTATATTGAATTAAAGCAAAATTAACTTACACATCTACCCAGAAGTCCAGGAATATTTCCATTCTCTTTCAAATTCAATACAAATTGAATCGGTCGACTTCGTTCAGTAGTTTCTGCATAAGCTGTTCTTTTCTCACCTAAATTCTTTTGTATATGTTTTAAATCAGTTTCCAGTTTTTGTTCATTATTTATCAAATCCTCAATACTTTTTTCCAATTTTGTAATAGCATTTTTACTATTTAATATTTCTCCTTCTGCGGTTTCCTTTTTTCTTTTAAAAATAAATACATGTTTGAATTCAATTCAATAGTAAAAATATATGAAACAAATTAGATACAGGTATATTGTGTTAAATTAATAATTAACTCTTATTTATTACCTAGTATTTTCTTGAATTTCTTTAAGCCCATTTGTCATTTGTTCTTCCAGGCGACTTAATTTTTCCTTAGCATTTTTCTCATTATATAACAGTAATTCTAATTGGGTTTTTAATGATTCAAACTAAATAAAAATATTAAATGATTCACAATTAGAATGAATATAAAGTATTATAACATTTTAGTAAAATCAAAATTTTAATACATTTTTAATTTATTAACTAAATGACATATTACGTATAGTTTTTTTTTTTTATAAAAATTGAATATCTACAAGAATAAAAAACGGACTAAACATGACTGACAGTAAAATTTGAATTCCGTTGAGTGTTTATTGTATTACTTTTATATATTTATTAGGACAATAATATTATATAATTATAGTACCTATATTGTTTAACATACAATAAAATAAATGGTATTAATTTTGTATTTTATTATTTGTTTAAAATTATTATGGGCATTGTTTAAACAATAAATAACAAGTTCAAAATAATTTTTATTTTAGCAACCCAATTTCCAAAAAAAAAAAAAAAACTTTATATTAGATGTTTTAATTGAAAATGTAAATTAATACATAAGTGAACACTGATTCTATAGACAACTAAAAGAAAAATTTTTACTCACGTATATTAAATAGATGTGAATTTAATATCTTGTTGTCACGCGTTTCAGTTTTTCACATATTTACAGATGTTTAGGCGATAACATACTGCAGGGTTTCTTAATTATTTTTTATAAGTTTAATCAATTTTATTATTAAATAAAATGTTTTAACAATATTATGAACTTGGTGTAAATATTAAAATATCTGAATATATGAGTATACATGAATAATTACACGCGTAAGGCGGTTTTTCAAATGCAATTGTAAAGAATCAGTGTTAATTTTATATGAATACATGAAAGCGTGTAAGTTGTGTAAACCCCTTAAGTGGTACTATACGTAAATAACATCAACCGTGTGAAAATTCATATAATAACATCTTATTTGTGAATAATTGTATAACATACTTCATTATTTTTAATACCAGCAAGATTTTGTAAATCTGATGCCTCAGAAATCAATAGGTTTCTTTCATCATTCAATGGTTTGGAAATAACTAAACCCTCAGAAAATATTTTTGTATAATTTGCATCCAACTCTGTATATAGTCCTTCTAAAGATTCTAATTCAGATTTTAATTGATTACATTGAGCCTCTTTAATTTTTGGAACTTTTTCAGCTTTAGTAACCTAAACAAATAAATTTTATAATTATTTATCAAATTATTTTACAATGATTAGAAGAAAAAAATGTGGTATTCTGTATTTTAATTGAGAAAGGAATTGTGTAACCAATGTAATTTATAAGTAAATTAATTAAGAAATGTCTTCCATGATACACAATTAAGGAGATAAATAGTAACATCTACAGTGTGGGAATAAGGATATTTTACTGTGAAAAAAGAGTTAAATTAATAATACTTCGATCAATATAGAGCTTGAAATGGACTAGGATGGTGTATCATAACATTTAACATATAGTAAAGAATTCATTATAACATGTCTTAGTTACAAAATATCTAGAGATATGAAACAGACATAGACATTAAATATGAATATTATAAACCGGTTTGGAAATGTACTCATTTTTAAGTTTTACCTTATTTTGTTCTTGTTTTATAGAATTTTCACATTTTTTAATCATATCATTTGCACTTGAAATGCTATACTCTAATTTATTTTCTTGATTTTTAAGATTCCTTTGTTCAATCCGAAGAATACTTCTCTTTTTCTCACTACTATCTATTACACTAACAAATAAATATAAACTTAAAAATATGTTATTTATTTAGGATTAATGTAAATTTAGTATAGCCAACTTCAACACATTATATAGTTTTTATTAATATTAGGCGCAAAATATAAATAACTAGCCTCGAGAATATGACAACCAAATTAATTAATTATAAATCATTTATATGTATATTAGATTAATATTACTTTAGCGGCGCATTTGATCATTATTGTTACATAACAACAGTGTAACCAATAGAAACTGAAAAAATAAATAACTACATTTGTATGTGGTGAGTAGAGGCTCTCTTTAGGAGTAGAATTTCGTAAAAAATTATATGCAGTTTCTGAAAAATTACACATTCAATAGTGTATCTAACCAAAGTCTAACTTTTACAATAGCTGACCTATGCAGACAGATATAATAACTTTCAGAAATGTAAAGAGATATGAATAGTTATTGAATAAAAATATCAGGTAATAGAATAGCAAAGGTGAAAAATAATAAGCCAAATATAGAAAAATATTTTTTTTATACAGATATTTAAAATGAATATATTTTCACTTGAATTTCTACTAGTAATAATTTATTGCTTTTTGATGAAACTACTAAAAATCTCTCAGTGATTACAAAATATAGGTGATATTTTTAGTTTGGTGACAGATGCAGAAAATGGCCTATTATCATTTAGTATGTATTTATTTATATCTCATGCTTAATACAGTTAAAATTTAGGTAAAAAAACAAATAAATCTTATCCAGAATTGATTCCTAAGTTTCCTTAAGATCCTATTTTTAGTCTAGAATGGCCTAATCTCAATTATTACCAAACTTAGCACCTTACTCAGGAAGAACACCCAGAAATTGGGTTTTAATGAATTTAATCAATAATAAAATTGACAGTTCAAGAGTTTTTTCTTATGTTTTCTTATCTACCAGATCAATTAATTATTATGTGTGTCTTTTTAATATCTATAAACTTTTGATTGAATAACTTTTTAATTTGGATAATGTAGGGCCTTTGATAAACATCTTAGTAATAATTTACTTTTTAAATAATTTTCTAACTTTTAATTATTAAAACTAGTTGATTATGATTTTTGAGCTATTTTGTATTATATTTAATAACTTAATAATATAATGCTAGTGTAAAAGTTATTAAGTATATACCATAACCAAAATGAAAATTAGGAAATGTTTAAAAAAAATTACACCTTAAGTATATGAATTTAACATTTCATATTAATTATACTTTAAATGTCATAAGTATTTTTTTTAACATGTTTTAATAAGTCAATCGTCAGATCCAAAATATTTAAAAATAAGCATCAAATTAAAAAAAAAAAAAATATAATTTTTTACCTTTGCTGTTTTATTTAAATCGAAACTTATCATATTTATACACAGCTCATTTAATATGCTAGACTTTAATTTGTTCTTTATCAACACAAATTTGACATTTTACTGAGTATTAATCACTAATTTTTTTTTTTTTTTTTTTTTTAAACAAATATACTGATTACATAGCATATTACTGATACATATTGTACATATAAGGAACATATATAAAAGCAGAACAGAACTTACTCTTTGAAACTCTGAAGGAGGTTTACATTTAATTTTTTTGTATTCTTGAAATCTAAGTCTTCGTTGTTTATAACTTCTAATCTATTTTTCATGGTGTCACAAGTTTTATTTTCTTGTTCTAACGTTATATTCATTTTATATCTATAAAAATATATTAGTAAATAAAATAATTAAGTTATTAAATAATCAATATATTTTAGATATACAAACAATTGTGTTTGAAATAATTTATTCAAAAGCCGACTCAATTTGTTTTTTAATTTTAGACATCTAACTATTTCTGCAACTGGTTCATAAAGTTCTTCTTTTTGTTTTGAAATATATTTCAAACGCGTAACTTTTTCAGTTTTTTCTTCTGTTATATCTTTTACTCTTTCTTCAAGCTGTATTAATGGTTTCTAGAATAAAATATAGAAAAATAATTGAAATATCAAATATATAGACCAATTACTAATTTACTAATTAATAGAGTTAACTTAACATAACTTTATTTCAACTCTACAATACAGTATAAATTTGAAATTATTTACTGATTAAACTTATTAGAAAACCTAAATATATCGCATTAGTGACTTGAATAGTGAATATTAAACATATTTACTTTTATATTTTTTTATCAATTGCTATAGTTGGGAATTATCAAAGTTTAAAATATAACTTTACAATTGTGTTTAATATTTCATGATCATTTTTGTAAAATAGAAATTCTAATTTTAAAAATTAAGTTATAGTTATCAAATAGTCAAATATTGAACTTGATTCTAGTCGAGGTTTAGTACTTGAATCGACTATATTGTGAAAAACATACTTGCTTAACTTTACTATTTAGTTATGGTTTGAAAAATAAATTTTTATTTTCATTAAATTTTACATAAATAATAAAAACAAGTTTATCAAATATTAAATGTGTGCCATTAAGAACAGTAAAATTAACTTTGGTAAAAAATACTCAATAAATAAAATCATATAAAATACAATTTATGATATTTTTCTTTTATCCTTTACAAGTGGGAGAGCTATTCACACTCACCACATCTTATATTCATCACTATTTCCTTATCTTTTTCAAATGTTCTCGTGCACTTATATCTCTTTTATAATAACCTATATTCTTTTTTGGCTTACCTCTACATTTAACTCACTTAGTTTCTAGACAATTATCACAATGTAACTCACACATTCTCTCAACAGTATTGTTATTTTCCCGCTATACTCACAATGTCTATTGTATGGTTATATCTAAACCTACATTTGGGGGGGGGGTATTGCAACCTACGGGGGAACTCTACCTGACAGGGCAATTCTTCTCCCATCTAAACCAACCTAACCTGGCCATACCAAACATCCACTTTAATATTCTCATTTCTGCTACTTCCATTTTAATTTCATGTCTCTTCTCAATACTCACTTAGATCTATTATTGTTAGCCTTACAAAAGTTTTATATTTTTTCCTATTTAACATTAATGACATCTTTTAAGCACATAACATTCCTCTTAATTTAATTCAAGCAAACCTAATTCTACTAATACTAACTACATCACCTTAACCTCAGGCCTTATAATAAAATCTAAAAAAAGCATTATTAGTAAAAATAATATTTTCAATACAACACAAAGTATAAAATTATAATTTATCATATATCAACAACAAAATTCAACCTTGTATCTTGCAGTGCCTATAACATCTTCTAAATATTCTAACATTCCAGTAGAATGTTCATTTTCAGCTTTGGGTCTCATCATAGCAATTTGTTCAACTTCACCCTAAAACGATAAGAATTATATTATAATACATTATAGTTTCTTGATAAAATATTTAATCAAATTTACCTGAAGGATAAGAAATCGATTATGAATTAAATCTATACCATTTTTCTTTAAAATAGTTGCTATATCTTTAAACTTTGCACGTTTATTATTTAATGTATAGAAAGAAGAGTTATCTTTAAATGCTGTGCGTGTAATTGTTATTTCTGTACCTGGGATAGGAACAAAAGCATCATCATGTGTAATCTAAAAAAACAATGTATTATGTAATTAAAACATTTAAATTTATTATCAATTAAATACAATATAATTACATCATCATTTATGTGGATAAAATTAACTGTAACTGAACACTGGTGAACATCTTTATGCTGATCCGAATTATGTAAGAGTACCGAAACTTTTTTAGACCGAATTTTTGTAGATCGATACCCGAATACGAAAAGTAATGAATCTATTACATTACTCTTTCCACTGCCATTAGCACCAACAATACTTGATAAACTCTATAACATAAATAAATAATTTAAAGTTGCAAATATAAATGCATAATATTAATACAATAAGTAAATAGGTTAAAACATTTTTTTTTACTAGATATGACAGCATTTATTGTGTACCTATACAAGTATTATATATAGAGATGTAATGATAAAACAAACCTCACTCAGTATTGTTTTTCGTTAGCAATGATTTATTGTTGCGTAAAGATATAAACTAAATTCCTATTTATTGTTTTTACTGCGTTTTAATTTTGTCAGTGGCCAGTATAAGGACCAAGCATAAAGTATTAGAAATATTGTTAATTTAGTATTATTAATAAAAAATTTTACCAGTGCTAAACACTACAAGCGCCCCCTCCCTTAACTAATTGTACTAATGTATCATAATGTAATAATATTAAAGTTTTAAGTAACTTTCACAGTTTTCTTTAATAAACATAAATATACTTGGCAAACTTATGATATGGACTTCAAAGGTCAACACATCAAGTTGAATTATCATCTACATACTTACCATTATTTGAATTTTTAATATTTAATCATAATAAAATTATGTCCTCTTGTATATTTACAAAATTCATAAAATGAGCAAAAAAAGGTGGTAAAATTTGCAAATTTTATGAATTGTTCAAACTACCTATACATTTCACAGATAAGGTAAAAAATTGCATATTTTATGAACTGGACATTTTCACATTTAAGAAGTAACCAATAGATAAAAAAAAAAAATTAGTGAAAAATAGACATAAAACCTATACTGCAGTTATAATTACTAAGAAACTTAAATAAAATTAATTAAAATTAAATGATTAAAAATGGCCAATTCTGGAGCTAATCTAAAATATTGAATACCTAATAAAATCACATTCATACCTTATGAAATGGTCCTATAACGACTTCACCATAGTAACTTTTGAAATTATTAATAATAATATTCTTAATGACCATGCGAGGTCCACGATTATCATCCGCTGACATAATTGAAGGAAGTTCCACCGGTATACGGATGCCGTGGAATATTTCAACATCGTCATCAATATCCGATAAGTTTTCATCGTCAGAAAAATCTCCAGTTGTTTCTTTTCTGATTTTTTTTTTTTTGACGGATGTGTCTCTTTCTTTATCTTTTCTTTTCACTGGCATTGTAGACTGTGGCAAATACTGTAAAGTAAGTAATTGACTGTGGTTAATACTTTTAACATAGAAATACAAAAGTAAAAACAATTGCTCGATTTTACTGCCGCGAAAAGTAAAGACAACAAAATGTCAGTTATTAAATAATAACCAAACTATTAAATTATTCGACAGTCTTACCAAACTAGTTGTCTAAATAATCGAATTATTTGTTTCACTACTACCAACTGAAAAAATTATATAAACAATATTTAGTTATTTTGTTTACATTTGTTATCACATTTTACTTTATGCATGTAAATTTTTCTATGACTTTATTCTATTTAGTTCTTTATTAGTGATAAAAACAAAACAGCTCTTTTAAGAGCTAACTAACCGCCTGTAACTCATTTTGTTTCCATTATTTTCTTAACAATTATGTCGTCGTTTAAAAAAAAAATGGTTCTGTTGTTTGGAAATATTTTAAGGATACAAGAATTATTCAATAGTATATATTATTCTGGCATGCATACTATCATTCGATAGTCTATACGAATAATTCAAACATAATCTTTAGTATAATTTATTTAATATCCTCTTTGATTATTTATTATCACCTTATCTCTACTATTACTTCATCATTGTAATCATTGGATCTATAACCGTGCTATAAAGCTACCGAAACCTGATAACAATTTTAATAATATTTTAATTTTTATGACCAATATTAATATTTTAAAAATGGCGGTATTAAAAAAATCCAAGTTACTTTTGACTTTCAACAAACAAGTTCAATTTGAAACATCAATATATTTTAATAAATTATTTTCTTCGAGTTCGGTTCCTAAATGTTCTGGTAAGCATATAATATGAGAATATATCAAAAAAACTAGATATTTTCTTAAACGGGTATTGAACATAACATTTAAAAAATTCTTTAGTTGAGTCTTTTTTTTTTTTTGTATTGTATTATTAAAAATATCATTATTTACATCTAATCATAACTGATTATTGGTATTTTGTCTGTAATTATTTAGTTTATTGCCTGCAATTGTATAAGTGTTTCTAATATTGATTAAAATAAACTACTATATTAATTTTATAATTATTTTTTATAAGTTTTGATAGTATATTATTCAAATCTATAATTATTATTACATATACATTTACACTAAATGCATATGCATATATTATATACCTATCTGTTAAACAGTATTTTAGCAATATTGTGTACATATTTTATATGTATTATTTCAGATAGTATTAGTTATCCAAATGTTAAAGCATTTAAACATCAGCATATTACATTGATATCTTTAAATAAACCAGAAGAAAAAAATCTATTAAATTTAGCAACGATAGGTGATTTGAAAAAATCTATTTCAAATTATGAAAATGATGATTTATCTACAATTGCAATTTTATATGGAGAAGGAGGATCATTCTGTGCTGGATTGGAATCTGAGGAGTTGGCCATAGAGCAAATATATAATGTACCTAATAACAAACATATTTAATTTCATTAATTTTTTTTAAATTTAACAACTGTGAATTTCATCCAAGGATTTTTTACAAACACATTGCCGTAAACCAATAATAGCTGCTGTTTCTGGTTTTGCATATGGTATAGGCTTTGACTTGTGTTTATGGTGTGATATGCGCATCGTAGAAGAAAATGCTGTTATGGCAACTAATAGAAAATCAAACAATCCTAAATCAAAAATATTTCTTAAAAGACTTTTAACAACTGTTGGTTATTCAAGAACTATGGATTTATTGTTGACTGGTAGAGATTTAAATTCTAAAGAAGCTTTTGAATGTGGACTTGCAAACCGAATAGTTGCTTGTGGATCAAGTATGCAAATTTTACATTTTTTAAACAATGAAAAAGAAATATGTGTAATATTTATTTATTTACAATAGGTGTTGGCCAAGCAGTAAATATGGCTTTTAATATTGGAAAATTTCCACAAGAAGCTATTATCAATGAAAGAAGTGTAATCCATGAAATCATATCTAAATGATATTTTAGTAATATCCAGTTTTTTTTATTAAATTATGTTTTTTCTTTTAAAACTTTATATGACAAGTGCAATTCTAGTATGAACAAATGTAAAATAATTATTATATTAAAAAAAAAAATTCTGATGAAATCTCAATAATTGTTTTAAAGTAATAGGAGATTTGTAAAATATGTTCAAATTATTCATCTAAAAAATGAAGTGTTTGTAAAGTATTTAAATACTTGTTTTGAGTTTAAGAATGTCTTATTAATTCAAGTTTTAATGAAATACAAAACCTGTCAAACTATATTTGAATCGCTCATTGCAGAAACCCTATAAGTGACAGAAATTTCAAAACAACTTTTTTATTTTCTTATATTTTATTAGTAGACGCATCGATTTGTGTAGAAACCCCATTTGTGCGGTTAATCGCGTCTTTGAAATAATTTGTTTAGAGCAGAAACCCCACAGTAACATCGCTTAGGGGATTTCTGTTCTAAAATAATCATGAACGCGGTAGCACTGGCAGTTTATTAACATGTAAAATAGTTTTAGAATTATTCTATTATCGTTTTTCTTCAAATAAGTACATTAGTATTTGTTAACACGTCTTTAAGCACGTGCTCTGAATTTCGAACGACAGAATTCTTTTTTTTATAAACTTCGGATCAATGGTGAATTTTTCACGGTTTGTAAGAATGTTTTTGTCGCTACATATGGTGTCACAGCAGATCGAGTTAGTAGACTTTCTTTCCTCCTTTTAAATAATCAAACGCCAGAAGTGGGAAAAATATTAGTGGAAACGCAAGACCCGGTGAAATATGTGTTCAAATTCATCAAGTGTGATTCAATGTTAAATATACTCATTATGGAGGAAAACATAAAACATATTTAGATGCACGTTTGAACATCGTCAAAATGTATCAAATGTTTGAGAACGATTATCCAGATTTAGCAGTCAAGTAAAATACATTTTCTATTATAAATATTTCAAAGAAAATTTTGATTATACCTTTGGTCGACCCCAAGTAGATGTGTGCAGCCAGTGCGAAAGTTTAAACACGAAAATATGAGATCCAGCCTTAAGTGAGAGTGCTAAACGGGGTGTAGCTGGTGAGCTTATATTACACAAGAGAAGAGCAAAACAATTTTATACTGAGTTAAATGCTGCCAAGGAAAAATAAGTTAGGTTAAAAGATCGATTACCAAAGCCTATTCTACTGGGAAAGTTCCAATAAATAAAAAAACATTGACGACTTGAAAAAGCTCTCGGAATATACTACAAGATTTCTATAATTTTATTTTGAGTTGTCCAACATAAGCTCAGGAGGAAAAAATGGACGATTCAGAATATGAAGAACAATAATGCTTAAAAAAATGTTAAAATGCGTAAAAAAATTTTATTTGATACTTTTAAACATCTGTTTGTAATAATTTAATTTTAATAGTTTATAAAAAGTATACTTTGTTAATTTTTTGTTTAATTAAACTTATTATAATCTTAAAACTAGAAAATTAGTGTTGTAAATGTATTTTATTGCAGAAACACCATAACTGCAGAGAGTAAGGGTTTAAAATTTATCCCTTCCTTTCAACCCTAGTGAGTATGACAATTCGATGTTGTGTGTAGAACCTTCCTCTATTTCCAAGAATGAAAAATATACATTTTAGTTTTTTTTTTTTTTTTTTTATTTCTCGAAAGTTTAAATTTCTAGACTTAAGGGTTTTCTGCAATAAGCGATTCAATTTAGGTGATTGCCATGATGTTATTACTTATAGTAAAACTATTGAACAAATATATATACGATATACATGTATATAAGCAGTATGACTTATAAATGTAACAATTTTTTTTTTTGCTGTAACGATCATTTCGTTCATTGCAATGCTTTATAATGTAAGATATTTTTGTTTTGTTGTCTGGCACTTAAACAAATAAAGCTGATGGTTTTACGTGTTTTCATTTATTACAATAGAAACTCGCACAGCATGGGGATTGCACTACAATAATTAACAACAGTTTTTTTTCATTCGTGTTACAGAGGTAACTCATAAATCAACAAAAATAATTTGAATTTTAAATTAAAAATGCCAAAATTTCGAATAGGAGGTATATTTCCTTAGCTATAAACCTTCAGAACACGCGGAACATTTTGCAAAAAAATCGCTCCAGTAGTATTAATCTCATACACACAGATATCCATTTTTATATATATATATAGATAAAAGCCAAATATCTCACTCAAGTGGCTCACTGATCAAGGCCGATAGCGATTAGCGTGAAGAAAGTATAAAAAAAACCGTGATAGAACAGATAAAGTTGGGCAAGGGGTAGGGAGTTAAATATACGGGCAACAGTTGTATATAAAATTAAATTGAGATGCCATATTATGTAATAATAAATTAAATATATATTAAATATTATCTATGGTATTACTGAAATATTTAAAATGGTAAAGACCATAGATGTACAATATTATTTTATATTTATGGTGGAGACAAAATAGATTACAGACTGAATTATTTCCAGTTATATTAGGTAATAATCAGAATCTTGAAAATTTAAATTGTTCAACCAGTTAATTCTATTTATAATATGAATTTTGGTTTTTACGATGTAACGGGATAAACCATATATACATTATTTGATTATTAATATAATAAACAGTAACTTATATACGTTGGTCACATAATTTTTACTAGTTCATAAAATTATTCACATTAAGGTAGTACAATTTCAATGCTTGTTGGTGATATTAAAATTTTTAAAGTGTTGTGTTTATTCTCAATTGTGTGCAATTTCTAAATATTTTTATATAATTACATTGTATCCTCTGAAATTTACTTTAAACTAACAGTGAAAACAAAAATAAGACTTACATTAGTCATTATTTTATATATATTGACTATAACTATGGATTCATATGATATTGTTGGTGTGCTTGGACGTGGTGCCTTTGGGTAAGTTTACTTAGTAATACTACGTAAAATATTTGTTAAATAATTTATAAATATTTATTTTTAGATTTGTTGAACTAGTTAGAGACTTTAATTTAAAAAAATTAGTCGTGATGAAAACTATACACATACAATCTATTTCAACAGAAGACGTAAATGTTAGTATATAAAATAAGTTAGCATAAATAGTTTGAGTTTATCATTTTTAACATACCTACCTGATTCTTTAGGAAGCAATTAAAGAGACTCAAATTCTTCAAATGCTAAACCATCCAAACATTATAAGATATTATAATAGTTTTCAGAATAATCAAAGTTTTCACATTATTATGGAGTACGCAACACATGGAACCCTTGAAAATTTTGTTAATAAATGTTCTCATTCTTCAAATAATATCGTCCAAAATGTATTTGTTAAGTCTCAAGTAACCATACAAAGCTTATTTTTATAAACTCATGTTTGTAATTGTTTTAGTGCGTTTTAAATATATTCAGTCAGCTTACAATGGCTGTGGATTACCTTCATAAATTAAAGATTATACACCGTGATATTAACCCAATGAATATTTTACTAACTGGAAGTCAAGGTTCAGTCGTAAAACTTGGTGACTTTGGTGCTTCTCACATATTAACTAAGTAAATAATACTTAGTAATATTACCATAACATCATCCAATTTTTTATTTTATGAATTTTATGTAGTGACAAAGTAACTATTGGAAATTATTGTCCACCATGTTATATGTCACCTGAACAATGTTGTGGGAAGTATGTAAGATTGAAAAGCGATATATGGCAAATTGGTTGTGTATTATATTATTTAATGACCATGAGACATCCTTATTATAGCCAGGTAAAATCTATTGAACTATTTAAATTGTGTTATTTTATAATACAGGTTAATTGGACACATATTTTATAGAGTTTAGCAGGCGTTGTTTTGAATATTATGGAAGGAATTTTGTATCCATCAGCAAAGCTGAATTATTATGACAATGATGTAACAAAACTTTTATATGAGTTATTGGATCGTGATCCAACAAATCGACCTAATGCATCAGCTATACTTTCCAATCCATATATACTGCCTTATGTATTAAACAGCAATTGCCATAGGTTTAAATCAAATAGAAGAGTTTAAAATGAATAGTGATTTTGTATGACTCAAATATTTTTATATTATATTTAAGACTTGTTGTTAAAAATTTAACAATGAAAGACTTGATTTATATTCATTTTAGTGTATACCTAAAAAAAAAATACCTTTTATTAACTTGAAATTTAAATGAGCAATTTCTTTGAATTTTTCTGTAATATTGTGTTTATTGAAAACTGTATATAAGTACAAATTAATTAATTTTATGTTTAAATGTCATTGAATTTTTGTGAAAATTTGTAGTTAAAAAGTAACGATAATAGATAAAATTTTAATTTATATAATATTTAAATTCATGTTAATAAAAAAACAAAAGTTAGCCATTGTCAACTCTAGATGTGTTTAAATTTAACAACTCTTATACTTTTTTGTAATGTTCTGATTATTCAGATTATTTAAAATATTAACAAATTAAATGATTTTTTTTTTATACAATATACCAATATAAAAAAATATTTCAAATTCATTTGAAAGTATGAAAAATGTCAGACCTTAATTTACTAAGTACAATAAAATATTAGTAATTGATGCTGGTTAGGTACATCTTATACAACACGGCCACCTATATTCCTTCCTTTTTTCTATAGGTTACTTTATTATTTTTAACTATTATAACAAATATATATATTTTGTTTTCTCAAAAGAATCAAATACAATTATAGATACATATTATTTAAAAGATTGAATATCTACCTTCTAGTAAGCAAAGCTTGTAATGTAGGTATAGAGTATGACAGATAATATTAATCTTGAACATTAAAAATAATCTGTGGATTCTTACTTTAATACCTGAAAAATATGATTGTTAATAAATTTAAAAAACAATCCACATCATGTAATCATGTATTAAAATATTTTCCATTTTTTGACAGATTACAAAAGTTAAGAAACCATATTATTTTCTTGTTAAAAACAATATAAAACTGCAGTTCATTATAGATTCAGGTAATTGCAGATATTGAAATATACTATGATAATATGGATATTCATCAATTTATTTGACTAATTGTGTCATAGTAGATGATTTCCTGTAACCACACAACTTTATGTCCTATACTAAATTGTAATAAAATATATAGAATAAAAAAATTGTTTGTTTAAAAAGGTAGTATGTGATTGTAAACTTACGACCCCAAAACTTTCAATATGGTCTGCATTACTTATTTATTAGTTTACCAGTCATGGAAATTATTTGCATGACATTTTAATTATAAATATAATATGCTTTATTTACAATGTTTTCGCCTTTAGTTTATGAGCTATTCATTTTACAAATGGCCCATTACTTAAACTTGTACTTGCAACCACTGAACTAATGTACGCTTATCAGCATATAACCTTTAAGAAATTGACCATGGTTTTAATTTAATTGTCTACCTTCCAGCAATAATGTTGTTAAAATGTATATCATATTTGTGTTTTTTTCTCTTGTCAATGTTTAATTCTTTAAAAAAAAAAAAAAAAAAATCAGAATTGGCTTTTTGAATTAATATTACATATTTATCTTTGATATTTGCAATGATAATGATAATTCAAATTTGTTTGTTTTAAATTATAATTTAAAATAATACAATTAGCGGAGAATTATTAAGTGATAAGTTTTCAAATTATTGCTAAAGCATCTAAAACTAAAAAGTAAAAATGATACTTAGTTTGGTTTCCCAAAAAATAAGAAATAATTTTATCATTATTATATATTAAATGTTTAAATGAAAGGTTTACACGGCTAACAAGATTAGATAAGAACAAAGTCTTACAGTTAATAATTAAATAGAAAATGCATACATTAAAGATCAACATATAATAAAATACCAATAGTATATACATCTGCTCTCATCAGTATTATTAACTCATGCCATTTTAAATATAATATATTTTAAAGTTGCAACCAAGCATTCTAGCTTCTAGTACAGAACATAGTGTAGAATCTGTTATTGGTTCATCATTACTGTTCCATTGGTTCGGTTACTTCATTATCATCATCATCATCATCATCATCATCATCATCATCATCATCATCAAATTCTTCAATGTTTTCTTTAATACAATATATTATAGTATATCATTTTTAGAAATTAACAATTATATTTTTTTATGTTTACCATTATTATGTGCACCAGACTTTTTCTTTTGATCCTTATTAGGAATTTGCCCAGCTTGAAGCAATTTGGTTAAATGTTCAACTTCTTCTAACGATGTTGCTTCAGATATTGCCTTTCTAATCCTCCACATATCTTCTTGGGAGTGACCTAAATAAATAGAAAAACACAAAATAATTACATTAATTTTTAATTATAATAATTGGATATTAATATAGAACTATTCAAAATTAATAGAATTGAATATATTATAAATATGAAAATTTATGACTCAATCATGGAAACAAAGATTATAATTAAAAACAATAGTCCATAGAAGTGTAGGGCCTGAGTCTAAAAGATAAAATCCTATTGCTCAATCTAAAAGCTGAGATCAACTAGAAGGTAATGCATGTATGTTAATGGAAAATATGTTCAACTCAATGGAACCTATTATCTGATTTTTATCCACTAAAACTAAACCATTCAACTTACTTACCTATATATAGATTCAAAATTTATATTAGATTACAAAAAAAAAATGTAAGTAAATAATGATTAATTTGTAGTTAAATAGTTCGAATTTGGAGAACAACATTATACAGTTAATAAAAGTTTATTTAGGATACTAGATATTATTTTTAAAGCATTCATTTAAACCATATACCTATACTTATAGTGATCATATAGTGTGTAATGTTTATACAAAATACACATGTTATGATGAAATGACTGTCCATAAATTTAAATACAACCATACGTTTATACAAATTGACTGTTAAACAAATTTCTGTAAAAACTTAAAACAATTAATACCATTTGCTCTTCTGCTTTCTAAGCCTTCTCCGGGGACAAATTGATTAGACTTCTTAACCAATTTCTTTTTAAGTTCTTTTCCTTCTTTTCCTTTGAACAATGCTTTAGCAGCTTCATATTCCTATAATATGTGTATATATTATTGTATTATGCATTTTAGTTATTACATAGTTGATTAATAAATAAAGTCATACCTTTAATTTAACTTTCCTGAAATCTAAAATCCGAACTTGAGGAATCTTATGGGCTACATAAAGTCTATAATGTTCTTTTGATGCCACTGGGTTATGCAAAAGACTTAACATTTTTAGCTTAGGAAGCAAAGCAAGAGGATCAAGATCTCCAAGTTCTTGAATCTGGTTACCTGTGAGTATTAAAGATTCAAGATTTGGCAGACATTGATCTAAGTTATCAGCTATACGACTGCAAAGAATGAAAAAGATTCATAAGGATTTTTCTGATTTAGTGTAAAGAAAATAGAATATTCTATAATCATATGACCCTGCTATTTTATTATCTAGTCTTTTTTTAAAATACAATATTAAATTTTTAATGTATTTCATGTTCAAATCTAAAACAATGAATATTTTTTTTATTGTGTATTAATTTCTATAATTATATTTTGTTTTTTATTTTATATATTTTTATTATACCTAAAAAATTAGTAAGTGTAAAAACAATTGTATTAACTTTTAGATTCTAAATAATGCAAGATTGGTTTTATTCAATGTTAACATTGAGTATATTTCTGTATAATTATTAAATATGCAGGGGGAAAATGCTTGTGCTCAACAAGTTTCAACAAGTAAAGTTGAAGAAAAATAATTGAGAAGTGACTAGAAAGTGTCAAAACTGTCTCTGAATTGATTTTTGGATAAAATTATTTACTTTTGTTTTAACTTCTCATATAAACTTATTAAAATTTGTATTAAAAATAATATAATTTTAAATAAAACTGGGTAACCAAAGTAGGTATTCAAATTTGATACACTTATATTCATAGGCAGAATCTTGCATCACTTTTTTACTTCATTAATTACCCAAAAAAGTATTGTTGTGTTTAAAGGTAGGTATTAATTATTACTATTTTTGATTTATGGACTATCCTACCCCTGAAATTCTATTGGATCTTCAGCTATACTTATTCTAATTATTTTGTAAGCATGATTAAATGTTGAATACTTACACAATAGCATTATTATTAAATATTATATTTTTTAATCGTTTAAGGTATGCAAAACCATCAATTTTTCTGATATCATTGTCTGAAAAGTCAATTGTATCAAACTGATCAAGTGTTGCACCCATATTTTCTATCAGTGGTATTTTATAACCTAAAACATTTCAAACAATCAAGTGAATTATAAATAAAACGTATTATTTAACACAGTTTGTTTAATAAAATTAAAACCCATTGGTGAGACAAATGTATTGAATATATTGTATTATGCAGCTTACCTCTCAAATCCAATTCTCTGTCCTTGACAGGATTTATGAATTGATATGAATTCATAATTAATTCCGTTGTAAGTTTAACCATGTTATTATTTAGAAAAAAATAAATCGCAAACAAAACTTACAATAAATTTAATTTTAATTTTTATATCTCTACAAAACAAACGACGAATGTGTACAACAAACCAAACAAACAAACGTGATGCCGAATTTAACCGTGGTAAACACAACAAAATATAACAATTCTGGAGATAAGATAAGGAATAAAAATGGTTTGAGAACTTTGTTGGTAACGTAGATAATTTCTATGGTTGGTAATGCCGCGGGTACCTAATCTCGGGGAGGCTATAAAATTGTAATCAGTTTTTTCATACAATACAAAGTTAATGTTCACTTCATGGCTTTGCTGTTTGTAGTAAAATTGCCGCACTTGCTGTGTTCGCTTTTCTTTCTCGTTGTTTGTGTGTTACATCTTAAATGTCTAAAACGTGTTTAATGGAATAGTAATTTAAGGTTGTTGTTTTATGTATTACACGCTAAACACCTAGTGTTACGTTTTTGTTGTCAGTTAAATTGGCGTAAAAAGAATACAAAATCATGGCTAACGTGTCATACCAAATTGCACATTTGCTGGAAAAGGTAAATAGATTTATTTAAACGTTACATTTTACTGATTTTCGACGGTAAATATATTATTGTAGATGACTTCGAATGACAAAGACTTCCGATTTATGGCTACCAATGATCTGATGTCAGAGTTGCAAAAAGATAGCATTAAACTAGATGATGATTCTGAACGTAAAGTGGTGAAAATGTTGTTGAGGTTATTGGAAGACAAAAATGGGGAAGTTCAAAATCTTGCTGTTAAATGGTAAGTTATACTTAAGTTTTTATATTTTATAGTTAACACATTGACGGACACTACTGCTATAGCAGTAATTTATAATTTTGATGTTAGGTGGCATGACTGCTATAGCAGTAATGTGAAACATTTGTACTGTTATAGCAGTAATGTGAAACATTTGTACTGTTATAGCAGTAATAAAAAAGTGCGTTTTAAAAGCAGGTTATAGGAATTTAGATAAATGAAAACTGTCCGTCAATGTGTTAACTATGTTATGAGCTATTAGTATTTGTGTATAGCTAAAAATTACTAACATAATAATAGGTTCTATGAATTTTATTTAATTTTCTATTTATATCATATATAATGGTAAATCAGTGTGTACATAATGTTTTCGGTAAATACGAAAATCTTTGGTACACGATTGTTGGGAAATAATGGTATTTTCTGTGTCTAGCATACCTAATATTCATCAGTGATTTACTCTCTAATAATATATGTATACATTTCTAAAGTAAATTTAATATATATTCCCTATATTAAACTACAGTTTGGGCCCACTTGTTAACAAAGTAAAAGAAATCCAAGTTGAGACCATTGTCGACGCTCTTTGTACAAATATGATATCTGAAAATGAACAGTTAAGAGATATTTGTAGCATTGGATTAAAGACTGTTATTAGCGAGCTGCCGATCACTAATACTCCATTAGCTGCAAATGTGTGTAGGAGAATTACTGGAAAACTAACCAGTGCTATTGAAAAGGTAAAATTATTTCACTATTTAATATTATATTGAAAAGCAATCATATAATTTATAGAGAGACGTATCTGTACAACTGGAAGCATTAGACATACTTGCTGACTTATTGTCAAGGTTTGGATCGTTATTATTAGAATTCCACCAAGCTATTCTAAAATCGTTATTACCTCAACTCACGTCTTCTCGGCAAGCAGTAAGGAAAAGGTAATCAATATAAAATTATAAATTATTTTATAGGCCTACTATCACATACTAAAATAACAAAACATTATTATACAGCTTGGTTATTTTTGTTTGTTTAAAATAATTATTAATTTCAAAATTTGTTTAATGACCTCTTCACCAGAGACCACTTTTTGCTGTCTCATTTTTAAACACTTCTACAGCAAAGAGCAATTGCTATTTGAAGTTTTTTTTTTTTGGCTGGTCGGTTTGTGAAAACATTTGTATCTCTGTGAAAGGGTCATAACATTGACTAATGAGAAATGGAAACACTTCATATAGTAATATAGTATCAGTCATGACTAGGGCCTTGATTTATATACAAAAATTTAATAATATGCAAAAAAAAATTATTTTTATAGTAAGAATATAGGCAATATATTTTTAGTCATATTCACTTATCTCACAGTTAATTATATTATCGATTTTTATCAATTTAGAATATCCACAATTTTGACAGTATACTCATAAGTTCAGATCCAGGGAAATCTATCCTTGGCGTTATTGTAAAACTCTGTATGAGCAATACAGATCTCTTAGTGTAACATTCAATTTCTCTGCCTACATTAGTGGCCTTGTGTATAGTCATTTTTATGTTCAAATTTCTCGTTTTCATAAGAAATACAAGGCTTTTAATACCTCTTAATGAATATTGTAAAATATGCAACTATCCAGAAATTTGCAATTTATATGCATTTTCATTACATTACTCAAAAAAAAAAAAAAAATAATAATAATTTACACATTATGAAACATCAACATTTTTAATCAAAATTATTCTAGGTGGAATTGTAGTAGAATATTCATTTGATTATAAATCCGGTCCCTAGTTATGACTAATGATGTTTTGTTTTGTCTGTGACTTATTAATGTGTGGGTTTCCAAATAATCGTCATTGTTCTATATTTAGGAAAACTGCTTGGTAGATCAAAATTGTGATTTATCTAACCGTGTAATGCCAATTAAATTCTATACATGATTATTTTTCATAGATTAAAGAAAAAAGATAAATATTTTGTTAATTATTGTTTTTATTATAAATCTTAAATTATTTTAGTGCAATTACTTAACTATTTAAATAAGGAATGCAATATATTTTAAATATCAGTGTACATACAAATAGCCATGGTAAAATATATTCAAATGCAATTTATGAGATATTAAGAATATTAATTTAAAGTATGGTCTTAGAAAAACCTTATTCCGAAACTGTGATTTGAAGTATGACACAATCACAAATTTTATTTTTAATAAGACCAAGATCAATGATCTAAAAGACCTTCTTTTCTCATCATCTTAGAAAGTAATAACTTTTTTTCGGAATTTTCTGAAAATACATACAATTCTCAAATTTTATATTACCCTTATTTTTTCACTCTTATGTTTGGTTGTAAAATAATTGTCGACTTTTGATTTTCAAATGGAAAATTGGAAATGAACATTACAACTTTTAACACCAAAATTTATTTCAATTAAAACTTTATATGTTTATGACATTTTTAATTATAACGTAGGATATCTTTTAAAAATCAAAAGTTGATATTGATTCTACCATAAAACATAAGGGTAATAAGATTACGAGCAATATAATATTTTAGATCTGTGCATCTGAAACTGTATAAAAAAAAATAATATAAGGAAACATATTACTATTTAAAATGATGAGTGTCGTTATCATACTGTATGGACATAATTGTTGAGGTATGTTTGTATTTTGAATAATTCAATTTTACACATTAATGCTTCAATCCACTTACCTGAGTGTAAGATAAAATATCTACAAATTTAATTTAATCTGTATTATATTAATATTTCAAACCCTCTTGATACTGCATACAAACAAATGTCTAAGTATTTGAATTTCAAACATTTAAAAAATATTTTATATAAATCAATCTGCTTCAATTTTAAATACATTGCTGTATTGTTTATTTTTAGTTTTAGTTTCTTGTACTCTATGTGCGTCAAATAAAATTGTATTGTTTATTTTAGAACTATTGTTGCACTTGGTCATTTGGTGTTATCTTGTAATGAACAACTGTATATTAAACTTATTGATTATTTGGTTAACGATTTATCTACAAAACCACCTGCTGCAAGATCCAAAACGTCCATACAGTGTATAGCTGCCATATGGTACAGTTTTAGCTTATTTTTAAATAATACCATTAATCTGTTATTATTAATTTATTAATCTTACAGTCGTCAAGCTGGTCATAGATTTGATATTCATATTGATCGTGTTGTTCCATTGATAAGGGGACCATTAGTGGAAAACTCTGCTGAGGATGATGAGTTGCGCGAGTACTGTTTGCAAGCATTTGATGCTTTTGTTAATCGCTGTCCAAGTGAAACAGCAGCATATACTTATGATATAATCAAATTATGTTTGGAGTATTTAGCATATGATCCTAATTATAATTATGATGACAATGGTGAGAATGGTGATGAGAATTTTATGGACACTAATGAAGGTGAAGATATGGATGACGAAGATATTGAAGACGATTATTCAGATGATGATGATATGAGTTGGAAGGTTCGGAGGGCAGCAGCTAAATGTTTGGAAGGTATAATAATCACTAGAAAGGATTTGATTGCAGATATGTATAGAAATGTTTCAAAATCGTTGATACAGAGATTTAAAGGTAAACTTTTCTATGATAGTTAAATCTAAATAAAATATAATTATTATTATATACATTATGTTTACATATAAATTTCAGAAAGGGAAGAAAATGTAAAAAGTGACATATTACATGTTTACATAACATTGTTAAAACATACAAAGTTGACTAGTAGTAATATGAATGCCGATATAGCTGATGATGATTCAGCCATGCACCTTCTTCAATCTCAAGTAAGCTAAAACATTGGTATATACATTTATTAAAATAACAATATCTTCAATTATTTTTTAACACCATTTAGGTTCCTGCAATTGTTAAAGCTATACATACACAAATGAAAGAGCGCAGTGTTAAAACTCGTACGGACTGTCTGGCTTTGTTGAAAGAACTTGTTATTGTTCTTCCTGGTGCCCTCACCAATCACGTGGGAACTTTGATCCCAGGAATTCAATATTCATTAAGGTATTGAATTAAAAAGTATTTATTAAAATTAATTAATTACTAATAAATTAATAATAAAAAAATTCAGTGACAAGAAGTCTAGTAGCAACATGAAAATTGATACTTTATCATTTGTTCATTGTGTATTAACATCGCATCCTCCAGAAATTTTTCATCCATGGGTAGAACAACTAATTCCACCTATCATAACAGCTGTTGGTGATCCATTTTACAAAATTACTGCAGAAGCGCTCCTTGTTCTACAAGAAATGGTTAAAGTAATACGTCCATTGGGTAAGGACAAAAAAAAAAAAAATTAAAAAAGGTAGCTCATTTGAGCTGATATTAAACTTTATTTTATTTTGTTAGATCATAAACTTGAGTTCAATTTCGTATTGTATGCTGTATCGTTATATAACTGTACATACTCTCGTTTAAAAACATCAGATATTGACCAAGAAGTAAAGGAACGATCAATTTCTTGTATGGGACAAATAATATGTAATTTAGGTGATGTTCTACAAAGTGAGTTGCTAGTGTGTTTACCTATATTTTTGGATCGTTTACGGAATGAAATCACCAGGCTGACTACTGTTAAAGCACTTATTAAAGTAGCTGGATCACCATTAAACATTAATTTGTCTTCTATTCTGGTAAATCAAACAAATTATTGATTTGAGAATTTTTATTTTCATATAAAATTTAATACTTTTAGGGTGATGGTGTATCAATTTTAGCATCATTCCTTCGCAAAAATCAAAGAGCATTGAAATTAAGCACGTTAACTTTACTTAACATGTTGCTAAATAATTTTCATACTGATTTTTCTACCGAATTATTAAATAAGGTAAATATTACTACTGCACTATTATACATAATATACTTATTTATTCAATTTTTTGTTTTTACAGATAATTATTGAATTGCCACAGTTAATCAATGAAACAGATTTACATATTGCTCAGTTAACACTATCTTTACTAACAACAATAATAAAAATCCAACCATTAGCTATGTCATATTCATCAAACATAATTATGCCAGAGGTTATGACATTAGCCAAATCTCCATTACTTCAAGGAGCAGCTTTAAATGCTATTTTATTATTTTTCCAATCACTGGTTGCTACAAATGTCCCACAATTTAGTTATAAAGAACTAGTAACAGTTTTAATCTCTCCATTGATGGCCCAACCAACTGGCACTCTTGGTTTAACTTTACATAAACAAGTATTTTTCTTTATATAATTTGTATTAAACCTTAATCAAATTTAAAAATATAAAATTGTTTTAGGCCTACCATTCATTAGCAAAATGTGTAGCTGCATTAACTGCTATACAACCAGCTCAAGCTATGGGTATTATAAACAGTTTCATGTCCGAACTATTAAATCCATCAAATGATCAACAACAAATTTTTTCATTGCTTGTAATTGGTGAAGTTGGACGACACATGTATGTTTATTATTATTATGGCTACTGTAGTTTTTATACAATATCATACATCATTGTTAATTTTAGTGATTTGAGTTCTGTACCTAACTTGAAGGAAACTATTTTACAATCTTTCTCATCTAATTCTGAAGAAATTAAATCATCAGCAAGTTACAGTTTAGGCAGTATATCTATTGGAAATTTGGAACAATATTTACCATTTATATTGAGAGAAATTGATATGCAACCAAAACGTCAATATTTACTCTTACATTCCCTAAAAGAGGTAATTAATAATTTTTTAGTTTAAAATTTAAGTTGTATTATTTGTTTGTTGTACTTAGAAAAATAGATTGAAAATATACTTTAAAAAAAAAAAAAATTAATTTAGATTCTAAATAGCCAAACAAAAAGCTAAGCTTAGTCTTAATTGACTAAGATTTTTTCTTCTATTAGTAAAAATGTTCAGTTATTATTTTTATGCCTAACTACAAAAGATGCAAATTTTTCAACTGATAGTATTTTATTTGAAAAATTTAAAATTCTTTATACTTTTTCTGAAATAAACAAAATTCACAACAAATGACGATGCTTTGGTTTTATTTTTGTTGATTTGATAAGAATAAAAAGCAGATTTGTACTATAAACTTGCCAGTTTACCAAGTTCTGTTCTGAATCATTTTTTAATTACAATGATTTATTGTTTTCAATATATTAACTAAATTACCCAACTTTCCATCTACAAAATTCGCCTAACCTACCCAAAATACCAACAACTTTGTTTTAAATAATAAATTATTATTTTTAGATTATCTCATTTGAGTCATCTACACCTAATGGTATAGAAAATCTGAAGCCTTTTGTGCCAGCAATTTGGAACCAATTATTTAAGCATTGTGAATGTACTGAAGAAGGTACACGTAATGTTGTAGCTGAGTGTTTAGGCAAACTAACACTAATTGATCCATATAGTTTATTGCCAAGCTTACAGTCATCATTATCATCTTCTTCGGCTCTTATGAGAACTACTTTATTGACAGCTGTTAAATTCACCATATCTGATCAACCACAACCAATTGACATGTTGCTTAGACAGAATATGGATCAGTTTTTGAGTGCACTTAGTGATCCAGATATAAATGTTAGACGAGTAACATTAATTGCATTTAACTCAGCTGCTCATAACAAGCCATCTTTGATAAGAGATCTACTTGATTCTGTACTTCCAAAACTATATGCCGAAACTATTGTTAAGGTAGTATTATATTTGAATGAAAATTTGAGTTTTATATTTTATGTTTATTATGTGTATTTCAGAAAGAACTTATACGGGAAGTAGAAATGGGTCCATTTAAACATACTGTTGATGATGGGTTGGATATAAGAAAGGCAGCGTTTGAGTGTATGTATACATTATTGGACTCTTGTTTAGATCGCTTAGATATTTTTGAATATCTTAACTATTTGGAAAATGGACTCCGTGATCATTATGATATTAAAATGCTTACATACTTAATGGTTTCAAGAATGGCCCAAATTGTTCCGAGTGCCGTATTACAAAGTAAGTTGTTGGCTTCTGCAACCAAGTCACTGGTGATTTATAATAAAATAATTTTTTTTTTTTTGTCAGGGTTGGATAAAATTGCTGAGCCTTTAAAACAGACTTGTATGTTAAAAATCAAAGCAAACTCTGTAAAACAAGAATTTGAAAAAATGGAAGAACTCAAGAGATCTGCCATGAGAGCGGTTGTTAATTTACAGACAATATCGGACTCTGGTAAATCAGATATTAGATTAAATTGCTTCTATATATATCACTTCCTAAAAGATTAGAAGTGCCCAAAATTTAAAACAAATCTATCCCTACAGTAGTAAGATTGATTTTCTCTTAAATGGGGAAACAATACATTTGAATGCATTTTGATTCAAAAATCTCAATAAAATAATAATTAATATAGTTTTTATTTTTTCAAAATTAGCTGTGGATACATTATGTGTATGTGTTATTTTTCATCTATGAATAGTGTAGTACTTAGATATGGTCTTCTAAGTAATTATAACACTTAATTTATATTGGGTAATTCTATATTGATAAAATAATTTTTTTAATTATAATTTATTATTAGATACAATCCTCCAATAGACACAAAATCTAATAATGCAATATTGTTTTATTTATGTGTTAAAGTCATATTATTGTAACATTTGTAACTATATTTACTTTTTTTTTATATATATTTTTTAGATAAAAATCCACATATGAGTGACTTTGTATGTCAGATTAAAAACTCGCCTGAATTGAATGTAATATATGAGTCTGTACAGAGAGACAGTCCAGGGTTGGTATCTGATAGTCATTCAATGCCTATGGAAGTTGGTGAATAAATGTGATATAAATGTTTTATCATCACATCCTCCTACAACATTAACAATTGGTTTCTATTAAAAATGTTTTTACGAGAACAACTCGTGAACTTTGTAAATAATAATTTGTATGTGTATAGGCAAGTTTACTTTATTTGTGTATCCTTAAATTCATTCATAAATATCTAATGATTAATTACATAATCGCAAAGAACACAAATCTTTTCTTTTTATTTACTCAATTTGTAGTAGGTATAAATTAAGATCAGAATTATTTGTATTGTGGTCAATAAAATGAATTGACTTAAGTATACAATTCCATTGATATGAAAGCTAAATTAATTATTTTGACTTATTATATTTCAAATTAAATTTTATTTTTCTTCACATTAAATTATTTATTTATATCGTAAACTGAACTACTGAAATGTATTCAGATAATTTTTACATTTAATTTGAATTATTTTATACATCACGAATGAGTATCAGTTAATTTTATTATGGCTTATTCATTTTTTTTTTTTTACTACATAGTACACTTAACATCCATTAATATTAAAATAACAAAGATGTTTTTTAGTAATAATTGCATTGATCAAAAATAAATTCAATAACAGGAAATACCTTTTTATGATAAATAAAGTGATTTTTAAAATGGATACTTTTTTATGTATACTTAAAAAGTAAAATCGATCTGTGCATAGTTGGTTAATAAATTCTCAAGTTTATTTCCATACTAAAATTGTTTATCAACAATCACCAAGGCTAGAGTATAATTGGAACTTGGAAGTATGACGGTTGAAAACATGTTTTTTGGTAAATAAAAAATATTTGAGTTTACCATGTTATGCAAATACAGCGGCAGAACCTAACCTAATACAGTACCACTGGTAATCAGCTGTAAAAACCAAAAGTCGAAATTGGTTGCATATAAACATTATTCAGTGTTAGGGTTCCATATGCCAATCCGACATACCAATTGCTCCAAATCCTATGAAATAACAATTTAGTTATAAGTTAACAGTTTCTAACTTCTGATAGTCATCATTATTCATGTCATAATTTTAATATTAAAACTTAATCAATTCTATTTGTATTTATTTATTTTAGTGCCTAATTAAGTAATAAAAAAAAAGGTTAAATTAGAAATTAATTATTTCAAGAATCTGGAAAAACATGAATTCAAAATTAAATAAATACATTATTCCCTAAACTACATAAAAAATTAAAATATGAAGAAGACAAATGTATTACATGAATTAAAATAATTGTTTGCTAATAACTATTCTATTCAAATAAATTACAAAATATCAGGTAAATATTATGGCCATACAAATATATTTTTTATAAGTATTTGAATTCTCATTTTTGCTCTCACAATCTGTATAAATCACAATTCCCTTTCATAGCCTCTCTTGACCACATTTTAAATATAATACCACCTATGCACAAATCACAAAACGAAAAATAATTACCCAGAGTTAAACTTAGGGACCATGTTTTTGACAAAAAAATAATTTATAATTTTATTAATTATTATACACTTAATCAAATAATACCATTTAGTATTGCTGGTCATTTTTTATAAATCAAAAAATCAAATATAATACAAATAGTTGTCGCCTTGTCCTACAAATTGATAAATAGGAAATAATAGAATTTCAAAATTAGTTTAAATATTCAACCATGTCTTAGAAATAAGTCTTTTCGAAAAGTCCTAGGCCCTTTAAATCAACACAATATTTATAATAATATAATTATGTGTTAATTATACTCTTAAACAATTTTCTTCCATTATCGCTCTGTTAAAAAAAACCAGGTGCACCAATTTGTAAAAATATTGTAAGTATCCCTTCGTGATACTTCCAGAGAAAATTAATAATTAATATATCTTAATTCGCGGTACATATTAGTATGTCTATGGACGAACCAGGACGGCCGACAGTTGTTCACGCAAAGAGCTTCGGTGCTGACAGTACGGCCTACATAATTTATTTTAAAATATTATTTATACGGTATTTACAATTAAAAGCTTTTATCGGGTAAACGACGGCCAATGACCACCACCGGACTTGGCACCCGTCTCGGTTCGTGTTGGTTAGCCGTCGCTTATATGACTTGTGGAATTCAGGGCCGGCCATGGGTTTTTTGCCGCCCTAGGAAAATCTAATTTACGCTACCTCCAGTCAAAAGCCAATTTTTTTTTTAGGGGGAGGGGGGGATAAATAAAAGAAAGATCGCGTTTCGGTTTTTTAACGCTATGACGTGGGACCGGCACTTGTTGAGCTTTCTCGTGTGCGCGTTTTCATGCACTGTCGTTTTTTTTTTTTTGCGTCCGTTTTGTCAGTGTTCCGTTTATTTCCCCCTTAAGTTTATTTACAGCGGAAGCCACGTCACGATTACGTTAAATGTACAAAGTGCTGTCGCGTTTGTCAAGAATGACGTTTGGCAATTCCGGTGAGTGTAGGAGGTACCCAACGGCATTTTATTGACATTACAAGCCACAAGAAAATGGCCGCGGCAAGCGTTTTTATTTTTTATTTTTTTTTACGTGCCGGATATTTGTCAGGACTGATTTTCTCCGACGCAACCGAATAAAATAGACCCGGGAAATACGAATTCCCGGTTACCACCTTTCATAAGTAATTTATTAATCGAACTGTATTTTGTTTAAAATACTTTCGATTAAAATATTTATCGTATTTTGAATTTGGTCTTCTGGGCCACCACCGCAGGTGGTGATTTTAGAAATTCATTGAATTTCTGTCTTTAAAATACAATCGTATAATAAATACTATTCAGTATATGATCATAAAAAAACTGTTGTTTATATAATATAATTTACGGTTTGTTTCAGATTTGGCATCTGGTTTGCACAGTAGTAAGTCCGAATTTCGTCATAGAAGAGGTAAGTCGATAGTTATAAATTAGATTTTAGAAAAAGTTGGCTCTAGATATTCAACCCCCCCTCCCTCACCACCAAGTATTACTAAAATACCTTTACTAATTACTTCGTTATCGATAAAATACATACCTATAAACATAAATTCCTAATTGTACAGATCGGGCGAAATTTCATATTATTTTTAATTTTATAAGTCTTTTATTTATAGATTAAGATAGTTAACCCGTTGAGTTGTCAACAAATTCCGTAGGAGTGCACCATTGATATCGTTTGTAATTAATTAATATCTGTGACGACGGTCAAAACGTTCTCTCTCAAATTATTCAATAATCAAAATATTTTTGTTCTAATAAACGTTACTGATTCAAAATGGTAATATCTGCATGCTGATGTCGAGTTTCTTCTCGTATTTTGATTATAAAAAAATAAAACAATTTTCAAAAAATTTATTTAAATTTTGAACCCTAATAATTTTAAAAAAAAGTACATATATTGAAAAATCGATCAATGTCAGTATATCAGATAAAGTGTCTAGATTATATATTCCGAGTTACAGACTCCTAAGTACAAAATGCAGATCAGTGAAAAGGAATTAAAAATGCAACAATTCAGCATTTAAAACCGCTGCTTTTACTGGCTAAAAAAACCACTAAAACTTGTTCTAATATTTTTTTTATTTCAATCATAAAAACTTAATATTGACTATGGGTATAATTGATTAATTGATTTAACAAAAAATAAAAAAAATATGGGATATTCCCCCTTAATATAGGTAGATTAGGTACCTATATTTATATATTAACATATTTGCTTGAATTCGGTGAGATAGCGGTATGTTTATGATTTTTTTATGTAATGTGTCGTTTTTTTTATTTCAATTAATTCTGGTGTTGTGAATTAATAATACAAATTTTTAAAATTAATATAATATTAAATAATTTTACATTACTTCAACAAATTTAGTAGTTGGAAGTGTATATACTTCTTATAATACTTATATATATATATGAAGTTTATTTTATAAATACTTTCGGCAAACAGTGTACATTTAATTAAAACGATTAAGAACTCAGTAACTCACATTGTGATTATCGAGTTGTTGCAAAAAATATGTATACATTATAGTGATATTTTGTCTATTAAATATAATATGGTAATTGTGTAATACTAAATGAAAAAAAAACATAACCAAGAAAATGAGGAATTTCGTTTAACTTAAACATTTTTAAATTCATTACTGTTATTATTAGTTGTTATTTAATAAATACAATTTTATTGGTAACAGTTACGATTACCGATTAGTCGTGGTAATAACTAAATGTTTTGTAAATTGGATTATAATTATATAAAGACTTGGGTATTTGGTTTTTAAGATTTAGTTAAACTGTTGTTTTAAGTATAAGATTTACTATTTTGGTATTAAAATTAAAATATTATACTTAAAACCGTGGAATTACATTCCATTTTTAGAACAATTTATTTTTATTAAAAAACAAAAAATTAGTCCGGAAGGTAAATGAAATGAGTATTATTCATGAATATTGATATTATAATATGTGTATTGTCGTATACCTATACAATTTATACATTATAATTATATGTTACGTGATTGAGTTAATTATAAACTTATAAATAATACTTATTATTAATTTCGTTTATACTGCTAAATAAAATATATATCTTCACTAATAAATATGGGGGTATATTTAAATTTGATGTAAATATTTGCATCGTAGCCTCTCGTTTGAGACAAACTTTTTTGCGAACACTCCCGAGACGCGTATTTACATTTATAATTTACAAATTCCGGTTTGCCCGAACCACAATGCGATTTTCTACCGCTATAAAACAGTAGTAATAGCTATAAAATCAGCAGAAGTATAGTAAGCAAAGGTATAATTTTCCTAGGAAAAAAAAATATATATATAATATTTATAATAAAACAATATTATATATTTTATTATTTGTGATATATTATATCATATTATAATATACGTACAACTAAATTTTTGCAACAATAAATATAGGAACGAGAAGAAAAAAAAAATTTTGTATAAAAAAAAAAATAATAATAAATAATATTAATAATTAATTATGATAAAACGATAATATCGATCTATCTGCTTATATAAGAACACACGATAAGAGATTACGTTAAACAAAACAAACAATTTGCAGTCTTTCTCGAGTTCGCACACTTTCAAATACTAAAATAATATTGCGGTAAAAAAAAAAAAAAAAAAAAAAAAAAAAGGAACTGTGTTCTATACACAATATATTGTATGTATAAATTCAAATCTATTTCACGGTACAATATTGTCGTACTTGTCAAAACGTTACTATAAAAAAAAAAAAGTATATATTGTAACATTGGTGAGTGCGTGTGTGTTAATATACGCGTTATGTGTGATAAAAAAGAAAAAAAATGAATTTTACATTTAATCGAACAATCGGATTGAGAACATGCAGGATAGTGTGTCGTCGTGTGCGCGTCACGTGAAGTGTGAACGAATTGTCGTGAAGGCTAAAATATTATCTAATATATCGATACTGCTGTACACAAGTGTGATATTTTGTCTATTACACGTGCGAAATGTCTTATAAAAAAAAAAAAAATACATATACAATTATTAATAATAAATTAATTAATTAGAAAAAAAAATAGAATCGCTTACGAAAGCGTCTCCCCCCCTCTACGTCCCCTTTAAAACGATGATTTTTTTTTCCTACGTGCTATATATGTCCCTCTCGTAATTTTTTTTTTTTTAATATTATCAGCTGCTGTCAATGACGTTACTACTCACGTCACACTACAGGTGCGCGTGTTTTTTTTTTTTTTTGTCGTTTCGTTTCTGTTTACTTCTGGTCGTATTAACGGAATTACCGCGGTATAATGTGTGAAATCACCGTAATAATATTAACTATAACCTTCTCCGGTGCGTTTTGTCGGCAAGAAAACGAGAAACAAAAAAAAAATTAGGCAAACAATCGAAAACAAAATATTATATATATATATATATATATATATAGTAGTAGCGTTAGTAGTATAACGGTGTATAAAAGTATTTATAATAATATAATAATGTATACGGCTAGAGGCGGATTTTATAATAATGTGACGATTTTTTTTTTTTTTTTTGATCCGTAGCGTGCTATACGGTGAATGCTGCTGCGCGTAATAATATTATTATATAAAAAATATTGTATTGTTGTTGTTGTTAATACTACACGCCGCGGCGGTCATTTAGGCAGCGATGTACGCCAGGTGAAAGGCCGTGCACATCATGGTGACCACGTTGCCAATGGCCACGCACAGGTGCACCTGCCGGAACGACCGGTGGATGGCCATGTAGTGCGGGCAGTCGACCAGCCGGCCCAGTTCGTAGTGGCCTACCTCGGTGCCGACGCCGGCCGACTTCTCGATGGCCGTCTTGACGGTGATGAGACGTAACAGGGGCGGCACCACGTACAGTCGGATCATCAGTTCCAACAGGAAGCACAGGCTCAACACGAATAGCTGTATAAATAAACAACCGAAAATTTCAATATTATAGACGGTTATAACGATTTTTCTCCTTCGAATCGAAGGATAGGAAAATCGACGTATTTTCCTTATAACAATAGCTACTGATATAATATATAATATCAAGAGTTTCCGATCCAACGCGCAAGAGTATAAAATGGGTTTACTAATATAAATGATGTAGATGGGAAGTTGGGAAGGTAGGTTATACCTATAGGAGGGGACTTTAATTTATATATGTACGATTGATTAAGGAAAACTAACTAAAAACAAAAAAAAAAAAAACCGATATAATATTAATTATTGTACGCTATATGTTATGAAATTTCTCACCTCAGCACTAAATTAATATATGCTTAGTCTTATATAATATACTTGTTATATTTAATTTCGAAACTTATAACGTAATATTATAGTTTAGCTTATATTTTGGATGATTTTATCGGGGGGGTGTGGGGGGGGGTAAAAACCAAATTTCGAGAAACAAGAAATTCGAATGATTCCTGGGTAACTGTAAACTATGTTTAAAATATATACATCGAAACGTACCGTCGGATATAATAAAATTAATTTCACTTTTGTAATTTGGATTTAAATATTTTAATAAACATGAGTAATGTTTTTACTAATACATTTGGCCGTTTTTTTTTTAGCCGAGGGGTTTCTAGACACGGAGGACACCCTCCCAAAAAATACGCCACTGGTGATCAATGCAGTTAAAACCGGTGTCTCAATAGTAAATCGAATTAGACAACTATAATACGAGCATAATAAAAAAAATATATAAGGGAGTGTGGAGGTTTCGTTCTCAGGGGATTTAATCGTTAAAAATGTCCGGAATGTCGTCGCATATATTATACCCTCGTCTCGAAATCACCACGACTAAAAAAACGAAGAGATAATATTTTATCATTATTATAATATAATAATGGTATCTGTGCTTAAGACGTGACACAATCCCACAATCCTCCAGTATTATATACATTTTATTACGCCTATACATTTGTGTATAGTGTGTAAGTCAATACGTTATTATTTATTAATTTATGATACACGACATAATGTACTAGACCGGGTGCGGTATATACGGTTACGCATACCTTATACCGGGTTAGGGATTAGTGGCATACCAAATATATACATACCTACATATGTACCAAAGGTGGGCATTTACTAAACAGTTCGAATCTAGTTGAAAAGTTAATTTTTAACTTAACTAGTTAATTATTTTTATATCTGATTAACTCAACTGGGTTTTAAAGTTTCCATTGTATAAACTTAACTTTCTACTGTTCATTTTTAAAAACATCATGTAAAGTTCGTTAACTAGTTAAAAACGAATGAATTTTTTTTTTTTTTCGAAATTCAATATTAATCTGATTTAAACGAACGATAATGTGTTGTTTTGTATAAGAAATAAATAATAACGTAAATAGTAAATCTTTGAAGTGTTAGGTGCTATTAATATAGTGAATACTTTTAATGTTGATTTTGAATAGCAAAAATATAAAATTAACTTTTTATTAACTGAGTTAAGTTGATATTTTTTTGCATTTTAACTTGACTAGTTCTATTTATTTTTAACTGAAGCCATTTTTGTTAGTTTAAATTAACTTATAATCGAGTTGTAATTATTTCAATTAACTTGCCCAACTTTGCTATAAATATATATAATGTCTCGTGTACGCTTTTGGGCAGTCGCCGAAATATCGCGCAAACGGGGTATGGACCCCCTTCGAAATTTTTTCCCGCATACAATGATTAATAATGTATAAAACTCGTATTCAAAATTATTTATTACAGTAAACAGTTTCAATTTTGAGCGAAGAGAATGAAATACATTTTTTTAGACTCCCTCCCTCTCCCCAAAAAAAAGTAAAATTTCTGGCTACGTACCCGAAGGGCGGGAGGGGGGAGTTCGTGGGGATTATATAGCGTTCCCGTCGAGCTATATTATTTGGAATCGGTCTATTATTAAAATACTCGTCGCTTGCGTTATATTATTGTATCTACTCGTATAAAATATATTATTATAAATCGAACGTTAAATACCTGTAAATACGTGTGTACGTCCCACACGTTGGCGGCAACGTGCATTTTGCCGAACTGAATTAGCGTGATGGCGCTTAGCAGACTGTTCAACGAAAAGTATTTGGGAAACAGGATCTTTTGGACGTCGCCGAAAGCGTGTCTGGCCAAGTTGAAGTACAAGCTCAGCCCTGAGAAAAAGAAACAAAAAAAACAAAAATCAATCAGTCATCCATCTCTCGTCACTTTTTCTCGACGGATTCGCACGTGCAAATGTACTTATATATTTATACAATCTATTATCCCGCATCTAGCCCAGCGTGCTATCGAGCTAACCTAACCTCGATGAGCCACCAGGATTTTAATAATTTGGGCCGTAGAGCGGAAATGTTTCTATTTTTCCTTTTTTTGTTCAACTTCGCAATTGGAATTAAATTGGCTGAACCGGGTCTACAATGATCCATCGTGCTCGGGATATTTATACTTTAGATACTGGGCCGGTAAAATATTGAGCACGACTGACTGAAACCGCCCAATCAGGCACTGTCCCGCATCGATTGTAAACGTCACGAGTACTCGCCAAAAATGCACACCCCGTTTACTTCGCGTACAACTATTTCCCTCGAACACGTGCCAAAATTATTGGTTTTTTCTTTCTTTTTTTTTTCTGCATGGCTAGCCGACGGCAGTGACAATAAATCCTTAGTAAAAATCGTTATTATACGCGCACCTACTAATGTACAGAAATAGCCGCTCGTGTATTGTACATACGTCGCATGTACACAGGGGTTAACTGGACCTGCGGGACGCCCGGTCTAAAATGTATGTAAACAGTCTAAAAATCAGTATCTAAAGAACAATTCAATTATGAAAATAAAACCACTTGATATACCGCACCATCGCGTTGATAGGCTACTATATTGCAGAAGTTGAAAAGTTTGGAACGTAAGAATATATATGGGGGCATTTAGGGTATTCATATTATATTGTATAGCCAACGATAAATATTCATAAATCACTCCGAGCGGAGGTTAAACATTTTTGATAGATTTTATCTATCAATTTACATATTATAATTATATGTAGGTAACTACAGAATACGAGTAAATTCAAATTGTTCCTGGTTTTTACGAATTCGAATTTCAACAGAAATCTGATGATAAAAATAAATTACAAAATCATTATCCATCTTAAACTAAAAAAAAAAACCTAGACATTTTCGTACAGTTCGTATTTATTTAGGTATTTTACCCCTTTTTTTTAGGTCTAATTACTTTCCTCCCGGCCCAAAATATTATATACCAGTCCGCCCATACGTCGTCATATTGTTTCGGGTAAATTAATACGCGAACATGTTATAATCTTGTAGGGATATTAGTGCAGGGGTCGCGACCGGAACGGAAAAAAAAAAAATCGAGGGCTTCAATTGTACATTATACTACGATGCCAAAAGGCTAAAATTAATACGCGTCTCCTCCGACATACCTGCCAAAAACGTCGTAAACGAGAGAAATACTGCAGAGGACACGCATATATATATACTTAACAATATCAGTGTTTCGAACGTCCGGAAAGTGAACGGGCTCGTTCACCTTTGTAACATGTACGGTTATTTTTAAAGCGTTCTATTAAGCAAGCGATTTGTTTTCTCCAAATTGAGACCCGTCTATGCGCCGACATAAAATCCCATAATAATATTGTGTACAAAAGAAAAAAAAAATGGTCGAATTGGCGCGCAACAGGTGTCTATCAGTTCGGAATCATTTGTGTGTTTATTTTCCCCATCGTTGACCAGTGCAACCTGTGCTCCCAGCACAACTATAGCCTAAAATTAATTATTTTCGGTGACTAATTTCGAAAACAAAAATGAAAACTAAAATTGACCGCTATTATTATTTGTATCTGCTAGCCAACATTGTGACAACGTAGAAAGTATATAGTGAAAAATATACAGTAGTAAATAGTTTTATTCACACTACCGAGCCAAATGGACAAAGAGAATAACTCCAAAATATAATAATACAACAACAGTAAACAAATAATTTATAAAAGCTTTAAAAAAAGGTAATAATATTAAAAATAAAAAAACTATAATTTCAGTCTTATAAATTATATATGAAATAATTTTAAAGAACTAGTTCTCTAAAAACTAGCCTCTTCGTGACCATCGTGATGTGAGCATGATAAGACTTTTCCACTAATCTACTGGCCGATACCAATTTAAGGATAATGGGTACCGACCGAGAAGGGATTTTTTTTTGTCTATCAATCATTTGCCAATCGTTGTACCGACCGTCCTAGCAATTGGAAAAAATTACTAAAAAATATTTGAATTTATCGTGAAGTTTACTCGAAAGTGACTTGTCCACTTATATTTTTTTTTGAAATTGAACACCATACAAAATTCTATAAAAATAGGGTTTAAAAGTTTAATTTCAAAAAAAAAAAAACGAAAATCGTTTACAAGTTAACTTTATGACGAATTAAATCATGTTTCCAGAAGTTTTGACCGATTACTAAGACGGTCATAGTACAATTGGCATAATATAGGTCTACATTTTGATGGAAAACGCAGGCGGCATCAAATCTCCTTAAAGCGAATAACCGATGTACAGGAAATTTAGCATCCGGAGTACGGGCTCTACCCCCCATACGTTTACCGGCATCCGTAAACGATTATTAACAATTTTATTGTTCGAGGCCGAGTTATTAATATTTATATTGTAAATTTCGTCGTCAGCGTAATGCGCAATTTCGACGGACAAACTTCGGATGCGCGGCGTTTTTTTTTTTTTTTTTTTCTAACGGCGAAATAATTTATGGTTTCGTTTTCTCTCTCTCTCTCTCTCTCTGGTACAGGGAACGTCGCACCAGAGTATAATAACAATATTATTATGACCGAGCGTATAAACATAAATAATTGCGGAAGTATTCGTTTGTGTATGCCGGTTGGTCTGTTTGGACGGACTACTCACCAGAAATGAACGTCATCCAAAACTGGGCGCCAACGTGCGTGCAAAACGCGGCCAGGTAAACGAAGTTGACGAACGATCTGGGCTTGACCACTTCGCCGTTGGCCGTGACGACGGTTTTCTTGCCGGGGATCATCGACGCGGCGACCAGCGTAACGGCCAGCGCCATTATGACGTGTGCGGGTTGCGTGAAGAACAATACCCTGCGAGAGGAAAGAAAAACAAAATACATAAATAAAACGTTTTATTATACCATGTCGACGTGCTTATGATTATGTTACGATTATACAGAGTGTTTGACCTCGTCCAAAACATTGCATTTTACACTATTTCAAAAGTATCGTAATAATTTACTCGCGGGTTACAGCGGACAAACTAACGGGACAAAATATCCCTGAAAACCGCCATCTCGGAGAGTGATCGATAAAACAGTATACGCAATAAACATGTCGTGTTCAAAGGGTTTCTGATATGTCTTCGATTTACATTTTTTCATAGGATGACGTTCAATTTAACCGAGAAAAACAATAATTTATTAGGTGTGAGAATTTCAAATGTACCGCCCCCTCCCCCCGAGAAATATTTTCCTGGCTACGCCACTGATTATAAAATATTATTAACATCATGCCGACGGTATTTATTTGTACCTTTTTCGTTTTATTTTTTACGATTTGCATATTATATATTAATTGAACAAGTTCGACAATAATAGTGTGTGACGCGAGTGTGTTTTAATAGTATTTCCCTACGTATTAATTTGTTGTTTTTTACATTTTCCTGGTCCGGGAGGAGTCTGATATAAGTGGGTATTTAATTGTGAGAAATTAATCAGTTTTTTTTTTTTTGTTTTGTAAACTTTTTAAAAATTTTATTCGAATTTACGCGTCAAATTAAACATAGTCGACTAATATTGTCAATTTGGCTCGGTAGAAGATAATATTTTCCTTGGGACTTGACAGACGCTTTGAACTATTTCATTTGCGTGTGTTTATATAATTGACATTCTAACAAAGATAATAATTATTTATAAAAGTTTCACTTTGAAGTTAATTTTTCCCGCTCTTGTGCAGGTGATATTTTTATATTGTAGTGTTCTTTTATTAAACTTGTACCGCACGCTCATTAAACAAAACTAGTATATTTATCAAATTAAACAACTGATTATAATATGACAAGCGTATCACACCACGATTGTATTATAATTATTTAATCGGACGAATAGAGACCCGTTTAGTGTTTTATCAATAATAATAATCGATATACGATTGGGGTCCAACATTGCTGCCTTGTCAATATTAGCGGGCCTACACATTTATAATTCACCCTATTAATACTGGATAAATAATAAATAAATAATAGAGAAGTTTTTTTCAATAATCTGTTTTGTTTCTTAATGTGTGTTTAGGATTTTATTGATCGAACTAAACGTTTACCATCGATTATTATTATACAATAAATATTGTACTTATTACCCATAACGTAGGCATACCACGTGTATAATTATGTTTACAGTAAAATTATCGTACATACCGGGTTTTAATATTAACTATTTACGTTTTTATATTCATTTAACTTTTTTAATAACCCTTTTTTTAAGTCGGGAGTGTAATTTACGGCCAAATATCTTCGATTGATTTATATACGGTTTAAAAAAAGAAAAAAACCTACTGCGTTTAACCGATAGAATAAATTTAGTTTTCTTCTACCCTTAGAGCATCCTTATTATGTATATTTATATATAAGTACGTGGTAAATTGTCGCCACTCCCCTTTTTTATTGGTGTGTGACCTTATGATATTTGTCGTAAATATTAAACGAGTAGGTACGCGATCAATGTCAGTTTTAATTAATTAAATGATTTTCGTTTAGAGGATTTTATATTAACCCTAAAGAAGAAGTCTATTGATGAAAAAAAAAAAATAAAAAAATTAAAAACGTATATTATTTAATTTGTTCGGGTAGAGTCAATTTTATGGTACAATAGTATTTCAAGGCAAATATAATTTATAGAAATATTTAAAAATGTTTTGATACAAAAAAAAAAAAAACAACCAACAATTAATTGACTAGTACCTACCTAATTTGAATATACTATATATATATATATATATATATATTATAGTTTATAAATATTTAAATTATTTTTGAAGTTTTATTGTAAAACACGAGACGCCAACAAATTTCAATCTACTTTTTTTCACACGTATAAAATAACTAAAAAAAAAAAAAAAAAGAATGGGAATCGAGATTTTCTCGAATTTTTTTTCAAAACGAATGAATTAAATACTAAATATAATGGTCACGGGAAATCATCACTGGACATTTCATTTTTTTATCGTCTGCTAGGTTTTTTTATTTTTATACGAATCAAAATCAGGTTTTTTTTAATTTTTAACTTTGCGTGCCGGTAAATATTATAACGTTTATCTTTGGAAATGTATTGCATATTATTATAATTATAATAATATATTTAAATTATTATAATAATGAATATTGGGTGTTTATCCGTGCTACGACGGGGCAACAATATTTGTTCGTATAAACTCCAGCATAAAGAATTAAAATACTCTGAAAATATATTCGCAACAATATTATTTACAATTTATTACGACTTTTAATATTTTTGGAAAATTATAAAAAGATCTACGTATATCGTTCATTGTTAGGTACAAGTACAACAGTCATTACTTTAGGATGACTAGACGTCTCCTATTTCACGAGGATTTGTCCTTTATTTGAATCGACTTTTTCCAGACTTTTTATCATAAACATCGAAATGTCCTCTTTTTATTTTATATCAACGATTAGACGGATTTTCATAGAAAAATAAATGATTATAACTCGATAGTTTGCACTAATTTACGGTCATTGTCTTCTATACCATGGGGTTTATTGATAAATCATTAAAATTCCCAGTTCGCTTTTAATATTTTATATGTTTTAATGTTTATGACGTTGAGGGGACAGTATTATAAAAGTCATGATGAATTAATGTTATTTTTTCTATTATTTGTTTGCTAGAAAATAAATCGTGTATAAAAAAATATTATAATTTTTATCTCTATATGAAACTGTTTGTGTGTTATGTATTTAACGTGTATACTTGTTTTTTACATTTTTTTTTTAATTGTCCTCATTTTGAAGCGAAAAACACATCTGGGGTCACCCTGGTCATTATTCACAATTCACGTTATTTGCGATGAAATCGTACAGTCGTTTATATTATAAGGTACGTTACTCCGGATTGAATATCACTTTCTATATTAGAAATATAGTGTAATATAATAATTAGTGGTCGTAAACCGACATTGAGGATATCGATTTTTTATCCAAACCAATATTTTTGGAGTAAAATTGTCAATAATGCCTCTCCCGGTAAAAATTGACCGTTTATGGTATCATATCGGTATTATTGATTCGACTAGTGTCACAGTGTTTTAATATACGCCACATTATTATCTCGACGGGTAAAATCGCCTGAAGGCATAAGCACCTACTGCAAAAGGCGATTATTACCTCACATATGTATTACTACCTCGGTGGATTGTATTAATTTTTTTTTAAGTCGATATTTAACTATTTATTTTCTTTCTTTTCTAAATACGTGGACGTTAATATGAACGAAACACAAATATAATATTAAACAACATCGCCCTGCCTTTTTGTAGGTACCTATACTATTTGATTATACGTGTTCACCATAATATACCTTGTATAAATGCAGAACCTACAGAACAATATAAGAACTATCGTTGTGGTACAAATATCGTAATAATTTATAAAAAAAAAAAAAAATGCCAAATGTACTAAAATATGCGATGTATAAAAACAAAAAAATGTGTAGAAGAAATGTTAATTATAAAATAACCAACAACCTACTACCTTCTAATTGTAATATTCGAAATACCATATCCGGCATATTATTAGATTATCATAGACGTCAAACAATCCTACCTCCGAGGTGATAATACAAGTGGGTAAGAATCGACTGACGGCATAATTTCCGATCTGTAACAGGCGATTCTTAGCCGCCGACGTATTAATACGCGTGAGGTTATGATCGCCTGTTGCACATATACACGCGAAAAACCATATAATTTTTTTATTTTTTTTATTTTACGAAATTTAACGAGTTATTATTGCATCTGACTACCATTAAAACAATCTAGTTTATATTGTATATAACACGTATAGTAATATAATGTTTATTCAAGTAAAATAAAAAAATATATATATATAATTTAAATATTCATAAAAACTATTTGAAATGTTGAAATAAATCATTTTTATAATTTTTTTTTTTTTTTATTCATATAAACGATACTAAGAAAACTAAACATAATTGCATAGTACTGTATTTTTCGGTAAAACGTTCGGAAATTATAATTATTAACTGTTTTGTGAACAACTACCGGTAATAATATTATTAATTAAATAATAATTATATATATATATTTACTTGTAAGCCGGTGATTTCTGCACTTCTCCGAAGAACGTAGTGCACTTTTCCACGGTTCTTTTCGTGGCGGCCGTCAGCGCGGACAGCGCGTCGCTGGGTTTTTTCTGCTGGTCCTCTTCCACTGGGGTCGGCGGTGGCGACGGCGGCGGCGGCGGCGACTGTTTCGCCTCTCCGGCCAGGAACCCGTAGGCCGCGGCGTCCGCGGCGGGCACCCTGAGCTGTTGCCCGTGGCCGTATTCCGAATTGTGATTGGCCGTGCCGCACATCGTAATTGACTTGTTGAGTGCGGTTCTCTGTTAGACTGAGGAAATCCTTTTGGAAGTACTCGACGGTGGCGGTCTTGACCGAAATGCGATAGCTAAACCGTATAGGAGACACACAGTCGGTCGTGGTGTACAAATATTATAATAATGACGCTACGGTGCGCGCTGAGGAAAAACAAGATACGGACGCGGTAGTCGCACGAAGTGAAAAGGACCGATCGGCGGACCGCCTCGTCGTATATAACGGCTCGGCAGCTCTGTGGTGTACGTGACCGAAAACGGACTGCGTTCACACTGCGATCGGCCAATGGGCGCGCGTGTGAGCGGCGTTCGGCACTGCCGCCGCCGTGGCCGCCGCAGCCTTGTATCTCCGGCGTACACGCGATGGTCGGCCGGGGCCGAGGGAGTTAGCGCGTACGGGTTTCCGCGGCGGCCAATGACGTTGCACCGTCGTGTCGGATAAACCAAACCGTCCGTCGCGGCGTGTATGTCCAAGTCCGCCGCACGTGCCCATCAGCGTCGAAAATATCGAGTAAATATTATGATTGGAATATTAATATTATGTTTAATAATAGTAATAATAATTAATAACGCGCGGCGGGGATAGCGTCTGCCGGAGGGGTTTCGTTGTCGCGAATATAGGAAACTGCAATAATATTGCATAACAACAATAATAATAACAACAGAACGACGATAATAATTTCGTCACTGCGGGTGTCCCTCGCCGCCACCCCATTTCAGGGTCAGCTAAAACCCGGTAAAGGTTTAGTAAGGTAGGGTCGCGTATTTCATTATACCGGGCGCCGTGAATATTATCGTTCCGGCGGCGACATTATCTCAGTCTGCGGAATCCCATTGTAATAAATAACATAATATCGACGACCACACGGTAACGCCAATACGATTTACCGCACAATGAAAACGCTTTCGACATTTTTTCCGACAACGGCGCGACCGAAATAATGGAATTTTAAAAATATATATTATTGTTCCTGTGTACGGGTGTGCGCACCACTCGCGTTATTTTGTAAATGTCCGTGGTAGTGTAAACACTCCGTATTCGTACAAATTATATACCCAGAGCCAGTGGCGTATTTAGGAGGGATTTTGGCGGATAAATCCCCTTCTTCCCTTTCGATACTTTTTTGTAAAATTAACTTTTGCACCCCAAGAAAATATATTACGTTCATAGTTTCGGTAACATACACACGCTGGATTTCTTTCCGAGGGCGGACTGTGCTTGTAATAAATTAAATATAACGAATAACGAATACATTTTGGTAACGTATTGTTCGTATTCATGGTGTTAATAAGTTATTATAATTTATGTAAATTTAAAAGGGTAAGGGGTTCGGAGCCAGTGATGAATATACAATTCCCCCCCCCAAGACAAAATATGCCTCTGGTTAGCACGAGTCCGTGTCATTGGTAGTCGACAAAAATGATCAACGGGAAAAAAACACCCCAAAAAAAAAAAAAAATCCCCACGCGAGTGACAAATATAATTTGTACTCATAATCTCCATTTATACATAAATATAAAAAGTATTACCCCAATTATCAAGTGTACATTCCAAGCCCAACACCTCAACGTATTGGTATTAAGATATTTTAAATTAACGAAATACTCATTTGAATGTATATGCGATTTACCTTTTAAGGAATTGCATTTTTATTACCCTATAAACTGTAGATAACAATTTTTACATTTTGAGCAAACGACAGTTTACTAAATTTATATTGTTGGGTACATGGTTATACATTTATCTATAAGTTCCTAAATAAAAAGGAGATTTCTTAGACTGCAATTCGTTAAATTAAGTTAAAATAATAATATAAAAATAATATTATGGTATAATTTGTAATCTGCGAGATTTTTTCATTTGGATTGTTTTCTGTGATTTTGGTTCGAACGCAAATCAGTAATAATTTTATAGTAATTACTAATCACATATATGGTATAGTAATCCGAAAGAATCCTTTAGGATGTCGGGGTGGAAATACCACCGTCAAAATCGCGTTTAATAAATTGCAGTTTTGTCGAATTACGAGTACAACCGGACAAACAAATTACAATTATAAATTGTTACGGAATAAGTTATATTGTTAATTAACTTTTAAAAGATAAATAATTTATACCTTAATGGTAAATACCTATTTATTATAACGTTGTCAATTATAATATTGTAAACGATATAAATTCAAAATTATAGACGTATGACGATGATAATGTATAATAATATATATTTATATATATATTTTTTTTTTAATATATATTTATAATCTTTTCCGGTGCATGTTCCCGAAAATACCAATGTATATAATTATTATCTAATTACAAGTGTACATTTTTATTTTCACATTTAATAATTACAGAGACGACCGCAGGAAAAGATTTCGGGGAAGATAGTTTTCAACTATGATGGTTGAAAAAATTTAAAATGTAAGATGTTCTAAAGTATTATACTTAATTATTCGTATATATGTATTAATCTATTTTAATTGTAATTTTCATGGGAAACTTTGAAATAACTATTAAATTTGAAGGTCAGGTAATGTATTTTTAACATTTTTTCTGATATTCCGAGGGGAGTTGACCGGTGGGGCTCCAAAACGACTAAAACTCAAAATGTCATATCTATATCTTACATTTTTATTTGTTGAATACCAATCTCCAATAAAATTAGTTTTTTTGAAAAATCATATGCGTTAGTACAGTTAGTTAGTATAGCCACTATAATAATTTATAGGTACGTTTACGAATAAGAGTTTAACGTCGATGTGAATTATATAAAACGGTCAAATAAGTGTATAGAATAAGTGTTTAGACAACACCAAAGGCCCCGCGATTAGAGGGCATTGGTTTCAAGCGATCCTTGAACTATACGACATTATGAGTATGTGTTAATATTTAATCGTAATGTATATAGTGTTATATACTGTTATAAATGTTTCGATTTTAATAAATTACTAACGATATAATATCATTTAGATTAATTATATATGCGATATAAGTGTACAACAATGATTTTATTAAAACTATACATATATAATATATATAATGGGAAAAGTTGGAAGCTTGGGAAATCATTTTTTTTCTATACCTGTACGTATGGTCTTTTAAAAAATATTCATCTTCATGTGCTATATAATTTAAAAGTTATACATTTATTTTTAGTAACTAAACGCACATTTTGTTTTATTAAAACAAAAAATTAATCAATCGCTTCAATATTGACGAGAATATAATGTATTCTAATGCATTATAAAATAAAAATTAACAGTAGCAATTGTCGTTTATGCGTGTACCTATTAGAAACTTCGTGCCGTACATTCATCATTTAACAATGCATTCCGTGACCTAAGAATTTATTTTAAACCTATCGCTGACTCGAATTAAAAAAAACAATTTTGCCTTTGAATAGGCGTCAAATAGCAGTTACGAAAAAATTATCACATCAACAATCGCTTATACTATAATTTATTCACTTCACCAAATTTAATATATATATATATAATATATATATTATTATATATATATATATATTAATATATTAATATATATATATATATATTAATTATTTATGATCGTGTGTCTGTCGAAAAATATTTCTTATAGATGATGTCAGTTTTGAAAATATTCTAGAAATCGCCATATTTTTTTACCGAACCTGACCATTTATCATAATTTTATTTGACTAGATTTTTGTCAGATTTATTTCTTCGGTGACAATGATATTGTTTAAGCACGCCTGTATATATGTGCCAGAGTATGCGTGGCAATCTAAAAATAATACAAACACGCCGGGTTCGTAAATATATTATAAATAGTTACGTACATCGCGAATAATGTACAAAAAACATTAAACGCTATTTTCCTTATTTTCTATGTTTGTCACTAGTTTGCCATTGGGAGCATTATAACTTCAAATTAATGACGGGCGGGTACTTAAACATCTACTCGCATTTAACGTTCGCCACGTGATAACATTTTAAAAGTAATTTAAGCGCGGAAACAATAAACCCCGAACCTTAACTAAATGACACTTTCGATGCCAAAATATTAAAAAAAATCAGCTTTAGTGACGATAAAAATGTGTCGGCGACCGTTTCATTTGAAATAAAGTTCAGTTTCGCTATAAAAGTTTCGGTATGTAAGCGACATAATCTGTACAGCGGAATATTTTTTTTATTTGGACTTATTTCGGATCAAATTATTGAAAGTTAAAAAAAAAAAAAATTATTTAAATTCATCAAATATTATATTTTTAAAATTTTTTTATCTTTTATTCCCGAACAATAATTGTCAAAATGTCGCCTATCAAGGCCGAAATACGGGTATATTATTTTATTTAGGTAATATTTGTATACCTATGTGTATTACGAGCATAATATATAGTGACACATATAATAAGTAGTATAATAGTATTGTATTCAGTAATCTGTTGTTTTTAAAAGAAATCATTTGTTCTATTATACAATTAAAAAGGTGAGGGGAAATTCGACTCTAATGCCGGAACTCTGCTGACTACGGGTGTTTTTTTTTTATTTTCAGTATGTACCTGTGCTCGGTATAAATAAAGATAAGATCATAATACATTAATACATCGGCGTTTCTAAATTGTAATACTATTCATTTTTATTGTGTTTTAATGAACGACCGCGTTTCTAGTATTTTTTGACCAATTTAATCGTATACCTATTCAAATTGATTCATTGTACAAATTACGTGCGTGTTTAATAACGTATTATTTTTTTTATTTAAAGTTCATCTCAATAAAGATTCATATAAAAGTAAATTGTTTTTTTGTTTTTTTTTTATCAATAAAACTTTAGATTCTAGATATTTTTATTGATTTACATATAGGTATCAGAGTTCATATAAGTTTAGTGACACGACATTGAAATTACCTTTCTATTTTATTTCTGATTCGTTCAAATTTATAATTAAAAATGTGTACGAATTAATTAAACCGCTGAGGTATAGTGGTATTCATGGAAAAAATGATTTAAAAATATAAACGTATTTTATATTATAATTTAGCTTTTCGCGGTTTAAAGTGTTTATCAAGTGGTATACTATTAACACGCGTGTTGTTCGTGACATGCTCGAGTACCTTTGGTATAAACGATAGGCAGTAAGAGATATATAATATGAAAATGTACAAATCAAAACATGTTTTTAAAAAACAAAATGTATTCGAATAAATATATTTATTATTTAGTAAAACACTACACTATCGTTTTGCTGATGCATGAGTAGATGTAGGTATAGATATTCGTAAGTAGACAATAATAGAGGTACGGGTGTATACCTTTATAATCGACCTCATTATTACACAGAAGCTCTACCGAGTTCATATTTTCATAATATTTTCAATGTGGCATGTCTGCATATTCAATATGATAGATGTGTTGAAATAATAAATTATTATAATCCAGATTACTAGTTTACTAGTACTAACCAGTATTATAGTAACAGCCAACAGGTATATATAAAATATGCAAAGCACCACAAAAAAAATATTAATTTTTAAAAATATGGCTTTCTCTTATATGCAAATTCAACTGTCAAATCTCAACAAAAAAAAATATTGTTATTTAGGTGCGCATTGTACAGAATGATTGTTTTTATCGAGGACTTATTGATATTTGTTACTAGTTAAATAATTTTGAAATTCGTGTTAGCATTATGTTATATATATATAGGTAGGCCTGCTAGGAGTGCACTATAAACATGATATATTTTATAATTCATTCTATTCAGTATATTTTTTACATCATTTTAATTTGTTAAACTAATGACAACTTATACATTTATTTATTTATTTATTTATTTCAAATGACAACCGATAATTATTTTTATCTCAAATTCGCAGCGATTATTTTACTTTTTTTTTTTTTTTTTTGTACATAAACAAAGAATGAGTTGATTAGTAATAATTTACTATTGACTAAAGAAATATAGACCACAGTGCTGATGAAATGTCCTTGATGATTTCCTTTGCAAAGGCAAATAAAAAAAAATTAATTAATAAATAATAAACTAAAGGAACGAGTGGTAATGATTTTTAAAAATTCTTCATCTTTAATTTTCTTATCTTAACTTCAAATAATTACAATTAAAATTTGATTTAAGTAGATATATCGAGATTTTTTTTTTTAAAAATGACCCTTTGCTTGTATAAAATGAACTATATAGATTATTATTTGAAACGGATAAGTTGGTATCAGTTTAGTCTTTATTTATTATAGTGTACAAAAAGAGGGGTTAAATATATGTTGGTTTTAATTAATTATAATTATATAATGTGTCCTACAGTGTAGTGTAGGTATATAACTTTAATTTTGCTGTAAGTTAATGAGTATTTAGGTAAATATCAATTATTTATACAATTCGAATTGATTTTTTACTTAAATCATCTAAGCGTTCTAAACGAACAAGTTAAAAGTTGAAATATATTAAATGTTATATTATTTAAAATTATATTATTGCGGTATAGTTTTGTAGAATAAAAATTGATGATGGACAAAATAAAAAAAAAATGATTTTAATTCTATACGAATTGATTATTAAAATAATTATTTATACTATTATACAATAATATATTTTGTATGCATAATACATATATCTCCCAAGTATTTTATAACACAATCTCCTCTATATGAATAACATGAGATAAAATTTATTTATATTTTTTATTGGCATTATTTAAACGATTTATAAAAAAAATGAATTAATATAGTTAGTTAATTAATACTAACCTAATATAAAATAGTCGTGGCCTTGTATCTTTAAGAGTTAAGACGAATAAAATGTGTTTCCCCCACATACTTAGCTTGATTCGATTTGTTATTACTGTATAGTCAATATCTACAGTCAACAGCATAATATATGCATAGATAAGACGATAAATGCGTTCTTTAAAGGAACATAAAAATACATTTAAAAAAAATATATTTATATTAATTACCTATATTATTCTATACTACGAAAACATTGTTATATGTTTTAATTATGACGAAAGGACTTGCCTGAAGATACGTAAACAAAAAAATGTGATAACTGCAATAACAAGAATTATAGAACAATAAAATCTATTATTTTATTTATACATAATCTGCAGTAAACAAAAGCTGTATTATTGTCCCATAACAGGTTAACACAATGTGTTGCCAAAATAATATACTTAAACGATAATAATTTTAGACATAATATTATATTTAACATGAATCATTGACATACAAGAATTTGCTAATGTAAAATAAAAATTTAACTATTCAATATATACCTAAGTATATTAAGTCAGCACAATATTATATTGCGATAAAGTATTTTCGACCAAGTCTAAATTACCTAGTCTTAGTTACGATAAGGATTAGTATTTCTCACGTAACAATATTATAAAAAAATGTCATGATTGACTCTCGAGATGAACTTCGTTCTACAGTAAAATTAAAAAAGTTTCACAAAACTCCAATATTGGATTTCCTTCAAATAATTTATACACAACTCCCTTCCTTAACGATTAGCCCTCGCGAATCACAGCACAACACGGAACAGAATTGTTTTTTTTTTTTTTTTTTGACCTTCACTAACCTAACATTCAGGTTCCTACTTATTACTATTAAAATATACCTAAACTCGCATATTTGAATATATATATATAATACAAGCTGGTAGGACACAAATCACGTTTTCTTACTTCTGTGCTTATTGTTCCCTAGACTCTGAAGAAAATAATAAAATGTGATATGGCCCATAATATATGGGTGATTTTTGTTTGTCTTATTCATGAAACTCGTGTAATTTTGTACGCTTTATGAAATAACATTTCTTTTATATATATATATAAATACAACATAAATAATTTTTATTGAAATAAGTATAATCCGTTTTTTTTATTTTTTTTTTTTTATCAATTTTGTGCAATTTTTATAGTAACACACTATGTAAATATTTTTATTTGAAATTACTATATAAATTACTTATAAATATTAGTTTATTAACTTTTGTATACGGTTTTTATTCTATCTTAATTCTCGCATTTGTTATAAGAAATATATTTAAATTGTTATACAAAACAATATTAACATAGATTAGATATAAAATAAATAATATAATTATTCCATATTTGTTAAAAATGTATACAGTTTCAATACTTTGAAAGATGAATAAAAAAGTTTTGCATAGTATAGAGGTCGTCAAAAAATGTATATATATATATATATATAAAACTGTCCATATTTTCTATAAGTAGATTAAAAACGTTATTTCATTAGGTATTAAAGTGTACAAAATCAATATCCATTTTGTAAGGCGGACAACAATTATCACCTATCGTGTAAAAAAAGTATATTTTATTATACACGGTATGGATATTTTCCATTAAGTGAACATCTACTTCATGATGATATAAAGGACGATTTCACTATATGGTGACATAATACGATTATTACTAATTAATACATCTGAGTACATAATTGGTATCAAAACGTTTATATCTCACATATGTCTGTTTTGAATTATCTATATATTCTATATACTCAATGATGATAATTAATTTGTTATAAAATTAAATAATTATAGACTATACCTATAGTAAAACAAATACTAAACTATAATCAATACATTATTTATTATTATTATTTCGTATATGGCTGTATTATACGAACGATTATCGATAAAAAAAAGTATTTGATATTGATAGAATTAAAATTAATCTCTTACTTAACTCGTGGATATTGTTCGAAAAATCTTAACGTATATTTTTGGACGACGCGTAATTCTAAAAGGATAAACCCGTTATTTTGGTAAAACCAGCTTGTATAAGGAAAGTGTTTTGGGTATTTATCAATGTGGAGAATTTTTATCCAACTGGTCGTTTCCCATTACTATTTTTTATCGTGTGTGGATGTGGCTGATGCGTAATAAGATGATTTTTGTGCAGCGCTTATCTAAACGGGAAATACACAGCATAAATTAAATTAAATAATTCCAGCAGGTTTTGTAAATAACGTCGAATAAGACGGTATTACGATTAGTTTACATGTTAAAATGACGTTGTGAAATTCGTTTAGGTATAGGTAATTTTGCAATGATATTATATATTAATAGAAACCCCTTATTTTTTTTTTTTTATAGATATCAAGTGTTTTTTTTTTTTTTTTTAAGTAAATTACATTTGGCACAGTTATTACTTATTAGTATAAATGTACAGCGATATCACCTGAAATAACGATAATAATTAAACTATTTTTGATATATTACTCACAGGAATATGGTCTACTAATATTCATATTCCAATTAAATTTATATGTTTAATAAAACATAAAAAAAAAAATAATTCTTTATTTATTTTATTGAAAAATTTGAAGATCGACATTTTTTTTAGAGTTTATTCTTCTGGAAATGTTGACGTTTCAACTTTTTATTTTCAATGGCCGACCTCAAAGGTTTTTAAAGTATTTTTATTAGTTTACAGAAAAAATAGTGTATTTTAAATAATACTGTTTTGATATTGATATTACATAATAGTGTCTTGATAAACAAAATTTATCAAAAAACGAAATGTAATAATTTCATCTAGTTTTGTGGTATCAGATTATTTTCTGTATATTCAAAACAATATTACAAATCACAAGGTAACGAAAATAATAAGTCGCAACGTCAAAATGATAAGAAAAATAAACTCTATAAAATGGCTATCTTAAATTTTTTTAATAATAATAAAATCAAAAATAATTTTTTAAAATGTTCTACTAAAACATAAAAATTCAATTAAAATATGATTATTTGTAGTTCTTGTTTCCGTGAGTCATATATATATATATATAAACAAAAAAAAATCATTATTTGATTATTTTTATTATCTCCAAGAGATTTCTCAATGGATATATCTATATCTTCGTGGGACAAGTAGTCGAAAAAATAACATTTAAAGTGCGATAAGAGTATTGAGAAAAAAATACTCTCGTCTATGAGATTATGTGACGTGCCCATATCTCATCAAACTGCATTACCTATAGTTAGATCATATCCCGAGTATATATAGATTTTGTTGAATATAGATTATGAAAAAAAATTAGGATGTTGTAATAATGCAATATTAAGTCAACACACGGTTTTAATGTTTTCCTTGTTCGTGTTTTCTCTGGATTTTTACTTTTTAAGTCTACATTTATTACGGGGTAGGGTACCTATACTGGTAAAAGTATTCATAGATATACGCGTAGGCGTTTAAACGCTATCGTAATATTTCGAATCGAAATCTCACCGTTGAATAAAATTTATTTTGTCCCGAAAAATAAGGTTAGGTTAGGTTACCTTGGCCTAAAATATTTTGTCCCGATAGAGATTATATAGTTGAATAGATTATTTTAAGCCCGACATATAGTAAAAATTTGCTTCAAAATGTTTGCATAATATATTATAATAATGTACCTAATAATAGTTAATATTAGTTAATAATAGTTTCCTTTTGGTCGGTACAACATAACAATATTATCTCGCTTTTTTTATTTTTGGTTGTTTTGAACATATAAAACAATATATGTTTTAAATACAATCAAATTTATTGTTTTTCATATTGCGTTCGTAATAAATATGTAGTTATGAAAAGGCCAATAAAAAAATATACTCGGTCGTTTTACACGATGACTATAACGTTTTCATTATAACTAATTATTATTATATTATATTGCCATTGAGAGTCGTAAACCGTAATGTTTAGTTGTAATTCTATAATCGTTAATAGTGAGAGTCACGTATAAATATTTTATGGTTTATACATTATACGTACATACAATACGAACACACGCCACAATATTTATTTTATTGATCGATTAAAGTATGTATTATTATGATTGTACACCACTTAATAAGCAATATTAAATATAAATTAAATAAATATTTAGTACATTTGTATAGATATTTGTTGATTACTAGCCCGTTTAGTAATTTTCATACTATCATTTGATATGTCTATTGCTTCAATATTTATCGATACGATCGTCAATGCTGGCCCTAAGACTGTGGGTTTCTAAAGACCCCCATGCAAGGGCAGACTGGGAGTTTATCAGTCCAGGTGGAAATGAACTATACCGGGGGCCAAGAGTACTATAATAATTATAACAGCTTTATCGCCAAAGGCGTAAATATGAGGGGGGCTTAAGGGAGCTTAACTCCCCCAAAATCACCAGGAGCCCCTCTAATTTTTGATAACTTGACATTGTAGCCCCGTCTAAATTTATTAGTAATATTTCTAGCCAGCCCTGATTGTTAAAAATAATGAAGCGTTATGCCTATGTTTATTGTAGATTGTGTTGTATCAATAATTGATTACGCCTTGTATGTGCAAAAAGTACAGTAATTTAAATAAAACAAACTGTAGTTTTAAAATTGCACTGATATTTTTTATTATACAAATTTGAACTTTAAACGCTTATAAAAAAATCATTAATAAACTCTCAACTTTTTTCTTTTTTATCATTAAGTACAATTTGTGGTGAGTCTTGTGAGAAAAAATCAAGCAATTCTGATCAGCTAAACGAATTTTATCCAAATAAAAATACACACAAATTAAAAAACTCGAAAACTTAAAATGCCAATAATTAAATAATGGCCAGAATGTTTTGAAAAATTGTCCACCTTTAGAAAGGGTTAGTATTAATATTCTCTGAACATTTTTGGTCCCTACGATTATTTAAAATGAAAAAAATAATCGAAAATATTTAAACCATTATTGTCGTGCATTTTCTTATTTTTCCTACGTTTTTTTCTCAATTATTAAAAAAACTACAACGAAAATCAAAAAAATGACCTCCTAACACAGCAACTATATCCAAAATGCTTTCAGAAAAGGGTCTGCACTTAAAAATAGTATGTCTAGTAGAAAAGTTTTTTACGGACAGAAAAAAATAAACACCCACACATATCATAGTAAAACCAATACATTCCTAAATACTAATCTAAAATTAGTTCTTACCATTCAGTAATTTCTGATTCATTATTTGTTTGGATATCACGAACATTCGGTAATAATTGAACATCATCATACTTATCCGTAAAAGTTTACAAGGAATTTTCATATTAAACATGTGTTATATATAATATGTATTGTGTATTCAACTTCGATTAATTTTTTTATAGTGGTCCACCAGGCCAGGTGGACTTCTCCGCCTTTCCACCCGAGCCAGTCCATTCCTGCCCACATGACATTTTATGCTATGTCGATTGCGCCTGGGTTGTAGACAAATTAGGCCGATGTAAAAAATACATCGTTATGGTCGTTACATCGTTGGTTTTCTTTGGCCCTTCCCTCAGAAAAAAATAAAATAATATTTATAATAATATATATATTATATTATTTTATCTACAAATTAAAAAAAAAAAAAAAATAAAACTAAATAATAATAGTTGTTAAATATAATTAGCTTTATTCTGCCTTAATAGGTATATTAGTTTATAAACATTAATATGAGATAACTTTTTCGTTTTCGATTCATTAATGGCAAATAAACATTTTAATAACGAATAAACATTGAAATGTCTATACATATAAAATAAAACGCATTGTTATATCGGAACAGGTATTATAGTTAGTTTTAGGTATACGAGATTATCTTAAGCAACATATACGAGATTATCTCTTATTTTTAAAAGTTTAAATTAATTATGTACACGGTTTAAAGTACATTACACGCGGTGGTTTCTCGTTACTGCAATCAATAATATTTATGGCGTAAAATAGTACAATATAGAGTGGTATGTGTATGGTATATTTTGTTTACGTGCAGGCGCATTTATGAGTCAGGCATGGATTTGTTATCATTTTTAAGCAATAAGTAGAGCTGCAAATCGTATATAGTCACTAATTCTAAACATAGATAGGAATGTAAAATATAAATTTAAAATTTACACAAATAATAAAAGATTATTTAGTTATAATAATAAAAAAAAATGTTTGTTTGTCTATGCGCGATCCACAATCGAATCTATATCGCACCGAGATAGGTCTGAAAATGTATGTACAGAAGATACGTTTTCGGTATTTCTGGAACGGAAATTAAATTTTTTTTTGTTGATTTAAGGTGGGACTACCGTGGTTGTTTAATGGTTAATTTGCTTGTTACGGACAAGAAATTAACCTTTTTACAACGGTTAACTGTGATAAGACACGTTAAATTTAATGTCTTTTATCGATTTCCGTTTTTAAAAAGATTTTTTAATAATGACGTATTATACTAATAATCATTTTCTATTAACAACGATGACACGTAGGTATGTAGGTGTAATTTCGTTTTAACGTTATTCATTTTATGTTATTATCTTAAGACGGAACGTAAATTAAGTAATCGAAATAATATTTTTTAATCGAGCGGTCGGTCGATTAACAATACAATTATCATTATAATGTTATAAAGTTTTATATTATAATAATAATACGTTTAATATTGTTATCGAAATTGTTTATTTTTTCGTAATACATTAATATACTAAGCGATTAATATTAATTATTAAGCGATAGTTGTGGTACCTACATAATTATTTCGTTTATTACGGCGTTACGCGATATTTTGGTGCATAATATATAAGTTATTGTGACATATAGGCGAACCGATGCGTTTTTGTAAAATTGTATCCGTGATTCACCGTCTGGGCATTAAAAAACCATATGTATTGTTAACGAATAATAATAATTATTATTATAGTACACGATGTTTTTTTTTTTTTGAAAGATAATAATTAGCGTGTGCTATCAGACGAACACTTACCAAAATAGGTACCGGTGCCCTTATAGTATTCGTAAAAATGTCTATACGGTAATACTTGAACATATCGCGCACGATTTGTTTTTAACCTAAATTATCTAGTGGTTACCTATTTTTTTTATTTTTATTTTATCACAGAGTAAGTTTGTGCCTTATGCGATACATAATTATTTTGTTTATTACGGCGTTATGCGGTATTTTGGTGCATAATATATAAATTATTGTGACATATAGGCGAACCGATGGGTTTTTGTAAAATTGTATTCGTGATTCACCGTCTGGGCATTAAAAAACCATATGTATTGTTAACGAATGATAATAATAATAATTATTAGAGTACACGATGTTTTTTTTGAATACATACTTAAACCTGAAACAGACTAATATTAATGATACATCTTCTGATATGCGATGTATTTAAATTTGAATACTGGATCATATCGATACTGTATGCATTCGTTTATAGTTTATTACTATATTAAACATATATATTGTGTAGCCAGCGACGTACTAACCCGAAATTGTTAATTTCAGACTTTAGTACATATTATATTATTATGACATGCCAATTAACAATAATAGCTAATAAAAACGAATAATCTATTAAAGTTTACGATATGTTTTGTTTTGTCCGGGTCATCCTATTTGTAAATTTAACCACTCCCTCCAAGTTCTAGGTACGGCACAGTGCGTAGCCGATGTATTATTTTAATTATAATTTTTTATTTCAATAATATCTATTGTACAATACCATAATTTATATAATTACTGTTACAGATATAAATAATAATAATAAGTAATTACGTAGGTACTTATAGGTATGGTGTCTAGATATAAAAATCCAAAAAATGTACATTTTAAAACTTAGCTCCTCTATAATAATAAAAAAAAAAAATTGATGATGAGAATTGGCCATTTATTATTTTACCCATTTTACCCATGGGTAATCTCCATTTATATAAATTGTTTTTATTTTTTAAATCTGATTACTCTATTATTTATATTTTTATTATCAACTATTTGAAATTATAATTTCATTACAATGTCAACTTATAAGGTGTGTTATATATATTAGGATCTAAAACTTTGTATATGTTTGATAGTAAGATAAACTAAAGTTCCTTCTTTTACGGCAAGTTGCAAATTTTCAGTAGTAAGATCATGAATAAAAAAAAAAAAAAAAAAATATTTACCTTTTGACTAGATGAAGCATTTCAGGCTACTTGATGTTATTTTTTTATTGATTTTTTATATTGCTGCGACCGTTATTTGATATATTAAATTTAGTTTTTCATATTTCATGGTACACATGACGTCTGTTTACACACAACTTTTCTTATTTTTTATTGATATTATCAGTGCAATATTTATATATTTAGTGTAGTAAGTATTATAATTTTTATTCACATACCGACATGGAGCTGAATACTGGTATCGTTAAAAAAAAAAAAAAAAAAAAAAAAAAAAAAAAAAAAAAAAACGATATCAATTACACGCTGTATTGTTCCAAACATACAATATATAATCATCAATGTTTTCTATTTTATTCTTTATAGAGTTGTGTGCGTGTATACGTTTAAGATTTATGTCTTAAAAGCGCTTTTGACGATCGTGTTGTTGACGGAGATAATCGATTTTGCGTTTTGTTCGACATAACACAGTCGTATCACGATGAAAAAATACGAACATTATGTATTGTATTGCGAAAAAAAATAAAATAAATTATATATTATATTAAAAATCACCGAAACAAAAAAATGTTTTATCCGTTTATATATATATATATATGCATAAAATCGTATTATATATATTATATAAAATATATTTTTAAACATTTTTTTTTTTCGTTAGATGTTACTGTCCACTGTCGATACGATACTACCGTGCACGACGGCGTCTCTTTTTACCGTGGAACTAATCAATTATTATCGATTGACGTAGTGGGATTCGGAATTAATTACTTATTAAGACGACCTCGTGTCAGGTATTATTATAATATTATACGTATAACGTACATGGGGAATATAACGTGCGTGATTTTGATCAATCCAACAACATATTGCTATAAAGAACGGGTATAACACCATAATATTGTATATTATAGTGTTAATATTAGTTGTCATTGATAGTAATTATCAACATACCTCGTATAATAATTACACACGCCGATTGATGTTATTACTACCGATATCATAATAAATGTTATTAATATTTTAATTAGCCGCGTATGATAATTGTTCACGGTACATATAAAATAAAATAATAATCAATAATATTGTAATGTCGGGATGAAAATTATAGGTCCAAAGTTCTACGTGACGAGTTGCACGTCATATACGATCGCGCGCGCCGGGCGTTTGCTGATAATACCTCTGCGGTTTTACCTACGCCGACGACGTTTTATTGAAAAAGTCGGGGAACGGTGGGAACAGTTGGGAAGGTAAACCGTCACGATCGACGAACGGTTCTGAGTGGAGCTCGTCGGTAAACCGGTAAGGTTATATGGGTGGAAGGCGGCTTAAATTCCTCTCGTCAAAAAAAAAAAAAAATAATTATAATAATAATCCAAATCATTTTTAATTTTGATGTAAGTATACTAGGCAAACTACAAAAATCAATATATTTCCATGACGTACTGCACAATTCACTAAAATTCCTGTTTTTTTTTTCTTTTCGTAACAGCCTATTTACGAATAATTGAAAGTCGACGTTATCAAATTATAATAATGCCTTGGGGCCTTCAGTTGGAAATAACTTATTCGGAAATAACCCTTGATTTTTTTTATGCGAAACCACGTTGTGGATAGGTCAAAGGGGAAAAAAGAACGATAAAAACCGCAAAAAACGTGTTCTATTATTGACGGATTTGAAAACAACCAAAAGATCTAAAGATCTAAAGACGATTTGGATAAGACACCTAGTTAAAATATTGAAAATGAACCCGGATTATGATCAGGTCCTCTTATCAATACCCGGACGGAGACTGGTCTCTGTACACAGCGATAATTTAGTTTTAAAATCAGCAAAACTAATAATCTCTTTGATTTTGTAACTACCGTCCTACAATTCATGTATCCTTCTGGTCATAGGACCAAATAATGGGTAAAAACCTTTTTAAAATCGGTAAATTTTTAATCGCACCATTACGCATTGTTAGCGCCGGGGCTCTGGTCCCGAAATAGATTATCGACCCCGCTGCCGATTTTATGTTTCGATTAGTAACCGTTGATTTTTTGTAATTCAAAATCGATTACATAAAATTGAAAATATAATACAATCACTAAAACACGCAACATGCGTGGGTTTCGGGTTTGAATAATATGCGAAAATACTTTAAACCCGACCCAACACAGAAATGACAAATTTATTTACCATGACCACGATAAATATATGAAATAAATGTCAATAGGGCAACACACCGCAATCATATTTCCATTTACTTGACCTCGAGACGCTATCGCACGTCTATAGGTACGCCAGCTGTAACCGGACGGAATCGGGGATGACGCCACTCGAAATAAGTTAAAGGTGCTAACTCTGGGTGTAGATATTCGACATATTTTGTTTTCCTAAAAACGCCACAGATTTTTTGTAAATACAATGTATCCAAATATATTATCGCTCTATTGTCCGTTAGATCTCCTACAATATAGTATTATTACTAATTGTCGAGAATATACTCGCGACATTATGATTGCATGAAGATCAGTCGTTGTTCGATATATACTGCGTAAAAGTCATTATATGTATACGAAATTATTCATAAATAAGAGTATATTATATAGTAATGGTTATATCTTTCGTATCGTTGTGTAATTATTATTATAGGCGTATTATTATTTTACGAATACGCCACCTCGTTAGAAATTGCGCGATATACGTAATATTTATGTCACGGTAGATACCGTCTATTATAATATTATTATACACTCGCTTGTTAATTTTATTATCATAATAAATAATAATATAATGTTTTCGATTTTTTTTTTTTTTTTTTTTTATGCGTTTAAATTAAATTAAACGGTCCAACGTGTTCGGAATGGAATATACATGTATAGACGACGATTATTATATTATAGTAGTAATTATGTGTTACACACGCGTATTGTCGTATAATAATATAATATAAACTATTGTTTGGATTTTTAAGATTATATAGGTATCGTGTTGTTAACATTGTTCGTATTTGTTATAGAAATTGATTGGAAATATCTCCAACAATAATAATCTCGTCATACAAAAAATAATTTGATTAATTGAAAAATTAATGTACACGTTTTTTTTTAAAATAGATCGCTTTTAATTATGTTGCGTAAAAATTGTTCTGTAAACTGTTGGTTCCGTGATTCTGTAAAATCACAGTTATTGAACAGATTGCGTTGCACGAAAGTATTTCAGTAGATTTTAATCGGAATGTCTGATTTCAGTGAAACCTTTTAATAGTTTTACCATAAAAAAGTATTATGGAACCTAAAGCGAATTTTAAAATCTAAATCATCTAGTACCATCGAGAGGATTCGGATTTATTCCTAAATCGTCAAATACCATACCATCATCAGATTCATGTGATGATGATTATTGGGTAATCACGGAAAAAATGACGTTACAGTAACAAGATAATTAAATGATGTCCGTACGTGATAAAAAAAATAATAACTAAATGATAAGATAATACAGCTCTGCAAATTGTACAGAACTGAAATCAGCTGGATAAGTTTTGACGATAGCCGCACGGCGTTGGTGCCTTTTTCCTGTTTACCGTGTTCCGTTCAAAAACGTTTTTTGATTGCAATGATTTATCGTTGTTTTTAGTATATCGACTAAATGACCCCGTACCCAATACCATCTAACCTCCCAGCCCACAACAGCGTGGCCTACCTTAGCTATGGTACGTCTGTCTTTTTGTTAGTATATTATTTTCATTGTTTTTAGGATAACACGGGCGAAAAATAAGATAGATAAAATCCGATCGAGTTCTAATCGGAATCGTTTACAGTTTGCAACGATTAAAATCGTATATATCTTATAAACGCGTATGGCAGCAGTACATTATCGAAAAGCGAAATAACGTACGAAATGCGTCCGATAAAAATATTAAAAAATAACACGTAAAACGGTATTCTCGAATCGTGGAAAAAACACGATTTTTTTACCGATTTATTATAATACATTTCGTGGTTACACATTGATAGATTTCCCAGTTGGGCAAAAAAACCGGATAAACGGACGGAAAGTCCCCCAGTGTTATTGGTATAATAATAATAATAATTTAATTATGCTGCGGGAGTTACGGTAGTAGGCGCGCGATATAATTTTCGGGCATCGTGCGCGGGAAAGGCGGGGAATTCCTGAGAGTGACACGTACGTACGGGGCGTACGTGTAGCCCGCGGTGTAATCTACGGCGGTGGTGATACCGCCAAGGTCGCGTCGTAGGTACGGCCGGTCGCGGCGGCGCGCGCACGACTGACCTTAACGCTCCGGCATCGGTTGACCCAGTGCCGCGCGGTATTGCGGTGCGCCGGACGCGATCCTCGAACGCCCGGGCCGATGCACCAACCGTGACGCGTGCACCGAGCCGCGGCGGCGGCGGCGGCGGCGGCGACGACGACGACGACGACGGTAATAATAAATTAATATGCCGTGCGCGGCGTATACGTGATTTCGCGCTTCCTGATTGAATTACGCGACATCCTGATTAAAGCCGCGGCCGTCGAGGGGCGCACTGTGTAAACCGTTGAGCCTGTTGAGGCTGTCGGACCGTAACGACGACGGTAGGGGACCCCTTCCGTTCGTGACCCTGTCACGTATACCCTAATATTTCTCTGTAATATTGTACGACGTAGTAACGAAATTCCGAGCGCGCGTCTCTGTCGCTGCTCGTTTTCGAGGACGGGGCGACGTTTAACCCCCCCCCCCCCCTCCCCCGTAGTGTATGACGAGTCAAGTTGAAAGCCAATGGAATTTCTGTACAATTACCATCTTTATAAATCTTTACATTTTGATGTTTAGGCCGTGCTGTGAGTCACCAATCTAGACATGTTACAGTTATGAGCTGCAAATGAAATGCCCGTGGACTAAAATATCATATGACAACCCAAGGATAAATGATGATAATTGGTTTCTATTTATTTTCGCATATCACCAATCTAATTGTAACCAGAAATATTCGTAAACAAAACAAAAAAACCGTGTAATTTTCGTATTTAGTATTTCGAATTTCCATTAATTCCGGTCTAAGGCCTCGTCTACTTTATATAATGAATCTCTGTGCAAAACCTCTGTTTTACCTTGTAACCCTACAAAAGTCAATAAAAATAATACCAATGTGATGTCGTAATTTGTTGTAAGTTGTTTTTTTAGGAAATCTGTTCAGAAAAATGTTTCAAACCAAGTAAACCACCGAGAGAAAAATCCGCGTATATCTAAAACAAATAATTATACTATTGGTACTTATAATAAATCGTAGAATTTGTTTGGTTTTTTTTTTTTTTTTTTTGACATAAAATGACAGTTTTTTTTTCTTTTTCCGGACATTTTAAACTTTTTTAAATGTTCGTAGATCGTTGTATACTTATTACAATAAGAATTGCTATTTCCGGTGATAACAAAACCGTGTCAATGACCCATCGTTATGTACTAAAATAATTGCTATACAAACGTACACCTTGGACCATAGATCATGATTTTTATAGTATATTAATATCAGCACTTTCTAGGCGTAGACAGTTTTTTAAAAAATTCTATTGATTTTTAAGTTATTGATATGCTTTTGAAATGTTCGTGTTTTTTTTTTTTTTTTTTTAGCTTTTTTTTGTTTTATGCGAATAAAATTGTTTTGACCGAGCATTTCCGTTTGACAATTTTATACGACGTCTATTATAATAGTTGTACCTGGTTAATGGTAAAAGAAAAAGAAAAAAAAAATTTGGGCGTAATGTGAGGTGCACATTTTGACGAATATCGTTACACGATCATTAAGCATTTCACTGTTGTCCGATTTATACGGATACGATTTTTTTCGGCCGGCTCCATAAAAACACGGGCAATTGTAAATTATTATATATATATATATAAGTTAATCGTACAAATCAATACAATTTTCAATTTTAATATAATATCGAACCATTTTTACCGAACTTTGTTTAGAATCGTTTAGCAACGATTTATCGTCGCGTAACGATATAAATTAAATTCCCCTCTATATGTCCTACATTCCCGAGTTTCCACCTACATCGGTGGCCCACCCACGGCGCAAAATATGTCGGTATATTTGTTTTATTATTATGTCATAAATGAACCAGTCGTGTTAAACTATTCAGTGAGCGTTTACCAACGGATATATGATATATAAATTATGATATTGAATTCGTACCGCTACAATATATGGCCGTGCACAATGTGACAATTCGACGGTCGTATAAACGGTGTTTTCCCTCTGTTTTTATTTTTTCTCTCATGTCATATTATATCTAAACGCGGTACGAGATAAATCGTATTTGTACGCGAACGTGTAATATTTTATATGTACGGTTTATTTTTTTTATTAATTTCATCTGCGCGTAGCGCGTGCCAGATTTTTTTACTTACGGTGCGTACGCCGTGCACGACACAAACAAGCAAACCCGACTCTCCCGTCGACAGATATTACCCTATTAATTTATCATCGATATACAGATAAGGAAATTTCTAATATTAACCGATAAGTTTATTATATATTTCGGTTCTCTCAGACGCGTTTTTTCTCAAAGCGAAACCCACGCGCCAACGTACAGACACGTATTCCGATCATGAGAAAAAAAAATATTTATATATATATAACATCGCAAGGTGCCCTTTAAAACGCAATTTATCAGTTTTAAAATATGTTTTTTTACGGACGAATCCGTTTGTATTGTTATTGTAAAGTGTCTACAAAAAAAAAAAAAAAATAAATATACGTATATATATATATATATAAATAAAAACACACAAAATATTGTGCGTCTCGCCGCGCGTATACCGATTGGCATAGTTTTATTGTAAATTTGTTACTTGCGTCAAACCGTAAATATTTTTGCAAAGGAATTTATCGCGATAACATAATGTATTTAGCGTTTTCAATGTATTTGAAAATAATAATACATATAGTTTATACTTAAAGCATAAAAAAAAAATCAAATTATATTACATTGAATGTATGTATATTTTTTTAATTTTTTTTTTTCTAGATTACGTAGTAACTTATATTTATCATTATAATAGTATTTATCATTAATTCGTGTAGTAATTCGAAACATTTACATTTGAATATAAAATATAATAATATAATAATCACGTCTAATTTAATTAGACGACAGAATAGTCGATGAAAACCATTTATTTAATGTTGTAACAGATGATCATTTGTTATGCTGCAATGTATTATTTATTGATTACACTCCAATTTCAATAAATTAATTAAAATAATTAATTAATTAAATTTTACGAACTTTAGATTTGAGACCTTCAAATAAACTATGAAATGTATCTCTAATTCTAATTTTTTCATCATAAATACGTATATTATATTTTATTCAAAGTTTTTTTTTTTCAGAATTATGTACTAGAATATACTATATTTTATGAGTTGTACATGTAACTAAGTTTTGTGAAATATGATTGAAAAAAAAAAAAAAATTAACTTAGGTGACCTTTGGCTTACAACTCGTTTTAGATTCTGAGCGTATGTTCTACTATGATGTGCGTTTTTTTTTAAGAACTTTTCTACCTGAAATCTTGCTCCGATCATCGATTTCAGAAATGATTTCTGGTTTGCCGGTTTTTCCTAGTTGACGTATTGAGGAAGTAATTTTTTGATTTACTTTCTAGTTTTCCTAATGCTAGAGGAAATACGTCGGTTTTTGTTAATTTCAATTTTGGTTTTTTTTTTGTAATTTAGTGAAAAATAATCGTAGATACCTGACAAAATTTACCTTTTTTATATTATTTTAATTTTCTACACGTGCTGTAATTTTAAAAATATTCTTTAATGTTTTTATAAGTTATTTAAAATTGTTTGATATTTTCGATTTTTTTTTGTTTTATATGTGGATTAAATTTTGTATTTTGAAATTTCAGTGTTTTAAGTTAAAATTGATGTCAAAAATCGTTTAAAACATGATCAATTGTAATTTGTTTTGTAGTTACAAACTATAATACATTTACCAATTTAAATTTATCAAACCAATTTAATTGACCTTTATTTAAAATCGTTTTTTTTATTTTTTTTTTTTTTTATAATGATTTACCGTAAGCAATCTAGGCATATTATATTTTATAAAATAACTAATTAAAAATATTAATCAAAATACGAAAAGAGTACAATAAGAGTCCATAAATTATAATTAAAAAAAACAGTAAATATAAATATAAATTACAACTTTGGTTTAGACTTGCACATACCTACGAGTTATAACTGCGTTTTTTAAATTATAACAATTGCTCGTTTTTCGCTTAGAATATACATACATACATTGTAAATCATACATCGTAAAACATACAGATATGTTCTCTCATGTAATGTTAATTAGTGTGCATCAAATTATATTAGGAAGATATTCAATATTTTTTAATCATTTTTATTTAAAAAAACAAGCTCTATTATACAATCTTTACGGTTGTAATCATTTAAATAACTTTTTTTTTCTTCCGATAATGATGGTATTTAGTTTTAATTAAAACGCATTTTTACAAAACAAAAATCATGTTTTTAATAAAAAAAAAAAATACTTGTCTTATATTTTAGATATAATACATATTACGATAATTCAGCTGCATTAGGTACTACAACATGAACGTAATGTAATATTTTGAACGTGAAAAGAATGTTTGATATAACGATTTTGAGATTTTTATCTACGAGATCTTAAAAATGAGATATAAAAAATATTTTTTCGTGACTATACGGAGAAATAAAAAAAAATATTTCATAGGTTTTTGTTTAGATCGTTGATAAAGGTGTCAATTTAACTTTTATATGAAAACTATACCCACGCCATTCAACCCGGAATATGTAAATTTTATTTACATATTAGTACCGATTGGTATTCCAGGGAAAAATATAAGAAGATATCCAATTTATAATAAATGCGACCAATACTCATTGACTACAATATGTTCATTGAAATTGATTACACATAAAAACTGATTTGTTTTTCGTTGCAATCATTCGACTGGATTCGCGTAAAAATATTCATTTATTTTTTTCCATTTGATACACACGACGCGCCTGTATATTCAGAAGTCCTTATAAAATGCAAATACACGGGTCGCGAATACGAGATCTTGCGAGACCTTTTTTTTTTTTTTTTTTTTTAAGTTATTATTAAATTATATTGTTATGGATGTTATAGGTACCCGTGATCAATCTCGTGAGAATTTTAATAGTTAACGCGTACTAATCATTTGGATTTTATTAAACATTTATACTAGTCATGGTATAGTATGTACGCTCGGTTGCACAGTTAATTTTATAACTGCGACCCGCTACCACAATAGTTTTATAATTAAGTATTCGGACTCGAGAAAATGTTAAACACGCCGCAGGCCCCGTGACAATTTCCAACGGTGATCGGACGCCGTTGTATATAGTTCGGCCCGTAGTTATAATTCTTAATCGTTTTTGTAATTTTTCAAAATCACAGTCATTTTTAATACGTATATATTACGATAGATTTCATTTGTATGCACCGTGCATTATTATGCCGCTGTACGATATCGTTAAGAAAGTTATCGTACCGGAAATACGACTTGTTTAAAGTGTTCGATTTGGTTTTATCTCAACAATTAGCCCCCTCAGCAAGTGTCTGCAATTTGATTTAGAAAATCGCGGTAGAATACGATATCATATGATAAATTCCACGCGTGACGCGCGTATGTCGTCCGTATTATAATATTTCACGTATGTGAAATTATACCTACGAGTATTTGTGTACAATTGCGCGTTACCCGTACATTGGTTTATGAACAAGTTGTCAGTTAATAAAAAAAAATAGCTACCGCTGTGCGTGTGTTATATCGCACAGCGAAACGCACGGCCGTTAAATTGATTTAAATAAAACATAATAAAATATGCGTTAATTAACTGCATATGTGCGGAAACAGTAGAATTTATTAATACTAGGTACCCTATCAGTAGGGTATATTAAAATCATATTTCAGTTAAACTGTAATATTGTTACAAAATAATGTCAACTAGGCGAGGCGCGTTAAATCGATTGAAAAATAATCATACAATTTATAATACTATAATTCGAACGTATATTGAGTCGTATTATATAATTTTGATTGATGAAATATTATATTATTATAACATCTAACATTTAATTAAAATTTAATCCCGATAAACAACAAATTTATTTATATTGTCTCTGTGGACTGCCCTGTCTTGCTTGCATAGGCACGGTTTTCTAAATCAAAATTAAAAATCATAAAAAAAAAAAAAAAATTTAACAAAATAGAATTTAAGGAATAGAATAGGGATTTTGCAAAAGTGTATCGTAGTAAACTTGGGAAGAAACCCGAGATTAAGATGGAAAGATAAGGTTAAGGAAAACGGGGGAAAAGTAAAGCCAGGAGCGAATTGGAAGGGTATGACATTGAGAAGAAAAAATTAGATGCGGCTAAGGACAAAAACAAGAACAAGAAGAATTTGTGTAATCCAAAAATTAAATCCTTAAAAAAAAATAATATGTAATTAATATTCTAAATCCTTGAAAGTTTATAATATTATATAGTATTGGGTAGGGAGTCTATATTAAGACAGTGGCCAGCGGTGTCACCGTTATTTCTGATTGGTTCCCGTTGTCAACGATAAAATGTCGTCCAAACAATGTTATCAATTAATATTTAAATTTTTTTTCCGTCAACATTCTTTATTGTTTTAATTTAATTTTTGCTTTTTAAGTATTCAGTCCGTGCTGATAAACAATGTTTGGACGAAAAATTACGACAATTCGACCGCTGTCCATATTCATTGATAAACGGTGTCCGGAGGTGGCCACTCTCTTGTTACAGGCTCTCTATAGTATTAGGAGGTATATGCGTGTACCTCATAATAATATTATAATATAATGCAGTGCGGTGTAGGTGATATATTAAATGACACGCTTATTGTTTGTTATATCTGAATAGTACCACCAATACAGTGTTATATTATATATTATACTTATCCTTGTCGCTCGCGAATGTTTTATTTAAATTGTTCTGTTGTTTTTTTTTTTTTTTTGTTTGCATCGTACGCGGTTCGGCAGCAATAATAACACCCGCAAAAAAAGGTCTACGTGACACGTAGGCGGCAGCGTTCCGGTATGTTAGAAATAGATACAGATAGAGGAATAACTGAAATTGGCAATCTTTACAGACTTTGTAGTATCGTTTTGTCTGTCTATAATATGTTTGCCTATAAATATACAAAAAAAAAAATGTCTCGAATAATATCGTATTTTATAATATAAGTCGAAATATATGGGAACATAATTCTATTATATTGTTATTGTGCGAATGTGCGAAATTATCTAATAATAATAATTACCACAAGTCTCCGCTATAAATAATTTAATAAAAACGCAATTCATATAAATTTTTAATGTTTTAAAAATTTCAATTGTTCTTTTAACAAAATATCATGTATTATTATTTATAGATAAGTAGGTATTTATACACGGTTGCCACGGCTTCTGGAAATCTGGAAAACCCGGAAAAGCCGTATGAAATTCTGGAATTTTAATTTTAAACTTCAATCTCTATTTTCGTAAATATTAATTATTAAAAATACGAAAAATATCTTAGACAATATTATTATTATCTATGAAAAAATTATTGTAAAATTGTTAAAAAAAAAAACCAATTTTTTTTTTTTTATATATTAATTATTAATAATTATTTGATAATATGTAATTTGGCGACACAATTTAAATTATCTAAACAATATTTTCAATGTGAATTTGACCATACTATGTTTTCTGTATTATTGTTTTATGGAGGTGTTAATTTCAAAAATAATGAAAATAATTAACATTTTAACACATATTTTTATATATATTCTGGTAAATTCAAAATGGAATTTCGTGGCAACCATGTCGTGTATAAATTGTTTATTGGGCAGTTTACGCAACACGTATGTATTTCACTCAAATATTAAAAAAGGTGTTTCCATTTAAGAAAACGTAAATTTGATTGCTATACAAAATCCCATTCTAATAAGTCCTACCGGCTGAAATAGTTCGTGTTACCATTCGGTGAAATACATTGTATGTGATTTTGCTTACAAGACAAAATAATACATTCAAACAAAATGTTATTTCAAGCGATATTTTATCGCACGATTTTATCTACATGATAATTTAGTATTATATTTTACTAAACACATTATTATCATGTTTTTTGTTATATCTACCGAAATTAGACCTGCGAAATCATTAAATTATCACGGAGCAATGGTAGTAATATTTTATAATATAACGCAAAGTGAACGGGTGAATGTTTTAACGTTAGAATATTAATATAATCGATAACCTAAATAATTTTATATATTGTTTACGGGAATCAATTTTCTGAATACAATGCTGTATTGCAGATTGCATGCAATTTGCTGCTTTATAACGCAGGGCCTGGTAACAATAATTCTCAAAGATGATGTAACGAAAGTTTATTTTCGGAAATTATAATCCTTTTGACTATTTTTAATAACTCCGACACAGACTACGTTTATTTTATTGGTAAAGTCGCCGAATCTACATATATATATAATAATAATAATATAAGCGTATACAATTCAGTTTTATTATGTTTTAAAAATACATTTTTAGTACTTAACCAATGTCATAGTATAATTTGATGTTATCGTTGTTCACATAAATATTTAACACCTCATTTCAAACTCGCCTAGACCATATTATTATTGACGTTGATAATATTATACAAACACGTGAATATAACATATTTTTTTTTATGTCGATAATGATTTCGAAAACTGACGCCCCCCAGGTGTATATAATTACTATACGAGTATAAGTATAAGTAGCTGTCTCTTATTCTATACTCAATACCCGTCTCAGTTTTTAACGTAATAATGTTTTTTTGAACTGATCGTCTTTTTTTATTTTTTTATTTTTTTCATATACGTCTATCGTACATAGACAATCAGCTGTTCAACACCCTACCTTCCCCCCTTTGGCTACTACACCACTGTAGTCAATGCAAATATCAATCATCAACCATCATAATATTGTTTTTATTTTTTATTTCGAATGTTAGGTATTATTAAATATAATCGTATAATACCTAAACACTTGAGATTTATTTAATAATAAGTACGTATAATTATATACGAAAAAAATATCGTATTTATTAGTTATTAGACTTAAACGATATAATCTTATCATAGATTCATTCTGCGGGTAATTCACTTTGTTAAATTAATATTTAATTATTACCTAAATCATTAAAAAAAAAAAAAAAACAATCACTAAAAAACGTCGAGATATTATTATCTGGACGTTATAGTCACTATTTCTTTTGGTGTTGGAATTAGAATATCGGTATCAGTACATAATTTAACAGTTTTTTCATAAATATTTTTTTTAATTCATATACATCTCATTTCTCATTTTTTTTTTTTAGTTTCAACGAAACTTCCATAGCTGTCAATTAATTGACGTGAGGAGTTTGTAGAAATGTACACACATTTAATACTGTACTAAGAATTGGATGAAATACATTTCTACAGCAAATATAAATCGAAACGTTTTTAGTTGAAAAATAATTCTCCGGGGAAGCGAAACATCTCACAGCGTATCCTTCGGGTCAGTTCGGATTGGATATTATCGTTTCGTCATTATTATATTCGAAATCGACTTGTACTCGTCGCGGGGAATGCTCCGCGTCCCGACGGATTAATCGAACATTTCTTTTCGTATGACGTTAACGTATTTGCCGGTAGATTGCTATAAAACGCAGAATTCGAGATCACGATTCATTGGGAGGAGAGGGGGGGGCAACACTGGTTTTTCTGTTCGTATATCGTATTTTATCGTATATTTATATACGCAGGACATTAAATTTTATAAGCCGACGAGCGTCGCGTCCCAATCCAAATGCATAACTCGAAATGATACGTACAACGGCAGAACAACGAGTTCTAACCATTAACCTTGCACTTCACGTGAAACCGCGACTTTGATTCATATTCGTGTCGTTAATCGGTTTTTTCACCCGGTATAGTTTGGTCGGCGGGCCACTCCCTTCCCGCCGCCGATCCTTAACAGACGCATTAAAAATATCACCATCGTCCCGTTGGTAAATACCAATAATTTCGCGGCCACCGATCCAATTAGGTATAGGCACCTGACACCGTTCACCGTCGTTGGTGGAAAGTTTGGAAGGTAGCAGATATATTAAACATATTACGTAATATAGAGCAATTTAAGTTAATATATTGTATGTGCAACGATCGCAAATGCATCGCAAACGAAAAACGATTACCGAACGTCCAATATAAGACATTTTTGTTATTTTTTCCTATAGATATTCCAATAATAGAAATTTTATCGGAGCGTGAATAAAAAACAAATCAATTCGATATTACGCATTTCTAAAAATTATCCCATCCATCTACGTATGCATAGGTATAGATGAAACTGCAGTGACCGATATTATGATATGTCGCACGCACAGCAATTTTATAATAATATTGAATATCTATAAAAGCTCTTTTAAATAAATATTATGTGTTTTAACGTTGAGCATTTTTATTACTCGCCTACTAGGCATCAAAATTGTTTATAGGAGCAATAATAATTATCTTCAATGTTGGGTGAGTAGGAGGTGGGGTGAGGGGGTTGATTTTTAATGCGTTATATTTGTTTTAAGTAATTTATTGCACTGCGTAGCTGCAGTAAGTGCCAATTCTTTATCGAATTTCAAACTCACTTATCGGCGTTTATATAATATATATATTTAGATATTTTAAACATTATGATATTATTATAGCGGATGCAGCAACACAACAAATACTATAAAAATAAAACAATCCGCAAGCAAAAAGAATCACGTGTGGGAAAAAAAAGAAACAAAAAAAAAAAGAATTATTTCGTACTTACTACTTTAAACATACATTGATAAGATAACCGGATTATTATAACAAGAGACCGGAATAATATTCATTTCCATGTTCATGCCGAGTGTATATGCAGTAATGCACTCAAGTTTTTATTTATTTTATTTCGTAGACACTTCGACGATACAACTTATTTAAAAATGAATACTAAGTGTCGCATAGATTTAAAAAATTAATGTTTTTTTTTTAATTCGGGATAATGTTTTAACTCCATATTAGCGCGTATTTTGAAACTGCATTTCATATAGTGCATATTTTATCATTTTCACTCTATATGTTTGCATCATAATTAGCACCTTTTTAGTGCATATAATACCGGATTCTATAATTTTTATCGTACGTGTTGGCTATAGTAAGTTATCGCCGCACGTCGACATTTTTAAAATTGCATTATATTAATTTCTTTTAATATGCGCCAGATACTCACGTAGGTATGTTACATACCGTATGTATTGCCAAAACGTTTTATAATAATAATAATAATAATAAAAAAAATCGTAAAAAAGAAGTAGGCATATAGTATAATCTACGAAGATTTAAATAGTTTAAAACTTGTGGATAATACGTATTTAGTATTTACCAATTAGTAACAGGTATAAATTTGTACCGGATAGGTTATCTATACTATATTATACTATACTATCTTTACTATACGAATCTCGTTGGGTGTATGACGAGATTGGCCCCTCTCCGTTCCCCTACACGAATTTCCGTTGACTCCGTCTCATTTCAACTGTAAATGCACGCATAAACCTTTACAGTGTTACCAATGCATACATAATAAAAGACGTTCCAGTAAATAGATATTAAACATATGCGGATGCGGTTACCCACGTACATACGTTTATCTGTTAACATGACGGAAAGCCAAACAATGTCTAGTTAAGGGCTCGTCGTCGTTTCTATTGGGCAGTGACGGGGGATTTGATCCGTCTCCTTGGTGTGCTGTAATGGGGGACAATATCCTTTCAGTACAAATTTCGAATATCCTTCATAGTGAAACGCTATTATTTGCTTATTAATGCTATTGACTCGGCCAGGCCCATAAAATGACATCATCAAATTTTGTAATTTAATTTGGAAATTAATACTTATACATAGAATAAAATAATAATTTCCGTACGCTGTATAATAACATCTTACTTATTAACTCCTGTACCTACAAAAAAAAAAAAAAAAAAAAATGTATTAAGTGTTTATAGTTGATGATTTAACAACAACGCATAACGACTAACGAGACCGTAATATCTACATTACCAACTCATTGTTAGGTTATAATTTTTTTTAGTTGTTCCCCCTATAATAATAGCCAGGAAGTTTAAAATCGAATCCTCTATAAAGTATTATTTTTGACTTGTTGTACATATAAATATTAAATAATGTTCGGCCGAGTATGAGCGCGTGTCGTACATTATGCCGTTTTGGTCACGGTAAGCGAAATTTGATGACGGTTGATACTTTTTTTTTTTTTTTTTTTTGTCGTGCTAATAGTCCCTCATTACGCACCTATTTAATATTTAATGGAAATATTTTGGTAAATTTAGCGCTATCTGGGTACCTATAATTTACGCACTAATTAATGATATCGCGTTCAGCAACAGGGAACACCGAGACAAACATAATAATATTTAAAATATTTGTCGATAGGTACCGTTGATCGTAACAATATAATAGTGTTACTATGTAAATGCATAACTACTTGTTGGCTTTTAAACGGTTAGACAGTGTGCGCTCTAGCGTCCGAACAAAGCGAATTTTTTAGTACTGTTTTTGTAAATCGCCAGAGTTCGGTCTAGTTCGACGCTGAGTGCGAACGGTCCTTGGAAACGGGTACCCGTGGCCAATGCTCGAAGCGGAGTGCATTTTGTGTTGGAATTTTTAGCGTCCCCCTTACTAGGCTCTTGGTAGGTACCGGTATTACATTTTATCAATTACAATTTATATCTGTACGCAACGTTAAGTCATTCGGTTAAAAATGTTTTTACAAATTAAACTTGAAAATTGTATTCATTTTAACTATAAAATCAATTACAACCGTTCGTGTTTTTTCGTCTCAAATTTTTGTGTATTTTTATGATGCCAACAAAGTATTATCCGTATAGGTAAATCGGAAAATAATAAATTCTGAACTTTAAACGATTATAAAAATAAAATGTCACTTACGGATTTTTGATATTTTTATATGGCTACAAGAACAACCCTTGGTGAATCTTGTGTCAAATTTTCAAGCATTATTTCAAGCAAACCAAAAGAATGTTATCCACATAAATGCAAATAAAAATAAAAACAAATTGGAAAATGTTAAATGGCTATAAATATATATAAATATATATTTATTTTGGTTATTTTTTAGACAATTTCTTTAAAGTTTTTAGTTTTTCACCGACAGTGTGATAAAAATGTTTTTCTGAAAACATTTACTCTACGGTACAAATAAACACGCTATTTACCATAATTTTACACAAATAGAATAGGTATATTAAGTTTTTAAATGCGTACATTTTTTTTTTTTTTTTTAATTCGTTCGTAAAGATGATTATAATCATCATAAATAATGTTTTATGAATTCACAAAGCAAATTCAGTTTCGATTTATAATTATTTAATAAAATGCTAAATAAGATTCATATTATTATTATTATTATTATTATTATTATTATTATGTATATATAAATTATAAAATGTTTCTCGCACTTGAGTCGATGTTTATCTATATGATAGTAGACGTCGCCGTGCCGTATCGTCACGTGAGTGCACACAGGTTATAATATATAATTACCTATTTGTGTATTTTTACATTAATTTGTATCGTACGCTTTGGGTACTAAACCTATAGATTATATCTTTTGAAAGAATTGTATGTATTTTAAGTGTATAATCATGTTTTCAAGTCGTGAATTATGTGATTTATGTGAAAATGTCAATAAGTACCTACAATATACCTACAATATATTATAGTATATAGCGTTAGATAAGTATTATTAAGTATTATTATCCTACGAAAAAAAAAAAATCATCTTACTACTCTATAAATAGTTTATTAAGTGTATAATTGGTATATAAGTATTTATAAATAATTCTTATAAATTGATATTATACAGGTATGATCTTACAGTGATCTTATTACACTCTATGAACAGTGGGTATATACTCAGTAATAACTAATAGGTACCTCATGTATAATCTTTTTTTGAATTTAAATACATTCAAATGTCTAAAAAACTAAATTAGTGTATTTATTTATAGTCATGTAATCAATCAATTAATAATAGAATGTGTTTCCGTTTGTATCGTTAAATAAAATAGTGACAGGTCACTTTTCGTCATAGACCTGGCAGTAAATGGACTGCTAGTAAAGAGAAAAGTCCGATTACGTACAACACCGTTAGAAAGGGATAAAAAAACAATTTATAGTGATCAACGGGATCTTATGGTTCCAAGTGGAATAAGAGAGTGAGAGAGAGAGTTAACAACAAAGATAACAACATTGTTAGAAAAACAGGATAACGTCCGTACAGGTTAGGTTAAGTTACCCACCGTTTCGCATATTGAACTTTTTTTGTTGTTTTATTATAAATTACTTAGTTATCAGATATCACGTGCAACTAAACGTATTAATCGTAATCTCGACCAGGTCATTGAAAAAAGAACAATGTTTATGATTATCTCTTATCCTACCTATGATGTTATCTATAATGATAGCGGTTCCACGATAGTTTCAACCGTGGTTATAGATGGTTTATATTATCGATATGAATAGGAGCTTATATTTGAGCCCAAAATTATTAATTTGTTTTTGACCCGAAGATGTACATAATAGGTACCCAAGTAGCATTATTAGCAAAACAGCGTCCACCATAAAAAAAAATCTTAGATCCGCCACTGTTTCTATCATTTACCCGGGTGTTGGACATTTATTTCTAACAATGTTGGTACCTGTGGCAGCGTACGAGGGACATGCAGTCCATTACATTAACACGTTCTTTGATAATTTTGAATTGTTTGGCTTATTCGCTTATAAAATAATAATAATTATTACAAATCGAGGGTGTTACGTATACACTTAGTGATAGGGCAAATCTGGATTTGCCAAAGTTTGAGAATTCGGATTGTTGAATTCCGGATTTTTAACTGAATCTAAATTTCGGTTTTTAAAATTGCCATTTTATATTGTTTAATATAATTATTATTATCTTATTGTTAATATAATTAAATACGTTTTTACAATTCAATAAATATTACAAATAGAAATTTATTTAAAAAAACAAGTACAATAAAAAAAAAAAAAATTACTCTAATTTATATAATATATTACTAGCTGACCCGTCAAACGTTGTTTTATTGATAAACATCGTTTATGGTAGCACGCCTAGAAATTAATAAAATTATTAATAAAAATACAAAATGTCGGATTTCGGAATTCGAAATATACATTTGCTAATAAATCCGTATTTATTGGATTTTCGGATAGTCCGGATTTATATCACATCACTAGTACACAAACACACACACACATACATATATAAAGTTCAAATAAAAAATATGAACGAACATATTTTTTTAAATATAATATTGTATATTTGCGTATACAATACATTGGTGTCTATTATTTTAATGGCGTATACAATTAGTATTATAGCGTTGCGTTGCATTATAGTATTATATTATATTTATATACGCATTGAAATATTACCACCAGAAATATAAGGAATGTTGGCGCGAACAAACGAACAATGGACACTCCGTCTGCGATCTTTGTCGCGATATATTGTTTTACACTTAATTATTTTATACGTTTTATTGTTTTCTCGTTTTCAATTCTAGAACGACCGGCAGGACGGCACGTCGCGCGCACGGAGTATGCCAAGTATACGTTGCGGCCGCATGCTTGGACTTAATTCCGTCTGCCGCACTTAAGAGAGGCCCATGCAGATTTACATCGTATAAACAGCTCGTTATTCTTCGTTATTTTATTCTTAATAGTTTATAGATAATTTCCCTTTTAAATTATTTCTAATATAAACTGTTGATGTATAATATTAATCATTGGTTATGGCCATTGTTAAACAAATCTGGGGACAATAACTAGTTGAAAGAGGTTATAAGTTACTCTTTTAAATATATTTTAACTTCATTTAATTATTATGTTATGTTATTTCGAATAAGTTATATCTGTAGTTTTTGTAAAAAAAAAAAAAACTGTGTACATTATATATTTTGCATTTAATTTATGACGGGAATTACGTCTTTAGTTGTTAACATAACGTTATTTATATTATTTTCTTGAACATGTGTAATTCAACCTAATTACTCTAATTCAATTTTTTTTTTTTTTTTTTTAGCCTTTAACTTAGCTTAGTTATTTTCTTTTTTTTTAGGTTAACTTAACTTAAACTAGTTTTAAAAAAAAATTGTATACTTGCCTAGCTTTGTTGTTAACATATACGAGTAATTCACGATACGCTTACAATACTATCACGGACGAATGATTATAATTAAATATATTGGCCATGATGGAGGAGATTATAAACACCATATTGTCGCTTAGATGTGTGTATATATTTTTTTTTTTTTTTTGACGTTTAAAAAAGTTATCGTAAGGAGTTTGTAAACAATGTGTTTTCTTATCGAGGGCGAGAATTAGCAAAAGTATCATAGGCAGTGGCGTAATTGTGGGCAGGGGTTGGCAAGGGGGATCACTTGCCCCCTGACATTTTTGTGGGAGCCAAAGGTATGATCTTGCCCCCTCCAGATATGACAACAGTACAAATCTCTGAATTTTCTAAAATAAAGAAAGAATGCAACACATTAATGTAATTTTTATTTCATAAAATAAAAATATTTTTTTTTCAAATTATTTCATACAAGTTAATATATATTTTACGTTTCTCCTGTTTTACAATACGTTTTGTGAACGCTATTGTATTATCTGTGTTACAAATATAAGAAAACTAACATTAAAATAATGATGTATTATTTCGTTTATTTTTTAAGTTTTCTTAAATTAATTTATTAAGTCATTAAATTAGCCTTTGATTATTTTGTGTACATCGAATACAAATATATTTACACCATCTCTCATGGTTTTGATTTTGGTGAATAAATATTTCCCCCCCCATTCCTATTTTTTAACCAGTTACGCCACGGGTCATGGGGTATGCTCACTTGCGTGCGATATATAGTGACGAAGAGGAAGAAGACGATTATTATGTAAGTCACACATTTCAATAATTTCATTAATCGCCCGTATTACTCTATATCACTTCAATTGTTATTTTTATTAAAACGATTAAAATTGACAGATCACATCACCTGCACGTCTTCACCGGTGTATGTGACTTTTTAATTCAATATAACGGACTCATAGATACTCGTGTAGATGTCAAATAACTGTATCGTAGTGTCTATTCAATACAATATTATATAGTCGGATTATTTTATGAAGGCTGAGGCAAAACTTTAAATTTAAAAATAAACAAAATATGCGACACATTTTTCACGCGTGTACCCACGCATATATTTTAGTATAGGGGATTATCGTACTACTTAACCTACTCCGGCATTATCCGTGATATTATATTAGTCACTCTTATTTTAGAAAATTATTAAGATTTATAATTTTTAGTCACGTCTAAAAAGAAAAACCCTCAAACTGTTTAAATTAAATATATACGTACAGCCAACACGTGTTGACCGTGTTATAACGTTTGAATAGTATGGGTAATTTGTATTTTATCGATAACGGAATACATGTACAATATATTATATTATAATTTATAGAATTAGGATTTAACTCTATTTAACTTAGCACTAGAAAAAGCAGTGGGGGATGTATGGGATGGCCGAACAATGAAATTATTTGGAGAACGGGTAATACTGGCGTATTCTGATGGTATTGTGGTAATGGGAGAGACGAGAGATGAAGTCATCAATATAACGTCCAAACTTCTAAGGGCAGATAATGCCATAGGCTTGTGTGTGAATGAAGATAAAACCAATTGTTTAATGGTAGCAAGGAGAATCCCAAACATAACACTACGTAACAGTGGATGACTATAGGTTTGTAAAAGTGGATGTATTTAGGTATCTGGGAGTTAATATAAACAACAATAACAACGACATGTACTAAGAAATTAACGAAAGAATAACTTGCAGTAACTGGTGTTACCAAACATTATGAAACTGCTAAAATCAAAGGTACTATCGGGCAATTCAGAAGTACTCCTTTACCATAGTTAACTGAGACCAGTGATGACATATGCGAACATAACCCGGTCACTAACCAAAGGTAACAGCAGACGACTATTTACTTTCGAAAGGAAAGTACTAAGAAATATATATGGTCCAAGCTATAATACAGAGTGTCAGCTCTTAGGCGTACGAAAGGAGGAAAAATCAGGACTTGCAGAGGCTATATAACAGGTCAATTATTTTATCGTTTATAAAAAGTAAACGCCTAGAATAGTTCGGACATGTTTGGAGAGCGGATGGTCAATTAAGAAAAAAAGTTCTGGTTAACAAAATTAACAAAAGCCGCCGGATGGACGTTGTCGCCCAATATATAGAAAATATATTAAAAGAAAACACAAGTTTGAACGTGGCGTACGACAAGGAGAGATGGAGCGGACTCGTGATGGCAGCAGTGGATCTTAATGGACCGACAAGCTGAAGAAGAAGAAGTGTTGGGATATTGTAATGTTTTTGAAAAAAACTCAAAAAATTGTATTTCGACACCTACGAATAAACACTACAGACACTATTGATTAGAAGGCAATTACGTATAATAATAGTTTGGCGTTTTCTAATATCACTTCCTTAAAAATTGTCGCTACGACCGTGTCCGCCGACCCCGTCTATGCGTCCGGTCCGGCAAACGGTACGTTGCCGACCATCCGCCGCGGTGTCGGTTGTGTTGCTGCCGACCACCGGTTAACGGCGCACCGCGATTGCCTAAACAATCACCAGATCGGTACACAGTCCAATTATATTACTATGACCGTTGTACATAGGAACTATCATTATTATTATAATAACGTCATTGTCATATATATATATATATATATATATATATAACATCTCTGCTCGCTATGCGCAGTGTATAATATTTACGTACGGTTTATAATTTTTTTTGTTTTTTTTTTTTTTTGTTGACCCCGTGCCGTGCGTCGGGTGCGCAACGTTCGCGGGCCAAGAGTACCACCGCCGGAGACACGTGAAAAAAAAAAAAAAAAAAAAAAAATTTACTCGCCTATCAGCTGTACAAGTACAAATGTGCAATGTTTACTACGCGCGCGCACACGCACGTCGTCGATCACCACGCCGGGTCGCCGCGCATCGTTTGTAATCGAAGGTCGCGAACGCACAGGGTTCACTTTAAATTTCGTCCATCGTCATCCGTGTACCGCCGACCCGCGTCCGGTGTGCTCTTAACGTTCTTAACGCTCGTCCGTAATAACGCGCAACCGCCAACCGATAAATTATATTGCACAATCGCAATAATATTATTACATTGCACCGATACATAACCGGGACACGAAGTATTATTGTATCGGAACGTAACCACGACGGGTGTATACAACGGGTGTAGACGTTGGTATAAATATAATATAATAACATTGTAACGTTATGTCGGTCGACAACGCGACGGGCGTTGTTGCGCCTCCCGCGGCGTCTGTCAACCACGACACCGACGGCGGCGGTGGCTTCGACGTCTCCGATCGAAGACGACGCCGGCGGCAGCCACGGCCGTTTGGCGGATCGTCTGCCGCAGTCGACGCGATAACGTTGGACGGCGTACAGCGTGGTGAACCGTGGCCGCCCGCGGACAACGGAGACGACGACGACTACGACGACGGCGACGACGGCGAGGACGACGGTATTGCGGCCAACGGCGACGGCGGTACCGCCGAACGGACGCCCCTGTTGCACAACCGGCAGAGTTCGAGCGACGGAACCGGCCTTATCGCCGAGGGGTAAGTGAATCGTTTTTCGTTTTTTATTATTTTTCTTATTATGCATTATTTACTCCGCGCGAATGAGTCGGCCGGGCGACGGCGGTGATACGACCGCCGCCACCTTCGCCGCCCTACCGCTGTCGCTGAATCTGCCCTTGACAGTCCGACGCGATCGACTGTGGACGCGATCCCGCGTCCGTGTGTAACGCGCGGCCAGCGTGCGTCGCAGACGCATCTGTAGTCTGCGGCGGCCAGTAGGGAACCCGGCGGCGCGTGTCGTCGACCTCCGCCGAGTGGTGTGCGGTCTCCGGGGCTGGAGCGGCCACAAAACGGCTGTGGATACCGTGACCCCTATTTGATTTTGGGCGTCCCACGCATGCGAGTGTTGTTGTCCCGAACAACAGATCATTAAGGAATAATAGGAATCGCTATGCGTCCGAAAACTCACATTCCCGTCTTCAATATAAACAATATCAGTATAATAGTAATAATTACATTTTCCTTGGCACTTCATCGTTAGTACATAGTAGTCGTTTTCCATATGTAATGTTTGAAAAACGATAACGCCGCGATTATTGATTGTCTATATCAATTATTTGCGCATTTGTAATTATTGAACATTGTATTACGTGGTATTTGTATATGCGCACGAACAAACAAAAAATCAATTAATTTAAGCCACAATAATAATATTTATTTTATCGAACAGAAAAATATATTTAAATAAATAATTATTGCGGACGGAATACAAATTATTTTTATTCGATTTACTAAAGGATTCGGCGTACCCAGCGTACAATTGAAGAATACGTTAAATACGATTATTTTGAATTGCAGTCGGAGAGAAAGGTGTCTCCCTCCTCTCCTACTTCAATCCCCGTCGGTCACCATCCGATTTTAGTGTTTTTACACTGGCCGATTATTTTTTAGAACAGTGGGCTGAATACTTCCCTGTGGGGGCCCCTGGTTGGGGGTACAGAACGCATAGATATATAAATACTATAAATAGCGGACTATTATATAGAAAGTGTATCAGTGGCAGCCATATACAAATAGAGACATTTGAACATTACATAACCGATAACAGTATGATGCAATCACGTTATATGCGTGCTGTTTTTTTTTTTAATTTAAATAATTAATAAACAAAAAAATATATATTTAAAATATAAAAATACATATGCCAGAAATCAGACGGGGAAGCGTCAAGGACAAAGGAAGTGATAAGCGCAATGACACGCAGGGAATTAAAATTTAGAATAACTGAAAGATTAAGAGGAGTATTTAAGGAGCTAAGAGAGTTCAAAAGGACAAGGCGTTTAGCAGATGCAGAGGGACAGTCAAATGGGATGTGGGAGAAATCGTAAATACTCTCCTCCGTATGAAGTGTGTACAGAGGAGTGCGCGCTGTTTATTCGCCATAATTATAATGGTTCTATATTTATAATTATAATATTCCATAATTCCGAATTCGATACATTTATAAAAACGACGTTTATATATTTCAAGCGAGCCCTGAAACTTGTTGAACGCGTGTGCGCAGTATTCGATGTACGAGCGCAATCCACCTTTGTAAAACATCTACGGAATCCATATAATGTATAATAATAATATCACGTCGATATTTAGTAGGTACCTATGTGAATACGGCAAAAGAGAAGAAAAAAAAAATCAATCGTCAACCGATACAGTATTTTTAGACATAGGGACGGTCCGAAATAGGGCTGTAGTCCGGGCCGCTTAAAGATATGAAAAATGTATAATTTCTCTTGTCCCAATGCTTAATTGTGAACACGTATTTTTTTTTCCTAATGTAAAACTAAGGCCCCAAACCTAGGTCTGCAATTTCATTGTTCCGGCTCCGGCAATAGGCATAAGTAGGTGTATAAGAGTGTTCGATCTCTTGTACGTTGTGTTATAGCTAACAATCGGGGAACTTCAGCTGGGCACCTGGATATAGTCAAAAATACCTATAATCAGGTTCAATTTGCTGTAAACTTACCCGGTATAGACTTTCGAACATGTTCAACACAAACAATTCGCGTTTTATTTTCGGCATTATTTTTGATATTAATTACAATTTACGCGGGTTAATTCCATCCATTTTATGTGGCAGATATACAAAACACAAACGAATCGTTAATGTTTATTTGAAGAAAAAAAATCGAAAACGCACACCGTTATTATTATTGTCGGATAAAGTACAGGGGAATTATTGTATTTTCGTTCAAAAGTCATTGATTTACGTAATTCGAACGATTAAAATATAATAATCAATTATTGTCTCGTAATACTGTGTTTATAATGTCGCTCATCGCCTATGAACATAATGGGTGTGTTGTTTTTCTGTTGGTTTTTTTTTAATTTTTTTTTTTTGTTCACGTGGTCATTTCGTCATTACTTGCGTTACTGTTCAGTTAATGTTATAATTCACGTGACGTCGAACTTTGTACATGTAATTTGGTTCGCTAATTATGGGAACATTATATATTAAATTTGATTATGATTTTTTTTTTTTTAGGTATTAAATAAAGGCTCATTTTTTTTTCTTGTATTCGAATAACTATTGATAGGCATAAATTGCCTACAATATTGAATGTATGTAAAATTTCAAATGTGTTTCAATGTAATTGATATAATGTAAGAATATATATAATATAGTCAGCGGCGGATTGGGGATAGATTTCGGTCCGGGAATGTTTTCGACTATTTGGGGAGAGATGCACCATTGCAACTTTAATTACATAATATACATCAATTTTTTTTTAAGATTTTGAACGATTTTGTATTAGTTTTAATAGATGATGTGTGCTTTTTTTTTTGGATTCTGATTTATTTATAATACTAATAATCGTAATACAACTAAATAGTATCATTTCCGAGTCCAGGTAGTGCGGTAAACGATAACAAGATTTTAGAAATCTGACTAGCAGGGTAAAACAACAAATATATATTATTTCGGTTTGAACATTTTTTTGCCACAAACAGTCCACCACCGGGAAAATTCCCGAATTCCCGGCGGCCCAATCTGCCCTTGGACATGGTATAAAAAATAGCAACCATCCCATCCCTTCCTCGAAGGCAGAAGTTAGAAAAATAGCCACTGCTTAAAGAGGTTTTATAATATTTACTCTTATTTATTATTATTATTATTATTATCATCTTAACACAATTGTTAATAAAATATAATATATAATTATTAATATATTATGTATTAATATTATTATATTTAAATTTTTTGATTAGAATGTTTGAATTTTTGTACATTGTCGACAGTATATTTTTGTCAAATTTGAAACATAAATCGTCATCATTCATCTCTTTGCGTTCCTATTCGGATCACAGAATGTTCGAGTTATCTAAAGTTTTTTTTTCCTCGATTCACCGAGGTTTATAGATGGGAATGGAATTTATTTCGACTTATCGAGGTCTGAGGTTATCGAGAACGTTTCCGTTAAAATATTAAAACTCGTTATCGGGGAGACAATAATTGTATAAGAAAAATCGTTTTCACGATAATTCGATTTAAAAAAAAATATAATAATACATCGCACCATGACTGGGCCACCGTTGTAAGCGTAGAGTTTGAAAGGTATGGATATATTGGGTAAATTATTTTATACCTGTACTCGATGATAAATCATAGCAAACGAAATACGATTTTGAGTGAAATGCAGTTAAACATGTTACAATAAATTTAAATTAAGAATTGTATTAAGTTGTATAAATTAAAACTGTCCATGCGTTTAACGAATTTCAACATAAACTAGAACTTAAAACTAGACTGTATCTAAACTAGACAATTTTAAATAGTTATACATAACTCACAAAACACTAGAATATTTTTAAAATGTCACCAAGTCTAGAAAGTGCTATTCGGTAAGAGTTTGTGGTCTCTACGAATATTCTTAACGAAATTACAACGAAAAAAAACAAAGTCGAAAATAAGAACAACCGTTATTGTGTAAATATTCCGGTTTTCCGACATTTTTTACCGGGTTTTCCTCATTATATAGGAAACTGCAAGGAAAAAAAAACAAAAATTACCTCTCCAATGCGTCAACTAGATACAATATGCTACAAGAAAGTTGCTATTAAAATTTTGATAAAAGCAAAAAACGGTTGAACTAATATTAACACAGAAAAACACTTTTTTTTCGTAAAACCAATAGATTCCTCGCTACGCTCAAAACTGAAATGGCTAAAATTAAAATTTTTCCACAAAAAATCGATCTTCTACGGTAAGTCGAATTAATTTTTTACGGTAAGTAAAAAGCATATTGTAATATGTAATAATATGATAGGTGTGAATTATATTCTTATAGGATCAATATATTAGGAACGCCTTTTAGAAGTCTTTTTCTTCAAAAAACTAATAAGGTTGTACTTATTGTATATAACGGATTAGTGTATAGAAATTTAAAAATATCTGTAAAGTAAAAATAATACGTTTTTTAAGAGAAAATGTTGGTACAAAACGTGTCATTAGTTCGTATAGTTGTTTAAAAATAAGCTTGTTAAAAAAAAGAATTCAACAAGAATATAATAACGAATAATAGGAATAAATTGCTCATTAGAGAATATGCTACACGCCATATTGACCATTGTTATCGTTATTGTGTGACCGTAAGTCTAATAATTAGCAAAAAAAAAAAAATCCACTAAAATTTGTAATTTTTAGATTTAAGAAACCTATGCGATATAAATTTAAAATAATTTTTAAGGTGCTTTTATATTCCGAAGATTTTATTCAACATATTATTTGTGTTAATTTTTAAAAAAAATATATTCTAAAATTATAACTACTACAGTTAATTATAAAATTATTTTCTATTTTCTAAAATTAATTTAATTTAATTTAATTAATTAAAAATTTAGTTATAGGCACAATTTTTAAAAAAAAATTGTTTCTACTGGAAGAAACAAAACGATATTTTAAGTGTCTAAACTAGGTTAAAATTACAATAAATTGTTTACGTTCCGTTAAAAACACTAAATAACACGTGTACAATTTATTCAATTAGGCAACACCATACATAATTCGACAGTATGACCTTGGATTTACTTTCGGTTTGCAAAAGATGATTAAGAATACTGAAATACACATTTAAGGATAAATTTCAAATTTGTAACCCTTTCGGTGCGAGCATGCGCAATAAACCTTACATTTTCTTAAATGGAAACACTCCTATGTTTGACATCATATACAAAAATACCCATAACTTTTTTCAAGCAAAAATCGCCTGATTTACTGTGATCGTAAATCATAATGTGATTAAAATATTTGATTTTTCAAAAAATTTAAAGCTCATGTTATTATGTATGTGTGGTTAGGTTGTCTTTAATTATAATTTTTTTCTCATATAACAGTAGTCAAATGTCTTCACTTTTAATGCCATGAGTTTTAAATTTTTGAAAAATCATATTTTTCAATTTACTTTAGACGGCTGTATTCCAGGCAGTTTTCGAGGCGGATCGGATACATGTAATAAAAATAAACATGTATTTTTTAAAAAATTGTAAAATATATATTTTAAAACAAACTGAATCTTTACTCCTAAATACATTTTATATAGACTGCATAATCTGCATGTAATACGACTGACCTACTAATCAAAACCCAAACACGTAATATTTCAGTATAATTTCATTAAAGTGTTTAATAGAAAAATAATTGATTCGTATCTATGGTGATAGAAATAAAAATAATTATGAATCCTAAGGAAATGCAAAACTTATTGCAAAATTATAATTTTAAATTTAACGATTTACATTTGCAAAGTAAAATATATACTCGGGGCTTTTAAGTATGAAATTGAAAAAAAAGTAAATTTAAGTAAATAATTTTTTAAGACGTTGTCGACCAATAATACAAATTTGATTAATTTTTTCATGCATATAGTGTATACATATACATGTATTTTTATTTATATGTTGTTTTTATTTTTTTAAATTCAAAGGAACATGTTACCGTACCGTGTTTAATGTGCCATTTTAGTGTTTGTAATTTGTTTATTAAATAATTGCTGAAAATTTTAAATTAATGAGTTAAATTAAATTATATTTTAACATATTATTCGTAGTAAAATATATTTTAGTTTTTTAATTTATTTGTGTCTGTAAACAACTTTCATACCAGAAATCTTGCTCCGATCATCTTCGGGAATGGTCTCTGGTATCGAATTTCGTCTAGTTGGCGCATCTGGGGGCATCAAATTTTTATTTTCGCCATAGCGGTTTCTGTTATTTTCGACTTAATTTTTTTATTGTAATTCAGCGAAAAATAATAGTAAAACCAATTAATGACTTGAACGTTTCACCGACTAGTAAGTACTTATTATTATAAGAGTTTTCTGGACATGGTACAATTTTTAAAATGTTATGAAGTTTTTTTAATAGCTTTTTATAGCTATTTAAAATTGTCAGGGGTTTTTTTTTAATGTTTTATGCGGATACAAACTTTTAATTTTATTTTTATCAGTCTATTAAGTACAAAATGATGTTGAAATTCATAAAAAAAAAAAACACGAAATATCGTAATTTATTTTGTAGTTACAATTTTCAATTCAAATGTATTAAAACATGTTTAACATCACTTGGAATCGTTTTTCGTTTGCTATGATTTATTGTTGAGTACAAATATATAAATCAAATTACCCTATATAATATCCGCCTACCTTTCCAATTACCCATCTAGAATAGTGGCCTACCCATAAAGGTGGCTTTCTTATATATTATAATTTGATCAAATTATTTGTCGATTTAAAATATTATACACTGTGTAAAGTAGGAGCTGATATACAGGGTGATACGGTTTTAAGGAAATTCGATTTTGGTTTTTCTTTTACATACTTAGCAACATATCGATATTATCGAAATTTTGTAGATGTTAATGGGCAACCGGTGGTGTACCCAGTTAATACAATAATATTATTTAACTTGACATTTGTCCGACATTCCACTCCGGTAATTCGATTTGAAACATTAATTTTTTTATTTTTATTTAGAGGGAGGGGTATACTATAAAGGAAACAAATTGTATGTGCAGTAGCAATAATACCGTAAATTTTAAACACTATCACAATGTGACTGATTGTTTTGTGCGATGTTAATGGGATTATGACGAGCCCGAGCGCCGCACGGCACGGGGTTCGTAAACGACTCGTGTCTCTATATTGACTATTGTATTTATATTTCGTACTCAAATTCGAGTACAAAATTATTTGCATATTGTCTGCCAACAAGCGACTCGGATGTGATTTATATATTATTATATTATTATCGTGTTATTGTGTCTGAACGTGCGTATATCCGTCCGGATAATTCGTTACATTCGGTTACCGATTATTATTATTGCCGTTGTCTATTCAATCGGCACGTCGGGGAAATTCGCGAACAGCATACGTGTAGTCGAACATTCGACAACAGAGAAATGCGGCATGTTCATTTAGCAAAACGGCGTATTTATTTATGTATATTTGATATTTTATTGAGCGTCATTGACGTCTAAAACAATCCCCTGTATTTCGTGTTTTTATATTTTATCCGCGCGCATGTGATGCGGCGTATAATAGTTGCGCATGTCCATCCGCAGTTTGTTATAAATACGTGGACGGTTTTCTCTGCGACTCTATAGAATAATATTTAACGATTTCCATTCGGTAAAAGAAAAACGAATAAACGAGAAACAAACGAGTTGTACGCAAACCGAACGTACGTTAAAATTGGATTTATTTAATGCATCTGAATATTGTATAAACGTATAGTATTATCTTAAATGAAAAAAAAAAAAAAAAAACAACAACAACAACAACAAACAATCCGAATTTATTGCCTATACAATAATATTGCGGTACATACGCACGTATACGTTGATTTACAAAGTAAGATAAATGGAATTTACGAGAATACGAGATTTGTTATAAACTCGTATATAAAATATACATGTAGGTACCCGTACAGGATTTTATTTCGAGGAATCCTGAGACGACCGATGAAAAAGAAAAAAAAAATCGCCAACTACAGGATATTCGTTCGCGAGATATAATCTAAAGAATAATATGTGTACGGACCTATACAATGTACGAATCATAATTCATATTACATTTACGGCTATAGGTTTGTTGTGAAATGTTATACTTGAAAAAAAACTGTACGTGGTCGAATTGTGCCCGGAATTATTTATTATTATTATTGTATATCATGTAAACCTCTTTGTACGACCATGAATTCGTATATAAATTACATAAACGTTTTGTTTTGCGATGTACCGCGTCTATACATTACGCGTAACCCATTGTACGGTATAATAATATTTTATATTTTATATCTGTGATTCGAATTTGAAAAAGGCCCAATTTATTTTTTATAGGTTATTAACCTACCATGTTTATTGAACCAAACTTATATTTATTTATCATGCATTTGTATTTATTTCGTTTTATTTAATAATATAGAAAAAAAAAAAAAAACGCATCATTATAATAATAATATATTCCAAACGGAATAATAAATAATAAAAAAAAAAAAAAATAAAACAAATTATTTTTCGGTTTTAATAATTAAACGAGTTAATAATATTTTTAATAATAATATTAAACTATGTATATATATATATAGATTTATTCTTTCTAAACATATCGGCTATTGACTTAAAAGAATTTGAATATGTGCAGGTATAAGGTGTACAGATTAAACTGTAATTTAGGTTACAATTATTTTAATTTAAAATTCAATTATATAGTTTATATTAAACAATTGGGAAATATCGTAAAGACCTAAAGAATAAAATACGTCCGGCGATTTCGGGAATCAAGTTTATTCTTTATTACAAAACTCTCCGTCGTGCATTGTTATAGTATAATTTTTCTTTCTAATTATCATTCAATTTCGTTCATGTTTCTATTTATTTAAATCAAAAACTGTCTACTACCTAAATAATTTCTTAAGATTTGAATTGTTCACAACACGATACGACGACAGCCTATTCGTTTTGGCGGACAGCTTTTATAAAACAAAATTAATACATCTTTTCATATTACACTTAAACTAGTTTACTTCCTGCGTGTACACTGTACACTTAATTGTTCTGGGCGTCTTGTATTTTTACAGTTCGTGACTTCATGATCTGATTTACTACAATCATTGAATTACATAAAACACTCGCTCAATTGTATTTTATACTCTTTGATGATGTTTTCTATTAAACAAAAAAACATTAAATGATCGATCAATTATATGGTTATTATATAGGTATATGTACTATTTAATACAATTCGAGATATACCTGAGGACGCGCCGTTAAATATTATAATAGGTGTTAATAATAGACTAAAACATCATTTTAGATTCTGAGCGAAAGTATGCTTTTTTCTTTTCTATCTGAGAATAACATTTCGTTTAGAAATCTCGAGACCATCAACTCCAGGGAATTAATACTTAATAAGTAACATTTTTTTTTGATAACAAATATTTATACCATTACAATGGTTATAAGTTACGTCTGGGGTTTTTTTTGGCATGCTACCCCATGGGGGTTATTGTTATAGGCATGCTCTATCTATTATGTGTTGTCTATGGTGATGACTCATGTCAATTTTCTTGGTTCTATCTTCAGTAATCGTCGGGAAGCCGTCCCGAAACGACGTGTTTTCATGCGCGCTCGTTAACATTATTATAATTCATTTTTTAGTGTTATTATGTTTTTTTTTTTTTTTGCTTGCCTCCGAGTTGGTTTTTTTTGTCTTTTCACCTCGCATTGAATTAAATAGTGCCGTCACGACAATCGTCCGTCAAGACTTTCGAGTGATTGTATTATAGTGTCAAAAGTCGAAACGCATATTAATGCCGGTGAGTACTCAGTAATTGTGCATAATAATATTTTTAAACCGATATGTTTAATAAAACGCTTGTCGACCGTGCTAAAATTACAATTACAATTTAAATTTAAGTAAGTCTCATTATAATTTTCTCCCCCTTTCAAATCGAATGATTATTTAAAACCGATGAAATCATTACCGTAGCAAAGTACCTATTTGAAATTAATTTAAATTTAATTTTTTTATTTTAGACCGCCGAAAAGGTTAGATTCAAATTTTCTCAAATAATCGGTTAATTTTTTATCCATACTTATTAGGGTTATTTTATTTGTATAAATTAATTACGCCTCCCCCCTTTATACGTGGTAAATATTAGTTGACCTTTCGTTTACAATCTAATATTTAAGAAGTTATTTTTTTTTTTTTTATGTGGCATTTTTATGTGTTTGTTTTCAAATACATATACGTTATACGATTTTCAATACAATAAAATATCGATGAAATTTAATAGGCATCATGTTTTTCTAATCGTTTTTAGTTCAAAATATATAATTACGACATTATGCCGTTATATTTAACTATCAATAATTTCTAAAAAATGTAACTTAGTTGTTATTATCGCATAAAACTATTAGTTTTATAGTTCCATGAGAGCTATTATGTGTAGGTAATATGTTTTAGTAAGTGGGGACTGCGTATTTTTTTGTCGACATACGCATAAAGTAATCGATCAATTTTAGGTAGATAATATGACAATTAAAATAATGAAATAGGTAACATGTCAATTTCATTCTATCGTATTATTGCCTGATGTTTATATATAAAATGTAATATTGGTATCTAGCAACAAATAACTTAATACATATTAATAATACCACGATAAACTATTTATCGCTGGTTACAGCTACCTGTTGCCGTTTACCGTTTGTACTCATCTTCGAACTTGACCGAACTCTGGTGACGCGGAAGTGTTGCGAAAAACAAAACTCGAAAATTCGCTTTCGTTTATAGTGCGTCTTATAATAGTAGACTCTACTATAGATAAACAGAAAGTGAAAAAATAAATAAAGTAGCGTAATCTACTTAATAGTCATTCAATGAAATGTGAAAAATTAAATATTTTAATAACCTATAAAGCCCAAAATCCTGAAGGAAAACAATATTAAATTAATTATTAAGTAAATTCCAGTGTTTCATTAATAATTTTGCTATCATTGGTATACAAAAATCGATCAAGTACGTTTCAACGAAACAATTCTAAATATGTTCAAATGACCTAATTATTTAAATTAATATTAATAATATTGTTATGTGTATTTGATAACATACGAGTAGTATATAACCTTTGCACATTTTACAAATCTATTTAAAAAAAAAAAGTTTCAATAATTTATCTTTGTTGATGCTATATACCTTGTAAATCAATAGGTATAAATAACATTATATAATTATAAAACCGAGACGATTAGATCCGTGGGAAATTATAATTTATTCAAACATTATCTTGGAATTCCTTTTCTTATTATTATTATTATTTTTGAATAATTAAAGAGCGGTATGATATCACCCGAGTATAACGAATCTGTCGAAGGACGTCGATGGTCGAATAATGTCAACAAGCTATTTTCAATGTAATCGTGTTTTTTAAATTTATAAATGTTTCCATAAATAGTTAATTATATTTTATGTGTAATTATACAATAGTATTGAAATATGAAGTTTTTGATCGTTGAAATATAATATCGATTGGAGAAAATTATTTTCGAATTGTGTAATAACGTAAACAAGGGGTATACTAGTTTAATTATATTATAATTCCTGTATAAAATACTGTTATAAATCGTAAATTATAATTAATATTATTTGATTATTGTAACCATATTGAATTACTAAAATTAAACGGTTTTATAAAAAATGCGTGTAATCGAGTAAATTCATATTACGGACGGAACCATTTTCTTATGATAACCCATGGTGCGAAGTATGTGTCTCGGTTTTTTTTTAAATATTTGTATCTTGTTTCATGTGTAGGATTATCTGAAAGACATTCGTTATGCTTATTTTTATGCAGTTAACGAAATTTCTACCTGATATTTTGTTCCGACCGCATAGGCGAAAATTGGCAGGCGCTGGAGGGGCAACGTCTCTCAAAATGTCCAAATAGTGAAATTACTTGCCTTTAAATATACTCAAATATGCTCGATTATACGTAATCGTATATGTATGATAGATGATGTCTAGGAACATAGGTTTTACATAGTAAGATGATTTTCGCAAGCGCGAAGAGCGATTTTGATATACAGTAAAATATTTTAAAATATCAGCCTCTTCTAAAATCATAGCAAATTTTCGCTTATGTTCAACCATCATATTCACGGACGGTTTCTGGACTTCTGGTTTGTCTAGCCGATGCATCGGTGCATTTTATGGTTTTCCTTGTAGTTTTCTTAATAATGGGAAAAACAGGAAAATGTATTAACGGTTTATGTTATTTTCGATTTTTTTGTTTTTGCTGTTGTTATTCGTTGCGTACATAATATGCGTCCAATATTACCTTCTCAACTTTCAATCTACAACAGTGGCTTGGTGCGAGTATGTCTGTGTCTTTTTTTATTTTGATTTCCGCTCATATTATAGGTGGAGACAAGTAAATCCACAAGGTTATCTCGAGTATCGAAGGATAACTGTTGTTTTTCTATGCTGTCTTCGTGCCATACTGTCCTCAATGTCCGGCGCGCGGAATACGGCCTCGATATATAATACGAGAATAATTTAATTTTGTCTAATAGTTGTAAATGCTTTACACGTCATATTGTACCATCGTGAATATATAAATTACAATAATTTTATAATAGAATTTTATAATATTGTTATTGTCGTCGTCATGATCATGATCATCGAAGAAATCGAAATTAAATGCACGATTATGTTTCCGTTGGTATCGGTTCGAAGTCGAAACACAGTATTTTCGATTTATACATTTTAGTTTTATCCACCGAGTTTAACAAATTTATTTTACCGAGCGAGTGTATACAATTATTATTATTATTTTTTTTTTTATAATTTTTTTCATAGTATTTATTTTGTAGTATTTGTTTACACCGCAGAGAAATTTGTGAGCAAAGTGGCACGCAGTACTTACGCAACACATAGTATACGATTATTATTGTGTATTTTGTATTTTTGTAAAATGAAAATGTCAAATATAATATTATTTCCCAGTATATTCTCGTATATCAATATATATATAACGTGTGAATATTCGGATTACTCAATATTCGTAATACATCCATATATCGTTACTGTCAAGTAAAGTCTGTATAGAAAATTGGCAGCGTTACCGTTAAGCTCGATAACAAGCACATTTAATTAAATATATATATTTTAATATATACACTGAACAAACAAGATCTCGTTCGATCTCGTTAAAACCACTGTATACTTATAATTAAATTGAATATTGTTCGACTTAAATAAAAATCAGACACAGACCTGTTGTGTTCCGCTGCGGACATTAGTAATCGTTTATATTATTATCGTTGTATTATATTGTATCTATAAACGAACTAACAATATATAAACGATTATAATAACCTTCTCAAAATATTTTAGAGTCCAAAGTTGGGAGGGGAATCGAATCTCCAGGTAATTAAGTATTGATAATAATTCGTTTTTATCGATTGTTATACGATAATAATCAACGAAACAATACGCACGGAGTTTTTTTTTCTTTTTTATTCACATTCAAAGTATACTTTTTTTATATACGTATATACACATAGATAATAATATACGACCTCTTAGTAAAAAAAAAAAAAAAAAAAAAATGTGTACGGATTTGATATATTTCCGATTCTGTGTGTAGATTCTAATTTTACTATGATATGCGTTCACCAAAAAAAAAAATTAAAAAACATTTTCATTATTTCAGTGCTCAATTAAAGTTCATATCTTTAATTAATATCTGATATCTCATATCAGTCATTTTACAGTACGTGTTTAAAGTTCGACGTATTGTAAATATATAAAACCGCGATTTCACAATATATATGATTACGGAGCAACGTGCGTGTATTAAATTCTGTTTGAAAATCAGTACAAATACTACGGAGACTTTTGAATTGATAACGTTTGCTTGACAATCAATCGATGATAAATTGCAATTTTCCCATTATATACTTTGTTCGGGATATTGTAGATTGCCCAGGACGTTAACCATCTTTTCAATAGAGATCCGGTCTTCTTTGAAACGCTTGAGCCATTCAAAAGTTACACAATGACTTAAAGCATTACCTTCAAAAGGCAACATTATTCTAAACTATTGAGACAATAGCTGATATGTGCCAAAAATCGATTTTGTGATTAAACATGGTATCTGTGACTCTATCGTTGTACTGTTATAAACCAAAACAAATAATATGGTAAATATATGCTGAATTGAAGAAAATGTAATTGTGTCAATACATAAGCTATATGACGTCTTATCATCAGCGGATTTGGTTTTGCCACGACGGAACTTTTAGTCAGGGTATTTATCGAACACACACCACGTATAACAATATTTTTCGACCAGCGAAATGTATTTAAAATAAGTCGTTAACGCGAATAGAAAAACATAGCTAATTAAAGTTCCCGATTGGTATTTTATGCGGGTGAGTATCTCGCTCGTAGTAAATAGTTTTTTTTTTTTTCGATTATCGGAATATTTATATGGAATATAAAAAATCCACTGCACCAAAACCGGTTGTCGCTGAAAGCGAAACATAACACCCGGTTCTTAAATCTTTCTTTTCTTATACAACGAATACAAGCGCAGTTAACATTTATTTTATTCACGAAATTATTTGTAATATGTTAATATTGTTATTTTACTGAATTTTTTTTTCTCGGGAAGAGGAAGAAAGATTATGTTGATATATTGTATTTTTATTTTATTTTATATATATTTTTAATTCTACTGGTGAAAATGCAGTGTATATATTGTTAACCATATCACACACAATTGTATTTTTATTGTTTACTGTTTTTATCGTCTTAAACCGTGGGCCTCGACCCCTAGAGGGCCGTTAGTATATTACTAAGTGGGGGGACGTGAAATATTTTATACATTTAGTTTATGTTACCAACTTTCAAATGCGTTTATGAAAAAAATCATATTTATTTTCGATTAACAAAGTTGCATTTCCATAACTTCAAGTAATATAAAACAAACATAGAACATGCCTTGCATTCTGATGCAGAAATTGCATTTCCACTACTTCAAGTAATATAAAACAAACATAGAACATGCCTTTCAGAACAAACTTTAGGAGCAAACTAAACTTGCGCATCGCTGTTTCAAATATCACCCCGGACATTCAATTATTATTCAGAAATGTACAAGCCCGCCCTTTAAATTAATTTTCAAAATGTATGCTGCAATTTAATTTAATTATTACCAATTTATTTTGATTTATGCATATTTAAATTTTAAAACGATTACAAAGTTATTTCAAAGATGAATTAAAAAACCGTAAATGTATTTACTATTTATTTGATCTGTGTTATTAGTATGTGTTCAACAATTTAATTTTAGTATAAAATTAAGAAAAAAAAAAATTCTATACCTTAGGATTAGGAGGACCGTAACATTAAAAGCAGGTCACATAATAAAAAAGTTTGAGAAACACTGGACTATGTTATAGTGCGCAGTTATAAATTCTAGAATAAATAATATTGATCCACTACTAGTGTAATATTAACATTAATAAAAAATAAAAAAAAAGTATATATATATATTTTTTTTTTGTATAGAAGTAAATTACAATTATTAATAAATAATTAAGTTTTTTAATTAATTAAGAAATTAAAATATTCTAAATCTTAATTTTTTATTATTACTTATTCAATATTATTTATCTTACTAGTAAGTATTGTTATATTATATATTTATTTATACCTTTAAATTATAATACTATAATATTTAATTATCTTACCAATTATATAAGTAATTATTGGGTAAGAGTATACAAGAGAATTATACGGTTTTAAATAAGTTATGAAACCATTTAAATTCCTTACAATTTTTTATTTATTTTTTTAAAATTTAACATGTGAATAATTTTATATAACATTTGTAATCACACAATATTATATAAAATTATTTATTTTTGTTGTATTTACGTATAGTTATAATACTTGTAATGACCAAAACGTGTTATTATTACATAATTATATATAGCTATAAATACCTATGCTTAGGTTTATTTTTACGTTTTTTAATTTGAAAACCTACTAGGGAAAATATAAATTTGTTTTTAAACGCGTTTGCGGACAAATTACAGTAATCATTTCATGAATAAATGCGATTTAATACGGGTTTTTAAAAACAAATTTTTAATTAATCCGATAAAATATGTAATTTGGGTATTTTGGAATATTAATTTGGAACATTTTCATCGCAACAATTTGGGTGTAATCGTTACTCGAGTATATTTTTGTTCAACAATATTATTATAATATAAACAGATTTCCGCTCAGAATTATTTTTCCTGCTGCAACGCGATTAAATAGTATTACTTTCATACACGACCTAAATAAATAACATCGAGAAGTACTTGAATTCGAAATTAAATTATTATATTTGTTTAGTGTAGTCGTGTTTGTTTTGGTTTTGTAATCTAATGGCCGTTTATGTGCAAAAACATTAATATTAAGAATTTCGATAAATATTGAAGAATGTTTCCGATTTATTATTTGTCGGTACACGGTAACCAGTGGAATTCGGTTAAAACTGGGTGACTTTCTAGTATATTATAATAAACTAGGTAGTTGTTGTGTTCGGAGAACGCTGTTTTACTGTATACAGCCACACTTATACTTATAGTTTTGATTGATACCTACGGTGGAACACTCGAATTCTTTTAATGTCATCCTCCTTTCGTACCGACATTTTCGTTAAAACTTGTTCTGGAAATCAAATCGCAGTCAAAGCAGTTAAGGGATACTAACGCAGCATTAAAATGTCTTTACCGACCACGATAGCTTTGCCGGCGTATCGTTGGCAAATGCATTCGATTATTGTCAGTGCCGGATATAAACTTTTGAGGGGCCCAGGGACAAATGAGATTTTGGGGCCATTGCGTGGTCCCCAATAATATAAATTGTATACTTGCCGCGCGAAAAATATAATTTTAGTTTAAATTATAAATACATATTTGTGTTATATAAATTTATAGATTCATACAGTTATGTATCACCTTTATATGTAGCTTGCGTATGTTTATATGAAATAATCAAACGCTTTAGTATTTGATTAAAAATGAATATAAATATATTATATCAATTTTTTTTTTATTCATATTTAAAAATAAAATAAGATAATTAATTAAAAGTCAATATTTTAATTACAGTCATTGTGTTTACAGAGAATTTTACAAATTGGGTACTTTCCTTGATTTTTTTGCTCTGCATAGTCATCTATAGTATCATCAAATGACAAACTTGATGATGACAACCTCAGGGAGCCAATTGTATACTTAATGGTGAAAAAGAAAACACTTAGAATAATGTAATAATTCTGTTTTATAAGCATTAAGTGTAAATTTTGATGACAATTTTAAAAATGACGGCATTTCAAAACATGATTAACTGCACTTCGCTCAGAATCGTTTTTCGTTATCGTCGCGTACAAATACAGATTAAATTCCCCTCTATTTACTAACTTCTCAAATTTCCACATACAACAGTGGCCCACCTGTTGTTCCACTTTATAGTTTACCTAGTTTATACGTTTAAAAACGAATAAACAAGAAAATAGTATTTAAATCAAATTTCATACTGTACGCGCAGTAAACACCAGTATACGAATTTATAATCAACGAAGGCATGTTTGTATATATTTTTTTGTACATAAAAAAAAAAAAAAAAAATAATAATAATAATAAAACCACACACGTCATTTCGTATAAATCTATCTACGTGGAAATAAAATATTCCGAATTTTTATACGCATTATACAATCGTAAAACTATAATTGCAGGTTGGACTGTTAGTAAAACCGTGTGAGCTATATAGCAGATTTTGCTAAAAAAACAAAAAAATGTTATTATTCGTTATCACACGTTATTATTTTTTTCCCGCTCGATATTTCATAAAAATGTATTGGGTTACACCTGCCATTTCATTATATGGAAAAAACAAACGTTACAGACACATTTTATACTCCGCCTCTCCTTAAAAGGTCTGTTTTTCGGTCAACAGGATAAAGAATATAATAATATCGAGTGTTGGCCATCATTTTTTTTATTGTATATCTCCGGAGACTCTGGAAAATAATAATATTATTTTATACCCACATCAAGATAATGTAAAAATATTTTCTTTTATAATATTTGCGTGTGCTTAATAATTGTCGTGTTAATATAAATATAAAATAATAATTAAAGGGCGATTGTTAATTTGCATTTTTTTTTTTCGTTTAATAGTTTAAGTCAAATAAAAATGTATTTTGTAACCATTACTATTTTCATGTTGCATATATTGGCATATTTCGAACTATTTTACATTAATAGCATATTTTTTGTACATATTCAATGTATTTAGGTATTTTATCGTGATATTGAACACGGAACTTATCTTATCTTATCTTATCTTATAATAGATATTTTGAACCGAATATATTTTACATCAATTTAATTTAAAAAACAATTTTAATTTAAATGAATTATATATTTGTTCAATTTAAATCATCAATAAAAGATAATAAAAGTGCGTGTTAGTTTTTTTATGTCGTGCAATTTTTAATTTTTTTTTTTAATACAATAATACATCTACCGGCTACTGAAATCGAATTAAATTATTTATCTACTAATCATTATTAGTCGACATTTTGATGTTTTAGCATATATTCTAATATTCTGCAATGGTTATATAATGCCGTTTTATGACGCGTGTTATTCTAAAACCGTTTGGAACGATATATATATATATATATCATAGGTTATTAGCGCATCAAAGTCTCAGCCCTTGAATAATAATGTACACGCTCGACGGACCAATAATATTATAATTTTATGCTGTTACACGTATATAAATGGCACAGCGAAGAAAATTCGGGACGAAATTGTTACGGTTGTACGTACACCTAAAACATACTTCCCTTCTCCTCTATACGTCTATTATCGCGTAATACTCGCTGCACCGTTTTCAAACGGTATCGCGAACGGTATAATTTTATACTATCGACAGGTTCGTAATATATAGGTACGTATATAATATATATGCATATATATGAATATTATATTGTAATATTACAATGTCGAGGCGGCGATATTGGCCGAAATAATAATAGGACCGGTTGATTAACACACCGCGGGATCGCGGCAGAGCAACCGGCGCTGCACAAGACGATGCGAAAATAAAATAATAATCTATTATAATTACCGTATATTATAAATACTTACGTGTACACGAGGCGACAAACAGACGCGGACGCGTAAAACCGTCCAGGACGAGAAAAAAAAGTTAAAAAAAAAAAAAAAGTCGAAATATGGCTTGATCGGAATTCTCCAGATCGAAATTATCGTTATATCTTTTATTGTTTTATTATTATTATTATTACGATAAAAGTTAATTGTTTTCGTATTAATTAGTCGAGGGCGTATTTTTGTTAGTATATGTCTTACAAATATTTTATAGCGTTTGAGACGTGCCGAATATCGGAGGTTCGATAACATTCGGTCGGAAAAACGGTCTTTTGTCGAGTAAATCAAAACGTTTTCGATAACGCTACATGGAATAAAATCAAAACAGTTTCAAAAACTGTTCCCGAAACTCGGAACAATTAAACATCGAGATATAGTATTTATATTTCAACCACGACGCGATATTGCAATTTACCTGAAAACCCGATTTTTATAACTTTTTTTTCCATATTCCAGAAACATTATAGACATTTTTCTCCAAATATATCGGTTGTGTAAAAAAAAAAAAAAAAAATAACCACCGATATCGAATTATGCGTGGGCCCACCACTAGTAAGTATTTATCTATATATATTTATTCAACGGCTATAATAATATAACGTTTTGATTCAATATCGATTGTGTTTCGATTTATTATCGTTTTTAACACAACAATAACATTACGATGACAATAATAATAATTATAATATTTGCAATAACAATAATCTGAATAATCTGCGTCATATAGGGCTTACCGTCCTCTATAAAAGTATCTACTTTAAATATTTGTTCTGAATGTTCAGGTACAACATGTTTTCGACAAGTGTTATATGCAGTCGTGGTATTGTAAAAAAAGATAATCCGCAGATAAAAATAATGAAATTGAAGTGCAAAACACGTATCAAGTGGGTATTATTAAAAAAAAAAAAAAAAAAAAAAACGAAGCGTTGATATAACATTTTATATTATTACGACAATAAAACTTATTGTAATAGTTTTCAAAACGAATTGGTTTTTATAGATGATATGGTTTTTTAAATTTTTAATTTTTTTCCCCTCCTGTATTCAATTTTTCTACCAAACACCCTACTCCGCTTTTCAAGTGTAGTAACTTTTCTTAAAGCAATCTGAATCTAATTCAGTGTATTGCTGAGAACATTTTCCAATTTTCGTTGTAGTTTTCTTAATAATTGGGAAAATTTACGAAAATATTGGTTTCATAATTTTCGGGAATTTTTTTTTTCTTGTAATCTTTTGAAACATGATACCGCGATTCGGTGACTGTATACCGCGTTATAACAATAACTCAATATCCGCGTATCCGACGATCCAATTGATCGTATAATTAATAACCAGCCAATAATTAGTAGCCGTTTTCACCGCGCATAACGCAACAGGTTAAACTTGTGAATTAAAACGCGAAAGTTAAATTTTAAATATCACTCTTGTTCAGTTGTTCACCGGCTGCTGAACAGTGCGTTTCGTAGTGCGTGCAATATTTATTTTCTCTGACCGGGTCATAATTGTCTTTTAATAATTATTATCGTATGAGACATTCGACTGTCGGTCAAAGTATCATAGAATCTTAACGTCAAGATAGTTTTCACGCGATTAAGATAGTCCATTTTATTTCTAGTTAATTTCGATTCACTAAATATCGGGGGTGCCGGGGAACCTATGCCCATTGTATATTGTTATTTCCAAAACACAAAAGCCTGACGGCATCGGGAAATCTATGCCAATTTTTTAAAACAATTATTGGTTTTGTTACTTTTTTTTTAAAAGCGTGTTAAAAATGTAAATTTTGATGAAAATCGTAAAAATTACGCATTTCAAAACATGATCAACAGAACTTCGCTCAGAATCGTTTTTCGTTAGCAATTATTAACTATTTTTTGCAGTATTTTGTTTACGGATATTCTGCAGTACGACATCGTAGATTTTAAGATTGTATAACCTAGGCTGTCCTGAGGATTTACGAGGCATAGGGCATGGGCTTAAAATTGTATAAACCATAGTTCTCGCCTACACAGTGAGCGTTTAACGTTGGCAAAATTAGAGTAAGGGCTTTTAATTTTTTCAAGTACCTTTATTAGTTTTATAAGGATGTCATATCTGTTCTAGGGACGGCTCTGATTGTATCAAATAAATGTTTGAAAATGTCCTTTTTTCGGCCCCATTTGGCGCCCGTGAGTCCGTGTAAAATCGTTTTATTCTGCTTCACGTCCAAAAAGTTCTTGATGACATAATAATTTTGTATACCGCGCAAATAGTGTTTTTTTTTTTTTTTTTTTTAACATACTCGGGGAGGAACCTAAATATTTATGAGCATGCCATTAATTATTTTAATAATATTATTTATAGGTATACGAGTGGTAATATTATAAAAAGATTATTATTTTTTTTTATTCGTAGGTATACTCGATAAGTATAATTTTTTAGGTGGGACTAGCTCCTCCACCACACTATATGCTTTGTTCAATATATATATTTTTTCGTTATAAATAAATAATATATACCTACATATAACAGGTTACAAATGATCGCGCCTTTTAAAGTGAATCGGATTTTAGTCGTTTTTACTATACCCGGCCGAAAAAGTGTGTGGAATTTCGAAAATTGTTTTCAAATAAAGTAACGTCAAGCGAAAAATCCGCGTTTTTCAAGGTAAACATTTTCATACTAACCGGAACAATGATTTTCGAGGGGAAATATAAACCACAACTTATAGTAAAACGATAGATAAGTATAATAAAAACGGTCAATAGGGGGAGCTCTAATACAAAAGCGTGAATATTACGTATCTACGCGCTTTAAGTTTCCGTTTTCTCCGTTTGCGCTTAATTCATAATTAAGCGTTTAATTACTTCGCTGTCGTACCGATGACGTTACGGCGGCGCGACCACAGTGACCACGATCGGGACGGCGACGACGACGGGGGATGGGTCGGGGCCGGTGGAAAGAGAAATCGCGGCGGACATTGAAAAAAAAAAAAAAAAAAAAAAAAAAAACAAAACAAAACCGTACACGGCCGCATGCGCTCTGTTTAAATGAGATCCCGAGCGCCGCCGGCCGTTCATTCGACAGTTGGTCGCCGCCGCCGTCCGCAGTCAGAGAAAGAGACGGTCGGTTATTTTTTCTCGCCGTCCGCAGTCAGAGAAAGAGACGGTCTGTTATTTTTTTTCGCCGTCCGCCGCCATCGTGTCCTTTTCCATTATTGTTATTATTATTATATTTTTTCACCTACTGTTGCTATCGGTTTTATTTTAAATTTTTATTTTTTATTTTTTATAATCGCGTTTTTGATCCGCGATAGCGACTACATAGTGCGGGAATACGAATTTAACGCGCGCGACACAATATTTCGCGGATATAATATTTTTTTGTTGTTCGTATAATATTTTTGTACGTGTGCGTCTCATGCTGGTGATCGGTCTCGATCCGGCGGATACAAGTAAGTTTACGGTTTTTGTAATTTTTCGGTTTTTTTTTTTTACTGTTTTCTCCGGATATAAAATTAATTTCATTAATACCTTTTAACTTTTGAAGAGCGTTTTCGATAGTTTATAGTTTTAAAATTTTAATTTGTTTAATAGGCATTCACAGTAAAAAAAAAAAAAAAAACCATTAAAATATAAATGTTTTATGTAATATTTCGGTTATTTATTATAGAAATATTCTGTAATAATTCGATTGGTGGTCGAACCTTCACCGGTAACCTATAGTGATGACATTTTATATTTGGACAAAAAAAAATATTTATTTATTTTTTTAAATAAATGGTTGTTTCTAATATTATTGTTAAGTGAATTTCTTGAAAAGTATTGTTTTTCGTGGTTTAGATATATTTAAAAAAAAAAAAAAAAGTATTGCGCGTCTTTTACACTCGCATGTCGAAAAATTGTACTTCGGACACCGGCGAATAATGAAAGAAAAGTGGAGCTGTGTCCGCAAGGTACCTATACATTGATATACGTATATTATTAGAGGCTATTTATCATTCCTTTTTTTTTTTTTTTTTTCATAATTTGGTAGATTTGTTAATATTTACCCTGTACCGTACGACTTCAGCCGAAAGTTATTCACGAACAACTAAACAATTATTAAGTCAACTCTGTCGGCTACCTAAAAACGGAACTTGTACCTATTACGTGGCATGACAAATTTATTGATAACGAAAATATTCACGTGGAAACCGAGCAACGCCTAATAAACAATCTCTTGTACGTATTCACAATACCTTTAAAAACGAGGAAAAAGTAATATTAGATTCTGAGCGGTGTGAATCTGTTTTACTAAAAGCGAAAAATATATTGGTTATACTATGATGTGGTTTTTTTTCTGTCCGTGGACAACATTTCTACCCGACATCCAGCTCCAATTTTCGAGTGTAGAACCTTTTTCTGAAAGAATTTTGGATCTAGTTGGTGCATTCAGGAGGTGATCTTTTTGATTTTCGTTGTACTTTTTCAATAATATGAAAAAAACGGGAAAAACATAGGAAAAACGGAAAAATGTACGGCAATAATGGTTTAATTATTTTCGATTTTTTTCTTTTTATTGTTGCTCGGTTAAAATCGTAAAGACTTTACATTTTCACAATAATATTAATATTAGCCCTTTATAAACGTGGATAAATTTTCAAAACATTCTGG